>OZ012611.1:14665388-15965965 GCA_963942555.1 Aleiodes leptofemur | reverse complement strand
GACGAGAATAGATTTTCATCACTTATAAGTGACGAGGATTGATTTCCATCACTTATAAGTGACGAGAATTGATTTTTGTCACTTACAAGTGACGAGAATCGATTTCTGTCACTTATAAGTGACGAGAATTGATTTCTGTCACTTACAAGTGACGAGAATTGATTTCTGTCACTTAGAAGTGACGAGAATTGATTTCTGTCACTTATAAGTGACGACAATTGATTTCTGTCACTTATAAGTGACGAGGATTGATTTCTGTCACTTATAAGTGACGAGAATTGATTTCTGTCACTTATAAGTGACGAGAAGTGATTTCTGTCACTTATAAGTGACGAGGATTGATTTCTGTCACTTATAAGTGACGAGGATTGATTTCTGTCACTTACAAGTGACGAGAATTGATTTCTGTCACTTATAAGTGACGAGAATCGATTTCTGTCACTTATAAGTGACGAGAATTGATTTCTGTCACTTATAAGTGACGAGAATTGATTTCTGTCACTTATAAGTGACGAGGATTGATTTCTGTCACTTATAAGTGACGAGAATTGATTTCTGTCACTTACAAGTGACGAGAATTGATTTCTGTCACTTAGAAGTGACGAGAATTGATTTCTGTCACTTACAAGTGACGAGAATAGATTTCTGTCACTTATAAGTGACGAGAATAGATTTTCATCACTCATAAGTGACGAGAATTGATTTCTGTCACTTATAAGTGACGAGAATTGATTTCCATCACTTATAAGTGACGAGAATTGATTTCTGTCACTTATAAGTGACGAGAATTGATTTCCATCACTTATAAGTGACGAGAATGGATTTCTGTCACTTATAAGTGACGAGAATTGATTTCCATCACTTATAAGTGACGAGAATGGATTTCTGTCACTTATAAGTGACGAGAATTGATTTCCATCACTTATAAGTGATGAGAATGGATTTCTGTCACTTATAAGTGACCAGAATAGATTTTCATCACTTATAAGTAACGAGAATTGATTTCTGACACTTATAAGTGACGAGAATTGATTTCTGTCACTTATAAGTGACGAGGATTGATTTCTGTCACTTATAAGTGACGAGAATTGATTTCTGTCACTTACAAGTGACGAGAATTGATTTCCATCACTTATAAGTGACGAGAATAGATTTTCATTACTTATAAGTGACGAGAATTGATTTCCATCACTTATAAGTGACGAGAATTCATTTCTGTCACTTAGAAGTGACGAGAATTCATTTCTGTCACTTAGAAGTGACGAGAATTGATTTCTGTCACTTACAAGTGACGAGAATAGATTTTCATCACTTATAAGTGACGAGGATTGATTTCCATCACTTATAAGTGACGAGAATTGATTTCTGTCACTTACAAGTGACGAGAATCGATTTCTGTCACTTATAAGTGACGAGAATTGATTTCTGTCACTTACAAGTGACGAGAATTGATTTCTGTCACTTAGAAGTGACGAGAATTGATTTTCATTACTTATAAGTGACGAGAATTGATTTCCATCACTTATAAGTGACGAGAATTCATTTCTGTCACTTAGAAGTGACGAGAATTGATTTCTGTCACTTACAAGTGACGAGAATAGATTTTCATCACTTATAAGTGACGAGGATTGATTTCCATCACTTATAAGTGACGAGAATTGATTTCTGTCACTTACAAGTGACGAGAATCGATTTCTGTCACTTATAAGTGACGAGAATTGATTTCTGTCACTTATAAGTGACGAGAATTGATTTCTGTCACTTACAAGTGACGAGAATTGATTTCCATCACTTATAAGTGACGAGAATAGATTTTCATTACTTATAAGTGACGAGAATTGATTTCCATCACTTATAAGTGACGAGAATTCATTTCTGTCACTTAGAAGTGACGAGAATTGATTTCTGTCACTTACAAGTGACGAGAATAGATTTTCATCACTTATAAGTGACGAGGATTGATTTCCATCACTTATAAGTGACGAGAATTGATTTCTGTCACTTACAAGTGACGAGAATCGATTTCTGTCACTTATAAGTGACGAGAATTGATTTCTGTCACTTACAAGTGACGAGAATTGATTTCTGTCACTTAGAAGTGACGAGAATTGATTTCTGTCACTTATAAGTGACGACAATTGATTTCTGTCACTTATAAGTGACGAGGATTGATTTCTGTCACTTATAAGTGACGAGAATTGATTTCTGTCACTTATAAGTGACGAGAAGTGATTTCTGTCACTTATAAGTGACGAGGATTGATTTCTGTCACTTATAAGTGACGAGGATTGATTTCTGTCACTTACAAGTGACGAGAATTGATTTCTGTCACTTATAAGTGACGAGAATTGATTTCTGTCACTTATAAGTGACGAGAATTGATTTCTGTCACTTATAAGTGACGAGAATTGATTTCTGCCACTTATAAGTGACGAGGATTGATTTCTGTCACTTATAAGTGACGAGAATTGATTTCTGTCACTTACAAGTGACGAGAATTGATTTCTGTCACTTAGAAGTGACGAGAACTGATTTCTGTCACTTACAAGTGACGAGGATTGATTTCTGTCACTTACAAGTGACGAGAATTGATTTCTGTCACTTATAAGTGACGAGAATTGATTTCTGTCACTTATAAGTGACGAGAATTGATTTCTGTCACTTATAAGTGACGAGAATTGATTTCTGTCACTTATAAGTGACGAAAATTGATTTCTGTCACTTATAAGTGACGAGAATTGATTTCTGTCACTTACAAGTGACGAGAATGAATTCTGTCACTTATAAGTGACGAGAATAGATTTTCATCACTTATAAGTGACGAGAATCGATTTCCATCACTTATAAGTGACGAGAATTGATTTCTGTCACTTACAAGTGACGAGAATTGATTTCTGTCACTTATAAGTGACGAGAATTGATTTCTGTCACTTACAAGTGACGAGAATTGATTTCCATCACTTATAAGTGACGAGAATAGATTTTCATTACTTATAAGTGACGAGAATTGATTTCCATCACTTATAAGTGACGAGAATTCATTTCTGTCACTTAGAAGTGACGAGAATTGATTTCTGTCACTTACAAGTGACGAGAATAGATTTTCATCACTTATAAGTGACGAGGATTGATTTCCATCACTTATAAGTGACGAGAATTGATTTCTGTCACTTACAAGTGACGAGAATAGATTTCTGTCACTTATAAGTGACGAGAATAGATTTTCATCACTTATAAGTGACGAGAATCGATTTGCATCACTTATAAGTGACGAGGATTGATTTCCATCACTTATAAGTGACGAGAATTGATTTCTGTCACTTACAAGTGACGAGAATTGATTTCTGTCACTTATAAGTGACGAAAATTGATTTCTGTCACTTATAAGTGACGAGAATTGATTTCTGTCACTTATAAGTGACGAGAATTGATTTCTGTCACTTATAAGTGACGAGAATTGATCTCCATCACATATAAGTGACGAGAATTTATTTCCATCACTTATAAGTGACGAGAATTGATTTCTGTCACTTATAAGTGACGAGAATTGATCTCCATCACATATAAGTGACGAGAATTGATTTCCATCACTTATCAGTGACGAGAATTGATTTCCATCACTTATAAGTAACGAGAATAGATTTTCATCACTTATAAGTGACGAGAATTGATTTCTGTCACTTATAAGTGACGAGAATTGATTTCCATCACTTATGAGTGACGAGAATTGATTTTCATCACTTATAAGTGACGAGAATAGATTTTCATCACTTATAAGTGACAAGAATTCATTTCTGTCACTTAGAAGTGACGAGAATTGATTTCTGTCACTTATAAGTGACGAGAATTGATTTCTGTCACTTATAAGTGACGAGAATTGATTTCTGTCACTTATAAGTGACGAGAATTGATTTCTGTCACTTATAAGTGACGAGGATTGATTTCTGTCACTTATAAGTGACGAGAATTGATTTCTGTCACTTACAAGTGACGAGAATTGATTTCTGTCACTTACAAGTGACGAGAATTGATTTCTGTCACTTAGAAGTGACGAGAATTGATTTCTGTCACTTATAAGTGACGACAATTGATTTCTGTCACTTATAAGTGACGAGGATTGATTTCTGTCACTTATAAGTGACGAGAATTGATTTCTGTCACTTATAAGTGACGAGAAGTGATTTCTGTCACTTATAAGTGACGAGGATTGATTTCTGTCACTTATAAGTGACGAGAATTGATTTCTGTCACTTACAAGTGACGAGAATTGATTTCTGTCACTTATAAGTGACGAGAATCGATTTCTGTCACTTATAAGTGACGAGAATTGATTTCTGTCACTTATAAGTGACGAGAATTGATTTCTGTCACTTATAAGTGACGAGGATTGATTTCTGTCACTTATAAGTGACGAGAATTGATTTCTGTCACTTACAAGTGACGAGAATTGATTTCTGTCACTTAGAAGTGACGAGAATTGATTTCTGTCACTTACAAGTGACGAGAATAGATTTCTGTCACTTATAAGTGACGAGAATAGATTTTCATCACTCATAAGTGACGAGAATTGATTTCTGTCACTTATAAGTGACGAGAATTAATTTCCATCACTTATAAGTGACGAGAATTGATTTCTGTCACTTATAAGTGACGAGAATTGATTTCCATCACTTATAAGTGACGAGAATGGATTTCTGTCACTTATAAGTGACGAGAATTGATTTCCATCACTTATAAGTGACGAGAATGGATTTCTGTCACTTATAAGTGACGAGAATTGATTTCCATCACTTATAAGTGATGAGAATGGATTTCTGTCACTTATAAGTGACGAGAATTGATTTCCATCACTTATCAGTGACGAGAATTGATTTCCATCACTTGTAAAAGACGAGAATTGATTTCCATCACTTATAAGTGACGAGAATTGATTTCTGTCACTTATAAGTGACCAGAATAGGTTTTCATCACTTATAAGTGACGAGAATTGATTTCTGTCACTTATGAGTGACGAGAATTGATCTCCATCACATATAAGTGACGAGAATTTATTTCCATCACTTATAAGTGACGAGAATTGATTTCTGTCACTTATAAGTGACCAGAATAGATTTTCATCACTTATAAGTGACGAGAATTGATTTCTGACACTTATAAGTGACGAGAATTGATTTCTGTCACTTATAAGTGACGAGGATTGATTTCTGTCACTTATAAGTGACGAGAATTGATTTCTGTCACTTACAAGTGACGAGAATTGATTTCCATCACTTATAAGTGACGAGAATAGATTTTCATTACTTATAAGTGACGAGAATTGATTTCCATCACTTATAAGTGACGAGAATTCATTTCTGTCACTTAGAAGTGACGAGAATTCATTTCTGTCACTTAGAAGTGACGAGAATTGATTTCTGTCACTTACAAGTGACGAGAATAGATTTTCATCACTTATAAGTGACGAGGATTGATTTCCATCACTTATAAGTGACGAGAATTGATTTCTGTCACTTACAAGTGACGAGAATCGATTTCTGTCACTTATAAGTGACGAGAATTGATTTCTGTCACTTACAAGTGACGAGAATTGATTTCTGTCACTTAGAAGTGACGAGAATTGATTTTCATTACTTATAAGTGACGAGAATTGATTTCCATCACTTATAAGTGACGAGAATTCATTTCTGTCACTTAGAAGTGACGAGAATTGATTTCTGTCACTTACAAGTGACGAGAATAGATTTTCATCACTTATAAGTGACGAGGATTGATTTCCATCACTTATAAGTGACGAGAATTGATTTCTGTCACTTACAAGTGACGAGAATCGATTTCTGTCACTTATAAGTGACGAGAATTGATTTCTGTCACTTACAAGTGACGAGAATTGATTTCCATCACTTATAAGTGACGAGAATAGATTTTCATTACTTATAAGTGACGAGAATTGATTTCCATCACTTATAAGTGACGAGAATTCATTTCTGTCACTTAGAAGTGACGAGAATTGATTTCTGTCACTTACAAGTGACGAGAATAGATTTTCATCACTTATAAGTGACGAGGATTGATTTCCATCACTTATAAGTGACGAGAATTGATTTCTGTCACTTACAAGTGACGAGAATCGATTTCTGTCACTCATAAGTGACGAGAATTGATTTCTGTCACTTACAAGTGACGAGAATTGATTTCTGTCACTTAGAAGTGACGAGAATTGATTTCTGTCACTTATAAGTGACGACAATTGATTTCTGTCACTTATAAGTGACGAGGATTGATTTCTGTCACTTATAAGTGACGAGAATTGATTTCTGTCACTTATAAGTGACGAGAAGTGATTTCTGTCACTTATAAGTGACGAGGATTGATTTCTGTCACTTATAAGTGACGAGGATTGATTTCTGTCACTTACAAGTGACGAGAATTGATTTCTGTCACTTATAAGTGACGAGAATTGATTTCTGTCACTTATAAGTGACGAGAATTGATTTCTGTCACTTATAAGTGACGAGAATTGATTTCTGTCACTTATAAGTGACGAGGATTGATTTCTGTCACTTATAAGTGACGAGAATTGATTTCTGTCACTTACAAGTGACGAGAATTGATTTCTGTCACTTAGAAGTGACGAGAACTGATTTCTGTCACTTACAAGTGACGAGGATTGATTTCTGTCACTTACAAGTGACGAGAATTGATTTCTGTCACTTATAAGTGACGAGAATTGATTTCTGTCACTTATAAGTGACGAGAATTGATTTCTGTCACTTATAAGTGACGAGAATTGATTTCTGTCACTTATAAGTGACGAAAATTGATTTCTGTCACTTATAAGTGACGAGAATTGATTTCTGTCACTTACAAGTGACGAGAATGAATTCTGTCACTTATAAGTGACGAGAATAGATTTTCATCACTTATAAGTGACGAGAATCGATTTCCATCACTTATAAGTGACGAGAATTGATTTCTGTCACTAACAAGTGACGAGAATTGATTTCTGTCACTTATAAGTGACGAGAATTGATTTCTGTCACTTACAAGTGACGAGAATTGATTTCCATCACTTATAAGTGACGAGAATAGATTTTCATTACTTATAAGTGACGAGAATTGATTTCCATCACTTATAAGTGACGAGAATTCATTTCTGTCACTTAGAAGTGACGAGAATTGATTTCTGTCACTTACAAGTGACGAGAATAGATTTTCATCACTTATAAGTGACGAGGATTGATTTCCATCACTTATAAGTGACGAGAATTGATTTCTGTCACTTACAAGTGACGAGAATCGATTTCTGTCACTTATAAGTGACGAGAATTGATTTCTGTCACTTACAAGTGACGAGAATTGATTTCTGTCACTTAGAAGTGACGAGAATTGATTTCTGTCACTTATAAGTGACGACAATTGATTTCTGTCACTTATAAGTGACGAGGATTGATTTCTGTCACTTATAAGTGACGAGAATTGATTTCTGTCACTTATAAGTGACGAGAAGTGATTTCTGTCACTTATAAGTGACGAGGATTGATTTCTGTCACTTATAAGTGACGAGGATTGATTTCTGTCACTTACAAGTGACGAGAATTGATTTCTGTCACTTATAAGTGACGAGAATTGATTTCTGTCACTTATAAGTGACGAGAATTGATTTCTGTCACTTATAAGTGACGAGAATTGATTTCTGTCACTTATAAGTGACGAGGATTGATTTCTGTCACTTATAAGTGACGAGAATTGATTTGTGTCACTTACAAGTGACGAGAATTGATTTCTGTCACTTAGAAGTGACGAGAACTGATTTCTGTCACTTACAAGTGACGAGAATAGATTTCTGTCACTTATAAGTGACGAGAATAGATTTTCATCACTTATAAGTGACGAGAATTGATTTCTGTCACTTACAAGTGACGAGAATTGATTTCCATCACTCATGAGTGACGAGAATTGATTTCCATCACTTATAAGTGACGAGAATAGATTTTCATCACTTATAAGTGACGAGAATTCATTTCTGTCACTTAGAAGTGACGAGGATAGATTTTCATTACTTATAAGTGACTAGAATTGATTCCCATCACTTATAAGTGACGAGAATTGATTTCCATCACTTATAAGTGAAGAGAATAGATTTTCATCACTTATAAGTGACGAGAATTGATTTCTGTCACTTACAAGTGACGAGAATAGATTTTCATCACTTATAAATGACGAGAATTGATTTCTGTCACTTATAAGTGACGAGGATAGATTTTCATCACTTATAAGTGACGAGAATTGATTTCTGTCACTTATAAGTGACGAGGATAGATTTTCATCACTTATAAGTGACGAGAATAGATTTTCATCACTTATAAGTGACGAGAATTCATTTCTGTCACTTAGGAGTGACGAGAATTGATTTCTGTCACTTACAAGTGACGAGAATAGATTTTCATCACTTATAAGTGACGAGAATTATTTTCTGTCACTTAGAAGTGACGAGGATAGATTTTCATTACTTAGAAGTGACTAGAATTGATTTCTGTCACATATAAGTGACGAGGATAGATTTTCATTACTTATAAGTGACTAAAATTGATTCCCATCACTTATGAGTGACGAGAATTGATTTCCATCACTTATAAGTGAAGAGAATAGATTTTCATCACTTATAAGTGACGAGAATTGATTTCCATCACTTATGAGTGACGAGAATTGATTTCCATCACTTATAAGTGACGAGAATAGATTTTCATTACTTATAAGTGACTAAAATTGATTCCCATCACTTATGAGTGACGAGAATTGATTTCCATCACTTATAAGTGAAGAGAATAGATTTTCATCACTTATAAGTGACGAGAATTGATTTCTGTCACTTATAAGTGACGAGAATTGATTTCCATCACTTATGAGTGACGAGAATTGATTTCCATCACTTATAAGTGACGAGAATAGATTTTCATCACTTATAAGTGACGAGGATTGATTTCCATCACTTATAAGTGACGAGAATTGATTTCTGTCACTTACAAGTGACGAGAATCGATTTCTGTCACTTATAAGTGACGAGAATTGATTTCTGTCACTTACAAGTGACGAGAATTGATTTCTGTCACTTAGAAGTGACGAGAATTGATTTCTGTCACTTATAAGTGACGACAATTGATTTCTGTCACTTATGAGTGACGAGGATTGATTTCTGTCACTTATAAGTGACGAGAATTGATTTCTGTCACTTATAAGTGACGAGAAGTGATTTCTGTCACTTATAAGTGACGAGGATTGATTTCTGTCACTTATAAGTGACGAGGATTGATTTCTGTCACTTACAAGTGACGACAATTGATTTCTGTCACTTATAAGTGACGAGGATTGATTTCTGTCACTTATAAGTGACGAGAATTGATTTCTGTCACTTAGAAGTGACGAGAATTGATTTCTGTCACTTATAAGTGACGAGAATTGATTTCTGTCACTTATAAGTGACGACAATTGATTTCTGTCACTTATAAGTGACGAGGATTGATTTCTGTCACTTATAAGTGACGAGAATTGATTTCTGTCACTTATAAGTGACGAGAAGTGATTTCTGTCACTTATAAGTGACGAGGATTGATTTCTGTCACTTATAAGTGACGAGAATTGATTTCTGTCACTTACAAGTGACGAGAATTGATTTCTGTCACTTAGAAGTGACGAGAATTGATTTCTGTCACTTACAAGTGACGAGAATAGATTTCTGTCACTTATAAGTGACGAGAATAGATTTTCATCACTCATAAGTGACGAGAATTGATTTCTGTCACTTATAAGTGACGAGAATTGATTTCCATCACTTATAAGTGACGAGAATTGATTTCTGTCACTTATAAGTGACGAGAATTGATTTCCATCACTTATCAGTGACGAGAATTGATTTCCATCACTTGTAAAAGACGAGAATTGATTTCCATCACTTGTAAAAGACGAGAATTGATTTCCATCACTTATAAGTGACGAGAATTGATTTCTGTCACTTATAAGTGACCAGAATAGGTTTTCATCACTTATAAGTGACGAGAATTGATTTCTGTCACTTATGAGTGACGAGAATTGATCTCCATCACATATAAGTGACGAGAATTTATTTCCATCACTTATAAGTGACGAGAATTGATTTCTGTCACTTATAAGTGACCAGAATAGGTTTTCATCACTTATAAGTGACGAGAATTGATTTCTGTCACTTATAAGTGACGAGAATTGATCTCCATCACAGATAAGTGACGAGAATTTATTTCCATCACTTATAAGTGACGAGAATTGATTTCTGTCACTTATAAGTGACGAGAATTGATCCCCATCACATATAAGTGACGAGAATTGATTTCCATCACTTATCAGTGACGAGAATTGATTTCCATCACTTGTAAGTGACGAGAATTGATTTCCATCACTTATAAGTGACGAGAATTGATTTCTGTCACTTATAAGTGACCAGAATAGATTTTCATCACTTATAAGTGACGAGAATTGATTTCTGACACTTATAAGTGACGAGAATTGATTTCGATCACTTATAAGTGACGAGGATTGATTTCTGTCACTTATAAGTGACGAGAATTGATTTCTGTCACTTATAAGTGACGAGAATTGATTTCTGTCACTTACAAGTGACGAGAATGGATTTCTGTCACTTATAAGTGACGAGAATAGATTTTCATCACTTATAAGTGACGAGAATTGATTTCCATCTTTTATAAGTGACGAGAATTGATTTCCATCACTTATAAGTAACGAGAATAGATTTTCATCACTTATAAGTGACGAGAATTGATTTCTGTCACTTATAAGTGACGAGAATTGATTTCCATCACTTATGAGTGACGAGAATTGATTTTCATCACTTATAAGTGACGAGAATAGATTTTCATCACTTATAAGTGACAAGAATTCATTTCTGTCACTTAGAAGTGACGAGAATTGATTTCTGTCACTTATAAGTGACGAGAATTGATTTCTGTCACTTATAAGTGACGAGAATTGATTTCTGTCACTTATAAGTGACGAGAATTGATTTCTGTCACTTATAAGTGACGAGGATTGATTTCTGTCACTTATAAGTGACGAGAATTGATTTCTGTCACTTACAAGTGACGAGAATTGATTTCTGTCACTTAGAAGTGACGAGAATTGATTTCTGTCACTTACAAGTGACGAGAATAGATTTCTGTCACTTATAAGTGACGAGAATAGATTTTCATCACTTATAAGTGACGAGAATTGATTTCTGTCACTTATAAGTGACGAGAATTGATTTCCATCACTTATAAGTGACGAGAATTGATTTCTGTCACTTATAAGTGACGAGAATTGATTTCCATCACTTATAAGTGACGAGAATTGATTTCTGTCACTTAGAAGTGACGAGAATGGATTTCTGTCACTTATAAGTGACGAGAATTGATTTCCATCACTTATAAGTGACGAGAATGGATTTCTGTCACTTATAAGTGACGAGAATTGATTTCTGTCACTTATAAGTGACGAGAATTGATTTCTGTCACTTATAAGTGACGAGGATTGATTTCTGTCACTTATAAGTGACGAGAATTGATTTCTGTCACTTACAAGTGACGAGAATTGATTGCTGTTACTTAGAAGTGACGAGAATTGATTTCTGTCACTTACAAGTGACGAGAATAGATTTCTGTCACTTATAAGTGACGAGAATAGATTTTCATCACTTATAAGTGACGAGAATTGATTTCTGTCACTTATAAGTGACGAGAATTGATTTCCATCACTTATAAGTGACGAGAATTGATTTCTGTCACTTATAAGTGACGAGAATTGATTTCCATCACTTATAAGTGACGAGAATGGATTTCTGTCACTTATAAGTGACGAGAATTGATTTCCATCACTTATAAGTGATGAGAATGGATTTCTGTCACTTATAAGTGAAGAGAATAGATTTTCATCACTTATAAGTGACGAGAATTGATTTCTGTCACTTACAAGTGACGAGAATAGATTTTCATCACTTATAAATGACGAGAATTGATTTCTGTCACTTATAAGTGACGAGGATAGATTTTCATCACTTATAAGTGACGAGAATGGATTTCTGTCACTTATAAGTGACGAGAATTGATTTCCATCACTTATAAGTGACGAGAATTGATTTCCATCACTTATAAGTGAAGAGAATAGATTTTCATCACTTATAAGTGACGAGAATTGATTTCTGTCACTTACAAGTGACGAGAATAGATTTTCATCACTTATAAATGACGAGAATTGATTTCTGTCACTTATAAGTGACGAGGATAGATTTTCATCACTTATAAGTGACGAGAATTGATTTCTGTCACTTATAAGTGACGAGGATAGATTTTCATCACTTATAAGTGACGAGAATAGATTTTCATCACTTATAAGTGACGAGAATTCATTTCTGTCACTTAGAAGTGACGAGAATTGATTTCTGTCACTTACAAGTGACGAGAATAGATTTTCATCACTTATAAGTGACGAGAATTGTTTTCTGTCACTTAGAAGTGACGAGGATAGATTTTCATTACTTAGAAGTGACTAGAATTGATTTCTGTCACATATAAGTGACGAGGATAGATTTTCATTACTTATAAGTGACTAAAATTGATTCCCATCACTTATGAGTGACGAGAATTGATTTCCATCACTTATAAGTGAAGAGAATAGATTTTCATCACTTATAAGTGACGAGAATTGATTTCCATCACTTATGAGTGACGAGAATTGATTTCTGTCACTTATAAGTGACGAGGATTGATTTCTGTCACTTATAAGTGACGAGAATTGATTTCTGTCACTTATAAGTGACGAGAAGTGATTTCTGTCACTTATAAGTGACGAGGATTGATTTCTGTCACTTATAAGTGACGAGGATTGATTTCTGTCACTTACAAGTGACGAGAATTGATTTCTGTCACTTATAAGTGACGAGAATTGATTTCTGTCACTTATAAGTGACGAGAATTGATTTCTGTCACTTATAAGTGACGAGAATTGATTTCTGTCACTTATAAGTGACGAGGATTGATTTCTGTCACTTATAAGTGACGAGAATCTATTTCTGTCACTTACAAGTGACGAGAATTGATTTCTGTCACTTAGAAGTGACGAGAATTGATTTCTGTCACTTACAAGTGACGAGAATAGATTTCTGTCACTTATAAGTGACGAGAATAGATTTTCATCACTTATAAGTGACGAGAATTGATTTCTGTCACTTATAAGTGACGAGAATTGATTTCCATCACTTATAAGTGACGAGAATTGATTTCTGTCACTTATAAGTGACGAGAATTGATTTCCATCACTTATAGGTGACGAGAATGGATTTCTGTCACTTATAAGTGACGAGAATTGATTTCCATCACTTATAAGTGACGAGAATGGATTTCTGTCACTTATAAGTGACGAGAATTGATTTCCATCACTTATAAAAGATGAGAATGGATTTCTGTCACTTATAAGTGACGAGAATTGATTTCCATCACTTATCAGTGACGAGAATTGATTTCCATCACTTGTAAAAGACGAGAATTGATTTCCATCACTTATAAGTGACGAGAATTGATTTCTGTCACTTATAAGTGACCAGAATAGGTTTTCATCACTTATAAGTGACGAGAATTGATTTCTGTCACTTATAAGTGACGAGAATTGATCTCCATCACATATAAGTGACGAGAATTTATTTCCATCACTTATAAGTGACGAGAATTGATTTCTGTCACTTATAAGTGACCAGAATAGATTTTCATCACTTATAAGTGACGAGAATTGATTTCTGACACTTATAAGTGACGAGAATTGATTTCTGTCACTTATAAGTGACGAGGATTGATTTCTGTCACTTATAAGTGACGAGAATTGATTTCTGTCACTTATAAGTGACGAGAATTGATTTCTGTCACTTACGAGTGACGAGAATAGATTTCTGTCACTTATAAGTGACGAGAATAGATTTTCATCACTTATAAGTGACGAGAATCGATTTGCATCACTTATAAGTGACGAGGATTGATTTCCATCACTTATAAGTGACGAGAATTGATTTCTGTCACTTACAAGTGACGAGAATTGATTTCTGTCACTTATAAGTGACGAAAATTGATTTCTGTCACTTATAAGTGACGAGAATTGATTTCTGTCACTTATAAGTGACGAGAATTGATTTCCATCACTTATGAGTGACGAGAATTGATTTTCATCACTTATAAGTGACGAGAATAGATTTTCATCACTTATAAGTGACGAGGATTGATTTCCATCACTTATAAGTGACGAGAATTGATTTTTGTCACTTACAAGTGACGAGAATCGATTTCTGTCACTTATAAGTGACGAGAATTGATTTCTGTCACTTACAAGTGACGAGAATTGATTTCTGTCACTTAGAAGTGACGAGAATTGATTTCTGTCACTTATAAGTGACGACAATTGATTTCTGTCACTTATAAGTGACGAGGATTGATTTCTGTCACTTATAAGTGACGAGAATTGATTTCTGTCACTTATAAGTGACGAGAAGTGATTTCTGTCACTTATAAGTGACGAGGATTGATTTCTGTCACTTATAAGTGACGAGGATTGATTTCTGTCACTTACAAGTGACGAGAATTGATTTCTGTCACTTATAAGTGACGAGAATCGATTTCTGTCACTTATAAGTGACGAGAATTGATTTCTGTCACTTATAAGTGACGAGAATTGATTTCTGTCACTTATAAGTGACGAGGATTGATTTCTGTCACTTATAAGTGACGAGAATTGATTTCTGTCACTTACAAGTGACGAGAATTGATTTCTGTCACTTAGAAGTGACGAGAATTGATTTCTGTCACTTACAAGTGACGAGAATAGATTTCTGTCACTTATAAGTGACGAGAATAGATTTTCATCACTCATAAGTGACGAGAATTGATTTCTGTCACTTATAAGTGACGAGAATTGATTTCCATCACTTATAAGTGACGAGAATTGATTTCTGTCACTTATAAGTGACGAGAATTGATTTCCATCACTTATAAGTGACGAGAATGGATTTCTGTCACTTATAAGTGACGAGAATTGATTTCCATCACTTATAAGTGACGAGAATGGATTTCTGTCACTTATAAGTGACGAGAATTGATTTCCATCACTTATAAGTGATGAGAATGGATTTCTGTCACTTATAAGTGACGAGAATTGATTTCCATCACTTATCAGTGACGAGAATTGATTTCCATCACTTGTAAAAGACGAGAATTGATTTCCATCACTTATAAGTGACGAGAATTGATTTCTGTCACTTATAAGTGACCAGAATAGGTTTTCATCACTTATAAGTGACGAGAATTGATTTCTGTCACTTATGAGTGACGAGAATTGATCTCCATCACATATAAGTGACGAGAATTTATTTCCATCACTTATAAGTGACGAGAATTGATTTCTGTCACTTATAAGTGACCAGAATAGATTTTCATCACTTATAAGTGACGAGAATTGATTTCTGACACTTATAAGTGACGAGAATTGATTTCTGTCACTTATAAGTGACGAGGATTGATTTCTGTCACTTATAAGTGACGAGAATTGATTTCTGTCACTTACAAGTGACGAGAATTGATTTCCATCACTTATAAGTGACGAGAATAGATTTTCATTACTTATAAGTGACGAGAATTGATTTCCATCACTTATAAGTGACGAGAATTCATTTCTGTCACTTAGAAGTGACGAGAATTCATTTCTGTCACTTAGAAGTGACGAGAATTGATTTCTGTCACTTACAAGTGACGAGAATAGATTTTCATCACTTATAAGTGACGAGGATTGATTTCCATCACTTATAAGTGACGAGAATTGATTTCTGTCACTTACAAGTGACGAGAATCGATTTCTGTCACTTATAAGTGACGAGAATTGATTTCTGTCACTTACAAGTGACGAGAATTGATTTCTGTCACTTAGAAGTGACGAGAATTGATTTTCATTACTTATAAGTGACGAGAATTGATTTCCATCACTTATAAGTGACGAGAATTCATTTCTGTCACTTAGAAGTGACGAGAATTGATTTCTGTCACTTACAAGTGACGAGAATAGATTTTCATCACTTATAAGTGACGAGGATTGATTTCCATCACTTATAAGTGACGAGAATTGATTTCTGTCACTTACAAGTGACGAGAATCGATTTCTGTCACTTATAAGTGACGAGAATTGATTTCTGTCACTTACAAGTGACGAGAATTGATTTCCATCACTTATAAGTGACGAGAATAGATTTTCATTACTTATAAGTGACGAGAATTGATTTCCATCACTTATAAGTGACGAGAATTCATTTCTGTCACTTAGAAGTGACGAGAATTGATTTCTGTCACTTACAAGTGACGAGAATAGATTTTCATCACTTATAAGTGACGAGGATTGATTTCCATCACTTATAAGTGACGAGAATTGATTTCTGTCACTTACAAGTGACGAGAATCGATTTCTGTCACTTATAAGTGACGAGAATTGATTTCTGTCACTTACAAGTGACGAGAATTGATTTCTGTCACTTAGAAGTGACGAGAATTGATTTCTGTCACTTATAAGTGACGACAATTGATTTCTGTCACTTATAAGTGACGAGGATTGATTTCTGTCACTTATAAGTGACGAGAATTGATTTCTGTCACTTATAAGTGACGAGAAGTGATTTCTGTCACTTATAAGTGACGAGGATTGATTTCTGTCACTTATAAGTGACGAGGATTGATTTCTGTCACTTACAAGTGACGAGAATTGATTTCTGTCACTTATAAGTGACGAGAATTGATTTCTGTCACTTATAAGTGACGAGAATTGATTTCTGTCACTTATAAGTGACGAGAATTGATTTCTGTCACTTATAAGTGACGAGGATTGATTTCTGTCACTTATAAGTGACGAGAATTGATTTCTGTCACTTACAAGTGACGAGAATTGATTTCTGTCACTTAGAAGTGACGAGAACTGATTTCTGTCACTTACAAGTGACGAGGATTGATTTCTGTCACTTACAAGTGACGAGAATTGATTTCTGTCACTTATAAGTGACGAGAATTGATTTCTGTCACTTATAAGTGACGAGAATTGATTTCTGTCACTTATAAGTGACGAGAATTGATTTCTGTCACTTATAAGTGACGAAAATTGATTTCTGTCACTTATAAGTGACGAGAATTGATTTCTGTCACTTACAAGTGACGAGAATGAATTCTGTCACTTATAAGTGACGAGAATAGATTTTCATCACTTATAAGTGACGAGAATCGATTTCCATCACTTATAAGTGACGAGAATTGATTTCTGTCACTTACAAGTGACGAGAATTGATTTCTGTCACTTATAAGTGACGAGAATTGATTTCTGTCACTTACAAGTGACGAGAATTGATTTCCATCACTTATAAGTGACGAGAATAGATTTTCATTACTTATAAGTGACGAGAATTGATTTCCATCACTTATAAGTGACGAGAATTCATTTCTGTCACTTAGAAGTGACGAGAATTGATTTCTGTCACTTACAAGTGACGAGAATAGATTTTCATCACTTATAAGTGACGAGGATTGATTTCCATCACTTATAAGTGACAAGAATTGATTTCTGTCACTTACAAGTGACGAGAATCGATTTCTGTCACTTATAAGTGACGAGAATTGATTTCTGTCACTTACAAGTGACGAGAATTGATTTCTGTCACTTAGAAGTGACGAGAATTGATTTCTGTCACTTATAAGTGACGACAATTGATTTCTGTCACTTATAAGTGACGAGGATTGATTTCTGTCACTTATAAGTGACGAGAATTGATTTCTGTCACTTATAAGTGACGAGAAGTGATTTCTGTCACTTATAAGTGACGAGGATTGATTTCTGTCACTTATAAGTGACGAGGATTGATTTCTGTCACTTACAAGTGACGAGAATTGATTTCTGTCACTTACAAGTGACGAGAATTGATTTCTGTCACTTATAAGTGACGAGAATTGATTTCTGTCACTTATAAGTGACGAGAATTGATTTCTGTCACTTATAAGTGACGAGGATTGATTTCTGTCACTTATAAGTGACGAGAATTGATTTCTGTCACTTACAAGTGACGAGAATTGATTTCTGTCACTTAGAAGTGACGAGAACTGATTTCTGTCACTTACAAGTGACGAGAATAGATTTCTGTCACTTATAAGTGACGAGAATAGATTTTCATCACTTATAAGTGACGAGAATTGATTTCTGTCACTTACAAGTGACGAGAATTGATTTCCATCACTCATGAGTGACGAGAATTGATTTCCATCACTTATAAGTGACGAGAATAGATTTTCATCACTTATAAGTGACGAGAATTCATTTCTGTCACTTAGAAGTGACGAGGATAGATTTTCATTACTTATAAGTGACTAGAATTGATTCCCATCACTTATAAGTGACGAGAATTGATTTCCATCACTTATAAGTGAAGAGAATAGATTTTCATCACTTATAAGTGACGAGAATTGATTTCTGTCACTTACAAGTGACGAGAATAGATTTTCATCACTTATAAATGACGAGAATTGATTTCTGTCACTTATAAGTGACGAGGATAGATTTTCATCACTTATAAGTGACGAGAATTGATTTCTGTCACTTATAAGTGACGAGGATAGATTTTCATCACTTATAAGTGACGAGAATAGATTTTCATCACTTATAAGTGACGAGAATTCATTTCTGTCACTTAGAAGTGACGAGAATTGATTTCTGTCACTTACAAGTGACGAGAATAGATTTTCATCACTTATAAGTGACGAGAATTGTTTTCTGTCACTTAGAAGTGACGAGGATAGATTTTCATTACTTAGAAGTGACTAGAATTGATTTCTGTCACATATAAGTGACGAGGATAGATTTTCATTACTTATAAGTGACTAAAATTGATTCCCATCACTTATGAGTGACGAGAATTGATTTCCATCACTTATAAGTGAAGAGAATAGATTTTCATCACTTATAAGTGACGAGAATTGATTTCCATCACTTATGAGTGACGAGAATTGATTTCCATCACTTATAAGTGACGAGAATAGATTTTCATTACTTATAAGTGACTAAAATTGATTCCCATCACTTATGAGTGACGAGAATTGATTTCCATCACTTATAAGTGAAGAGAATAGATTTTCATCACTTATAAGTGACGAGAATTGATTTCTGTCACTTATAAGTGACGAGAATTGATTTCCATCACTTATGAGTGACGAGAATTGATTTCCATCACTTATAAGTGACGAGAATAGATTTTCATCACTTATAAGTGACGAGGATTGATTTCCATCACTTATAAGTGACGAGAATTGATTTCTGTCACTTACAAGTGACGAGAATCGATTTCTGTCACTTATAAGTGACGAGAATTGATTTCTGTCACTTACAAGTGACGAGAATTGATTTCTGTCACTTAGAAGTGACGAGAATTGATTTCTGTCACTTATAAGTGACGACAATTGATTTCTGTCACTTATGAGTGACGAGGATTGATTTCTGTCACTTATAAGTGACGAGAATTGATTTCTGTCACTTATAAGTGACGAGAAGTGATTTCTGTCACTTATAAGTGACGAGGATTGATTTCTGTCACTTATAAGTGACGAGGATTGATTTCTGTCACTTACAAGTGACGACAATTGATTTCTGTCACTTATAAGTGACGAGGATTGATTTCTGTCACTTATAAGTGACGAGAATTGATTTCTGTCACTTAGAAGTGACGAGAATTGATTTCTGTCACTTATAAGTGACGAGAATTGATTTCTGTCACTTATAAGTGACGACAATTGATTTCTGTCACTTATAAGTGACGAGGATTGATTTCTGTCACTTATAAGTGACGAGAATTGATTTCTGTCACTTATAAGTGACGAGAAGTGATTTCTGTCACTTATAAGTGACGAGGATTGATTTCTGTCACTTATAAGTGACGAGAATTGATTTCTGTCACTTACAAGTGACGAGAATTGATTTCTGTCACTTAGAAGTGACGAGAATTGATTTCTGTCACTTACAAGTGACGAGAATAGATTTCTGTCACTTATAAGTGACGAGAATAGATTTTCATCACTCATAAGTGACGAGAATTGATTTCTGTCACTTATAAGTGACGAGAATTGATTTCCATCACTTATAAGTGACGAGAATTGATTTCTGTCACTTATAAGTGACGAGAATTGATTTCCATCACTTATCAGTGACGAGAATTGATTTCCATCACTTGTAAAAGACGAGAATTGATTTCCATCACTTGTAAAAGACGAGAATTGATTTCCATCACTTATAAGTGACGAGAATTGATTTCTGTCACTTATAAGTGACCAGAATAGGTTTTCATCACTTATAAGTGACGAGAATTGATTTCTGTCACTTATGAGTGACGAGAATTGATCTCCATCACATATAAGTGACGAGAATTTATTTCCATCACTTATAAGTGACGAGAATTGATTTCTGTCACTTATAAGTGACCAGAATAGGTTTTCATCACTTATAAGTGACGAGAATTGATTTCTGTCACTTATAAGTGACGAGAATTGATCTCCATCACAGATAAGTGACGAGAATTTATTTCCATCACTTATAAGTGACGAGAATTGATTTCTGTCACTTATAAGTGACGAGAATTGATCCCCATCACATATAAGTGACGAGAATTGATTTCCATCACTTATCAGTGACGAGAATTGATTTCCATCACTTGTAAGTGACGAGAATTGATTTCCATCACTTATAAGTGACGAGAATTGATTTCTGTCACTTATAAGTGACCAGAATAGATTTTCATCACTTATAAGTGACGAGAATTGATTTCTGACACTTATAAGTGACGAGAATTGATTTCGATCACTTATAAGTGACGAGGATTGATTTCTGTCACTTATAAGTGACGAGAATTGATTTCTGTCACTTATAAGTGACGAGAATTGATTTCTGTCACTTACAAGTGACGAGAATGGATTTCTGTCACTTATAAGTGACGAGAATAGATTTTCATCACTTATAAGTGACGAGAATTGATTTCCATCTTTTATAAGTGACGAGAATTGATTTCCATCACTTATAAGTAACGAGAATAGATTTTCATCACTTATAAGTGACGAGAATTGATTTCTGTCACTTATAAGTGACGAGAATTGATTTCCATCACTTATGAGTGACGAGAATTGATTTTCATCACTTATAAGTGACGAGAATAGATTTTCATCACTTATAAGTGACAAGAATTCATTTCTGTCACTTAGAAGTGACGAGAATTGATTTCTGTCACTTATAAGTGACGAGAATTGATTTCTGTCACTTATAAGTGACGAGAATTGATTTCTGTCACTTATAAGTGACGAGAATTGATTTCTGTCACTTATAAGTGACGAGGATTGATTTCTGTCACTTATAAGTGACGAGAATTGATTTCTGTCACTTACAAGTGACGAGAATTGATTTCTGTCACTTAGAAGTGACGAGAATTGATTTCTGTCACTTACAAGTGACGAGAATAGATTTCTGTCACTTATAAGTGACGAGAATAGATTTTCATCACTTATAAGTGACGAGAATTGATTTCTGTCACTTATAAGTGACGAGAATTGATTTCCATCACTTATAAGTGACGAGAATTGATTTCTGTCACTTATAAGTGACGAGAATTGATTTCCATCACTTATAAGTGACGAGAATGGATTTCTGTCACTTATAAGTGACGAGAATTGATTTCCATCACTTATAAGTGACGAGAATGGATTTCTGTCACTTATAAGTGACGAGAATTGATTTCCATCACTTATAAGTGATGAGAATGGATTTCTGTCACTTATAAGTGACGAGAATTGATTTCCATCACTTATCAGTGACGAGAATTGATTTCCATCACTTGTAAAAGACGAGAATTGATTTCCATCACTTATAAGTGACGAGAATTGATTTCTGTCACTTATAAGTGACCAGAATAGGTTTTCATCACTTATAAGTGACGAGAATTGATTTCTGTCACTTATAAGTGACGAGAATTGATCTCCATCACATATAAGTGACGAGGATTTATTTCCATCACTTATAAGTGACGAGAATTGATTTCTGTCACTTATAAGTGACCAGAATAGATTTTCATCACTTATAAGTGACGAGAATTGATTTCTGTCACTTATAAGTGACGAGAATTGATTTCTGTCACTTACAAGTGACGAGAATAGATTTCTGTCACTTATAAGTGACGAGAATAGATTTTCATCACTTATAAGTGACGAGAATCGATTTGCATCACTTATAAGTGACGAGGATTGATTTCCATCACTTATAAGTGACGAGAATTGATTTCTGTCACTTACAAGTGACGAGAATTGATTTCTGTCACTTATAAGTGACGAAAATTGATTTCTGTCACTTATAAGTGACGAGAATTGATTTCTGTCACTTATAAGTGACGAGAATTGATTTCTGTCACTTATAAGTGACGAGAATTGATCTCCATCACATATAAGTGACGAGAATTTATTTCCATCACTTATAAGTGACGAGAATTGATTTCTGTCACTTATAAGTGACGAGAATTGATCTCCATCACATATAAGTGACGAGAATTGATTTCCATCACTTATCAGTGACGAGAATTGATTTCCATCACTTATAAGTAACGAGAATAGATTTTCATCACTTATAAGTGACGAGAATTGATTTCTGTCACTTATAAGTGACGAGAATTGATTTCCATCACTTATGAGTGACGAGAATTGATTTTCATCACTTATAAGTGACGAGAATAGATTTTCATCACTTATAAGTGACAAGAATTCATTTCTGTCACTTAGAAGTGACGAGAATTGATTTCTGTCACTTATAAGTGACGAGAATTGATTTCTGTCACTTATAAGTGACGAGAATTGATTTCTGTCACTTATAAGTGACGAGAATTGATTTCTGTCACTTATAAGTGACGAGGATTGATTTCTGTCACTTATAAGTGACGAGAATTGATTTCTGTCACTTACAAGTGACGAGAATTGATTTCTGTCACTTAGAAGTGACGAGAATTGATTTCTGTCACTTACAAGTGACGAGAATAGATTTCTGTCACTTATAAGTGACGAGAATAGATTTTCATCACTTATAAGTGACGAGAATTGATTTCTGTCACTTATAAGTGACGAAAATTGATTTCCATCACTTATAAGTGACGAGAATTGATTTCTGTCACTTATAAGTGACGAGAATTGATTTCCATCACTTATAAGTGACGAGAATGGATTTCTGTCACTTATAAGTGACGAGAATTGATTTCCATCACTTATAAGTGACGAGAATGGATTTCTGTCACTTATAAGTGACGAGAATTGATTTCCATCACTTATAAGTGATGAGAATGGATTTCTGTCACTTATAAGTGACGAGAATTGATTTCCATTACTTATCAGTGACGAGAATTGATTTCCATCACTTGTAAAAGACGAGAATTGATTTCCATCACTTATAAGTGACGAGAATTGATTTCTGTCACTTATAAGTGACCAGAATAGGTTTTCATCACTTATAAGTGACGAGAATTGATTTCTGTCACTTATAAGTGACGAGAATTGATCTCCATCACATATAAGTGACGAGGATTTATTTCCATCACTTATAAGTGACGAGAATTGATTTCTGTCACTTATAAGTGACCAGAATAGATTTTCATCACTTATAAGTGACGAGAATTGATTTCTGTCACTTATAAGTGACGAGAATTGATTTCTGTCACTTACAAGTGACGAGAATAGATTTCTGTCACTTATAAGTGACGAGAATAGATTTTCATCACTTATAAGTGACGAGAATCGATTTGCATCACTTATAAGTGACGAGGATTGATTTCCATCACTTATAAGTGACGAGAATTGATTTCTGTCACTTACAAGTGACGAGAATTGATTTCTGTCACTTATAAGTGACGAAAATTGATTTCTGTCACTTATAAGTGACGAGAATTGATTTCTGTCACTTATAAGTGACGAGAATTGATTTCTGTCACTTATAAGTGACGAGAATTGATCTCCATCACATATAAGTGACGAGAATTTATTTCCATCACTTATAAGTGACGAGAATTGATTTCTGTCTCTTATAAGTGACGAGAATTGATCTCCATCACATATAAGTGACGAAAATTGATTTCCATCACTTATCAGTGACGAGAATTGATTTCCATCACTTGTAAGTGACGAGAATTGATTTCCATCACTTATAAGTGACGAGAATTGATTTCTGTCACTTATAAGTGACCAGAATAGATTTTCATCACTTATAAGTGACGAGAATTGATTTCTGACACTTCTAAGTGACGAGAATTGATTTCGATCACTTATAAGTGACGAGGATTGATTTCTGTCACTTATAAGTGACGAGAATTGATTTCTGTCACTTATAAGTGACGAGAATTGATTTCTGTCACTTACAAGTGACGAGAATGGATTTCTGTCACTTATAAGTGACGAGAATAGATTTCCATCACTTATAAGTGACGAGAATTGATTTCTGTCACTTATAAGTGACGAGAATTCATTTCTGTCACTTAGAAGTGACGAGAATTGATTTCCATCACTTATAAGTGACGAGAATAGATTTTCATCACTTATAAGTGACGAGAATTGATTTCCATCACTTATAAGTGACGAGAATTGATTTCTGTCACTTAGAAGTGACGAGAATTCATTTCTGTCACTTAGAAGTGACGAGAATTGATTTCCATGACTTATAAGTGACGAGAATAGATTTTCATCACTTATAAGTGACGAGAATTGATTTCCATCTTTTATTAGTGACGAGAATTGATTTCCATCACTTATGAGTGACGAGAATTGATTTCCATCACTTATAAGTGACGAGAATAGATTTTCATCACTTAGAAGTGACGAGAATTCATTTCTGTCACTTAGAAGTGACGAGAATTGATTTCTGTCACTTACAAGTGACGAGAATGGGATTTTCATCACTTATAAATGACGAGAATTGATTTCTGTCACTTATCAGTGACGAGAATTCATTTCTGTCACTTAGAAGTGACGAGAATTGATTTCCATCACTTATAAGTGACGAGAATAGATTTTCATCACTTATAAGTGACGAGAATTGATTTCCATCACTTATAAGTGACGAGAATTCATTTCTGTCACTTAGAAGTGACGAGAATTGATTTCTGTCACTTACAAGTGACGAGAATAGATTTTCATCACTTATAAGTGACGAGAATTGATTTCTGTCACTTATAAGTGACGAGAATTCATTTCTGTCACTTAGAAGTGACGAGAATTGATTTCCATGACTTATAAGTGACGAGAATAGATTTTCATCTTTTCTAAGTGACGAGAATTGATTTCCATCTTTTATAAGTGACGAGAATTGATTTCCATCACTTATAAGTAACGAGAATAGATTTTCATCACTTATAAGTGACGAGAATTGATTTCTGTCACTTATAAGTGACGAGAATTGATTTCCATCACTTATGAGTGACGAGAATTGATTTCCATCACTTATAAGTGACGAGAATAGATTTTCATCACTTATAAGTGACAAGAATTCATTTCTGTCGCTTAGAAGTGACGAGAATTGATTTCTGTCACTTACAAGTGACGAGAATAGATTTTCATCACTTATAAGTGACGAGAATTGATTTCTGTCACTTATAAGTGACGAGAATTCATTTCTGTCACTTAGAAGTGACGAGAATTGATTTCCATCACTTATAAGTGACGAGAATAGATTTTCATCACTTATAAGTGACGAGAATTGATTTCCATCACTTATAAGTGACGAAAATTCATTTCTGTCACTTAGAAGTGACGAGAATTGATTTCTGTCACTTACAAGTGACGAGAATAGATTTTCATCACTTATAAGTGACGAGGATTGATTTCCATCACTTATAAGTGACGAGAATTGATTTCTGTCACTTACAAGTGACGAGAATCGATTTCTGTCACTTATAAGTGACGAGAATTGATTTCTGTCACTTACAAGTGACGAGAATTGATTTCCATCACTTATAAGTGACGAGAATAGATTTTCATCACTTATAAGTGACGAGAATTGATTTCCATCACTTATAAGTGACGAGAATTCATTTCTGTCACTTAGAAGTGACGAGAATTGATTTCTGTCACTTACAAGTGACGAGAATAGATTTTCATCACTTATAAGTGACGAGAATTGATTTCTGTCACTTATAAGTGACGAGAATTGATTTCCATCACTTATGAGTGACGAGAATTGATTTCCATCACTTATAAGTGACGAGAATAGATTTTCATCACTTATAAGTGACAAGAATTCATTTCTGTCGCTTAGAAGTGACGAGAATTGATTTCTGTCACTTACAAGTGACGAGAATCGATTTCTGTCACTTATAAGTGACGAGAATTGATTTCTGTCACTTACAAGTGACGAGAATTGATTTCTGTCACTTAGAAGTGACGAGAATTGATTTCTGTCACTTATAAGTGACGACAATTGATTTCTGTCACTTATAAGTGACGAGGATTGATTTCTGTCACTTATAAGTGACGAGAATTGATTTCTGTCACTTATAAGAGACGAGAAGTGATTTCTGTCACTTATAAGTGACGAGGATTGATTTCTGTCACTTATAAGTGACGAGGATACATTTCTGTCACTTACAAGTGACGAGAATTGATTTCTGTCACTTATAAGTGACGAGAATTGATTTCTGTCACTTATAAGTGACGAGAATTGATTTCTGTCACTTATAAGTGACGAGAATTGATTTCTGTCACTTATAAGTGACGAGGATTGATTTCTGTCACTTATAAGTGACGAGAATTGATTTCTGTCACTTACAAGTGACGAGAATTGATTTCTGTCACTTATAAGTGACGAGGATTGATTTCTGTCTTTTATAAGTGACGAGAATTGATTTCTGTCACTTACAAGTGACGAGAATTGATTTCTGTCACTTAGAAGTGACGAGAATTGATTTCTGTCACTTATAAGTGACGACAATTGATTTCTGTCACTTATAAGTGACGAGGATTGATTTCTGTCACTTATAAGTGACGAGAATTGATTTCTGTCACTTATAAGTGACGAGGATTGATTTCTGTCACTTATAAGTGACGAGAATTGATTTCCATCACTTATAAGTGACGAGAATGGATTTCTGTCACTTATAAGTGACGAGAATTGATTTCCATCACTTATAAGTGACGAGGATGGATTTCTGTCACTTACAAGTGACGAGAATTGATTTCCATCACTTATAAGTGATGAGAATGGATTTCTGTCACTTATAAGTGACGAGAATTGATTTCCATCACTTATCAGTGACGAGAATTGATTTCCATCACTTGTAAGTGACGAGAATTGATTTCCATCACTTATAAGTGACGAGAATGGATTTCTGTCACTTACAAGTGACGAGAATTGATTTCCATCACTTATAAGTGATGAGAATGGATTTCTGTCACTTATAAGTGACGAGAATTGATTTCCATCACTTATCAGTGACGAGAATTGATTTCCATCACTTGTAAGTGACGAGAATTGATCTCCATCACATATAAGTGACGAGAATTTATTTCCATCACTTATAAGTGACGAGAATTGATTTCTGTCACTTATAAGTGACCAGAATAGATTTTCATCACTTATAAGTGACGAGAATTGATTTCTGACACTTATAAGTGACGAGGATTGATTACTGTCACTTATAAGTGACCAGAATAGGTTTTCATCACTTATAAGTGACGAGAATTGATTTCTGTCACTTATAAGTGACGAGAATTGATTTCTGTCACTTATAAGTGACGAGGATTGATTTCTGTCACTTATAAGTGACGAGAATTGATTTCTGTCACTTATAAGTGACGAGAATTGATTTCTGTCACTTACAAGTGACGAGAATGGATTTCTGTCACTTATAAGTGACGAGAATAGATTTTCATCACTTATAAGTGACGAGAATCGATTTGCATCACTTATAAGTGACGAGGATTGATTTCCATCACTTATAAGTGACGAGAATTGATTTCTGTCACTTACAAGTGACGAGAATTGATTTCTGTCACTTATAAGTGACGAAAATTGATTTCTGTCACTTATAAGTGACGAGAATTGATTTCTGTCACTTATAAGTGACGAGAATTGATTTCCATCACTTATGAGTGACGAGAATTGATTTTCATCACTTATAAGTGACGAGAATAGATTTTCATCACTTATAAGTGACGAGGATTGATTTCCATCACTTATAAGTGACGAGAATTGATTTTTGTCACTTACAAGTGACGAGAATCGATTTCTGTCACTTATAAGTGACGAGAATTGATTTCTGTCACTTACAAGTGACGAGAATTGATTTCTGTCACTTAGAAGTGACGAGAATTGATTTCTGTCACTTATAAGTGACGACAATTGATTTCTGTCACTTATAAGTGACGAGGATTGATTTCTGTCACTTATAAGTGACGAGAATTGATTTCTGTCACTTATAAGTGACGAGAAGTGATTTCTGTCACTTATAAGTGACGAGGATTGATTTCTGTCACTTATAAGTGACGAGGATTGATTTCTGTCACTTACAAGTGACGAGAATTGATTTCTGTCACTTATAAGTGACGAGAATCGATTTCTGTCACTTATAAGTGACGAGAATTGATTTCTGTCACTTATAAGTGACGAGAATTGATTTCTGTCACTTACAAGTGACGAGAATAGATTTCTGTCACTTATAAGTGACGAGAATAGATTTTCATCACTTATAAGTGACGAGAATTGATTTCTGTCACTTATAAGTGACGAGAATTGATTTCCATCACTTATAAGTGACGAGAATTGATTTCTGTCACTTATAAGTGACGAGAATTGATTTCCATCACTTATAAGTGACGAGAATGGATTTCTGTCACTTATAAGTGACGAGAATTGATTTCCATCACTTATAAGTGACGAGAATGGATTTCTGTCACTTATAAGTGACGAGAATTGATTTCCATCACTTATAAGTGATGAGAATGGATTTCTGTCACTTATAAGTGACGAGAATTGATTTCCATCACTTATCAGTGACGAGAATTGATTTCCATCACTTGTAAAAGACGAGAATTGATTTCCATCACTTATAAGTGACGAGAATTGATTTCTGTCACTTATAAGTGACCAGAATAGGTTTTCATCACTTATAAGTGACGAGAATTGATTTCTGTCACTTATAAGTGACGAGAATTGATCTCCATCACATATAAGTGACGAGGATTTATTTCCATCACTTATAAGTGACGAGAATTGATTTCTGTCACTTATAAGTGACCAGAATAGATTTTCATCACTTATAAGTGACGAGAATTGATTTCTGTCACTTATAAGTGACGAGAATCGATTTGCATCACTTATAAGTGACGAGGATTGATTTCCATCACTTATAAGTGACGAGAATTGATTTCTGTCACTTACAAGTGACGAGAATTGATTTCTGTCACTTATAAGTGACGAAAATTGATTTCTGTCACTTATAAGTGACGAGAATTGATTTCCATCACTTGTAAAAGACGAGAATTGATTTCCATCACTTATAAGTGACGAGAATTGATTTCCATCACTTATCAGTGACGAGAATTGATTTCCATCACTTATGAGTGACGAGAATTGATTTTCATCACTTATAAGTAACGAGAATAGATTTTCATCACTTATAAGTGACGAGAATTGATTTCTGTCACTTATAAGTGACGAGAATTGATTTCCATCACTTATGAGTGACGAGAATTGATTTTCATCACTTATAAGTGACGAGAATAGATTTTCATTACTTATAAGTGACAAGAATTCATTTCTGTCACTTAGAAGTGACGAGAATTGATTTCTGTCACTTATAAGTGACGAGAATTGATTTCTGTCACTTATAAGTGACGAGAATTGATTTCTGTCACTTATAAGTGACGAGAATTGATTTCTGTCACTTATAAGTGACGAGGATTGATTTCTGTCACTTATAAGTGACGAGAATTGATTTCTGTCACTTACAAGTGACGAGAATTGATTTCTGTCACTTAGAAGTGACGAGAATTGATTTCTGTCACTTACAAGTGACGAGAATAGATTTCTGTCACTTATAAGTGACGAGAATAGATTTTCATCACTTATAAGTGACGAGAATTGATTTCTGTCACTTATAAGTGACGAGAATTGATTTCCATCACTTATAAGTGACGAGAATTGATTTCTGTCACTTATAAGTGACGAGAATTGATTTCCATCACTTATAAGTGACGAGAATGGATTTCTGTCACTTATAAGTGACGAGAATTGATTTCCATCACTTATAAGTGACGAGAATGGATTTCTGTCACTTATAAGTGACGAGAATTGATTTCCATCACTTATAAGTGATGAGAATGGATTTCTGTCACTTATAAGTGACGAGAATTGATTTCCATTACTTATCAGTGACGAGAATTGATTTCCATCACTTGTAAAAGACGAGAATTGATTTCCATCACTTATAAGTGACGAGAATTGATTTCTGTCACTTATAAGTGACCAGAATAGGTTTTCATCACTTATAAGTGACGAGAATTGATTTCTGTCACTTATAAGTGACGAGAATTGATCTCCATCACATATAAGTGACGAGGATTTATTTCCATCACTTATAAGTGACGAGAATTGATTTCTGTCACTTATAAGTGACCAGAATAGATTTTCATCACTTATAAGTGACGAGAATTGATTTCTGTCACTTACAAGTGACGAGAATTGATTTCTGTCACTTACAAGTGACGAGAATAGATTTCTGTCACTTATAAGTGACGAGAATAGATTTTCATCACTTATAAGTGACGAGAATCGATTTGCATCACTTATAAGTGACGAGGATTGATTTCCATCACTTATAAGTGACGAGAATTGATTTCTGTCACTTACAAGTGACGAGAATTGATTTCTGTCACTTATAAGTGACGAAAATTGATTTCTGTCACTTATAAGTGACGAGAATTGATTTCTGTCACTTATAAGTGACGAGAATTGATTTCTGTCACTTATAAGTGACGAGAATTGATCTCCATCACATATAAGTGACGAGAATTTATTTCCATCACTTATAAGTGACGAGAATTGATTTCTGTCACTTATAAGTGACGAGAATTGATCTCCATCACATATAAGTGACGAAAATTGATTTCCATCACTTATCAGTGACGAGAATTGATTTCCATCACTTGTAAGTGACGAGAATTGATTTCCATCACTTATAAGTGACGAGAATTGATTTCTGTCACTTATAAGTGACCAGAATAGATTTTCATCACTTATAAGTGACGAGAATTGATTTCTGACACTTCTAAGTGACGAGAATTGATTTCGATCACTTATAAGTGACGAGGATTGATTTCTGTCACTTATAAGTGACGAGAATTGATTTCTGTCACTTATAAGTGACGAGAATTGATTTCTGTCACTTACAAGTGACGAGAATGGATTTCTGTCACTTATAAGTGACGAGAATAGATTTCCATCACTTATAAGTGACGAGAATTGATTTCTGTCACTTATAAGTGACGAGAATTCATTTCTGTCACTTAGAAGTGACGAGAATTGATTTCCATCACTTATAAGTGACGAGAATAGATTTTCATCACTTATAAGTGACGAGAATTGATTTCCATCACTTATAAGTGACGAGAATTGATTTCTGTCACTTAGAAGTGACGAGAATTCATTTCTGTCACTTAGAAGTGACGAGAATTGATTTCCATGACTTATAAGTGACGAGAATAGATTTTCATCACTTATAAGTGACGAGAATTGATTTCCATCTTTTATTAGTGACGAGAATTGATTTCCATCACTTATCAGTGACGAGAATTGATTTCCATCACTTGTAAAAGACGAGAATTGATTTCCATCACTTATAAGTGACGAGAATTGATTTCTGTCACTTATAAGTGACCAGAATAGGTTTTCATCACTTATAAGTGACGAGAATTGATTTCTGTCACTTATAAGTGACGAGAATTGATCTCCATCACATATAAGTGACGAGGATTTATTTCCATCACTTATAAGTGACGAGAATTGATTTCTGTCACTTATAAGTGACCAGAATAGATTTTCATCACTTATAAGTGACGAGAATTGATTTCTGTCACTTATAAGTGACGAGAATCGATTTGCATCACTTATAAGTGACGAGGATTGATTTCCATCACTTATAAGTGACGAGAATTGATTTCTGTCACTTACAAGTGACGAGAATTGATTTCTGTCACTTATAAGTGACGAAAATTGATTTCTGTCACTTATAAGTGACGAGAATTGATTTCCATCACTTGTAAAAGACGAGAATTGATTTCCATCACTTATAAGTGACGAGAATTGATTTCCATCACTTATCAGTGACGAGAATTGATTTCCATCACTTATGAGTGACGAGAATTGATTTTCATCACTTATAAGTAACGAGAATAGATTTTCATCACTTATAAGTGACGAGAATTGATTTCTGTCACTTATAAGTGACGAGAATTGATTTCCATCACTTATGAGTGACGAGAATTGATTTTCATCACTTATAAGTGACGAGAATAGATTTTCATCACTTATAAGTGACAAGAATTCATTTCTGTCACTTAGAAGTGACGAGAATTGATTTCTGTCACTTATAAGTGACGAGAATTGATTTCTGTCACTTATAAGTGACGAGAATTGATTTCTGTCACTTATAAGTGACGAGAATTGATTTCTGTCACTTATAAGTGACGAGGATTGATTTCTGTCACTTATAAGTGACGAGAATTGATTTCTGTCACTTACAAGTGACGAGAATTGATTTCTGTCACTTAGAAGTGACGAGAATTGATTTCTGTCACTTACAAGTGACGAGAATAGATTTCTGTCACTTATAAGTGACGAGAATAGATTTTCATCACTTATAAGTGACGAGAATTGATTTCTGTCACTTATAAGTGACGAGAATTGATTTCCATCACTTATAAGTGACGAGAATTGATTTCTGTCACTTATAAGTGACGAGAATTGATTTCCATCACTTATAAGTGACGAGAATGGATTTCTGTCACTTATAAGTGACGAGAATTGATTTCCATCACTTATAAGTGACGAGAATGGATTTCTGTCACTTATAAGTGACGAGAATTGATTTCCATCACTTATAAGTGATGAGAATGGATTTCTGTCACTTATAAGTGACGAGAATTGATTTCCATTACTTATCAGTGACGAGAATTGATTTCCATCACTTGTAAAAGACGAGAATTGATTTCCATCACTTATAAGTGACGAGAATTGATTTCTGTCACTTATAAGTGACCAGAATAGGTTTTCATCACTTATAAGTGACGAGAATTGATTTCTGTCACTTATAAGTGACGAGAATTGATCTCCATCACATATAAGTGACGAGGATTTATTTCCATCACTTATAAGTGACGAGAATTGATTTCTGTCACTTATAAGTGACCAGAATAGATTTTCATCACTTATAAGTGACGAGAATTGATTTCTGTCACTTACAAGTGACGAGAATTGATTTCTGTCACTTACAAGTGACGAGAATAGATTTCTGTCACTTATAAGTGACGAGAATAGATTTTCATCACTTATAAGTGACGAGAATCGATTTGCATCACTTATAAGTGACGAGGATTGATTTCCATCACTTATAAGTGACGAGAATTGATTTCTGTCACTTACAAGTGACGAGAATTGATTTCTGTCACTTATAAGTGACGAAAATTGATTTCTGTCACTTATAAGTGACGAGAATTGATTTCTGTCACTTATAAGTGACGAGAATTGATTTCTGTCACTTATAAGTGACGAGAATTGATCTCCATCACATATAAGTGACGAGAATTTATTTCCATCACTTATAAGTGACGAGAATTGATTTCTGTCACTTATAAGTGACGAGAATTGATCTCCATCACATATAAGTGACGAAAATTGATTTCCATCACTTATCAGTGACGAGAATTGATTTCCATCACTTGTAAGTGACGAGAATTGATTTCCATCACTTATAAGTGACGAGAATTGATTTCTGTCACTTATAAGTGACCAGAATAGATTTTCATCACTTATAAGTGACGAGAATTGATTTCTGACACTTCTAAGTGACGAGAATTGATTTCGATCACTTATAAGTGACGAGGATTGATTTCTGTCACTTATAAGTGACGAGAATTGATTTCTGTCACTTATAAGTGACGAGAATTGATTTCTGTCACTTACAAGTGACGAGAATGGATTTCTGTCACTTATAAGTGACGAGAATAGATTTCCATCACTTATAAGTGACGAGAATTGATTTCTGTCACTTATAAGTGACGAGAATTCATTTCTGTCACTTAGAAGTGACGAGAATTGATTTCCATCACTTATAAGTGACGAGAATAGATTTTCATCACTTATAAGTGACGAGAATTGATTTCCATCACTTATAAGTGACGAGAATTGATTTCTGTCACTTAGAAGTGACGAGAATTCATTTCTGTCACTTAGAAGTGACGAGAATTGATTTCCATGACTTATAAGTGACGAGAATAGATTTTCATCACTTATAAGTGACGAGAATTGATTTCCATCTTTTATTAGTGACGAGAATTGATTTCCATCACTTATGAGTGACGAGAATTGATTTCCATCACTTATAAGTGACGAGAATAGATTTTCATCACTTAGAAGTGACGAGAATTCATTTCTGTCACTTAGAAGTGACGAGAATTGATTTCTGTCACTTACAAGTGACGAGAATAGATTTTCATCACTTATAAATGACGAGAATTGATTTCTGTCACTTATCAGTGACGAGAATTCATTTCTGTCACTTAGAAGTGACGAGAATTGATTTCCATCACTTATAAGTGACGAGAATAGATTTTCATCACTTATAAGTGACGAGAATTGATTTCCATCACTTATAAGTGACGAGAATTCATTTCTGTCACTTAGAAGTGACGAGAATTGATTTCTGTCACTTACAAGTGACGAGAATAGATTTTCATCACTTATAAGTGACGAGAATTGATTTCTGTCACTTATAAGTGACGAGAATTCATTTCTGTCACTTAGAAGTGACGAGAATTGATTTCCATGACTTATAAGTGACGAGAATAGATTTTCATCTTTTCTAAGTGACGAGAATTGATTTCCATCTTTTATAAGTGACGAGAATTGATTTCCATCACTTATAAGTAACGAGAATAGATTTTCATCACTTATAAGTGACGAGAATTGATTTCTGTCACTTATAAGTGACGAGAATTGATTTCCATCACTTATGAGTGACGAGAATTGATTTCCATCACTTATAAGTGACGAGAATAGATTTTCATCACTTATAAGTGACAAGAATTCATTTCTGTCGCTTAGAAGTGACGAGAATTGATTTCTGTCACTTACAAGTGACGAGAATAGATTTTCATCACTTATAAGTGACGAGAATTGATTTCTGTCACTTATAAGTGACGAGAATTCATTTCTGTCACTTAGAAGTGACGAGAATTGATTTCCATCACTTATAAGTGACGAGAATAGATTTTCATCACTTATAAGTGACGAGAATTGATTTCCATCACTTATAAGTGACGAAAATTCATTTCTGTCACTTAGAAGTGACGAGAATTGATTTCTGTCACTTACAAGTGACGAGAATAGATTTTCATCACTTATAAGTGACGAGGATTGATTTCCATCACTTATAAGTGACGAGAATTGATTTCTGTCACTTACAAGTGACGAGAATCGATTTCTGTCACTTATAAGTGACGAGAATTGATTTCTGTCACTTACAAGTGACGAGAATTGATTTCCATCACTTATAAGTGACGAGAATAGATTTTCATCACTTATAAGTGACGAGAATTGATTTCCATCACTTATAAGTGACGAGAATTCATTTCTGTCACTTAGAAGTGACGAGAATTGATTTCTGTCACTTACAAGTGACGAGAATAGATTTTCATCACTTATAAGTGACGAGAATTGATTTCTGTCACTTATAAGTGACGAGAATTGATTTCCATCACTTATGAGTGACGAGAATTGATTTCCATCACTTATAAGTGACGAGAATAGATTTTCATCACTTATAAGTGACAAGAATTCATTTCTGTCGCTTAGAAGTGACGAGAATTGATTTCTGTCACTTACAAGTGACGAGAATCGATTTCTGTCACTTATAAGTGACGAGAATTGATTTCTGTCACTTACAAGTGACGAGAATTGATTTCTGTCACTTAGAAGTGACGAGAATTGATTTCTGTCACTTATAAGTGACGACAATTGATTTCTGTCACTTATAAGTGACGAGGATTGATTTCTGTCACTTATAAGTGACGAGAATTGATTTCTGTCACTTATAAGTGACGAGAAGTGATTTCTGTCACTTATAAGTGACGAGGATTGATTTCTGTCACTTATAAGTGACGAGGATACATTTCTGTCACTTACAAGTGACGAGAATTGATTTCTGTCACCTAGAAGTGACGAGAATTGATTTCTGTCACTTATAAGTGACGACAATTGATTTCTGTCACTTATAAGTGACGAGGATTGATTTCTGTCACTTATAAGTGACGAGAATTGATTTCTGTCACTTATAAGTGACGAGGATTGATTTCTGTCACTTATAAGTGACGAGAATTGATTTCCATCACTTATAAGTGACGAGAATGGATTTCTGTCACTTATAAGTGACGAGAATTGATTTCCATCACTTATAAGTGACGAGGATGGATTTCTGTCACTTACAAGTGACGAGAATTGATTTCCATCACTTATAAGTGATGAGAATGGATTTCTGTCACTTATAAGTGACGAGAATTGATTTCCATCACTTATCAGTGACGAGAATTGATTTCCATCACTTGTAAGTGACGAGAATTGATTTCCATCACTTATAAGTGACGAGAATGGATTTCTGTCACTTACAAGTGACGAGAATTGATTTCCATCACTTATAAGTGATGAGAATGGATTTCTGTCACTTATAAGTGACGAGAATTGATTTCCATCACTTATCAGTGACGAGAATTGATTTCCATCACTTGTAAGTGACGAGAATTGATTTCCATCACTTATAAGTGACGAGAATTCATTTCTGTCACTTAGAAGTGACGAGAATTGATTTCTGTCACTTACAAGTGACGAGAATTGATTTCTGTCACTTAGAAGTGACGAGAATTGATTTCTGTCACTTATAAGTGACGACAATTGATTTCTGTCACTTATAAGTGACGAGGATTGATTTCTGTCACTTATAAGTGACGAGAATTGATTTCTGTCACTTACAAGTGACGAGAATAGATTTTCATCACTTATAAGTGACGAGGATTGATTTCCATCACTTATAAGTGACGAGAATTGATTTCTGTCACTTACAAGTGACGAGAATCGATTTCTGTCACTTATAAGTGACGAGAATTGATTTCTGTCACTTACAAGTGACGAGAATTGATTTCCATCACTTATAAGTGACGAGAATAGATTTTCATCACTTATAAGTGACGAGAATTGATTTCCATCACTTATAAGTGACGAGAATTCATTTCTGTCACTTAGAAGTGACGAGAATTGATTTCTGTCACTTACAAGTGACGAGAATAGATTTTCATCACTTATAAGTGACGAGAATTGATTTCTGTCACTTATAAGTGACGAGAATTGATTTCCATCACTTATGAGTGACGAGAATTGATTTCCATCACTTATAAGTGACGAGAATAGATTTTCATCACTTATAAGTGACAAGAATTCATTTCTGTCGCTTAGAAGTGACGAGAATTGATTTCTGTCACTTACAAGTGACGAGAATCGATTTCTGTCACTTATAAGTGACGAGAATTGATTTCTGTCACTTACAAGTGACGAGAATTGATTTCTGTCACTTAGAAGTGACGAGAATTGATTTCTGTCACTTATAAGTGACGACAATTGATTTCTGTCACTTATAAGTGACGAGGATTGATTTCTGTCACTTATAAGTGACGAGAATTGATTTCTGTCACTTATAAGTGACGAGAAGTGATTTCTGTCACTTATAAGTGACGAGGATTGATTTCTGTCACTTATAAGTGACGAGGATACATATCTGTCACTTACAAGTGACGAGAATTGATTTCTGTCACTTATAAGTGACGAGAATTGATTTCTGTCACTTATAAGTGACGAGAATTGATTTCTGTCACTTATAAGTGACGAGAATTGATTTCTGTCACTTATAAGTGACGAGGATTGATTTCTGTCACTTATAAGTGACGAGAATTGATTTCTGTCACTTACAAGTGACGAGAATTGATTTCTGTCACTTATAAGTGACGAGGATTGATTTCTGTCTTTTATAAGTGACGAGAATTGATTTCTGTCACTTACAAGTGACGAGAATTGATTTCTGTCACTTAGAAGTGACGAGAATTGATTTCTGTCACTTATAAGTGACGACAATTGATTTCTGTCACTTATAAGTGACGAGGATTGATTTCTGTCACTTATAAGTGACGAGAATTGATTTCTGTCACTTATAAGTGACGAGGATTGATTTCTGTCACTTATAAGTGACGAGAATTGATTTCCATCACTTATAAGTGACGAGAATGGATTTCTGTCACTTATAAGTGACGAGAATTGATTTCCATCACTTATAAGTGACGAGGATGGATTTCTGTCACTTACAAGTGACGAGAATTGATTTCCATCACTTATAAGTGATGAGAATGGATTTCTGTCACTTATAAGTGACGAGAATTGATTTCCATCACTTATCAGTGACGAGAATTGATTTCCATCACTTGTAAGTGACGAGAATTGATTTCCATCACTTATAAGTGACGAGAATGGATTTCTGTCACTTACAAGTGACGAGAATTGATTTCCATCACTTATAAGTGATGAGAATGGATTTCTGTCACTTATAAGTGACGAGAATTGATTTCCATCACTTATCAGTGACGAGAATTGATTTCCATCACTTGTAAGTGACGAGAATTGATCTCCATCACATATAAGTGACGAGAATTTATTTCCATCACTTATAAGTGACGAGAATTGATTTCTGTCACTTATAAGTGACCAGAATAGATTTTCATCACTTATAAGTGACGAGAATTGATTTCTGACACTTATAAGTGACGAGGATTGATTACTGTCACTTATAAGTGACCAGAATAGGTTTTCATCACTTATAAGTGACGAGAATTGATTTCTGTCACTTATAAGTGACGAGAATTGATTTCTGTCACTTATAAGTGACGAGGATTGATTTCTGTCACTTATAAGTGACGAGAATTGATTTCTGTCACTTATAAGTGACGAGAATTGATTTCTGTCACTTACAAGTGACGAGAATGGATTTCTGTCACTTATAAGTGACGAGAATAGATTTTCATCACTTATAAGTGACGAGAATCGATTTGCATCACTTATAAGTGACGAGGATTGATTTCCATCACTTATAAGTGACGAGAATTGATTTCTGTCACTTACAAGTGACGAGAATTGATTTCTGTCACTTATAAGTGACGAAAATTGATTTCTGTCACTTATAAGTGACGAGAATTGATTTCTGTCACTTATAAGTGACGAGAATTGATTTCCATCACTTATGAGTGACGAGAATTGATTTTCATCACTTATAAGTGACGAGAATAGATTTTCATCACTTATAAGTGACGAGGATTGATTTCCATCACTTATAAGTGACGAGAATTGATTTTTGTCACTTACAAGTGACGAGAATCGATTTCTGTCACTTATAAGTGACGAGAATTGATTTCTGTCACTTACAAGTGACGAGAATTGATTTCTGTCACTTAGAAGTGACGAGAATTGATTTCTGTCACTTATAAGTGACGACAATTGATTTCTGTCACTTATAAGTGACGAGGATTGATTTCTGTCACTTATAAGTGACGAGAATTGATTTCTGTCACTTATAAGTGACGAGAAGTGATTTCTGTCACTTATAAGTGACGAGGATTGATTTCTGTCACTTATAAGTGACGAGGATTGATTTCTGTCACTTACAAGTGACGAGAATTGATTTCTGTCACTTATAAGTGACGAGAATCGATTTCTGTCACTTATAAGTGACGAGAATTGATTTCTGTCACTTATAAGTGACGAGAATTGATTTCTGTCACTTACAAGTGACGAGAATAGATTTCTGTCACTTATAAGTGACGAGAATAGATTTTCATCACTTATAAGTGACGAGAATTGATTTCTGTCACTTATAAGTGACGAGAATTGATTTCCATCACTTATAAGTGACGAGAATTGATTTCTGTCACTTATAAGTGACGAGAATTGATCCCCATCACATATAAGTGACGAGAATTGATTTCCATCACTTATCAGTGACGAGAATTGATTTCCATCACTTGTAAGTGACGAGAATTGATTTCCATCACTTATAAGTGACGAGAATTGATTTCTGTCACTTATAAGTGACCAGAATAGATTTTCATCACTTATAAGTGACGAGAATTGATTTCTGACACTTATAAGTGACGAGAATTGATTTCGATCACTTATAAGTGACGAGGATTGATTTCTGTCACTTATAAGTGACGAGAATTGATTTCTGTCACTTATAAGTGACGAGAATTGATTTCTGTCACTTACAAGTGACGAGAATGGATTTCTGTCACTTATAAGTGACGAGAATAGATTTTCATCACTTATAAGTGACGAGAATTGATTTCCATCTTTTATAAGTGACGAGAATTGATTTCCATCACTTATAAGTAACGAGAATAGATTTTCATCACTTATAAGTGACGAGAATTGATTTCTGTCACTTATAAGTGACGAGAATTGATTTCCATCACTTATGAGTGACGAGAATTGATTTTCATCACTTATAAGTGACGAGAATAGATTTTCATCACTTATAAGTGACAAGAATTCATTTCTGTCACTTAGAAGTGACGAGAATTGATTTCTGTCACTTATAAGTGACGAGAATTGATTTCTGTCACTTATAAGTGACGAGAATTGATTTCTGTCACTTATAAGTGACGAGAATTGATTTCTGTCACTTATAAGTGACGAGGATTGATTTCTGTCACTTATAAGTGACGAGAATTGATTTCTGTCACTTACAAGTGACGAGAATTGATTTCTGTCACTTAGAAGTGACGAGAATTGATTTCTGTCACTTACAAGTGACGAGAATAGATTTCTGTCACTTATAAGTGACGAGAATAGATTTTCATCACTTATAAGTGACGAGAATTGATTTCTGTCACTTATAAGTGACGAGAATTGATTTCCATCACTTATAAGTGACGAGAATTGATTTCTGTCACTTATAAGTGACGAGAATTGATTTCCATCACTTATAAGTGACGAGAATTGATTTCTGTCACTTAGAAGTGACGAGAATGGATTTCTGTCACTTATAAGTGACGAGAATTGATTTCCATCACTTATAAGTGACGAGAATGGATTTCTGTCACTTATAAGTGACGAGAATTGATTTCTGTCACTTATAAGTGACGAGAATTGATTTCTGTCACTTATAAGTGACGAGGATTGATTTCTGTCACTTATAAGTGACGAGAATTGATTTCTGTCACTTACAAGTGACGAGAATTGATTGCTGTTACTTAGAAGTGACGAGAATTGATTTCTGTCACTTACAAGTGACGAGAATAGATTTCTGTCACTTATAAGTGACGAGAATAGATTTTCATCACTTATAAGTGACGAGAATTGATTTCTGTCACTTATAAGTGACGAGAATTGATTTCCATCACTTATAAGTGACGAGAATTGATTTCTGTCACTTATAAGTGACGAGAATTGATTTCCATCACTTATAAGTGACGAGAATGGATTTCTGTCACTTATAAGTGACGAGAATTGATTTCCATCACTTATAAGTGATGAGAATGGATTTCTGTCACTTATAAGTGAAGAGAATAGATTTTCATCACTTATAAGTGACGAGAATTGATTTCTGTCACTTACAAGTGACGAGAATAGATTTTCATCACTTATAAATGACGAGAATTGATTTCTGTCACTTATAAGTGACGAGGATAGATTTTCATCACTTATAAGTGACGAGAATGGATTTCTGTCACTTATAAGTGACGAGAATTGATTTCCATCACTTATAAGTGACGAGAATTGATTTCCATCACTTATAAGTGAAGAGAATAGATTTTCATCACTTATAAGTGACGAGAATTGATTTCTGTCACTTACAAGTGACGAGAATAGATTTTCATCACTTATAAATGACGAGAATTGATTTCTGTCACTTATAAGTGACGAGGATAGATTTTCATCACTTATAAGTGACGAGAATTGATTTCTGTCACTTATAAGTGACGAGGATAGATTTTCATCACTTATAAGTGACGAGAATAGATTTTCATCACTTATAAGTGACGAGAATTCATTTCTGTCACTTAGAAGTGACGAGAATTGATTTCTGTCACTTACAAGTGACGAGAATAGATTTTCATCACTTATAAGTGACGAGAATTGTTTTCTGTCACTTAGAAGTGACGAGGATAGATTTTCATTACTTAGAAGTGACTAGAATTGATTTCTGTCACATATAAGTGACGAGGATAGATTTTCATTACTTATAAGTGACTAAAATTGATTCCCATCACTTATGAGTGACGAGAATTGATTTCCATCACTTATAAGTGAAGAGAATAGATTTTCATCACTTATAAGTGACGAGAATTGATTTCCATCACTTATGAGTGACGAGAATTGATTTCTGTCACTTATAAGTGACGAGGATTGATTTCTGTCACTTATAAGTGACGAGAATTGATTTCTGTCACTTATAAGTGACGAGAAGTGATTTCTGTCACTTATAAGTGACGAGGATTGATTTCTGTCACTTATAAGTGACGAGGATTGATTTCTGTCACTTACAAGTGACGAGAATTGATTTCTGTCACTTATAAGTGACGAGAATTGATTTCTGTCACTTATAAGTGACGAGAATTGATTTCTGTCACTTATAAGTGACGAGAATTGATTTCTGTCACTTATAAGTGACGAGGATTGATTTCTGTCACTTATAAGTGACGAGAATCTATTTCTGTCACTTACAAGTGACGAGAATTGATTTCTGTCACTTAGAAGTGACGAGAATTGATTTCTGTCACTTACAAGTGACGAGAATAGATTTCTGTCACTTATAAGTGACGAGAATAGATTTTCATCACTTATAAGTGACGAGAATTGATTTCTGTCACTTATAAGTGACGAGAATTGATTTCCATCACTTATAAGTGACGAGAATTGATTTCTGTCACTTATAAGTGACGAGAATTGATTTCCATCACTTATAGGTGACGAGAATGGATTTCTGTCACTTATAAGTGACGAGAATTGATTTCCATCACTTATAAGTGACGAGAATGGATTTCTGTCACTTATAAGTGACGAGAATTGATTTCCATCACTTATAAAAGATGAGAATGGATTTCTGTCACTTATAAGTGACGAGAATTGATTTCCATCACTTATCAGTGACGAGAATTGATTTCCATCACTTGTAAAAGACGAGAATTGATTTCCATCACTTATAAGTGACGAGAATTGATTTCTGTCACTTATAAGTGACCAGAATAGGTTTTCATCACTTATAAGTGACGAGAATTGATTTCTGTCACTTATAAGTGACGAGAATTGATCTCCATCACATATAAGTGACGAGAATTTATTTCCATCACTTATAAGTGACGAGAATTGATTTCTGTCACTTATAAGTGACCAGAATAGATTTTCATCACTTATAAGTGACGAGAATTGATTTCTGACACTTATAAGTGACGAGAATTGATTTCTGTCACTTATAAGTGACGAGGATTGATTTCTGTCACTTATAAGTGACGAGAATTGATTTCTGTCACTTATAAGTGACGAGAATTGATTTCTGTCACTTACGAGTGACGAGAATAGATTTCTGTCACTTATAAGTGACGAGAATAGATTTTCATCACTTATAAGTGACGAGAATCGATTTGCATCACTTATAAGTGACGAGGATTGATTTCCATCACTTATAAGTGACGAGAATTGATTTCTGTCACTTACAAGTGACGAGAATTGATTTCTGTCACTTATAAGTGACGAAAATTGATTTCTGTCACTTATAAGTGACGAGAATTGATTTCTGTCACTTATAAGTGACGAGAATTGATTTCCATCACTTATGAGTGACGAGAATTGATTTTCATCACTTATAAGTGACGAGAATAGATTTTCATCACTTATAAGTGACGAGGATTGATTTCCATCACTTATAAGTGACGAGAATTGATTTTTGTCACTTACAAGTGACGAGAATCGATTTCTGTCACTTATAAGTGACGAGAATTGATTTCTGTCACTTACAAGTGACGAGAATTGATTTCTGTCACTTAGAAGTGACGAGAATTGATTTCTGTCACTTATAAGTGACGACAATTGATTTCTGTCACTTATAAGTGACGAGGATTGATTTCTGTCACTTATAAGTGACGAGAATTGATTTCTGTCACTTATAAGTGACGAGAAGTGATTTCTGTCACTTATAAGTGACGAGGATTGATTTCTGTCACTTATAAGTGACGAGGATTGATTTCTGTCACTTACAAGTGACGAGAATTGATTTCTGTCACTTATAAGTGACGAGAATCGATTTCTGTCACTTATAAGTGACGAGAATTGATTTCTGTCACTTATAAGTGACGAGAATTGATTTCTGTCACTTATAAGTGACGAGGATTGATTTCTGTCACTTATAAGTGACGAGAATTGATTTCTGTCACTTACAAGTGACGAGAATTGATTTCTGTCACTTAGAAGTGACGAGAATTGATTTCTGTCACTTACAAGTGACGAGAATAGATTTCTGTCACTTATAAGTGACGAGAATAGATTTTCATCACTCATAAGTGACGAGAATTGATTTCTGTCACTTATAAGTGACGAGAATTGATTTCCATCACTTATAAGTGACGAGAATTGATTTCTGTCACTTATAAGTGACGAGAATTGATTTCCATCACTTATAAGTGACGAGAATGGATTTCTGTCACTTATAAGTGACGAGAATTGATTTCCATCACTTATAAGTGACGAGAATGGATTTCTGTCACTTATAAGTGACGAGAATTGATTTCCATCACTTATAAGTGATGAGAATGGATTTCTGTCACTTATAAGTGACGAGAATTGATTTCCATCACTTATCAGTGACGAGAATTGATTTCCATCACTTGTAAAAGACGAGAATTGATTTCCATCACTTATAAGTGACGAGAATTGATTTCTGTCACTTATAAGTGACCAGAATAGGTTTTCATCACTTATAAGTGACGAGAATTGATTTCTGTCACTTATGAGTGACGAGAATTGATCTCCATCACATATAAGTGACGAGAATTTATTTCCATCACTTATAAGTGACGAGAATTGATTTCTGTCACTTATAAGTGACCAGAATAGATTTTCATCACTTATAAGTGACGAGAATTGATTTCTGACACTTATAAGTGACGAGAATTGATTTCTGTCACTTATAAGTGACGAGGATTGATTTCTGTCACTTATAAGTGACGAGAATTGATTTCTGTCACTTACAAGTGACGAGAATTGATTTCCATCACTTATAAGTGACGAGAATAGATTTTCATTACTTATAAGTGACGAGAATTGATTTCCATCACTTATAAGTGACGAGAATTCATTTCTGTCACTTAGAAGTGACGAGAATTCATTTCTGTCACTTAGAAGTGACGAGAATTGATTTCTGTCACTTACAAGTGACGAGAATAGATTTTCATCACTTATAAGTGACGAGGATTGATTTCCATCACTTATAAGTGACAAGAATTGATTTCTGTCACTTACAAGTGACGAGAATCGATTTCTGTCACTTATAAGTGACGAGAATTGATTTCTGTCACTTACAAGTGACGAGAATTGATTTCTGTCACTTAGAAGTGACGAGAATTGATTTTCATTACTTATAAGTGACGAGAATTGATTTCCATCACTTATAAGTGACGAGAATTCATTTCTGTCACTTAGAAGTGACGAGAATTGATTTCTGTCACTTACAAGTGACGAGAATAGATTTTCATCACTTATAAGTGACGAGGATTGATTTCCATCACTTATAAGTGACGAGAATTGATTTCTGTCACTTACAAGTGACGAGAATCGATTTCTGTCACTTATAAGTGACGAGAATTGATTTCTGTCACTTACAAGTGACGAGAATTGATTTCCATCACTTATAAGTGACGAGAATAGATTTTCATTACTTATAAGTGACGAGAATTGATTTCCATCACTTATAAGTGACGAGAATTCATTTCTGTCACTTAGAAGTGACGAGAATTGATTTCTGTCACTTACAAGTGACGAGAATAGATTTTCATCACTTATAAGTGACGAGGATTGATTTCCATCACTTATAAGTGACGAGAATTGATTTCTGTCACTTACAAGTGACGAGAATCGATTTCTGTCACTTATAAGTGACGAGAATTGATTTCTGTCACTTACAAGTGACGAGAATTGATTTCTGTCACTTAGAAGTGACGAGAATTGATTTCTGTCACTTATAAGTGACGACAATTGATTTCTGTCACTTATAAGTGACGAGGATTGATTTCTGTCACTTATAAGTGACGAGAATTGATTTCTGTCACTTATAAGTGACGAGAAGTGATTTCTGTCACTTATAAGTGACGAGGATTGATTTCTGTCACTTATAAGTGACGAGGATTGATTTCTGTCACTTACAAGTGACGAGAATTGATTTCTGTCACTTATAAGTGACGAGAATTGATTTCTGTCACTTATAAGTGACGAGAATTGATTTCTGTCACTTATAAGTGACGAGAATTGATTTCTGTCACTTATAAGTGACGAGGATTGATTTCTGTCACTTATAAGTGACGAGAATTGATTTCTGTCACTTACAAGTGACGAGAATTGATTTCTGTCACTTAGAAGTGACGAGAACTGATTTCTGTCACTTACAAGTGACGAGGATTGATTTCTGTCACTTACAAGTGACGAGAATTGATTTCTGTCACTTATAAGTGACGAGAATTGATTTCTGTCACTTATAAGTGACGAGAATTGATTTCTGTCACTTATAAGTGACGAGAATTGATTTCTGTCACTTATAAGTGACGAAAATTGATTTCTGTCACTTATAAGTGACGAGAATTGATTTCTGTCACTTACAAGTGACGAGAATGAATTCTGTCACTTATAAGTGACGAGAATAGATTTTCATCACTTATAAGTGACGAGAATCGATTTCCATCACTTATAAGTGACGAGAATTGATTTCTGTCACTTACAAGTGACGAGAATTGATTTCTGTCACTTATAAGTGACGAGAATTGATTTCTGTCACTTACAAGTGACGAGAATTGATTTCCATCACTTATAAGTGACGAGAATAGATTTTCATTACTTATAAGTGACGAGAATTGATTTCCATCACTTATAAGTGACGAGAATTCATTTCTGTCACTTAGAAGTGACGAGAATTGATTTCTGTCACTTACAAGTGACGAGAATAGATTTTCATCACTTATAAGTGACGAGGATTGATTTCCATCACTTATAAGTGACAAGAATTGATTTCTGTCACTTACAAGTGACGAGAATCGATTTCTGTCACTTATAAGTGACGAGAATTGATTTCTGTCACTTACAAGTGACGAGAATTGATTTCTGTCACTTAGAAGTGACGAGAATTGATTTCTGTCACTTATAAGTGACGACAATTGATTTCTGTCACTTATAAGTGACGAGGATTGATTTCTGTCACTTATAAGTGACGAGAATTGATTTCTGTCACTTATAAGTGACGAGAAGTGATTTCTGTCACTTATAAGTGACGAGGATTGATTTCTGTCACTTATAAGTGACGAGGATTGATTTCTGTCACTTACAAGTGACGAGAATTGATTTCTGTCACTTACAAGTGACGAGAATTGATTTCTGTCACTTATAAGTGACGAGAATTGATTTCTGTCACTTATAAGTGACGAGAATTGATTTCTGTCACTTATAAGTGACGAGGATTGATTTCTGTCACTTATAAGTGACGAGAATTGATTTCTGTCACTTACAAGTGACGAGAATTGATTTCTGTCACTTAGAAGTGACGAGAACTGATTTCTGTCACTTACAAGTGACGAGAATAGATTTCTGTCACTTATAAGTGACGAGAATAGATTTTCATCACTTATAAGTGACGAGAATTGATTTCTGTCACTTACAAGTGACGAGAATTGATTTCCATCACTCATGAGTGACGAGAATTGATTTCCATCACTTATAAGTGACGAGAATAGATTTTCATCACTTATAAGTGACGAGAATTCATTTCTGTCACTTAGAAGTGACGAGGATAGATTTTCATTACTTATAAGTGACTAGAATTGATTCCCATCACTTATAAGTGACGAGAATTGATTTCCATCACTTATAAGTGAAGAGAATAGATTTTCATCACTTATAAGTGACGAGAATTGATTTCTGTCACTTACAAGTGACGAGAATAGATTTTCATCACTTATAAATGACGAGAATTGATTTCTGTCACTTATAAGTGACGAGGATAGATTTTCATCACTTATAAGTGACGAGAATTGATTTCTGTCACTTATAAGTGACGAGGATAGATTTTCATCACTTATAAGTGACGAGAATAGATTTTCATCACTTATAAGTGACGAGAATTCATTTCTGTCACTTAGAAGTGACGAGAATTGATTTCTGTCACTTACAAGTGACGAGAATAGATTTTCATCACTTATAAGTGACGAGAATTGTTTTCTGTCACTTAGAAGTGACGAGGATAGATTTTCATTACTTAGAAGTGACTAGAATTGATTTCTGTCACATATAAGTGACGAGGATAGATTTTCATTACTTATAAGTGACTAAAATTGATTCCCATCACTTATGAGTGACGAGAATTGATTTCCATCACTTATAAGTGAAGAGAATAGATTTTCATCACTTATAAGTGACGAGAATTGATTTCCATCACTTATGAGTGACGAGAATTGATTTCCATCACTTATAAGTGACGAGAATAGATTTTCATTACTTATAAGTGACTAAAATTGATTCCCATCACTTATGAGTGACGAGAATTGATTTCCATCACTTATAAGTGAAGAGAATAGATTTTCATCACTTATAAGTGACGAGAATTGATTTCTGTCACTTATAAGTGACGAGAATTGATTTCCATCACTTATGAGTGACGAGAATTGATTTCCATCACTTATAAGTGACGAGAATAGATTTTCATCACTTATAAGTGACGAGGATTGATTTCCATCACTTATAAGTGACGAGAATTGATTTCTGTCACTTACAAGTGACGAGAATCGATTTCTGTCACTTATAAGTGACGAGAATTGATTTCTGTCACTTACAAGTGACGAGAATTGATTTCTGTCACTTAGAAGTGACGAGAATTGATTTCTGTCACTTATAAGTGACGACAATTGATTTCTGTCACTTATGAGTGACGAGGATTGATTTCTGTCACTTATAAGTGACGAGAATTGATTTCTGTCACTTATAAGTGACGAGAAGTGATTTCTGTCACTTATAAGTGACGAGGATTGATTTCTGTCACTTATAAGTGACGAGGATTGATTTCTGTCACTTACAAGTGACGACAATTGATTTCTGTCACTTATAAGTGACGAGGATTGATTTCTGTCACTTATAAGTGACGAGAATTGATTTCTGTCACTTAGAAGTGACGAGAATTGATTTCTGTCACTTATAAGTGACGAGAATTGATTTCTGTCACTTATAAGTGACGACAATTGATTTCTGTCACTTATAAGTGACGAGGATTGATTTCTGTCACTTATAAGTGACGAGAATTGATTTCTGTCACTTATAAGTGACGAGAAGTGATTTCTGTCACTTATAAGTGACGAGGATTGATTTCTGTCACTTATAAGTGACGAGAATTGATTTCTGTCACTTACAAGTGACGAGAATTGATTTCTGTCACTTAGAAGTGACGAGAATTGATTTCTGTCACTTACAAGTGACGAGAATAGATTTCTGTCACTTATAAGTGACGAGAATAGATTTTCATCACTCATAAGTGACGAGAATTGATTTCTGTCACTTATAAGTGACGAGAATTGATTTCCATCACTTATAAGTGACGAGAATTGATTTCTGTCACTTATAAGTGACGAGAATTGATTTCCATCACTTATCAGTGACGAGAATTGATTTCCATCACTTGTAAAAGACGAGAATTGATTTCCATCACTTGTAAAAGACGAGAATTGATTTCCATCACTTATAAGTGACGAGAATTGATTTCTGTCACTTATAAGTGACCAGAATAGGTTTTCATCACTTATAAGTGACGAGAATTGATTTCTGTCACTTATGAGTGACGAGAATTGATCTCCATCACATATAAGTGACGAGAATTTATTTCCATCACTTATAAGTGACGAGAATTGATTTCTGTCACTTATAAGTGACCAGAATAGGTTTTCATCACTTATAAGTGACGAGAATTGATTTCTGTCACTTATAAGTGACGAGAATTGATCTCCATCACAGATAAGTGACGAGAATTTATTTCCATCACTTATAAGTGACGAGAATTGATTTCTGTCACTTATAAGTGACGAGAATTGATCCCCATCACATATAAGTGACGAGAATTGATTTCCATCACTTATCAGTGACGAGAATTGATTTCCATCACTTGTAAGTGACGAGAATTGATTTCCATCACTTATAAGTGACGAGAATTGATTTCTGTCACTTATAAGTGACCAGAATAGATTTTCATCACTTATAAGTGACGAGAATTGATTTCTGACACTTATAAGTGACGAGAATTGATTTCGATCACTTATAAGTGACGAGGATTGATTTCTGTCACTTATAAGTGACGAGAATTGATTTCTGTCACTTATAAGTGACGAGAATTGATTTCTGTCACTTACAAGTGACGAGAATGGATTTCTGTCACTTATAAGTGACGAGAATAGATTTTCATCACTTATAAGTGACGAGAATTGATTTCCATCTTTTATAAGTGACGAGAATTGATTTCCATCACTTATAAGTAACGAGAATAGATTTTCATCACTTATAAGTGACGAGAATTGATTTCTGTCACTTATAAGTGACGAGAATTGATTTCCATCACTTATGAGTGACGAGAATTGATTTTCATCACTTATAAGTGACGAGAATAGATTTTCATCACTTATAAGTGACAAGAATTCATTTCTGTCACTTAGAAGTGACGAGAATTGATTTCTGTCACTTATAAGTGACGAGAATTGATTTCTGTCACTTATAAGTGACGAGAATTGATTTCTGTCACTTATAAGTGACGAGAATTGATTTCTGTCACTTATAAGTGACGAGGATTGATTTCTGTCACTTATAAGTGACGAGAATTGATTTCTGTCACTTACAAGTGACGAGAATTGATTTCTGTCACTTAGAAGTGACGAGAATTGATTTCTGTCACTTACAAGTGACGAGAATAGATTTCTGTCACTTATAAGTGACGAGAATTGATTTCCATCACTTATAAGTGACGAGAATGGATTTCTGTCACTTATAAGTGACGAGAATTGATTTCCATCACTTATAAGTGATGAGAATGGATTTCTGTCACTTATAAGTGACGAGAATTGATTTCCATCACTTATCAGTGACGAGAATTGATTTCCATCACTTGTAAAAGACGAGAATTGATTTCCATCACTTATAAGTGACGAGAATTGATTTCTGTCACTTATAAGTGACCAGAATAGGTTTTCATCACTTATAAGTGACGAGAATTGATTTCTGTCACTTATAAGTGACGAGAATTGATCTCCATCACATATAAGTGACGAGGATTTATTTCCATCACTTATAAGTGACGAGAATTGATTTCTGTCACTTATAAGTGACCAGAATAGATTTTCATCACTTATAAGTGACGAGAATTGATTTCTGTCACTTATAAGTGACGAGAATTGATTTCTGTCACTTACAAGTGACGAGAATAGATTTCTGTCACTTATAAGTGACGAGAATAGATTTTCATCACTTATAAGTGACGAGAATCGATTTGCATCACTTATAAGTGACGAGGATTGATTTCCATCACTTATAAGTGACGAGAATTGATTTCTGTCACTTACAAGTGACGAGAATTGATTTCTGTCACTTATAAGTGACGAAAATTGATTTCTGTCACTTATAAGTGACGAGAATTGATTTCTGTCACTTATAAGTGACGAGAATTGATTTCTGTCACTTATAAGTGACGAGAATTGATCTCCATCACATATAAGTGACGAGAATTTATTTCCATCACTTATAAGTGACGAGAATTGATTTCTGTCACTTATAAGTGACGAGAATTGATCTCCATCACATATAAGTGACGAGAATTGATTTCCATCACTTATCAGTGACGAGAATTGATTTCCATCACTTATAAGTAACGAGAATAGATTTTCATCACTTATAAGTGACGAGAATTGATTTCTGTCACTTATAAGTGACGAGAATTGATTTCCATCACTTATGAGTGACGAGAATTGATTTTCATCACTTATAAGTGACGAGAATAGATTTTCATCACTTATAAGTGACAAGAATTCATTTCTGTCACTTAGAAGTGACGAGAATTGATTTCTGTCACTTATAAGTGACGAGAATTGATTTCTGTCACTTATAAGTGACGAGAATTGATTTCTGTCACTTATAAGTGACGAGAATTGATTTCTGTCACTTATAAGTGACGAGGATTGATTTCTGTCACTTATAAGTGACGAGAATTGATTTCTGTCACTTACAAGTGACGAGAATTGATTTCTGTCACTTAGAAGTGACGAGAATTGATTTCTGTCACTTACAAGTGACGAGAATAGATTTCTGTCACTTATAAGTGACGAGAATAGATTTTCATCACTTATAAGTGACGAGAATTGATTTCTGTCACTTATAAGTGACGAAAATTGATTTCCATCACTTATAAGTGACGAGAATTGATTTCTGTCACTTATAAGTGACGAGAATTGATTTCCATCACTTATAAGTGACGAGAATGGATTTCTGTCACTTATAAGTGACGAGAATTGATTTCCATCACTTATAAGTGACGAGAATGGATTTCTGTCACTTATAAGTGACGAGAATTGATTTCCATCACTTATAAGTGATGAGAATGGATTTCTGTCACTTATAAGTGACGAGAATTGATTTCCATTACTTATCAGTGACGAGAATTGATTTCCATCACTTGTAAAAGACGAGAATTGATTTCCATCACTTATAAGTGACGAGAATTGATTTCTGTCACTTATAAGTGACCAGAATAGGTTTTCATCACTTATAAGTGACGAGAATTGATTTCTGTCACTTATAAGTGACGAGAATTGATCTCCATCACATATAAGTGACGAGGATTTATTTCCATCACTTATAAGTGACGAGAATTGATTTCTGTCACTTATAAGTGACCAGAATAGATTTTCATCACTTATAAGTGACGAGAATTGATTTCTGTCACTTATAAGTGACGAGAATTGATTTCTGTCACTTACAAGTGACGAGAATAGATTTCTGTCACTTATAAGTGACGAGAATAGATTTTCATCACTTATAAGTGACGAGAATCGATTTGCATCACTTATAAGTGACGAGGATTGATTTCCATCACTTATAAGTGACGAGAATTGATTTCTGTCACTTACAAGTGACGAGAATTGATTTCTGTCACTTATAAGTGACGAAAATTGATTTCTGTCACTTATAAGTGACGAGAATTGATTTCTGTCACTTATAAGTGACGAGAATTGATTTCTGTCACTTATAAGTGACGAGAATTGATCTCCATCACATATAAGTGACGAGAATTTATTTCCATCACTTATAAGTGACGAGAATTGATTTCTGTCACTTATAAGTGACGAGAATTGATCTCCATCACATATAAGTGACGAAAATTGATTTCCATCACTTATCAGTGACGAGAATTGATTTCCATCACTTGTAAGTGACAAGAATTGATTTCCATCACTTATAAGTGACGAGAATTGATTTCTGTCACTTATAAGTGACCAGAATAGATTTTCATCACTTATAAGTGACGAGAATTGATTTCTGACACTTCTAAGTGACGAGAATTGATTTCGATCACTTATAAGTGACGAGGATTGATTTCTGTCACTTATAAGTGACGAGAATTGATTTCTGTCACTTATAAGTGACGAGAATTGATTTCTGTCACTTACAAGTGACGAGAATGGATTTCTGTCACTTATAAGTGACGAGAATAGATTTCCATCACTTATAAGTGACGAGAATTGATTTCTGTCACTTATAAGTGACGAGAATTCATTTCTGTCACTTAGAAGTGACGAGAATTGATTTCCATCACTTATAAGTGACGAGAATAGATTTTCATCACTTATAAGTGACGAGAATTGATTTCCATCACTTATAAGTGACGAGAATTGATTTCTGTCACTTAGAAGTGACGAGAATTCATTTCTGTCACTTAGAAGTGACGAGAATTGATTTCCATGACTTATAAGTGACGAGAATAGATTTTCATCACTTATAAGTGACGAGAATTGATTTCCATCTTTTATTAGTGACGAGAATTGATTTCCATCACTTATGAGTGACGAGAATTGATTTCCATCACTTATAAGTGACGAGAATAGATTTTCATCACTTAGAAGTGACGAGAATTCATTTCTGTCACTTAGAAGTGACGAGAATTGATTTCTGTCACTTACAAGTGACGAGAATGGGATTTTCATCACTTATAAATGACGAGAATTGATTTCTGTCACTTATCAGTGACGAGAATTCATTTCTGTCACTTAGAAGTGACGAGAATTGATTTCCATCACTTATAAGTGACGAGAATAGATTTTCATCACTTATAAGTGACGAGAATTGATTTCCATCACTTATAAGTGACGAGAATTCATTTCTGTCACTTAGAAGTGACGAGAATTGATTTCTGTCACTTACAAGTGACGAGAATAGATTTTCATCACTTATAAGTGACGAGAATTGATTTCTGTCACTTATAAGTGACGAGAATTCATTTCTGTCACTTAGAAGTGACGAGAATTGATTTCCATGACTTATAAGTGACGAGAATAGATTTTCATCTTTTCTAAGTGACGAGAATTGATTTCCATCTTTTATAAGTGACGAGAATTGATTTCCATCACTTATAAGTAACGAGAATAGATTTTCATCACTTATAAGTGACGAGAATTGATTTCTGTCACTTATAAGTGACGAGAATTGATTTCCATCACTTATGAGTGACGAGAATTGATTTCCATCACTTATAAGTGACGAGAATAGATTTTCATCACTTATAAGTGACAAGAATTCATTTCTGTCGCTTAGAAGTGACGAGAATTGATTTCTGTCACTTACAAGTGACGAGAATAGATTTTCATCACTTATAAGTGACGAGAATTGATTTCTGTCACTTATAAGTGACGAGAATTCATTTCTGTCACTTAGAAGTGACGAGAATTGATTTCCATCACTTATAAGTGACGAGAATAGATTTTCATCACTTATAAGTGACGAGAATTGATTTCCATCACTTATAAGTGACGAAAATTCATTTCTGTCACTTAGAAGTGACGAGAATTGATTTCTGTCACTTACAAGTGACGAGAATAGATTTTCATCACTTATAAGTGACGAGGATTGATTTCCATCACTTATAAGTGACGAGAATTGATTTCTGTCACTTACAAGTGACGAGAATCGATTTCTGTCACTTATAAGTGACGAGAATTGATTTCTGTCACTTACAAGTGACGAGAATTGATTTCCATCACTTATAAGTGACGAGAATAGATTTTCATCACTTATAAGTGACGAGAATTGATTTCCATCACTTATAAGTGACGAGAATTCATTTCTGTCACTTAGAAGTGACGAGAATTGATTTCTGTCACTTACAAGTGACGAGAATAGATTTTCATCACTTATAAGTGACGAGAATTGATTTCTGTCACTTATAAGTGACGAGAATTGATTTCCATCACTTATGAGTGACGAGAATTGATTTCCATCACTTATAAGTGACGAGAATAGATTTTCATCACTTATAAGTGACAAGAATTCATTTCTGTCGCTTAGAAGTGACGAGAATTGATTTCTGTCACTTACAAGTGACGAGAATCGATTTCTGTCACTTATAAGTGACGAGAATTGATTTCTGTCACTTACAAGTGACGAGAATTGATTTCTGTCACTTAGAAGTGACGAGAATTGATTTCTGTCACTTATAAGTGACGACAATTGATTTCTGTCACTTATAAGTGACGAGGATTGATTTCTGTCACTTATAAGTGACGAGAATTGATTTCTGTCACTTATAAGAGACGAGAAGTGATTTCTGTCACTTATAAGTGACGAGGATTGATTTCTGTCACTTATAAGTGACGAGGATACATTTCTGTCACTTACAAGTGACGAGAATTGATTTCTGTCACTTATAAGTGACGAGAATTGATTTCTGTCACTTATAAGTGACGAGAATTGATTTCTGTCACTTATAAGTGACGAGAATTGATTTCTGTCACTTATAAGTGACGAGGATTGATTTCTGTCACTTATAAGTGACGAGAATTGATTTCTGTCACTTACAAGTGACGAGAATTGATTTCTGTCACTTATAAGTGACGAGGATTGATTTCTGTCTTTTATAAGTGACGAGAATTGATTTCTGTCACTTACAAGTGACGAGAATTGATTTCTGTCACTTAGAAGTGACGAGAATTGATTTCTGTCACTTATAAGTGACGACAATTGATTTCTGTCACTTATAAGTGACGAGGATTGATTTCTGTCACTTATAAGTGACGAGAATTGATTTCTGTCACTTATAAGTGACGAGGATTGATTTCTGTCACTTATAAGTGACGAGAATTGATTTCCATCACTTATAAGTGACGAGAATGGATTTCTGTCACTTATAAGTGACGAGAATTGATTTCCATCACTTATAAGTGACGAGGATGGATTTCTGTCACTTACAAGTGACGAGAATTGATTTCCATCACTTATAAGTGATGAGAATGGATTTCTGTCACTTATAAGTGACGAGAATTGATTTCCATCACTTATCAGTGACGAGAATTGATTTCCATCACTTGTAAGTGACGAGAATTGATTTCCATCACTTATAAGTGACGAGAATGGATTTCTGTCACTTACAAGTGACGAGAATTGATTTCCATCACTTATAAGTGATGAGAATGGATTTCTGTCACTTATAAGTGACGAGAATTGATTTCCATCACTTATCAGTGACGAGAATTGATTTCCATCACTTGTAAGTGACGAGAATTGATCTCCATCACATATAAGTGACGAGAATTTATTTCCATCACTTATAAGTGACGAGAATTGATTTCTGTCACTTATAAGTGACCAGAATAGATTTTCATCACTTATAAGTGACGAGAATTGATTTCTGACACTTATAAGTGACGAGGATTGATTACTGTCACTTATAAGTGACCAGAATAGGTTTTCATCACTTATAAGTGACGAGAATTGATTTCTGTCACTTATAAGTGACGAGAATTGATTTCTGTCACTTATAAGTGACGAGGATTGATTTCTGTCACTTATAAGTGACGAGAATTGATTTCTGTCACTTATAAGTGACGAGAATTGATTTCTGTCACTTACAAGTGACGAGAATGGATTTCTGTCACTTATAAGTGACGAGAATAGATTTTCATCACTTATAAGTGACGAGAATCGATTTGCATCACTTATAAGTGACGAGGATTGATTTCCATCACTTATAAGTGACGAGAATTGATTTCTGTCACTTACAAGTGACGAGAATTGATTTCTGTCACTTATAAGTGACGAAAATTGATTTCTGTCACTTATAAGTGACGAGAATTGATTTCTGTCACTTATAAGTGACGAGAATTGATTTCCATCACTTATGAGTGACGAGAATTGATTTTCATCACTTATAAGTGACGAGAATAGATTTTCATCACTTATAAGTGACGAGGATTGATTTCCATCACTTATAAGTGACGAGAATTGATTTTTGTCACTTACAAGTGACGAGAATCGATTTCTGTCACTTATAAGTGACGAGAATTGATTTCTGTCACTTACAAGTGACGAGAATTGATTTCTGTCACTTAGAAGTGACGAGAATTGATTTCTGTCACTTATAAGTGACGACAATTGATTTCTGTCACTTATAAGTGACGAGGATTGATTTCTGTCACTTATAAGTGACGAGAATTGATTTCTGTCACTTATAAGTGACGAGAAGTGATTTCTGTCACTTATAAGTGACGAGGATTGATTTCTGTCACTTATAAGTGACGAGGATTGATTTCTGTCACTTACAAGTGACGAGAATTGATTTCTGTCACTTATAAGTGACGAGAATCGATTTCTGTCACTTATAAGTGACGAGAATTGATTTCTGTCACTTATAAGTGACGAGAATTGATTTCTGTCACTTACAAGTGACGAGAATAGATTTCTGTCACTTATAAGTGACGAGAATAGATTTTCATCACTTATAAGTGACGAGAATTGATTTCTGTCACTTATAAGTGACGAGAATTGATTTCCATCACTTATAAGTGACGAGAATTGATTTCTGTCACTTATAAGTGACGAGAATTGATTTCCATCACTTATAAGTGACGAGAATGGATTTCTGTCACTTATAAGTGACGAGAATTGATTTCCATCACTTATAAGTGACGAGAATGGATTTCTGTCACTTATAAGTGACGAGAATTGATTTCCATCACTTATAAGTGATGAGAATGGATTTCTGTCACTTATAAGTGACGAGAATTGATTTCCATCACTTATCAGTGACGAGAATTGATTTCCATCACTTGTAAAAGACGAGAATTGATTTCCATCACTTATAAGTGACGAGAATTGATTTCTGTCACTTATAAGTGACCAGAATAGGTTTTCATCACTTATAAGTGACGAGAATTGATTTCTGTCACTTATAAGTGACGAGAATTGATCTCCATCACATATAAGTGACGAGGATTTATTTCCATCACTTATAAGTGACGAGAATTGATTTCTGTCACTTATAAGTGACCAGAATAGATTTTCATCACTTATAAGTGACGAGAATTGATTTCTGTCACTTATAAGTGACGAGAATCGATTTGCATCACTTATAAGTGACGAGGATTGATTTCCATCACTTATAAGTGACGAGAATTGATTTCTGTCACTTACAAGTGACGAGAATTGATTTCTGTCACTTATAAGTGACGAAAATTGATTTCTGTCACTTATAAGTGACGAGAATTGATTTCCATCACTTGTAAAAGACGAGAATTGATTTCCATCACTTATAAGTGACGAGAATTGATTTCCATCACTTATCAGTGACGAGAATTGATTTCCATCACTTATGAGTGACGAGAATTGATTTTCATCACTTATAAGTAACGAGAATAGATTTTCATCACTTATAAGTGACGAGAATTGATTTCTGTCACTTATAAGTGACGAGAATTGATTTCCATCACTTATGAGTGACGAGAATTGATTTTCATCACTTATAAGTGACGAGAATAGATTTTCATTACTTATAAGTGACAAGAATTCATTTCTGTCACTCAGAAGTGACGAGAATTGATTTCTGTCACTTATAAGTGACGAGAATTGATTTCTGTCACTTATAAGTGACGAGAATTGATTTCTGTCACTTATAAGTGACGAGAATTGATTTCTGTCACTTATAAGTGACGAGGATTGATTTCTGTCACTTATAAGTGACGAGAATTGATTTCTGTCACTTACAAGTGACGAGAATTGATTTCTGTCACTTAGAAGTGACGAGAATTGATTTCTGTCACTTACAAGTGACGAGAATAGATTTCTGTCACTTATAAGTGACGAGAATAGATTTTCATCACTTATAAGTGACGAGAATTGATTTCTGTCACTTATAAGTGACGAGAATTGATTTCCATCACTTATAAGTGACGAGAATTGATTTCTGTCACTTATAAGTGACGAGAATTGATTTCCATCACTTATAAGTGACGAGAATGGATTTCTGTCACTTATAAGTGACGAGAATTGATTTCCATCACTTATAAGTGACGAGAATGGATTTCTGTCACTTATAAGTGACGAGAATTGATTTCCATCACTTATAAGTGATGAGAATGGATTTCTGTCACTTATAAGTGACGAGAATTGATTTCCATTACTTATCAGTGACGAGAATTGATTTCCATCACTTGTAAAAGACGAGAATTGATTTCCATCACTTATAAGTGACGAGAATTGATTTCTGTCACTTATAAGTGACCAGAATAGGTTTTCATCACTTATAAGTGACGAGAATTGATTTCTGTCACTTATAAGTGACGAGAATTGATCTCCATCACATATAAGTGACGAGGATTTATTTCCATCACTTATAAGTGACGAGAATTGATTTCTGTCACTTATAAGTGACCAGAATAGATTTTCATCACTTATAAGTGACGAGAATTGATTTCTGTCACTTACAAGTGACGAGAATTGATTTCTGTCACTTACAAGTGACGAGAATAGATTTCTGTCACTTATAAGTGACGAGAATAGATTTTCATCACTTATAAGTGACGAGAATCGATTTGCATCACTTATAAGTGACGAGGATTGATTTCCATCACTTATAAGTGACGAGAATTGATTTCTGTCACTTACAAGTGACGAGAATTGATTTCTGTCACTTATAAGTGACGAAAATTGATTTCTGTCACTTATAAGTGACGAGAATTGATTTCTGTCACTTATAAGTGACGAGAATTGATTTCTGTCACTTATAAGTGACGAGAATTGATCTCCATCACATATAAGTGACGAGAATTTATTTCCATCACTTATAAGTGACGAGAATTGATTTCTGTCACTTATAAGTGACGAGAATTGATCTCCATCACATATAAGTGACGAAAATTGATTTCCATCACTTATCAGTGACGAGAATTGATTTCCATCACTTGTAAGTGACGAGAATTGATTTCCATCACTTATAAGTGACGAGAATTGATTTCTGTCACTTATAAGTGACCAGAATAGATTTTCATCACTTATAAGTGACGAGAATTGATTTCTGACACTTCTAAGTGACGAGAATTGATTTCGATCACTTATAAGTGACGAGGATTGATTTCTGTCACTTATAAGTGACGAGAATTGATTTCTGTCACTTATAAGTGACGAGAATTGATTTCTGTCACTTACAAGTGACGAGAATGGATTTCTGTCACTTATAAGTGACGAGAATAGATTTCCATCACTTATAAGTGACGAGAATTGATTTCTGTCACTTATAAGTGACGAGAATTCATTTCTGTCACTTAGAAGTGACGAGAATTGATTTCCATCACTTATAAGTGACGAGAATAGATTTTCATCACTTATAAGTGACGAGAATTGATTTCCATCACTTATAAGTGACGAGAATTGATTTCTGTCACTTAGAAGTGACGAGAATTCATTTCTGTCACTTAGAAGTGACGAGAATTGATTTCCATGACTTATAAGTGACGAGAATAGATTTTCATCACTTATAAGTGACGAGAATTGATTTCCATCTTTTATTAGTGACGAGAATTGATTTCCATCACTTATCAGTGACGAGAATTGATTTCCATCACTTGTAAAAGACGAGAATTGATTTCCATCACTTATAAGTGACGAGAATTGATTTCTGTCACTTATAAGTGACCAGAATAGGTTTTCATCACTTATAAGTGACGAGAATTGATTTCTGTCACTTATAAGTGACGAGAATTGATCTCCATCACATATAAGTGACGAGGATTTATTTCCATCACTTATAAGTGACGAGAATTGATTTCTGTCACTTATAAGTGACCAGAATAGATTTTCATCACTTATAAGTGACGAGAATTGATTTCTGTCACTTATAAGTGACGAGAATCGATTTGCATCACTTATAAGTGACGAGGATTGATTTCCATCACTTATAAGTGACGAGAATTGATTTCTGTCACTTACAAGTGACGAGAATTGATTTCTGTCACTTATAAGTGACGAAAATTGATTTCTGTCACTTATAAGTGACGAGAATTGATTTCCATCACTTGTAAAAGACGAGAATTGATTTCCATCACTTATAAGTGACGAGAATTGATTTCCATCACTTATCAGTGACGAGAATTGATTTCCATCACTTATGAGTGACGAGAATTGATTTTCATCACTTATAAGTAACGAGAATAGATTTTCATCACTTATAAGTGACGAGAATTGATTTCTGTCACTTATAAGTGACGAGAATTGATTTCCATCACTTATGAGTGACGAGAATTGATTTTCATCACTTATAAGTGACGAGAATAGATTTTCATCACTTATAAGTGACAAGAATTCATTTCTGTCACTTAGAAGTGACGAGAATTGATTTCTGTCACTTATAAGTGACGAGAATTGATTTCTGTCACTTATAAGTGACGAGAATTGATTTCTGTCACTTATAAGTGACGAGAATTGATTTCTGTCACTTATAAGTGACGAGGATTGATTTCTGTCACTTATAAGTGACGAGAATTGATTTCTGTCACTTACAAGTGACGAGAATTGATTTCTGTCACTTAGAAGTGACGAGAATTGATTTCTGTCACTTACAAGTGACGAGAATAGATTTCTGTCACTTATAAGTGACGAGAATAGATTTTCATCACTTATAAGTGACGAGAATTGATTTCTGTCACTTATAAGTGACGAGAATTGATTTCCATCACTTATAAGTGACGAGAATTGATTTCTGTCACTTATAAGTGACGAGAATTGATTTCCATCACTTATAAGTGACGAGAATGGATTTCTGTCACTTATAAGTGACGAGAATTGATTTCCATCACTTATAAGTGACGAGAATGGATTTCTGTCACTTATAAGTGACGAGAATTGATTTCCATCACTTATAAGTGATGAGAATGGATTTCTGTCACTTATAAGTGACGAGAATTGATTTCCATTACTTATCAGTGACGAGAATTGATTTCCATCACTTGTAAAAGACGAGAATTGATTTCCATCACTTATAAGTGACGAGAATTGATTTCTGTCACTTATAAGTGACCAGAATAGGTTTTCATCACTTATAAGTGACGAGAATTGATTTCTGTCACTTATAAGTGACGAGAATTGATCTCCATCACATATAAGTGACGAGGATTTATTTCCATCACTTATAAGTGACGAGAATTGATTTCTGTCACTTATAAGTGACCAGAATAGATTTTCATCACTTATAAGTGACGAGAATTGATTTCTGTCACTTACAAGTGACGAGAATTGATTTCTGTCACTTACAAGTGACGAGAATAGATTTCTGTCACTTATAAGTGACGAGAATAGATTTTCATCACTTATAAGTGACGAGAATCGATTTGCATCACTTATAAGTGACGAGGATTGATTTCCATCACTTATAAGTGACGAGAATTGATTTCTGTCACTTACAAGTGACGAGAATTGATTTCTGTCACTTATAAGTGACGAAAATTGATTTCTGTCACTTATAAGTGACGAGAATTGATTTCTGTCACTTATAAGTGACGAGAATTGATTTCTGTCACTTATAAGTGACGAGAATTGATCTCCATCACATATAAGTGACGAGAATTTATTTCCATCACTTATAAGTGACGAGAATTGATTTCTGTCACTTATAAGTGACGAGAATTGATCTCCATCACATATAAGTGACGAAAATTGATTTCCATCACTTATCAGTGACGAGAATTGATTTCCATCACTTGTAAGTGACGAGAATTGATTTCCATCACTTATAAGTGACGAGAATTGATTTCTGTCACTTATAAGTGACCAGAATAGATTTTCATCACTTATAAGTGACGAGAATTGATTTCTGACACTTCTAAGTGACGAGAATTGATTTCGATCACTTATAAGTGACGAGGATTGATTTCTGTCACTTATAAGTGACGAGAATTGATTTCTGTCACTTATAAGTGACGAGAATTGATTTCTGTCACTTACAAGTGACGAGAATGGATTTCTGTCACTTATAAGTGACGAGAATAGATTTCCATCACTTATAAGTGACGAGAATTGATTTCTGTCACTTATAAGTGACGAGAATTCATTTCTGTCACTTAGAAGTGACGAGAATTGATTTCCATCACTTATAAGTGACGAGAATAGATTTTCATCACTTATAAGTGACGAGAATTGATTTCCATCACTTATAAGTGACGAGAATTGATTTCTGTCACTTAGAAGTGACGAGAATTCATTTCTGTCACTTAGAAGTGACGAGAATTGATTTCCATGACTTATAAGTGACGAGAATAGATTTTCATCACTTATAAGTGACGAGAATTGATTTCCATCTTTTATTAGTGACGAGAATTGATTTCCATCACTTATGAGTGACGAGAATTGATTTCCATCACTTATAAGTGACGAGAATAGATTTTCATCACTTAGAAGTGACGAGAATTCATTTCTGTCACTTAGAAGTGACGAGAATTGATTTCTGTCACTTACAAGTGACGAGAATAGATTTTCATCACTTATAAATGACGAGAATTGATTTCTGTCACTTATCAGTGACGAGAATTCATTTCTGTCACTTAGAAGTGACGAGAATTGATTTCCATCACTTATAAGTGACGAGAATAGATTTTCATCACTTATAAGTGACGAGAATTGATTTCCATCACTTATAAGTGACGAGAATTCATTTCTGTCACTTAGAAGTGACGAGAATTGATTTCTGTCACTTACAAGTGACGAGAATAGATTTTCATCACTTATAAGTGACGAGAATTGATTTCTGTCACTTATAAGTGACGAGAATTCATTTCTGTCACTTAGAAGTGACGAGAATTGATTTCCATGACTTATAAGTGACGAGAATAGATTTTCATCTTTTCTAAGTGACGAGAATTGATTTCCATCTTTTATAAGTGACGAGAATTGATTTCCATCACTTATAAGTAACGAGAATAGATTTTCATCACTTATAAGTGACGAGAATTGATTTCTGTCACTTATAAGTGACGAGAATTGATTTCCATCACTTATGAGTGACGAGAATTGATTTCCATCACTTATAAGTGACGAGAATAGATTTTCATCACTTATAAGTGACAAGAATTCATTTCTGTCGCTTAGAAGTGACGAGAATTGATTTCTGTCACTTACAAGTGACGAGAATAGATTTTCATCACTTATAAGTGACGAGAATTGATTTCTGTCACTTATAAGTGACGAGAATTCATTTCTGTCACTTAGAAGTGACGAGAATTGATTTCCATCACTTATAAGTGACGAGAATAGATTTTCATCACTTATAAGTGACGAGAATTGATTTCCATCACTTATAAGTGACGAAAATTCATTTCTGTCACTTAGAAGTGACGAGAATTGATTTCTGTCACTTACAAGTGACGAGAATAGATTTTCATCACTTATAAGTGACGAGGATTGATTTCCATCACTTATAAGTGACGAGAATTGATTTCTGTCACTTACAAGTGACGAGAATCGATTTCTGTCACTTATAAGTGACGAGAATTGATTTCTGTCACTTACAAGTGACGAGAATTGATTTCCATCACTTATAAGTGACGAGAATAGATTTTCATCACTTATAAGTGACGAGAATTGATTTCCATCACTTATAAGTGACGAGAATTCATTTCTGTCACTTAGAAGTGACGAGAATTGATTTCTGTCACTTACAAGTGACGAGAATAGATTTTCATCACTTATAAGTGACGAGAATTGATTTCTGTCACTTATAAGTGACGAGAATTGATTTCCATCACTTATGAGTGACGAGAATTGATTTCCATCACTTATAAGTGACGAGAATAGATTTTCATCACTTATAAGTGACAAGAATTCATTTCTGTCGCTTAGAAGTGACGAGAATTGATTTCTGTCACTTACAAGTGACGAGAATCGATTTCTGTCACTTATAAGTGACGAGAATTGATTTCTGTCACTTACAAGTGACGAGAATTGATTTCTGTCACTTAGAAGTGACGAGAATTGATTTCTGTCACTTATAAGTGACGACAATTGATTTCTGTCACTTATAAGTGACGAGGATTGATTTCTGTCACTTATAAGTGACGAGAATTGATTTCTGTCACTTATAAGTGACGAGAAGTGATTTCTGTCACTTATAAGTGACGAGGATTGATTTCTGTCACTTATAAGTGACGAGGATACATTTCTGTCACTTACAAGTGACGAGAATTGATTTCTGTCACTTATAAGTGACGAGAATTGATTTCTGTCACTTATAAGTGACGAGAATTGATTTCTGTCACTTATAAGTGACGAGAATTGATTTCTGTCTCTTATAAGTGACGAGGATTGATTTCTGTCACTTATAAGTGACGAGAATTGATTTCTGTCACTTACAAGTGACGAGAATTGATTTCTGTCACTTGTAAGGGACGAGGATTGATTTCTGTCTTTTATAAGTGACGAGAATTGATTTCTGTCACTTACAAGTGACGAGAATTGATTTCTGTCACTTAGAAGTGACGAGAATTGATTTCTGTCACTTATAAGTGACGACAATTGATTTCTGTCACTTATAAGTGACGAGGATTGATTTCTGTCACTTATAAGTGACGAGAATTGATTTCTGTCACTTATAAGTGACGAGGATTGATTTCTGTCACTTATAAGTGACGAGAATTGATTTCCATCACTTATAAGTGACGAGAATGGATTTCTGTCACTTATAAGTGACGAGAATTGATTTCCATCACTTATAAGTGACGAGGATGGATTTCTGTCACTTACAAGTGACGAGAATTGATTTCCATCACTTATAAGTGATGAGAATGGATTTCTGTCACTTATAAGTGACGAGAATTGATTTCCATCACTTATCAGTGACGAGAATTGATTTCCATCACTTGTAAGTGACGAGAATTGATTTCCATCACTTATAAGTGACGAGAATGGATTTCTGTCACTTACAAGTGACGAGAATTGATTTCCATCACTTATAAGTGATGAGAATGGATTTCTGTCACTTATAAGTGACGAGAATTGATTTCCATCACTTATCAGTGACGAGAATTGATTTCCATCACTTGTAAGTGACGAGAATTGATTTCCATCACTTATAAGTGACGAGAATTCATTTCTGTCACTTAGAAGTGACGAGAATTGATTTCTGTCACTTACAAGTGACGAGAATTGATTTCTGTCACTTAGAAGTGACGAGAATTGATTTCTGTCACTTATAAGTGACGACAATTGATTTCTGTCACTTATAAGTGACGAGGATTGATTTCTGTCACTTATAAGTGACGAGAATTGATTTCTGTCACTTACAAGTGACGAGAATAGATTTTCATCACTTATAAGTGACGAGGATTGATTTCCATCACTTATAAGTGACGAGAATTGATTTCTGTCACTTACAAGTGACGAGAATCGATTTCTGTCACTTATAAGTGACGAGAATTGATTTCTGTCACTTACAAGTGACGAGAATTGATTTCCATCACTTATAAGTGACGAGAATAGATTTTCATCACTTATAAGTGACGAGAATTGATTTCCATCACTTATAAGTGACGAGAATTCATTTCTGTCACTTAGAAGTGACGAGAATTGATTTCTGTCACTTACAAGTGACGAGAATAGATTTTCATCACTTATAAGTGACGAGAATTGATTTCTGTCACTTATAAGTGACGAGAATTGATTTCCATCACTTATGAGTGACGAGAATTGATTTCCATCACTTATAAGTGACGAGAATAGATTTTCATCACTTATAAGTGACAAGAATTCATTTCTGTCGCTTAGAAGTGACGAGAATTGATTTCTGTCACTTACAAGTGACGAGAATCGATTTCTGTCACTTATAAGTGACGAGAATTGATTTCTGTCACTTACAAGTGACGAGAATTGATTTCTGTCACTTAGAAGTGACGAGAATTGATTTCTGTCACTTATAAGTGACGACAATTGATTTCTGTCACTTATAAGTGACGAGGATTGATTTCTGTCACTTATAAGTGACGAGAATTGATTTCTGTCACTTATAAGTGACGAGAAGTGATTTCTGTCACTTATAAGTGACGAGGATTGATTTCTGTCACTTATAAGTGACGAGGATACATATCTGTCACTTACAAGTGACGAGAATTGATTTCTGTCACTTATAAGTGACGAGAATTGATTTCTGTCACTTATAAGTGACGAGAATTGATTTCTGTCACTTATAAGTGACGAGAATTGATTTCTGTCACTTATAAGTGACGAGGATTGATTTCTGTCACTTATAAGTGACGAGAATTGATTTCTGTCACTTACAAGTGACGAGAATTGATTTCTGTCACTTATAAGTGACGAAGATTGATTTCTGTCTTTTATAAGTGACGAGAATTGATTTCTGTCACTTACAAGTGACGAGAATTGATTTCTGTCACTTAGAAGTGACGAGAATTGATTTCTGTCACTTATAAGTGACGACAATTGATTTCTGTCACTTATAAGTGACGAGGATTGATTTCTGTCACTTATAAGTGACGAGAATTGATTTCTGTCACTTATAAGTGACGAGGATTGATTTCTGTCACTTATAAGTGACGAGAATTTATTTCCATCACTTATAAGTGACGAGAATGGATTTCTGTCACTTATAAGTGACGAGAATTGATTTCCATCACTTATAAGTGACGAGGATGGATTTCTGTCACTTACAAGTGACGAGAATTGATTTCCATCACTTATAAGTGATGAGAATGGATTTCTGTCACTTATAAGTGACGAGAATTGATTTCCATCACTTATCAGTGACGAGAATTGATTTCCATCACTTGTAAGTGACGAGAATTGATTTCCATCACTTATAAGTGACGAGAATTGATTTCTGTCACTTATAAGTGACCAGAATAGATTTTCATCACTTATAAGTGACGAGAATTGATTTCTGACACTTCTAAGTGACGAGAATTGATTTCGATCACTTATAAGTGACGAGGATTGATTTCTGTCACTTATAAGTGACGAGAATTGATTTCTGTCACTTATAAGTGACGAGAATTGATTTCTGTCACTTACAAGTGACGAGAATGGATTTCTGTCACTTATAAGTGACGAGAATAGATTTCCATCACTTATAAGTGACGAGAATTGATTTCTGTCACTTATAAGTGACGAGAATTCATTTCTGTCACTTAGAAGTGACGAGAATTGATTTCCATCACTTATAAGTGACGAGAATAGATTTTCATCACTTATAAGTGACGAGAATTGATTTCCATCACTTATAAGTGACGAGAATTGATTTCTGTCACTTAGAAGTGACGAGAATTCATTTCTGTCACTTAGAAGTGACGAGAATTGATTTCCATGACTTATAAGTGACGAGAATAGATTTTCATCACTTATAAGTGACGAGAATTGATTTCCATCTTTTATTAGTGACGAGAATTGATTTCCATCACTTATGAGTGACGAGAATTGATTTCCATCACTTATAAGTGACGAGAATAGATTTTCATCACTTAGAAGTGACGAGAATTCATTTCTGTCACTTAGAAGTGACGAGAATTGATTTCTGTCACTTACAAGTGACGAGAATAGATTTTCATCACTTATAAATGACGAGAATTGATTTCTGTCACTTATCAGTGACGAGAATTCATTTCTGTCACTTAGAAGTGACGAGAATTGATTTCCATCACTTATAAGTGACGAGAATAGATTTTCATCACTTATAAGTGACGAGAATTGATTTCCATCACTTATAAGTGACGAGAATTCATTTCTGTCACTTAGAAGTGACGAGAATTGATTTCTGTCACTTACAAGTGACGAGAATAGATTTTCATCACTTATAAGTGACGAGAATTGATTTCTGTCACTTATAAGTGACGAGAATTCATTTCTGTCACTTAGAAGTGACGAGAATTGATTTCCATGACTTATAAGTGACGAGAATAGATTTTCATCTTTTCTAAGTGACGAGAATTGATTTCCATCTTTTATAAGTGACGAGAATTGATTTCCATCACTTATAAGTAACGAGAATAGATTTTCATCACTTATAAGTGACGAGAATTGATTTCTGTCACTTATAAGTGACGAGAATTGATTTCCATCACTTATGAGTGACGAGAATTGATTTCCATCACTTATAAGTGACGAGAATAGATTTTCATCACTTATAAGTGACAAGAATTCATTTCTGTCGCTTAGAAGTGACGAGAATTGATTTCTGTCACTTACAAGTGACGAGAATAGATTTTCATCACTTATAAGTGACGAGAATTGATTTCTGTCACTTATAAGTGACGAGAATTCATTTCTGTCACTTAGAAGTGACGAGAATTGATTTCCATCACTTATAAGTGACGAGAATAGATTTTCATCACTTATAAGTGACGAGAATTGATTTCCATCACTTATAAGTGACGAAAATTCATTTCTGTCACTTAGAAGTGACGAGAATTGATTTCTGTCACTTACAAGTGACGAGAATAGATTTTCATCACTTATAAGTGACGAGGATTGATTTCCATCACTTATAAGTGACGAGAATTGATTTCTGTCACTTACAAGTGACGAGAATCGATTTCTGTCACTTATAAGTGACGAGAATTGATTTCTGTCACTTACAAGTGACGAGAATTGATTTCCATCACTTATAAGTGACGAGAATAGATTTTCATCACTTATAAGTGACGAGAATTGATTTCCATCACTTATAAGTGACGAGAATTCATTTCTGTCACTTAGAAGTGACGAGAATTGATTTCTGTCACTTACAAGTGACGAGAATAGATTTTCATCACTTATAAGTGACGAGAATTGATTTCTGTCACTTATAAGTGACGAGAATTGATTTCCATCACTTATGAGTGACGAGAATTGATTTCCATCACTTATAAGTGACGAGAATAGATTTTCATCACTTATAAGTGACAAGAATTCATTTCTGTCGCTTAGAAGTGACGAGAATTGATTTCTGTCACTTACAAGTGACGAGAATCGATTTCTGTCACTTATAAGTGACGAGAATTGATTTCTGTCACTTACAAGTGACGAGAATTGATTTCTGTCACTTAGAAGTGACGAGAATTGATTTCTGTCACTTATAAGTGACGACAATTGATTTCTGTCACTTATAAGTGACGAGGATTGATTTCTGTCACTTATAAGTGACGAGAATTGATTTCTGTCACTTATAAGTGACGAGAAGTGATTTCTGTCACTTATAAGTGACGAGGATTGATTTCTGTCACTTATAAGTGACGAGGATACATTTCTGTCACTTACAAGTGACGAGAATTGATTTCTGTCACTTATAAGTGACGAGAATTGATTTCTGTCACTTATAAGTGACGAGAATTGATTTCTGTCACTTATAAGTGACGAGAATTGATTTCTGTCTCTTATAAGTGACGAGGATTGATTTCTGTCACTTATAAGTGACGAGAATTGATTTCTGTCACTTACAAGTGACGAGAATTGATTTCTGTCACTTGTAAGGGACGAGGATTGATTTCTGTCTTTTATAAGTGACGAGAATTGATTTCTGTCACTTACAAGTGACGAGAATTGATTTCTGTCACTTAGAAGTGACGAGAATTGATTTCTGTCACTTATAAGTGACGACAATTGATTTCTGTCACTTATAAGTGACGAGGATTGATTTCTGTCACTTATAAGTGACGAGAATTGATTTCTGTCACTTATAAGTGACGAGGATTGATTTCTGTCACTTATAAGTGACGAGAATTGATTTCCATCACTTATAAGTGACGAGAATGGATTTCTGTCACTTATAAGTGACGAGAATTGATTTCCATCACTTATAAGTGACGAGGATGGATTTCTGTCACTTACAAGTGACGAGAATTGATTTCCATCACTTATAAGTGATGAGAATGGATTTCTGTCACTTATAAGTGACGAGAATTGATTTCCATCACTTATCAGTGACGAGAATTGATTTCCATCACTTGTAAGTGACGAGAATTGATTTCCATCACTTATAAGTGACGAGAATGGATTTCTGTCACTTACAAGTGACGAGAATTGATTTCCATCACTTATAAGTGATGAGAATGGATTTCTGTCACTTATAAGTGACGAGAATTGATTTCCATCACTTATCAGTGACGAGAATTGATTTCCATCACTTGTAAGTGACGAGAATTGATTTCCATCACTTATAAGTGACGAGAATTCATTTCTGTCACTTAGAAGTGACGAGAATTGATTTCTGTCACTTACAAGTGACGAGAATTGATTTCTGTCACTTAGAAGTGACGAGAATTGATTTCTGTCACTTATAAGTGACGACAATTGATTTCTGTCACTTATAAGTGACGAGGATTGATTTCTGTCACTTATAAGTGACGAGAATTGATTTCTGTCACTTACAAGTGACGAGAATAGATTTTCATCACTTATAAGTGACGAGGATTGATTTCCATCACTTATAAGTGACGAGAATTGATTTCTGTCACTTACAAGTGACGAGAATCGATTTCTGTCACTTATAAGTGACGAGAATTGATTTCTGTCACTTACAAGTGACGAGAATTGATTTCCATCACTTATAAGTGACGAGAATAGATTTTCATCACTTATAAGTGACGAGAATTGATTTCCATCACTTATAAGTGACGAGAATTCATTTCTGTCACTTAGAAGTGACGAGAATTGATTTCTGTCACTTACAAGTGACGAGAATAGATTTTCATCACTTATAAGTGACGAGAATTGATTTCTGTCACTTATAAGTGACGAGAATTGATTTCCATCACTTATGAGTGACGAGAATTGATTTCCATCACTTATAAGTGACGAGAATAGATTTTCATCACTTATAAGTGACAAGAATTCATTTCTGTCGCTTAGAAGTGACGAGAATTGATTTCTGTCACTTACAAGTGACGAGAATCGATTTCTGTCACTTATAAGTGACGAGAATTGATTTCTGTCACTTACAAGTGACGAGAATTGATTTCTGTCACTTAGAAGTGACGAGAATTGATTTCTGTCACTTATAAGTGACGACAATTGATTTCTGTCACTTATAAGTGACGAGGATTGATTTCTGTCACTTATAAGTGACGAGAATTGATTTCTGTCACTTATAAGTGACGAGAAGTGATTTCTGTCACTTATAAGTGACGAGGATTGATTTCTGTCACTTATAAGTGACGAGGATACATATCTGTCACTTACAAGTGACGAGAATTGATTTCTGTCACTTATAAGTGACGAGAATTGATTTCTGTCACTTATAAGTGACGAGAATTGATTTCTGTCACTTATAAGTGACGAGAATTGATTTCTGTCACTTATAAGTGACGAGGATTGATTTCTGTCACTTATAAGTGACGAGAATTGATTTCTGTCACTTACAAGTGACGAGAATTGATTTCTGTCACTTATAAGTGACGAGGATTGATTTCTGTCTTTTATAAGTGACGAGAATTGATTTCTGTCACTTACAAGTGACGAGAATTGATTTCTGTCACTTAGAAGTGACGAGAATTGATTTCTGTCACTTATAAGTGACGACAATTGATTTCTGTCACTTATAAGTGACGAGGATTGATTTCTGTCACTTATAAGTGACGAGAATTGATTTCTGTCACTTATAAGTGACGAGGATTGATTTCTGTCACTTATAAGTGACGAGAATTGATTTCCATCACTTATAAGTGACGAGAATGGATTTCTGTCACTTATAAGTGACGAGAATTGATTTCCATCACTTATAAGTGACGAGGATGGATTTCTGTCACTTACAAGTGACGAGAATTGATTTCCATCACTTATAAGTGATGAGAATGGATTTCTGTCACTTATAAGTGACGAGAATTGATTTCCATCACTTATCAGTGACGAGAATTGATTTCCATCACTTGTAAGTGACGAGAATTGATTTCCATCACTTATAAGTGACGAGAATGGATTTCTGTCACTTACAAGTGACGAGAATTGATTTCCATCACTTATAAGTGATGAGAATGGATTTCTGTCACTTATAAGTGACGAGAATTGATTTCCATCACTTATCAGTGACGAGAATTGATTTCCATCACTTGTAAGTGACGAGAATTGATCTCCATCACATATAAGTGACGAGAATTTATTTCCATCACTTATAAGTGACGAGAATTGATTTCTGTCACTTATAAGTGACCAGAATAGATTTTCATCACTTATAAGTGACGAGAATTGATTTCTGACACTTATAAGTGACGAGGATTGATTACTGTCACTTATAAGTGACCAGAATAGGTTTTCATCACTTATAAGTGACGAGAATTGATTTCTGTCACTTATAAGTGACGAGAATTGATTTCTGTCACTTATAAGTGACGAGGATTGATTTCTGTCACTTATAAGTGACGAGAATTGATTTCTGTCACTTATAAGTGACGAGAATTGATTTCTGTCACTTACAAGTGACGAGAATGGATTTCTGTCACTTATAAGTGACGAGAATAGATTTTCATCACTTATAAGTGACGAGAATCGATTTGCATCACTTATAAGTGACGAGGATTGATTTCCATCACTTATAAGTGACGAGAATTGATTTCTGTCACTTACAAGTGACGAGAATTGATTTCTGTCACTTATAAGTGACGAAAATTGATTTCTGTCACTTATAAGTGACGAGAATTGATTTCTGTCACTTATAATTGACGAGAATTGATTTCCATCACTTATGAGTGACGAGAATTGATTTTCATCACTTATAAGTGACGAGAATAGATTTTCATCACTTATAAGTGACGAGGATTGATTTCCATCACTTATAAGTGACGAGAATTGATTTTTGTCACTTACAAGTGACGAGAATCGATTTCTGTCACTTATAAGTGACGAGAATTGATTTCTGTCACTTACAAGTGACGAGAATTGATTTCTGTCACTTAGAAGTGACGAGAATTGATTTCTGTCACTTATAAGTGACGACAATTGATTTCTGTCACTTATAAGTGACGAGGATTGATTTCTGTCACTTATAAGTGACGAGAATTGATTTCTGTCACTTATAAGTGACGAGAAGTGATTTCTGTCACTTATAAGTGACGAGGATTGATTTCTGTCACTTATAAGTGACGAGGATTGATTTCTGTCACTTACAAGTGACGAGAATTGATTTCTGTCACTTATAAGTGACGAGAATCGATTTCTGTCACTTATAAGTGACGAGAATTGATTTCTGTCACTTATAAGTGACGAGAATTGATTTCTGTCACTTACAAGTGACGAGAATAGATTTCTGTCACTTATAAGTGACGAGAATAGATTTTCATCACTTATAAGTGACGAGAATTGATTTCTGTCACTTATAAGTGACGAGAATTGATTTCCATCACTTATAAGTGACGAGAATTGATTTCTGTCACTTATAAGTGACGAGAATTGATTTCCATCACTTATAAGTGACGAGAATGGATTTCTGTCACTTATAAGTGACGAGAATTGATTTCCATCACTTATAAGTGACGAGAATGGATTTCTGTCACTTATAAGTGACGAGAATTGATTTCCATCACTTATAAGTGATGAGAATGGATTTCTGTCACTTATAAGTGACGAGAATTGATTTCCATCACTTATCAGTGACGAGAATTGATTTCCATCACTTGTAAAAGACGAGAATTGATTTCCATCACTTATAAGTGACGAGAATTGATTTCTGTCACTTATAAGTGACCAGAATAGGTTTTCATCACTTATAAGTGACGAGAATTGATTTCTGTCACTTATAAGTGACGAGAATTGATCTCCATCACATATAAGTGACGAGGATTTATTTCCATCACTTATAAGTGACGAGAATTGATTTCTGTCACTTATAAGTGACCAGAATAGATTTTCATCACTTATAAGTGACGAGAATTGATTTCTGTCACTTATAAGTGACGAGAATTGATTTCTGTCACTTACAAGTGACGAGAATAGATTTCTGTCACTTATAAGTGACGAGAATAGATTTTCATCACTTATAAGTGACGAGAATCGATTTGCATCACTTATAAGTGACGAGGATTGATTTCCATCACTTATAAGTGACGAGAATTGATTTCTGTCACTTACAAGTGACGAGAATTGATTTCTGTCACTTATAAGTGACGAAAATTGATTTCTGTCACTTATAAGTGACGAGAATTGATTTCCATCACTTGTAAAAGACGAGAATTGATTTCCATCACTTATAAGTGACGAGAATTGATTTCCATCACTTATCAGTGACGAGAATTGATTTCCATCACTTATGAGTGACGAGAATTGATTTTCATCACTTATAAGTAACGAGAATAGATTTTCATCACTTATAAGTGACGAGAATTGATTTCTGTCACTTATAAGTGACGAGAATTGATTTCCATCACTTATGAGTGACGAGAATTGATTTTCATCACTTATAAGTGACGAGAATAGATTTTCATCACTTATAAGTGACAAGAATTCATTTCTGTCACTTAGAAGTGACGAGAATTGATTTCTGTCACTTATAAGTGACGAGAATTGATTTCTGTCACTTATAAGTGACGAGAATTGATTTCTGTCACTTATAAGTGACGAGAATTGATTTCTGTCACTTATAAGTGACGAGGATTGATTTCTGTCACTTATAAGTGACGAGAATTGATTTCTGTCACTTACAAGTGACGAGAATTGATTTCTGTCACTTAGAAGTGACGAGAATTGATTTCTGTCACTTACAAGTGACGAGAATAGATTTCTGTCACTTATAAGTGACGAGAATAGATTTTCATCACTTATAAGTGACGAGAATTGATTTCTGTCACTTATAAGTGACGAGAATTGATTTCCATCACTTATAAGTGACGAGAATTGATTTCTGTCACTTATAAGTGACGAGAATTGATTTCCATCACTTATAAGTGACGAGAATGGATTTCTGTCACTTATAAGTGACGAGAATTGATTTCCATCACTTATAAGTGACGAGAATTGATTTCCATCACTTGTAAAAGACGAGAATTGATTTCCATCACTTATAAGTGACGAGAATTGATTTCTGTCACTTATAAGTGACCAGAATAGGTTTTCATCACTTATAAGTGACGAGAATTGATTTCTGTCACTTATAAGTGACGAGAATTGATCTCCATCACATATAAGTGACGAGGATTTATTTCCATCACTTATAAGTGACGAGAATTGATTTCTGTCACTTATAAGTGACCAGAATAGATTTTCATCACTTATAAGTGACGAGAATTGATTTCTGTCACTTACAAGTGACGAGAATTGATTTCTGTCACTTACAAGTGACGAGAATAGATTTCTGTCACTTATAAGTGACGAGAATAGATTTTCATCACTTATAAGTGACGAGAATCGATTTGCATCACTTATAAGTGACGAGGATTGATTTCCATCACTTATAAGTGACGAGAATTGATTTCTGTCACTTACAAGTGACGAGAATTGATTTCTGTCACTTATAAGTGACGAAAATTGATTTCTGTCACTTATAAGTGACGAGAATTGATTTCTGTCACTTATAAGTGACGAGAATTGATTTCTGTCACTTATAAGTGACGAGAATTGATCTCCATCACATATAAGTGACGAGAATTTATTTCCATCACTTATAAGTGACGAGAATTGATTTCTGTCACTTATAAGTGACGAGAATTGATCTCCATCACATATAAGTGACGAAAATTGATTTCCATCACTTATCAGTGACGAGAATTGATTTCCATCACTTGTAAGTGACGAGAATTGATTTCCATCACTTATAAGTGACGAGAATTGATTTCTGTCACTTATAAGTGACCAGAATAGATTTTCATCACTTATAAGTGACGAGAATTGATTTCTGACACTTCTAAGTGACGAGAATTGATTTCGATCACTTATAAGTGACGAGGATTGATTTCTGTCACTTATAAGTGACGAGAATTGATTTCTGTCACTTATAAGTGACGAGAATTGATTTCTGTCACTTACAAGTGACGAGAATGGATTTCTGTCACTTATAAGTGACGAGAATAGATTTCCATCACTTATAAGTGACGAGAATTGATTTCTGTCACTTATAAGTGACGAGAATTCATTTCTGTCACTTAGAAGTGACGAGAATTGATTTCCATCACTTATAAGTGACGAGAATAGATTTTCATCACTTATAAGTGACGAGAATTGATTTCCATCACTTATAAGTGACGAGAATTGATTTCTGTCACTTAGAAGTGACGAGAATTCATTTCTGTCACTTAGAAGTGACGAGAATTGATTTCCATGACTTATAAGTGACGAGAATAGATTTTCATCACTTATAAGTGACGAGAATTGATTTCCATCTTTTATTAGTGACGAGAATTGATTTCCATCACTTATGAGTGACGAGAATTGATTTCCATCACTTATAAGTGACGAGAATAGATTTTCATCACTTAGAAGTGACGAGAATTCATTTCTGTCACTTAGAAGTGACGAGAATTGATTTCTGTCACTTACAAGTGACGAGAATAGATTTTCATCACTTATAAATGACGAGAATTGATTTCTGTCACTTATCAGTGACGAGAATTCATTTCTGTCACTTAGAAGTGACGAGAATTGATTTCCATCACTTATAAGTGACGAGAATAGATTTTCATCACTTATAAGTGACGAGAATTGATTTCCATCACTTATAAGTGACGAGAATTCATTTCTGTCACTTAGAAGTGACGAGAATTGATTTCTGTCACTTACAAGTGACGAGAATAGATTTTCATCACTTATAAGTGACGAGAATTGATTTCTGTCACTTATAAGTGACGAGAATTCATTTCTGTCACTTAGAAGTGACGAGAATTGATTTCCATGACTTATAAGTGACGAGAATAGATTTTCATCTTTTCTAAGTGACGAGAATTGATTTCCATCTTTTATAAGTGACGAGAATTGATTTCCATCACTTATAAGTAACGAGAATAGATTTTCATCACTTATAAGTGACGAGAATTGATTTCTGTCACTTATAAGTGACGAGAATTGATTTCCATCACTTATGAGTGACGAGAATTGATTTCCATCACTTATAAGTGACGAGAATAGATTTTCATCACTTATAAGTGACAAGAATTCATTTCTGTCGCTTAGAAGTGACGAGAATTGATTTCTGTCACTTACAAGTGACGAGAATAGATTTTCATCACTTATAAGTGACGAGAATTGATTTCTGTCACTTATAAGTGACGAGAATTCATTTCTGTCACTTAGAAGTGACGAGAATTGATTTCCATCACTTATAAGTGACGAGAATAGATTTTCATCACTTATAAGTGACGAGAATTGATTTCCATCACTTACAAGTGACGAAAATTCATTTCTGTCACTTAGAAGTGACGAGAATTGATTTCTGTCACTTACAAGTGACGAGAATAGATTTTCATCACTTATAAGTGACGAGGATTGATTTCCATCACTTATAAGTGACGAGAATTGATTTCTGTCACTTACAAGTGACGAGAATCGATTTCTGTCACTTATAAGTGACGAGAATTGATTTCTGTCACTTACAAGTGACGAGAATTGATTTCCATCACTTATAAGTGACGAGAATAGATTTTCATCACTTATAAGTGACGAGAATTGATTTCCATCACTTATAAGTGACGAGAATTCATTTCTGTCACTTAGAAGTGACGAGAATTGATTTCTGTCACTTACAAGTGACGAGAATAGATTTTCATCACTTATAAGTGACGAGAATTGATTTCTGTCACTTATAAGTGACGAGAATTGATTTCCATCACTTATGAGTGACGAGAATTGATTTCCATCACTTATAAGTGACGAGAATAGATTTTCATCACTTATAAGTGACAAGAATTCATTTCTGTCGCTTAGAAGTGACGAGAATTGATTTCTGTCACTTACAAGTGACGAGAATCGATTTCTGTCACTTATAAGTGACGAGAATTGATTTCTGTCACTTACAAGTGACGAGAATTGATTTCTGTCACTTAGAAGTGACGAGAATTGATTTCTGTCACTTATAAGTGACGACAATTGATTTCTGTCACTTATAAGTGACGAGGATTGATTTCTGTCACTTATAAGTGACGAGAATTGATTTCTGTCACTTATAAGTGACGAGAAGTGATTTCTGTCACTTATAAGTGACGAGGATTGATTTCTGTCACTTATAAGTGACGAGGATACATTTCTGTCACTTACAAGTGACGAGAATTGATTTCTGTCACTTATAAGTGACGAGAATTGATTTCTGTCACTTATAAGTGACGAGAATTGATTTCTGTCACTTATAAGTGACGAGAATTGATTTCTGTCACTTATAAGTGACGAGGATTGATTTCTGTCACTCATAAGTGACGAGAATTGATTTCTGTCACTTACAAGTGACGAGAATTGATTTCTGTCACTTATAAGTGACGAGGATTGATTTCTGTCTTTTATAAGTGACGAGAATTGATTTCTGTCACTTACAAGTGACGAGAATTGATTTCTGTCACTTAGAAGTGACGAGAATTGATTTCTGTCACTTATAAGTGACGACAATTGATTTCTGTCACTTATAAGTGACGAGGATTGATTTCTGTCACTTATAAGTGACGAGAATTGATTTCTGTCACTTATAAGTGACGAGGATTGATTTCTGTCACTTATAAGTGACGAGAATTGATTTCCATCACTTATAAGTGACGAGAATGGATTTCTGTCACTTATAAGTGACGAGAATTGATTTCCATCACTTATAAGTGACGAGGATGGATTTCTGTCACTTACAAGTGACGAGAATTGATTTCCATCACTTATAAGTGATGAGAATGGATTTCTGTCACTTATAAGTGACGAGAATTGATTTCCATCACTTATCAGTGACGAGAATTGATTTCCATCACTTGTAAGTGACGAGAATTGATTTCCATCACTTATAAGTGACGAGAATGGATTTCTGTCACTTACAAGTGACGAGAATTGATTTCCATCACTTATAAGTGATGAGAATGGATTTCTGTCACTTATAAGTGACGAGAATTGATTTCCATCACTTATCAGTGACGAGAATTGATTTCCATCACTTGTAAGTGACGAGAATTGATCTCCATCACATATAAGTGACGAGAATTTATTTCCATCACTTATAAGTGACGAGAATTGATTTCTGTCACTTATAAGTGACCAGAATAGATTTTCATCACTTATAAGTGACGAGAATTGATTTCTGACACTTATAAGTGACGAGGATTGATTACTGTCACTTATAAGTGACCAGAATAGGTTTTCATCACTTATAAGTGACGAGAATTGATTTCTGTCACTTATAAGTGACGAGAATTGATTTCTGTCACTTATAAGTGACGAGGATTGATTTCTGTCACTTATAAGTGACGAGAATTGATTTCTGTCACTTATAAGTGACGAGAATTGATTTCTGTCACTTACAAGTGACGAGAATGGATTTCTGTCACTTATAAGTGACGAGAATAGATTTTCATCACTTATAAGTGACGAGAATCGATTTGCATCACTTATAAGTGACGAGGATTGATTTCCATCACTTATAAGTGACGAGAATTGATTTCTGTCACTTACAAGTGACGAGAATTGATTTCTGTCACTTATAAGTGACGAAAATTGATTTCTGTCACTTATAAGTGACGAGAATTGATTTCTGTCACTTATAAGTGACGAGAATTGATTTCCATCACTTATGAGTGACGAGAATTGATTTTCATCACTTATAAGTGACGAGAATAGATTTTCATCACTTATAAGTGACGAGGATTGATTTCCATCACTTATAAGTGACGAGAATTGATTTTTGTCACTTACAAGTGACGAGAATCGATTTCTGTCACTTATAAGTGACGAGAATTGATTTCTGTCACTTACAAGTGACGAGAATTGATTTCTGTCACTTAGAAGTGACGAGAATTGATTTCTGTCACTTATAAGTGACGACAATTGATTTCTGTCACTTATAAGTGACGAGGATTGATTTCTGTCACTTATAAGTGACGAGAATTGATTTCTGTCACTTATAAGTGACGAGAAGTGATTTCTGTCACTTATAAGTGACGAGGATTGATTTCTGTCACTTATAAGTGACGAGGATTGATTTCTGTCACTTACAAGTGACGAGAATTGATTTCTGTCACTTATAAGTGACGAGAATCGATTTCTGTCACTTATAAGTGACGAGAATTGATTTCTGTCACTTATAAGTGACGAGAATTGATTTCTGTCACTTACAAGTGACGAGAATAGATTTCTGTCACTTATAAGTGACGAGAATAGATTTTCATCACTTATAAGTGACGAGAATTGATTTCTGTCACTTATAAGTGACGAGAATTGATTTCCATCACTTATAAGTGACGAGAATTGATTTCTGTCACTTATAAGTGACGAGAATTGATTTCCATCACTTATAAGTGACGAGAATGGATTTCTGTCACTTATAAGTGACGAGAATTGATTTCCATCACTTATAAGTGACGAGAATGGATTTCTGTCACTTATAAGTGACGAGAATTGATTTCCATCACTTATAAGTGATGAGAATGGATTTCTGTCACTTATAAGTGACGAGAATTGATTTCCATCACTTATCAGTGACGAGAATTGATTTCCATCACTTGTAAAAGACGAGAATTGATTTCCATCACTTATAAGTGACGAGAATTGATTTCTGTCACTTATAAGTGACCAGAATAGGTTTTCATCACTTATAAGTGACGAGAATTGATTTCTGTCACTTATAAGTGACGAGAATTGATCTCCATCACATATAAGTGACGAGGATTTATTTCCATCACTTATAAGTGACGAGAATTGATTTCTGTCACTTATAAGTGACCAGAATAGATTTTCATCACTTATAAGTGACGAGAATTGATTTCTGTCACTTATAAGTGACGAGAATCGATTTGCATCACTTATAAGTGACGAGGATTGATTTCCATCACTTATAAGTGACGAGAATTGATTTCTGTCACTTACAAGTGACGAGAATTGATTTCTGTCACTTATAAGTGACGAAAATTGATTTCTGTCACTTATAAGTGACGAGAATTGATTTCCATCACTTGTAAAAGACGAGAATTGATTTCCATCACTTATAAGTGACGAGAATTGATTTCCATCACTTATCAGTGACGAGAATTGATTTCCATCACTTATGAGTGACGAGAATTGATTTTCATCACTTATAAGTAACGAGAATAGATTTTCATCACTTATAAGTGACGAGAATTGATTTCTGTCACTTATAAGTGACGAGAATTGATTTCCATCACTTATGAGTGACGAGAATTGATTTTCATCACTTATAAGTGACGAGAATAGATTTTCATTACTTATAAGTGACAAGAATTCATTTCTGTCACTTAGAAGTGACGAGAATTGATTTCTGTCACTTATAAGTGACGAGAATTGATTTCTGTCACTTATAAGTGACGAGAATTGATTTCTGTCACTTATAAGTGACGAGAATTGATTTCTGTCACTTATAAGTGACGAGGATTGATTTCTGTCACTTATAAGTGACGAGAATTGATTTCTGTCACTTACAAGTGACGAGAATTGATTTCTGTCACTTAGAAGTGACGAGAATTGATTTCTGTCACTTACAAGTGACGAGAATAGATTTCTGTCACTTATAAGTGACGAGAATAGATTTTCATCACTTATAAGTGACGAGAATTGATTTCTGTCACTTATAAGTGACGAGAATTGATTTCCATCACTTATAAGTGACGAGAATTGATTTCTGTCACTTATAAGTGACGAGAATTGATTTCCATCACTTATAAGTGACGAGAATGGATTTCTGTCACTTATAAGTGACGAGAATTGATTTCCATCACTTATAAGTGACGAGAATGGATTTCTGTCACTTATAAGTGACGAGAATTGATTTCCATCACTTATAAGTGATGAGAATGGATTTCTGTCACTTATAAGTGACGAGAATTGATTTCCATTACTTATCAGTGACGAGAATTGATTTCCATCACTTGTAAAAGACGAGAATTGATTTCCATCACTTATAAGTGACGAGAATTGATTTCTGTCACTTATAAGTGACCAGAATAGGTTTTCATCACTTATAAGTGACGAGAATTGATTTCTGTCACTTATAAGTGACGAGAATTGATCTCCATCACATATAAGTGACGAGGATTTATTTCCATCACTTATAAGTGACGAGAATTGATTTCTGTCACTTATAAGTGACCAGAATAGATTTTCATCACTTATAAGTGACGAGAATTGATTTCTGTCACTTACAAGTGACGAGAATTGATTTCTGTCACTTACAAGTGACGAGAATAGATTTCTGTCACTTATAAGTGACGAGAATAGATTTTCATCACTTATAAGTGACGAGAATCGATTTGCATCACTTATAAGTGACGAGGATTGATTTCCATCACTTATAAGTGACGAGAATTGATTTCTGTCACTTACAAGTGACGAGAATTGATTTCTGTCACTTATAAGTGACGAAAATTGATTTCTGTCACTTATAAGTGACGAGAATTGATTTCTGTCACTTATAAGTGACGAGAATTGATTTCTGTCACTTATAAGTGACGAGAATTGATCTCCATCACATATAAGTGACGAGAATTTATTTCCATCACTTATAAGTGACGAGAATTGATTTCTGTCACTTATAAGTGACGAGAATTGATCTCCATCACATATAAGTGACGAAAATTGATTTCCATCACTTATCAGTGACGAGAATTGATTTCCATCACTTGTAAGTGACGAGAATTGATTTCCATCACTTATAAGTGACGAGAATTGATTTCTGTCACTTATAAGTGACCAGAATAGATTTTCATCACTTATAAGTGACGAGAATTGATTTCTGACACTTCTAAGTGACGAGAATTGATTTCGATCACTTATAAGTGACGAGGATTGATTTCTGTCACTTATAAGTGACGAGAATTGATTTCTGTCACTTATAAGTGACGAGAATTGATTTCTGTCACTTACAAGTGACGAGAATGGATTTCTGTCACTTATAAGTGACGAGAATAGATTTCCATCACTTATAAGTGACGAGAATTGATTTCTGTCACTTATAAGTGACGAGAATTCATTTCTGTCACTTAGAAGTGACGAGAATTGATTTCCATCACTTATAAGTGACGAGAATAGATTTTCATCACTTATAAGTGACGAGAATTGATTTCCATCACTTATAAGTGACGAGAATTGATTTCTGTCACTTAGAAGTGACGAGAATTCATTTCTGTCACTTAGAAGTGACGAGAATTGATTTCCATGACTTATAAGTGACGAGAATAGATTTTCATCACTTATAAGTGACGAGAATTGATTTCCATCTTTTATTAGTGACGAGAATTGATTTCCATCACTTATCAGTGACGAGAATTGATTTCCATCACTTGTAAAAGACGAGAATTGATTTCCATCACTTATAAGTGACGAGAATTGATTTCTGTCACTTATAAGTGACCAGAATAGGTTTTCATCACTTATAAGTGACGAGAATTGATTTCTGTCACTTATAAGTGACGAGAATTGATCTCCATCACATATAAGTGACGAGGATTTATTTCCATCACTTATAAGTGACGAGAATTGATTTCTGTCACTTATAAGTGACCAGAATAGATTTTCATCACTTATAAGTGACGAGAATTGATTTCTGTCACTTATAAGTGACGAGAATCGATTTGCATCACTTATAAGTGACGAGGATTGATTTCCATCACTTATAAGTGACGAGAATTGATTTCTGTCACTTACAAGTGACGAGAATTGATTTCTGTCACTTATAAGTGACGAAAATTGATTTCTGTCACTTATAAGTGACGAGAATTGATTTCCATCACTTGTAAAAGACGAGAATTGATTTCCATCACTTATAAGTGACGAGAATTGATTTCCATCACTTATCAGTGACGAGAATTGATTTCCATCACTTATGAGTGACGAGAATTGATTTTCATCACTTATAAGTAACGAGAATAGATTTTCATCACTTATAAGTGACGAGAATTGATTTCTGTCACTTATAAGTGACGAGAATTGATTTCCATCACTTATGAGTGACGAGAATTGATTTTCATCACTTATAAGTGACGAGAATAGATTTTCATCACTTATAAGTGACAAGAATTCATTTCTGTCACTTAGAAGTGACGAGAATTGATTTCTGTCACTTATAAGTGACGAGAATTGATTTCTGTCACTTATAAGTGACGAGAATTGATTTCTGTCACTTATAAGTGACGAGAATTGATTTCTGTCACTTATAAGTGACGAGGATTGATTTCTGTCACTTATAAGTGACGAGAATTGATTTCTGTCACTTACAAGTGACGAGAATTGATTTCTGTCACTTAGAAGTGACGAGAATTGATTTCTGTCACTTACAAGTGACGAGAATAGATTTCTGTCACTTATAAGTGACGAGAATAGATTTTCATCACTTATAAGTGACGAGAATTGATTTCTGTCACTTATAAGTGACGAGAATTGATTTCCATCACTTATAAGTGACGAGAATTGATTTCTGTCACTTATAAGTGACGAGAATTGATTTCCATCACTTATAAGTGACGAGAATGGATTTCTGTCACTTATAAGTGACGAGAATTGATTTCCATCACTTATAAGTGACGAGAATGGATTTCTGTCACTTATAAGTGACGAGAATTGATTTCCATCACTTATAAGTGATGAGAATGGATTTCTGTCACTTATAAGTGACGAGAATTGATTTCCATTACTTATCAGTGACGAGAATTGATTTCCATCACTTGTAAAAGACGAGAATTGATTTCCATCACTTATAAGTGACGAGAATTGATTTCTGTCACTTATAAGTGACCAGAATAGGTTTTCATCACTTATAAGTGACGAGAATTGATTTCTGTCACTTATAAGTGACGAGAATAGATTTTCATCACTTATAAGTGACGAGAATTGATTTCTGTCACTTATAAGTGACGAGAATTCATTTCTGTCACTTAGAAGTGACGAGAATTGATTTCCATCACTTATAAGTGACGAGAATAGATTTTCATCACTTATAAGTGACGAGAATCGATTTGCATCACTTATAAGTGACGAGGATTGATTTCCATCACTTATAAGTGACGAGAATTGATTTCTGTCACTTACAAGTGACGAGAATTGATTTCTGTCACTTATAAGTGACGAAAATTGATTTCTGTCACTTATAAGTGACGAGAATTGATTTCTGTCACTTATAAGTGACGAGAATTGATTTCTGTCACTTATAAGTGACGAGAATTGATCTCCATCACATATAAGTGACGAGAATTTATTTCCATCACTTATAAGTGACGAGAATTGATTTCTGTCACTTATAAGTGACGAGAATTGATCTCCATCACATATAAGTGACGAAAATTGATTTCCATCACTTCTCAGTGACGAGAATTGATTTCCATCACTTGTAAGTGACGAGAATTGATTTCCATCACTTATAAGTGACGAGAATTGATTTCTGTCACTTATAAGTGACCAGAATAGATTTTCATCACTTATAAGTGACGAGAATTGATTTCTGACACTTCTAAGTGACGAGAATTGATTTCGATCACTTATAAGTGACGAGGATTGATTTCTGTCACTTATAAGTGACGAGAATTGATTTCTGTCACTTATAAGTGACGAGAATTGATTTCTGTCACTTACAAGTGACGAGAATGGATTTCTGTCACTTATAAGTGACGAGAATAGATTTCCATCACTTATAAGTGACGAGAATTGATTTCTGTCACTTATAAGTGACGAGAATTCATTTCTGTCACTTAGAAGTGACGAGAATTGATTTCCATCACTTATAAGTGACGAGAATAGATTTTCATCACTTATAAGTGACGAGAATTGATTTCCATCACTTATAAGTGACGAGAATTGATTTCTGTCACTTAGAAGTGACGAGAATTCATTTCTGTCACTTAGAAGTGACGAGAATTGATTTCCATGACTTATAAGTGACGAGAATAGATTTTCATCACTTATAAGTGACGAGAATTGATTTCCATCTTTTATTAGTGACGAGAATTGATTTCCATCACTTATGAGTGACGAGAATTGATTTCCATCACTTATAAGTGACGAGAATAGATTTTCATCACTTAGAAGTGACGAGAATTCATTTCTGTCACTTAGAAGTGACGAGAATTGATTTCTGTCACTTACAAGTGACGAGAATAGATTTTCATCACTTATAAATGACGAGAATTGATTTCTGTCACTTATCAGTGACGAGAATTCATTTCTGTCACTTAGAAGTGACGAGAATTGATTTCCATCACTTATAAGTGACGAGAATAGATTTTCATCACTTATAAGTGACGAGAATTGATTTCCATCACTTATAAGTGACGAGAATTCATTTCTGTCACTTAGAAGTGACGAGAATTGATTTCTGTCACTTACAAGTGACGAGAATAGATTTTCATCACTTATAAGTGACGAGAATTGATTTCTGTCACTTATAAGTGACGAGAATTCATTTCTGTCACTTAGAAGTGACGAGAATTGATTTCCATGACTTATAAGTGACGAGAATAGATTTTCATCTTTTCTAAGTGACGAGAATTGATTTCCATCTTTTATAAGTGACGAGAATTGATTTCCATCACTTATAAGTAACGAGAATAGATTTTCATCACTTATAAGTGACGAGAATTGATTTCTGTCACTTATAAGTGACGAGAATTGATTTCCATCACTTATGAGTGACGAGAATTGATTTCCATCACTTATAAGTGACGAGAATAGATTTTCATCACTTATAAGTGACAAGAATTCATTTCTGTCGCTTAGAAGTGACGAGAATTGATTTCTGTCACTTACAAGTGACGAGAATAGATTTTCATCACTTATAAGTGACGAGAATTGATTTCTGTCACTTATAAGTGACGAGAATTCATTTCTGTCACTTAGAAGTGACGAGAATTGATTTCCATCACTTATAAGTGACGAGAATAGATTTTCATCACTTATAAGTGACGAGAATTGATTTCCATCACTTATAAGTGACGAAAATTCATTTCTGTCACTTAGAAGTGACGAGAATTGATTTCTGTCACTTACAAGTGACGAGAATAGATTTTCATCACTTATAAGTGACGAGGATTGATTTCCATCACTTATAAGTGACGAGAATTGATTTCTGTCACTTACAAGTGACGAGAATCGATTTCTGTCACTTATAAGTGACGAGAATTGATTTCTGTCACTTACAAGTGACGAGAATTGATTTCCATCACTTATAAGTGACGAGAATAGATTTTCATCACTTATAAGTGACGAGAATTGATTTCCATCACTTATAAGTGACGAGAATTCATTTCTGTCACTTAGAAGTGACGAGAATTGATTTCTGTCACTTACAAGTGACGAGAATAGATTTTCATCACTTATAAGTGACGAGAATTGATTTCTGTCACTTATAAGTGACGAGAATTGATTTCCATCACTTATGAGTGACGAGAATTGATTTCCATCACTTATAAGTGACGAGAATAGATTTTCATCACTTATAAGTGACAAGAATTCATTTCTGTCGCTTAGAAGTGACGAGAATTGATTTCTGTCACTTACAAGTGACGAGAATCGATTTCTGTCACTTATAAGTGACGAGAATTGATTTCTGTCACTTACAAGTGACGAGAATTGATTTCTGTCACTTAGAAGTGACGAGAATTGATTTCTGTCACTTATAAGTGACGACAATTGATTTCTGTCACTTATAAGTGACGAGGATTGATTTCTGTCACTTATAAGTGACGAGAATTGATTTCTGTCACTTATAAGTGACGAGAAGTGATTTCTGTCACTTATAAGTGACGAGGATTGATTTCTGTCACTTATAAGTGACGAGGATACATTTCTGTCACTTACAAGTGACGAGAATTGATTTCTGTCACTTATAAGTGACGAGAATTGATTTCTGTCACTTATAAGTGACGAGAATTGATTTCTGTCACTTATAAGTGACGAGAATTGATTTCTGTCTCTTATAAGTGACGAGGATTGATTTCTGTCACTTATAAGTGACGAGAATTGATTTCTGTCACTTACAAGTGACGAGAATTGATTTCTGTCACTTGTAAGGGACGAGGATTGATTTCTGTCTTTTATAAGTGACGAGAATTGATTTCTGTCACTTACAAGTGACGAGAATTGATTTCTGTCACTTAGAAGTGACGAGAATTGATTTCTGTCACTTATAAGTGACGACAATTGATTTCTGTCACTTATAAGTGACGAGGATTGATTTCTGTCACTTATAAGTGACGAGAATTGATTTCTGTCACTTATAAGTGACGAGGATTGATTTCTGTCACTTATAAGTGACGAGAATTGATTTCCATCACTTATAAGTGACGAGAATGGATTTCTGTCACTTATAAGTGACGAGAATTGATTTCCATCACTTATAAGTGACGAGGATGGATTTCTGTCACTTACAAGTGACGAGAATTGATTTCCATCACTTATAAGTGATGAGAATGGATTTCTGTCACTTATAAGTGACGAGAATTGATTTCCATCACTTATCAGTGACGAGAATTGATTTCCATCACTTGTAAGTGACGAGAATTGATTTCCATCACTTATAAGTGACGAGAATGGATTTCTGTCACTTACAAGTGACGAGAATTGATTTCCATCACTTATAAGTGATGAGAATGGATTTCTGTCACTTATAAGTGACGAGAATTGATTTCCATCACTTATCAGTGACGAGAATTGATTTCCATCACTTGTAAGTGACGAGAATTGATTTCCATCACTTATAAGTGACGAGAATTCATTTCTGTCACTTAGAAGTGACGAGAATTGATTTCTGTCACTTACAAGTGACGAGAATTGATTTCTGTCACTTAGAAGTGACGAGAATTGATTTCTGTCACTTATAAGTGACGACAATTGATTTCTGTCACTTATAAGTGACGAGGATTGATTTCTGTCACTTATAAGTGACGAGAATTGATTTCTGTCACTTACAAGTGACGAGAATAGATTTTCATCACTTATAAGTGACGAGGATTGATTTCCATCACTTATAAGTGACGAGAATTGATTTCTGTCACTTACAAGTGACGAGAATCGATTTCTGTCACTCATAAGTGACGAGAATTGATTTCTGTCACTTACAAGTGACGAGAATTGATTTCCATCACTTATAAGTGACGAGAATAGATTTTCATCACTTATAAGTGACGAGAATTGATTTCCATCACTTATAAGTGACGAGAATTCATTTCTGTCACTTAGAAGTGACGAGAATTGATTTCTGTCACTTACAAGTGACGAGAATAGATTTTCATCACTTATAAGTGACGAGAATTGATTTCTGTCACTTATAAGTGACGAGAATTGATTTCCATCACTTATGAGTGACGAGAATTGATTTCCATCACTTATAAGTGACGAGAATAGATTTTCATCACTTATAAGTGACAAGAATTCATTTCTGTCGCTTAGAAGTGACGAGAATTGATTTCTGTCACTTACAAGTGACGAGAATCGATTTCTGTCACTTATAAGTGACGAGAATTGATTTCTGTCACTTACAAGTGACGAGAATTGATTTCTGTCACTTAGAAGTGACGAGAATTGATTTCTGTCACTTATAAGTGACGACAATTGATTTCTGTCACTTATAAGTGACGAGGATTGATTTCTGTCACTTATAAGTGACGAGAATTGATTTCTGTCACTTATAAGTGACGAGAAGTGATTTCTGTCACTTATAAGTGACGAGGATTGATTTCTGTCACTTATAAGTGACGAGGATACATATCTGTCACTTACAAGTGACGAGAATTGATTTCTGTCACTTATAAGTGACGAGAATTGATTTCTGTCACTTATAAGTGACGAGAATTGATTTCTGTCACTTATAAGTGACGAGAATTGATTTCTGTCACTTATAAGTGACGAGGATTGATTTCTGTCACTTATAAGTGACGAGAATTGATTTCTGTCACTTACAAGTGACGAGAATTGATTTCTGTCACTTATAAGTGACGAGGATTGATTTCTGTCTTTTATAAGTGACGAGAATTGATTTCTATCACTTACAAGTGACGAGAATTGATTTCTGTCACTTAGAAGTGACGAGAATTGATTTCTGTCACTTATAAGTGACGACAATTGATTTCTGTCACTTATAAGTGACGAGGATTGATTTCTGTCACTTATAAGTGACGAGAATTGATTTCTGTCACTTATAAGTGACGAGGATTGATTTCTGTCACTTATAAGTGACGAGAATTTATTTCCATCACTTATAAGTGACGAGAATGGATTTCTGTCACTTATAAGTGACGAGAATTGATTTCCATCACTTATAAGTGACGAGGATGGATTTCTGTCACTTACAAGTGACGAGAATTGATTTCCATCACTTATAAGTGATGAGAATGGATTTCTGTCACTTATAAGTGACGAGAATTGATTTCCATCACTTATCAGTGACGAGAATTGATTTCCATCACTTGTAAGTGACGAGAATTGATTTCCATCACTTATAAGTGACGAGAATTGATTTCTGTCACTTATAAGTGACCAGAATAGATTTTCATCACTTATAAGTGACGAGAATTGATTTCTGACACTTCTAAGTGACGAGAATTGATTTCGATCACTTATAAGTGACGAGGATTGATTTCTGTCACTTATAAGTGACGAGAATTGATTTCTGTCACTTATAAGTGACGAGAATTGATTTCTGTCACTTACAAGTGACGAGAATGGATTTCTGTCACTTATAAGTGACGAGAATAGATTTCCATCACTTATAAGTGACGAGAATTGATTTCTGTCACTTATAAGTGACGAGAATTCATTTCTGTCACTTAGAAGTGACGAGAATTGATTTCCATCACTTATAAGTGACGAGAATAGATTTTCATCACTTATAAGTGACGAGAATTGATTTCCATCACTTATAAGTGACGAGAATTGATTTCTGTCACTTAGAAGTGACGAGAATTCATTTCTGTCACTTAGAAGTGACGAGAATTGATTTCCATGACTTATAAGTGACGAGAATAGATTTTCATCACTTATAAGTGACGAGAATTGATTTCCATCTTTTATTAGTGACGAGAATTGATTTCCATCACTTATGAGTGACGAGAATTGATTTCCATCACTTATAAGTGACGAGAATAGATTTTCATCACTTAGAAGTGACGAGAATTCATTTCTGTCACTTAGAAGTGACGAGAATTGATTTCTGTCACTTACAAGTGACGAGAATAGATTTTCATCACTTATAAATGACGAGAATTGATTTCTGTCACTTATCAGTGACGAGAATTCATTTCTGTCACTTAGAAGTGACGAGAATTGATTTCCATCACTTATAAGTGACGAGAATAGATTTTCATCACTTATAAGTGACGAGAATTGATTTCCATCACTTATAAGTGACGAGAATTCATTTCTGTCACTTAGAAGTGACGAGAATTGATTTCTGTCACTTACAAGTGACGAGAATAGATTTTCATCACTTATAAGTGACGAGAATTGATTTCTGTCACTTATAAGTGACGAGAATTCATTTCTGTCACTTAGAAGTGACGAGAATTGATTTCCATGACTTATAAGTGACGAGAATAGATTTTCATCTTTTCTAAGTGACGAGAATTGATTTCCATCTTTTATAAGTGACGAGAATTGATTTCCATCACTTATAAGTAACGAGAATAGATTTTCATCACTTATAAGTGACGAGAATTGATTTCTGTCACTTATAAGTGACGAGAATTGATTTCCATCACTTATGAGTGACGAGAATTGATTTCCATCACTTATAAGTGACGAGAATAGATTTTCATCACTTATAAGTGACAAGAATTCATTTCTGTCGCTTAGAAGTGACGAGAATTGATTTCTGTCACTTACAAGTGACGAGAATAGATTTTCATCACTTATAAGTGACGAGAATTGATTTCTGTCACTTATAAGTGACGAGAATTCATTTCTGTCACTTAGAAGTGACGAGAATTGATTTCCATCACTTATAAGTGACGAGAATAGATTTTCATCACTTATAAGTGACGAGAATTGATTTCCATCACTTATAAGTGACGAAAATTCATTTCTGTCACTTAGAAGTGACGAGAATTGATTTCTGTCACTTACAAGTGACGAGAATAGATTTTCATCACTTATAAGTGACGAGGATTGATTTCCATCACTTATAAGTGACGAGAATTGATTTCTGTCACTTACAAGTGACGAGAATCGATTTCTGTCACTTATAAGTGACGAGAATTGATTTCTGTCACTTACAAGTGACGAGAATTGATTTCCATCACTTATAAGTGACGAGAATAGATTTTCATCACTTATAAGTGACGAGAATTGATTTCCATCACTTATAAGTGACGAGAATTCATTTCTGTCACTTAGAAGTGACGAGAATTGATTTCTGTCACTTACAAGTGACGAGAATAGATTTTCATCACTTATAAGTGACGAGAATTGATTTCTGTCACTTATAAGTGACGAGAATTGATTTCCATCACTTATGAGTGACGAGAATTGATTTCCATCACTTATAAGTGACGAGAATAGATTTTCATCACTTATAAGTGACAAGAATTCATTTCTGTCGCTTAGAAGTGACGAGAATTGATTTCTGTCACTTACAAGTGACGAGAATCGATTTCTGTCACTTATAAGTGACGAGAATTGATTTCTGTCACTTACAAGTGACGAGAATTGATTTCTGTCACTTAGAAGTGACGAGAATTGATTTCTGTCACTTATAAGTGACGACAATTGATTTCTGTCACTTATAAGTGACGAGGATTGATTTCTGTCACTTATAAGTGACGAGAATTGATTTCTGTCACTTATAAGTGACGAGAAGTGATTTCTGTCACTTATAAGTGACGAGGATTGATTTCTGTCACTTATAAGTGACGAGGATACATTTCTGTCACTTACAAGTGACGAGAATTGATTTCTGTCACTTATAAGTGACGAGAATTGATTTCTGTCACTTATAAGTGACGAGAATTGATTTCTGTCACTTATAAGTGACGAGAATTGATTTCTGTCTCTTATAAGTGACGAGGATTGATTTCTGTCACTTATAAGTGACGAGAATTGATTTCTGTCACTTACAAGTGACGAGAATTGATTTCTGTCACTTGTAAGGGACGAGGATTGATTTCTGTCTTTTATAAGTGACGAGAATTGATTTCTGTCACTTACAAGTGACGAGAATTGATTTCTGTCACTTAGAAGTGACGAGAATTGATTTCTGTCACTTATAAGTGACGACAATTGATTTCTGTCACTTATAAGTGACGAGGATTGATTTCTGTCACTTATAAGTGACGAGAATTGATTTCTGTCACTTATAAGTGACGAGGATTGATTTCTGTCACTTATAAGTGACGAGAATTGATTTCCATCACTTATAAGTGACGAGAATGGATTTCTGTCACTTATAAGTGACGAGAATTGATTTCCATCACTTATAAGTGACGAGGATGGATTTCTGTCACTTACAAGTGACGAGAATTGATTTCCATCACTTATAAGTGATGAGAATGGATTTCTGTCACTTATAAGTGACGAGAATTGATTTCCATCACTTATCAGTGACGAGAATTGATTTCCATCACTTGTAAGTGACGAGAATTGATTTCCATCACTTATAAGTGACGAGAATGGATTTCTGTCACTTACAAGTGACGAGAATTGATTTCCATCACTTATAAGTGATGAGAATGGATTTCTGTCACTTATAAGTGACGAGAATTGATTTCCATCACTTATCAGTGACGAGAATTGATTTCCATCACTTGTAAGTGACGAGAATTGATTTCCATCACTTATAAGTGACGAGAATTCATTTCTGTCACTTAGAAGTGACGAGAATTGATTTCTGTCACTTACAAGTGACGAGAATTGATTTCTGTCACTTAGAAGTGACGAGAATTGATTTCTGTCACTTATAAGTGACGACAATTGATTTCTGTCACTTATAAGTGACGAGGATTGATTTCTGTCACTTATAAGTGACGAGAATTGATTTCTGTCACTTACAAGTGACGAGAATAGATTTTCATCACTTATAAGTGACGAGGATTGATTTCCATCACTTATAAGTGACGAGAATTGATTTCTGTCACTTACAAGTGACGAGAATCGATTTCTGTCACTTATAAGTGACGAGAATTGATTTCTGTCACTTACAAGTGACGAGAATTGATTTCCATCACTTATAAGTGACGAGAATAGATTTTCATCACTTATAAGTGACGAGAATTGATTTCCATCACTTATAAGTGACGAGAATTCATTTCTGTCACTTAGAAGTGACGAGAATTGATTTCTGTCACTTACAAGTGACGAGAATAGATTTTCATCACTTATAAGTGACGAGAATTGATTTCTGTCACTTATAAGTGACGAGAATTGATTTCCATCACTTATGAGTGACGAGAATTGATTTCCATCACTTATAAGTGACGAGAATAGATTTTCATCACTTATAAGTGACAAGAATTCATTTCTGTCGCTTAGAAGTGACGAGAATTGATTTCTGTCACTTACAAGTGACGAGAATCGATTTCTGTCACTTATAAGTGACGAGAATTGATTTCTGTCACTTACAAGTGACGAGAATTGATTTCTGTCACTTAGAAGTGACGAGAATTGATTTCTGTCACTTATAAGTGACGACAATTGATTTCTGTCACTTATAAGTGACGAGGATTGATTTCTGTCACTTATAAGTGACGAGAATTGATTTCTGTCACTTATAAGTGACGAGAAGTGATTTCTGTCACTTATAAGTGACGAGGATTGATTTCTGTCACTTATAAGTGACGAGGATACATATCTGTCACTTACAAGTGACGAGAATTGATTTCTGTCACTTATAAGTGACGAGAATTGATTTCTGTCACTTATAAGTGACGAGAATTGATTTCTGTCACTTATAAGTGACGAGAATTGATTTCTGTCACTTATAAGTGACGAGGATTGATTTCTGTCACTTATAAGTGACGAGAATTGATTTCTGTCACTTACAAGTGACGAGAATTGATTTCTGTCACTTATAAGTGACGAGGATTGATTTCTGTCTTTTATAAGTGACGAGAATTGATTTCTGTCACTTACAAGTGACGAGAATTGATTTCTGTCACTTAGAAGTGACGAGAATTGATTTCTGTCACTTATAAGTGACGACAATTGATTTCTGTCACTTATAAGTGACGAGGATTGATTTCTGTCACTTATAAGTGACGAGAATTGATTTCTGTCACTTATAAGTGACGAGGATTGATTTCTGTCACTTATAAGTGACGAGAATTGATTTCCATCACTTATAAGTGACGAGAATGGATTTCTGTCACTTATAAGTGACGAGAATTGATTTCCATCACTTATAAGTGACGAGGATGGATTTCTGTCACTTACAAGTGACGAGAATTGATTTCCATCACTTATAAGTGATGAGAATGGATTTCTGTCACTTATAAGTGACGAGAATTGATTTCCATCACTTATCAGTGACGAGAATTGATTTCCATCACTTGTAAGTGACGAGAATTGATTTCCATCACTTATAAGTGACGAGAATGGATTTCTGTCACTTACAAGTGACGAGAATTGATTTCCATCACTTATAAGTGATGAGAATGGATTTCTGTCACTTATAAGTGACGAGAATTGATTTCCATCACTTATCAGTGACGAGAATTGATTTCCATCACTTGTAAGTGACGAGAATTGATCTCCATCACATATAAGTGACGAGAATTTATTTCCATCACTTATAAGTGACGAGAATTGATTTCTGTCACTTATAAGTGACCAGAATAGATTTTCATCACTTATAAGTGACGAGAATTGATTTCTGACACTTATAAGTGACGAGGATTGATTACTGTCACTTATAAGTGACCAGAATAGGTTTTCATCACTTATAAGTGACGAGAATTGATTTCTGTCACTTATAAGTGACGAGAATTGATTTCTGTCACTTATAAGTGACGAGGATTGATTTCTGTCACTTATAAGTGACGAGAATTGATTTCTGTCACTTATAAGTGACGAGAATTGATTTCTGTCACTTACAAGTGACGAGAATGGATTTCTGTCACTTATAAGTGACGAGAATAGATTTTCATCACTTATAAGTGACGAGAATCGATTTGCATCACTTATAAGTGACGAGGATTGATTTCCATCACTTATAAGTGACGAGAATTGATTTCTGTCACTTACAAGTGACGAGAATTGATTTCTGTCACTTATAAGTGACGAAAATTGATTTCTGTCACTTATAAGTGACGAGAATTGATTTCTGTCACTTATAAGTGACGAGAATTGATTTCCATCACTTATGAGTGACGAGAATTGATTTTCATCACTTATAAGTGACGAGAATAGATTTTCATCACTTATAAGTGACGAGGATTGATTTCCATCACTTATAAGTGACGAGAATTGATTTTTGTCACTTACAAGTGACGAGAATCGATTTCTGTCACTTATAAGTGACGAGAATTGATTTCTGTCACTTACAAGTGACGAGAATTGATTTCTGTCACTTAGAAGTGACGAGAATTGATTTCTGTCACTTATAAGTGACGACAATTGATTTCTGTCACTTATAAGTGACGAGGATTGATTTCTGTCACTTATAAGTGACGAGAATTGATTTCTGTCACTTATAAGTGACGAGAAGTGATTTCTGTCACTTATAAGTGACGAGGATTGATTTCTGTCACTTATAAGTGACGAGGATTGATTTCTGTCACTTACAAGTGACGAGAATTGATTTCTGTCACTTATAAGTGACGAGAATCGATTTCTGTCACTTATAAGTGACGAGAATTGATTTCTGTCACTTATAAGTGACGAGAATTGATTTCTGTCACTTACAAGTGACGAGAATAGATTTCTGTCACTTATAAGTGACGAGAATAGATTTTCATCACTTATAAGTGACGAGAATTGATTTCTGTCACTTATAAGTGACGAGAATTGATTTCCATCACTTATAAGTGACGAGAATTGATTTCTGTCACTTATAAGTGACGAGAATTGATTTCCATCACTTATAAGTGACGAGAATGGATTTCTGTCACTTATAAGTGACGAGAATTGATTTCCATCACTTATAAGTGACGAGAATGGATTTCTGTCACTTATAAGTGACGAGAATTGATTTCCATCACTTATAAGTGATGAGAATGGATTTCTGTCACTTATAAGTGACGAGAATTGATTTCCATCACTTATCAGTGACGAGAATTGATTTCCATCACTTGTAAAAGACGAGAATTGATTTCCATCACTTATAAGTGACGAGAATTGATTTCTGTCACTTATAAGTGACCAGAATAGGTTTTCATCACTTATAAGTGACGAGAATTGATTTCTGTCACTTATAAGTGACGAGAATTGATCTCCATCACATATAAGTGACGAGGATTTATTTCCATCACTTATAAGTGACGAGAATTGATTTCTGTCACTTATAAGTGACCAGAATAGATTTTCATCACTTATAAGTGACGAGAATTGATTTCTGTCACTTATAAGTGACGAGAATTGATTTCTGTCACTTACAAGTGACGAGAATAGATTTCTGTCACTTATAAGTGACGAGAATAGATTTTCATCACTTATAAGTGACGAGAATCGATTTGCATCACTTATAAGTGACGAGGATTGATTTCCATCACTTATAAGTGACGAGAATTGATTTCTGTCACTTACAAGTGACGAGAATTGATTTCTGTCACTTATAAGTGACGAAAATTGATTTCTGTCACTTATAAGTGACGAGAATTGATTTCCATCACTTGTAAAAGACGAGAATTGATTTCCATCACTTATAAGTGACGAGAATTGATTTCCATCACTTATCAGTGACGAGAATTGATTTCCATCACTTATGAGTGACGAGAATTGATTTTCATCACTTATAAGTAACGAGAATAGATTTTCATCACTTATAAGTGACGAGAATTGATTTCTGTCACTTATAAGTGACGAGAATTGATTTCCATCACTTATGAGTGACGAGAATTGATTTTCATCACTTATAAGTGACGAGAATAGATTTTCATCACTTATAAGTGACAAGAATTCATTTCTGTCACTTAGAAGTGACGAGAATTGATTTCTGTCACTTATAAGTGACGAGAATTGATTTCTGTCACTTATAAGTGACGAGAATTGATTTCTGTCACTTATAAGTGACGAGAATTGATTTCTGTCACTTATAAGTGACGAGGATTGATTTCTGTCACTTATAAGTGACGAGAATTGATTTCTGTCACTTACAAGTGACGAGAATTGATTTCTGTCACTTAGAAGTGACGAGAATTGATTTCTGTCACTTACAAGTGACGAGAATAGATTTCTGTCACTTATAAGTGACGAGAATAGATTTTCATCACTTATAAGTGACGAGAATTGATTTCTGTCACTTATAAGTGACGAGAATTGATTTCCATCACTTATAAGTGACGAGAATTGATTTCTGTCACTTATAAGTGACGAGAATTGATTTCCATCACTTATAAGTGACGAGAATGGATTTCTGTCACTTATAAGTGACGAGAATTGATTTCCATCACTTATAAGTGACGAGAATTGATTTCCATCACTTGTAAAAGACGAGAATTGATTTCCATCACTTATAAGTGACGAGAATTGATTTCTGTCACTTATAAGTGACCAGAATAGGTTTTCATCACTTATAAGTGACGAGAATTGATTTCTGTCACTTATAAGTGACGAGAATTGATCTCCATCACATATAAGTGACGAGGATTTATTTCCATCACTTATAAGTGACGAGAATTGATTTCTGTCACTTATAAGTGACCAGAATAGATTTTCATCACTTATAAGTGACGAGAATTGATTTCTGTCACTTACAAGTGACGAGAATTGATTTCTGTCACTTACAAGTGACGAGAATAGATTTCTGTCACTTATAAGTGACGAGAATAGATTTTCATCACTTATAAGTGACGAGAATCGATTTGCATCACTTATAAGTGACGAGGATTGATTTCCATCACTTATAAGTGACGAGAATTGATTTCTGTCACTTACAAGTGACGAGAATTGATTTCTGTCACTTATAAGTGACGAAAATTGATTTCTGTCACTTATAAGTGACGAGAATTGATTTCTGTCACTTATAAGTGACGAGAATTGATTTCTGTCACTTATAAGTGACGAGAATTGATCTCCATCACATATAAGTGACGAGAATTTATTTCCATCACTTATAAGTGACGAGAATTGATTTCTGTCACTTATAAGTGACGAGAATTGATCTCCATCACATATAAGTGACGAAAATTGATTTCCATCACTTATCAGTGACGAGAATTGATTTCCATCACTTGTAAGTGACGAGAATTGATTTCCATCACTTATAAGTGACGAGAATTGATTTCTGTCACTTATAAGTGACCAGAATAGATTTTCATCACTTATAAGTGACGAGAATTGATTTCTGACACTTCTAAGTGACGAGAATTGATTTCGATCACTTATAAGTGACGAGGATTGATTTCTGTCACTTATAAGTGACGAGAATTGATTTCTGTCACTTATAAGTGACGAGAATTGATTTCTGTCACTTACAAGTGACGAGAATGGATTTCTGTCACTTATAAGTGACGAGAATAGATTTCCATCACTTATAAGTGACGAGAATTGATTTCTGTCACTTATAAGTGACGAGAATTCATTTCTGTCACTTAGAAGTGACGAGAATTGATTTCCATCACTTATAAGTGACGAGAATAGATTTTCATCACTTATAAGTGACGAGAATTGATTTCCATCACTTATAAGTGACGAGAATTGATTTCTGTCACTTAGAAGTGACGAGAATTCATTTCTGTCACTTAGAAGTGACGAGAATTGATTTCCATGACTTATAAGTGACGAGAATAGATTTTCATCACTTATAAGTGACGAGAATTGATTTCCATCTTTTATTAGTGACGAGAATTGATTTCCATCACTTATGAGTGACGAGAATTGATTTCCATCACTTATAAGTGACGAGAATAGATTTTCATCACTTAGAAGTGACGAGAATTCATTTCTGTCACTTAGAAGTGACGAGAATTGATTTCTGTCACTTACAAGTGACGAGAATAGATTTTCATCACTTATAAATGAAGAGAATTGATTTCTGTCACTTATCAGTGACGAGAATTCATTTCTGTCACTTAGAAGTGACGAGAATTGATTTCCATCACTTATAAGTGACGAGAATAGATTTTCATCACTTATAAGTGACGAGAATTGATTTCCATCACTTATAAGTGACGAGAATTCATTTCTGTCACTTAGAAGTGACGAGAATTGATTTCTGTCACTTACAAGTGACGAGAATAGATTTTCATCACTTATAAGTGACGAGAATTGATTTCTGTCACTTATAAGTGACGAGAATTCATTTCTGTCACTTAGAAGTGACGAGAATTGATTTCCATGACTTATAAGTGACGAGAATAGATTTTCATCTTTTCTAAGTGACGAGAATTGATTTCCATCTTTTATAAGTGACGAGAATTGATTTCCATCACTTATAAGTAACGAGAATAGATTTTCATCACTTATAAGTGACGAGAATTGATTTCTGTCACTTATAAGTGACGAGAATTGATTTCCATCACTTATGAGTGACGAGAATTGATTTCCATCACTTATAAGTGACGAGAATAGATTTTCATCACTTATAAGTGACAAGAATTCATTTCTGTCGCTTAGAAGTGACGAGAATTGATTTCTGTCACTTACAAGTGACGAGAATAGATTTTCATCACTTATAAGTGACGAGAATTGATTTCTGTCACTTATAAGTGACGAGAATTCATTTCTGTCACTTAGAAGTGACGAGAATTGATTTCCATCACTTATAAGTGACGAGAATAGATTTTCATCACTTATAAGTGACGAGAATTGATTTCCATCACTTACAAGTGACGAAAATTCATTTCTGTCACTTAGAAGTGACGAGAATTGATTTCTGTCACTTACAAGTGACGAGAATAGATTTTCATCACTTATAAGTGACGAGGATTGATTTCCATCACTTATAAGTGACGAGAATTGATTTCTGTCACTTACAAGTGACGAGAATCGATTTCTGTCACTTATAAGTGACGAGAATTGATTTCTGTCACTTACAAGTGACGAGAATTGATTTCCATCACTTATAAGTGACGAGAATAGATTTTCATCACTTATAAGTGACGAGAATTGATTTCCATCACTTATAAGTGACGAGAATTCATTTCTGTCACTTAGAAGTGACGAGAATTGATTTCTGTCACTTACAAGTGACGAGAATAGATTTTCATCACTTATAAGTGACGAGAATTGATTTCTGTCACTTATAAGTGACGAGAATTGATTTCCATCACTTATGAGTGACGAGAATTGATTTCCATCACTTATAAGTGACGAGAATAGATTTTCATCACTTATAAGTGACAAGAATTCATTTCTGTCGCTTAGAAGTGACGAGAATTGATTTCTGTCACTTACAAGTGACGAGAATCGATTTCTGTCACTTATAAGTGACGAGAATTGATTTCTGTCACTTACAAGTGACGAGAATTGATTTCTGTCACTTAGAAGTGACGAGAATTGATTTCTGTCACTTATAAGTGACGACAATTGATTTCTGTCACTTATAAGTGACGAGGATTGATTTCTGTCACTTATAAGTGACGAGAATTGATTTCTGTCACTTATAAGTGACGAGAAGTGATTTCTGTCACTTATAAGTGACGAGGATTGATTTCTGTCACTTATAAGTGACGAGGATACATTTCTGTCACTTACAAGTGACGAGAATTGATTTCTGTCACTTATAAGTGACGAGAATTGATTTCTGTCACTTATAAGTGACGAGAATTGATTTCTGTCACTTATAAGTGACGAGAATTGATTTCTGTCACTTATAAGTGACGAGGATTGATTTCTGTCACTTATAAGTGACGAGAATTGATTTCTGTCACTTACAAGTGACGAGAATTGATTTCTGTCACTTATAAGTGACGAGGATTGATTTCTGTCTTTTATAAGTGACGAGAATTGATTTCTGTCACTTACAAGTGACGAGAATTGATTTCTGTCACTTAGAAGTGACGAGAATTGATTTCTGTCACTTATAAGTGACGACAATTGATTTCTGTCACTTATAAGTGACGAGGATTGATTTCTGTCACTTATAAGTGACGAGAATTGATTTCTGTCACTTATAAGTGACGAGGATTGATTTCTGTCACTTATAAGTGACGAGAATTGATTTCCATCACTTATAAGTGACGAGAATGGATTTCTGTCACTTATAAGTGACGAGAATTGATTTCCATCACTTATAAGTGACGAGGATGGATTTCTGTCACTTACAAGTGACGAGAATTGATTTCCATCACTTATAAGTGATGAGAATGGATTTCTGTCACTTATAAGTGACGAGAATTGATTTCCATCACTTATCAGTGACGAGAATTGATTTCCATCACTTGTAAGTGACGAGAATTGATTTCCATCACTTATAAGTGACGAGAATGGATTTCTGTCACTTACAAGTGACGAGAATTGATTTCCATCACTTATAAGTGATGAGAATGGATTTCTGTCACTTATAAGTGACGAGAATTGATTTCCATCACTTATCAGTGACGAGAATTGATTTCCATCACTTGTAAGTGACGAGAATTGATTTCCATCACTTATAAGTGACGAGAATTGATTTCCATCACTTGTAAGTGACGAGAATTGATTTCCATCACTTATAAGTGACGAAAATTGATTACTGTCACTTATAAGTGACCAGAATAGGTTTTCATCACTTATAAGTGACGAGAATTGATTTCTGTCACTTATAAGTGACGAGAATTGATCTCCATCACATATAAGTGACGAGAATTTATTTCCATCACTTATAAGTGACGAGAATTGATTTCTGTCACTTATAAGTGACCAGAATAGATTTTCATCACTTATAAGTGACGAGAATTGATTTCTGACACTTATAAGTGACGAGGATTGATTACTGTCACTTATAAGTGACCAGAATAGGTTTTCATCACTTATAAGTGACGAGAATTGATTTCTGTCACTTATAAGTGACGAGAATTGATTTCTGTCACTTATAAGTGACGAGGATTGATTTCTGTCACTTATAAGTGACGAGAATTGATTTCTGTCACTTATAAGTGACGAGAATTGATTTCTGTCACTTACAAGTGACGAGAATGGATTTCTGTCACTTATAAGTGACGAGAATAGATTTTCATCACTTATAAGTGACGAGAATCGATTTGCATCACTTATAAGTGACGAGGATTGATTTCCATCACTTATAAGTGACGAGAATTGATTTCTGTCACTTACAAGTGACGAGAATTGATTTCTGTCACTTATAAGTGACGAAAATTGATTTCTGTCACTTATAAGTGACGAGAATTGATTTCTGTCACTTATAAGTGACGAGAATTGATTTCCATCACTTATGAGTGACGAGAATTGATTTTCATCACTTATAAGTGACGAGAATAGATTTTCATCACTTATAAGTGACGAGGATTGATTTCCATCACTTATAAGTGACGAGAATTGATTTTTGTCACTTACAAGTGACGAGAATCGATTTCTGTCACTTATAAGTGACGAGAATTGATTTCTGTCACTTACAAGTGACGAGAATTGATTTCTGTCACTTAGAAGTGACGAGAATTGATTTCTGTCACTTATAAGTGACGACAATTGATTTCTGTCACTTATAAGTGACGAGGATTGATTTCTGTCACTTATAAGTGACGAGAATTGATTTCTGTCACTTATAAGTGACGAGAAGTGATTTCTGTCACTTATAAGTGACGAGGATTGATTTCTGTCACTTATAAGTGACGAGGATTGATTTCTGTCACTTACAAGTGACGAGAATTGATTTCTGTCACTTATAAGTGACGAGAATCGATTTCTGTCACTTATAAGTGACGAGAATTGATTTCTGTCACTTATAAGTGACGAGAATTGATTTCTGTCACTTATAAGTGACGAGGATTGATTTCTGTCACTTATAAGTGACGAGAATTGATTTCTGTCACTTACAAGTGACGAGAATTGATTTCTGTCACTTAGAAGTGACGAGAATTGATTTCTGTCACTTACAAGTGACGAGAATAGATTTCTGTCACTTATAAGTGACGAGAATAGATTTTCATCACTCATAAGTGACGAGAATTGATTTCTGTCACTTATAAGTGACGAGAATTGATTTCCATCACTTATAAGTGACGAGAATTGATTTCTGTCACTTATAAGTGACGAGAATTGATTTCCATCACTTATAAGTGACGAGAATGGATTTCTGTCACTTATAAGTGACGAGAATTGATTTCCATCACTTATAAGTGACGAGAATGGATTTCTGTCACTTATAAGTGACGAGAATTGATTTCCATCACTTATAAGTGATGAGAATGGATTTCTGTCACTTATAAGTGACGAGAATTGATTTCCATCACTTATCAGTGACGAGAATTGATTTCCATCACTTGTAAAAGACGAGAATTGATTTCCATCACTTATAAGTGACGAGAATTGATTTCTGTCACTTATAAGTGACCAGAATAGGTTTTCATCACTTATAAGTGACGAGAATTGATTTCTGTCACTTATGAGTGACGAGAATTGATCTCCATCACATATAAGTGACGAGAATTTATTTCCATCACTTATAAGTGACGAGAATTGATTTCTGTCACTTATAAGTGACCAGAATAGATTTTCATCACTTATAAGTGACGAGAATTGATTTCTAACACTTATAAGTGACGAGAATTGATTTCTGTCACTTATAAGTGACGAGGATTGATTTCTGTCACTTATAAGTGACGAGAATTGATTTCTGTCACTTACAAGTGACGAGAATTGATTTCCATCACTTATAAGTGACGAGAATAGATTTTCATTACTTATAAGTGACGAGAATTGATTTCCATCACTTATAAGTGACGAGAATTCATTTCTGTCACTTAGAAGTGACGAGAATTCATTTCTGTCACTTAGAAGTGACGAGAATTGATTTCTGTCACTTACAAGTGACGAGAATAGATTTTCATCACTTATAAGTGACGAGGATTGATTTCCATCACTTATAAGTGACGAGAATTGATTTCTGTCACTTACAAGTGACGAGAATCGATTTCTGTCACTTATAAGTGACGAGAATTGATTTCTGTCACTTACAAGTGACGAGAATTGATTTCTGTCACTTAGAAGTGACGAGAATTGATTTTCATTACTTATAAGTGACGAGAATTGATTTCCATCACTTATAAGTGACGAGAATTCATTCCTGTCACTTAGAAGTGACGAGAATTGATTTCTGTCACTTACAAGTGACGAGAATAGATTTTCATCACTTATAAGTGACGAGGATTGATTTCCATCACTTATAAGTGACGAGAATTGATTTCTGTCACTTACAAGTGACGAGAATCGATTTCTGTCACTTATAAGTGACGAGAATTGATTTCTGTCACTTACAAGTGACGAGAATTGATTTCCATCACTTATAAGTGACGAGAATAGATTTTCATTACTTATAAGTGACGAGAATTGATTTCTGTCACTTACAAGTGACGAGAATTGATTTCCATCACTCATGAGTGACGAGAATTGATTTCCATCACTTATAAGTGACGAGAATAGATTTTCATCACTTATAAGTGACGAGAATTCATTTCTGTCACTTAGAAGTGACGAGGATAGATTTTCATTACTTATAAGTGACTAGAATTGATTCCCATCACTTATAAGTGACGAGAATTGATTTCCATCACTTATAAGTGAAGAGAATAGATTTTCATCACTTATAAGTGACGAGAATTGATTTCTGTCACTTACAAGTGACGAGAATAGATTTTCATCACTTATAAATGACGAGAATTGATTTCTGTCACTTATAAGTGACGAGGATAGATTTTCATCACTTATAAGTGACGAGAATTGATTTCTGTCACTTATAAGTGACGAGGATAGATTTTCATCACTTATAAGTGACGAGAATAGATTTTCATCACTTATAAGTGACGAGAATTCATTTCTGTCACTTAGAAGTGACGAGAATTGATTTCTGTCACTTACAAGTGACGAGAATAGATTTTCATCACTTATAAGTGACGAGAATTATTTTCTGTCACTTAGAAGTGACGAGGATAGATTTTCATTACTTAGAAGTGACTAGAATTGATTTCTGTCACATATAAGTGACGAGGATAGATTTTCATTACTTATAAGTGACTAAAATTGATTCCCATCACTTATGAGTGACGAGAATTGATTTCCATCACTTATAAGTGAAGAGAATAGATTTTCATCACTTATAAGTGACGAGAATTGATTTCCATCACTTATGAGTGACGAGAATTGATTTCCATCACTTATAAGTGACGAGAATAGATTTTCATTACTTATAAGTGACTAAAATTGATTCCCATCACTTATGAGTGACGAGAATTGATTTCCATCACTTATAAGTGAAGAGAATAGATTTTCATCACTTATAAGTGACGAGAATTGATTTCTGTCACTTATAAGTGACGAGAATTGATTTCCATCACTTATGAGTGACGAGAATTGATTTCCATCACTTATAAGTGACGAGAATAGATTTTCATCACTTATAAGTGACGAGGATTGATTTCCATCACTTATAAGTGACGAGAATTGATTTCTGTCACTTACAAGTGACGAGAATCGATTTCTGTCACTTATAAGTGACGAGAATTGATTTCTGTCACTTACAAGTGACGAGAATTGATTTCTGTCACTTAGAAGTGACGAGAATTGATTTCTGTCACTTATAAGTGACGACAATTGATTTCTGTCACTTATGAGTGACGAGGATTGATTTCTGTCACTTATAAGTGACGAGAATTGATTTCTGTCACTTATAAGTGACGAGAAGTGATTTCTGTCACTTATAAGTGACGAGGATTGATTTCTGTCACTTATAAGTGACGAGGATTGATTTCTGTCACTTACAAGTGACGACAATTGATTTCTGTCACTTATAAGTGACGAGGATTGATTTCTGTCACTTATAAGTGACGAGAATTGATTTCTGTCACTTAGAAGTGACGAGAATTGATTTCTGTCACTTATAAGTGACGAGAATTGATTTCTGTCACTTATAAGTGACGACAATTGATTTCTGTCACTTATAAGTGACGAGGATTGATTTCTGTCACTTATAAGTGACGAGAATTGATTTCTGTCACTTATAAGTGACGAGAAGTGATTTCTGTCACTTATAAGTGACGAGGATTGATTTCTGTCACTTATAAGTGACGAGAATTGATTTCTGTCACTTACAAGTGACGAGAATTGATTTCTGTCACTTAGAAGTGACGAGAATTGATTTCTGTCACTTACAAGTGACGAGAATAGATTTCTGTCACTTATAAGTGACGAGAATAGATTTTCATCACTCATAAGTGACGAGAATTGATTTCTGTCACTTATAAGTGACGAGAATTGATTTCCATCACTTATAAGTGACGAGAATTGATTTCTGTCACTTATAAGTGACGAGAATTGATTTCCATCACTTATCAGTGACGAGAATTGATTTCCATCACTTGTAAAAGACGAGAATTGATTTCCATCACTTGTAAAAGACGAGAATTGATTTCCATCACTTATAAGTGACGAGAATTGATTTCTGTCACTTATAAGTGACCAGAATAGGTTTTCATCACTTATAAGTGACGAGAATTGATTTCTGTCACTTATGAGTGACGAGAATTGATCTCCATCACATATAAGTGACGAGAATTTATTTCCATCACTTATAAGTGACGAGAATTGATTTCTGTCACTTATAAGAGACCAGAATAGGTTTTCATCACTTATAAGTGACGAGAATTGATTTCTGTCACTTATAAGTGACGAGAATTGATCTCCATCACAGATAAGTGACGAGAATTTATTTCCATCACTTATAAGTGACGAGAATTGATTTCTGTCACTTATAAGTGACGAGAATTGATCCCCATCACATATAAGTGACGAGAATTGATTTCCATCACTTATCAGTGACGAGAATTGATTTCCATCACTTGTAAGTGACGAGAATTGATTTCCATCACTTATAAGTGACGAAAATTGATTTCTGTCACTTATAAGTGACCAGAATAGATTTTCATCACTTATAAGTGACGAGAATTGATTTCTGACACTTATAAGTGACGAGAATTGATTTCGATCACTTATAAGTGACGAGGATTGATTTCTGTCACTTATAAGTGACGAGAATTGATTTCTGTCACTTATAAGTGACGAGAATTGATTTCTGTCACTTACAAGTGACGAGAATGGATTTCTGTCACTTATAAGTGACGAGAATAGATTTTCATCACTTATAAGTGACGAGAATTGATTTCCATCTTTTATAAGTGACGAGAATTGATTTCCATCACTTATAAGTAACGAGAATAGATTTTCATCACTTATAAGTGACGAGAATTGATTTCTGTCACTTATAAGTGACGAGAATTGATTTCCATCACTTATGAGTGACGAGAATTGATTTTCATCACTTATAAGTGACGAGAATAGATTTTCATCACTTATAAGTGACAAGAATTCATTTCTGTCACTTAGAAGTGACGAGAATTGATTTCTGTCACTTATAAGTGACGAGAATTGATTTCTGTCACTTATAAGTGACGAGAATTGATTTCTGTCACTTATAAGTGACGAGAATTGATTTCTGTCACTTATAAGTGACGAGGATTGATTTCTGTCACTTATAAGTGACGAGAATTAATTTCTGTCACTTACAAGTGACGAGAATTGATTTCTGTCACTTAGAAGTGACGAGAATTGATTTCTGTCACTTACAAGTGACGAGAATAGATTTCTGTCACTTATAAGTGACGAGAATAGATTTTCATCACTTATAAGTGACGAGAATTGATTTCTGTCACTTATAAGTGACGAGAATTGATTTCCATCACTTATAAGTGACGAGAATTGATTTCTGTCACTTATAAGTGACGAGAATTGATTTCCATCACTTATAAGTGACGAGAATGGATTTCTGTCACTTATAAGTGACGAGAATTGATTTCCATCACTTATAAGTGACGAGAATGGATTTCTGTCACTTATAAGTGACGAGAATTGATTTCCATCACTTATAAGTGATGAGAATGGATTTCTGTCACTTATAAGTGACGAGAATTGATTTCCATCACTTATCAGTGACGAGAATTGATTTCCATCACTTGTAAAAGACGAGAATTGATTTCCATCACTTATAAGTGACGAGAATTGATTTCTGTCACTTATAAGTGACCAGAATAGGTTTTCATCACTTATAAGTGACGAGAATTCATTTCTGTCACTTAGAAGTGACGAGAATTGATTTCTGTCACTTATAAGTGACGAGAATTGATTTCTGTCACTTATAAGTGACGAGAATTGATTTCTGTCACTTATAAGTGACGAGAATTGATTTCTGTCACTTATAAGTGACGAGGATTGATTTCTGTCACTTATAAGTGACGAGAATTGATTTCTGTCACTTACAAGTGACGAGAATTGATTTCTGTCACTTAGAAGTGACGAGAATTGATTTCTGTCACTTACAAGTGACGAGAATAGATTTCTGTCACTTATAAGTGACGAGAATAGATTTTCATCACTTATAAGTGACGAGAATTGATTTCTGTCACTTATAAGTGACGAGAATTGATTTCCATCACTTATAAGTGACGAGAATTGATTTCTGTCACTTATAAGTGACGAGAATTGATTTCCATCACTTATAAGTGACGAGAATGGATTTCTGTCACTTATAAGTGACGAGAATTGATTTCCATCACTTATAAGTGACGAGAATGGATTTCTGTCACTTATAAGTGACGAGAATTGATTTCCATCACTTATAAGTGATGAGAATGGATTTCTGTCACTTATAAGTGACGAGAATTGATTTCCATCACTTATCAGTGACGAGAATTGATTTCCATCACTTGTAAAAGACGAGAATTGATTTCCATCACTTATAAGTGACGAGAATTGATTTCTGTCACTTATAAGTGACCAGAATAGGTTTTCATCACTTATAAGTGACGAGAATTGATTTCTGTCACTTATAAGTGACGAGAATTGATCTCCATCACATATAAGTGACGAGGATTTATTTCCATCACTTATAAGTGACGAGAATTGATTTCTGTCACTTATAAGTGACCAGAATAGATTTTCATCACTTATAAGTGACGAGAATTGATTTCTGTCACTTATAAGTGACGAGAATTGATTTCTGTCACTTACAAGTGACGAGAATAGATTTCTGTCACTTATAAGTGACGAGAATAGATTTTCATCACTTATAAGTGACGAGAATCGATTTGCATCACTTATAAGTGACGAGGATTGATTTCCATCACTTATAAGTGACGAGAATTGATTTCTGTCACTTACAAGTGACGAGAATTGATTTCTGTCACTTATAAGTGACGAAAATTGATTTCTGTCACTTATAAGTGACGAGAATTGATTTCTGTCACTTATAAGTGACGAGAATTGATTTCTGTCACTTATAAGTGACGAGAATTGATCTCCATCACATATAAGTGACGAGAATTTATTTCCATCACTTATAAGTGACGAGAATTGATTTCTGTCACTTATAAGTGACGAGAATTGATCTCCATCACATATAAGTGACGAGAATTGATTTCCATCACTTATCAGTGACGAGAATTGATTTCCATCACTTATAAGTAACGAGAATAGATTTTCATCACTTATAAGTGACGAGAATTGATTTCTGTCACTTATAAGTGACGAGAATTGATTTCCATCACTTATGAGTGACGAGAATTGATTTCCATCACTTATAAGTGACGAGAATAGATTTTCATCACTTAGAAGTGACGAGAATTCATTTCTGTCACTTAGAAGTGACGAGAATTGATTTCTGTCACTTACAAGTGACGAGAATAGATTTTCATCACTTATAAATGACGAGAATTGATTTCTGTCACTTATCAGTGACGAGAATTCATTTCTGTCACTTAGAAGTGACGAGAATTGATTTCCATCACTTATAAGTGACGAGAATAGATTTTCATCACTTATAAGTGACGAGAATTGATTTCCATCACTTATAAGTGACGAGAATTCATTTCTGTCACTTAGAAGTGACGAGAATTGATTTCTGTCACTTACAAGTGACGAGAATAGATTTTCATCACTTATAAGTGACGAGAATTGATTTCTGTCACTTATAAGTGACGAGAATTCATTTCTGTCACTTAGAAGTGACGAGAATTGATTTCCATGACTTATAAGTGACGAGAATAGATTTTCATCTTTTCTAAGTGACGAGAATTGATTTCCATCTTTTATAAGTGACGAGAATTGATTTCCATCACTTATAAGTAACGAGAATAGATTTTCATCACTTATAAGTGACGAGAATTGATTTCTGTCACTTATAAGTGACGAGAATTGATTTCCATCACTTATGAGTGACGAAAATTGATTTCCATCACTTATAAGTGACGAGAATAGATTTTCATCACTTATAAGTGACAAGAATTCATTTCTGTCGCTTAGAAGTGACGAGAATTGATTTCTGTCACTTACAAGTGACGAGAATAGATTTTCATCACTTATAAGTGACGAGAATTGATTTCTGTCACTTATAAGTGACGAGAATTCATTTCTGTCACTTAGAAGTGACGAGAATTGATTTCCATCACTTATAAGTGACGAGAATAGATTTTCATCACTTATAAGTGACGAGAATTGATTTCCATCACTTATAAGTGACGAAAATTCATTTCTGTCACTTAGAAGTGACGAGAATTGATTTCTGTCACTTACAAGTGACGAGAATAGATTTTCATCACTTATAAGTGACGAGGATTGATTTCCATCACTTATAAGTGACGAGAATTGATTTCTGTCACTTACAAGTGACGAGAATCGATTTCTGTCACTTATAAGTGACGAGAATTGATTTCTGTCACTTACAAGTGACGAGAATTGATTTCCATCACTTATAAGTGACGAGAATAGATTTTCATCACTTATAAGTGACGAGAATTGATTTCCATCACTTATAAGTGACGAGAATTCATTTCTGTCACTTAGAAGTGACGAGAATTGATTTCTGTCACTTACAAGTGACGAGAATAGATTTTCATCACTTATAAGTGACGAGAATTGATTTCTGTCACTTATAAGTGACGAGAATTGATTTCCATCACTTATGAGTGACGAGAATTGATTTCCATCACTTATAAGTGACGAGAATAGATTTTCATCACTTATAAGTGACAAGAATTCATTTCTGTCGCTTAGAAGTGACGAGAATTGATTTCTGTCACTTACAAGTGACGAGAATCGATTTCTGTCACTTATAAGTGACGAGAATTGATTTCTGTCACTTACAAGTGACGAGAATTGATTTCTGTCACTTAGAAGTGACGAGAATTGATTTCTGTCACTTATAAGTGACGACAATTGATTTCTGTCACTTATAAGTGACGAGGATTGATTTCTGTCACTTATAAGTGACGAGAATTGATTTCTGTCACTTATAAGTGACGAGAAGTGATTTCTGTCACTTATAAGTGACGAGGATTGATTTCTGTCACTTATAAGTGACGAGGATACATTTCTGTCACTTACAAGTGACGAGAATTGATTTCTGTCACTTATAAGTGACGAGAATTGATTTCTGTCACTTATAAGTGACGAGAATTGATTTCTGTCACTTATAAGTGACGAGAATTGATTTCTGTCACTTATAAGTGACGAGGATTGATTTCTGTCACTTATAAGTGACGAGAATTGATTTCTGTCACTTACAAGTGACGAGAATTGATTTCTGTCACTTATAAGTGACGAGGATTGATTTCTGTCTTTTATAAGTGACGAGAATTGATTTCTGTCACTTACAAGTGACGAGAATTGATTTCTGTCACTTAGAAGTGACGAGAATTGATTTCTGTCACTTATAAGTGACGACAATTGATTTCTGTCACTTATAAGTGACGAGGATTGATTTCTGTCACTTATAAGTGACGAGAATTGATTTCTGTCACTTATAAGTGACGAGGATTGATTTCTGTCACTTATAAGTGACGAGAATTGATTTCCATCACTTATAAGTGACGAGAATGGATTTCTGTCACTTATAAGTGACGAGAATTGATTTCCATCACTTATAAGTGACGAGGATGGATTTCTGTCACTTACAAGTGACGAGAATTGATTTCCATCACTTATAAGTGACGAGAATTGATTACTGTCACTTATAAGTGACCAGAATAGGTTTTCATCACTTATAAGTGACGAGAATTGATTTCTGTCACTTATAAGTGACGAGAATTGATCTCCATCACATATAAGTGACGAGAATTTATTTCCATCACTTATAAGTGACGAGAATTGATTTCTGTCACTTATAAGTGACCAGAATAGATTTTCATCACTTATAAGTGACGAGAATTGATTTCTGACACTTATAAGTGACGAGGATTGATTACTGTCACTTATAAGTGACCAGAATAGGTTTTCATCACTTATAAGTGACGAGAATTGATTTCTGTCACTTATAAGTGACGAGAATTGATTTCTGTCACTTATAAGTGACGAGGATTGATTTCTGTCACTTATAAGTGACGAGAATTGATTTCTGTCACTTATAAGTGACGAGAATTGATTTCTGTCACTTACAAGTGACGAGAATGGATTTCTGTCACTTATAAGTGACGAGAATAGATTTTCATCACTTATAAGTGACGAGAATCGATTTGCATCACTTATAAGTGACGAGGATTGATTTCCATCACTTATAAGTGACGAGAATTGATTTCTGTCACTTACAAGTGACGAGAATTGATTTCTGTCACTTATAAGTGACGAAAATTGATTTCTGTCACTTATAAGTGACGAGAATTGATTTCTGTCACTTATAAGTGACGAGAATTGATTTCCATCACTTATGAGTGACGAGAATTGATTTTCATCACTTATAAGTGACGAGAATAGATTTTCATCACTTATAAGTGACGAGGATTGATTTCCATCACTTATAAGTGACGAGAATTGATTTTTGTCACTTACAAGTGACGAGAATCGATTTCTGTCACTTATAAGTGACGAGAATTGATTTCTGTCACTTACAAGTGACGAGAATTGATTTCTGTCACTTAGAAGTGACGAGAATTGATTTCTGTCACTTATAAGTGACGACAATTGATTTCTGTCACTTACAAGTGACGAGAATTGATTTCTGTCACTTAGAAGTGACGAGAACTGATTTCTGTCACTTACAAGTGACGAGAATAGATTTCTGTCACTTATAAGTGACGAGAATAGATTTTCATCACTTATAAGTGACGAGAATTGATTTCTGTCACTTACAAGTGACGAGAATTGATTTCCATCACTCATGAGTGACGAGAATTGATTTCCATCACTTATAAGTGACGAGAATAGATTTTCATCACTTATAAGTGACGAGAATTCATTTCTGTCACTTAGAAGTGACGAGGATAGATTTTCATTACTTATAAGTGACTAGAATTGATTCCCATCACTTATAAGTGACGAGAATTGATTTCCATCACTTATAAGTGAAGAGAATAGATTTTCATCACTTATAAGTGACGAGAATTGATTTCTGTCACTTACAAGTGACGAGAATAGATTTTCATCACTTATAAATGACGAGAATTGATTTCTGTCACTTATAAGTGACGAGGATAGATTTTCATCACTTATAAGTGACGAGAATTGATTTCTGTCACTTATAAGTGACGAGGATAGATTTTCATCACTTATAAGTGACGAGAATAGATTTTCATCACTTATAAGTGACGAGAATTCATTTCTGTCACTTAGAAGTGACGAGAATTGATTTCTGTCACTTACAAGTGACGAGAATAGATTTTCATCACTTATAAGTGACGAGAATTATTTTCTGTCACTTAGAAGTGACGAGGATAGATTTTCATTACTTAGAAGTGACTAGAATTGATTTCTGTCACATATAAGTGACGAGGATAGATTTTCATTACTTATAAGTGACTAAAATTGATTCCCATCACTTATGAGTGACGAGAATTGATTTCCATCACTTATAAGTGAAGAGAATAGATTTTCATCACTTATAAGTGACGAGAATTGATTTCCATCACTTATGAGTGACGAGAATTGATTTCCATCACTTATAAGTGACGAGAATAGATTTTCATTACTTATAAGTGACTAAAATTGATTCCCATCACTTATGAGTGACGAGAATTGATTTCCATCACTTATAAGTGAAGAGAATAGATTTTCATCACTTATAAGTGACGAGAATTGATTTCTGTCACTTATAAGTGACGAGAATTGATTTCCATCACTTATGAGTGACGAGAATTGATTTCCATCACTTATAAGTGACGAGAATAGATTTTCATCACTTATAAGTGACGAGGATTGATTTCCATCACTTATAAGTGACGAGAATTGATTTCTGTCACTTACAAGTGACGAGAATCGATTTCTGTCACTTATAAGTGACGAGAATTGATTTCTGTCACTTACAAGTGACGAGAATTGATTTCTGTCACTTAGAAGTGACGAGAATTGATTTCTGTCACTTATAAGTGACGACAATTGATTTCTGTCACTTATGAGTGACGAGGATTGATTTCTGTCACTTATAAGTGACGAGAATTGATTTCTGTCACTTATAAGTGACGAGAAGTGATTTCTGTCACTTATAAGTGACGAGGATTGATTTCTGTCACTTATAAGTGACGAGGATTGATTTCTGTCACTTATAAGTGACGAGGATACATTTCTGTCACTTACAAGTGACGAGAATTGATTTCTGTCACTTATAAGTGACGAGAATTGATTTCTGTCACTTATAAGTGACGAGAATTGATTTCTGTCACTTATAAGTGACGAGAATTGATTTCTGTCACTTATAAGTGACGAGGATTGATTTCTGTCACTTATAAGTGACGAGAATTGATTTCTGTCACTTACAAGTGACGAGAATTGATTTCTGTCACTTATAAGTGACGAGGATTGATTTCTGTCTTTTATAAGTGACGAGAATTGATTTCTGTCACTTACAAGTGACGAGAATTGATTTCTGTCACTTAGAAGTGACGAGAATTGATTTCTGTCACTTATAAGTGACGACAATTGATTTCTGTCACTTATAAGTGACGAGGATTGATTTCTGTCACTTATAAGTGACGAGAATTGATTTCTGTCACTTATAAGTGACGAGGATTGATTTCTGTCACTTATAAGTGACGAGAATTGATTTCCATCACTTATAAGTGACGAGAATGGATTTCTGTCACTTATAAGTGACGAGAATTGATTTCCATCACTTATAAGTGACGAGGATGGATTTCTGTCACTTACAAGTGACGAGAATTGATTTCCATCACTTATAAGTGATGAGAATGGATTTCTGTCACTTATAAGTGACGAGAATTGATTTCCATCACTTATCAGTGACGAGAATTGATTTCCATCACTTGTAAGTGACGAGAATTGATTTCCATCACTTATAAGTGACGAGAATGGATTTCTGTCACTTACAAGTGACGAGAATTGATTTCCATCACTTATAAGTGATGAGAATGGATTTCTGTCACTTATAAGTGACGAGAATTGATTTCCATCACTTATCAGTGACGAGAATTGATTTCCATCACTTGTAAGTGACGAGAATTGATTTCCATCACTTATAAGTGACGAGAATTGATTTCCATCACTTGTAAGTGACGAGAATTGATTTCCATCACTTATAAGTGACGAAAATTGATTACTGTCACTTATAAGTGACCAGAATAGGTTTTCATCACTTATAAGTGACGAGAATTGATTTCTGTCACTTATAAGTGACGAGAATTGATCTCCATCACATATAAGTGACGAGAATTTATTTCCATCACTTATAAGTGACGAGAATTGATTTCTGTCACTTATAAGTGACCAGAATAGATTTTCATCACTTATAAGTGACGAGAATTGATTTCTGACACTTATAAGTGACGAGGATTGATTACTGTCACTTATAAGTGACCAGAATAGGTTTTCATCACTTATAAGTGACGAGAATTGATTTCTGTCACTTATAAGTGACGAGAATTGATTTCTGTCACTTATAAGTGACGAGGATTGATTTCTGTCACTTATAAGTGACGAGAATTGATTTCTGTCACTTATAAGTGACGAGAATTGATTTCTGTCACTTACAAGTGACGAGAATGGATTTCTGTCACTTATAAGTGACGAGAATAGATTTTCATCACTTATAAGTGACGAGAATCGATTTGCATCACTTATAAGTGACGAGGATTGATTTCCATCACTTATAAGTGACGAGAATTGATTTCTGTCACTTACAAGTGACGAGAATTGATTTCTGTCACTTATAAGTGACGAAAATTGATTTCTGTCACTTATAAGTGACGAGAATTGATTTCTGTCACTTATAAGTGACGAGAATTGATTTCCATCACTTATGAGTGACGAGAATTGATTTTCATCACTTATAAGTGACGAGAATAGATTTTCATCACTTATAAGTGACGAGGATTGATTTCCATCACTTATAAGTGACGAGAATTGATTTTTGTCACTTACAAGTGACGAGAATCGATTTCTGTCACTTATAAGTGACGAGAATTGATTTCTGTCACTTACAAGTGACGAGAATTGATTTCTGTCACTTAGAAGTGACGAGAATTGATTTCTGTCACTTATAAGTGACGACAATTGATTTCTGTCACTTATAAGTGACGAGGATTGATTTCTGTCACTTATAAGTGACGAGAATTGATTTCTGTCACTTATAAGTGACGAGAAGTGATTTCTGTCACTTATAAGTGACGAGGATTGATTTCTGTCACTTATAAGTGACGAGGATTGATTTCTGTCACTTACAAGTGACGAGAATTGATTTCTGTCACTTATAAGTGACGAGAATCGATTTCTGTCACTTATAAGTGACGAGAATTGATTTCTGTCACTTATAAGTGACGAGAATTGATTTCTGTCACTTATAAGTGACGAGGATTGATTTCTGTCACTTATAAGTGACGAGAATTGATTTCTGTCACTTACAAGTGACGAGAATTGATTTCTGTCACTTAGAAGTGACGAGAATTGATTTCTGTCACTTACAAGTGACGAGAATAGATTTCTGTCACTTATAAGTGACGAGAATAGATTTTCATCACTCATAAGTGACGAGAATTGATTTCTGTCACTTATAAGTGACGAGAATTGATTTCCATCACTTATAAGTGACGAGAATTGATTTCTGTCACTTATAAGTGACGAGAATTGATTTCCATCACTTATAAGTGACGAGAATGGATTTCTGTCACTTATAAGTGACGAGAATTGATTTCCATCACTTATAAGTGACGAGAATGGATTTCTGTCACTTATAAGTGACGAGAATTGATTTCCATCACTTATAAGTGATGAGAATGGATTTCTGTCACTTATAAGTGACGAGAATTGATTTCCATCACTTATCAGTGACGAGAATTGATTTCCATCACTTGTAAAAGACGAGAATTGATTTCCATCACTTATAAGTGACGAGAATTGATTTCTGTCACTTATAAGTGACCAGAATAGGTTTTCATCACTTATAAGTGACGAGAATTGATTTCTGTCACTTATGAGTGACGAGAATTGATCTCCATCACATATAAGTGACGAGAATTTATTTCCATCACTTATAAGTGACGAGAATTGATTTCTGTCACTTATAAGTGACCAGAATAGATTTTCATCACTTATAAGTGACGAGAATTGATTTCTAACACTTATAAGTGACGAGAATTGATTTCTGTCACTTATAAGTGACGAGGATTGATTTCTGTCACTTATAAGTGACGAGAATTGATTTCTGTCACTTACAAGTGACGAGAATTGATTTCCATCACTTATAAGTGACGAGAATAGATTTTCATTACTTATAAGTGACGAGAATTGATTTCCATCACTTATAAGTGACGAGAATTCATTTCTGTCACTTAGAAGTGACGAGAATTCATTTCTGTCACTTAGAAGTGACGAGAATTGATTTCTGTCACTTACAAGTGACGAGAATAGATTTTCATCACTTATAAGTGACGAGGATTGATTTCCATCACTTATAAGTGACGAGAATTGATTTCTGTCACTTACAAGTGACGAGAATCGATTTCTGTCACTTATAAGTGACGAGAATTGATTTCTGTCACTTACAAGTGACGAGAATTGATTTCTGTCACTTAGAAGTGACGAGAATTGATTTTCATTACTTATAAGTGACGAGAATTGATTTCCATCACTTATAAGTGACGAGAATTCATTTCTGTCACTTAGAAGTGACGAGAATTGATTTCTGTCACTTACAAGTGACGAGAATAGATTTTCATCACTTATAAGTGACGAGGATTGATTTCCATCACTTATAAGTGACGAGAATTGATTTCTGTCACTTACAAGTGACGAGAATCGATTTCTGTCACTTATAAGTGACGAGAATTGATTTCTGTCACTTACAAGTGACGAGAATTGATTTCCATCACTTATAAGTGACGAGAATAGATTTTCATTACTTATAAGTGACGAGAATTGATTTCTGTCACTTACAAGTGACGAGAATTGATTTCCATCACTCATGAGTGACGAGAATTGATTTCCATCACTTATAAGTGACGAGAATAGATTTTCATCACTTATAAGTGACGAGAATTCATTTCTGTCACTTAGAAGTGACGAGGATAGATTTTCATTACTTATAAGTGACTAGAATTGATTCCCATCACTTATAAGTGACGAGAATTGATTTCCATCACTTATAAGTGAAGAGAATAGATTTTCATCACTTATAAGTGACGAGAATTGATTTCTGTCACTTACAAGTGACGAGAATAGATTTTCATCACTTATAAATGACGAGAATTGATTTCTGTCACTTATAAGTGACGAGGATAGATTTTCATCACTTATAAGTGACGAGAATTGATTTCTGTCACTTATAAGTGACGAGGATAGATTTTCATCACTTATAAGTGACGAGAATAGATTTTCATCACTTATAAGTGACGAGAATTCATTTCTGTCACTTAGAAGTGACGAGAATTGATTTCTGTCACTTACAAGTGACGAGAATAGATTTTCATCACTTATAAGTGACGAGAATTATTTTCTGTCACTTAGAAGTGACGAGGATAGATTTTCATTACTTAGAAGTGACTAGAATTGATTTCTGTCACATATAAGTGACGAGGATAGATTTTCATTACTTATAAGTGACTAAAATTGATTCCCATCACTTATGAGTGACGAGAATTGATTTCCATCACTTATAAGTGAAGAGAATAGATTTTCATCACTTATAAGTGACGAGAATTGATTTCCATCACTTATGAGTGACGAGAATTGATTTCCATCACTTATAAGTGACGAGAATAGATTTTCATTACTTATAAGTGACTAAAATTGATTCCCATCACTTATGAGTGACGAGAATTGATTTCCATCACTTATAAGTGAAGAGAATAGATTTTCATCACTTATAAGTGACGAGAATTGATTTCTGTCACTTATAAGTGACGAGAATTGATTTCCATCACTTATGAGTGACGAGAATTGATTTCCATCACTTATAAGTGACGAGAATAGATTTTCATCACTTATAAGTGACGAGGATTGATTTCCATCACTTATAAGTGACGAGAATTGATTTCTGTCACTTACAAGTGACGAGAATCGATTTCTGTCACTTATAAGTGACGAGAATTGATTTCTGTCACTTACAAGTGACGAGAATTGATTTCTGTCACTTAGAAGTGACGAGAATTGATTTCTGTCACTTATAAGTGACGACAATTGATTTCTGTCACTTATGAGTGACGAGGATTGATTTCTGTCACTTATAAGTGACGAGAATTGATTTCTGTCACTTATAAGTGACGAGAAGTGATTTCTGTCACTTATAAGTGACGAGGATTGATTTCTGTCACTTATAAGTGACGAGGATTGATTTCTGTCACTTACAAGTGACGACAATTGATTTCTGTCACTTATAAGTGACGAGGATTGATTTCTGTCACTTATAAGTGACGAGAATTGATTTCTGTCACTTAGAAGTGACGAGAATTGATTTCTGTCACTTATAAGTGACGAGAATTGATTTCTGTCACTTATAAGTGACGACAATTGATTTCTGTCACTTATAAGTGACGAGGATTGATTTCTGTCACTTATAAGTGACGAGAATTGATTTCTGTCACTTATAAGTGACGAGAAGTGATTTCTGTCACTTATAAGTGACGAGGATTGATTTCTGTCACTTATAAGTGACGAGAATTGATTTCTGTCACTTACAAGTGACGAGAATTGATTTCTGTCACTTAGAAGTGACGAGAATTGATTTCTGTCACTTACAAGTGACGAGAATAGATTTCTGTCACTTATAAGTGACGAGAATAGATTTTCATCACTCATAAGTGACGAGAATTGATTTCTGTCACTTATAAGTGACGAGAATTGATTTCCATCACTTATAAGTGACGAGAATTGATTTCTGTCACTTATAAGTGACGAGAATTGATTTCCATCACTTATCAGTGACGAGAATTGATTTCCATCACTTGTAAAAGACGAGAATTGATTTCCATCACTTGTAAAAGACGAGAATTGATTTCCATCACTTATAAGTGACGAGAATTGATTTCTGTCACTTATAAGTGACCAGAATAGGTTTTCATCACTTATAAGTGACGAGAATTGATTTCTGTCACTTATGAGTGACGAGAATTGATCTCCATCACATATAAGTGACGAGAATTTATTTCCATCACTTATAAGTGACGAGAATTGATTTCTGTCACTTATAAGAGACCAGAATAGGTTTTCATCACTTATAAGTGACGAGAATTGATTTCTGTCACTTATAAGTGACGAGAATTGATCTCCATCACAGATAAGTGACGAGAATTTATTTCCATCACTTATAAGTGACGAGAATTGATTTCTGTCACTTATAAGTGACGAGAATTGATCCCCATCACATATAAGTGACGAGAATTGATTTCCATCACTTATCAGTGACGAGAATTGATTTCCATCACTTGTAAGTGACGAGAATTGATTTCCATCACTTATAAGTGACGAGAATTGATTTCTGTCACTTATAAGTGACCAGAATAGATTTTCATCACTTATAAGTGACGAGAATTGATTTCTGACACTTATAAGTGACGAGAATTGATTTCGATCACTTATAAGTGACGAGGATTGATTTCTGTCACTTATAAGTGACGAGAATTGATTTCTGTCACTTATAAGTGACGAGAATTGATTTCTGTCACTTACAAGTGACGAGAATGGATTTCTGTCACTTATAAGTGACGAGAATAGATTTTCATCACTTATAAGTGACGAGAATTGATTTCCATCTTTTATAAGTGACGAGAATTGATTTCCATCACTTATAAGTAACGAGAATAGATTTTCATCACTTATAAGTGACGAGAATTGATTTCTGTCACTTATAAGTGACGAGAATTGATTTCCATCACTTATGAGTGACGAGAATTGATTTTCATCACTTATAAGTGACGAGAATAGATTTTCATCACTTATAAGTGACAAGAATTCATTTCTGTCACTTAGAAGTGACGAGAATTGATTTCTGTCACTTATAAGTGACGAGAATTGATTTCTGTCACTTATAAGTGACGAGAATTGATTTCTGTCACTTATAAGTGACGAGAATTGATTTCTGTCACTTATAAGTGACGAGGATTGATTTCTGTCACTTATAAGTGACGAGAATTAATTTCTGTCACTTACAAGTGACGAGAATTGATTTCTGTCACTTAGAAGTGACGAGAATTGATTTCTGTCACTTACAAGTGACGAGAATAGATTTCTGTCACTTATAAGTGACGAGAATAGATTTTCATCACTTATAAGTGACGAGAATTGATTTCTGTCACTTATAAGTGACGAGAATTGATTTCCATCACTTATAAGTGACGAGAATTGATTTCTGTCACTTATAAGTGACGAGAATTGATTTCCATCACTTATAAGTGACGAGAATGGATTTCTGTCACTTATAAGTGACGAGAATTGATTTCCATCACTTATAAGTGACGAGAATGGATTTCTGTCACTTATAAGTGACGAGAATTGATTTCCATCACTTATAAGTGATGAGAATGGATTTCTGTCACTTATAAGTGACGAGAATTGATTTCCATCACTTATCAGTGACGAGAATTGATTTCCATCACTTGTAAAAGACGAGAATTGATTTCCATCACTTATAAGTGACGAGAATTGATTTCTGTCACTTATAAGTGACCAGAATAGGTTTTCATCACTTATAAGTGACGAGAATTCATTTCTGTCACTTAGAAGTGACGAGAATTGATTTCTGTCACTTATAAGTGACGAGAATTGATTTCTGTCACTTATAAGTGACGAGAATTGATTTCTGTCACTTATAAGTGACGAGAATTGATTTCTGTCACTTATAAGTGACGAGGATTGATTTCTGTCACTTATAAGTGACGAGAATTGATTTCTGTCACTTACAAGTGACGAGAATTGATTTCTGTCACTTAGAAGTGACGAGAATTGATTTCTGTCACTTACAAGTGACGAGAATAGATTTCTGTCACTTATAAGTGACGAGAATAGATTTTCATCACTTATAAGTGACGAGAATTGATTTCTGTCACTTATAAGTGACGAGAATTGATTTCCATCACTTATAAGTGACGAGAATTGATTTCTGTCACTTATAAGTGACGAGAATTGATTTCCATCACTTATAAGTGACGAGAATGGATTTCTGTCACTTATAAGTGACGAGAATTGATTTCCATCACTTATAAGTGACGAGAATGGATTTCTGTCACTTATAAGTGACGAGAATTGATTTCCATCACTTATAAGTGATGAGAATGGATTTCTGTCACTTATAAGTGACGAGAATTGATTTCCATCACTTATCAGTGACGAGAATTGATTTCCATCACTTGTAAAAGACGAGAATTGATTTCCATCACTTATAAGTGACGAGAATTGATTTCTGTCACTTATAAGTGACCAGAATAGGTTTTCATCACTTATAAGTGACGAGAATTGATTTCTGTCACTTATAAGTGACGAGAATTGATCTCCATCACATATAAGTGACGAGGATTTATTTCCATCACTTATAAGTGACGAGAATTGATTTCTGTCACTTATAAGTGACCAGAATAGATTTTCATCACTTATAAGTGACGAGAATTGATTTCTGTCACTTATAAGTGACGAGAATTGATTTCTGTCACTTACAAGTGACGAGAATAGATTTCTGTCACTTATAAGTGACGAGAATAGATTTTCATCACTTATAAGTGACGAGAATCGATTTGCATCACTTATAAGTGACGAGGATTGATTTCCATCACTTATAAGTGACGAGAATTGATTTCTGTCACTTACAAGTGACGAGAATTGATTTCTGTCACTTATAAGTGACGAAAATTGATTTCTGTCACTTATAAGTGACGAGAATTGATTTCTGTCACTTATAAGTGACGAGAATTGATTTCTGTCACTTATAAGTGACGAGAATTGATCTCCATCACATATAAGTGACGAGAATTTATTTCCATCACTTATAAGTGACGAGAATTGATTTCTGTCACTTATAAGTGACGAGAATTGATCTCCATCACATATAAGTGACGAGAATTGATTTCCATCACTTATCAGTGACGAGAATTGATTTCCATCACTTATAAGTAACGAGAATAGATTTTCATCACTTATAAGTGACGAGAATTGATTTCTGTCACTTATAAGTGACGAGAATTGATTTCCATCACTTATGAGTGACGAGAATTGATTTCCATCACTTATAAGTGACGAGAATAGATTTTCATCACTTAGAAGTGACGAGAATTCATTTCTGTCACTTAGAAGTGACGAGAATTGATTTCTGTCACTTACAAGTGACGAGAATAGATTTTCATCACTTATAAATGACGAGAATTGATTTCTGTCACTTATCAGTGACGAGAATTCATTTCTGTCACTTAGAAGTGACGAGAATTGATTTCCATCACTTATAAGTGACGAGAATAGATTTTCATCACTTATAAGTGACGAGAATTGATTTCCATCACTTATAAGTGACGAGAATTCATTTCTGTCACTTAGAAGTGACGAGAATTGATTTCTGTCACTTACAAGTGACGAGAATAGATTTTCATCACTTATAAGTGACGAGAATTGATTTCTGTCACTTATAAGTGACGAGAATTCATTTCTGTCACTTAGAAGTGACGAGAATTGATTTCCATGACTTATAAGTGACGAGAATAGATTTTCATCTTTTCTAAGTGACGAGAATTGATTTCCATCTTTTATAAGTGACGAGAATTGATTTCCATCACTTATAAGTAACGAGAATAGATTTTCATCACTTATAAGTGACGAGAATTGATTTCTGTCACTTATAAGTGACGAGAATTGATTTCCATCACTTATGAGTGACGAAAATTGATTTCCATCACTTATAAGTGACGAGAATAGATTTTCATCACTTATAAGTGACAAGAATTCATTTCTGTCGCTTAGAAGTGACGAGAATTGATTTCTGTCACTTACAAGTGACGAGAATAGATTTTCATCACTTATAAGTGACGAGAATTGATTTCTGTCACTTATAAGTGACGAGAATTCATTTCTGTCACTTAGAAGTGACGAGAATTGATTTCCATCACTTATAAGTGACGAGAATAGATTTTCATCACTTATAAGTGACGAGAATTGATTTCCATCACTTATAAGTGACGAAAATTCATTTCTGTCACTTAGAAGTGACGAGAATTGATTTCTGTCACTTACAAGTGACGAGAATAGATTTTCATCACTTATAAGTGACGAGGATTGATTTCCATCACTTATAAGTGACGAGAATTGATTTCTGTCACTTACAAGTGACGAGAATCGATTTCTGTCACTTATAAGTGACGAGAATTGATTTCTGTCACTTACAAGTGACGAGAATTGATTTCCATCACTTATAAGTGACGAGAATAGATTTTCATCACTTATAAGTGACGAGAATTGATTTCCATCACTTATAAGTGACGAGAATTCATTTCTGTCACTTAGAAGTGACGAGAATTGATTTCTGTCACTTACAAGTGACGAGAATAGATTTTCATCACTTATAAGTGACGAGAATTGATTTCTGTCACTTATAAGTGACGAGAATTGATTTCCATCACTTATGAGTGACGAGAATTGATTTCCATCACTTATAAGTGACGAGAATAGATTTTCATCACTTATAAGTGACAAGAATTCATTTCTGTCGCTTAGAAGTGACGAGAATTGATTTCTGTCACTTACAAGTGACGAGAATCGATTTCTGTCACTTATAAGTGACGAGAATTGATTTCTGTCACTTACAAGTGACGAGAATTGATTTCTGTCACTTAGAAGTGACGAGAATTGATTTCTGTCACTTATAAGTGACGACAATTGATTTCTGTCACTTATAAGTGACGAGGATTGATTTCTGTCACTTATAAGTGACGAGAATTGATTTCTGTCACTTATAAGTGACGAGAAGTGATTTCTGTCACTTATAAGTGACGAGGATTGATTTCTGTCACTTATAAGTGACGAGGATACATTTCTGTCACTTACAAGTGACGAGAATTGATTTCTGTCACTTATAAGTGACGAGAATTGATTTCTGTCACTTATAAGTGACGAGAATTGATTTCTGTCACTTATAAGTGACGAGAATTGATTTCTGTCACTTATAAGTGACGAGGATTGATTTCTGTCACTTATAAGTGACGAGAATTGATTTCTGTCACTTACAAGTGACGAGAATTGATTTCTGTCACTTATAAGTGACGAGGATTGATTTCTGTCTTTTATAAGTGACGAGAATTGATTTCTGTCACTTACAAGTGACGAGAATTGATTTCTGTCACTTAGAAGTGACGAGAATTGATTTCTGTCACTTATAAGTGACGACAATTGATTTCTGTCACTTATAAGTGACGAGGATTGATTTCTGTCACTTATAAGTGACGAGAATTGATTTCTGTCACTTATAAGTGACGAGGATTGATTTCTGTCACTTATAAGTGACGAGAATTGATTTCCATCACTTATAAGTGACGAGAATGGATTTCTGTCACTTATAAGTGACGAGAATTGATTTCCATCACTTATAAGTGACGAGGATGGATTTCTGTCACTTACAAGTGACGAGAATTGATTTCCATCACTTATAAGTGATGAGAATGGATTTCTGTCACTTATAAGTGACGAGAATTGATTTCCATCACTTATCAGTGACGAGAATTGATTTCCATCACTTGTAAGTGACGAGAATTGATTTCCATCACTTATAAGTGACGAGAATGGATTTCTGTCACTTACAAGTGACGAGAATTGATTTCCATCACTTATAAGTGATGAGAATGGATTTCTGTCACTTATAAGTGACGAGAATTGATTTCCATCACTTATCAGTGACGAGAATTGATTTCCATCACTTGTAAGTGACGAGAATTGATTTCCATCACTTATAAGTGACGAGAATTGATTTCCATCACTTGTAAGTGACGAGAATTGATTTCCATCACTTATAAGTGACGAGAATTGATTACTGTCACTTATAAGTGACCAGAATAGGTTTTCATCACTTATAAGTGACGAGAATTGATTTCTGTCACTTATAAGTGACGAGAATTGATCTCCATCACATATAAGTGACGAGAATTTATTTCCATCACTTATAAGTGACGAGAATTGATTTCTGTCACTTATAAGTGACCAGAATAGATTTTCATCACTTATAAGTGACGAGAATTGATTTCTGACACTTATAAGTGACGAGGATTGATTACTGTCACTTATAAGTGACCAGAATAGGTTTTCATCACTTATAAGTGACGAGAATTGATTTCTGTCACTTATAAGTGACGAGAATTGATTTCTGTCACTTATAAGTGACGAGGATTGATTTCTGTCACTTATAAGTGACGAGAATTGATTTCTGTCACTTATAAGTGACGAGAATTGATTTCTGTCACTTACAAGTGACGAGAATGGATTTCTGTCACTTATAAGTGACGAGAATAGATTTTCATCACTTATAAGTGACGAGAATCGATTTGCATCACTTATAAGTGACGAGGATTGATTTCCATCACTTATAAGTGACGAGAATTGATTTCTGTCACTTACAAGTGACGAGAATTGATTTCTGTCACTTATAAGTGACGAAAATTGATTTCTGTCACTTATAAGTGACGAGAATTGATTTCTGTCACTTATAAGTGACGAGAATTGATTTCCATCACTTATGAGTGACGAGAATTGATTTTCATCACTTATAAGTGACGAGAATAGATTTTCATCACTTATAAGTGACGAGGATTGATTTCCATCACTTATAAGTGACGAGAATTGATTTTTGTCACTTACAAGTGACGAGAATCGATTTCTGTCACTTATAAGTGACGAGAATTGATTTCTGTCACTTACAAGTGACGAGAATTGATTTCTGTCACTTAGAAGTGACGAGAATTGATTTCTGTCACTTATAAGTGACGACAATTGATTTCTGTCACTTACAAGTGACGAGAATTGATTTCTGTCACTTAGAAGTGACGAGAACTGATTTCTGTCACTTACAAGTGACGAGAATAGATTTCTGTCACTTATAAGTGACGAGAATAGATTTTCATCACTTATAAGTGACGAGAATTGATTTCTGTCACTTACAAGTGACGAGAATTGATTTCCATCACTCATGAGTGACGAGAATTGATTTCCATCACTTATAAGTGACGAGAATAGATTTTCATCACTTATAAGTGACGAGAATTCATTTCTGTCACTTAGAAGTGACGAGGATAGATTTTCATTACTTATAAGTGACTAGAATTGATTCCCATCACTTATAAGTGACGAGAATTGATTTCCATCACTTATAAGTGAAGAGAATAGATTTTCATCACTTATAAGTGACGAGAATTGATTTCTGTCACTTACAAGTGACGAGAATAGATTTTCATCACTTATAAATGACGAGAATTGATTTCTGTCACTTATAAGTGACGAGGATAGATTTTCATCACTTATAAGTGACGAGAATTGATTTCTGTCACTTATAAGTGACGAGGATAGATTTTCATCACTTATAAGTGACGAGAATAGATTTTCATCACTTATAAGTGACGAGAATTCATTTCTGTCACTTAGAAGTGACGAGAATTGATTTCTGTCACTTACAAGTGACGAGAATAGATTTTCATCACTTATAAGTGACGAGAATTATTTTCTGTCACTTAGAAGTGACGAGGATAGATTTTCATTACTTAGAAGTGACTAGAATTGATTTCTGTCACATATAAGTGACGAGGATAGATTTTCATTACTTATAAGTGACTAAAATTGATTCCCATCACTTATGAGTGACGAGAATTGATTTCCATCACTTATAAGTGAAGAGAATAGATTTTCATCACTTATAAGTGACGAGAATTGATTTCCATCACTTATGAGTGACGAGAATTGATTTCCATCACTTATAAGTGACGAGAATAGATTTTCATTACTTATAAGTGACTAAAATTGATTCCCATCACTTATGAGTGACGAGAATTGATTTCCATCACTTATAAGTGAAGAGAATAGATTTTCATCACTTATAAGTGACGAGAATTGATTTCTGTCACTTATAAGTGACGAGAATTGATTTCCATCACTTATGAGTGACGAGAATTGATTTCCATCACTTATAAGTGACGAGAATAGATTTTCATCACTTATAAGTGACGAGGATTGATTTCCATCACTTATAAGTGACGAGAATTGATTTCTGTCACTTACAAGTGACGAGAATCGATTTCTGTCACTTATAAGTGACGAGAATTGATTTCTGTCACTTACAAGTGACGAGAATTGATTTCTGTCACTTAGAAGTGACGAGAATTGATTTCTGTCACTTATAAGTGACGACAATTGATTTCTGTCACTTATGAGTGACGAGGATGGATTTCTGTCACTTATAAGTGACGAGAATTGATTTCTGTCACTTATAAGTGACGAGAAGTGATTTCTGTCACTTATAAGTGACGAGGATTGATTTCTGTCACTTATAAGTGACGAGGATTGATTTCTGTCACTTACAAGTGACGACAATTGATTTCTGTCACTTATAAGTGACGAGGATTGATTTCTGTCACTTATAAGTGACGAGAATTGATTTCTGTCACTTAGAAGTGACGAGAATTGATTTCTGTCACTTATAAGTGACGAGAATTGATTTCTGTCACTGATAAGTGACGACAATTGATTTCTGTCACTTATAAGTGACGAGGATTGATTTCTGTCACTTATAAGTGACGAGAATTGATTTCTGTCACTTATAAGTGACGAGAAGTGATTTCTGTCACTTATAAGTGACGAGGATTGATTTCTGTCACTTATAAGTGACGAGAATTGATTTCTGTCACTTACAAGTGACGAGAATTGATTTCTGTCACTTAGAAGTGACGAGAATTGATTTCTGTCACTTACAAGTGACGAGAATAGATTTCTGTCACTTATAAGTGACGAGAATAGATTTTCATCACTCATAAGTGACGAGAATTGATTTCTGTCACTTATAAGTGACGAGAATTGATTTCCATCACTTATAAGTGACGAGAATTGATTTCTGTCACTTATAAGTGACGAGAATTGATTTCCATCACTTATCAGTGACGAGAATTGATTTCCATCACTTGTAAAAGACGAGAATTGATTTCCATCACTTGTAAAAGACGAGAATTGATTTCCATCACTTATAAGTGACGAGAATTGATTTCTGTCACTTATAAGTGACGAGGATTGATTTCTGTCACTTATAAGTGACGAGAATTGATTTCTGTCACTTACAAGTGACGAGAATTGATTTCTGTCACTTAGAAGTGACGAGAATTGATTTCTGTCACTTACAAGTGACGAGAATAGATTTCTGTCACTTATAAGTGACGAGAATTTATTTCCATCACTTATAAGTGACGAGAATTGATTTCTGTCACTTATAAGTGACCAGAATAGGTTTTCATCACTTATAAGTGACGAGAATTGATTTCTGTCACTTATAAGTGACGAGAATTGATCTCCATCACAGATAAGTGACGAGAATTTATTTCCATCACTTATAAGTGACGAGAATTGATTTCTGTCACTTATAAGTGACGAGAATTGATCCCCATCACATATAAGTGACGAGAATTGATTTCCATCACTTATCAGTGACGAGAATTGATTTCCATCACTTGTAAGTGACGAGAATTGATTTCCATCACTTATAAGTGACGAGAATTGATTTCTGTCACTTATAAGTGACCAGAATAGATTTTCATCACTTATAAGTGACGAGAATTGATTTCTGACACTTATAAGTGACGAGAATTGATTTCGATCACTTATAAGTGACGAGGATTGATTTCTGTCACTTATAAGTGACGAGAATTGATTTCTGTCACTTATAAGTGACGAGAATTGATTTCTGTCACTTACAAGTGACGAGAATGGATTTCTGTCACTTATAAGTGACGAGAATAGATTTTCATCACTTATAAGTGACGAGAATTGATTTCCATCTTTTATAAGTGACGAGAATTGATTTCCATCACTTATAAGTAACGAGAATAGATTTTCATCACTTATAAGTGACGAGAATTGATTTCTGTCACTTATAAGTGACGAGAATTGATTTCCATCACTTATGAGTGACGAGAATTGATTTTCATCACTTATAAGTGACGAGAATAGATTTTCATCACTTATAAGTGACAAGAATTCATTTCTGTCACTTAGAAGTGACGAGAATTGATTTCTGTCACTTATAAGTGACGAGAATTGATTTCTGTCACTTATAAGTGACGAGAATTGATTTCTGTCACTTATAAGTGACGAGAATTGATTTCTGTCACTTATAAGTGACGAGGATTGATTTCTGTCACTTATAAGTGACGAGAATTAATTTCTGTCACTTACAAGTGACGAGAATTGATTTCTGTCACTTAGAAGTGACGAGAATTGATTTCTGTCACTTACAAGTGACGAGAATAGATTTCTGTCACTTATAAGTGACGAGAATAGATTTTCATCACTTATAAGTGACGAGAATTGATTTCTGTCACTTATAAGTGACGAGAATTGATTTCCATCACTTATAAGTGACGAGAATTGATTTCTGTCACTTATAAGTGACGAGAATTGATTTCCATCACTTATAAGTGACGAGAATGGATTTCTGTCACTTATAAGTGACGAGAATTGATTTCCATCACTTATAAGTGACGAGAATGGATTTCTGTCACTTATAAGTGACGAGAATTGATTTCCATCACTTATAAGTGATGAGAATGGATTTCTGTCACTTATAAGTGACGAGAATTGATTTCCATCACTTATCAGTGACGAGAATTGATTTCCATCACTTGTAAAAGACGAGAATTGATTTCCATCACTTATAAGTGACGAGAATTGATTTCTGTCACTTATAAGTGACCAGAATAGGTTTTCATCACTTATAAGTGACGAGAATTGATTTCTGTCACTTATAAGTGACGAGAATTGATCTCCATCACATATAAGTGACGAGGATTTATTTCCATCACTTATAAGTGACGAGAATTGATTTCTGTCACTTATAAGTGACCAGAATAGATTTTCATCACTTATAAGTGACGAGAATTGATTTCTGTCACTTATAAGTGACGAGAATTGATTTCTGTCACTTACAAGTGACGAGGATAGATTTCTGTCACTTATAAGTGACGAGAATAGATTTTCATCACTTATAAGTGACGAGAATCGATTTGCATCACTTATAAGTGACGAGGATTGATTTCCATCACTTATAAGTGACGAGAATTGATTTCTGTCACTTACAAGTGACGAGAATTGATTTCTGTCACTTATAAGTGACGAAAATTGATTTCTGTCACTTATAAGTGACGAGAATTGATTTCTGTCACTTATAAGTGACGAGAATTGATTTCTGTCACTTATAAGTGACGAGAATTGATCTCCATCACATATAAGTGACGAGAATTTATTTCCATCACTTATAAGTGACGAGAATTGATTTCTGTCACTCATAAGTGACGAGAATTGATCTCCATCACATATAAGTGACGAGAATTGATTTCCATCACTTATCAGTGACGAGAATTGATTTCCATCACTTATAAGTAACGAGAATAGATTTTCATCACTTATAAGTGACGAGAATTGATTTCTGTCACTTATAAGTGACGAGAATTGATTTCCATCACTTATGAGTGACGAGAATTGATTTTCATCACTTATAAGTGACGAGAATAGATTTTCATCACTTATAAGTGACAAGAATTCATTTCGGTCACTTAGAAGTGACGAGAATTGATTTCTGTCACTTATAAGTGACGAGAATTGATTTCTGTCACTTATAAGTGACGAGAATTGATTTCTGTCACTTATAAGTGACGAGAATTGATTTCTGTCACTTATAAGTGACGAGGATTGATTTCTGTCACTTATAAGTGACGAGAATTGATTTCTGTCACTTACAAGTGACGAGAATTGATTTCTGTCACTTAGAAGTGACGAGAATTGATTTCTGTCACTTACAAGTGACGAGAATAGATTTCTGTCACTTATAAGTGACGAGAATAGATTTTCATCACTTATAAGTGACGAGAATTGATTTCTGTCACTTATAAGTGACGAGAATTGATTTCCATCACTTATAAGTGACGAGAATTGATTTCTGTCACTTATAAGTGACGAGAATTGATTTCCATCACTTATAAGTGACGAGAATGGATTTCTGTCACTTATAAGTGACGAGAATTGATTTCCATCACTTATAAGTGACGAGAATGGATTTCTGTCACTTATAAGTGACGAGAATTGATTTCCATCACTTATAAGTGATGAGAATGGATTTCTGTCACTTATAAGTGACGAGAATTGATTTCCATTACTTATCAGTGACGAGAATTGATTTCCATCACTTGTAAAAGACGAGAATTGATTTCCATCACTTATAAGTGACGAGAATTGATTTCTGTCACTTATAAGTGACCAGAATAGATTTTCATCACTTATAAGTGACGAGAATTGATTTCTGTCACTTATAAGTGACGAGAATTGATTTCTGTCACTTACAAGTGACGAGAATAGATTTCTGTCACTTATAAGTGACGAGAATAGATTTTCATCACTTATAAGTGACGAGAATCGATTTGCATCACTTATAAGTGACGAGGATTGATTTCCATCACTTATAAGTGACGAGAATTGATTTCTGTCACTTACAAGTGACGAGAATTGATTTCTGTCACTTATAAGTGACGAAAATTGATTTCTGTCACTTATAAGTGACGAGAATTGATTTCTGTCACTTATAAGTGACGAGAATTGATTTCTGTCACTTATAAGTGACGAGAATTGATCTCCATCACATATAAGTGACGAGAATTTATTTCCATCACTTATAAGTGACGAGAATTGATTTCTGTCACTTATAAGTGACGAGAATTGATCTCCATCACATATAAGTGACGAAAATTGATTTCCATCACTTATCAGTGACGAGAATTGATTTCCATCACTTGTAAGTGACGAGAATTGATTTCCATCACTTATAAGTGACGAGAATTGATTTCTGTCACTTATAAGTGACCAGAATAGATTTTCATCACTTATAAGTGACGAGAATTGATTTCTGACACTTCTAAGTGACGAGAATTGATTTCGATCACTTATAAGTGACGAGGATTGATTTCTGTCACTTATAAGTGACGAGAATTGATTTCTGTCACTTATAAGTGACGAGAATTGATTTCTGTCACTTACAAGTGACGAGAATGGATTTCTGTCACTTATAAGTGACGAGAATAGATTTCCATCACTTATAAGTGACGAGAATTGATTTCTGTCACTTATAAGTGACGAGAATTCATTTCTGTCACTTAGAAGTGACGAGAATTGATTTCCATCACTTATAAGTGACGAGAATAGATTTTCATCACTTATAAGTGACGAGAATTGATTTCCATCACTTATAAGTGACGAGAATTGATTTCTGTCACTTAGAAGTGACGAGAATTGATTTCTGTCACTTATAAGTGACGACAATTGATTTCTGTCACTTATAAGTGACGAGGATTGATTTCTGTCACTTATAAGTGACGAGGATTGATTTCTGTCACTTATAAGTGACGAGAATTGATTTCTGTCACTTATAAGTGACGAGAAGTGATTTCTGTCACTTATAAGTGACGAGGATTGATTTCTGTCACTTATAAGTGACAAGAATTCATTTCTGTCGCTTAGAAGTGACGAGAATTGATTTCTGTCACTTACAAGTGACGAGAATCGATTTCTGTCACTTATAAGTGACGAGAATTGATTTCTGTCACTTACAAGTGACGAGAATTGATTTCTGTCACTTAGAAGTGACGAGAATTGATTTCTGTCACTTATAAGTGACGACAATTGATTTCTGTCACTTATAAGTGACGAGGATTGATTTCTGTCACTTATAAGTGACGAGAATTGATTTCTGTCACTTATAAGTGACGAGAAGTGATTTCTGTCACTTATAAGTGACGAGGATTGATTTCTGTCACTTATAAGTGACGAGGATACATTTCTGTCACTTACAAGTGACGAGAATTGATTTCTGTCACTTATAAGTGACGAGAATTGATTTCTGTCACTTATAAGTGACGAGAATTGATTTCTGTCACTTATAAGTGACGAGAATTGATTTCTGTCACTTATAAGTGACGAGGATTGATTTCTGTCACTTATAAGTGACGAGAATTGATTTCTGTCACTTACAAGTGACGAGAATTGATTTCTGTCACTTATAAGTGACGAGGATTGATTTCTGTCTTTTATAAGTGACGAGAATTGATTTCTGTCACTTACAAGTGACGAGAATTGATTTCTGTCACTTAGAAGTGACGAGAATTGATTTCTGTCACTTATAAGTGACGACAATTGATTTCTGTCACTTATAAGTGACGAGGATTGATTTCTGTCACTTATAAGTGACGAGAATTGATTTCTGTCACTTATAAGTGACGAGGATTGATTTCTGTCACTTATAAGTGACGAGAATTGATTTCCATCACTTATAAGTGACGAGAATGGATTTCTGTCACTTATAAGTGACGAGAATTGATTTCCATCACTTATAAGTGACGAGGATGGATTTCTGTCACTTACAAGTGACGAGAATTGATTTCCATCACTTATAAGTGATGAGAATGGATTTCTGTCACTTATAAGTGACGAGAATTGATTTCCATCACTTATCAGTGACGAGAATTGATTTCCATCACTTGTAAGTGACGAGAATTGATTTCCATCACTTATAAGTGACGAGAATGGATTTCTGTCACTTACAAGTGACGAGAATTGATTTCCATCACTTATAAGTGATGAGAATGGATTTCTGTCACTTATAAGTGACGAGAATTGATTTCCATCACTTATCAGTGACGAGAATTGATTTCCATCACTTGTAAGTGACGAGAATTGATTTCCATCACTTATAAGTGACGAGAATTGATTTCCATCACTTGTAAGTGACGAGAATTGATTTCCATCACTTATAAGTGACGAGAATTGATTACTGTCACTTATAAGTGACCAGAATAGGTTTTCATCACTTATAAGTGACGAGAATTGATTTCTGTCACTTATAAGTGACGAGAATTGATCTCCATCACATATAAGTGACGAGAATTTATTTCCATCACTTATAAGTGACGAGAATTGATTTCTGTCACTTATAAGTGACCAGAATAGATTTTCATCACTTATAAGTGACGAGAATTGATTTCTGACACTTATAAGTGACGAGGATTGATTACTGTCACTTATAAGTGACCAGAATAGGTTTTCATCACTTATAAGTGACGAGAATTGATTTCTGTCACTTATAAGTGACGAGGATTGATTTCTGTCACTTATAAGTGACGAGAATTGATTTCTGTCACTTATAAGTGACGAGAATTGATTTCTGTCACTTACAAGTGACGAGAATGGATTTCTGTCACTTATAAGTGACGAGAATAGATTTTCATCACTTATAAGTGACGAGAATCGATTTGCATCACTTATAAGTGACGAGGATTGATTTCCATCACTTATAAGTGACGAGAATTGATTTCTGTCACTTACAAGTGACGAGAATTGATTTCTGTCACTTATAAGTGACGAGAATTGATTTCTGTCACTTATAAGTGACGAGAATTGATTTCTGTCACTTAGAAGTGACGAGAATAGATTTTCATCACTTATAAGTGACGAGAATTGATTTCTGTCACTTAGAAGTGACGAGAATTGATTTCTGTCACTTACATGTGACGAGAATAGATTTTCATCACTTATAAGTGACGAGAATTGATTTCTGTCACTTATAAGTGACGAGAATTCATTTCTGTCACTTAGAAGTGACGAGAATTGATTTCCATCACTTATAAGTGACGAGAATAGATTTTCATCACTTATAAGTGACGAGAATTGATTTCCATCTTTTATAAGTGACGAGAATTGATTTCCATCACTTATAAGTAACGAGAATAGATTTTCATCACTTATAAGTGACGAGAATTGATTTCTGTCACTTATAAGTGACGAGAATTGATTTCCATCACTTATGAGTGACGAGAATTGATTTCCATCACTTATAAGTGACGAGAATAGATTTTCATCACTTATAAGTGACGAGAATTCATTTCTGTCACTTAGAAGTGACGAGAATTGATTTCTGTCACTTACAAGTGACGAGAATAGATTTTCATCACTTATAAATGACGAGAATTGATTTCTGTCACTTATAAGTGACGAGAATAGATTTTCATCACTTATAAGTGACGAGAATTGATTTCCATCACTTATAAGTGACGAGAATTGATTTCTGTCACTTATAAGTGACGAGAATTCATTTCTGTCACTTAGAAGTGACGAGAATTGATTTCCATCACTTATAAGTGACGAGAATAGATTTTCATCACTTATAAGTGACGAGAATTGATTTCCATCACTTATAAGTGACGAAAATTCATTTCTGTCACTTAGAAGTGACGAGAATTGATTTCTGTCACTTACAAGTGACGAGAATAGATTTTCATCACTTATAAGTGACGAGGATTGATTTCCATCACTTATAAGTGACGAGAATTGATTTCTGTCACTTACAAGTGACGAGAATCGATTTCTGTCACTTATAAGTGACGAGAATTGATTTCTGTCACTTACAAGTGACGAGAATTGATTTCCATCACTTATAAGTGACGAGAATAGATTTTCATCACTTATAAGTGACGAGAATTGATTTCCATCACTTATAAGTGACGAGAATTCATTTCTGTCACTTAGAAGTGACGAGAATTGATTTCTGTCACTTACAAGTGACGAGAATAGATTTTCATCACTTATAAGTGACGAGAATTGATTTCTGTCACTTATAAGTGACGAGAATTGATTTCCATCACTTATGAGTGTCGAGAATTGATTTCCATCACTTATAAGTGACGAGAATAGATTTTCATCACTTATAAGTGACAAGAATTCATTTCTGTCGCTTAGAAGTGACGAGAATTGATTTCTGTCACTTACAAGTGACGAGAATCGATTTCTGTCACTTATAAGTGACGAGAATTGATTTCTGTCACTTACAAGTGACGAGAATTGATTTCTGTCACTTAGAAGTGACGAGAATTGATTTCTGTCACTTATAAGTGACGACAATTGATTTCTGTCACTTATAAGTGACGAGGATTGATTTCTGTCACTTATAAGTGACGAGAATTGATTTCTGTCACTTATAAGTGACGAGAAGTGATTTCTGTCACTTATAAGTGACGAGGATTGATTTCTGTCACTTATAAGTGACGAGGATACATTTCTGTCACTTACAAGTGACGAGAATTGATTTCTGTCACTTATAAGTGACGAGAATTGATTTCTGTCACTTATAAGTGACGAGAATTGATTTCTGTCACTTATAAGTGACGAGAATTGATTTCTGTCACTTATAAGTGACGAGGATTGATTTCTGTCACTTATAAGTGACGAGAATTGATTTCTGTCACTTACAAGTGACGAGAATTGATTTCCATCACTTATAAGTGACGAGAATTGATTTCTGTCACTTAGAAGTGACGAGAATAGATTTTCATCACTTATAAGTGACGAGAATTCATTTCTGTCACTTAGAAGTGACGAGAATTGATTTCTGTCACTTACAAGTGACGAGAATAGATTTTCATCACTTATAAGTGACGAGAATTCATTTCTGTCACTTATAAGTGACGAGAATTGATTTCTGTCACTTATAAGTGACGAGAATTGATTTCTGTCACTTATAAGTGACGAGAATTGATTTCTGTCACTTATAAGTGACGAGGATTGATTTCTGTCACTTATAAGTGACGAGAATTGATTTCTGTCACTTACAAGTGACGAGAATTGATTTCCATCACTTATAAGTGACGAGAATTGATTTCTGTCACTTATAAGTGACGAGAATAGATTTTCATCACTTATAAGTGACGAGAATTCATTTCTGTCACTTAGAAGTGACGAGAATTGATTTCTGTCACTTACAAGTGACGAGAATAGATTTTCATCACTTATAAGTGACGAGAATTCATTTCTGTCACTTAGAAGTGACGAGAATTGATTTCCATCACTTATAAGTGACGAGAATAGATTTTCATCACTTATAAGTGACGAGAATTGATTTCCATCTTTTATAAGTGACGAGAATTGATTTCCATCACTTATAAGTAACGAGAATAGATTTTCATCACTTATAAGTGACGAGAATTCATTTCTGTCACTTAGAAGTGACGAAACTCAAAATCCGTCTCTTCTAAGGGACGAAACTCAAAATCCGTCTCTTCTAAGGGACGAAAATTGGATTCTGTCCCTTATAAGTGATGAATATTGAATTCTTTCACTTATATGTGACGAAAATTTAATTCTGTCACTTAACAGTAGAATGGTAATTGCTAATGACAATTCTAACACCGCAAGAATCACTGAAATTGATAATGATGCAGAATAGCGGCCTATAAAATTTAATAATTATCAAAGTCAAATCGTCGGAAAAATATATGGAATGCGCAAGCGAGATTTGAACTCACAACCATCTGATTACATGTCAGGTGCTCTACCAATTGAGCTATTGCGAGTTCCTATACCCTCTTCAAATCTTTGACCAAGATATATTAGGGGAGGGTGGGGCAAAATGGCCCCCTCTCCCATTACATATATTTAGGGGAAGGTGGGGTAAAATGGACACGCCAATTGAATGGTTCGAGATATAAATCTTCTAATGATTCCATCGAAAAGCTGACGGCATTTCAGGCGGAAAACATGTGTGGAATTCTTTTTTTCATTCTTGGAAAAATTTACTACGGCCGGATGTTCTCAATGGAGACGGAGCCATAAAGAAGAAGAAGAAGAAGGAAAAATCTACTTTTTTGGCCATGTTTTGGGGGGATTTACCTTTTGAAAATCGGAAAAAATTCACTTCGTCGTCAATATCTTCAGTTCAGTTAGTCGTAGAGACCTGGGGTTGATCTCAAATGAAAGGTGCGCTCATTTCTCATCGATTTACGTGGATTAAATTTTTTTTTAATCAAAATTTTCAAATATTTATATGTCATTTTTTGAAAATCAGTTTTTGCCCTATTTAAGTCCTTGAAAAAATTTATATTTTTCTATTTGAACCCCATAAATCGATGGGAAATGAGCTCACCTCTCATTCAAGATTCCCCCCAAGTCGCTACTATCAATAAAATCCCAGATATTCTCAAAAACCTGGAATTTTTAAAAAAAAAAGAAGAATTTTCCCTCTAAATCTTGCACAAAGAATGAACTTCTTGAACGTTTCTGAAAAATGACTTTTGACATATGATTTTCATGGGAAATTTCCTCATCTTTTCAGTGGAATCATCAGACAAAACCTATCTCCAATCTGTCCATCTATTTGAAATCAATTTTATATTATAAAATACCAAAAGGAACCCGTGTCCGTTTTACCCTTGTGTACATTTCACCTCACCTCCCCCTATAATTTTTCGTTCAATGTAGAACATCTCTGTGATTTTAAATTATCACTTCCTCAATTCACCACTTTGCCCCACACTCAATTAATTTTTTGAAGGGGGGGCCATTTTGCCCCAACGGGCCCTTCTGCCTCACTTTCTCCTACATCATTTTCTCCTACTCCCTTCCTGAGGCAAATTTAAATTAAATTATTTTATTCATTTCTAATACCATATTCTGCGTATTTACCCTGGAATCGGATAGAAAATTTTTCAATGATAATGCATAAAATAAGAATTTTTTGTGGTTGCAACATTGAATGCAGTACTAGAGGTGATACCAAATGCAATAATTCTGTTGATATTAAATGGAAGAACTGAGCCGACATCAAATGGGGTACCTTTAGCGACGTTGGATGCAGCAATTTCCATAATTACAGAAACAATCTATTCGTCACTATGCAGATGATTATTCACCAACTTAATTGATTTTTGCACCATTGGAATTGTCATTTCTCATTTTCCCTTTCCCGAGAATTTGTAAGGTGGATGCTGACGTCACCTTTTACTCAATAAAACGATCATTCAGTGTTTGAATGAAGAAAAAATAAATAGTAAACATTAGCAAAATGTCTGTGGCTATATCTCCGGCTCATCCGACAGACATACCTCAGATTATCGTATTTTGCCTCATACAAGGACATCTTTGGCCACATATACGACTATTATTCTTTGAATAATGTTTCTTTCTAAATTGTTTTTGCGTTTGTCTATCGTAATTCAATAGCTCCGTCTTAATGGCGGGTAAAAAATGTTTTTTTTTTGCTTTAATTTTTTTTATGACTTGGTGGTTCGCTGGTGGTCAGTGGTGGATCACTTTTAATTATTTGTTATAATTAGTTGATTTTTTAGAATTAATTTATTTTTTAGCCTATATTTAGCAGGGATATTTACTATTTTTCAATTCCAACTTACTCGAACCGATGTATAAACGATTGGTGGTCAAAGGTATCTCAATACGAAGATCCTCAATTCATAAGTATTCCATTTATTCAATAAACAATAGTGAAGACGTCGGATGGGACTTTTTTCGTGTATGTTTTTTTTGCGAATATCTCGGAAACTAAGCCAGCTAGAGAGATTTCGTTCCAATCCTTTCTTATAGAGAATTTTAAGAGCTACAAGAAAGGAGAGAAACATCTTCACCTTATCTCGCTTAGTTTCCGAGATATTCTCAAAAAACCATTGATAAAAAAACTGATTTATTCTAGATACATATTTTTTTTCAATAATTTATTGAGAATATCGAATATTGAATATTTCCAATTTTTAATTTAAAATAAGGGGTGTGCGAATAATTCGAACGGGGGAATTCAATTTTTTTCGTTCAATTTTTTTTCAATAATTTCCTTGTTTTGACGTATTTCCCTCTCTTCAGCAACGATAAAAATCATTGCTGAAGAGAAGAAAACCGTCAAATTGAAGGAAAAAATGATTTTTTTTTTTTTTAATCACATAGAATCCAGGCCTCTTCCACTTTAATTTTTTTTAACTCTTCCCTTGCCTTGACGCATTCCCCTCGTTAGCGACGACGAAAATCATTGCTGATGAGAAGAGAACAGTCAAATTGCAGGGAAAAATTGGAGAAAAAACAAATTTTTTAAGGGGTAACGGAAGACCCAGTAAATTTCAAATTTCCAAACCCATTGTTTAGTGATAATTATGATTTGTTGCATTAAATATCAGAAGCATCGACTTCCTAATATCCTTTCCTAGTCGTTGCCACTTTTCTATCATAAAAATATTGATAAATATCGTCAAACAATGAGTTTAAAAATTCAATATATACTAGGGGTTCCGTTACCCCTTAATGGCAGAGAGTCCGGGCATCTTTCATATTGAAAATTCATTTTTTTGAAGTGTTTCATTGCCTTGACACATTCCCCTGTCTTCAGCAACTGGAGAATCATTGCTCAAGAGAGAGAAATGGTCAAATTAAGGGAAAAAATTGAGAAAAAGAAAAAAATTACGGCTGAAAGTCCAGGTCTCTTTCACATTTTCAAATTTTTTCTTCACAACTGTTTCCTTGCCTTGACGCATTCCTCTCTCTCCAGCAACGATGAAAATCATTGCTGAAAAAAGGAGAACTGTCAAATTGCAGGGAAAAACTGGAAAAGAAAATTGAAAAAAATAGTAGAAAACGCTCGGCTGTCTGGCATTTTTTTTTAATTTTGTTTTCAATTCTTTCCTGCAATTTGATAATTCCTTTGGAAAGAAATTAAATTCCGAAAATTCGACAGAAAATCGATTTTCTAAATCGTTTCCTATTTTCGGTCCCCTAGGGTCCCCAAATATCGTGCTTTTATGCAACATTTGCCAAATTTCAAGGGAAACCTCGTATCTCCAAGAGAAATGGGTGAAAAAAGACTTTGGGAGGGAATGAAATTCCGAAAATCCGACCAGAAATCGATTTTCTAAATCGTTTCCTATTTTCGGTCCCCTAGGTTCCCCAAATATCGTGCTTTTATGCAACTTTTGCCAAATTTCAAGGAAAACCTCGTACCTCCCAGAGAAATGGGTGAAAAATGACTTTGGAAGGGAATTGAATTCCGAAAATTCGACAGAAAATCGATTTCCTAAATCGTTTCCCATTTTCGGTCCCCTAGGTTCCCCAAATATCGTGCTTTTACGCAACTTTGCCAAATTTCAAGGAAAACCTCGTACGTCCAAGAGAAATGGGTGAAAAATGACTTTGGAAGGGAATGAAATTCCGAAAATCCGACAAGAAATCGATTTTCTAAATCGTTTCCTATTTTCGGTCCCCTAGGTTCCCCAAATATCGTGCTTTTATGCAACTTTTGCCAAATTCCAAGGAAAACCTCGTATCTCCAAGAGAAATGGGTGAAAAATGACTTTGGAAGGGAATTGAATTCCGAAAATTCGACAGAAAATCGATTTCCTAAATCGTTTCCCATTTTCGGTCCTCTAAGTTCCCCAAATATCGTGCTTTTACGCAACTTTGCCAAATTTCAAGGAAAACCTCGTACGTCCAAGAGAAATGGGTGAAAAATGACTTTGGAAGGGAATGAAATTCCGAAAATCCGACAAGAAATCGATTTTCTAAATCGTTTCCTATTTTCGGTCCCCTAGGTTCCCCAAATATCGTGCTTTTATGCAACTTTTGCCAAATTCCAAGGAAAACCTCGTATCTCCAAGAGAAATGGGTGAAAAATGACTTTGGAAGGGAATTGAATTCCGAAAATCCGACAAAAAATCGATTTTCTAAATCGTTTCCTATTTTCGGTCCCCTAGGTTCCCCGAATATCGTGCTTTTATGCAACTTTTGCCAAATTTCAAGGGAAACCTCGTACCTCCAAGAGAAATGGGTGAAAAATGACTTTGGGAGGGAATGAAATTCCGAAAATCCGACAATGAATCGATTTTCTAAATCGTTTCCTATTTTCGGTCCCTTAGGTTCCCCAAATATCGTGCTTTTATTCAACTTTTGATTTTTCTCGAACCAATCACAGAACGAATAAAACGATGATATTGCCAACTTCACTCTTATTCCATCTACTTCATTGTATAGGGACTACTTTATTATATAGGGATTCTAAATAAATCATTGAAAGAAAAAATGTATCTAGAATAAATCAGTTTTTTCATCGCTGGTTCTTCGAGGATATCTCGGAAACTAAGCGAAATAGGGAGAAGATGTTCCTTTCCTCTCTTGTGGGTCCCAAAATTTTCTATAAGAAAGGATTGGAATAAAATCTCTCTAGCTGGCTTAGTTTCCGAGATATTCACAAGGAAACATCTACGAAAAAAGTCTCTTCCGACGTCTCCACTATTGTTTATTGAAGAAATGGAATACTTATGAATTGAGGATCTTCGTATTGAGATACCTTTGACCACCAATCGTTTTTACATCGGTTCAAGTAAGTTGAAATTGAAAAATACTAAATTTCCCCGGTAAATATAGACTGAAAATCCCTAAATAGTAAAAGAGGTGTTACGGAAGTTGCGATATATCGAATTGAAATGCGATTAATTGAATATGTGAAAAAATGACGATCGGAAGTTGGTGCAAGAACGAATACCACAGGCGCGCGCAGCGCGCCTTTAATTTAATTGCCATTATATTTGTGGAAGAAAAATTAATGAAGGCGCGCATAGCGCGCTTTTATTTGCTAGTCCCTAAATACTAAAAGAGGTGTTACGGAAGTTGCGATATATCGAATGTAAGTGCGATTAATCGAATATGTCAAAAAATGACGATCGGAAGTTTTGGCAAGAAAAAATCCCACAGGCGCGCGCAGCGCGCCTTTAATTTAATTGCTATTAAAATTGCTATTATATTTGTGGAAGAAAAATTGATGGAGGCGCGCGTAGCGCGCTTTTATTTGCTAGTCCCCATATACTAAAACAGGTTGTGACGTCCGTCAGTCGTTCATTTTACGTAAATAAATAGGTAAAAAATATTAAAATTATTGAACAAATGAATAGATTTTTAGGAAGTATTTTTTGTTGCTCTCCCACGTTTTCTGTGGGCTAGCAATAAATTTTGGAGACACTGTGCCGTATACTCAAATGTCTCACTTTAAAAATTCCCATTTTTGGAAAGAGATTCAAGTTTCAAAACGCGTAACAAAAAAATCAACGAAGAGAAAATTCGAGTAAAAGGAAAAGCATGTACGGGTTCTCAAGTGACAGACGACGTAGTGGCGTCGGGCCCACTTTCGTTGTCTCTCTTTTTACGACCCTCTCATCTGGTCCAGAGGGTATGTTGAATACTTTATTTTGAAAATAGTGTCTAGACGTTTCTACAAGTGTTCAGAATTTTGGAGACTACAAAAATTTAACGGAATACATTTGAAACAGATGTTTTTTTTTTGACTCTAGAAAGTTAGAAAATGGTATATTGTGGAGGGGAGAACGGGCCTCCCCAAAACAAAACATAAGTTCAACTACATATAGGAAATTAAGATGAGAACATGTGGAGGGGATGGAGTGACCCTGAAGCATTGGTCCAGAAGACCCTTAAGAGGAAAATCTAAGATCAAAATGTCACGTCATTGGTTTTAGACTCCTCTCCCTTAAAAAAAAATAAGGAAACGCCTTAAAAATTATTCAGAGGACTACAGAACTGTTTCAGTTTCAGTTAGTCAAGTTTAAGCTCCGAAACCGTCGAGTCTACTGACGTTCACAATTGTCAACCGGTTTAGTCTACAAAATGAGAAAAAGACAAAAGAAGAAAATTATTACTACGTGAAATAACAAAATTGGAAAACCATTCTGAAAAGTTAGTTAGCGAATAAATAATTACAAATATTTTTCAAGTTCAAATCAAGTGAGTTCGTATAAAGAAAAGTTTAAATTAAATTACAAGTGAAATTTTTAATCAAGTTTGAATCAGAATAACTAACAGTAACAAGTTGACAAAAGGGTTTTATGTTTTTGTAAAATCGCGTAAATAGTTAAAATATAAATCAAATTGTCGTTTATTTAAAAATACACGTGTTTTTCTTTCGACTCCCTAATCCCAGTCTATTGGTCGAAAGGCTAGGACTAAAACAGGGAAAAATAAAGTTGATCGGATTCTTGTTTAATTTGGGATTCATAGAAATACTTCTTTAAATCTCAATAAAATAAAGAATCTTGGCAACAGTTATTGTCACTCCGACATAACAAGGTGTTACGGAACTATCGAATGCCAATGCGATATCTCGAATTTAATGCGAGATATCGCATCGATTGCTGATCGACCGGAAATTTGATAGGATGTTGTTTCTTTCTAAATTGCAAACAAAATAAAAAAGCTGACAGGATAACCTGCTCAAATGAGAGGAATAAAAATACGAAAAAAAATAATTCCGAGAATTTTAAGATATTTAAAATATTGAAAACTCGAGAAGAAATAAAAGTGTTTTATTGTGAAAAGTATTTGTGAATTTTAAACTTTCAGAAATTTATTGTTTGTATTCATTGTAATTTCAAAAAGGTGAAAATATCATTTCAGTTAATCATAGAGTGAAAGTGTTGAACTAATAGGATAACCTGCTCTAAGAGAAAAAGAAATATTGAAAATTATCATTCTGAGGATTTTAAGATATTTGGAATATGAAAAACTAAAGAAAGAATAATGGTGTTGTATTATAAAAAAAGTGTTTGTGGATTTGGACCTTTGCGAAATTCATGATTTGCCTTTATCGTAATTATCAAAACTGTTAACATATTATTCATTAAAATTGGCATATGAAGAAGTGAAAAAAAAAGAATTGTGCATTGCAAGAGGTGTCTGAAAATTTTGAACTTTGGAAAATTCATAGCTCCTTCTAATTGTATTATGATTATTGAAAAAAACGGTTGAGATATTTATTCGAGTTTGATTCAAGTGTTTGAGCTCTTGGGATTATCATGTTTCATCAAAGTAAATATTTTTGTTGATATATTTGTGAAGAATAGGAAACAACACGTATTTTTTATATTAATAGGCTGTTCCGCGCACGGCGCGCGTATAACTTTGCTTGGTGGGCTAGCCCGAGCATGTATGTATAAATTGAGGAATAGATCTAAATGAAAAAATTCCCAATTGATAGGATTTCCCAAATTTAGCAGAATCCTATCGAGAGAGATTGAGACTACACTCGCCGAGTGTTCTTGATATTTTGTTTTAACTACAAACTATCCAGTTTAATTAATATGTCGTCGACATGCAAGATCGAAGTCCAAAGATGGCATGTTTGGGTTTTGATGTTTTACCTTAGATGTTGTAGCCGAAAATTGATGGTTTTAGTGGACTGTATATTTTAATAGATGAAATGCCCCCAAAATAGCACCGACGCTGGTCTGAAAATGGGACAGGTATCGATAAAAGAAAAGAAGCCGGGTTTATATAAAAATAGATATAATTTGCACTGTTGTTCTTTGGATAAAATACATATGATAATCACTATTGATATGAACCCTGCCGTTAATTTATAGATAGAGTAACCGATTGATTATTGACCGAACCGAGACAATAGATAAAGGCCCGTTAGCCGTTAATTCACACGCGTCTACATCTTGATTTTCCGTAAGAGATGCCCATGCACACCGTTTGATGGATAAAAACCAAGTCGAAGTGATGAGAAGTGAGCTCTCGCAGTATAGCCGAATAGCACCGCTAGCCCACGCGAAGATTGACGAGTTGACCCGATGTCACTCAATCCGTTTGATAGAAAACCTCAGACTTTTATGCAAAAGTCTGAACATGGCATATTAAGTGATTATGAGGAAGAAAATCAACTGTATAGAGAGGGAATGCTTCATATTCAATAAACTGAGGTCTTACGGCTGGTAAATGTCACCTACAGTGGTCCAAGCTCACTAACCATCTGACGTTTTATGAGAAATCATCCCAAATCATAATTTCCACTTCCTGCATGCAAGTTCGGACTCTATAGAAGGCATACTGAGTGATTTGAAAGGAAAAAGACGAACACAGAGGGAGGGAATGCTCCAAATCTGATGGAATGAGGTCCTACAGCTGGAAAAAGACACCTACAGTGGTCCATGCTTATTACATATTGAAAGTTTTATGGAAAATCGATCCGGATCATAATTTCCACTCCCTGCATGCAAGTTCGGACTCTATAGAAGGCATATTGAGTGATTTGAGAGGAGAAAGACAGAAACAGAGAGAGGGAATGCTCCAAATCTGATGGAATGAGGTCCTACAGCTGGAAAAAGACACCTACAGTGGTCCATGCTTATAACACATTGAAAGTTTTATGGAAAATTGATCCGGATCATAATTTCCACTTCCTGCATGCAAGTTCGGACTTTATAGTAGGCATATTGACTGATTTGAAAGGAGAAAGACAAAAAGAGAGAGAGGGAATGCTCCAAATCTGATGAAATGAGGTCCTACAGCTGGAAAAAGACACCTACAGTGGTCCATGCTTATTACACATTGGAAGTTTTATGGAAAATCGATCCGGATCATAATTTCCACTCCCTGCATGCAAGATCGGACTCTATAGAAGGCATATTGAGTGATTTGAAAGGAGAAAGACAAAAACGGAGAGAGGGAATGCTCCAAATCTGATGGAATGAGATCCTACAGCTGGAAAAAGACACCTACAGTGGTCCATGCTTATTACACATTGAAAGTTTTATGGAAATCGATCCGGATCATAATTTCCACTCCCTGCATGCAAGTTCGGACTCTATAGAAGGCATACTGAGTGATTTGAAAGGAAAAAGACGAAAACAGAGAGAGGGAATGCTCCAAATCTGATGGAATGAGGTCCTGCAGCTGAAAAAAGACACCGACAGTGGTCCATGCTTATTACACATTAAAAGTTTTATGGAACATCGATCCGGATCATAATTTCCACTCCCTGCATGCAAGTTCGGACTCTATAGAAGGCATATTGAGTGATTTGAAAGGAGAAAGACAAGAACAGAGAGAGGGAATGCTCCAAATCTGATGGAATGAGGTCCTACAGCTGGAAAAAGACACCTATAGTGGTCCATGCTCATTACACATTGAAAGTTGTATGGAAAATCGATCCGGATCATAATTTCCACTCCCTGCATGCAAGTTCGGACTCTATAGAAGGCATATTGAGTGATTTGAAAGGAGGAAGACAAAAAAAGAGAGAGGGAATGCTCCAAATTTGATGGAATGAGGTCCTACAGCTGGAAAAAGACACCTGCAGTAGTCCGTAGTTACTACACACTGAAAGTTTCATGGAAAATCGACCCGGATCATAATTTCCCCTCGCTGCATGCAAGTTCGGACTCTATAGAAGGCATATTGAGTGAGTTGAAAGGAGAAAGACAAAAACAGAGAGAGGGAATGCTCCAAATCTGATGGAATGAGGTCCTACAGCTGGAAAAAGACACCTATAGTGGTCCATGCTTATTACACATTAAAAGTTTTATGGAAAATCGATCCGGATCATAATTTCCACTCCCTACATGCAAGTTCGGACTCTATAGAAGGCATATTGAGTAATTTGAAAGGAGAAAGACAAAAACAGAGAGAGGGAATGCTCCAAATCTGATGGAATGAGGTCCTACAGCTGGAAAAAGACACCTGCAGTAGTCCGTAGTTACTACACACTGAAAGTTTCATGGAAAATCGACCCGGATCATAATTTCCCCTCGCTGCATGCAAGTTCGGACTCTATAGAAGGCATATTGAGTGATTTGAAAGGAGAAAGACAAAAACAGAGAGAGGGAATGCTCCAAATCTGATGGAATGAGGTCCTACAGCTGGAAAAAGACACCTACAGTGGTCCATGCTTATTACACATTGAAAGTTTTATGGAAAATCGATCCGGATCATAATTTCCACTCCCTGCATGCAAGTTCGGACTCTATAGAAGGCATATTGAGTAATTTGAAAGGAGAAAGACAAAAACAGAGAGAGGGAATGCTCCAAATCTGATGGAATGAGGTCCTACAGCTGGAAAAAGACACTTGCAGTAGTCCGTAGTTACTACACACTGAAAGTTTCATGGAAAATCGACCCGGATCATAATTTCCCCTCGCTGCATGCAAGTTCGGACTCTATAGAAGGCATACTGAGTGATTTGAAAAGAAAAAGACGAAAACAGAGAGAGGGAATGCTCCATATCTGATGGAATGAGGTCCTACAGGTGGAAAAAGACACCTATAGTGGTCCATGCTCATTTCACATTGAAAGTTTTATGGAAAATCAATCCGGATCATAATTTCCACTCCCTGCATGCAAGTTCGGACTCTATAGAAGGCATATTGAGTGATTCGAAAGGAGAAAGACAAAAACAGAGAGAGGGAATGCTCCAAATCTGATGGAATGAGGTCCTACAGCTGGAAAAAGACACCTATAGTGGTCCATGCTCATTCCACATTGAAAGTTTTATGGAAAATCAATCCGGATCATAATTTCCCCTCGCTGCATGCAAGTTCGGACTCTATAGAAGGCATATTGAGTGATTTGAAAGGAGGAAGACAAGAACAGAGAGAGGGAATGCTCCAAATCTGATGGAATGAGGTCCTACAGCTGGAAAAAGACACCTACAGTGGTCCATGCTTATTACACATTGAAAGTTTCATGGAAAATCGATCCGGATCATAATTTCCACTCCCTGCATGCAAGTTCGGACTCTATAGAAGGCATATTGAGTGATTTGAAAGGAGAAAGACAAAAACAGAGAGAGGGAATGCTCCAAATCTGATGGAATGAGGTCCTACAGCTGGAAAAAGACACCTACAGTGGTCCATGCTTATTACACATTGAAAGTTTTATGGAAAATCGACCCGGATCATAATTTCCCCTTCCTGCATGCAAGTTCGGACTCTATAGAAGGCATACTGAGTGATTTGAAAAGAAAAAGACGAAAGCAGAGAGAGGGAATGCTCCAAATCTGATGGAATGAGGTCCTACAGCTGGAAAAAGACACCTGCAGTAGTCCGTAGTTACTACACACTGAAAGTTTCATAGAAAATCGACCCGGATCATAATTTCCCCTTCCTGCATGCAAGTTCGGACTCTATAGAAGGCATATTGAGTGATTTGAAAGGAGAAAGACAAAAACAGAGAGAGGGAATGCTCCAAATCTGATGGAATGAGGTCCTACAGCTGAAAAAAGACACCTACAGTGGTACATGCTTATTACACATTGAAAGTTTTATGGAAAATCGATCCGGATCATAATTTCCACTCCCTGCATGCAAGTTCGGACTCTATAGAAGGCATATTGAGTGATTTGAAAGGAGAAAGACAAAAACAGAGAGAGGGAATGCTCCAAATCTGATGGAATGAGGTCCTACAGCTGGAAAAAGACACCTGCAGTAGTCCGTAGTTACTACACACTGAAAGTTTCATAGAAAATCGACCCGGATCATAATTTCCCCTTCCTGCATGCAAGTTCGGACTCTATAGAAGGCATACTGAGTGATTCGAAAAGAAAAAGACGAAAACAGAGAGAGGGAATGCTCCAAATCTGATGGAATGAGGTCCTACAGCTGAAAAAAGACACCTACAGTGGTACATGCTTATTACACATTGAAAGTTTTATGGAAAATCGATCCGGATCATAATTTCCACTCCCTGCATGCAAGTTCGGACTCTATAGAAGGCATATTGAGTGATTTGAAAGGAGAAAGACAAAAACAGAGAGAGGGAATGCTCCAAATCTGATGGAATGAGGTCCTACAGCTGGAAAAAGACACCTGCAGTAGTCCGTAGTTACTACACACTGAAAGTTTCATAGAAAATCGACCCGGATCATAATTTCCCCTTCCTGCATGCAAGTTCGGACTCTATAGAAGGCATATTGAGTGATTTGAAAGGAGAAAGACAAAAACAGAGAGAGGGAATGCTCCAAATCTGATGGAATGAGGTCCTACAGCTGGAAAAAGACACCTACAGTGGTACATGCTCATTACACATTGAAAGTTTTATGGAAAATCGATCCGGATCATAATTTCCACTCCCTGCATGCAAGTTCGGACTCTATAGAAGGCATATTGAGTGATTTGAAAGGAGAAAGACAAAAACAGAGAGAGGGAATGCTCCAAATCTGATGGAATGAGGTCCTACAGCTGGAAAAAGACACCTGCAGTAGTCCGTAGTTACTACACACTGAAAGTTTCATAGAAAATCGACCCGGATCATAATTTCCCCTTCCTGCATGCAAGTTCGGACTCTATAGAAGGCATACTGAGTGATTCGAAAAGAAAAAGACGAAAACAGAGAGAGGGAATGCTCCAAATCTGATGGAATGAGGTCCTACAGCTGGAAAAAGACACCTACAGTGGTACATGCTCATTACACATTGAAAGTTTTATGGAAAATCGATCCGGATCATAATTTCCACTCCCTGCATGCAAGTTCGGACTCTATAGAAGGCATATTGAGTGATTTGAAAGGAGAAAGACAAAAACAGAGAGAGGGAATGCTCCAAATCTGATGGAATGAGGTCCTACAGCTGGAAAAAGACACCTGCAGTAGTCCGTAGTTACTACACACTGAAAGTTTCATAGAAAATCGACCCGGATCATAATTTCCCCTTCCTGCATGCAAGTTCGGACTCTATAGAAGGCATACTGAGTGATTTGAAAAGAAAAAGACGAAAACAGAGAGAGGGAATGCTCCAAATCTGATGGAATGAGGTCCTGCAGCTGGAAAAAGACACCGACAGTGTTCCATGCTTATTACACATTAAAAGTTTTATGGAACATCGATCCGGATCATAATTTCCACTCCCTGCATGCAAGTTCGGACTCTATAAAAGGCATATTGAGTGATTTGAAAGGAGAAAGACAAAAACAGAGAGAGGGAATGCTCCAAATCTGATCGAATGAGGTCCTACAGCTGGAAAAAGACACCTACAGTGGTCCATGCTCATTACACATTAAAAGTTTTGTGGAAAATCGATCCGGATCATAATTTCCACTCCCTGCATGCAAGTTCGGACTCTATAGAAGGCATATTGAGTGATTCGAAAGGAGAAAGACAAAAACAGAGAGAGGCAATGCTCCAAATCTGATGAAATAAGGTCCTACAGTAATGAATGAGTTTTAAAAAAGGTATTTTTGACAGTGAATCGTCTTCAGAAAATGTTGATCGAGAAGAGTTAATTTTCAGTAATTCTATTCTCTCCAATCACTCAAATTAATAGAAAATTTAATTATTGAAGAATAAATTTCGGCAATCGCTGGTTTATGCTGGCGCGCAAAGCGCGCGTTTAATTGCTATACATTCATTCTCAAAAATTAACTCATTATAACAAATCATTAAAAGCGGTCCACCATTGACCACCATCGAACCACCAAGTCACAAAAAAAAACTGAAGAAAAAAAAACGTTTTTTACCCGCTATCTATACGGAGCTTGATTCAATTCGATTCCCTCAATGAAAAAATCGGAGAATCGATTACTGTCGATTCTGAGAATCGACAAAAAAAATCGATTATCGAAGAAAAAAATCGATTCGGAATTTTGGCTATACTACAGTCGCATCAGCCAAAAAGGGATCTTCCGAAGTCGATTCCGAACATTTCCGAAGGTCCTTCTTTCGCTAGCACGAATGTAGGAAAATACAATCATTTTTAACGGAAAACGAAGCAATACCTCTTGCAGAATTTTTGAACCAGAAAAAAAACGTGATAAAAGCGATCAATTTCGATCATGTCAACTCCACCAGTTCATGCAGAACGAGATTTAGATCTAAGTAATGCAGGACGTGGTGTTTGGTTGGTCAAAGTCCCAAAATATGTTGCAAATAAATGGGAAAAAGCACCAGGTAATATTGAGGTTGGAAAACTGAAAATAACAAAGTGAGTACAATCCTTACTCACTCAATCAGAAATTCATTAAAAATTTACGTCTACTCAATTTCCAGCCAATTGATTCTATTCCATCAGTTTTTTCACGATATCTCAGAAAGCAAGCACTGAAGCGATTTCTCCAGAATCCTTTTTTGTAGCTCCCAATTTCCTCTACCATCAGGGTCTATACGAAAATTTCGCCATCTTGTTTAATTTCCGAGATATTTTCAAAAAACGATTTGAAAAAAAATACGAATTTCTCTGTTTTTGTGATCTTTTTTTATCGAATATCTCAGAAACTGAGAGAGCATAGTTTTTGTCATCACTTTTTTTTTGTAACTCTCACAGATCTTTACAAAAAATAATCGGAGAAAAATTGCACCATTCCTTTGAGTTTGCGAGATATTTCAAATAAACTGTTGACAAAATCAAATGATTTTGAAATGTTCAAATTTTTTTAATTTTCTTTATTTTGCTTCCGAATAGAAGCTATGTAATCATCAGAATTTTCGATTGTAATTTTTTTGATAGAAGATACTTAAATTGATCTAAATAGAGAGAAAATGATATTTTTAGTGCGTGTCTGTGTGTGTATGTCCGTGTGTGCATAAAAGTCTCAATTACAGCAAAATGGTTTTATAGAAAAATTTCATATTTTGTGGAAAGTTCCCTCTCGACAAACTTTATTTTTTAAGCTTTATTTGAAGAGAATCCGATCAGTACTTTTTGAGATATGTCCATTTTTCGGAAATCAGTTTTTAATGGAATTCCTGGAAACTATTTAACTGATGTTATTTATACTCATATATTGTCTCGAGATTTGTATCAGTTAGATGCCTGTGAATTTCGAGCTTATTTGCATGATTAGTTCTCGAGTCATTGCCGTTTTAATGATTTTTTCAATTTTTGATATTTTGATGATAGTTTGAAAAAAGTTGTATCACTTGCATTCGGAAGCATATTGCTAAAGTATTAGCAAAAAAAGCTATATCAGTTGGAAAGCAATACTATTATCCACTTATTTTTTTTTGTATTTAGGAGTCCTGGACAGAAGGCAGAGGTATCACTCCGATTATCAGAATCAGTTTTGGCATTGAAAGAACCAGATGAGGAGGAAATTCCAAAACAACACAGACTCGACGTTTCCACAGTTAATCATCAAATGCTCGGAGTATTTTCCCACGTTGCTGGTACAATTAAGAATCAATTTCGGGGCAATTTTCAGTTTTTGTTAAATATCTTGGAATTGAAGAGAGATAGAAGAATTTCAATAGAATATTTTTTGTAGTAAATGTCAAGAGCTATAGAAAATGTTTCTTAAAAAATTTTTCTATCTTTCTTAGTTTCTTAGATAATTAGAGAAAAAACTGATAACAAGCAATATTTACAATGATTTTAGCATCTAATAATTCCGATGCTGTAATTCCTGAGTCCGACAAGCTCTACATGGAGGGAAGAATCGTTCAGAAACTAGAATGTCGTCCAAATGGTGAGACAAATATGTTTTTGAATAATTTTATCACTTCAATTTCTGCATTTATTTTAATTCACATCAATTTTCAGCGGATAAATGTTACATGGCACTGAAAAAAGAGAGTATAAAACGTGCATCAGTACCAGTTAGACAGATTCAACAATTGGACAGAGTTGTACAAAATTTCAAACCTGTTTCCGATCACAAACACAATGTAAGAATATTTGATAGAATTTTCACGATAAATCAAGAAAATTTTTCATTCTTAAATCAGCAAATATCTGAAAAGGAATGAATTTATCGAAATAGTTAAAGAAACCTTCTTTGTGGAGAATTTAATTGTCTCCAAAAAAGGTCTCTCGACAAATTCTCCTAAACTCCACTCTCTCAGGGATATTTCCAAAATCAAGTACCCATGATTTATAAGCTAATTTTTACCTTCATCTTTTAAGATTGAGTATGCAGAAAAGAAAAAGGCAGAAGGAAAGAAGATGAGAGACGACAAAGACTCTGTGATGGACATGTTGTTTGCTGCATTTGAGAAGCATCAATATTACAATATCAAAGATTTAGTAAAAATAACGAGACAACCAATAGTAAGTAATTATTTTATTTTTCATCTATACAAATAACTTTGAACTGTAAAAAATGTTCATTTATAAACAAATATTTGTATATAAAATAATTTTCAATTTACAGGTTTATTTAAAGGAAATACTCAATGAGGTTTGCAATTATAATTTGAAAAATCCACACAGAAATACATGGGAATTGAAGCCTGAGTATCGACACTATAAGGCAGATAAACCAGCAGAGTCCACCAAAGAAGGCTCAGATGACTCAAGTTGATCATATTATTTATTATTAATGAATTTAACTTACCTCATTGAGTTATTTCGTATTAAAAAAAAGTCAACATGGCGACTTGTGATTTATTAATCAATTATTTTCGTAACAATTAGTTGTCAAACATTCGCGAAAGCCTGGAAAATGAGTGTTCTTTTATTTCCGTTCAATATATTGAAATCCAGAATTTCTTTTGATTTAGTGAAAAGAACAGTGCCTTCTTCGTAACGATGAGAGTTCAATTCAACTGAACCTTCGACAATTAATAAAATTCCAGCTGAATTTCTTCCAGTTAGAGAATACCTCATCGTTCCAGGTGAAATCTGTTAAAAGTAAAATTAAAAATTGAAATAAATTTGAAATTTTTGTAAATTCATTCGCTCACCTCAATTTTAGCAACAGCAAAATCTTTTGTTGGCGGTAGGAAGACTTCAGTAAATTCATCAATTTTTGTACCTTTAAACCTCTTCAATGAACCAGATTCGCACTTGTACGTTAACATTTCAACTAATGTTGGAACATCCTTCAATTTCGGAGTTAAACCGGCACGAACGACGTTATCAGAACACGCCATACACTCGATGCAGTCTAAATAGTAATAATTCACATGAATTTCAATTTATTTTAGAGTTAATGAATAAAAATTAAATTAGCAAACATTTGACAATATTTCGGATTCTTTGAGCCATTAAATAATTGTGAGAGAAGATCTTTAAAATATTTGCGCTTATAGTTTTTTGAACTTTTTAGAGGAGAGTGGGGCAGAACGGGCCTCCAAGATGACATGATTCAGAATTCTTTTCTGTAGTGGAGGACTTCATGAAAAAGTTCTTAAAAAAATAAGAACATGCTTCAATATCTGGACATTGCTGGTGAATTTTTTAGTTTTTTTTCGTGAAGGCCTTCATTTTTCGAAAAAATCGTAAATCATTTTGATCAAGATTATTTTTTCAAATAATTTGTTTTAAAATAAGTGGATGACAGTATTGCTTCCCAACTGATATAGCTTTTTCTGTTAATACTGTAGCAATATGCTTCCCAATGGAAGCGATACAACTTTTTTCAAACTATCATCAAAATATCAAATTTTGACAAATTCATTAAAGCAGCAATAACTCAAGAACTAATCATGCTAATAAACTCAAAATTGACAGGCATCTAACTGATACAACTCTCGGGATAATATATGAGTATTAATAACATCAGTTGAATAGTTTCCAGAAATTCTATTAAAAACTGATTTTCGAAAAGTTGATATATCTCAAAAAGTACCGATCGGATTCTCTTCGAATAAAGCTTAAAAAATAGAGTTCTTCGAGAGGAAGTTTTCCACGAAATATGAAATTTTTCTATAGAAACTTTTTGCTGTAATTGAGACGTTTATGCACACAGGCACACAGACATGCGCTAAAAATATCATTTTCTCTCTATTAAGATCATTTCAAGTATCTTCTATTAAACAAATATTACAATCGAAAATTCTGATGATTACATAGCTTCGATTCGGAAGCAAAAAAAAATTCTAATGTTCGATATTTCCAGTATATCATATGAAAAAAAATGTATTTACCACCCGAGAGATACGCATGTGGCTCATTAGCATCGAGATAAAGTGCCTCACCAGGTTTCAATGATATCCAATTGAAGAAATAAATACCAAAGCAACCAACATCACCAGGAAAATCCCTGTGCAGTTTTTCGAAGAGGCTTGCATTCACCTCTTCTCTACTGCATTCGTCTGAAAAGAAAAAATTCATTATCAGAAGTGAAATTGAGTGGAAAATTTGAGTTGACTCATCTCTCGATGATTTTATCGTTAGAAAAATACTCAACACACCCATTTGCGATAATCTCTCGAGAAAACTCTTCAATCTCTCGGCAGTTGAGTCAGCATGATGTGTGAGTAGTCCTTCCAAGCACTTTTGAAGATTTGCCCTCGAGTCGGCCTCGTCAGTTCCAATGAAATTACTGGCATTATCATCTCCAATAATCATACAAAGTTCTGGAATTATTTTTAGGAAATATTGAATTTCTGATACTGGACGAAAACCGCAGAGTGCCTCAAATGGTGTCAATGCTATCGCTAATTCTGGCTTATGATTTGGATCTTTGTAGATGTGAGGATGGAGTTTGTGAAGATTCTCAGCTCTTTCCTTTAAAAAAAAGAGAATTTTTTGGCAATTTCTGAAGGAAAAGGTGCAATTTGACGTTTTGTATTATTAAAATTGGAAGAAATCAGTGTCGATTCTAAAGATGAATTTTTTCTGATGATTCCATTGAAAAGGTGGGTAAATCTTCATTAGGAAACGTATCACCAAATCCATTTTTTGGAATTTTTAGAAATTTTTTTTTTTTAATGTAAAATTTTTACTTTTTTGGGATATCTCCGTTTTTATTGGCTATAACATCAAAATCTCGAATGGAGGTAAACGATAAGATCTTTTGTGATCGATCCATGTGGTTTCAACAAAGAAAAACACGGTTTTTGAAGTACTTATGGGCCTTAAGAGTTCGACTCGAAAAATTAGAATTTTCTAAAAATTCTGAAAATGTAATTTTGGAACATGTTTTCCACCGGAAATTTCCTCAGTTTTTCAATGAAGTACTCAAAAAAATTCTATCGCAAACAGTTCCATCGGAATCCCCATTTTATCCCAATTTTTCTAATAAATTTAATTATTTCCAGATTTTTGAAGAATTTGATAGGGGATGTGGGGTAAAATGGAAATTTTGAGGAAACGGTGGAAGATGGATTTTTTTCGATAATTCTATAGGGAAGCTGAGGAAATTTGCGATGGAAAACATGTGTTGAAATTGATTTTGGGCATTTTTAGGAAATTGGAGGATTTTGGAACAGAATTGAGGGTCAAGACCTTTTTGTTTATGGAAATTTTTAGTTTCTGAAGAATATCTCTGGCCATCATCTCTGGTGACCATTAGGTCATATCGTAAAAACTCGAGTTGGAGGTGAAAGGTGACATCACTGGCAATTGATCTATGGGGTTTTCAATTAATTATCATGAGTTTTGAAATAATTATGGCGAGAGAGTTGATTTTCACAAAATAGACTATAAGTCACTCGAAAATCCACGATTCTGACGGAAAAAATTAGAATTTCATAAAAACTCCAAAAAATAAATTTAAACCTACATTTTCCCCTTTAAATGTCCTCAGCTTCTCACTGGGATCATCAAAAAAAATCCATCTCCAGCCGCCTCCTTAAAATCCCCATTTCACTTATTTTCTCTTCCAATTTACCCAATAGCTTAAAAACCATTAGGTTTATCGAAAAAAACTCAGAAAGCCTTTTCTGTAGAGAATTAATTTAAATTGAATTCTCTCTAAAAAAAACGGTCTCTTGTGTTTTTTCTCTCAACCTACTCATTTCAAAGATATCTTCGAAAAAAAACCCTCAACCCCTTTAAGACTAAACATTGAACATAAAACTCCTTTTTTCCAATCAAAAAAAAAAAAAGATAATTACATAATTCTCTGATAAACAAAGTTTACCTTATCAGGATGTGCCTGAATGGACAAAGGTTTAGCAATCGACAAAACCTTGAATAAAAAAGGCAAACAATCCCCAAAAAGACCCCTAACATCATCACCAATCACGTGCTTATTATCTTCAAGGAAATCCTTCAATTTAACTCCACTTTCTTTAACATAAGACGGTCCACTATCGTGCGTCCCCATCCACAATTCTGCATAATTTTTATTTTCATCAATGATCACATCCTTATTAGCTCCTCTCAACAATTTAGCAACACTGCTATCCATGCCCTTTTTTCCCCAATCATAATGCTGTACAGTGCACTTCAATTCCATCTCACACCTCTTCAACAATCAGTGACTCTGGTAATAAAAAGTGAAAAAAACACGATATGATAAAACCAATTTAAACAGTTTATTTAACCATATTGAATGAATATTGTTATAATTTACTAAAATGATATTAAATTTTTCAGACATTACTTGAAATTCAAATGATTTTCCCTCCCTCAGGGATTGCTGCCGGTTTTATTCAATGAAAGTGATCCTCTGCCCCACTACTGCTCCTTTCAAAGGTTCAGAATCCACTGATTTTTCCCTTTTTTTCAATATTCCACGAAAATACAGCCGGAATTCCGCGTGAAGAGGAGAGATAAGTCGAGGAAGAGAAGATTTAATGCGATTGGAGACGCGGCAAAGATCGGCAGGGGGCGCTAGGTGTCTCTTCCACCAATGGGAGGAGCTTATTTCGGTTCTAGGGGAAAGGCAGATGCTCATTGGCTGTTGCTGCTTTTTTCGGGGGGTGAGCTTCCGGTTTGGAAGTGTCGGCTTCTTTTCTACGGTTGTCGTGTAACGGGTAAGTCCTCTTTTTTTCCAGTCCCCATATTTTTCCTATTTTTCCACTTAAATTGGTTTTAATTTATTAGAGAAAAAGGTTTTAATTGGAATCGTTGTTTTTTTCTCAGGTAAAGGTGAAAAATCCAGCAAAATGGTTGCCCAAAAGAAACAGGTAAATTATTTATAATAATAATCCGCCACGTGGTCCACATGTTTAACCTCAAAATGAAAATCTTGGATTCTAATTGCGATTCTTTTTTTCTTTTTTATTTTAATGAATTTAGAAAAAGGCGATGGAGAGCATCAACTCCAGACTTGCTCTCGTCATGAAGTCTGGAAAATACGTGCTTGGATACAAACAGACATTGAAATCACTGCGTCAGGGAAAAGCCAAGCTCGTCATCATTGCCAATAATACTCCACCACTTAGGTGAGACTGAGATGCAGCTCTCCAAACATTTGTTGTACAAATTTATTTTATTTTCAGCGATAATAATTACGTGGCTCTTCATTATTCTGAAAAAAAATTGGAGGATTGATTTTATTTTGTCATTCGATTTTTTGAAATATCTTGGAAACTAGGTACTTTTTGCCCCAAGATGGTTTTATAGATAATTTCAAGAGCTACGAAAAAGTGTCCTGGGGCAAGAAAAACGTATCTCCATTATTTATCGCGATATTCCTAAAAAAAAAAACTAATTACGAAAAAAATGACACATTGAAAATAAATTCAATGTTTCAATAATTCTTAGCGAATATCTTGAAAACTAATGGAGATACGCCCTTTTGTAACCCAGTTCTTTCTTGTAGAAAATTGTAAAAGCTCCAAAAAAAGGATTATGGTAAAATCGCTTTATCTCACTTAGTTTCCGAGCTGTTCGAGACAAATTGATGATGGAATAAAATCATTTCTTCTGAAAATTGAAAATTGTTAAAAGTAATATGCAAAAATTTTATTTCGTGGTTTTGAGGGAAAAGACTTCAGAGAAAGCTCAATTATTTTGCTGGAAATAATTTTTAATTGCGTGTTGATAAAATGAGGAGATAATTGAAATCAAAGAACTTGAAAAGAGGTAAAATGGGGTATTTTAGCAAAATGGGTGATAATTGATTTTTTTTGGACCGCATTGAAGAACTGAGCAAGTTTGCTGTAGAAAACATGGTTTGGAATTTATTTTTGAAATTTTTTTGAAAATTTGAATATTTTCAAGTCAAAACTCTTTAAATTTACGAAAAATTTCTGTTTTCGGTAGATATCTCCAGTTCTGATTGTCAGAGAAATTGCCATCGATTCATGGGGTTACGAATTGATTTTTGAAGTAGTTATAGGGAAAATTATTTTCATAAGCCTGCCAAAAATCATATTCACTCAAAAATTAATATTTCTTGTTTCGAAACTCCATGAATTGATAGCAAATGATCCCACCATTCATCTTCACTTGAAATTTTCACAATACAACAATTAGAACCGGAGATATCTTCAGAATCTTCAAAATGTTCGAATTTTCAAAAAAAATCTGAAAACTAATTTTTTATATATGTTTTCAGGCTGAAACTTCCTCAGCTTTTCAATAATATCATCAAAAAGAATCAATCTTAGGTACTTCCACTAATTTCGATTAATTTTCATAGTAATAATTTGCTCAATATTTATTTCGCAATGAAAAATAATCAAAAAGAGTGAAAGTTGAAAAGTTTTCACTCAGGTGCTCCATTTTCCTCTACTCTCCTACATAAATTTCGTCGTCGTCATAATTTAACAAACGTAATTTCAAACTTTTGTTTTATGTATCTAAAATTTATCTCCTCGTTTTATTTGATTAATATTATTGAAATTGTACAACATGTGTTATTGGACTTCTGCGGAGTAGTCTCCACAGAGCCCGTGCTCGTGAGTGCACCAAGGGCAAAAAAAACGCAATCAACTAAATTAAGATTAAATCTCAATTTTCCACATTTTTTGTTATGATATTCAGGAAATCAGAGATTGAGTACTACGCAATGTTGGCTAAAACTGGAGTTCACCACTACACTGGCAACAACATTGAGTTAGGTACAGCCTGCGGAAAATACTTCCGTGTATGTACCCTATCCATCACCGATCCTGGAAACTCTGATATCATTAAATCTATGCCAACTGGTGATCAGGCATAATTTTATTTTTTTTACACAATAAACGACCATGTAATAATTACATTGAGTTTGTTGGATAAAAAGTGAAGAAAATAAAGGAAAATCAGGGACAATATTCGTCCGAGAAAATAATGTTTTTTTATTTCATAATATTGTACCACAAATCCTTAAATCTATTTTTTTTATAAATATTTTATTGAACTTTTTGGGTTTTCGCTGTTGATGGAGCTCCCAGGATTTTTTTCCTCTGGCCAAACATGTGTAGATACATTTGTGGAAAGACTAGAATGAAGGAATGTAGAAGAACTTTATTGATAGAATAAAAAAAAATCATGATTTGAGTAATGAAGCAGAAGAGATAACTCGATTCTTTGTCATTTTTTAACTTTTGTGAGATTTTCTCGTCGTAAAAGAAAAGCGGCAAGAAACTTTATTACAAAAGTTCTTTTATCTTTCGTACTTTTAAAAGTATCTCATGAAAAAAGTGATCGTAAAATTCATTGATAGCTAAAGTTTATCATTTCTTTTGACTTACGTGGAATGTAAAGAAGCATTACAGCAATGAGAAGATAATGATAGCTGAATGTAAAATTCCATGAATTTGGTAATGCATAACTCCACAATTCTGGCCTAGATGCTGCATAATTTTGTGCTGCATAGAAGCACAAAAGTTCTCCAGTGACTCCAATTGGATAGAGAGCGATAAAAGTTGTGTATCTTGAAGATAAATTGAAATATCAGTAAATATTTATTGAGATCTAGAAAACTAAGGGAGATAGGTCCTTTTTGTTCTCAAGCATTTTTTAGAGTATTTTGAGAGCTACAAAAAAGATCTCCACGAAAATATCCCTATCTCGTTCAATTTCCACGATATTCCATGAAAAGTGATCACAAGTGGGAAAACAGAAAAAGTCGACTATTCGTTTTTTTTTCAAATATCTCGGAAACTAATGGAGATAAGCTTTTTTGGCCTAATCCTTTTCTGCTCTGCAAATTCTCAAGAAAAGTGTTTTGAAGCAAAAAGGGCGTATCTCCATCAGTTTCCGAGATATTTGAGAAAAACTAGGAAAAAAATCGACTTTTTCCGTTTTTTTTCTACTAAATCAAATGAATTACCTCAGCCAAACGAGAAAATGAGGCACAAAACCAATTAAATTGGCGAAATAATATCCATATCGTATTATTTCTGTGACTGACCAAGCCAAAAGAGCTATTGGTAGTCCAGATGATGCTGCAGCTGCTGTTGGAGGTGTTGCTAATAACACACCACAAACAACCATAACTCTGCTCAGTACTTGAAATGTCGTAATCACTGGATTTGAACGCACCAAACCAACAACAGCATGAACAATCTGGAAAGGATCAATTTCATTATAATAAAATTTTCATGTTTTATATTATTAAAATCACTTGAAATCAATGGAAATATTGAAGATAGGTTTTTTCTGATGATTCCATTGAAAAGCTGAGGAAATTTGCCATGGAAATCATATGCTAGCATTGATTTTTTCGAATTTTCCCAAAAAATTCGATTTTTCGATCAAGATTTGATGGTGAAGACCTTTTCTTTTTTGAAAAGTTTTACTTTTTTGGGGATATCTTCGGTTCTATTAGTCGTAGCGATCTGGTATTGTTCTCAAATGAGGAGTGAACTCACTTCTCATCGATTTATATACTTGTACAGAAAAATTATTCTTTTTCTCAAGAAAAATTTCCAAAAAAGTTTTGTCAAAAAAGTAAAATTTTTACGGAATTCAAAAAAAAAAATTTTGACACTTTTTCCTCCTAAAATTTCTCCAGCTTTTCAATGAAATCATCAGAAAATCTCTATCCCAAACTGTTTAATTGGAATGTCCATTTTATCCCAATTTCTCCTAATTTCTATTTAATTAAAATAAATGTCAGCTGCAAGTCTAAAGTTCATGTTTATTGTTAGTTAAAGTTATTTACTTCAAGTACTGCGGCATTCTGGAAAATCATCAGCGATGTGTATTCAACGTTCCACAAACTTTGACCTTTGAAGTCACTCGTGAAGTAAAACCTTGTTAATAAACATAGGATATAACTCCAACTGTGAAAAATAAATAGAAATTAGGGATAAAAAAAATTGATAAACTCATTGGAATGTGAAAGTTTTCGAGTTTATGTGACTTGGATTTTTTCCAAAAATTACTTTACTTTATGTAGAGGGCGAGACAATAAAAACAGCAAAAATTCTGAATACTCATAAATTTTTTTCATAATATTCCAAACATTTTTCATTAAGAAAATCAGAATATTTCAATTTTTTTAATGGTTTTTGAAAAATATCTCGGAAACTAAGTGAGATAGCGAAATTTCTGTAGGGACCTTTTTTTAAGAGCATTTCAAGAGCTACAAAAAAGGTCTCTTTAAAAAATTCGCTATCTCCCTTATCTTCCGAAATACTCTAAAAAAACCAACTCAACTTCCTCATTTTCCTTAAAAAAATGGACTTTCGACCTCAGTATAATGATAATAATTCCAGCGAAATGACAAAACTTACCCAATTACAAGTCCAGCATTATAAACACAGAGATATATTCTCCCAAAAGCCCCAGGTCCACTTTTCCCTTTATCTCCTTTTCCTGCCATAATTTTTCTCTTTTTTTTAGATTAAAAAAAAAACTCGCACTGAAAAAAAAATCATAAATTACCTTTACAATGTGAAGTTTGAAATGACTCTGCAGTACTCGTAGTTCCCAATGTAAATTCGTTTTTCCCCCCTTCAAGAAATGAAACCTGCTCAAAAATTCAATTTCATTCCCCTTCCCTTTTTTCTTTCATTTCATCAAAAAAAAAACAGAAGTTATTTACCATTTTTCTTTCAAATTAAAGGCACTTGCTTTTTTTTTTTTGAAGGCACTTGCTTACGTCTGCAATTTTTGATCAAAAAAAAATTCATTCTCAACAAAAATAACGATTAAAAAATGAAATAAAGAGTAAAACTCGTTTTTTTCATAATTTTTTAGAAGTTAAGTAGTAAATGCATGTTTACTGACCTCTTCCCAATTTTTTTAACAAAAAAAATGGATTTCCTCAATAACAATTTGACCTTGACCTTACATTATTCACGAATTAATGGGAGAAGGGGAGAAGCGATGAGAATGTCCACAGCATCAAAGTGATTGAGGTTTAATCACGTTTTTTTTTTTTTTTGAATATTCACCAGAAAAAAAAATCTTTATCACCGAAAAGGGCAGTAACCTATGTAGATGTCGCTGCAGTCAATAGCCAACAATGTGCATGTGACCTTGAGGCTTTTAAATCGAAAAATACACGTGCATTTTTGCAATCGAAACACTCGAAAATAATAAAAAAGGGATTGTCATTAAAATGTTCAAGGGACTGAGTAATTTTAATAAATTCAGGAATTCATTGAAAATCGATAAAAAATATTTTTCCAATAAATTTGTGTACAGCAAAGAGATCATTGAGGCGAAAAAAAATGGCGAACCAATTGTTGCTTTGGAGACAACAATCGTCACTCATGGAATGCCGTATCCAGACAATTATGAGACGGCCCTTAATGTTGAGAGTATTGTCAAGAAAAAGGTATTTTTTTTTAACTTGAAAGCTTGATGAAATTGAAGAGAAAAAAAATTTAAAAAATTTATTCTGTCTGTTTTTTCGAAATATGTCGAAAACTATTGAAGATACACTGTTTTGCGCTTCAATGGTTTTGTGAAAAATTCTAAGGGCTACAAAAAAGGATTCTTGCAGAATCGCTCTATTTCACTTAGTTTCCGAGATATTTGAAAAATAACTGATGACGAAAAAATTCGTTTATTATTGATTGATTTTTCTTTCTGATGGTTTTTTCAGGATGTCTCGGGAATTGAGGGAGATAGAGCGGTTTTGCTTGAATCCTTTCTTTGCGCTCTTAAAATTTTCTACATAAAAGATTTCTACAAAAATTTTGCTATCTCGCTTAGTTTCTGTAGTATTCTTGAAAACAGATGGAAATAATTGAATTGGTCTGTTTTTGTCATCTTTTTGCTTCCGAATGGAAACTATGTAATCATCAGAATTTTTGATTGTAATTTTTTTAATAGAAGATACTTAAAATTGTCTCAATAGAGAGGAAATGATATTTTTAGCGCATGTCTGTGTGTGTATGTCCCTGGGGGCAGAAAAGTCTCAATTACAGCAAAACAATTTTATAGAAAAATTCCATATTTCGTGGAAAACTTCCTCTCGATGAACTCTATTTTTTAAGCTTTATTTGAAGAGAATTCGATCGGTACTTTTTGAGATATGTCCATTTTTCGAAAATCAGTTTTTTAAGGAATTTCTGTAAAATATTCAACTGATGATATTTATACTCATATAGTATCTCTAGAATCGTATCAGTTAGATGCCTGTAAATTTTGAGCTTATTTGCATGATTAGTTCTCGAGTTATTGTTGTTTTAATGAATTTTTCAAAATTTAATATTTTGATGATGATTTGAAAAAAGTTGTATCACTTGCATTCGGAAGCATATTGCTAAAATATCAGCAGAAAAAGCTACATCGGTAGGAAAGCAATACTATTATCCACTTGTTTTGGAGATATCTTCGGTTCTATCGGTTGTAACGATCTGGGATCAATTCTAAATGAATAGTGAGATCATTTCCCATCGATTTATGGGGTTTTGAATTAAAAAATATCGATATTTCACATAGTTATAGGGCAAAACCCGAAGATCACATATTTCCACAAAAGTTGCCAAAACTATCTGAAAAATCGATATTTTTAAATTCAAATCCACATAAATCGATGGAGAATGATCTCAGCTTTCATTTGAAATTGGTCTCATGTTGCTACGACCAATAGAACCGGAGATGTTCCAAAAAAACTGAATATTTTTACGAATCGAAAGGTTTTTTCCCCTCAAAAGTGCTCAAAAAAAATCAAATTTTCAAAAAATTGAAAAAGAATCAATTCTGTCACTCGGTATCTGCCTAAAATTTCCTCAGCTTTTCAATAGAATCATCAAAAAAAAATCTATCTCCCACTGTTTCATTATAATGTCCATTTTGCCCCATTTCCCCCTATCTATCCTAGAAAAAAATTTCAATCCAGCGAAATATCATTTTTCTAATCTTCGAAACACAATATAATGTTCATCAACTCAAATAAGAGCCTATGAAACTGTTAGATATAACACTAATTATCGAATTTCTTATGTTCGATCACTGGTGTTTGACGAGTCTTATCCGTTCGAGCACTGGTCCACTCATCCTAATTCCATTACGATTGTGAATTACGGTAATCCTAGTGGCAGGTCCAAATGATCTACTTTAGTTTTCCATTTTTCCAAGTTATCATAAATATTCTAATTATTTCGATTTTATGACATTTCACCGTTATTAAAACTATATCCACAATGGTAAATTGTTATTGAATAATATTATGAATATTCAATATTATTCCGAATTTGACTCACGCTGTCCCAGCATCGAGGACTGGGATTGGAGGATCCTAGGATTTCAAATACCAATATTCCCGCCATTGATGTTTTCATGTAATGATTTGAATTAATCGTCGCTATATGTCCGGTAACATGCATTTTTCATGATTTTGAAAATTAATAGACATTCTGACGAACAATAATGTATATGGTTACATAAGGAAAAATTAGGTCTGTGACCATGAATTGTTGTAATGAAACTGAAACTGAACCTCGCTTATGGAGTTCTAATATTAATTTAATTCTTTTCAAAAATTAATTTTGGCCTTATTTGTCCGGTAACATGGGGTAAACTAGATTTTTTTTAAATCTCCTCATGCTACCCTATCGAACGTGACCAAAATTGAAAAGGAAAAATAGATCACTGAAACCACTAGGATCACCTTGACGTTTATTTAATGATTCAGGGCGCAGTTCCAGCGACAATTGGGATAATAAACGGAAGAATTCACGTGGGTTTGGATAAAGGCGAGATAAAGAAACTTGCTGAAGATGCTGGTGGTCCTATGGGCGCAATAAAGTGCTCGCAGAGGGACATTTGCGGAATTGTTGCTGGTGGTAAAAACGGAGGTACAACTGTTGGTGGTACTGTAACAATAGCACATATTGCTGGAATCTCGGTTATGGCAACCGGTGGAATTGGCGGTGTTCACAGAGGAGCTGAGGAAACATTCGATATCAGCTCTGATTTAGTTGTACTTGGAAAAACACCAGTCGCTGTTGTTTGTGCTGGAATTAAAGCGATTCTCGATATTCCAAAAACCCTTGAATTTCTGGTAATTCCTTTTCTTCAATGGAATTCACTGAATATCTCGGAAACTAATGGAGATACGTCCTTTTTTTCTTAATTTTTTTTAATAGCTCTAGGAAGTCTGTGCAAAACCATCTTAGGGGAAAATTGCAGTATCTCGTTGAGTTTCCGGGATATTCTAAAGAAAATGAAATGATAAATTTTTACGATTTCACTCCTGAACTTTATTTTAAATCCATTTTTTTCAAAATAGCTCGGAAAATAAATGAGATATGCCCTTTTTTACCAAATTTTTTTTTGTAGCTCTCAAAATTCTGTGAAAGAATATCTCTTGCAAAAAAAACGTATCTCCATTAATTTCCGAGATATTTCCAAAAAACATTATTAGAATAAAAAATTTATTTAAAATAACTCTTTTTTCTTGGTCATTAGTTTTTAACGAATATCTCGGAAACTAAGCGAGATATCGAAATTTTGGTGGTGACCTTCTTCGTAGCTCTTGAAATTCTCTACAAAAAATGAAATTATCCACGAAATTTTTCCATCTCCATTATTTTTCAAGATATTTTATGAAAATTCATTGAAAAATAGAGTTGATAAAATCCATTTTAGAAGATAAATAAATGAAGAGATTCATGAATCAATGGGATTTTATCAGTTGCATTGAAAAATCAGGATTAAAAAAGATGAAAGAAAAAATATTGTTATTTATCCTATTATCTCGAGAGCCATTCATGCAAAAATTATTGTATTACAGTATTTTCCAACGGAAATTTTTCGTCTGGCTCTGAAATTGTATCTATAAAAATTTATGAAATTCTTCAATTCAAAGAAACAGCATAAAATGAAATATAAATAAATAAATTGATGCTTTCTTGAAATTGAAGGAAATGAAATGATTTATTTTCATCCACATTTCCGAGATTTTAAGAGAGGAAATACAGAGTGGCAGGGAGTTATGAATGTCATTGGGAAAAAAACTGGAAAATTTCCAATTCAAACACACATGATAAAACATTGGAGCTGATCAATTTCACCAGATAAAGTGTAGAGAGGGAGAAAAAAAAAGATAAAAATAATAAAACTTTCATTTTTTTTACTGCTGGATATTTCACGGAATAAATGACCAATGAAAAATGGTTTTCCTATATTGAAACGAAATCGGAATTTACATTTTCCAATAAGCCATGTATCCATGCTATGTGCTCAATTCATTTTTTCCACAAAAAAAAATCGATAATTCAAGAATATCTCGGAAATCAAGCGAAATAACTGAATTATCGTGGAGACATTTTTTTGTAGAGAAAAAAAAGTACAAAAAATATTTCTAAAAAAAACTGAGTTGAATTGTCTGGATTTCTTTAAAATGTCATAGTGGAAGGTGGTGTAAAATAGACATTCCAATCGAATGGTTTGAGATAGAGATTCTCCGATGATTCGATTGGAAAGCTGAGAAAATTTCAGGTGGAAAACATGTGTCAAAATTATTTTTTTCCAATTTTTAAAAAATTTTACATTTTTGGCCAAGTTTTCGAAAATCGAAAAAATTCACTTTTTCGGCGATGTCTCCGGTTCTATTGGTCGTAGTGACCTGGGGCTGATCTCAAAGGAAAAGTAAGCTCATTCCTCATTGATTTATGTGGCTCAAACAAAAATTTTGTTCATTTTTCAAATACTCATACTCTCTTTTCGAAGAATCAGTTTTTGCCCTATAAATACTTGAAAAATTGATATTTTTTTAAAAACCACATACATCGATGTGAAACGAACTCGACCTTCCTTTGAGATCAGCACGAGCTCACTACGATCAATAGAACCAGAGATATTCCCAAAAAACTGAAATTTTTCAAACACAGAAGTATTTTTACCTTCAAATCTTGAGCAAGAAAATGGAATATTTGAAAAATTCGAAAAAATAACTTTTAACATATGATTTTCATGGGAAATTTCCTCAGCTTTTCACTGGAATTAACAGAAAAAAATCTGTCTCCAATATCGCGTTACTAATGCCAAAAGGGCGTATCGCGGATTTTACGCCCTTTTGGCTTTGCAGAACCAGAAGGGCGTATCGAAAACAATGTTCCTCTCCTGTTTGATTCAAAAATGTTGAAAACGTATTTTCCTGTGAGAAAAATACAGAAAAAATTTTTTTTTTGTGTACGCCCTTTTGGCTTTAAGAGACAAAAAATGTAAAGCCAAAAGGGCGTATCCCAACTTTTTTTCATCGCAATTATTATTTGGGATCAGGAGGGTGTTTATCCAGTTCTCCGTGATTATCCCGGTGAATAAGCGAGATAGAGCGAAATGGACATTAGTATGGGATCAGGAGGGAGTTTTATCAGATTTTCGGGATTATCTCAGTGAATAAGCGAGATAGAGCGAAATGGACATTGGTATGGGATCAGAAGGGAGTTTCTCTAGTTCTTCGTGATTATCTCGGTGAATAAGCGAGATAGAGCGAAATGGACGTTCATTTGGGATCAGCAGGAAGTTCATTCAGTTTTTCGTGATTATCTCGGTCAATAAACGAGATAGAGCGAAATGAATATTAATATGGGATCAGGAGTGAGTTTTATTCAGTTTTTCGTGATTATCCTGGTGAATAAGCGAGATAGAGCGAAATAGACGTTGATTTGGGATCAGAAGGGAGTTTATTCAGTTTTTCGCTATTATTTCGGTAAATGAGCGAGATAAAGCGAAATGGACATTAATTTGGGATCAGCAGGAAGTTTGTCGTTTTTTTCGTGATTATCTCGGTGAATAATCGAGATAGAGCGAAATAGACATGAATGTGAAATCGGCAGGGAGTTTTTCCAGTTTTTGCCGATTAACTCGGAAAATAAGCGAGATAGAGCGAAATAGACGTTGATATGGTATCACCAGGGAGTTTTCCAGTTTTTCGTGATTATCCTGGTGAATCAGTAAGATAGAGCGTAGCGGTCGTTAATTTGGGATCGGAAGGGATTTTATTCAGTTTTTCGTGACTATATCGGTGAATAAGCGAGATAGAGCAAAATAGACATTAATATGGGATCAGAAGGGAGTTTCCACATGAAAGAATTCCTTTTGATCCCAAACTAACGTCCATTTACCTTTATCTCCCTTGTTCACCCGGATAATCACGAAAAACTGAAAAACTCCGTGATGATCCCATATCAACGTCCATTTCGCTCTATCTCCTTTATTTACCGAAATAATAGCGAATAACTGAATAAACTCCCTCCTGATGCCAAATCAACGTCTATTTCGCTCTATCTCGCTTATTTACCAGGGTAATCACGAAAACTGGAAAACTCCCTGGTGATCCCATATCAACGTCCATTTCGCTCTATCTCGCTTATTCACCGAGATAATCCCAAAAATCTGATAAAACTCCCTCCTGATCCCATACTAATGTCTATTTCGCTCTATCTCGCTTATATTCCAAGTTAATCGGCAAAAACTGGGAAGACTCCCTCCCGATTCCACATTAATGTCTATTTCGTTCTATCTTGCTTATTCACCGAGATAATCACGAAAAAAACGACAAACTTCCTGCTGATCCCAAATCAATGTCCATTTCGCTCTATCTCGCTTATTTACCGAAATACTAGCGAAAAACTGAATAAACTCCCTCCTGATCCCAAATCAACGTCTATTTCGCTCTATCTCGCTTATTCACCAGGATAATCACGAAAAACTGAATAAAACTCACTCCTGATCCCATATTAATATTCATTTCGCTCTATCTCGTTTATTGACCGAGATAATCACGAAAAACTGAATGAACTTCCTGCTGATCCCAAATGAACGTCCATTTCGCTCTATCTCGCTTATTCACCGAGATAATCACGAAGAACTAGAGAAACTCCCTTCTGATCCCATACCAATGTCCATTTCGCTCTATCTCGCTTATTCACTGAGATAATCCCGAAAATCTGATAAAACTCCCTCCTGATCCCAAATAATAATTGCGATGAAAAAAAGTTGGAATACGCCCTTTTGGCTTTAAATTTTTTGTCTCTTAAAGCCAAAAGGGCGTACACAAAAAAAAAATTTTTTCTGTATTTTTCTGACAGAAAAATACGTTTCCAACATTTTTGACTCAAACAGGAGAGGAACATTGTTTTCGATACGCCCTTTTGGTTCTGCAAAGCCAAAAGGGCGTAAAATTCGCGATACGCCCTTTTGGCATTAGTAACGCGATATTTCCATCGATTTCGAGTACTTGTCATAGTATAAAATACAAAAACACGTGTCTGTTTTATCTCTTGTGTCCATTTTACTGCACTTTCCCCAAATAAATATTGTCTTTTATTTTTAACAGGAAACTCTCGGTGTACCAGTAGTGACAATTGGCGATACCGATAAATTTCCAGCTTTCTACAGTCGCAATACATTGAATAATATAAAATCACCAATGAGATTATCCGGATTTATTGAAGCAGCTGAATGTATTAAAGCTCAACGTGAACTTGGTTTAAATTCTGGTATAATTTTTGCTATACCAATACCTGCAGCAGCCTCTCTCGACCCAATGGAGATCGAAAAATTCATACAAACAGCTACCATTGAATTCCGTGAGAATAAAATAAATGGAAAAGATGTGACACCTTATTTATTAAAGAGGATTACTGAACTTTCCAAAGGAAAATCATTAGAAGCGAGTGAGTATTTTTTTTTCATTTCAGTTTTTTTTCACTAATCTGCAGAATTAACTGAAAATTCATTTTTTTTGCAGATAAAATTCTGATCCAGAATAATGCAGCAGCAGCCGCCGAAATTTCCATGAACTTATCGGAATTATTAAATAAGACTGATAATTATGTTAATGAAATTAAGCAGAAAAAAATTCATGGCTCACCAGTGAGTTAATTAAAAATTCAAAATTGTAAAAATTGTAATATTAATGAGAATAAAGAAATTCAAAGAGATTATCTCAAAATCGAAAGGGACTCGAGAGAATTTATCAAGAGACCACTTTTGTAGCCCAGAAAATTCTCTACAAAAAAGGTCTCTACAAAAATTTCCGTACCTCCTTCGGATTCTGAGATATTCTACAAAAAACGATCGCCCTGACAAAAATTCTTCATCACTGAATTAATTAGCATGAATTATTTTCATTAATTAGAAAAATCATGTATTCCAGGTGGTAATTGGAGGAGCAGTACTGGACACAGTGTTGCAATGTGAGGAGCCATCAATTCGTGTGAGTAAATGAGAAAAAAAAGCCTTTTTTTTTATACTAAATAACCAATTTTTCTCGTGTTTATTCGTATAATTATGATAATAAAGAATTTTTTTAAGTAGTAAATTAATGGGTTTAACACGCATACGTAACATACGATATTAATACATGTTCCATTGCGTTTTTCTGATTTTTTTTTTCGCCAAGAATACACATGCAATTTTACGTATAGCATTATTATACTGGAAAATCCTTTTTCTTTTTAATTATTCAAATAAATTTTCCAATTTTTATTATCATTTTACATATATGAGGCCTTGATGCGAAATGAGCCAAAAAAAATAGGATTATCAAAGCCTCTAATGCTTCAACTTTATTATTCACTTTGCGGCACGTTTAGTTTAATTATATCATACAAAAAGCAAAGCAAAGGATAATAAGAAAGCAGTCTCGATAGTTTCTATTATTGGTTTTGCTTGTTTTATTCTCTCTGGTTGTTATTATTCATTCGTTTTATTGTTTAAACATCCTGAATATACTTCCAATGAAACAACAATCATTCTCACGTAATGAAAGACAGTCAAATTGTTTTTTTTTTTTTTTTCATTAATAAATTACATTTTTCTTTTCAATTCAGGAGTTAAGTGACAGAGAATTCTTAGGATATCTCGAGAACGATGAGGGATAGGAGAATTCACCAGGAGACCTTTTTTGTAGAACGGAAAATTGCCTACAAAAAAGGTATCCTGTAATTTTTACGTAGACCCACTCGCGTCAAAAATATCTTCAAAAAACTCTGACACTTCTCTACAAGATTATCTTCAAATTTTCTTGGATAATCTAGATACCACTGGTTTTATGACTAGCTGGTAAATTTTTAAGTTAACGTTTAACAGATTCTTCTTTTTTATGAGTAATTCCCACTTTTTCATTAAATTAAATATTTCATATATATTCATATATATATACGTATGTATATTTATAATTCTTCATTAAAGCAGGCACTATTCAAAGCTCCCGTCTCCTCGATCTCTCTTATCTAAATTGTTTCACCTTACTTTTTTTATATATAATTTTTGTGTTTTTGGTTATTTTTCTTTAATTTTAATTATCATTTTTTTTTCTTCTTAAATTATACAGTTAATTATGACAGCTAACAAGTTAATTACAAACATCTCGAATTTTTTCTTTCTTTAAAGCCTCGAATTATTTATTCAATTTCTATTTACGTATCGGAGCACTTGCCTCTGTCACTAGTTTCTTCGTTTTTTCCTTCAACTAATTGTATTTAGTATGTCATTTTTTTCATATAATTATATATAATTTTTTTGGTTTTTTCGTCTTTTTTATAGGAATTTTTTTTTTCTCATTTTTTAAATTTTATATTGAGAAAAGGAATTTTCTTCAAAAAAATAGTTGTTATAAACTCGATTAATACCAAAAGACACGAGCAGATGAATTTTCAATTATTTTTTTACCACGAAAATGAAGTTATGAGGATGAAAACAATTATTATTACAAGTAATTTGTTCAAATGACTTTGTTCATTTCATTTTCATTAGTTGTTTCAATTCAAATAGAATTAATTTCATTTAAACGCATTTTTGTGCGTTTTTTCTATCGTCATTTGTCTGTGTCTATCTCGTTATTTTATCATTAGTTCATTCGCATTTTCTTTTCTTTATCGAGTCATTTTTTATCGTATGTTTGAGCCACGAAAGCTTAATTATTTAGTGTCCTTGATGAGAATTATAAAAAGAAACCGATGAATTCTCTTAATTATATTTTTTTCTCGTTCTTCCACGCCCCAATAACAAGCCAGGATAATGAGACTTTTTAATTAATTATACTTTCCCCCAATTTTTTCTATTTTTAGGTATATTCATAAATTTTCATCGGTTTTTTTCATCAACAAACTCGCTTTATGACGATATTAATGCCACAAACACAATTAATCACAATTCAGACACTTATACTTAATCCTCTTGTCTATTTTACTTTCTTCCACTTCTACTCACTTAAATTCCAAAATATAAAAAAAAAAAGAAAACAGATGAATTCGAAGATTTCAAACAAGTCGATTTTATTCCAGTTTTTTGAAAATATCCTAGAAACTAAGCGAGATAACGCGATTTCTTCATCCGTTTTTGTAGCTCTTGAAATTCTCTACAAAAAAGTCTTAGGACAAAAAGGGCGTATCTCTATTAATTTCGAAGATTAAAAAAAAACTGGTGAAAACTTTGAATTTTTAAAATTTTCTTATTTCTCCTTTTTCTAAATTTCAAACTAAGCTTGCCCAACAACTTTACAATAGCTTTCGCAATACAAAAATAATTATAGACAAAGTCGAGTGGCGTCATTAATGTCAACAAATATAAATCCCACTTAACGAACAAAAAAAAATAGAAAATGTTGGAATAATGTAAAAGAAAAAATTTAAACCATTAGTAACTATTTACAGAGATTCAGAATATTTATTCTCGTCGTATGTGTAATGTCAAAATTTTGACAGTAATTGAAAGAAAAAAAATCTCGACAGTTACTGCAACCAACTGGTGCACTCTTTCCGCTTTAAAATCCTTCGTTATTTTTTTCTCTCATTTTTCTTTGTTTTTTCTTCTCATTTTTTCCTGTTTTTTTCTTTAAATCTCTTTTCAATGTATTCAGATGCTCTTTGGGCTGATACTAAATTAATTCGGACGATGGGTAATTACGCTAATGCTCGAAGATTCAACTAACGTGATGTTTCTCCTCCCACATTAAAAAAAAAATCCTCTTAACCACTTCTTTTTCCCCCTGTTATTTCTGTTATTTTCTTCTGCTTTTAAATCTTGGTCATTTTTATGCAAAATCCATGAGTTTCTTTTGCTTTTGATACTGGCAGTAACATCAGTTTCTTAATAATTATAAAGTTTATTATTTTCTCATCGTTGATGTAACTCAGAGATTGAATTTCAAAGAATTTAATGAGAAGAAATAAGAAGAGTGAAGAAAATTCCAAAGTGAAATGGCTTGTTTAACATTTTTTTTTCCACTGGATTATTCGATTTTCATAAGTCCAACACATTTTCAGTCTTGGTCGCACAACCCTCTAGATTCGACGAATATTTTAAAATTACATTTAATGAATTAACAATAGAAATGAGTCGATATTTGAAGTTTCTGCAAGAAATCTCTGAATTTAGTGGAGATACGTTCTTTTTTGCTCTAAGATACTTTTGTAGCTATTGAAATTTTCTACAAAAAAGTGTCTTGGAGCAAAAAAGGCGTATGTCCATTATTTACCAAAGATATTTATGAAAAAAAAGAATTTTTTTAAAAATAAGTCGATTTTTCCTGTCATTCATTCTTTGATAGATATCTTCAAAGCGAGTAAGTTTAGAAGAAAATGTCAGGAGAGCTTTTTTGTTGAAAATTTAATTCTCTACAAAAAAAAGCTCATCTGACATTTTTTTCTAAACCTCATGGTTTACGAGATATTTAAAAAATTGATTCAACTTATTAAATAATGGAATTTGAATTAATGATAAATGCATTGAACTACTTGTAAAATGGATCAAGCTCGACTGGCCTATTGGTTCTGTATAAAAAACAATTCGACGTTTGTCGCCACCACTTCCATAGTCAGGTCCTTCTATTTTGTCCAACAATTGTTATACCAGTCTGTTGATTACCACCATTTGACATTAAATAACGTCTATTAAATTCACGCATTTCATAATTATTATTACCATTACTTTTTTCACGTGTTGAATTACAATTACGTTGGGCAATTGATGTTGGTGTTGTTTCTTCTAGTATTAGAGCACAGTGACTATTAGTATCACTGTCAGCTCCAGTATCCTGTTGTATATTACTTGTAAATAGTAGAGGATGCTTAACACCATAATCCTGGTCCAATTGTTGTGTCAGTAGGGGCATATTATTGCCTGCAAATTCAATTATTCTTTTATTCAATTATTTTATTTCCATTAATAAAGAGATAAAACCTCAATCAATAATTTTTTCCATCATTCTTTGAGAATTATCTAGGAAATTAATGGAGATACGCCCTTGTTGCACTAATAATTTTTTTTGACTCTTAAAATTCACTACAAAATAGACTTAGGATAAAAAAAAGCGTATCTCGCTCAATTTCCGAATTATCTTAAAAAATAAAAAAAAATAAAAATCATCTAGAATAAATTCTTTTTTTCTCATTCATTGTTTGAGAATATTTCTGAAACTATGCGAGATACGCTCTTTTTATTCTAATCCTATTTTGTAGCTCTTGCAATTTGTTGCCAAAAAAGAAGAGAAGGCTAAAAAAGGCATATCTCGCTAAATTCCAGAATTATTTTCAAAAAATCAACAACAAAAAATCTATCCAGAATAAATTCCTTTTTTTTTTTAGAATATCTAGGGAATTAATGGAGATACGCACTTTTTGATGTCTAAGACATTTCTCAGCACTCGTAATTCACTACCAAAAAGATTTCAGCTAAAAAGGCGTATCTCGCTTAATTTCCGAGTTATTTTCAAAAAAATCATCCAGAGTCATTTTTCATTTATTTTTTAAGGATATCTTGGAAATTAATGGAGATACCTCCTTTTTCGTCCCGATACTTTCTTGTACCTCATAAAACTTATCTATAAAATGATATTAGAACAAAAAAGGCGTAGCTCGCTTATTCTCCGAGTTATTCTCCCTCAAAAATGAGGAAAAAATAGACTTCGGGTTTTATCTCTTTTCTCCGTATTTTTTAATGACAATTTTTTAAAATTATTACTACTTCGTTATTTTATTGAATTTGTTCATGCTCGAGGAGATTCAAGAATGTTGAAAAAAATCACAAATGTTTTCATTTTTTTGAAATAAAGAAAATCCATGAAAATTCTATCGAGGGAACCTGGGAAAAACGGACCTGCAGGTCTGAATCATTCAAGATTTTTTTTAAGAGAGAAGAGCTTTTTAAAAAAATTCGGAAAAATTCACCAACAATGTCCAAATATTGGGGCATCTTCTCAAATTTTTTCAAAATTTTCCACTGAATCCTTTACTCCGAAAAAAATCATGCATCATGTTTTCCCGTTGAGGTCCATTTTGCCCCAGTTTCTCCTAAACTTCCTCCAATCTTTTTATTCAATATTTTCCGTAATTGGATGGAATTCATTAATTCCACGAGAATAATCTTCCAATTATTTTCGCTTTAATTGATCATTATTTTTGTTGAATTAATTTATTCAAAAACGTTGGATAAATTGGAAACAATTACGTCAAAAAATTGCGAAAAATTGTAAATTGAAAGATGATTTGTGGACAGAATTTTCATGAGGATGCCCTGATTACAAAGAACACTTATTAATATTCATAAAATGGATTATTCGGAGTTGAGTTATATTCCCTAGAGTTTAAGGAGAAACGATACTTCCGTTAGAGGGGAGAAATACGCCAAGTGAGCGAGTGAAACAGCCTCTGCTATCGTGTCTTGAAGTGTGATATATGTAATTTGTTTTTGTTTAAATAATTCAATAATGGCTGAATAAAATTTCATGATAATTTGTGAAAACAATTGGACATGGAATTTGTATGATAGTTTCATTAAAAAGCTGAGATAATTTAAGCTGGAAAAGATATGTCAGACGTAATTTTGAGAATTTTTTTGAAAAATAGATTTTTTTGGGTTTTCGAAAAATTTCATTTTTTGGGAATATCTCCGGTTTTAATTACCTTAACGTAAAAATTCTGAATGGAGGTGTGAAGTAAGCTTATTTGCCATCGATTTATGGAGTTTCGAATTCATTTTTACTGATTTTTCAAGTAGTTATTGGGAAAAAGCAGATTTTCGTTTAAGATTGCTATAAATCACTCCAAAATCTATATTTTTCGATTATAAACCACATGAATCTATGGTAAATAAGCTCACCTTTCACCCCCATTCACAATTATTACGCTATGACGATTAGAACCAGAGATATCTTTAAAAAACTGAAATTTTTGAAAATCCAAAAAATTCGAAATTTCCAAAAAATCGGAAGAATAAATTGCAGCACATGTTTTTTAACGCAAATTTTCTCAGCTTTCCAATTAAATTATCAAAAATATCCCAGCTCAATTGTCTCCATTAATTTCAAGCGATTTTTGTTTTGACAAGCAAGTAACAGTTAAAACTACACAAATGGGAATTGGAACTACAGGAACTATTAAAAATCACTGCATCAAAATCTCGTGACAGTTGCTGAAAAAACAGTATACCCCTATTTCTATTTATCAAAAACTACTTGGGGGAAAGGGAATTGTAATCACTTAGTAGTTTCTGCTTCGATTTCTCTGGGTGTGGTGCTCATAAATTTTCGCTTCAAGAATCACAACAAGAAGGGAATTTTTTAGCTCGAAGCAATTCAATCAGGACTATTCTGAAATTACTTGAAGCTATGATTTATGATTTCAATTATATTGGGGCCGATTTTATGCTTTTTTGCACTTTTCAAATGAAAACAATTTAATTTAAATTTTCATTGAACCGTTAAAAGAAAAAAAAGGCATTCAATTTAAATTAATCATCTCGTCTTGAATCTCCTTATTCTAAAGTATTTTGAGAGTAAGAAGTGAAAAAAAAAGTGATGAAAATCCTCATAAAAATCCATTTACTACTAATTAACTATAATTGAGCATTCAACAAGATGTTTCATTTAATTCCTCATTTTTTACGACGAAATAAAATAAAACTTAAGTGCATAATCCTCTAATCCTCAGGATAGCTGCTTTTATAATCTCTCAGCTCTTTTCATAACTCTGAGGATTTAAAAATAACGAGTAAATGGATTTGCACAAATACAATCAAAAATTTAAAGAGAAAAAGAATAAGATGAGAGTAGAGCAATGGATGCAGAGAAATAAATGAATTTGAAAATGAATAGAAAAAAAAAAAGTGCAGGAAGGAAAGGGCAAACTAACCGAAGAAGGGCTATGTGCTTATTTGTGATCACATTGACGACGGACAAATTCATCATTTGAACTAAAACAATTGATTATTGATAATTAAGCCAATGCCAGTGAATTGTTGTTACTGTGTTGGGCAATGATCTGCGGTGTGGTGAGTTTGGTGCTTGAATAAGCTGTGCAGCATGTAGACGATGTAACTTGATGCTGATTAGCCCTACCAAAATTTGCTTGATTATTTGCTATTGTTGATGATGATACGACGATTGGCAGTGTTGTACGCCTAGGTCCAACGTAGCTCATAACACTGTTACATGTTGTATCATTACCAGCTAATGTAGCTGTTGTAAATGATGTACCAATAGCAGCAGCTGCTGTAGTACCACTTGTTGTTGTTGTTGTAGTTGTTACGGCAGTAGGTAGTGCTGCTGGTTGACAAAATGACTGGATAAATTGTGCAGATGCTGGAGGTGGTGGATCCCTCAGTAATCTTATTTTTTCAATCATCTCACGTATCTCGTATCTCAGTATACCAATGAAGCACAATTTAGCAAATGCAATAACACAAAAACCAAGTACAAATAATAAATCAGCTGTTTTTTTTAACCACAACATGAGACTTTCCTCGCATCCATTGGCAAATGGCTTTTGACAGCCAGAATTAATAGTATCATTAGTATTACTTATTTGTGAACCAACACTAGCACTACTACTGCTACCACTACCCCATGCCATTTTACTGCAGCATGTATCTGGGTAAAAACGATTATCAAAATCACTTGGACCAGTTATACCACAGCATAAAAAATCACTCTGCAATCTGTCCCAATTATACCTAAAATTATTATCATCACCATAATCAATTTGCAATTTTAATCTCAGTCCTGGTCTCAATTCTGATCTTATTTTTTCATATCGAAATATCCATGTTACTCCAATAATAGCATCACCAAATAATAATACTAGTAATAATATCCAATAGGCATTTAATAAACGTGCACTCAATCTACGTGCAGCAATACAACCAAGTAGCTGTACCAAACCAAGCTGTATTGCTAATGCAATATATGCATATAATGCAGTTGGATCAAATGCACGTGGTACACCTGGTATAAGATTACGTCTTGGATCATTTGAAAATACAAGTGTATATGATACTGCAGCAGCAAGACCAATTGCACTTCCAAGCAGTACCATGTTACAGGCATATATCCATAATCGATAATATCGCATCACGACACCTTGGCTACAGTATCGGCTCTGTGACGCCGTTGTCAATTGAGTAGCTGTTGTACCCGTTGTAATTGTTGTTGTACGTGATGTTATAGTCTCTTGTCTGCACGGATTTTTATCGCGTCCAAGTAATTCGTCGTTCTCTGTATCCTCGTTATTGTTATTATTATTATTGTTAGGATTGTTAGTATTTGAGAGCTGACGATGACAGCAGCCGCTGGTACTCTGGAATTTTTCGTTTTTACACGTATTTGTAGCGTTTATTATACTCTCTCTGTCCGTATAACTACTGCTTAATATTTTATTATTTATATTATTTTTATTATTATTATTATTATTATTATTGTTACTGGTGCAGTAGCATTTGTCGATTATCGTCTCGATACAATCTTTTTTTATACTCTCATCACTGTCTTTATCGTCGATAATTAGCGTTAATTTATTACTTATTAATTGGCAACTGCCAATTTCATAGTTTAACGTATTATTTATTGTTTTATTGGCGGAATTAGAATGCGGGGCGGCAAAACGTTGCAGCAGCATCACCGTCATACTAATCGTGTTGATAATATTTGTTTTTTTTTCTCCTTTTTTTTCGTTTTCTTTTGCGTAGCCCCCTTCTTTTGTAGAGCTCTTGACACTTTTCGTTAGATTTTCACGTTTAATGTTTTTCTTATTCTTTGATGATTAGGCGATGGGAGGTGGGACTCTTCAGCTTTGTTGATTCTGTCTCTCTCTCACTCTCTAGGTAAGCGCTAATTTTTCGAATTTATTTGACCGGTATTTGGCTCGCGACGACTTTAACGATAAGCGATGTCACGCGAGCCCAACCACCGCTGTCCCCATTAATGACGTATCCATAATTCTCTGTGAACAGATTAAAATAAGTTTACTGAGGTTTAATGGCTGCAGGTAGTATATCGCGTGTTTTAGGAACTTTAATGAATGCTCTCGCCTTGTCTGGATAAATTAGGCGGATTTCGTTATTTGGGTTAAATAAAGTTGTCTACCGGGGTGAATTTACGATGAAAAAGTTCATGAGTTCAGAGCTTTTTTTAAAAATAATATTCAAAATGCAATTTTTTGGGCTTTGAAATTGAGATTTTTCTTTTTTTTTTTCTAAATTGCGGTAGAGCTGCATTTTTAATTGTGTTAATATTGATAATTTGAAATTATTATAGAGTACAAAGTTCCGGGTGGAGAGCAATCATTAATCACTTTGGAAGTTTGAAACGTTTAAGAAGATCCCAGTAGTACATTTAATCCTAAATTCAGTAGTAAAGAGGTGTAACGTCAGTTTTCTCATTATTCTCGGAGGAATATCTCGGAAACTACGAGAAATAGCGGATTTTCTGTAGAGCTTTTGATCTTCTCTACAAAAATTTCGATATATCCCGTTTTTGCTTTGCGAATGGAAGCTATGTAATCGTCAGAATTTTCGATTGTAATTTTTTTAATAGAAGATACTTAAAATGATCTAAATAGAGAGAAAATGATATTTTTGGTGCATGTCTGTGTGTGTGTTTGTATGTCTATATGGGCATAAAAGACTCAATTACAGCGAAACGGTTTTATAGAAACATTCCATATTTTGTGAAAAATTTCCTCTCGACGAACTCTATTTTTCAAGCTTTATTTGAAGAGAATGCGATCAGTACTGTTTGAGATATGTTCATTTTTCAAAAATCAGTTTTTGATGGAATTTCTGGAAACTATTCAACTGATGTTATTTATACCCATATATTATCTCGAAAGTTGTATGAGTTAGATGCCTGTGAATTTTGAGCTTATTTGCATGATTAGTTCTCGAGTTATTGTCGTTTTAATGAATTTTTTCAAAATTTGATATTTTAATGATGGTTTGAAAAAAGTTGTATCACTTGCTTTCGGAAGCATATTGTTAAAGTATTAGTAGAAAAAGCTATATCAGTTGGAAATCAATACTATTATCCACTTGTTTTTTCTCGAAATATCCCCGAAAAATTAGGAGCAAAGATAATAAATCGTTTTTCTGTCTATGTTTTGGTGAGAATATTGCAGAAATTAAAAGGAATACGATTTTGCTCTAAACTTATTTGAGGTAGGAAAGGCGTATCTCTATTATTCACCGAGATATTCGGAAAAAAACTATCAGAACTTTTTGTTAAAGAATTTTTATGAAAGACTTCATTTAATCGTAAATAATGCATCTACTGACAATTTCTGAATAATTTAACTCGATTTGCTTGTTCAGTGATAGTTTATGTAGTGAATTTTGATGAGTACTTTTTTGCTTACAAAGAATGATAGAGTAAAAGAGAAAATTGCTGACATTAGCAAATGTTTTTGCAATAAAAAAACAATTGAAACAATTGTTTTTTATCTTTTCAGTATTTCCCGTATTTGCTGATGAAAATGAAGATTGTTTCAATAGATTGTATTGACATATAGAATAATTTCAATTGTTTCAATTTTATTTCTTTTGTTAAATGCATTTATTTTGAAAGTTTTCTCTTTTTTTTTAGTTTTTAAACAATTTTTGATAAATACCTCGCGATTGGGTTCAGAGAGAAATGTCAATAGAGCTTTTTGAAGAGAATTTTGTAAATTACAAAAATAGTCTATTCATGAATTCTCCTAAACTCCATTAATTCCAAGATATTTTTGAAATAATCGTAAAATTAATCTCAATCAAAAGTAGATTGAAAAACTTCGATCCATTAAATCAATTAATCATGTTCCATTAAATTTCACAGGAGAATAGAATTAACCGATCTAATTTCGCTACTTCACCACTGAATAAAATTACCAGAAACTCAGAAAGCTTCATCAATTATATCTATCATATCTTCGCTCCCAATTTTCATTAGATGGAGATGATGTGAAAAGAACAGATTTTCGTTTTAACCTTTTGAATTATAAAAATCGCGGGAAATCAGAATCAGTATGAGAGAATATTTGAGATAGGACTTTTCTAATAATTCCATCAAAAACTGAGGGAATTTGCCTTGTAAAAAAAATATGTCAATTTTTATTTTTGAAGATTTTTTAACAATTCAATTTTTTTAGAGGACAATGAGGAAAATATAAAAATTTCAGATTTTGAAGAATATCTCCGGTCCTGTTGGCTATAGCGTGAAAATCCAAAATTAATGTGAAAGATGAGATTATTTGCCATCGATTCATGTGGTTTTGAAGAAAAAAAAGTCGATTTTTGAGTGATCTATAGCAATCTTCAATGAAAATCAGTTTTTTCCCCATAAATAGTTGACAAAACTATAAAAATTGATTTGAAATCACGTAAATCAGTGGAAAATCATCTCACCATTCATTCCCACTCGGAATTTCTACACTCCGACCAATAAAACCGGAGATATCCACAAAAAAACTGAAATTTTTAAAAAATCTCCGCATAAACCCTTTAATTCTCCTCCGAAAAATCAGAATTTCCTACAATTACCGAAAAATCAATTATGATATATGTTTTCCACGTAAAATTTCCTCAGCTTTCCAATAGAACCCTCAGAAAAATTCCATCTCAATTCTATCTATACAATTTCTTCTCCCAAAAACATAGAATTTTTTAAAAATTCCCCTAATAAAATCTCAAAAATCTATTTCCCCTGTAAAATTTCTTCAGCTTTCCCCCAGAATCATCAAAAAATAAACAAATTTCATGCCCATTAAATTCTCACGACTAACCAAAATAAATTGCCTTAATAATTCTCCCCTCAAATTCCCCAAGAAAAATGTGAAAATCATTACATTAAATTACTGTTGTCCAAAGATTAACATCGATTCGTCAATTGCCGGTTAATGTTTATTCTACGATTGATCAATATTTGCGTTCTATCATTCGTTTCAATCCACGAGACATTTTCCTGCACACAATAATTGTCAAGTCCCTATTATAATTGATTTTTTTTAATTCTCCCCTCTCTATATCTTAATAATTCAAGTGCCCCTCGAGCTTCTCCTTCATATTTTCATTGTTAAATTTAACAAAAATTCCTCATACCCCCCATTCAAAAGACATTGTGACGACTTGTAATGCTAACGTTCAGTTGTCTTGTCGTCGTCATCGTTTTCTCAAGGTAGAGTTATAGTAGTACAGTGTATTGTACGATCGATCCGTTCGTTTCTCCTCCAAGTTTTTGAGGCAAAAGCAAGTTAGAGAGGGAAAGACTGAGGATAAAGGAAAGAGGGGCAATATATAACTGCCCTTTTCCCTCCTTCTCCTCTATTTATCGTCTTTAGACGCAAAAGGACGTAAGTTCTATTGCTTATACACAGCACTTAGGCCACTTTGTTTCTAAGATAACAATATCCATATTCCTCAGCTACTCTTCACAATTCCTCTTCAACCACAATTTTCTCTTGCCCATTGCCCCTCCACTTGCCACATCTCCAACATTACTTGGGTGCAAATGTTTCAAAGTGTCTGATGATAGAATACACATGTCTGTGTGTTTTGTGCCTCTATTAACAACACTATGTATGCATTATTGCCGAGCTATTCGACAGATTGAATTGCAAATAAACGGTGGCAAATTGTCCTATGGATCCCACTCCTGGAAATAATGGAAGCAAAAATTGAAGTTTTCTGCACAAATATGATTTTATTGCAGTTTTTTTTTTGGATAACTTGGAATTTAAGCGAGATAGAGCATTTTTGTGTGAATACATGTTTTGTAAAGAATTTCAAGAGCTGCAAAAAAGGTTTCTATAAAGTTCCTCTATCTCACTTAGTTTTTGAGATATTACAAAAAAAAGAAGAGAAAAGTTAGTAAATAAAATCAATCTATTTGAAAATTTCTTTCTTTTGAAAAACATGACCTGACAAATAGTTTTTCCGGTTTTTTCTTCAATTTCAGTGAATTATATTTTTTTGATGCACGTGCGAGTGAACGATTGATTGGCACGAACCGCGGCTCTGAAACAAATGCGATAGGCAAAGGAAAAAGAGAATTTTTTGCAGAAAATAAATAATAGAAAAAAAAAAGAGTTAAATCGGAATTGTAGGAACTGTGTATCGTGATACTGTTATGCAATGCGCCCTTTGACCTCTCCTGTCGTTCCAACCGTTGTGCATTGTGGAGAGAAGAGTGAAATATATCTCAATTCAACTCACCCTATCTCGAAAAAATCCCCCTACTTTAATCCACCCGGCAGTAGTTTGCCTATCTCAGGGACAAGGGAGATAGAAAAATAAAAAATGAAGAAAAAGAAAAATGTGGGTTTTTTTTTTCGTGCAGTACTATCATGATAAACATCAATCGATTTTTACTATCGTAATCAGTAGCTCCTAGTGGTAATTGTGTGGACCTGGAGGGGGAAACATTAAATTAAATTACAACTGTTCCCGTTTTTTTTCTCGAGAGCGCAAATTCACGAAAACTTTATAAATTCGAATTTTTTACAGATTTTTTTCAAATATCTCGGAAACTAAGCGAGATAAAGCTATTAGGCCCTAAGCCTTATTATAGGTCTTGAAATTCTCTCGCAATTCCATCATAAGACAAAATCGTTCTATCTCGCTTAGTTTCCGAGTTATTTATAAAAAAAACTAGAAACAAAAAATTTATCTTGAATTTATCAACTTTTTTTTATCAGTTTTTTTTCAAATATTCCCAGTAAATAATGGAGATGTGCTTTTTTTGCCTCAAAACACTTTTGTAGCTCTTGAAATTCTCTGCAAAAGTGTCTTTGCATAAAATTAGTTATTTTCAAAAAAAATAAAAACGAAAAATCTATCCAGAAGTCCTCTTTTTTTCGTTTTTTTTGAAAAGATTAATAAATCTCAGTAAATAATGGAGATACGTCCTTTTTGCCCTAATCCACTTTTGTAGCTCTTGAAATTCTCTGCTAAAGTTCTTAAGGAGAAAAGGGGTAAAAAGGACGTATCTCCATCAATTTTCAAAAATATATTGTGTTTTACCTCTTGACAACTGAATTCAACCGGTTTTTATCCCTCAAATGACACAAATTAATTACCTGTTAATTTCCCCACCTCCTCCTGTTACATCAGGTAATTCAAGCCCGATCAACCTGGCTTCCGTATGGTCATTTTTATAATTTGATAATGACAAATTGTCGATTGAGTTCATGAATTTTAAAAATAAAATTGCAGTAATTTCTGTTTAATTATTGGAAATTTGATTTATTTCCTCAATTTCAAACGAATGCAATAAGCAAAAATGATAAAATTAACAATTGGAAAATGAATAATTTCCGGTTTATAAATAGTGTCATGTGGCAATCAATCACCGTTTGTATGTATCACAAATACTGAAACACAATGAGTAAAATTTCATCACATTATTAACATTAAAATTAATTAACGTGCATGATAAACACATTGAATGTATTTTTTTCACATCACTTTCATTTAAATACATTGTCTCTTGTTATTAAATTATTTTTATTTTTTTGTTAAATTCGCCAATTTTCTTTTTTTTCTTCATTCATATATAAAATGAGAGAAATTACATTAAATATTCTCAAGGATAGTGGCAATCCTTGAAACTCTTATTATTTTTTTCTTTCTTATTCCTCTCGAGTGATGAATTTGCGTCCTTGGGGAGTTGACAACAAAGCTCCTTTTTTAACCAGAGAGAAGAAAAAAAATGGGGATACTTTTTTTTTTCAAATTATTTGGGAAGACGAATTCTTCTTCAGTTCAGGAAGATGGCGGCTCTTTTTATTTACACTAATTTGAATTAATTTACGAATTTTTGCGGGAAAAATTGTCTTTTGAGGAGCTTTTTTTTTCGACTTTTTTCCGGAAAATTCTCTCCTTTTTTTCTTTCCTTTTGTAAAGAGGAAAGACCGGAGGGAAAAGCTTTCCACTTGTCGATAGGTTGCTTCATGCAGAACTGGTCTCGGGGTGAGCTTTTAGTTGAGGAGGAAGGAACACCAGCGCCTCACAATTTCTCTACTGAAAGCCGATGGTCAAATGGCGCAAGGGGGGAAAAAGAGGAGCAGGGGAGGGGGAAGAGAAAAGGGAGGGGTGGGGATAGGGGATGAGAGAGGTGGCTTTTTCCTACACAATTGAGAGCTTGCGCACATCTTCACAATCCACATAACAATATTGCCCCTTTCGTGAGTTTGGTTACTTTTGTGTTCTTCCCCGTCCCCCCCTTCCCACTCACCCTTTCTCTTTTATTCTCCTTCTTTCTCGCGGTGGCTCTTCTTGGAGAGAAAAGCCCCATTGTCAAATAAACTAAGAGGGACAAAAAAAAAGGGGGGAAGAAATGGAGAATCGGACGAAAGGCATTTTGTATTTAACGCTCATCGATCCTACGTAATCCCGAAGAATTCTTGAGAACTCGTGGATATTTAAATTTAGAGAGATACGGACAATAACCCGTGATGCTTTTGGAAAAAAAAACTAAGAGGGAAAAAAAAAAGTTCGGAGTCAATACCTAACTGGGAAAGTTTTCCGAACTCTACTTCATTTATTATTGCAGATGAGTTGAAAGCACTTACTTGAAGAAATATATAGAATGTTTGTTTTTTTTTTGTTTTTCTTTATTTTTCTCTTTATGCATCTATGAACTGACTGAAGTTTGAAGATTACCCTTTTTTCAATACGAGAGGAGAATTTATTTTTTTTCATTTTAATGTTGATTCGAGAGTTTTAAATTCAATTCACTGCAATTTACATTTCTCATACTTTTACAATTTTAATACTTTTTTATTTCAGTTGATGATTACTGTGGCTGCCCCTGATTTCTGACAGCATAAATTACAGCAAAATAAATATTTCCTTATCCAATGTAATTTAAGGATGATTAGGAGGTACAATGGGAGAAAAAGTTATGGAAAATAAAATAAGCCCTAAAAACAAAAAATTCATTGAAAATTAAAAATTTTTATTATTTTTTACATTCTTTTAAATGTTGAAAAATTTGAAGAAATGTGAAAAATAATGAAAATTTTCTCATTTTCAACTATTTTTTTCTGTTCTAGGGCTTATTTTATTCCCCATTACATTATTTACAGATTCACTGAATCAGATTTGGGAATTTCATCTTGTATAAATTGTTATTAACGATTTTATACAACAACTCAACTTTTTTCCGATTGTACCTCCCAATTATCTTTAATTGTATTAATACATATTTGTTGCACTAAACGAGTTCAACAATTAAATATTAAACAATATATTGTACATTTGAATATAACTGAGGAATTCACAAAAATTGTTAGTTACTTGGGCAGTGTCAAAATCAGGCCCACCAAGATATCGCACTTTAATTCAAAATTAATTCCATTAAATTCATTTTTGTGATCGTATCTCGCGATATAATATCTCGGGAAATAATGGAGATATATCTCTTATTTTTGCATTAAGATCATTTTATAGACAAAAAACTCAAGAGCTATAAAAAAGGATTGAGGTAAAATCGTCTTATCTCGTTCAGTTTCTAAGATATTTTCAAAAAAATGATTTAAACCAAAAAATTATCTGGAATAAGTTCATTTTTTCTCATTTGTTTTTTGTGAGTATCTCGGAAACCAAGAGAGATAGAGCGATTTCACTTGAATCCTTTTTCTTAGCCCTGAAAATTCTCTACATGAAGGATTGAGGTAAAAAAGGCGTATCTCCATTAATTTCCAAGATATTCATGAAAAACTGATTAGAAAAAAATGGACATACTCCAAATAAAGTATTCATTTCAATCATTTTTCGAAAATAACTCGGAAAATAAGGGAGATGAAGCAATTTTGTGTGTTTTTCCTTTTTTTTTAGAGAATTTCAAAAGCTACAAAAAAGGATCTCATCCTCTTCTGTAGCTGAAATCGCTCTATCTTGCTTAGCTTCCAAGATATTTGACAAAAGAAGACGAAAAAAGTGACTTATACTATTTTACTTCTTCACTTTCCTGAAAAATATCTCGAAAAATACTGGAGATATGTCCTTTTTATCTGTAGATTTTTGTAGAGAATTTCAAGCTACAAAAGTGCTCTTAGAGAAAAAAGAACAAATCTCTATTATTTACCGAGATATTTGCAAAACAAGTGGATAATAGTATTGCTTTCCGACTGATATAGCTTTTTCTGCTGATACTTTAGCAATATGCTTCCGAATGCAAGTGATACAACTTTTTTCAAACCATCATGAAAATATCAAAATTCGAAAAAATTCATTAAAATGGCAATAACTCGAGAATTAATCATGCAAATAAGCTCAAAATTGACAGACATCTAACTGACACAACTCTGGAGATAATATATGAGTATAAATAACATCAGTTGAATAGTTTCCAGAAATTCCATTAAAAACTGTTGTTCGAAAAATGTACATATCTCAAAAAGTACCGATCGGATTCTCTTGAAATAAAGCTTAAAAGATAGAGTTTGTCGAGAGGAAGTTTTCCACAAAATATAAAATTTTTCTATAAAACCTTTTTGCTCTAATTGAGACTTTTATGCACACACAGACATGCCCTAACAATATCATTTTCTCTCTATTTAGATCATAAAAAAATTGCAATCGAAAATTCTGATGATTACATAGCTTCATTCACAAGGAAAAATGACAAGAAAAAGAACTTATCCTGTTTTACTATTCCTGAAGAGCACTACTTAATTCATTCTATTTGATGTTCTATGTCTTTTGTCTTTTGATTGTGCAGCTTGATGGGAGAACACACAAAGGTAAAAGACGAATAAGTTACGGTGGTGTTGGTAGAAACGTGACCGCTGCTCTTGTTGCACTTGGAGTTGAAGATACTAGATTTGTGTCTGTAGTTGGTGATGATGGGGCTGGAAGGACCATTGTTAATTCACTTGAGTGGGCTGGTGTTACTGTTGAAACAACTGAGGATAAAATTACGGCAAGGTGAATGAAGAGCTCATGTTTATCATATTCATGCTTATTCAGTTGAAAAAAAAAGCTTTTCAATTAAATATTCATTAATTATTCACTCTGAATAATTGAGCATATTCTACTGCTCTTCTTTTGGGAATATCTCGAGAATGGAAAGAAATATAGAAATTTTAGTAGAGAGCTTTTTTGTAGAAGAGAAAAAGCTCTACAAAAAAGGTCTCTTTGAAAATTTCTGTACATCTCTTAGTTTTTGAGATCCTTTCTAAAAACAAATCTTCAAAATTTTGGTATAAAAATAGTTTTAAAAAATTGCTTGTGATTTTTCTAAATGATGTCTTAAAAGCGCGAAGTTTTATGAAAAAATGACGAGAGACGCTTTTTGAAGAACATTCAATTTCCAACAAAAAAGGTCTCTTGATAAATTTTCCTAAACCCAATGGTTTTTGAGATATTCTCAGTATAATGCAAAAAAAAATCCTTTAATTTTCAATAATCATTAATTTTAATTCTTCACAGATACACTGGATTAATCGACAGAAATGGTGAATGTCTATTGGGCCTGGGTGAAATGGATATTTTTGATTCAATTTCCGTGTCTATTATCAAAAAACATCGTTCAGTACTTGAGAATGCAAAACTTTTAATTGTCGATGGTAATCCGCCAGTTCAAACAATTCGTGAGGTCATTGACGTTGCAGTTAATTGCAGAATACCAGGTGAGTTAAATAACTTTCTCGATAATGAAAAACAAGAGTAAGTTATTTCTGAACTTTAAAATTGGTGAATTTCTGTGATACTTAGAATAGCAGACATCTCACAATTTTTAGTTTCTTGCTTCTTGAATAAATTATTAGTAAATGAATGATTTTCAAAAAATAAGAAATATCCAATGCAGATAATTCAAAAAATTAAAAGTATAGGTTTTTAATTTCTTTTCTGTATAGTAATTTATTTGTTGAAAAATTCATTATCATGAATCTCTAAATAAATAGGAACACTTTGTTGTTCATCGATTCAGCCTGTCGCTTCTTTCACATTTTACGATGCAGTCACACGTCACACATGACACGTAACGTGACGCGAATTTGCCATTTGACCTTTTCAGAGACAAACTTTTCTCGACTTCCTCAGGGTAACAAACTAAAAAAATTAAATTGTAAGGAAAACTTATTTTTGTTGCTATTTCAGTATTGCTTCGTTTTTTTTCGTTTCTATTCTCTTTATTTATAGAAATAACGTGGTGTTTATACTGGAACGTTACCAGTACTGCATTCATGGATATTCACAGTTTATTTTGAGAGCTTTAGATAGGAAAAATAAGGTAAATCGATTAAAAGTATACGTTTTGTGTATATTATGTGCGTACTCAAAAATACATTAATCTATATTGTGTAGTAAAAAAAATGTTTTAATCTATCCTAATATTAGAAAAATAGAGGCGAGAATAATTAAAGTTTCATTCAATGATAGGCATCGGTATTAAAATGATAAAGATAGTGATATAGATATACTGAATTGAGTCCATTTGTTATTGACGTTAATAACTTTGAAATGTTTTTACTATTCTTTCATTGAAGAGTTGAATTAGTCAATTGCATCATGCCATTCATAAGTGCGAATTTCCTACGAGTGGTCATGAAACTATTTTCGTCGAATAATTTTCTAAAATGTTTGTTTATTTGAGAAAATATTCATTGAATTATTTATTAAACATTTTGAAAATTATTTCACGTTTATTTTTCTTGAAAGAAAAGATTATCGAAATAATAAATTTCGTTCCTCGTCTTTTTCATATATCATTTGTTCATGGGAATATTCGAAGATTAAATTTAAGGGATTCGCGTCACGAAGTGGAATTTCGTAGAAAGCTGCGATATCTCCGGAAAAAGGACGAGGAACCAAATAATTTTCAATTTTCATAATTAAAGCGGTAAAAATGAATTAATTAAATTAATTCTTCTCTAATTTCTTAATGTCTAATTTTGAATGAAAAAAAAATGGTAAAATGGACGGAATTTAATGAGTTGTACTTTTTCTCACAATTATCAGAGAAAATAATCTTAAATGTAACCCATACGATAAGCAGAACCGTGACTTTGTGGATTTGGTTGCATTTGAACCACAAGATTACGTGACTGTTTACGATTTTTATACCCAACTCGTGCGTCTAAATACAGGAAAAATGCGGCAAAACTGTGTAACATGAAGGCTATTACTGCGAGAGCATATGACCACGATAGGTAGTTCCAATTTGGATACATTAGCCAGTCACGACGCCAGCATTGACCACCGAATATAGCAACTGCCAAAAATAGTAGACCTCCTAAAAAAAGAAAATTAGAAAATATTTAATGAAGAGTTTTCATTTTCTAAGAATAATTGATTTCATTGTCACCAGTGTTTTTTTTTAATATCTCGGAAACTAAACGAGATAGAGCAGTTTTGCAATCTCTAATCCTTTTCTGTGAAGAACTCCAAGAGCTACGAAAATTTCTCTATCTCGTTTAATTTCCGAGATATTCCCCAAAAAACTGATGATGTAATGAAATCGATTTTTCTGAAAATTTCAGATTTTTATTTTTTCTTTACCTGTAATTGCGTCACAAATACAAGCAATACCCGACAGCATCCATTCACTCCTCAATACTAATCTCAAGGGCCATCTGACAATGACCAGTGCCAAAATAATTTGCGCAAATACTGATAACAACAGTGCTATTGTTGCAAAAGTTTGGACAAATATCAACCAAGGTGGCAATAGCCATTCGCGTATTACGTGGAATTCTTGAGAGAATATGTGATGACAGCCATCGAACATTTTGTCGAATTGATAATAGGGATAACGGAAGTTATGGAAACAGTATTCCCAGAGTCCCATATGCTTGAAATCACTGAATGTCTCTTGGTATGACTGGATCCAGTATGGGCTGAAAATTAAATTAAACGCGTGCATCAGATAATTTTAGGCAATCATTGGGAAATTGATAATAAGAGGGTATTTTAAAAATATCTTCCAAAGGATGAGATTTAGGAAAATTTGCCGAGAAAGCTTTCTGCAGAGAATTTGATTCCCTACAAAATAAAGGTTTCTCGAAATTTTCCGATAAAATTACGAGTTTTAAAGTTATTTGCGAGAGTAGAGGCTTGTGATTTTCTAGATTTTTCTCCTTCACGTTGGGTAAAATGGGGATTTCGAGGAATCAGTCGAAGATTCAATTTTCTTCATGATTGCATTGAAAAGATCAGGAAATTTCATGCGAAAAATATGTGTCAAAAGCTTTTTTATTAATTTTTATTTTTTTCAAGCTTTCAAATAGCTGTGAAAATCATTTTTTTTTTGGAAATATCGACAGTTTTATTGATAGTAGCGCAAAAATTCAAGAACGAGGAGAAAGATGAGTTCATTTGCCAGTAATTTATGTGGGATTAAAAAAAAAATTATCTATTCTTCAAGAACTTTTGAAATACATTATAAATCTATCAAAAATTGTTAGAAATTAATACGAAGCGACATGAATTGATTGAAAATGACCCTTTCTTTTCGTTTTTCAGTTTCTGCACTACGACCAATAGAAATTGAGATATTCTCAATATACGGAATTTTTTCGAAAATCGAAAAATTGGTTACCCGATAATTCATCCCATTTTCTAATTCATTTCAATATAAATTCATCCCATTATGCATTTGGGAATGAAATGGAGAGTAATGAATCGATGTGTTACCAAAAAATTTACTCTTCAAGTTTGCTGCAAAATGGCAAAATTAAAAAAAAATACTTCTGACACGTTTCTCACAGCAAATTTCCTCAAATTTCCAATGCAATCATCCAAAATATTTCATCTTCTATATATCCCGAAATATTCCCTGAAAACTGCATGTAAATCGATAAATCCAAAAAATATAAAAAATCCGTAGAATTTCCGTGCGTTTTGGGCCTCATGTCAATGATGAGACCTACAGCATTGACTTATTTTCACTGATTTAAGGGTATTTCTCGTAATAAAAACCGTTCATCTGCGTTTTTATTCAAAGAAATTTTATAAAATAGGAAACACAAGATTGGCTGACAAAAGAATCAATGTTTTTATGTATCTTAGATTAACGTACTGGAGAGTCTGTAAAGGATTAATTTTATAAGTCCGTCCCTATGGCGAATTGAGAGATGATTTTTTTGTAGTGCAAGACCATGATATTGGGAAGCCCTTGGAATCAGAAATTTGAGGGACGTCATATTTTAAGGGAAGATGAAATTTTTTTTCAGTTTAAAATTTCTTATTTTTTGCGTACTTTTTTCTCGTCTTTCAAATTTCCGGTTCCGAGGGCGCCCCAATATCATCGTCTTGCACTACAAGAAGAATCGTCCATCAATTCACCATAGGGCTAGACTTATAAGAAAAAAATATGCAAAAAATGAGGAATATTCAACTTAAAAAAATTCCATCTTCCCTCCACATATAACGTCCCCCAAATTTCTGATTCTGAGGGATTCGATAGGGAATCTGCGGTTGAATGAAAATTTTGCGGAAACGGTGGGAGGTGGATTTTTTTTTGATACTTCCATTGGAAAACTGAGAAAAACTGCGGTGAAAAACATGTGTTGGAATTGATTTTCGGGGTTTCTTAGGAAATTCGAGGATTTTGGAACGGAATTGGGGGGCAAATCCGGTCCATTTGTGAAGATTTTGATTTTTTGAGGAATATCGCTGATTTTAATGGGCATATTGTAAAAATTCAAATGAGAGGTGAGGAGCGAGAGCATTTGCCATCGATTCGTGGGGTTTTCAATTAATTCCCATTAATTTATGGGATTTTCAAATAATTATTTCCAATAATATGAGTCACTCGAATATCGATATTTTGCATTTTTCATTTTGCCCTACTTTCCCTTGATAGTATCTCCAATATTTACCTTGTGAAAGACATTACGAGGAGGAGTCCTCCAACATAAGTGATGAGTCCACCAAAAACAACGGCATCTAAAAGAAACAAATAAAATAGGAATGAACTAAAGGAAAAACAAAATTTCTATCCATCTATGTTCTACCTCTGTTTTCTCAAAATATCTCGAAAACGAAAGGAGATATCAAAATCATCATTCTGACCTTTTTTGTAAGGACTTTAAGAGCTACAAAAGAGGTATTTTCAAAAATTTCCTCATCTCGCTTAGTTTCCGAGATATTCCCAAGAAACCCAAAACAAAATCTACTCCTCTCGATTGAAGAACAATATGAAATTTTCAGGCAAATTTATGTGATTTTGTCACTATTCTTTTTGAAATACCTTAGAATCTAGACGAGATAGGGGAAATTTGGTAGACACCTTTTTTGTAGATAATGTCAAGAATTCAAAAAATGGATGGGGCTAAAATTGTGTTATCTCGCTTAGTTTCCAAGATATCCTTTAAGAACTGATGATAAAATAAAATTGATTTGTCTAAAAATTTAACATTTTTGCTTCCGAATGGAAGCTCTATGTAATCATCAGAATTTTCGATTGCAATTTTTTAAATAGAAGATACTTTATATAATCTAAATAGAGAGAAAATGATATTTTCAGCGCATGTCTGTGTGCCTGTGTGTGTATGTCTGTATGTGCATAAAAGTCTCAATTACAGCAAAACGGTTTTACAGAAAAATTTCATATTTTGTGGAAAATTTCCTCTCGACGAACTGTATTTTTTAAGCTTTATTTGAAGAGAATTCGATCAGTGCCTTTTGAGATATGTCCATTTTTCAAAAATCAGTTTTTAATGGAATTTCTGGAAACTATTCAACTGATGTTATTTATACTCATATATTATCTCCAGAGTTGTGTCAGTTAGATGTCTGTCAATTTTGAGCTTATTTGCATGATTAGTTCTCGAGTTATTGTCATTTTAACGAATTCCTTCAAAATTTGATATTTTGATGATGTTTTGAAAAAAATTGTATCACTTCCATTCGAAAGCAAATTGCTAAAGTATTAGCAGAAAAAGTTATATCAGTTGGAAAGCAATACTATTATCCACTTGTTCCTCTTCGTAATTGAGAGGTTATCCCTCAATAAATAATTCCAAATGTCCTCAACTCACTTGAAGCCCTGTGGTACTCCTGTTTATTATCCGACACCATTTTGGTGTCAAAAAACCTCTTTTTTTCCTCCAATCAATGAGTAAATCTCTCGTTAATTAACTTTCTTCACTCAATTGAAACAAAATAATGACAGTAACTCTTTGATTCACTGCCACGCCTCGTTCACTCATCAATTCTCGCCCCAAACAATTCAGTAATAATTCTCCACCTCCCCCTCCTTTTGTGTCCGTCACATTCTCAACAAAATGGCCGCCAGATGGCGCCAGAAAAGAGCGGGAGAAGAAATCGTGAACTTAGAAACAAAAAGACGTAAGTGCTTATACTTTCACATAGCACTTACGCCTTTATGCTTCTAAGGTGACTAAATTATTTGGAATAATAATAATTCACCGGAAAATTTGTAAATATTATTGTGGTAAAAGGTCAATTGCGGATTTGGTCAATTTCATGCCTATTAAAGTGCGAACGTTATTTATCAACTGTAATTCGATAATTCGGTTTGAAGAAACGTTTTTAAAGTGATTGTCGTTTTTATGGGAATTTTTTTCTCGATATGGAGACACGTAAGCAGAAGAAAAATGATAATGAAGAGAATTCTGCAAGTGGAAAGAAGAAAATATTGACGCAAAAGGAGATTGAAACAATGGAAGAAATTCTCGAGGATATTCGTGAATTTCATGAAAAAATTGTGGAATTAGAGGAAATTGAAGTGGACTTTGATAATGAGAGAAATAGCAGCTTTTTGGAGCTGAACAAGTACAAGAAGAAATTAATTGAATTGTATCGCAAGGGATGTGAAATTAAGGGAATTAAGGCAGACGCTGGTCGTCCATTTATGATGAATAAGAATTTTAAAATTACTGGAAATGAATTTGTTGATCGAATTATTAATCATTGTATTAATGAGGATTACTTCAATATTCCACATTTCGGTGAAATTCTGGAGTGTGTACGGTATTGTAATGAGGCACTCAATTTGGAAATGAGTAAGAGTGTTGAAAAGAGTTATGGTGAGTTGGGGAGGGAAATAGGGGGGGGGGGGGAAGGGGAATATTTTAGTTTTTGTTTTATGTTGGGGAGAAAAGGGGGAAATTTTCGAGCTAGGATTTTTTTTTGATGATTTCAGTAAAAAGATGAGGAATTTTACGATAAAAGACATGTGTGGGAATTTTTTTGGGAATTTTTTGATAATTTTATTTTAAGCAAGAAAATTTGAATTTTTTAAAAAATTACGAAAAATTGATTCTAATACAGATTTTTTACTGGAAATTTCCTCAGCTTTTCAATGGAATCATTCAAAAAGTTCGATCTTGAGTCGTTTCATCAGAATTCTCGTTTTACCCAACTTTTCCTGATTAATTTAATTATTTCCTGATTTTTGAGGAATTTGGTGGGGGATGTGGGGTAAAATGGAAATTTTGAGAAAACGGTGGGAGTTAGAATTTTCTTGATAATTCCATTGGAAAACTGAGAAAATTTGCGGTGGAAAACATGTGTTGGAATTGGTTTTTGGAGATTTTTAGGAAATTCGAGGATTTTGGAGAAGAATTAGGGTTCAATTCCTTTCCATTTGTGAAAATTTTTAGTTTTTAAGGAATATCGTTGATTCTAATGGTCATATCGTAAAAATTCAAATTAGAGGTGAAGGGTGAGAGCATTTTCCATCGATTCATGGAGTTTTCAATTAATTTCCATCGATTCATGGGATTTTTAAATAATTTTAATGGTGAAAAAATGATTTCCACAGAATGATAATAAGTCACTCAAAAATCGATATTTTTCATCTTAAAATCCCATGAATCGATAGAAAATGATCTCACCTTTCACCTCCATTCAGAATTTTTACGCTACGACCAATGAAATCGAAGATATCCTCAAAAAAACAAAAATTGTCAAAAATCTACGATTTTTACCCAAAAAATTCAAATTCCCTCAAAATTCCGAAAAATCAATTTTGACACATGTTTCTTTCCTAAAGTTCCCTCAGCTCGCCAATAGAATTCTCGAAAAAAATTCATCTCCCTCCATTTCATCAGAAATTACTATTTTTATCCACTTTCCCCTTAATTATTAATTTATTCTATAATTATCTTCGAAACAAGTAGTTTCATCGAAAAAACTCAGGAAACCTCTTTCGTAGATGATTAAAGTCTCGACTAAAAAGGTGTCTTGTTAATTTCTTTCAAACCCAACGGTTTCCCAGATATTCTCCTCAAAAACAAAAAAAAAACAAAAATAGCCCAATTTAATTAATTATTAAACCTCAATCATTTTAATTAATTTGCAGCTGAAATTGCTTATGTGAAAGTAGTTGAATCCCTGCAACGTATGAGACAGCGTGACTTCCACAGTAATTACACTCAAATCTACGAAGAGACGCAGGATCCAGCGAAACTAAGTCGTGAACTTTGGGACAAATTGATAGCGAATGAATCAATTGGAAAAGAGAATTTGAATAAAATCCTTGATCATTTCGTAAAAAAGCAGCATGAGGAGTTGGTCTTACAAGTAGCAAAAAAGCGCAGATCAAATCCTGTTCCAAGAAAGACCAGACAAAGAAAGTCCAAGAAATCTCCACCAAAATCTGATGATCTCAAGGAGACAAGCAGCGAATCTGGAGACTCAGATACGACAAATTTCTCTGAAGCACCTGAAGATCCTGAGTCAATTGATTTACCAGTTTCTACTGAAAAATCTGTGGAATTTGTTTCTGGAAACAGTGCTCCGAACTTTGCAGTTTCAACTCTGATTGAGCAGAACCCAGGACCTTCAGGAAACTTGGTCAATCTGTCACGTGTCAACACAGAACGTGGGGATTACAAGGAAATTCAAGTGATTGATGAAATTGCAGGAGATTCAGTCGAAGAATCGGTTGATTCGATAGCTGAATACTTCAAAAATCAACCAAATTCGACTATTACGATAGACGAGGAGTCTGAGGAAGTGCAATCTGATGAGGAAGAGAAGATGAAACACAGAGAAAGATGTTCAGTAATGTAGAATAATTGAGGAATCCTTTAAATTAATTATCAGGAAGAAAGAATCAGTGCAAAGTTTTATTGTCACTTTTTTGAAAATAGGGGAGACTGCGGCAAAGTGGATCCACAGGATAACATGATCCATGATTTTTTTTCGGAATGATGGACTCGGTGGAGAAGTCTTGAAAAATTTGAGAAGATGCTCCAATATGTGGACATTTTGAGAGAATTGTTTGAAATTTTTTTGAAGAGCTCTGCACTCTCAAAGAAAATCCCAAATCATTTTGACCTGCAGGTCCATTTTGCCCTGGTCTCCCCTATCTGGGTAAATAATGGAGATATGCCCTTTTTTGCCCAATAATGGTTTCGCAGAGAATTTAAAGAGCTACAAAAAAGGGATTCAGGAGAAATCGCGATATCTCGTTTGGCTTCCGAGCTATTTAAAAATTATGAAAACAGAAAGATTATCTTGAATAAGTCCATTTTTTGTCATTTGCTTTCGCTGAATATCTCGGAAACTAAGCGAGATAGGACAATTTTATTTTAATCTTTCTTTGTAGCTCTCTAAATTCTCTATACAAGAACACTAAGGTAAAAAGGGCGTGTCTCCATTCTTTACCGAAAGAGAATATTCACTATGCATTTATAATTTTCTTAGAATTCAATATTAAATTATTTGAAGTGTAAAAATATTTAGATAAATTATTCATATTGTGCAATTAATTCTCTTTGTTTAAAAAATCATAAATTTCTGTTATTGAAGAGTGAAAATTAAAGGAGAATTCAATTGGATGAGTCATGCCTCAGTAACTATAATTAGGTGAGACTGGGCTAAAATGGATCTCCAGGATAACATGATTTATGACTTTTTTCGAAGTGAAGGACATTGTAAAATCTGGAAAAAAAATTGAGAAAATGCTCCAATACGTGGATATGGTTAGTGAATTTTTTGAAATAATTTCGGAGAGGCGTTCACTCTCAGAGAAAAAAATGCCGAATCATTTTGACCTGCAGGTCTATTTTATCCAGTCTTCACATGACTCATAAATTTGTATTATAAAAATATCAATGGATGAATTAATTAAATTATCGTGAATATCATTAAACAATTTATTTATTTCGAGTAAAAATGGTCCACAGTTTAAATCTTCATATGTACATTAAATTCAGTAATAAAAAGTCTTAGTGTAAGAAAATATTTGGAATAAAAAATAAAATAAAGAGTAAAATACTATCAGAGGAGATTCAATTTCTTTAAAACTTTTAAAAAGCTCAAAATAATGAGATATTACCAATTAATTGAATTGGTAATTGGAATATCTGAGTGAACTTATTTAATTAAAAATTCTATTGAGTTTGTACTTAAGGACAGACACAAAGTAACAAAATTAAATTAAAATCATAATTTTGAAATGAAATATTAATATTTGATCGTTCACCCTTCATTACAAATTTGATTAATTTTAATTTTTTCCTAATATCGATATAATTTTATTTCTTTTTCACAAAGAAAAATGGACGGATTCGTTTCGAACACATTTAGCATTTTTTTTTCTTGCATTAACATTAAATTTATGTTTTTGATTCCATTTGGAAACGTGTCTGTGATTCTCTCAGATATTTACGTTTTTTCTTTTGTAAATTTGCCTCAACCAAGAATAAACCACCGGCAATTAAACAAAGTACACTACCAATTACACCAAGTGCAAATGACCACGATAAATAATTATTAGCATGACCTGGCATCCATCCATCTGCATTACCCAAACTTGCAAATATAATAACAGCAAGACAGCCACATGATCCACCAATTAATAATAATATACTTATTATGTAGATCAATTGAACGTAACGCTGTTGTTCTGGATCACAGCATAGTGTAAATAGAAGTATCATGGCAAATGATACCAGGGCCATGAGAAAACATATTGTGAAAAAGAACTGGGTTGCGACCATGAATGCTAGAAAAGAAAAAAAGTACAATGATTTTAGCGAAAAAAGGTATTTTTAAGAAATTCAAAATTTTCAGACCACATTTTTTAGGATATCGCGGAGACTAAGTGAGATAGAGCAATTTTATCGCAATATAATTTTTCTTTAATTTGAAGAGTTACACAAAAAGTTTAGTGCAAATTGCTCTATCTCGCTTAGTTTCCAGGATTAAAAAAAAAATAATATTTAAATGTTCATTTTGAGAATAACTTGAAAACTACGAGGTTTATCGAAAAATTTCAAGAAACCTTTTTCATAGATAATTTAATTCTCCACGAAAAAGGACTCTAGACATTTTTTTCTGAACCTCATAGATTCCGAGAGTCCTTTCAGAACCTGTGAAAAAATCGAGCAAAATAGAGCGAAAGGGTAATATTTTCAAAAACATAAAATTATTAGACAATTTAAACAAAAATCTCTGAAACTATGCGAGATGCAGCGATTTTTTATTAAATCATTCTTCTACAAAATTGAAAGAGCTACAAAAAAGGATTCGTGCCAAAATCGCGCTATCCCGCTTAGTTTCCGCGATATTTCAAAAAAAACTGATGATTGAATGTTTACTCCAAAATATCTCGAAAACTATCAGGTTTACCGAAAAATCTTAAGAAACCTTTTCTTTAGACAATTCAATTCCCCATAAAAAAGGTTTCTTGCAATTTTTCTCTAAACTCCATAGATTTCAGGATCCCTTTCAAAAACAGTATAAGTCCTGTGATAAATAACTAATGAACAATTAATAGTTGCATTTATTGTGATTGCTAGTCATTTGTAAAAATTGAACTTTAGTACTAATTTTCATTAATGGTATTGATGTTATTTAATTGGGAACTAGGGGAGAGTGGGGCAAAATGGACCTAGAAGATGAGATGACTCGAGAATTTTTTAAAAAGGAACGGTTTCTTCAAAAAATCTGAAAAAATTCACAAACAATATAGACATGTTGGAGGATTTTCTCAAATTTTTTTAGACTTTTTTGTCAAGTCCTTCATTCCGAAAAAAAATTCCTTATATTGATATTTCTGTGATACCTCAAAGTTTGATTAATTTTATTACAAATGCGAGTATTAATCATTAATTATTTATATATTTTTCATACACACTTCAATGTGATTTTTTTCTATTTTTTTTTTATTTTAAATGTGATTACTTCTTGTTTATTTTCAATCTTATTGGCACGTGGGAGTGCATATAGCCTGGATCCTCTCAAATAAATAAACATTAAAAATTAAACATTAAAAAAATCGATGAAAATGATCTTACGAGGTAGAAGAAATCCCTTGATATCCGAGTAACCAGCAGTAAATGGATCATAGACCCATCTGCATCCTACAAAAAACTTCCTTGGAGCATCAGCCTCTTGAGGATCTGGCAGAGATTTGAAACAATGCGTCCATAATCCCAATTTATTTAATTGTGATCCAGTGATTCTCCAGTCACTTGCCAACCACGCAGGTGTCCCAAAAGCGACACAAACACACACAAGTGCAACCATAAACACACCAACAGCAACATTACCCGACAAACTCCTTTTCTTCATTTCTGTCTAAATCTCTTAAACAAAAAAAAAAATCCTTAAAATCAATTTTTTTTTCTTTTTCAAGTTTTCGTACTATTGTGCAGAAAATTTAGATCTCACCACAACCACACCCAGAGTAAAACTGTGACACAAGGCTGCAGCACGTTAATAAGAATAGAGAGAAAAAAAAATCAACCTGAGTCAATGCTGGGCTTGGCTCCAACTGGCGCATTCGTCAAACTTCGTTAATACTCGGATGACTCAAACACATTTACCTCGTCTTAGAGTCAAAAAGGCATAAGTCCCTAGTGTAAGAATAGCACTTACGCTCCTTTATTTCTAAGGCAATGATAAATGTTTTTTTTCTACACAAGAAAAAAGTCATACGAATTGTGTTGAATTCACCTGACTTCACCTCACTATTATTTCTGCATCGTTTACCTCTTCTCTCAATGAATTAATAGAAAAAGAGAGAGAGAGAGAGGGAGGGAAATTAAATGAAGTATTTTCCCACGATTTTACTAACACAATGTGCAGTCGCATTGACGATTTCTCGGGTTTCGTAGGAATTGCGCGTGAGGACACAAATGCTTTATTATTCATAAATATAAATTCTTTTTCTCTAGTTTCTCCTTTTTTTTTTTTTTTCTTTTTGTGTAGAAAATATTTGATTTAATTGAGGGGTCGTGACTTCATCGGCATGACACAAAAATCATGAAAGTGCAGAATTTTTTTTTTCCTCTTTTGTCTTACGTGAATGAGGAATTTTTAAAGAAAAATCGAATTTTTAGATAAAACGATTTTATCGTCGGTTTTTTTTTGGGAATATGATGGAAAGTTAGCGAGATAGAGCGATTTTGTTCCAATCTTGTTTTAGAACAATTAAAATTGTTTATAAAAAAGGATTCAAGAGAAATCGCGCTATCTCGCTTAATTTCTGACTCATTTTTAAAAAAGTTGAAACAAATAAATCATCCAAAATAATTCACCTTTTTTCGGTTTTCAATTCTTTTGGAAATATCTTGAAGAGTAATGGAGAAATGTTTTTTTTTTTTCCTAAGACACTTTTGGAAATTTTGAAATTCTCAACAAAAGTGTTTTCGGGAAAAAGGGCGTATCTCCATCAGTTTCCGAGAAATTTGAAGAAAAAATGGCAGCAAAATGGAGTGAATTTTCGAAATTAATTGATTATTTAGAAAAAAAAGATATATTTTTTGTCAATTTTATTAGAAATATTTATTTATCTATATAAATATTCAAATACAAAATAAAAGTCATGATTAATTCAAAGAAATTGTTAATAAAATTTTGTCAATTTGCCGAGGCACTATACGATAGACAATAAAATAATTATTATTATCGTATATTAATTACTAAAAAAAAATCTCATGATTTAAGTTTTACATGATATGGAGATTAATAAAACAATGTATTTACAATTATTAACAATCTCAAAATGAGACTTATCGAAGGCATTGATTAATGGACGGAATTAATTCCAATATTCTTTCTTCACTAAAATTCTCTTATTTAATATGGAATTGCGAAGAAAAGAATTTAATTACTTGATCATTGATTTCTATGAAATATCTCGAAAACTAAGGAAGATAAGAAATTTTCACGAAAATCTTTCTCGTAGAACGCAATATCGAAAAAAAAATAATTCGATATTATCTTATGACTATTTTTTTTGATATCTCGAAAACTAAGCGAGATAGAGCGGTTTTACCCAAATTCTTTTCTTTATAGTTATAGAAATTCTTTAGAAAACAGTCTTAAGATAAAAAGAAGGCGTATCTCCATTATTAACCGAGATATTTCATTGAGAGCATTTTACTTCTAAAAATATACTTATTAAATAATGAAATATTCATTAAATAGTCGTGTGTGTTTTTGGTTCGTCAGCTAGAATTCTCTCGATTTTCTTCCTGTGTCTTCTTGCCTCAATAAGAAAGAGTATACCACTAGCAAGGAGTATAAAACTTCCAACAACTGCCAGTGCAAAGGACCAAGAAATATCATTGTGCTCCCAATTTGGCATCCAGTCTCTTCCATCTCCTCTTGCTCCAAATATAATAACAGCTATAATTCCACAGAACGATGAAACTGTCAAAATACCACCAACTGCCCACAATAGCTCCTGATAACGTTGATGCGATCTTGAGCAACAGATGTAGAGAGCAGTTAAACATCCACCGATCAGTAACAATGTAAAACAAATTGTGAAGAAAAATTGTGTTGCCACGAAGAAATCAGGCAGAACAATATCGTGAATTATGTAGTATTCCTCTTCAAAAACCCACCAACATCCAGTGAATCTCGTGTCATAAAGATGACGAACATCGCCAAAATTATTGAAGCAAACTTGCCAAAGACCTAAAAAAAAGGCGCAATTTTAATATTTTTTCTAAAATATTTGAATATCGAAAAATATTTTTATTTTTATTTTTTAACAATTATTTACCTATTCTTATGAACTTTGGCTTCTCCAATTTTCCATCAGTCTCCAACCAATTGGGTGTGGTGAAGGCGATTACGATGAAAACAAATGCCACTGCTGTGCAAATAGCTGCTGCTTTTCCTGTCTTCGTTTTCCCCATTATTTTATTTATACTTCGAGGTCACTCGACACTTTTTTCCTCGATTTAACGAGGATTTTTCGGGGGTTTGTTTTTGTATTTTGGGGGATTTTTTTGGGGGGGATTGTTTTGTGATGATAGTGGCGTGTTGAAATCAGGCTCTTCCTACAGGAATGTAACTGCCAGTTTTTAACGTGAGGGGGAGTTGGTTGTACGATGATTCACGTAGTGCCGGAAAAAGCGCCATTTTGTTCCGGTTTTTTGAATTTAAATATTCAGGAGAATCGAGGCGTTGGTTGGTTCTTTAGCGAATATCTCGGAAACTATTGGGTTTCGCGAAAAACTTCAAGAAATCTTTTCTGTACAAAATTAAATTCTCTAAAAAAATGGTTTCATAATATTTCTCGATAAATCTACTCATTTCGAAGATATTCGTGATGTAAGAGATCACATTACCTCTAATTTTGTTAATTAGAGCGATAAAAATGGAAAACAAGTGGATGATAGTATTGCTTTCCAATTGATATAGCTTTTTCTGCTAATACTTTAGCAATATGCTGCCGACTGCAAGTGATACAACTTTTTTCAAACCATCATCAAAAATCAAATTTTGAAGAAATTCGTTAAAATGGCAATAACTCGAGAATTAATCACGCAAATAAGCTCAAAATTGACAGACATCTAACTGATACAACTCTCGAGATAATATATGAGTATAAATAACATCAGTTGAATAGTTTTCAGAAATTCCATTAAAAACTGATTTTCGAAAAATGGACATGTCTCAAAAAGAACCGATCGGATTCTCTTGAAATAAAGCTCAAAAAATATGGTTTGTCGAGAGGAAATTTTCCACGAAATATGAAATTTTTCTATAAAATCGTTTTACTGTAATTGAGACTTTTATGCACACATGGACATGCGCTAAAAATATCATTTTCTCTCTTTTTAGATCATTTCAAGTATCTTCTATTAAAAAAATTACAATCCAAAATTCTGATGATTACATAGCTTCCATACAGAAGAAAAAAAGGCATTAATTGAATTTTATTTTTATATCTCATTTTTTTCAGTTTGGTACGAGCCCACAGACGTCAAGAAAGCCTGTAAAATCTTTGAGTCTCACCCAGAATGGCAACAGGTACTTCATTTCGTTTCTCCTAACGTCAAAGAACTCTTCGCAATGGCTGAATATTTTTCAATAGGAAAATTCGATCAAAGTCCTCTGGACGGAGAGCAAAAATTGATCATGAAAGTCGCTGAAAAACTAGGAGAGCACGTTCCTGTTGTGATAACAACGATGGGAGCTGAAGGAGTTCTGGTAAAAATAATTCAGAATTGAAATGAAAAAAGAAAGGCATTAATAAACAAATGGATTTAGAGGAAAATGACAAGAGATCTTTTTTGTATAGAATTAAATTCTCTATAAAAAAGGTCTCTTGATAAATTCTCCTAAACCTCACCATTGTCGAGATACTTATAAAATAAATGAAAAGGGATTTTCTTGTAAAATATTTTTTTTTGCAGATTGTTCGAGAAGCTTCGAGAAATGATCCTTTTTATCCGAAAAATGCTATCAACACTCTATCATTAATCGAAAATGGACGTAAACAGAGTAGACTTTATCCTCCACTTTTAAAAAGTAATGAAAATCCAAAGGATAATAGAAACAGTGTCAGTGGCTGTGGAGATTGTTTAGCTGCTGGTATAATTTCCGGAATTTTTCAAGGATTCTCCGAAGAGGCCTGTGTCAATCTAGGTCTCAAAGCCGCTGAATTGTCCCTAGAATCTCTCGAAACAGTGCCCAGGACCCTCGAAACATTGCGGTAAAGTTCAGAATTTAGCAATAATATGGAATTTTCAAATTGATTCCATTTTTTCAGCAGTTTTTCGTTGAATATCTCGGCGAATAATGGAGATATCCCCTTTGCAGAGAATTCCGATAGCTGCAAAAAAGGATTAGGATAAAATCGCTCCGTCTCGCTTAGTTTCCGAGATCTTTAAGAAAAACTGATGATAAAATAAAATCGATTTGTCTGAAAACTTCAGAGTCGTGGATTTATTGCAGAAAAATCAATCACTTCCATTTTTAAAAATAGCGTTTATTCAACTCAACTTTTTTTTTAATTATGTGATAAATAAATTAAGGCTGATAAAAATATAATACTCTGAATTTGAGGTACTTGAGTATTTCCGTTAATTACTCTTCACTTTTTTGTTTTTTTAATGAAACCTGTTAGTGTCTCTTTTTTCTTGAGAACTGGCTTTGCATCCCACTTTTTAACGTAAGCTTTGACATCAAATTTTCTCTCGCAACCAGCGTAATTCATGTAACGTATTTTGCCAAATATCTCACGTTCTCTCCATCCTTGATCGTGAATTCCACAGATTGACCACATGCAGCCTTGGAAAAAATATTTTAATGTCATTTATGATAATGAAATTAGCACACTTTCAGTTTTCTGTTGTTTATTGAACAAATAAATTATTATTTAGGAAAAAAAACGAAAAATCTGCACTTAGTTTTTTGAATTACCTACATGTGCATACTTTTCATTTTCTCCAATAATTTGTTTGTTTAAAAAAAAACTCAAAATTGACAAAAATAAATTGAATTTTATTTTGTCACTACTTTCATCAAAATATCTCGGTAAATAATGGCGATACGCCCTTTTTGTCCCGAACCGGGTTTGTAGAGAATTTCGAGAGCTACAAAAAAAGAATAAGGACAAAATAGCTTCATCTCGCTTCATTTCCGAGATTCTCTAAAAAAAACTGATGATGGAATAAAATTGATTTATCTGAAGACTTCGAAATCGTTATTTTCAGAATCATTCATTTTATGGGCTTTAAATGATATGTGCAGATAAGGAAATAATTACCAACGTAACCGTTAGGATCTCGTCCATCCATACTGTACTTATCATTTAGATAAATTGACCACTTCAATGCATCCTCTGGTGTTGGACTCCATTCCAATATTTTCTTAGCCCAATACATTCTCATAAATCCATGAATCTTTCCGATCTTGAGCAGTTGATTCTGCGCTGCATTCCATAAATCCTCGTGGGTTTTTCCCTCTTCAAATTCCTCCAAAGTGTAAACCCACTGTCTTTTATCTTTCCTGAAATTGAATTAAACAATCAAATGGGGGAAAATAGGGGGGGGGGGGGGGGGTTTACAACACGGTTGCAGATGGATTTTTTAAAAATAATTTTATTGAAAAGCTGAGGAAATTTGCGGTTGAAACCGTGTGGCAAAATTGATTTTCCGGATTTTTTAGAAAATGCTAATTTTTTGGGGTGATATCGTCGGTTTTGAAAATTTTGAGTTTTTTCGAGATATTTCCGGTTCTATTGGTCACAACGTAAAAATTCATGGGGTTTCGAAATGAAAAATATAGATTTTTCAATCATTTATAGTCTATTTTGTGAAAATACGTTTTTCACCATAGCTATTCCAAAAAAAGATGAAAATTAGTTGAAAACACCATAAATCGATGGCAAATGATCTCACCTTTCACTTCCAATTCGAATTGTCACGATATGACCATTAAAATCAAAGATATTCCTCAAAAACTAAAAATTTTAACAAATGGAAAGGATTCGACCCCCAATTCTGCTCCAAAATCCTCGAATTTCCAAAAAAAAATCCCCAAAAATCGATTCCAATCAATGGTTTCCACTGCAAATTCCCTCAGCTTCTCAATGGAATTATCAGAACAATTCCATCTCCCATTGTTTCCTCAAAATTGCCATTTTACCCCACATCCCCCATCGAATTCCTCAAAAATCAGGAAATAATTACATTAATCGGGTAAAATGGGGTTAAATGAGGGATGCTGATGGAACGGCTTGAAATTGATTTTTTCTGATGATTTCATCGAAAAGCTGAGGAAATTTGCGATGGAAGACATGTCTTAGAATTAATTTTTCGAAATTTTCAGAAAATCCAAATTTTTTGAGTTCAAATCGAATTTTTAAAAAATCCCAAAAATCTATTCCAACACGTTTTTTCCACCGCAAATTTGCTCAGCTTTCCAATGTGATCATCAGAGAAATCCTATCTCAAACATTTCCTCCTATTTACCCTTATTTTTATGATACAAAACAAAAACTAAAATTTCAGAAAAATTATTACTTGTGTGCTTCAAGTGTCTGAACAGCCCACGCATTTGCCCCTTTAAAATTATCATAATTCTCGTTGTAATAACAAAAATTATCTCCCAATTCTCTACGAATAATAGTCTCCTCCATGAATGATTCCACCGATTTTTGGTACTTTTGCTTAAAGTCTTTGACCTCCAAAATCACTCGCTGCGGTGCAATTTGACCGAAATGAAACCAAGGCGACATTCCACTGATGTAATCCTCAACTGGATTATTCCTCTTTTCATTGTAATCCTTGAGACGTTTGGTGATGAATATTTCGAGTTGATCGAGAGCTCCACGATAGCCAGGTTTGCACCAATCGACTTTGTCAACTTTTCTGTTGATCTCGACATCATTTAAACAATTTTCCCAATCAGTTTCTGGGACTTTTATGAGACTGTCATGTGGATGTTTTATCAATGGTGGGAATTCCGTCAAATATTCAGGGAGTTTTGTGTTTATTTTTCCTCGTATTGTTCGGGCAGCGTACTCCAACTTGTCAGAAGCCACCCAACATGGTACAATATTATGTGCATCAACCTGAAAATAATTATTTTTTAACGATTTTATGATATTTTAGACAAATTGATTTTAATTCTTCATCAGTTTTTTTGAGAATATGTTGGAAACTAAGCGATATAGAGCGAATTTCGTTGTAAGCTTGTTTATTTCGCTCTCGAAATTCTCTACAGTAAAGATATCTTGAAAAATTTCGCTATCTCGCTTAGTTTCCGGAATATTCTAAAAAAAGAAACAAATATAAAAAATTGACTTATTTTAGAAAAGTTCTTTTTTCTCGATAATTTTATGAAAATAACTCGGAAAGTAAACGAGATAAAGCGATTTTGCCCTAATCTTGTTTTTTTGCTCTTAAAATTCTCTAAAATAAAGGTCACTTCAAAAATTTCGTTATCTCGCTTAGTTTCCGAAATATTCTGAAAAAACAAATGACAAAAAAAGATCAATTTTCCGAGAATATCTCGGAAACTAAGTGAGATGGAGCGATTTTGCATGAATTTTTTTTTTAGCCCTTAAAAATTGTCTACAAATCTAACTTAGGGCAAAATCGCTTTATCTCGCTTAGATTTCGAGATATTCTATAAAAACTGGTGACGCAATGAAATAAATTATTTATCTTGAGGAATTATTGTCTCAAAAAAATGAAAAATTACCTGACAAAGAGGAATATCCATTGGTAATTTTTTTAATAAATCATTGACCCAAAATTTTGGTACTCTCAGTGGGAAAAAATCAACGACAAGTGCTCCCATTTGATTCTCCTTAATGAAATCAAGAACAACTGTATTTGGCTCGCCATGTAGAAGGTGAAAATTAATATTCAATTCTTTGCAATCATTGGAAACTTCCTCCAAGGACTCGACGAGAAATTTGTAGTGACGTAATGTGGCATCCAGGAATTTTGGAAGAATGCAGTAACAAACGTGAAGTGGCAGACGATTTTTCAAGGCCAATTTTTGAGCGTATAGAAAGGCCCAATTGTCTAATTATGAATGCAAAAAAAGAAAAAATTAATTTATTTTTCCTCTTTCTTTTAATTTTAATTTTTTTAGAGGTGACAAAAAAATTACCCTGAACTCTTCCATCTCTGAACATCCAGTAGACGATTCCTTTAGAATTCTCCACAACTTTTTGCGCATCTGACAATATTTTAACGCGTTTTTTATTAAAATTAAAATCCATTATCGACTCACAAACCTGAAATCAAAAAAGAAAAATCAAAATATCTTTGAAAATACGGTGATTACGTAAATTTATGAAGAGACATTTTTTATAGAGGAGAAAAAACTACGAAAGAGATCTTTATAAAAAAAATTTCATCTCTCTTGATTTCTGAGATATTATGCAAAAAAAGCTGAAATAACATTTATAAATCTAAGAAAATACGAAAAAAAACTCACATTTTTGCGTTTTTCAATCAATTTATCTAACAAACTCTCGCTTCTGATCTTTTTTTTCGGTGGCTCCATGATTTACCTTCAATTGAACTTCAAAATAACAATAAACACAACGAGGTACTTCTGTTATGGTTGATTCTGTGTTTTTTCCCCTTCCCTCGACCCTCGAGGTGCTGCTGCGTCGAGTTTACCCAAATGTCCACAAGATGGCGTCCGCAGTCCTGAAATGTCCTCCCTACGAGAAGCACGTATACATCACTCGCTTCGCTCTTAAGGTAATCCTAGTGGCAGGTCCAAATGATCTACTTTTATTGTTTCTCTTTCTAAATTATCATAAATATTCCAATCATTTCGATTTTATAACATTTTACCGTTATCAAAGGATATCCACAATGGTAAATTGTTATTGAATAATATTATGAATATTCAATATTATTTCGAATTTGACTCACGCTGTGCCAGCATCGAGCACTGGGATTGGAGGATCCTCGGATTTCAAATACCAATATTGCCGCCATTGATGTTTTCATGTAATTAATTGAATTAATCGTCGCTATATGTCCAGTAACATGCATTTTTCATAATTTCGAAAATTAATAGACATGCTGACGAACGAGAATATATATGGTTATTATAAGGAAAAAATAGGTCTGTGACCATGAATTGTCGAAATCAAACTGGAACTGAACCTCGCTTATAGAGTTCTAATGTTAATTTAATTTTTTTCAAAAATTAATTTTGGTCTTATTTGTCCGGTAACATGGGGTGAACTAAATTTTTTACAAATCTCCTCATGCTATTCTATTGAACGTGACAAAATTTGAAAATGAAAAATAGATTGCCTGAACCACTAGGATTGCCTTGAGGAATTTGGGGAGTGAACGCAATAGACGGAAAAAATTTGATTTTTTGAACAGAGATGAAACAAATTGCTTTAAATCACCTCAAATTTGTCATCTAATCGGTTTTTTAAGTAATTAACGATCAAAATTGCGTTTTATACATGGGCTCTTATGCATCAAACCTGTCTTAGCACGGACCTTCGTTACCAACTCAATCGGCTGTATCGGTTTTACTACGTTAAGGTAGTATCCCAGCGAATTCGAGTACGGTAAACCCCTTATTTTCTTGATGCCATATCATAGATGATACTTTTTTACATTTTTCTGAATTTTTTCTGAATTTTTGACCGTGCAGTTTATGAGATATGAATTATCAAAGTTACTGAAAATACCGGTGGTGGGGATGAAATGCCCTAAATCGGACAGAAATAACGAAATTACTGAAAAACAACAGGGTTGACCCATTATTTAAAAACCATTGGCGAAGAGAACAGCATTTTAACTAAATAATAGAAGAAAAAAAAATTAAATTCACCGTATAGTTATTGAGAAATTTTAATTAGAAGGTAGTCGTAACTATTTGCCTCTCTATCTCATGCATGTGATAGGAGATTAGTAATGTGAAAAAAATTCGAGAAACAAAAAAAAATTATATTCACAAGCTGAAGATATGACTTTCAAATAGTTTAATCACTCTTTCGGGTAAATTAAAGCACATTTTTCCGAATTATCAGCAATTTATTGGAAACTACCTTACAAATCTTCAGGTTTTCTGTTTTATCGACCGTACTAAGGTATACTACCTTAATGCCTGGCCTCACCTATTCTATTTCAAACGCACAAACATGTTTTTTTCCGTTCCCATCTCATCTCCATCTTTCTTTTTCAAAGAAGTAAACGACACTTCTTATCGTCTCATACTTTGCCTCTGTTGTGTAAAGATTATGTTATCGTCTTTCAACGTGGAGTATAGCGCAATCGTCTCTGTAGTTTTGTAACATTGAAGAGGAAAAAAAAAACGAAATTATTTTTCTTATATTAATTCATTAAGAAAAAAAAAAAACGTCGTTTCTTCATCGATCGATGAATATTAATCGATTGAAGTTGTTTTTCGTGTTCTATGCCACATGAGTTCAGTAGAACCTAGGCCAAGAATTGTTGACGATTAATGTAACAAGGAGAGAGAGAGAGAGAGAGGGAGAGAGGAAAAAACTTTCACGCAGAATTTCAATGACGTGATTTCCAGATGCCAAATTAAACAATTCGTATGCTCATTGAGTGGCAATTGTAAATTGCGTCAATTTTTCTCTTTTTTTTTTGGAGACTAATTTTAAACTTTTCGACAAATCAATTTAATTTCATCATCATTTTTTAAAAAATATCTCGAAAACTAAACAAGATAGATCGATTTTATCCAAAGATCTTTTTTTGTGGTTCTTGAAATTATCTACAAAACCATCTTGGGGCAAAAAGGGCCTATCTCCAATAGTTTCCGAGATTTTTTCAAAAAAATGATGATAATTTTGTTTTTTAGACTGAAAAATCAATGCGTATCGTTTTAATGATTTCATTCCCTCTCTTTAGGTCGTTTTAACATTTTCAGTGTGGTCGTAATGCTTCGAGGCTCTTTTGGGAACCACAAATTGGGTAAAATTTGAGACCACACCATGATCGTGTATCACGGTAGCACGAAACACATGAAAGATTCTTTGTTCTAGGGTTTCAGGTGGCATTGTGTGGTTAAAAAGCTCATCAAAATAAATATTTTTTCAGTTTTTTTTCCATGTGGAAAATAAAACTCTTCAGTTTATTGCTACAGTTGTATCTTTTTATGGGCTTTAAAAAAAAATGTGAAAATTTTGAGATGTCGTTTTTTTTTGGGTTGGAAACTTTTTTTTGGAAATCTCGGATTAGTTGAAGATGGGAGATTTTTTGTGGGTCTCAGTTAGCTCTACAAAAAAGATATCCATGAAATTTCTCGTATCTTTCTTAGATCCTGAGATATTAAGAAAAAAAAAATAGAGATAAAATCGATTCATTTCTCTGAATATTCTAGAAATCGAGTGAGATAGGCCCTTTCTACGCTGAGTTTTTTTTTATTGCAGTGAATTTCAAGATCTACAAAAGTGCCTCAGGGCAAGAAGCGCGTATCTCCAGTAGTTTCGAGAACATCATAAAACAAGTGGATAATAGTATTGCTTCCCAACTGATATACCTTTTTCTGCTAATACTTTAGCAATATGCTTCCGACTGCAAGTGATACAAATTTTTTCAAACCATCATCAAAATATCAAATTTTGAAGAAATTCATTGAAACGGCAATAACTCGAGAACTGATCATGCAAATAAGCTCAAAATTGGCAGGCATCTAACTGATACAACTCTGGAGATAATATATGAGTATAAATAACATCAGTTGAATAGTTTCCAGAAATTTCATTAAAAACTGATTTTCGAAAAATGGAGATATCTCAAAAAGTACCGATCGGATTCTCTTCGAATAAAGCTTGAAAAATAGCGTTCGTCCAGAAAAGTGGAAAGAGTGGAAAAGGTTTTCCACAAAATATGAAATTTTTCTATAAAACAGTTTTGCTGTAATTGAGACTTTTATGCACACACAGACATGCACTAAAAATATCATTTTCTCTCTTTCTAGATCATTTTTAGTATCTTCTATTAAAAAAAATTACAATCGAAAATTCTGATGATTACATAGCTTCCATTCGGAAGCAAAAAACCAGCAAAAAAAAATTATCTTTTTTTAAAAATCTTTTTATTACTTTATTAATTTATTCACTGCGCGAATGATTTTCTCCATTGAATTCAACAAGTGACTTGCTAAACCTCCATTACAATTGTTCTCTAAAATCATTAATTAGAAAAAAAAAGAAGTGAAATACAATAGGAATACTAAAATAATTCATATTTATTTCAATATTATCAACAAATCTTGTGTGAAAACACGTTTCAGATAACTTCCGGCGTGAATCCGGAACCAGCATTGGGCGTTCGCGTGAAAGTTTGTGATTCAACATCGTGCGGAAGACTTAGAAAGTTTTTTTTTCAACATTTTCCCCTCCCTCTGCAGTTTCTCAAATGAAATGAAATGAAAAAAAAAAAGGTGAAAAAAAAGAATAAAAAATATGAGAATAACCGGTACACAAACGCGGGTGCGCACGGCTTCTTGAAGCTGCTTCGTTACGTTTCATAAAACCAAAAGAGGAGAGGTACAGGAACAAGAACGTTTACTAACTCTCCGTCTTGCTTGTTTTTTGAATTTTATCTTCACGAGGGCAATACACGGAGGGGAAGAAACAAGATGGAGGATGAAAAATGAGCAAATGAACTTAAAACCCCGTTGGTTTTTCTTATATTTTATAATTTGCAGTGAAAAACGTGTCAGAATTAATTTTTCTGCATTTTTAGAAAATTTGCATTTTTTGAGCTGAATTTTGTTTTTTTTTCTTCAAATTTCAGTTTTCTGAGGATATCTCCAGTTCTATTGGTAGTAGCGTGAAAATTCTGAATGAAGGTGAAAAGTGAGATCATTCGCTATCGATTCATGGGGTTTTGAAATCGAAAATATCGATTTTTCAGTGAATTATAGTTTATTTTGTGAAAATCAGTTTTTTTCACCATAACTATTTCAAAAACCGATGAAGATTAATCAAAAACGCCAGAAATCGATGGGAAATGATCTCATCTTTCACCTCCAATTCGAGATCGAACGATAAGACCATTAGATTCAGTGATATTCCTCAAAAACTACAATTTTTCACACATGGAAGGATCTGACCCCAAATTTTCTTCAAAAATCCTCGAATTTCAAAAAAAAAAACAAAAATCAATTTCAACACGTGTTTTCCACCATAAATTTCCTCAGCTTTCTGGTAGAATTATCATAAAAAATCCATTTCCCATTGTTTCCTCAAAATTTCTATTTTACCTCACATCCCCACCGAATTCCTCAAAAATCAGGAAATAATTAAATTCATTGAATTAATTTTTTTTTGATGATTCCATTGACAAGCTGAGGAAATTTCCGGTAGAAAATATGGGTCAGAATTGATTTTTCAAAATTTGTAAAAAATCAGAATTTCTAGATTTTTCGAAAAAATTCAGTTACTTTTAGGGTATTTCAGGTTTTATATCAGTCGTAAGACCATTAGAATAAGAGATATCCTTCAAAAACTGAGAATTTCTTCCAAAAAAAGCATTTGACTCTCAATTTTCCTACAAAATTCTTGAATTTCCAAAAAAATCCCTAAAAATAAATCCCAACACATGTTTTTCACTGCAAATTTCCTCAGCTTTCCAATGAAATCATCAGAAAAATTCAATCTCAAATATTTCCCCTGATTTCACCCAATTTGAATAATATAAAACATGAAAACTAAAATTACAGAAAATAATTACAGAATTCGCTCCTTTAAAATTATCATAATACTGGTTGTAATAACAAAAACGTTTACTAACTCTTCGTTTTGCTTTTTTGAATTTTATCTTCACGAGGGCAATACACGGAGGGAAGAAACAAGATGGAGGATAAAAAATGAGTAAATGAAGTTAAAACCCCATTGGGTTTTTTAATATTCGACACGACGAAAAGGCATTACGAATGAGTACGAGTTGCAAGAGTACTTATGTACATGGTTAATTCGATAATAATACAACTCGAACACGAGGCCGACGACGCAATCGGCTCGAAAATGAACGTGATGTTGTGTTCGTGAGGGGATTTCATTAATGATTTTCATTTAATTTATATTGTTTTTTTTTTTGGAGTTTGCAAGTAACTAATTTTTTTTTCAGAGAGAGAAAGAGATTGAAATGGAGATTCTGGTGGAGCTGTTGGAGATTGATTTTTTCTGATGATCGTATTGAAAAGCCGAGGAAATTTGAGCAAGTGATTTTTTGTTTTTTTTTTGGGAAATTCGAACATTTTGGAGTAGATTCTCCGGTTTTTGGTTCCAAATGGAAACTATGTAATCATCAAAATTTTTGATTGTGGTTTTTTTAGTAGAAGATACTTAAAATGATCTAAATAGAGAGAAAATGATATTATTGCCGCATGTCTGTGTTTGTGTGTGCATAGAAGTCTCAATTACAGCAAAACGGTTTTATAGAAAAATTTCATATTTCGTGGAAAACTTCCTCTCGAAGAACTCTATTTTTCAAGCTTTATTTGAAGAGAATCCGATCGGTACTTTTTGAGATATGTCCATTTCTCGAAAATCAGTTTTTAATGGAATTTCTGGAAACTATTCAACTGATGTTATTAATACTCATATATTATCTCGAGAGTTGTGTCAGTTAGATGTCTGTCAATTTTGAGCTTATTTGCATGATTAGTTCTCGAGTTATTGCTGTTTCAATGAATTTTTTAAAATTTCATATTTTGATGATGGTTTGAAAAAAGTTGTATCACTTCAATTCGGAAGCATATTGCTAAAGTATTAGCAGAAAAAGCTATATCAGTTGGGAAGCAATACTATTATCCACTTGTTTGGAAATATTTCCGGTTCTAATTATCGCAGTGGGGGGATTCTGAATGGAAGGGGAAGGTGAGATCATTCGCCATTGGTTCATGAAGTTTTGAAATGATTTTATCGATTTTTTGAGGAATTATGGGGAATGAAGAATTTTTATAGAAATTGCTATAAATCACTCAGACATCGATATTTTCCAGTTCGAAACACCATGAGTCGATGGTAAATGAGCTCATCTTTCACCTCCATTTGGATTTTTTTTACTGCGATCATTAGAACCAGAGATATCTCCAAAAAACTGGAAATTTTGCGTCAAAATGTTCGAATTTTCAGAAAAAATCACCAACAATCACTTGCGACAAATGATTTCCACCTCAAATTTCCTCAGCTTTTCAATGCGATTATCAGCAAAGATCCATCTTTAACCGCTCCGCCAAAATCCCCATTATATTCTCTCTCTCTCTTTCTGAGAAAAATCAGTTACTTGTAAACTCCATTAATTAAAAAAAAAATAAGATGAATTGAATAAAAATGATTAATGCCCAATTTTTCGTAATTCTGCTCCAAAATGTTCGAATTTCCAAAAAAAATCGGCAAAATCACTTCTAACATATGCTTTTCACAGCAAATTTTCTCAGATTTTCAATGGAATCATCAAAAAAATTCAATCTCAAGTCCTTTCACTAATTTCGAATGATTTTCATCACATGAAACTAACAAAAATGGGAAAATTTCGATTTTTTAGATACGATTTTCCTCGTTTCATTCTCTTCCGAATGAATCAGACAGAAAAAAATAGATAGAAGAATGACGAAACAATGTCTCTGTTCTTCCGCATTTTCTGAAAAAATAAAATGTACAATTTGTCCTCACGTTGTCTCTATTATTCCTGTTTCCTCTAAGACAAATAGTAATAAGGGAAGTTGTTAAAAATTCACCATATGTGATCGTCAAACGGTACAAAAAGCCGAGAGGTCACGTACATTTTTTTATATTTTTTTTTCTAAATTATTTTTTTATCTGTCATGAAATTCCGTCCTTGTTTCTAAGAAACCTTGATTCTTCCGGTTCTCTAAAACGTCATTTTTCTCTCAATAAAAATCCAAAATACGTGGAATCAATTAAATTTCAAGTTTGATGTTGAAATTCTGGACACGTGCGCAATTTTCATTGTGGAGAAAATAATGTTTTGGGAATCAAATTTGACACAACGTGAGAAAACGTATTATTTTTCAAATTTAATTGAATTTATTTAAAATTTTCAAAAATTTATTTAAAATTTAAACATTAAATCATTTAAAATTAAAAAAAAATTATTTGAAATTAAAATTTTTTTTTTTCAATTTTAAAAATTTTTATGTATAATTATTGGAATTCTTTACTTTTATTCTTTTATTTATCGGTTAATGTTTTCACGAGTTATTTTCCATTCTTGTTTTTAATACTTTTTTTTTTTTTTTTTTTCATCTCCTTTTTCAGGCAATGGGTGAACGGAAATAAGCCAATGCTTGTTGGAGAACCATATAATACTTTCGCCCCGTGAACGGACGTTCGATACATCGAAAGTTATATACACCGTGTCGAGTGGGTAAGTGCCCACTTTCAATTGTAACGGAAGAAATGCTGTCGTGACTTTCCATTTCATGAGTTATAAAAAGAAGTGGGAGGTGGATATTAATATGATCCCATGTTATTATAATTTTATTTTCAAAAATTGAATAAGAAAGAATTAACGCCAAGAATAATAAGGAAATGGTTTTATTCTCGCAATTCTCGAATATTTTCAGTGATTATAAATTGGAGAATTTTCGCTGAGTTTCGAATTTCGAAAAATGTCAGGAACAATTTTTTACTTTTCAAGATAACTCAAATTATGTAAATATCTTTGAGGCGAGTTGGGCTAGGGGAAAATGTCACGATACCTTTTTTGTAGAAAATTTAATTCTCTACAAGAAAGGTCTCTTGATAAATGCTCCTAAACCCAACAGTTTCCGAATGCTTATTGTAATAATGAATATTTCCCATCAAATTCATTTTTTTTCATCATTCGTTTTTTTTATGAATATCTCAGAAATTATTGGAGATACGCCCTTTTTGCCCCAAGTCAGTTTTGTAGCTCTTGAAATTCGCCACAAAAATGGTCTCATGCAAAATCATTCTTCCTTGGTTATTCTTCAAGATATTAAAAAACAAAATTATCTGAAAACTCTAATTTTTGTTAAAAATCATTTTATCGAAATAGGAAAAAATCGAAAAAATTCAAGCATTAAAAAAATTCCTTCACAAATATTTATCACTTTTTTATGAAACACGAGTGCGGATATTTGAAGCAAATTCAAAGCCAAACGTTAAAAAAAGAAATATTTCAGGAAGTAGATAAGTTTTCTGATTTTTAAAAAAAAATTCTTGAATAACCATTAGACAACTGTTTTTGAAATATTTACATTTTTCATGAAGAATTATGAGAATCGTTTACCTCAGATTGAATGTGAATGGCGCATGTTGCCCAATTCGCATTTTCAAATAATCACAAACGAACTTCAAACGCGGGGGGGGGGGGGGGGGCTGGAGGAAGAGCAAAAGGGGGGATCTTTTTAGGGTTCATGCCAAGAAAACTGAGGGAGAACAGGCATTGGCACGTGATATTTTAAAATAGCCACGAGGACGCATGAGGATTTCCTCAAGGCCTCGGGCAACAAGAAGATCGTTTCTACAAGAGCAAATGTTTTGTATAAAAACGCGTCTTCCCATGAAATGTTTATTTGTTAGGAAAAAATAAAAATCAGTTTTTTCAGTAGTTTCCTCTTAATTTTTGAGATTTTCTGGGATTTTCCAGATTTTTTTCCGAAATTTGGGAAAAATCAATTTTCTAAAAAATCAGTATTTTTTCCTTAGTTTGAGATTTTTTGAGGATTTTCCAGAACTTTCTTTTTCTAGAATTTTCCCAAATTGAACCGCGGTAACTCTACTTTACGAGTGATTTTCCTCAAAAATCGGTACTTTCTTCTAAATTTTCAATTTTCTGAAATATTGCCGAATTTCCAATTTTTTTATACAATTTACTAAAAAATTTCCTCTGCCCACAGTTTCTCTAAAAAAACAGTATTTTCTTCTAAATTCGAGATAATTCCAAAAATTTTCTGAATTTTCAAAAAAAAAAAACAACAAATTCCACATTTTTTTTTTAATTTTCCAGAATTTCAATTTTTTTTCAAAATAAAGTCAATTTCTTCCATTCAGACGTTTCTATCCGATAAATTTCTCTTCAGAAAGAAAAAAAAACTAATAATTCTCACTCTGTTATGTCAAAATGAGTGATTTCATTAAATCGACAGGTTGCCCAATATATTTTTTTTTTCCTTCCGCTAGTTCAAACTTTCGCTTTCGAAAAACAGTTCGTCTCATTTTTGTGCTCATGCGCGCATTTCCCCACTTTCTTTTTGCGGTGACTTGACAGTGAAATTAAATAGGAAAGAAAAAAAAAAAGAAATAAATATGATGTCATTCTAGATTTTAATGTCAAGTATATGAGAAATTGTATGGAAAAACTGTAAATCAAGTATCGAGAAATGTTACGTGAGTTTTTTTTTATTATCTTCTTTTTTTTTTTTCTTTTTACAGTCAAATAGGAGTTTCGTAATCAACGAGACTCTTGAGTTCAACGTTTAATCTAGAAATTGAGAGGCAAGAAAAAAAAAATGAGAAGGTACTAGATGGTGGGGCGAGAAACTTGTGCGTTTCAATCTAATCGCGGGAAAACGCCACTCTTATTTTTTTTTCTTTTTTTTTTATTATCGCCTTTTATCGCGCCTAGGCTTGCACGATGCGCGGTGTTTGCCGGGCCTGGTAACTTCAGTATGAACACATGTGTAGTTGTAATCTTTTTTTCTTTTTCATGTGTGTTACCCAAGGGGTTAACAACATCTATTTTTTTCAGCCCCATTTCCGTAGTCCCACGCAGAGAGAGAGAAAGAGAGAGAGAGACAGAGAGAGGTTCTGAACTATTTTTTGTTTGAAGAGGAATGAAAGAAATAACAAAACACACATTTTCTCAATTGCTGAATTATCATATTCCCATGAACTGGAAATTTTTTTTTCCGAATGTGGAAGCTATGTAATCATCAGAATTTTCGATTGTAATTTTTTTAATGAAAGATGCTTAAAATGATCCAAATAGAGAGAAAATGATATTTTTAGCGCATGTCTGTGCGTGTGTGTGCATAAAAGTCTCAATTACAGCAAAATGGTTTTATAGAAAAATTTCATATTTCGTGGAAAACTTCCTCTCGACAAACTATATTTTTTGAGCTTTATTTGAAGAGAATGCGATCATTACTTTTTGAGATATGTTCATTTTTCAAAAATCAGTTTTTAATGGAATTTCTGGAAACTATTCAACTGATGTTACTTAAACTCATATATTATCTCAAGAGTTGTATCAGTTAGATGCCTGTCAATTTTGAGCTTATTTGCATGATTAATTCTCGAGTTATTGCCGTTTTAGTGAATTATTCAAAATTTGATATTTTGATGATGGTTAGAAAAAAGTTGTATCACTTCCATTCGGAAGCATATTGCTAAAGTATTAGCAGAAAAAGCTATATCAGTTGGAAAGCAATACTATTATCCACTTGTTTTTTTTATGTAAAGAAAAAAGGAAAAAATGTTTTTTTGTCGTTGTTTTTAGAAATATCTCGGAAAATCATGGAGATACGTCCTTTTTGCCCCAAGACGTTTTTGTAAAAGATTTCGAGAGCTACAAAATTGTTTTTGAGCATAAAAGGACGTATCTTCATTAATTTCCGAGATATTCTTGAAAGAAATTAAAAAATTATCCAATTTGACATTTTTTTCGTTCCAATACCTTTTTGAGAATAACTCGGTAACTAATGGAGATACGCCCTTCTGCTCTAAGTAACTTTTATAAAGACTTGCGAGGGCTACAAAATTTTCTTGGAGCAGAAAGTGCGTATCTACATTCTTTTCCGAGGTCTTTTCAAAAGACCGAAAAATAATCTATTTAAGATAATTTCTCTTGTTTCAACTATTTTTTGAGAATAAATCAGTAAATAATGGAGGTACGCCCTTTTTGTCCTGAGACACTTTCACATCTTCTAGGAGAAAGAGGGAATATTTTCATTATTTTGCAAGATATTTTCAAAAAACAATTAAACAACTATTGAAGATAACTTTTCTTTGTTTTATTAATTTTCTGAAAATATTTCGGTAAATAATGGAGATACGTTCTTTTTAGCCTAAAGCACTTTTTTAGAGAATTTTAAAAGCTAAAGAACTGTTTTATGATAAAAGAGGCTTATCTTCATTATTCAAAGAGCCTGGAAATAACAGACATTTGAGAAATTTTAGATTTTTTTTTTCATTTAACAGATGAATTATTTTAAAAAAAAGAAAAATTTGCGCATGCCGTAGGTTTAAAAATCTATAAGTGCGAATTTTCTAAAAAAACAATTCATGATAATGTATTTTTATTGTAAATTCACAAGATTGTCAGATATCTGCTAATTCCAGTATCATATTATTTACCGAGATACTCATCAAAAAGAAAAAAAAGGTAAAAACCACATAACTACTAAATTTTTCAATAAAATCCAAATAAGCTTAATCACATAACGAACCATCGAATTCCGTTGACCTCTGACGCATAAAAAAATTCATAATTCCTCAAATAAACTTAAAAATATCCAGTCTCTCAAAGAGAAAAAAAAAACTTCTTTCTCACAATTTTCCATTCTTCTTCAGAAAAAAAAAAAAGAATTTACGCATTCGTTTCTTTCCATTCATTTGCAAATAGCCAAGACTCATTGTGTCCATAATCCACACTGTACTTATCCAATACACTTGCAATACATTGAAAAAAATAACGTGTAAAATGATAGAGACAGTGAAATAAAAAAAGCCATGAAGAGATATATATTAAAAAAACATTTGAAGGCAATGAAAGTGTATAATATCTTGCAACGTATGAAAACTCTTGCTTAAAGTGCGTTTCACCGTTGGAGGATTTATATTTTACCTTCTTGTATATAGTTGGTGAATATGGGCTTCACTTTAGTATTGTAAGAGACCAAGTGAACGCGCAAAGTTTAAATGTGTGGGCGTGTATATATGTGTGTATGTAACTGTATAAAAGTGTTATTCTGCGAGTGGATAATGGTTAAAAGAGAGGGAGAGAGAGAGAGAGAGATGAAGAGAATTCAAATTGTTATAAGGTGGAATAAAAAAAATGAAAACTCTTCAGCCTTGGTAAGAGCATTTATTATTATTATTATTCAACCCCCTCGGGTGCTTTTTATGCTAATTCAAGGAAAAACAGTTGATTCAGCTGAAAAACGTGATTTTTCAACTAAATAAACTTTTAAAATTTTCGGACATTTGCCAGAATTTTAAACAAAAATTATTATTTTTTCAGGGGCTCGAGTGAGAGGAGACAGGTCTTTGCGGTACAAAAACAGGGATGGGGGCATCTTCGAGAGGAGAGAACATCGAGAGGGACTTATATAAGAAAGCAAGATGGCAACCGGTTGTCCCTGAGCGCCCCGAGCGCCGTTTATTTGCACATTTTTATCTATTTTTCGAAGTCAAGTCGAAAGAGAGGAGGATGAGGAAACGAGAGAGAGTGAGAGAGAGATAGAGATAAATGAGGAGAAGAACCTGAAGAGAAGGTTGAGAAAAGGCAGAGAGAGAGAGAGAGAGAAAGAGAGGGAGAGAAAAAGGCAATTGCCGAAGCCTGTTTCGAACGCTGAGGATCCAGCCCTCTTCATCTTCTCTTTTTCCTTTTTTTTTTTTTTTTTTATTCTCTTCTGTAAAAAACTCTTCTTCATTCTTTTGTACTTGGCCGTTTTTTTTTTCGTTTTCGCTTACTTCTGAGCAACAGCTCATATTTTTATGGCTATAATCCCCAGGAGGCTGCCTCTTCGGTTGTGTTTGCATCCCAAATTGTTTTGGAGTAGTCTAATTTTATTGGGACGAAAAAAAAAATTTGATAATTTCCATTTTTTCCCACTGAGAAAAGAAATAAAAGGTTTTTCTGCAAGAAAATTAAGGCAGTTGTAGAAAATTCACTTTGGTCAAGAAAATTTTGATATGTATAGATGTAAAAATTGCAAAGAACAATTTAGTTACAAAAACAATTTTCTTGTAACAAACATTTTTTTTTCACTCAGTGCAAGGAACAAAGGCATTAGAAGAAAACTTATTATTTTTTGATGATTCAATTTATTTTCACATTCTTGTTTATGAATCATGAAATTCCTTTTTTTCCAGGTGTTTTCTTTGCTTTTGTAATTCTGAAGTATTATATATTTGTGCAAACAAGGTTTTTTTTTCAAAAGAAGCGTTAGAAACTGGTGAATTGTAAAAATCAATAATGGATAAGGAAAAATATTCATTTTGCGAATTCTCTCTAAAAAAAAAAACGGTATTAATGAAAATTTTTGCTATCAACTCTTCTTTGGTTTTTTTTTTCTTTTGAGTGGATGTACGAGAGAAATAGGAATTAATTACAGGTGTAACGAAGATTAATGACACGACAATGTTGACGAAACGAATGATCAAAAGAAGGCAATTAATCCCAGTACCAGAGCATCAATGTGATGTAGAGTTTATTCAAGTGAAATGAAAAAAAAAAAAATTGAGAAAAAAAAAGGAACAAATTAGTGCGGATGTTTCGAGTTATCTGCATGAATTAAAACCTGAATTTAAAAGAATAGGGTAAATTAAGATAGTAACCAAGAGTACGATCGATAAAACAGAAAAAAATGAGGATTTGTGAGTTAATTTCCAATTAATTGCTGATAATTTGGGAAAATGTGCTTTAATTTACCCGAAAAAGTCATTAAACTATTCGGAAGTCATATCTTTAGCTTGTGAATATAATTTTTTTTTCTCGAATATTTTTTACATTAATCTCCTATCACATGCATGAGATAGAGAAAGAGGCAAATAGTTACGACTACCTTCTAATTAAAATTTCTCAATAACTATACGGTGAATTGTATATTTTTTTCTTCTATTATTTAGTTAAAATGCTGTTCTTTTCGCCAATTGTTTTTAAATAATGCGTCAACCCCGTGGTTTTTTAGTAATTTCGTTATTTCTGTCCGATTTAGGGCATTTCATCATATAGGTATTTTCAGTAACTTTGATAATTCATATCTCATAAACTACACGAATAAAAATTATGAAAAAATTCCGAAAAACGTAAAAAAAATATCATCTTTGATAAGGCATTAAAAAAATAAGGAATAAATTGTACTCAAATTCGCTAAGATAGTACCTTAATCTATCATTGTCGCAGTTGTATTCCACGTGGTAACCGAATAACCGAGTAACCGTTTGTCCAAGTAACCAACTATCCCAACGACTACGAGGAAATAGAAGGGAAGCGAGAATACGAAGAAGTGGATGACTCTTAACAACATTATTTTCATGTACAAAGAAGAATAAAGAGTAGAAAATTTTGCAGAATATGTAATGAAACATAGAGGTCAATGATCTTCAAGTGTTCACATTGATTAATTCAAAAAAGAAGAAAAAAAAAATTCAAAAAAAAAATACGTTATCTTGTTTACATTTACTTCAAGGTCATACTTTCACGAATAATACTAATGCCTATAAATTAAACGATTTTTTTTTTTTTTTTTTTTTGGCACTAAAGAGACAGGCATAAATTCATTCCAGTATGAATTCAACATTTGCACATAAATATCTTTATGACGAGGTCGTTTAACTCTCAACTGAATTCTCTTCCTACTGCCAACGCAAAAGTCTTAAGATGATGAACTTCGAAGAGTGCGCTTGTGAAAACTTCCCACGGGCTAATGTATTTTACTCTCTTAGTTATTACTATTATTATTATTATTATTATTTTTCTCTTTTTCTATTTTGGCGAATGTCCGAAACGCCCACTAAAACAACTGAGTGAAAAGTTCGCGATCTTATTTTCGACCTCTCGCTCGGGTGCGCTGCCCTCAGGAGACTAATTTTAGTTTTGAATGAGACACACGGGGCCAGAAGGTAGTGTGCTTGTGCCTCTTTGGCTTCACTTGCTCCTTTCCCTCTTTTCAGAAATAATAATGGAATTAGAGAAATTTTTTTTTTTTTGGGGGAAAACGTGAAATTTCGGAGCAGGGAGGAAGGGGAGGGGTTGGCTGAGTGCCGGTTTAGTCTCTTGCACTTCTTTTTTTTCGGGGGGGGGGGGGGGGGGGGGGAGGTGAATTTTGGCAGGGTGGTGATGCTGATGACCATGGCAATTCTGGATTTTATGGTGAAGCACAACAATTAGGGAATTTGGGAAAATTTTTTGGTGAGAAAGTTAATTCTCAAATATTTCTTAAGAATTTCAAAAGTTGAGAGTAAATTGTTATTTTTAAATATTGCTACTGAGAAGACGGAGAGAGAGAGATAGAGATGCTGAGAGACATCTTCAACGGTATTGTGAAATAAAAATGTTTCTTGATGAATATGAGAAAATATGCATATTATACGATATATCGCATAGAAAAAATCGATATTTCTTTAGAATGTTAAAATTTGAGATTAAATTATAACTTTTTTTTTATATATATATTTCAGACTTCACTTTGGGAATAGAGGGAAAGAGGCACTTCATGTATTTGGTATTTTTTTTGGAATTTTTGAAATTTTAAAAAGGAGAAATTGTAGAAAAAAATATATTTTTGGAGTGCAAAACGGAGTTTTTGGGAGAGGGGTTGGAGATGGAATTTTTCTGAAGATTGCATTGAAAAGCTGAGGAAAATCGAGCTGGAAAACCTGTGGAGAGAATTATTTTTTGATTAAAATAAAAAAAATTATAACATTTTGGAGCGAAATTGGGAGTCGAATCCTTTGAATTCCCAATAGAACTTCAGTTTTCGAGAATTTCTGCGGTTCTGATTGTCGTAGCGTGAAAATTCTGAATTAAGGTATAAAGTGAGCTCATTTCCCATCGATTGATGTGATTTTTAATTAATTTTTATTGATTTCCCAAGGAATTATGGGCAAAAACTGATTTCGATCGAAGTCGCTATAAATCACACAAAAATTGATATTTTCCTTTTCGAACCACCATGAATTCATGCAAATAATCTCACCTTTCACCTCCATTCGAAAATTTCTATTCTACGAAAATTTCTATTCACTTTCTCGTGAACTTGAAGGATTTGACGTCTAATTCTGCTCAAAAATTTACGAATTTTTAGAAAAATAATTTTTTAGGGGAAGGTACCCCACAAAATGGACACTCCAATTGAACAGTTCGAGATGAAAATTTTCTGATGATTCCATTGGGAAGCTGAGGAAATTTTACGCAGAAATATGTATTGAATTTTTTTTTTCAATTTTTCCAAAAATTTCCTTGTTTGACCAAGTTTCGGAGGGGTTTCCCGTTTGAAAATCGAAAAAATTTACTTTTTCGGCGATATCTCTGATTTTGTTGGTCGTAGCGATCTAGAGTTGGTCTCAAATGACAGATAAGCTCATTTTTCATCGATTTATGTGGTTGAAATTTCTTTTTTGAATGAATTTTTCAAATATTTACAGGTCATTTTATAAAAATGAGTTTTTGCCCTATAAATACTTGAAAAAATCGATATTTTTCTTTTCAAACGCTATAAGCTAATGGAAAATGAGTTCACCTTTCATTTAAGATCAATCCTAGGTTGCTACGATCAATAGAACCAAAGATATTCTCGAATACCGGAAATTTTCCAAAAACAGAAGCGTTTCACCTCCAAGTCTTCAGCAAAAAATGAAAGTTTTGAAAAATTCCAAAAAATAACTTCTATCATATAATTTTCATGGGAAATTTCCTCATCTTTCCAATGGAATCATCAGAAAAAACCTTTCTCCAATATTTTCATCCATTTCGAGTAAATAGCAGATATCTGACAGTGTTGGGTCTTTTTATCTCTTAAGGGGTTACAAGACTGTAAAAGCCTAAAAAAAGGCGTTTTTTTGATTTTTTTTTTATAGAAAAAGATGCAATAAAATAATGATATTTAAGGGAGTGACTGAGCATATATTGGAGTCTTCAGAAAAAAAAATCATCAAAAAATATAAAAAAATGACGACACAAGAGCCATTCTTGCGAGGCTCCTCGAATGTAAAAGACTCTGCGGTACGCAGTGTAGCTGGTACAGATTTCAATTGAAAAAAATAAAAAAAATTGGCTCAGTCTAGATACATATAGCTAAAGAAATACGTAGGGGCTTTAGTAATATTGTTTTTTGTGTGATTGATGACCATTTGAATGAAAAATTTCAAATTTCGATCGAAAAACCGGCAATCTTTTATCAATAAAAAATATGCAAATCAATTTTTTGAAAATCCCCTACGTATTTCTGTTTGAAATATTGTTTTCAAGATGCTGTAGGAAATTCAACTGAAAATAATGGAAATTATTGGAGTTATGCTGCGTACCAATTTGAAAAATCATGTTTCGAAAAAAACACGATTGAAATTTTGACTTAGGCCATGAATATGAAGAAATGCCTGGGGAAAAGTTCAAAATTTCATGATAACTTTTCTTGCCCATATTCTGGAAGGCCCAAAGTAATTTTTTAAGCAAGAAAAAACAATCGATTTTTTGAAAATTCTACAGTGATGTGACCCCTTAAATATTTTTTTTTCTTTTTCATTGAAAATTCGCACATGTAAAAAATTCGGAATACTATAAATCCAAAATTCTCAAAAAAAAATTTTTTAATAGTTTCAAAAAATCCCAAAAATTGTCAGATATCTTCTATCTTCGGTATCATTCTCAAAATCCTCTTCAAATAACTCCTGTAATTCTCCAATCACGTGATATCAATGAAATCACAAATGAAATAATCAAAGCAATAAACCTCTTGTCGTTTCCACTTAAAAAATTCACATTTAAACATATCATTTTATCAATTCAACTGATCGATAGTTGAATGAAACAAATTGATAATAATGATAATGATGAATATTGGAGGCAATGAGAGTGGAACGGTCAGGGCCGTCAAGGCAAAGTCCTCGCTAATAAACCAAGGTTATTTTACTATCGTTTTTTTTTTTATTATTTCTTTCCTTTTTGTTCCGTGCCACTCGGAACCATCTCCCTCCAAACTACTTCACTTTTATGCACACATTCTCACGAGTTTTTCATAGGACAAACATTATTTATCGTGTCTCATTTTTTTTTCTGGTCTTATCATCCTCAAAACATCTTGAATCACATCATCAACATTAATTTTCGTCATTCTGACATCGAATTTCAATTAAACGTGACGATATTTGATAGATATTCAGGAATTGAGTGATGAAATTTAACAAAATTAAAGGGCACTCGAGAACCAGTAGCTTTAGGAGAAAATGTCAAGAGATGTTTTTTGTAGAGAATTTAATTCCCCACAAAAAAGGTCTCTTGACATTTTCCTTTCAATCTGATAGTTTCAGGGATATTTTGAAAAGAATGGAAAAAAATAAATTATCTTTTATTTTTCCGGAGAAAATAAATTTCACTGAAAATTTTCCCACGGAAAATTTTTTTTATCTTCTTCTGTTTCCGGGGTCATTCAAAGAGAGTGATAAAAAATAGGATTTATCTTTATTTGCATTTTCAATTTTTTAGTCAGCACAAAAGTATTTTTTCACTTCCGTTTTTTTTTTTTTTTTTACAAAAATAAATAGCGAACATTGATGGTGTTGTGTAGGTGTTTCAACACTGTAAGAAACAACATTGAGGCTCAAGTTTTTATGGGGATTCTGCGGTGTGATTGGACACTGGCAATGTCGACATTGTGCATACAAATGGCATCGTTAAAGTTACTGAATGATAAACAGTTTAGGATAAGAGAATCAATTTTAAGAATGATATTAAAATGTTTTTTTTTTCTTTTTTTTTTCACTGGATAATACCAGACTTGATTGTCCTGCATTGTGATGAAGATTTTTATCGAGCTTTAGAAGGATGAAATTGAAATTTAATGGAAGTCTGTAAGGTATTAATTTTGTTTTTTTTTCTACCTCGAGATTTGATTTCAGAGTATGATAAATGTATTTTGCTGAATATCTGGGAATTAAAGAGAGATAGCGAAAATTTTGTAGAAACCTTTTTTGTAGCTCTTGAAATTCTCTACAAAAAAGATATCATGATAAATTCTTGTGAATGCGATAGTTTTTAAGATCCCTTTAATATGAACTTGAAAATACAATTGAATTGTGGAATGAGGAAATAATAAGACAGATTATAATATTTTAATCTTTATTTATTTTTGCATTTTTATTTCATATATTTTTGTCTTTATTCTGAGAGCCAGGAGATCGACCTTCAAACTTTGCACTTATACATCGTACAAAACTCATTATTACATAGTTTTTTTTTTCTTTATTTTAACCTCGTGAAATAATTCTTGAGTGTTTTTTTTGTATGTGTGTGTGTGTATTTTTATTTTTTTTTTCATTTTTTTTTATTACTTTTTTTTTCTTTAATGATGAAACGCAGTATAAAATATTGTATAAATATATAAATACGATTGAAAAAATAAATATATTAAATTAAAAAAAGGAGACGTACACATAACGTAATATTACTCATTATTAATTATTATAGTGGTCAAGTCTATAACGTGGGTGATCAGAGAGGGGGGTAGAGGAGGAAAGAAATGGTATTTTTTCGTATTTTTGACGTCTTGAGTATTGAATGAAAAAAAAAAGAAAAAATTAATAAACAAAATCCTTTTCGAAAATTTTACAAATGGAGGAAAGTCTCAGTTTATGAAAATAATAAAATAAAAAATATAATAAATCGTGCATGCAATTTCACGAACTAAAAATTTTCATTTGATTATAAATTAAGGAAAAAAAATATTTTTTATTTCAACTCCACTGCTTAATTTTCTTTCGCATAAATTTTGAAAATAATATTTCATTTTTTTAATACATAAATTAAATGAATTCAATAGCCCAAGACATCATTACAATGAGCTCAGTAATATTTTTCTTGACTATTTTATGGACTTGTTGTGTTAGAATTAACGGATTAACCAAACGCAAAAAAAAAAAACCTTCCATTCGACGTAATTTTTTTCTCACACACTATCATCATTCTTTCTCACTTTCTAATTAAAATATACATTTAATTAATTTCTTTTTAAATTTATTTTTCGACTACGAAAAGGCACTCTGTGGTTTGCTATTCATGTAAATTATTACTTTTTTTTTTTTTCATTATTATTATAATTATTATCATATCTTCTTGTCTTCTTCGAAGCACACAGGCAGAAAGTGAGAACATAAACGTTTTGAATATAAAAAGAAAAAAAAAGGAAAAAAAAAATATGTGAGAAACAAACGGAGATATATATCTATATATAATATTGGGCGTTACAAAATTAAATAATCGTTAAATAGATAAAGACGATAAATTCGATAATTAATAATTAAATTGTGGCAATTAGAAGCCTTACACAATGCAATAATATTTTAATATTCAAATATATATATTTTTTTAATTTTATTTTCTTGTTGAAAAGAAGAAAAAGTGAGAGTGGAAGAAGTGAGGCGCTTTTTTTTTTTTTTTAAACTCAATTTTTATCATTTTCATTTGCTGATGAACAAAAAATAATAATTGTCAACGAAATGACGTGCGTAATTAGAAACAAGTGGAAGTTAATAATGAAACATAGATATTAATAGAAAGAAGAAAAAAAAAGTTATAATTAATTAATCGTATTATTAATAATTAGCGGCGTTAAGGTATGACTATCACCAGAGGCTTGAAATACGAAAAATCTGAAAAAATTCAGAGATATTCTTCACAGGAAACCCAACAACTTTTCCTCATGGTGAAAAATTTTCTGACCCGTGGAATCCGAGATATTGAATTTCAAAAAGTGCATTTTTCCCATAAGAAAACGAGTAAATTGAGTCGCGATTCAATCATTATAAATTTAAAGAAAAACGGCATTTACGGGGCTTCTGAAAAAATTGTAGTCCATAGTCACCACTTTTAAGAATTTTTTGAGACCAAAATCAGTTATTTCTGACCCATAGTTTTGGAGAAAAAAAAATAAACGATTTATGGCAGGCCAGCACCGCTGTGTACGTACACGCGGTCGCTCTGTATGTGTGTACAACTACAGGAGTATTCTCTAGTGTGCGCGCATACGTATACGCGCACATTAGTGTGCGTAGGCAGGCCCGTATCAGATTTTAAAAAAATGGTTCTTCGAAAAAAAAATCAAAATATTAGTAGATATAATTATTTTGATTAAATTATGCTTTCATATGAAAGCAAGAAATTATTGAGGCTGAATACCATTATAGGTTGAACAATTTCTCCCTCCTTTGGTTGTTCCAAATGATTTTTTCCTAACCTCCCTTGCCCCCACGCGTAGTGGTGACGTGAGCGATAGTTTTACCTTAATAGACGGCAATTAAATTGACTCTGCCATTACATTCACTTTCACTGTTTGAAAATAAAAAAAAAAGGAAGAGTGAAAAAGTGAAATTAGAAAACGCAAATTGGCGGTGGATTTTTCCATTTTTTTTTCGTGTAAAAAAATTGAGTTTTTTTTTGCATTTATTATTATTATCTTTTTTTTTCTCTTGAAAAGATCGAGACAACTGTATCACAAAAGCAATCACATCAAATGGCTTCATTTATCATTTCATTGGAATTAAAAAAAATAAAAAAAAAAAATAAAATAAAATTATTAATTGAAATTGATTAAATTAAACCACTGAGAATTATATAAATTGTAGAGTGAGAAAAAAAAATGAATAAAAATATTAATTAATTAATTAATTAATTGCAACGCAGGAGTCTCGATTATTCTTCATTGTATTGTTGTATATAATTTCATAATATTCCATCGCAGGATAAGTGATAAAATTAATTAGTATATAATTTATAATTAATAGTGATAATAATTGAAGGAAAAAAAAAAGAACTAAATCTATAACATTTTTTTCTCCAAATTTTATAAATTAAACGAAAAGAAAAAAACTCATTTTTTTTCATATAATCGCAAGAAAAATATTTACAAAATGTGTAATCAATAGAATTTTTTTTTCTTCCCGTTATTTTTTTCTTTTGCATTCAATTCCCATGAACCACATATTCATTCATTTATTACAAAATTATTAATCCAAATGTGGTTTTATGAGAACACACAAAATGAGCAGCGGGCTAAGCCCCTTTTTTTTATCACTTTCGCCGTTCTTTTCCTCAATCTCAATGAATTTACAATAAAAACCTTTTTAACGTCAGAAGAAAAAAAATCGGAAATTCTGTGAATTTACACTTTTTTTTTCCTGAATCTGCTCATTAAGCCATTTATTAATAACAGAATGTCTGTTTTAATCGTAAATATTTCTATTGCAAATTAGTTACATATCACATTTTTTTTTTCAACTTTCATTTGTTTTTTCTTCTTTTCCATTAAATTTTCAATTTTCAAAAATTAAAAAGGGAAAGAACAACGAGAAAGAGTGATTTTTGTTTCTTCTTCTCTTAATGATAATAGTAAAAGAAAAAAAGATTTATCGAATACGCGTTATTGATTTTTAAAAAGCCCAGTTTTTTTTTTGTCACACTGAAAAAAGTGAGTCTTTCATGAAGAAAAAGAAAAAAAAATAGAATTCAATTTCAGAGTCACATTATTTTCTTTTTAAAAATCCATTCGCGTTTAAATTTTCAATCACATTCATTCTCACTAAGCGCAAAATAATAATATTAATAATTATATTGGAAGACAATCAAAGAGTTACTAAATTAATCGTAATTCATAATTTTCTACAACTAAATAATTTTCAGCAGTTATTTACGTTCACCAAAATTATATCGCACACGTCATTGCCGAAGTGAAAAAAAAAAAATAGAAGAATTTAATGAATTAATTGAAATTGACTCCTCTAATTTTACCGATTATCACTTTGCGGAATTGAAAAAAAAATTATGAAAAAAAAAGATAGCAAAATTGAGAAGAAATTGAATTTTTAATAATCTTCTTCTATAATTTTGGAATATTGCAACATCTAACCTGCTCCGTGATTTTCGAATTGAAAAATCACGAAATAAAGAAAAATTATTGATAAAACAAACCTAAATCTATCGGTCACAATGTTTTTTACAATAACTCGTGTAATTAAACGATAATTGATAATTAGTCGTTAGAAATGAGGTGTCTTCAATAAAAAAAAAAAAGGGAATAGGAAAGAGAAAAGTAATGAAAAAAAAAAGTAGGTCACACCTTAAAAGATGTCTCCAAATAATTGAGAATATTTAAATCTTGAGATTATCAAAATCACCAATTGTACTGCTGATTCTGTTAAAAACAGGAAGCCTGGATTCTCCATTTGGTGACAATGGTGATGGTGTTCTTGGTGCAATATCATCAGACAATTGGCTTACAATACTTGGTGGACTTGGACTGTGTCTTGTTGTCAATAATCCAAAATCCTGTCCAAAATTGAAAGCTGTAGTTGGTCCAGTTGTTGTTGGACAATCATCACTGAAGAAACTTGCCATTGAATTTGTTGGTGATTGTGATAGACTTGATGATGGTGATACAGAATCAGCAGTGCTACCAAGTGAAAATGTTGGACTAAGATTCAATGGTTTTGGTCTAGCACCACCAATAACTGAATTATTGTGTAAATTATGAAGATTTTGATTGTTCTGAGTTGATAGACTGAGTGATGTTGTTCTCAATAGTGGTGGATTACTGTAATTCTGTTGAGTTCCTATGCTCAATGAATTTGCTCTGATAAGCTGTGGTGCTGTATTATTATTCTGTAACTGTTGTCCTTGAGTTATTTGCTCTAGTAATGATACATTCATGTTGATTGTTGCAGCAGCTGCTGCAGCAGCAGCACTTGCACTCAATAATGGCCTCAATCCCATAATATTAGGCTGTGCACTGCCCAATTGTGCACTAACTTCCTGATTGTGAATTCTTGCCTCTTCAAAGTTATGGATAAAATGGCATCTTGGACCGTATGGACAGAATCCAATTGTGTGAAATGTACGGCACAATTCAGTTTTATACTTTGGATGACGTGCTAAATTACGTAATTCACTGTAGCCATGGGCAAACTGACACTTGTCACCGTACTTGCAAGCACCAGACTCTTCAAATGGACGACAGAGCTCTGTCTTGTACCTTGATGTTGGCTCACTTACACTGCGATCAAGTTTACGATGTTGTTCAATGAGTGTTACTAGAGATGTGTAACTACGTCTCAAGGGAGCATGACCAGTGTGATGATTGCCTGGCTCTTTTGCCTTTGATTGTGCTCCTGGATTCTGAAATCATATTGAAATATTCAAATTTAGAGGTTTTTTCGAAAGTTAGATTTTTGCTTATTCAGGAGCAAGTATCTTAGAAAGTAAGCAAGATCGTGCAATCTTCATGTAGACCTTTGTAAAGAATTTAGAAAAATACAAAAATCCCACTATTTCGCTTTATTTCTGAGAAATTTTGCTAAAATTGTAATGCTTATTCTTGATCCATTTTCATTATTAGCAATTTGAGGGAGAAAATCCTGGGTTTTTTTTTCTTTTAAATGGGGACTTGTCATTAATGAGTATTTCAGGGGAAGAGGGGCATTTTGATGGACGACACAATGGAATAGGGGGAGGACCGTTAAGCTATCGTTAGCAGGTAGAGCCTCCAAATGGTTTTGGCGAAGGGTGCTCGTAAAATCCCGAGGATTTTATGGGTCCTCTCTGACCTTTTTTCTACCTTTACAGCCTTTTATGGGTACAGTTTTTCGGTGCCTTTTTTTTTCTCAAAGAAAAGGTGTAGATTTCCAAATGGTTTCAAGGGAGAGAGACTAGCTTTTGTTGGATTCGATACGAGCTCTTGGCAAATTTTCAGATTCTTTGTGAAATTTTCGAGAGAGATACTTTGAATTATTTCAATTCAATCTGATAAAAAGGTATATGACCTCGACTATTTTTCAAGTACATTAACCGAAAAATCATTTTGAAACAGGTGAGCTCTATCTGTGCCTGAGGGAATGATAAAAATCTTTGTAAACAAAAGGTCAAAAAAAAAAGACTCAATTGGCTTTTCATTTTTTTTTTACCTGAAAAAAAACCCCAAAAAATCTAATAATCACCGATTATTAGGGACTTTGTAAAAACTCAACTTTCTTTGATTTATTTTCTACAAATAAATTAGAAACTTGAAATTATCTAAATTCATCGCGGAATTTACGTATCGTAACTTCGAAAAAAAAAATAAAAAAAAAATAACTTTCTCCTTCTTCAGCTCAAACGCGAAGGTCGAGACAGTGTGAGAAACACCAAGCATCAAACTGGTCATCCATACACACTAACACAAATAAAAAAAATCGAGAGAGAAACGCTCCAAAGTTCGAAAAAAAAGGAAAAAAAAACGAGTTGATGGAAATTTAACGACTCGTGTCCTGCATCCAACATATATACATATATACTCATTTCACATTACGTAATTGTAAAAGAGTCGTGAGTTTGGTCACATACTCATCCTAATTGCCTCGATCTAACATTATACGTAACTCCAACAAATTTTCTAACATTTATTTGAGGAAAAAAAAAATAAAAAAATTCAAGAGGTTAAATGTTTTTTTTTGCAAGTATCTTGGTAAATAATGATACGTCTTTTTTGCTCTAAAACACTTTTTTAGACAATTTTAAGAGCTCCAAAAAGGTTCCTAGGAGAAAAAATACGTATTTCCATTATATTTGAGAAGAACTTTGAAAAAAAAATTAATAGAAATTTTTTTTTCAAACTTTCATTAGTGAAATTTATATAAATTTAACGGAACAATTATTTTTTGAGAAAGGATTCAGTCATTAGTTAAGAGACTCTTTGTTTGCAGTGAAAAGCATTTACTGTGTTGAATGCTTCTTTTATCAGAGTTACACAAACATACACATATACACACATACACACACATATATATACAATGGTTAAACCGCAAAAAAACGTCACTGTCTCGAGTCTCGACAAGCCACTGTCCATTGTATTACCATAGTCCTCTTATTTTCACTAGCAAACTAAGAAACTCAACTCATTCTCAGTAGAAAAAGATAAATATAAAACGACTTGAAAAAAAAAGTAAAAAAAAAAATAATAGAATCCTACAGACGGAAATCAACGAAGCGTAAAAGGTTTCCCTTTCCGGAGCAAAAGAGCGTGTCTAACCCTTTCGCTTGTGTTCTCTCGAGTTTGCAATAGTTATAACATTAATATTTATTCATTAACAGCTCATTATAAAAAAGAAGAGAGAGAAAAACAATTTCCCCCTGTGAATGTGCGGAAATTCAAACAGACAGCCATTGCAAGTGAAATTCAAGTAGAAATATTTTCTAAATAAAAAAAAACAAATAAACAACTTTTATTTATTGAGTTCATCAATTTTTTTTGTCTGATGTCATCGAGTCAAGGTCACTTCTCTTATAACCCACGAAAATAGATTCTCACGTTGGAAAAACTGTTGAGACGGGAAAAAAAATCAGAAAAATTGATTTTAATTAATCTGTTTTTTGGAAATATCTCGAGAAATACTGGAGATACGCTCTTTTAGCTCCAAGACACTATCATATAGCTTTTGAATTTCTTTATATAAAATCATCTAATGGCAAAAAGGGCGTATCTCCTGTACTTTCTGAGATATTTAGAGAAAAAAATGGGGAAAAAAGTGAAATCACTTAAAATTTATTTTTTTTTTCTCGCTTTTTTCTCAAGAAATTGAGTAAATATGTACGTGCACGTGATTATACAGGCGATAATAGTCCAGCCGGCTTCCAGATTCTTCTCTCTCGTTCTTTCCAGCATGATTCTATTGGCCAATAATGGCAGATTTCGCTCTTAAACGTTCAAAGAAGAGGAAAAAAAAAAGAAGAAAAAAAAAAAGGGAATATAAAAATACAGCCACAAGGTGCACGGAAGCCCTCCCTTTTTGCCTTTCTGTGTGTGTCAGGTTTCTTTTCAAGAATATGGGAAAAATTTTTCTCTACCTTATTTCACCATTCTCGTACAAAAATACAAGACAGGAGAGTGAATCGGTATGCTTTTTTTTTTCCACAATGGAACACACGAAATCTCTTATATATGGTTCTTTTTTTTTATTTATTTCGTGCAAAGTGTGCAATGCACGTGGTTGTACCCATGTGAAGTTGAAGGGGAGTTACGACAATGGATGAACACAACGAGGGGTGAGTTACTCAATGCCCAGCCCTGTGGAACGACAAGCAACAGGTTTTCCTCCCCCTCGTGTCTTCTATCTCTCTCTCTCTTCTTTTTTTTATTTAAAAAAAAATAAAGGCTCTTTCTTCGGTTTCTTTGGCCTCATTGGAACTGACAGAAGAAGTCTCCATTGAAAGCGTGATTCCATCTTTTTGTCGGAAGAAAAAAGAAATCATTTTTTTTTCGCGGTATTTCTAACGATTTTTTGAAGACATGAAAGATAATTGGCGGAATTTTGCTCGTATTTTGAAAATATCTCGATAACCATGGGGTTTAGGAAAGAAATGTTCAGACATCTTTTTTGTGGAGAATTAAATTGTCTACAAAAAAGGTTTCCTCCGGTTTTCCCCTAAACTGAACGACTACAGAGATATTCTCTGTCGAATTCATGAACTTTTGGGAGATTTTTTGCTTCATTGTGAAAAATCTATTTTCATCATTGAAATACAATACTTGAATAATTAACAGGAAAGAAAATGAAAGTAGGCGGGAAATGACAAGTGGGTTCTCAAAGTGGGTGTACTAAAAAAAAATACAATCACACCGGAAATCACGTATAATTATTGGCTAAATCAACAACCAATGAAATTTGAAGAGAAAAAAATTGAATTTTCAATTCATAAAGAGGTAAAATATGGATATCTCAGTAAACAATGGAGATACGCCTTTTTTTGCCTTAAGATGGTTGTGTGTACAGAATTTCAAAAGCTACGAAAGTGTTTTAGGGCAAAAAGGGCATATCTCCATTATTTTTATTAAAGGGATATTTTCGAAAAAAGTGTGATAAAAAAATGAGAATTTTTTTGCATAAAAAGATAAAAATAAAAATAAAATGAAAAATAAATAAATAAATTTCTTGGCAAGCACACTGAAATCCGTGGGAATTGACTCTTTGTACTTGAATCTCATGTTTTTTTTTATTTCTCTCTTCTTCGTTGTTTTCAATGTCAATGAATAATTTTAGAGACAGGAAGAAGACAAAGAGAACAAAAAAAACCCAAAAAAAATGTGAAAAATAATAATTACAAGATTTTAAAGTGAAATGGAAAGTACAGTGTTTTTCTCCACAAGTTTAGCTTTGAATTTTTCGAGGCAAAACGGCCATCTTGCCTTGTGGAAAGGTAGAGGGGATAAAGAGAAGAAGCAACAAGTCTCTGAGAATGGAAAAAACCCAAACACGAAAAACCCTTGGCATTACAAATTTTTCAGAATTGAAAATAAAAGCAAAATTTTCACTTTAAAAATTTGAAGAAAAAAAAATCTATTAATTTCACTATTTTTTTGTAATGTTGGATTCTCTCGGTGAAACTGAGTTTTTAAAAGAAAGGCAACGGTTTTTCCAGTTGGTGAGAGTAAGAAATCATCACTCTCACAATTTCTTACAATCAAATTAAATACAAACTTTATTTTTGTGTTTGCAAACACAGAAAGAGCGTGACTATAATTAATTCCAGTAAGAAAAAGAAAAAATAATAAAATTTTCAGGTAAATTCAATTGTATTCCTTTCTAAAATATCTCGGAGATTAAGTGAGATAGAGCGATTTTACTCTGATATTTTTCTTTTATAGCTCTTTTTCAAAATTTTCTGCAAAATAACCTCAGGACAAAAAGGTCGTATCTCCAATAGTTCTCAAGATATTCCCCCCAAAAATCGTGGAATCGACTCAATTAAAAAAAAAAAAAATTTATATTAAAAAAAATATATTTACCTTGAACAAATGCTCACTGCACTCGAACATGGGTGTGCTCATAACTGCTGCAGACATGTTGAAACACAGTTTACAATCACATAAACAACGAAAAAAAAAAATTAAACCAAAAAATATAGTCTTTTTCCACTTTCTTTGTTCTCCAAGTACTCAATTAACTCGTTATTTTTTTTTATTATTTTAAATAATAAAAAGAAAAATCACACAATTTTCGATGTTGAATAAGTGATGACGCCGATTTCAAGTTGTGTGTATTTGAATCACACGAGATCAAAGGTTAAATTAAAAATACGTTGATTATAATGAAAAACTTCTTATTTTTTCAGCACAGAATATAAAACTGCCACTTTTGTTGAGTACGTTATAACCATTTGCTTTTACATTAATAAAAACAAACAAACCAGGGGGAGAAAAAAAAAATAATAATAACACAGATGGTTTACGTAAAAGCAAAGCTCCTGTATTCTGAGCGAATTTTTCGAAGAAAGAGCTATTTTAAAAATAATAATAATAATAATAATAGCTCAATAAAACTTGGCACTTTTTGTTACGAGTTTATCAAATTCTTTACACGAATATTCAATTTCTTACAAAGTTACAATATCTTTTTACTTTTTTATTTATTTAATAAATGTGTTTTCGAAAATCCCTCCACGGAGAGCAAGTTGTTACTCGCAAAGCGCCCGAGAGCTGACTAAAGCAGTGTGTTTGAGACCGGTGTAAAGACGATGCTTGTCGGTTAGTCGAGTTCTTTCGTTATTTGCCCTGGTGAAGTGATAGACATACGAGAAATATAGGGGAGAGGGGCGGTGCCTGTGAATTCAACCAATCAGCGTCATTCTCTGAGGTACTGGTGAACAGAGCTACGAAGGCACTCTGCGTTAGTAGAGCCTCGACCTCCCCACCACTCGCATCTTTCCTTCTTTTATTTCTCTCTTTTTGAAGGAGATTTGCGCATGTGTGTGAGTGTGTGTGTGTGTTGATAGCCTGGCTCTTTCTTCGAGTCGCAGCAACCCTTCTTGTATAAACTGTCCCTCCCTCTCTCTCACACAACACACAACACACACACACACACACACACACATACATGATACGGTATGTTTATTAAAGACTAAAGGAACTTGGCAACTGCGCACAATCGAGAGCTCTGTTGCCGATACTCTCTCTCTCTCTCTCTCTCTGTGGTAAATTCATGAGATTTGCGGGTGAATATATTTTTATCATAATTCTTCGCTTCAATTTTTTTTTCTTTCGTCACTTGTTTATTTATTTTTTGCTTTTTTTTCATGAATGATTTTTAATCAATTGCAAATTTATTTTGTGTTCATTGTTATTATTCGAGTCAGCGAATACACACTCGATTATTTTGATTCATGATTCATTTCGTCAAGTATCGATGATTGTTGTAGGTAAAAAAAGAGGTTTATGCATCGAGAAAAGAAAAAATCTTATTGCAAGACAATTGATTTAATTGTAGAAAATTCACTTGGCTCAAGAATATTCTGGTTTATATCGTTGCCTTAGGAATAAAGGGGCGTAAGTCCGTTTCTTCATTCGTTATCTTCGTAAATCCTATCTTTATACACAACACTTACGCCACTTTGTTTCTGAGACGACGATATAGATATGAAAATTTCAAAAGAAATTTTTCGTTTTAAACAAATTTTTATGCCACCAGAATTTTTTTTTTTTATCTCAGTCCGCGAGGCTCATGCACTCGCTCAAGAGTACTCTTTCTTTTTCGTGGTACTGTTAATTTCGAATTGCCTCGATGTTTTGCAGTTATACATATACAACAACTGTGTGTTAGGCATGGCGCTCGCATGAATGAAAGACTAGCCTTCTATTCATGCGAGCGCAACCAAAGCAGAGAAACGAGAGGAGTAATAACATTGGGGCACAGGCACATAAGAACACACACATACATATATACATACATATACACAGGAAATATATAAACGGCAGTTGCATGAACACTCCTAAATCGTAATCGTCTCTCTTGGTTGTTATTATTATTTTTCATTTTGTTATTATTAGCGGTGTGTATAGAAAGAAGTCATTTTCATTCTAGACTACTTGGAAATTGTCAGCTATATAAACTGCTTCTGAATTAATCGGTTGTAATCTACTTTTTCATTTAATTGCCACAAATCTAATCGACCGTACAATCTCGCTCCAAACGATTAATACTCAATTTCTTTATTTTATTCAGAAGCCTTTTTCATTTTTAATTCAAAAGCAATAAAATCAGTGATTCGATTTTTTTTTAGTCGTTTTTTTTAGAAATATCTTGGAAACTAAGCGAGATAGCGGAATTTTGGTGAAAACTTTTTTTTGGAGCTTTTGAAATTCTCTGCGAAAGTGTCTTCGGATCAAAAAGAGCATATCTCCATTATTTATTTATTTATTTATTTATTGTGAACCACAATCCAACAGCCGAGGCCAATAACAGGGTTGAAAGCGATTTATACATAGTCTCACACAGAAGAAGTAAATAGTGACTAAATGTCATTTGTAACAATACGATGTACAAGATGATAGAGAATTAATTAACAATGTTTTGGTAATAGACTCTCACATGATACTTTTTAACAATGTTATACATTTTAGAACAACCGAATTAAGGCTGTCATCAATAATATCCACCTCAGGAAAACGCTGCTAACAAAATTATTCTCAAAAAATTATTTAAACAAAAAAAATCTGTTTATAGATAATTTGTTTTTTTTTATTGACATCTTGAGAAATAATGGAGATACTCCTTTTTTGTCCTAAGACAATTATGAAGGTCTTGATATCATCAATGGTCTCTTCAAACATGTCTTGAAGAAAAAAGGGCATATCTCCATTAGTTTCGGAGATATTTGGGAAATAAGATTTATGGAAAAATGGAATTTTCTGTTTTTCATTTTGTTTTACAAAATGACATTTGTTTGATACACTTCTCTGACAGTCTCACGACAACTGTAACAATTCCACCCGCATATTTTTTCTAATTTGACCCTGTCAATGGGTCAAAAGAGGCCTAAACGACGAGTATTTTTCGGAGGGAGAAGCATTTCAACGCTATTTTTAGGGGCATGAGAATCTTTGCGGGATTCAAAGACAACCCCTATATGCATGAGGTTTTTTTTTTGAAGGGAATAGAGTCACCCACGCTGCTCAACCCCCATCTGCCCGTATGCCATGGGAAATACCGTGACACACCTAATTGAACCGACATCCAGCCACGTGTGTGTCGATCCCTTTTCTGGTATTATTGTTATTATTTTTTTTTTTTAGTCAAGCCTCTGGTAATCCTTCGTTGTATGGTTCTCGTTTGTGATTTAATTTTTGAAGATTGGGGGCTCAGGGATTTTTCCTTGAATAAAAAGGAGCAGGTGATTTTAATTGGAAATTTGGGCTTAGGGTTGTATCCCAACGTAAGGTCGATAAAACAGAAAAAAATGAGGATTTTTAGGTTAATTTTCAGTTAATTGCTGATGATTTCCCAGGTAGGAATTGACGATCAGAACAAGCCTTGCTCAGCCTTTGCCCAAGGCTGAGGCTGAGTAGTCTAAGGCTCAGATGACAAGGCTGAAACAAGCCTTGATGAGCCTTAGAATGATAAGATCATCCCAAGGTTGGAAACTGAGGCTTTCCCCAACACTCAGATCTAAGTCTGAAATGAGGGTGAACCGTTCCAGACAATGGGGCTGTAGAATGTTGAAACATTTGTTTAACATTAATTACTATTGAATTATAAGGCTTTCACGAGATAAATCAGCTCAAATAGTATTGAAAATAACATTAATATGGAAAAAAAAGTAGCTCCAGCTTGGATTCGAACCCGCAACCATTGATTCTAAAAATTTTTAATGATAAAAAGGCTATTTTATTATTATTAATTATCCTCGACCCGATTGGTATGAATATATTTATTCAGATGCCGCGTCCGGATGTTGTTCCCCAGAGAAGATCGTCCTGGTGCCGCTGTTGTCCAAGATATCCACCGAAGGACTGTGCTCGAAACATGCATCTAGCCCACTACCCGACTAGAAATTTTATCCGGCACGCCTGCTGTCACACTTGGTACGGATCCAGAATGAATACGGTTATCCTGATCAGGCATGCCGTGGCTGCGTTCGATCAAGTCTCGATCCGGGATGAGTATGGCTATCTTGATCCGGTATAACCCGTGCGCGCCTGATCAGATCCTGATCCGGAATGAGTATGACTATCCTGATCCAGTATAGCATGGGCACCCCTGATCAAGTCCTGATCTGGAGTGAATATGGCTATCATGATGAGGCATAAGATAGGCAGACCTGATCAAATCTAGATCCGGAGTGAGTATGGCTATACTGATTTGGTATAGCATGAGCACGCCTGATCAAATGCAGATCCGTTATAGCATGGGCAGGACCGATCAAAGATGGCCTTGATCAGTATTATATCAGGATAACCTGATCAGAGAATTTTAGAGAGAACGCTAACTCTAATAGGACTGGCCTGCTCTGGCCCTGTCATCTCCCGGATCTGGGGAATCTGTTCGGGAATTATGAAAAACTCTAAGTCCGATCAATTTATCCTGATCCGGAAATGATCAGGACCATATCAGGTTCCCCGGACGTTTATTAATCTTCATTAACTTTATCATAAACAACTCATGAATCATTCTGAGTTCCCCACAGATTTATGATCTAATTCTGGAAATTATTAATATCCCTATGGAAGAAGTTTATGTGAATGATCAGACTGACAGATACTATAACTGAACTGTAGTCAAGTGGTTAGCGGGTCAGCTTAGTGTGTAGAAGGTTCTGGGATCGAGTCCACCCAGGTGCAAGCTAATTTCCTAATTTTAAATCTCTAATTTCAGTGAAAAAATGTCATCTCACGTGCAAATATAACGATCAATCACTTGAAAGTGAATAAATAATATATTTTTTGTTATTGCGTTGATTAATTAATGATTAAAGTCTTTTGGATCATGGATGGAATTTCTCACCCGGCACTCATCTGGATTGCCTCATCCGGTCCTGAGATGGCGATCCAAGTCAGGCCCTGACTTGACGAGCGCGTTACAATCCAGACGTGGACCGGATAAGGCATCCAAGCGAGGGCCTGACGTCCGGAGTCAGGCCAGCCTGATGAGGTCCAGATGAGACCCGGATCAAAATTTCTAGTCGGGTAGGCTATTTCACTTACTTGAGTTCATAGGACATAAACCCGAATTATAAAGTGACTCAACCTTCTCTCTCATTGACACTCTAAAACTCTATGTTCATGTATTTAACTTTTTATCCTTCCAATGTTATAATAATAATTTTATTCAATTATCTATCCGCTTAAATAATTAATAACAGAATTTTGTCGGTTTGAATCGAAATCAGGCTTAGCCCAAGACTGAGACAAGCCTCGAATGAGGCTCAATGAAATATTCCAAAAATCACACAAAAAAATGGAATTTACCTATTAACACTAATATTGTTATTGTTATTGCAATAATAATGGGGAAATTCCTATCTAATGAGTGAAGGCTGGCCCAAGACTCGTCCACCCTTCAGAATGAAGCCTTTGTAGAGGAAGCCTCAATCGAGGCTGATTCAAGCCTAGGTTGAAATTTGAAAATGAAGGAATGAAAACTCATAATCTCAGCCTAATTTTGACGACAAGAACAAGCCTGGCAGAGGCTTGGTTCCCCAAGCCTCAGTGCGCCAAGGTTAGTAAGGGGCTGTACTCGTCGTCAGCCTCGGCAATTCCTACCTGGGTTGGGAAAATGAGCTTTAATTTACCCGAAAAAGTGATTAAACTATTCGAAAGTCATATCTTCAGGTTGTGAATATAATTTTTTTTTCTCGAATTCTTTTTTACATCAATCTTCTATCACATGCATGAGATAGAGAGAGAGAGGGAAATAGTTATGACTACCTTCTAATTAAAATTTCTCAATAACTATACGGTGAATTGAATATTTTTTTCTTCTATTATTTAGTTAAAATGCTGTTCTCTTCGCCAATAATTTTTAAATAATGGATCAACCCTGTGGTTTTTTAGTAATTGCATTATTTCTGTCCGATTTAGGGCATTTCATTCCCATCATCGGGATTTCCAGTAATTTTGATAATTCATATCTCATAAACTGCCAGGACAAAAATTATAAAAAAATTTAGAAAAACGTGAAAAAATATCATCTTTGATAAGGCATGAAAAAAACAAGGGGTTCACTGTACTCTAGTTCGCGAGGATATTACCTTAATAAAATATAGAAAAAATTCTTTGTTCTAAAGCCATGAATTTTGTTAGTTCTGTCATGGTATTCTCCATTATTTGACTTTCAAATCATCAAATCAGTTGATATTAAGTATTTTATAGCTGTGTGACCTCCAACAGTGCCAAACGAGTGACATTGAACCTAAGACAAACGTATGCTTCTTATTTTTATTTCGATTCCATTTCCTGGTAATACAAAGAGACGCGTTATGCGCTGACTCCGACCTCCAAGAGGTCTGGCCCTGATTTCCGGCTTTCCCTCGTTTTATTTTGGCCTCCAGGCAAAAAAAAAAAACTCGCTAAATACTTCATCACTACAGTCAGTGTCTTATTGATGAGTAACTGGCGATCATTAACCTTCGATAACTAATTAATGCTGAATAATTCTAAAAATCAATTGCCTATTTCTTGTTTCACGATAGGATTTTGATGGCCTTCGACGAAAACTTTTTGGCCTGGGCTAAAATTTCATACAAATTCGTCCGGTTTCTAACGATCTCGCTGAATTATTCCACGTGGCGTTACATTAACTTAAGAAACCGGTATTTGAAAACATCGTGCTTTCAAATTCTTTCAATTTCAGAGGTCAAAGGATAAAACTAGGAAAAATCTATTTTGCTGATTTTTAAAAAAAATATATTCGATAAATAATGGAGACGTATCCTTTGTGCCCTAAGACAGCTTTTTTTTTTAGAGAATTTCAAGAGCTACAAAAATGGATTTGGGCAAAAAGCGGCGTATCTCAGTCATATACTGAGATGTATTCTTAAGAATTCAATGACCAAATAAGTGGATAATAGTATTGATTTCCAACTGATATGGCTCCTTCTGCTGATATTTTAGCAATATGCTTCCGAATGGAAGTAATACAACTTTTTCCAAATCATCATCAAAATATCAAAATTAAAAAAAATTCATTAAAACGCCAATTACTCGGAAACTAATCATGCAAATAAGCTCAAAATTGACAGGCATCTAACTGATACAACTCTCGAGATGATATATGAGTATAAATAACATCGGTTGAATAGTTTCCAGAAATTCTATTAAAAACTGATTTTCAAAAAATGGACGTGTCTCAAAAAGTACCGATCGGATCCTCTTCAAATAAAGCTTAAAAAATAGAGTTCGTCGAGAGGAAGTTTTCCATAAAATATGAAATTTTTCTATAAAACCGTTTTGCTGTAATTGAGACTGTTATGCGCATACAGCATACACACAAACACAGACATGCGCTCAAAATATCATTTTCTCTCTTTTTAGACGATTTTAAGTATCTTCTATTAAAAAAATTACAATCGAAAATTCTGATGAATACATAGTTTCCATTCGAAGCAAAAAGAGACTTTTAAATCGATTTTTTTCTTCCAATAGTTTTTTTAACAATATCTGTGAAACTAAGCGAGATGAAATGATTTGGCACGATTTTTTTTAGGTTTTTCAAGAGTTACGAAAAAGGATTAGAGCAGAAAAAAGGCGCTCCATTAGTTTACGAAATATTCGCGGAAAATTATCAAAATCGCCTCATCTTGTGTTTCAGTGAATTGATCAATTATCTCATATTAATTTCTTTCACTGCAAAAAATGAAAAAAAAAATAAAAAAGACGTTCCATCAATTGTGTTAACGTCTCAAGTGATCTTTTAGCGATAAAAATCGGCGCCGGTCTCTTTTTTTCAGTCAGAGTGGGGATAAAACGACTGAATGGACGAAACAAAAGTAGAGAAACACTAAACGTAAATGGATCCTTCAATGATAACAAACTCCTCACTCAGGAGGCCTCGAGTTATCCTTGCGTATTATCGCTTCCGGTGACGCTGAGGGCCTTGAGAATGAGAGTGTAGGAATTTCACATATATAATTCATGAATCTGGCGCAATTTCTGTTAATTTGAAGAAAAAAAATCTCACTCCAGGATGTTTCTTATAGCTCTTTTATTTGAGAATATCTCGGCAAATAATCGAGATACGCCCTTTTCAATGTGTTCAAAACAAAAAAATATCCAACTATTAGGTACTTATGGGGCAAAAACTGATTTTCAGAAAATACCATGTGAATATTTAAAAAAATTGATTTAAAAAAATTTGAACCTCATAAATCGATGAGAAATGAGCTCACCTCTCATTTGAGATCAACCCCAGGTCGCTACGACCAACAGAACCGGAGATATCTCCGGAAAGGTGAACTTTTTCGATTTTCAAAAGAGAAACCTCTTCAAAACTTGGCCAAAAAAGTAAACTTTTCCAAAAAATGAGAGAAAAAAAAATTCGACACATGTTTTTCGCCTAAAATTTCCTCAGCTTTTCAATGGAATCATCAGAAAATTTCAATATCTAACTGTTCAATTGGAGTGTCCATTTCACCCCACCTTCCCCTAATTGAATTACATTTAATTTAGAAGCCTCGTAATTTTCTTCAAGTGCAGCAGAGACCTAGAAGGCCACCATAGCATAAAATTAATTACATTTAATAAACAAATAGTTGTTGCCTTCCATTCATGCTGTCAGAAACTAGCTCTAAAGTGTCAGAAACAGGCGCCACCACGATATTACCAAACAATAGATTTGAAAATTTGAAATTTCCCGGATCTTCTATTATATTACCCCTTCAAGGCACTTCTTTAGCTCTTGAAATCGTCCACGAACATGTCTTGAGGGAAAACGGACGTATCTCCATTATTTACCGGGATATTAAAAAAAATCCTAAAAGTCCAAAAAAAAAAACGTAAATTTACTTTTATTTTCACATTTTAGTGTTTACAATATTCTGCGAGATCAGTCTTCGCACATCTGTGTGACACTTGGCGTTACTTTCAACTGCATTCGCCATCTTGGATTCTGCATGTGTCATCCAGACGTTCGGAAAAAAAGAGGGAAGGTGAAGAAAAAAAAAAGAAAATAATAAAATTTCTTTCATTGCTTTTTCTTAATCCTTTTTTTTTTCTTCTTTCAATGAAAAGGATGTTATTCGATTTTTTTATTTTTATTTTTATTGAATGAAAAAAAAAAAATTGATTTCCAAGAAATGACTGATTGTAACAATATCTCTTCACCTCGAACCTAAGACGGAGTAAATTCTTATCAACGAAAATCGGCATATAGCGATTAGATAGCAGAATAAAAACGAAAAAAAAAATCACATACACGAGTAGTCTTGTTATCGCGTGATATTTAATTGAAACATCTGTGATGTTACTTCTATTATAAATTAAAATTAATATACGACATATTATGCGGTGATAAATCCAGTATTATATTACTACCCAATCCCCTTCTTTTTCTCCTATTTTTTTTTTCATATTTTTTATTCTTGTTCCACTTGTACTAACAATTCTTATTTTTTTTCTTCTTATTTTTCATGAAGTCGTTCAATGACCGCAATTGACGATGAAAAATTGAAGAGGTAGAGTTTATAACTGATCAACTTCTAGGAATAGTAGAGGCCAAGGACTCTGCGTGTCTATCTCTGTTACAAATACAGCAGTTTATTTATTGAATAAAAAAGTTGTTTCAATTATTCTGAATTTTTTTAAAAATTAAAATTCAAGATTTTTCTTTTATCTTTTTTTTAAAAAAGAATATCACGATAAATAATGGAGATACGCTCTTTTTGTCCCTAGTCACTTTTGTAGCTTTTGAAATTCTCTACAAAAGCTTCTTGGGGCAAAACGGGCGTATCTCCATTAATTATCGAGATATCCTAAAAAAAATTGATAAAAAAATTTTTTAAACTAAAATCGGTAATTTTTTGGTTTTTCTCGAATATCTTGGAAATTAATGGAGATACGCCCTTTTTGTTTGAATGCACTTTTGAAGCCCTCGGAATTCTCTACAAAAACGTCTCAGTCCAAAAAAAGTGGATTTCCATTATTTATCGAGATATTCATAAAAAATGAGTGAATTTTTTGAAAACTTTTTACTGGAGAAATTAAAAAAAAAATTTTTTCCTCATTCTGTATTTATCAAAAATTAAAAAAATATCTTAAATTGATGAATCGATAAAATGAATTTTAACCATCAATTACTCAGGTGTAGATAAGGTATTTTTAATTTTTTAAGAATAAGAAGATTAATTGGTATTGTAGTGTCGTTATTATTTCATTTGTTTTTCACTCGAAAAAAAAAAATGAAGAAATGCTCAAATTATCTACGTTTTTTTTTTTTTATCAGGATTAATATTTTTAGAACGACACCTGCTTCAAAGTGCGTTATTTTTCCATCCAAGACTCAGTCTCGCGTGTTTTTAAACGTGAAAAATATTTTAACACGTACGATAGAGAAAAAGAGGGAGAGAGAGAGAGAAAGAGATGGAGAATTTGAGGGGGACTTTCACATTTCGTGGATAATTTCAAATAAATAATAAATGAGTGTTACGTAAGCGTTTGAATGAGTTGATGTATCGCTGAATAATTTTTTATTTTATTTTTTTTTTATTATTTAATGAGGGAAAATTGTCAGATTATCCAACGGAATTGATAGTTATTTTTTTCGAGTATTCGCACATGAGGAGAGAGAAATTTTAATTATTTTATGAATTACAACGTAATTGGGTAATTACGTAGATATTAAGGATGATTGGGAGGTATAATCAGAAAAAAAGTTAAATTTTTTTGTATAAAATCGTTAATAACAAATTATACAAGATGAAATTCTCAAATCCGATCTCCTGAATCTGTGAAGGATGTAATGGGGAATAAAATAAGCCGTAAAAACAAAAAATTAATTGAAAATTGAAAATTTTTCATTATTTTCCACATTTCTTCAAATTTTCCAAGATTTAAAGGAATGTAAAAAATAATGAAAATTTGTCTATGTTCAATTAATTTCTTGTTTCTATTTGGGAATTTCATTTTGTATAGATTATTATTAAAGATTTTATACAAAAATTCAACTTTCTTTCCGATTTATTTGTGATAAAATGAATTTTCGTAAAAAATTTGGAAAATCATCGTTTGAGCTAAAAAAAAATACTTGAGTATTGAGAAATTTGGCTCGATCCTGTCGATCGCAACTTATTCCATATTTTCAATATTTTTTAATGATTTTGCTCGTCATACGCAATTACATGGGATAGAGAGAGAGATGAATGTCGCATGATTGCCTTCCAATTAACATTTCTCGATAACTGTACGGCAAATTAAGTATTTTTTTATTTATTATTATACAACGGGAATATTGTTTTTTTCTATCAATAATTTTTGATCTGCAGGTAAACTACAGTTTTGCGAGTCTTTCGATTTTTTTTTACTAACAATTCTATTTTCCCGGTCTTTTTTTCTAAAATATCTCGGGAACTAATGGAGATACGCCCTTTTTGCCCCAACCCATTTTTGTAACTCTTGAAATTCTTTGCAAAAGTATATCAGATACAAACAGACAAAAGGGACGTATCTTCGCTAATTTGCAAAATATTCATGAAAAATGACGAAATAAAAAATCGTCACCTTACAAACAAAGTGGCGTAAGTGCTACATATAAGCATAGCATTTGCATCCCTTTGCTTGAAAGTCGACAAAATAAAGGTTAAAAAATGTTAATTTGTTGTTCTCAATTCTTTTCTCATTTTTCTACAAATATCTTAATAAATAATAGAGATACGCCCGTTTTCTCCCGAACAACGTTTTATATCTCGTGAAATTCCCAAAAGTATCTTCGGGTAAAAAGGATGTATGTCCTTTAGTTTTCAAGATATTCGCAAAAAAGACATAAAATTGACTTTCGCTCTTCTAATCGACTTTTAAAGAATAAAAAATACAAGAAAATCTCTATAACATTTTCACTATAATGATATTATTTAAGAAAAAAATTATTGTCACGAAAAAAGAAGTGATGAGACAACGTAATAATGCAATAGTGAAACATTGCCCTTCGTAGAAAGGGAAAGTTACAAATTGTGTGTAGAGAGGTGAAAGTCTTCTCTCTCAATTATTATACGAAACTCAGGATTTACTCTGGGTTCTTTTGAGCCATCTCAATACCTAAGTCTGTTGGTTAGTTTGTGTATTCGATGGATTACGTCTTGAGAGAGAGAGAGAGAAAGAGAGAGAAACACTCATTGGCTGTCTATAATTGTCTCGCGCACTTCCGCAATGTGTGCTCACCACTCGGTTTTTTTTTCATTTTTTTTTTAATTTCTACCCGACACTTTTCAAGAGCTGACATTTGCCTCGTGACGGGTGAGTAATGATTGGTAGATTATTGTAATTAATATGAGTAATTCGAGTACACGAAGAACATAAGATTTTTTCCCATTTTTTTTTTTTTTTACTTGATTTTATTTCTTCGTTTATCTCTTGAGTGTACGCAGACTCGAGGTGGGACAACCCCTCCAATAAAAACGTGTTCCACGAGAGATGGAAGACGTTTTATTTGATGAAAGAATGTTTGCCCATTTCTCAGGGGGGGATTTTAGCCTATCCCAGTGTTACAAGGGGATTAGATAGACTCCGCCTATTTTTTATTCAAAAAATTCTCTAAGAATGAAACTTTTGGTTCAGTGATAACGGATTTTTAATTTTTTCTTCAATAAAACGGAATTTTTCTACTCATTTTTCGAGATAGGAAATAATCATTAGTCAGCTCTAGCTAAATATTTCAAAAATTAATGGAGATACGTCTCTTCTGCCCTAAGAGACATTTTTGTAGAGAATTTCAAGAAATACAGAACGTTTTTCTGGCCGATAAAGGCGTATCTTCATTGATTTCCAAGATATTCTCAAAAAATGACATCATTGACATTAATAGTTAACGTTTAATGGGAATTACGGACAACAATTAATGTATAGAACTTTTTATTTTCTTGGCAACGTTTCGTCAGTGGTTGCTGACTTCTTCGGGGCTCCAAAATCTTGTGTTTTACACATAAGTCGAATATAAAATTAATATTAAAATATTAAGCACAGATTTAGTCTTTTTAACGTTGGTAAAAAAAAAAGCTCTACACATTAATTGTTGTCCATAATTCCCATTAAACGTTAACTATTAATAAATGATGGACTTGAACGAGGACGGATATTATTGACATTTATTTTTTATCTGTCGTTTCTTGTGAATATTTCGGAAATTAATCGAGATACGTCTTTTCTTATCCCAAGACAAGAGAGAGAATTCCTGTAGAGAATTTCAATAGCTACAAAAATGGATAAAGGATAAAAAAGGCGTATCTCCATTATTTCTTGACATAAGAAAAGAGTTCGAAGTAAATAAGTTAAAATTTTCATTTTATTTTTGAAAATTCTTCTTTTAGCTCGTCACGTGGTACAAAATATTGCTGGGTGGAATTTTCCAGTGGTATCATCACAGTTTTACTCCGACTTGTACGCTTATCATCGTGCAAACGCATCAACGAATCCCACTCCAAACGTTTCATATATATATACGAGGAGAGCGTCGAACGATTCTCCCTACTCTTTTTGAGTGACTCTGTGCCAAGATCCTCTCTTCTCGTCTAACCAACTGGCCATCGTAAACTTTATCCATGAAAGAAATCATTGCGCCAATACAACTCATACAACTCCATGAAAACTGGTATTCTTTGCTTTTATTTCTTCTCTTTCAATTGCCTTTTTTTCTTTTTTTTTCTCTGTCCCGCGCGTCATCGACTTTGCCCCCTTCTATTTTCATGCCTCTACCCGCCACGAAGATAACCTCATGTCCCTCGTAAAATGTATTTTGTGATAAGAAAATCAAGAAAATATGAAAAATTGAGGGAAAGAAACGGTTTTTTTGATAAGTCAGTTATCTTGAGGTTGAAGAATTTTACAAGGATTTTTTTTTTTTTTTTTTTTGGATGAGTTTAACGTGAGAATTTTGAGAAAAATGGAAATTTTGGGGATAATGGTGGGGAATAGATTTTTTTTTTTTGATGATTGCATTGAAAAGCTGGGGAAATTTTAGGTGGAAATTATGGGTCAGATGTGATTTCTGGGTTTTTTTTTGGAAATTTGAACCTTTTGGGGTAGAATTTGGGGTCAAACCCTTTCGATTTTCGAAAAATTATACGAACATTTTTTTTTCTTGGTGAATTTAATGGGAGAATTTGAAAGAAAAATGTGAAAATGGGGATTTTGGGGATAGTGGTGGGGGATGGATTTTTTTCATTATTTCATTGAAAAGCTGAGGAAGTTTGCGGGGGGAAAACGTGTTCAAGGTGATTTTTCGAATTTTTTTTTTTTTTAATTTGAACCTTTTGGAGTTCAGCTGGGAATCAAACTCTTTGAATTCACGCTAAATTTCAGTTTTTTTAAGGATATCTTCGATTCTAATTGTCGCGGAGTAGAAATTCAGAATGGAGGTGAAAGATGAGATGATTTGCCATCGATTAATAGGATTTTGAATAATTTTTATTTATTTTCAAATAGTTATAGGTGAAAAATGAACTTTTACAAAAGTGGTTATAAAACACTCGAAAATCGATATTTTGTTTTCAAAACCAGATGAATCGATGGCAAATGATCTCACCTTCCACCTCCATTCCCAATTTTTCCGCTGCGGCGATTAACAACGGAGATATCCTCAAAAAACTCAAATATTTCGTAAATCCAAAGGTTTTGACTCCAAATTCAGCCAAAAAATGGTCAAATTTTCAAAAAATCCCCCAGAAACATTCCAAAACATGCTTTCCACCTCAAATCTCCTCAGCTTTCCAATGGAAATATCAAAAAAACCCTATCCCAATAATTTCCTCCAATTCCAATCGATTTTCATCAAGTAGACCACGAAAATCCTCCAAAAACAGAAACTAACAGTATTATTAACGTCTCATTCCTAAATTTCCCAATTTCCGCCCGAATCCCCCCCAATATTTCCCTTTTAACCCCACCCCTCCCACTATAAACCTCTTATCATCAAAAAAAAATTCCGGCTTATCATTAGAACCATCGAAAACCTCTTCTCCAAAAAAGAAAAAAAAAAACCCCACTCAATTCAAACGAAATAATCCTCAATCTTCGTTATTAATCATCTCCACATGTGTTATTAATACCGATAAACCGAGAGAAGGGGATTAGCCTCAGCCCCATGTTTTCAGTAACAAAAATCCCCCCTCCTCCCCTCCATCCCTCCTTCAGCCGCAATTCCGAGTATTTCACACGAAGAAATAGAAAAAGGGTCTCCTCCGTTAAAAACACTTGGTCAAACAACGAAATCTCTATATAACCAAAAACGAGTTGCCTCCCCCATTTTTTCCCCTCCCCTTTTCCTACTTTATCGAAACGAAACGAGGGAGCTTCTAATTTCGGGTATAAACCGCCGGAAGTGGCCGTACCAAAAAGCCACCGGCAAAAACCTTATATATATCCCCAAAAAGACCCTTTGGGATCAAAATAGTTGACCGTTATGCGCATTTTCAGGGCTTCATTCTTTCTTTCTCACTCTTGTTTACAATTTAGCAGTAAATATCTTGGAAACTGATGGAGATACGTCCTTTTTCGCTCTAAGACACTTTTGTACTTTTTTTTTTTTTTTTATTTATTTTTTTTTTTTTTTTTCATTTAAACACTTTTGTACAATGAGGAAAATAAATTTTGGTTGTAAGAAAATTTAGGTTGTAAGAAAATTTACTTCACGGCGGAAAATTTCAATATATATAGATATAAACATTGTGAAGGAAAATTTTGTTAAAAGGCAATTTTCTTGCTACGAGAATGTTTTTTCTTAGGGTACAGAATTTAAAAGGCTACAAAACTGAGTTAGGGTAGAAGCGAGCCATTAGCAATTATTAAAAATTATCAAGCTTACGCCTGAAAAATTGTTAAGGAATCAAATTTCGGAAAAAATATGGAATACACAAGCGAGGTTTGAACTCACAACCTTCAGATTACATGTGTATGTTACGAAATCCTCGATAGTCAAAAAAAATATATATAATATCGTGATTAACTTCATCAATCTCTGAAATATTCTTAGGAAACAGAAAAAAAATGCAATTTTGGATTTTTCTGTTTCAATAATTTTTGGAGAATCACTCAGTAATCAATGGAGATACGCCCTTTTAGTCTCGAAAACACTTGTCTAGAGAATTCCAAAAGCTACGAAACGTTCCTGAGGCAAAAAGACTGTATCTCTTAATTACCGAAATTTTCCTAAAAAAATGACAAAATACTCGAAGACATAAAACTAAAATTTATTAAATTTCATTTTTTATTCGTAATTTTTCTCAAATATCTTGAAAATAAATAGAGATACGCCGTTTTTGCCTCAATCTTTGTTTTGTAGCTTCTTGAAATTCTCCAGAAAGATAGATTTGAAAGAAAAGGCCATATCTCCATTAGTTTCCTCGATATTTGTAAAAAATTACAAAAGAATTGAGGAAATTGAAGTAAAATTTATTAAAATTTATTTTTTATTCGTCGTTTTTTTTTAAGAATATTTTGGAAACTAATGGAGATACGCTCTTTTTGCCTGAAGATGTTTTTATAGATAATTTCAAGGGTTACAAAAATGGATTAGAGTGAAAAGAGCGAATCTCCATTATTATCTTTACTCAATTATCATACAATAATGAAAAGTCCAATTCCAAAAATTGATTGAAAATTATTTTCTTGAGGGGAAAAAAAATGAAAAAACTTCTGATACTTTATTGACTTTTTGTTTTTAAAAATTCTTGTATTTTTCTCTTCCGTACGACAGAAAGAGGTGAGGTGTTATCGTCTCTGCAAACACAGCTGTTCCAAGACGTCTATGCAAACGATACTCACGATTGAACAATTTTTTTTGAGGAAAAAAACATAATAATATTGAGGAAAAAAGAATGGGGAGATTTTTTGAAATATTTTTTATTTGTTCATTTCAATGGCTTGCACGTTACAAATGTCCTCGAGTGGTCGATTGCACCTCGAGTGAATGAATGATAAGTTTTGGAGTCAATTCCCTTTTATTTGGAGGCTCAAGCACCTGAAAAATATTAAATGAGACAAAAAAAAATTCCACAACAGGTTATTTTTTTGTACTCTACGCTCTTTTTGGTCTAAGATACTTTTATAGAAAATTTCAAGAGCTTCAAAACGATTTTAGAGTAAAGAGGGCGTATCTCCATCATTTAATCAGATATTCTCAAAAAACAAAAGGAAAAGTGAAATAAATGAATTTGCTTATATTTGGAGATAAGGGCACCTGAAAAATATTGAATAAAACTGCGAGGGGGGATTCCATTTTATCGGACAAACACTTTCGTTACATCGAAGAGTCGAATTAGCCCTCGAATTGAAGAAAAAAATAGAGATAGTTAGGTAGTATCCCAGAGTACAGTCAATAAAACTCGAAAAAAAAATGAGGATTTGTAGGTAATTTTACAATTAATTGCTGATAATTCGGGAAAAAGTGCTTAAATTCACCCGAAAAAGTGATTATACTATTCGAAAGTCATATCTTCAGCTTGTAAATATAATTTTTTTAGTTTTTCGATTTTTTTTTACATTACTAATCTCCTATCACATGCATGAGATAGAGAGAGAGGCAAATAGTTACGACTACCTTCTAATTAGAATTTCTCAACAACTATAAGGTGAATTGAATATGTTTTCTTCTATTATTTAGTTAAAATGCTGTTCTCTTCGTCAATTGTTTGTAAATAATGGGTCAGCCCTGTGGTTTTTTAGTAATTTCGTTATTTCTGTCCGATTTAGGGCATTTCATCCCCACCACTGGTATTTCCAGTAACTTTGATAACTCATATCTCAAAAAATGTAAAAAAAATATAATCTCTGATACGGCATCATAAAAATAAAGGGTTCACTGTACTCGAGCTTGCTGGGATACTACTTTAATTAAGAGAGAGAAAAAGTGGAAGAGGAGGTGGAATATATTTTCGGTTTTCAGTACAACAATACGAGCTGCTGTATATGGGTTAAGCGGCCCCTACATATTTATTGGTGCGATTATTGAATACAACGCGAGTTGAGAAGAAAAAAAAATCTTATCTCTCGTTTCGTCTTCTTTCTCATTCCTCTCGCTTTTTTTTTTCGACTGTCACACGCGAAAGTTTGTCGTGATGAAAAAAAGATTTTGCAGTGGAATCGATTTCAATATTTTACTGTCTGAGAATATTGAGTCAATAGTAGACTTTCAAATAAAAAAAGTCACCACGAGTAATAGAGAAATTTAAAGAAAAAAATTTTTTTTTTTTAAAGTCTGTTCAAAACTCATTTTTTTTCGTTTTTGAGAATATATCGAAAATTGATAGAGTCCTTTTCGCCTAAATCCATTTTCAAAGCTCCTGGAATTCTCTATAAAATTTTTTTTAGAACAAAAAGAGCGTATCTCTATTATTCACTGTTTTTTCGCAAGAAACTATTGAAACTAAAAAATTTAAAATCGGCTCATTTTTTTTGCTATTTGAGGATATCTCGGAAATTAATGGAGATACGCCCTTTTTGCCCTATTCCATTTTTTGTTGCTTCTGAAATTCTCTCGAAAAGTGTCTTGATGCAATAATGACGTATCTCCATCAGTTTCCGAAATATTCTTTCATCGCCTCCAATAATTGATTTTTGTCTAAAGAAGAAAATTGAAATTCATTGAAATCATAATTTTATAGTAATTGAAAATACTCGAATGTAATTTTTCTCACTATTTTTCGCATTAAAGATCGTCAGAAATGATTAAAAAATTTCTAGCGTATTCTTTCAGTTTTTTTATCTATTCAATGACAATTAAGTGATTCTGAATAAATGACTGAATTAATTTTAATGGCAAAGTAAAGAAGGCAGAGGAAAAAGGAAAAAAAAATGATGAAAAATGATTCACTTTTGTTATTATTCATCTTTTAAAAAATTCATACTAATATTTAAATATTCATCTTGCATATCAGATTAATTTTTTTTTCATAAAAATTCTGTTTAATAGGTGGTAATACTCCAAGCCACACTATTGTGCATGTGATTCCGGGTACGTGAGGAGATGCAATTGTGGTCTCATGACGTTGAGGAAAAATAATATAAAAATAGGAGAAAAAAAAAGGAAAAAAAAAGGAATTGCACTGGGACAAATCACGGGAAATCGCAAAAGCAATTAATGATACATGGTCGTTTGTGTTTCCACCGGCTCGTTAAATTCAGTTACGTAAGCGCCACTGTAAGTCGATCAACAAAACATTAGTTCCACCTTTCAAACGTATTATCTATTTCCTTTTTATTCATTATTCTTTTATTAAATTGACAAAAGAATGGAAAATAGTATAAAATTATGAGAAAAATCATGAAATTTAGTAGTCAATTTTTTTATATTTATTTTTTAAAAAGATTTCGGTAAATACACTGAAAAAAAAATAGTGGTAGAATCAATCAAATATTGAGGCAAATGGGCCTTAGCAAATATTTTTTTGAAATAATTAAAGAAGTTGTTAAATTTACTGAATTTAGTTAATTGATACAGATTAACTAGTTGAATTGATTCAATTTAGTAAATTCAACAGCTCTTTTCAATTATTTCCAAAAAATATTTTCTAAGGACCAATGACATCAATATTTGATTGTTTTCACCATTATTTTTTTCTCAGTGTAAAGATTCAATGGAGATGAACATTTAATCTCTAAGACACTTTTGTAGCTCTTAAAATTATTTCCAGAAACTACTTAGAGCAAAAATGGCGTATTTCCATTATTTACCGAGATATATTCAAAAAATTATTAGAATTTGTCTGAAAAAATTTTCATAGCTCTTGAAATTTTTTTACAAAAGTAGTTCAGAGGAAAAAGAGCGTATCTCCATCAATTCCCAAGATATTAATTAGATAATATTGTTAGAAAAAATTGAACTTCTAAATTATGATGTTCGAGTCACTCTGAGAGTTTTTGAAAGAGGCCATTCATGGATTCTGCGTGTGTAAATTTTTTTCTCAACCACTTGGTGTCTCTAAAAACATGCCTGCTGCACGTTTTCTCAAGTGGCCATTTCCCCTGGTCCCTTATTCTGACTTATTCCAATTGCCTGATTCTCCTCCGGTTCTCCAAAAATTCCATCTACAATAGAGTCTGGTGGATATTTTTCTTGAATTTTTGCGTTAACACACGTGGAAAACACATGGTATATACCCCCCGTGTTGAATTTTCCGTTGCAACTAGCCGTTTAACACGTGTTTCATGTTTTTCACGGATGGCAAGTGAATGGTTTCGAATTTCTCAAAATTTAACATGAAAAAACAGGAAAATTCTTCAATTTTTCGATGAATATTCAGATAAATTGAAATAAGGAAAAATCATCAATTTTCCAATAAATATTTAGAGAAAATTGGAGTTAAAGAGAAATCTTCATTTTCTCGATGAATGTTTAGAAAAATTAAAGTAACTAAAAAAATCTTCTATTTCTCGATGAATATTTAAAAAAAAGTGAAATGAAATTTTTTCTCAAAACAATGAGAAAATGTGTAAAAACATGAAAATCTTCAAGTCATCAGTAAAGACAAGACATTGCCATCAATTTTTTGGGGGGAGAACATGATCCCCTAGTAAATCCCGTTTTACGTATATTTCATAAGTCATCCGACACGCCTCGACTCCCCCTCATTTTTTTCTTAATACTTTAACTGCCAACAGTTTTTCCAAACGGTTATTCACTTTTTTCTTCTTCCAAAAAAATATGAAAAAAAAAAAGAAGAAACCCTCGAAGGCTTCTTTCATCCTCTCCTCTACAACCTTCTTCCTTTTTTCATCCTCCTCTCCTTTTTTTTTTTTTTTTTTGCGAGACACAGAACACCCTCACAACAAACGAAGTGAAGAAACTCCTCTCTCACCCTCGCATCAAGACATTGGGCCAACGGTTCAAAAAATACGGGGTGGATTGCGGTCGTGGGAAAGACGGGTACGCGATATTTCAATGGAAACGAACATCTTTTGAATCAAATCTCAATGAATAATACCATCATTCAAGTATCATGTAACTCTAACCCCTGAAGAGATGAGAAAAAAAGACAGAAAAACTAAAATTTATTGATTTAATTTGATTTTTTATTAGTCCATTCTATCAAATATCTTGGGTAATTGATGGAGATACACCTTTTTTTTTATCTAAGACATTATTGTAGAGAATTTCAAGATCTGCAAAACGTTTTTGAGGTGAAAAGGATGTATCTCAATTAAATTCCGAGATATTCCTCAAAAAAAAGAGGAAACACTTGAAGACATGAAACTAAAATTTATTCTTAAAATTTCATCTTTTATCCGTAATTTTTCTCAAAAATCTGGAAAATTAATAAAAGATACTCCGTTTTTGCCCCAATCTTTCTTTGGAGCTCTTGAAATTCTCTATGAAAAATTGATTCGGACGAAAAAGCCGTATCTCTATTAGTTTTCGAGATATTCGTAAAAAATGACAAAAGAATTGAGGAAATTAAATTAAAATTTATTAACTTTCATTTTTTATCCATCGTTTCTTGCGAACGTTTCGGGAACGAATGGAGATACGCCCTTTTTGCCCCAAGATATCATTTCAGAGAATTTCAAGGACTATAAAAATGAATCGGGGCAAAATGTACGAATCTCTATCATTTTGCGATATTCACAAAAAAAAGAGAAAAAATGAAGAATTCTAGATTTTTTTGTTCTGATATTTTTTAAAGATTAAATCGGTGAATCAAGTAGATACGTCCTTTTTGGCGAAAGACACTTTTGTAGAGAATTTCAAAAGCTACAAAAATGGATTTAAGTAAAAAGGACGTATCTCTATTAGTTTTTCGAGCTATTGTTAAAAAAAAAAAAAAAATTACCTATTTTAGATCATTTTTCTTATTACCTTTTTTTTTCAATATATCTTGAAAACTAATGGGCATATGCCTTTTTCGCCCTAAATTGTATAGAAAATTTCAAGAGTTACAAAAATGGATTAAGACAAAAAGAGGCGTATCTCCATTAATTTCCAAGATATTCTCAAGAAATGCAAAAAAAAATGAGATTTATCCCGTTTTACCCAAAAACAATTCACTCATCCTTTACTATCATCATTATCATTATTAGAAATCCTAAACTTCCGGTTTTTCGTAATTTTTGACCTTCGAATCTTCGAAAAACAAAAACACGCTCAAGAGAGATAATCTATCATTCCCCCCTCTCTCGTGCTCCTGACGCTCCGAAAATCCGGATTTTTTTCTTCTCCTCCAAGTAGGCGGCAGCACCTGCGTTCATCCCTGGATCCCAATCCACCAAAAAAAAAGAAGAGAAAAAAAAGAAATAAATAAATAAAGTGTATAGGGGCTGGCTGGGTCACGAACGAACGACGAGGAGATTCAACACGCGAGGCTGTGTGTATAACTTTGAAGGAGGACGAAGCGAACGTATGAGAGAGAGAGAGAGGAGGCTGTGTGGAGTTGTAAGGCGAGGCAAAACAAGAAAAGGAGAAGAAGAGGAAAGAGAGAAAAAAAAGAGAGAGAGGGGAGAGAAAAAACGGCCAGAGGGCCCCAAACGAAAAGAAAGATAAAAAGATATATATCCGAGCATCCGAGAGGTGGACCCCTCGGGCCCCCTTTGGTCATACAAGAGGTCCCCCCCCCCCACTCTTCTGCCCAAGAAGCAAATGCGAGAGAAATGAAAGAAAAATAAAGAACGAGAGAAGTCCAAAGCGACTGCGCGAGGGTGGAAGAGAACCCTCCCCCCCCCCTCTTCTCTCTTGTGTGTACATAACACTACACATGTACACAATCTCATGTGATGCGAGAGATTCCATCTCTTCTGAATTTTCCCAAAAAAAACTTTTACTTTTTCATTCTTAGGCACCTGCACTTTTTCTTCTTTGATCGCGTGAATTATGGGGAAATTTATGAATAGATTTTTCATTCTTGCTTGTTCACGTGAGGGTGAAATTTTTGTGCTTGTATCTTGGGGAAAAATAGATGGGGGAATCAAGTGCTCTGGGAATTCCACAATCGTTTGCACTTTAATATTATGTATCGAAAGAGAGGGATAGAGAGAGAGAGAGAGAGGAAAAAAAGGCGTTTGTGTTTGCGTTTAACACGTGGAAAATTGATGGCTGTGTGAGAAACAGGTAACTGAGGTTTGTCAAGGACAATCCTTTGTTTTTTTTTTCATTATTATTATTATTTCCATCGACTTTGAATCGAGTGTTATTCTCTGTTTTTTCTTTTTTTTTTTCCCTTTTTTTTACGTGAATTTTGTGTTGATTCTTTTCATTTGGATTTTAAATGAAACCGGTTGCTTCAATCCACTGAATTTCTTCGGAAACTTACGAGCTTCTTTCCTCCCTTTTGTTTTTCTTTATTTTATATATGTATATATCTATATATATATTTTTTTTTCTTCTTATTATTTTCTTCATCCCTACTCCAGGATCACTGCCCACGTCACACACAGGCAAAAGTACTTTCTCCAGTTTTATTTCAGAGATAAATAACCTTCACAATTTCGAAGTAACGAAAGTTCCTTAAGAAGTTTTGAGATCGTTCGAGTTTCTAATTTTGTACCAAGAGCTACTGTTGTCTCTTCGCTTTCTTTCACACTGAAAAGATAACTGATCCCCCAAAAATACATATGAAAAAATGCTCCAATTAATTTTTTTTTCATGAGTTGGAAATAAATTTAGAATTTCGAAGTTTAAAATAGGAAAAATCCAATTTTTTAGAATCATTTTTTTTTGTAAAAATCTTGGAAATTAATGAAGATACCTTTTTTTCCCTAACAAAAGTTTCGCAGGAAATTACAAAATCGTCTAAAAGGGCGTATCTCCATTATTTACAGACTTATTCCCAAAAAGCTATTGAAACAAGAAAAATCGATTTATAGATTTTTTTTTTGTTTTTTTTCAATATCTCGGTAAATACTGGAGATACGTCCTTCTAACCCTAAGACACTTTTGTAGTTCTAAAAATTCTCTATAAAACAAAACTTGGACAAAAAGGACGTATCTCCAACAGTCTCAGAGATATTCACAGAAAAAAGACATTCATTTTCTTTCATTATTTTTAGAGCAGTTATTTTAATCCTCTATTCCTTTTTCGTAAACAAATATGACCTTGATGAGAGAATAAGACAGAAGGTCAAGTCATGTATGAAAATAGTTGATGCTGATACACTGCCAGAAACTACCTGAATACAGCATGAAATGCCTGTAAAATTTTTTCGAAAATAAGTTGAAAAAAAAAATTCCGAGATACTTTAACTCATGAGATAAGGAAAAAGGCGTTGGAGTCACGAAGACTGGAGTATATCGTCTTTTTGAGACACGTAAAAATGCATTTGGACACAGTCCTGTGTTTATGGGCCTCTTAAACTCTCCAGACTCTCAAGCAACTAGTGTGCCAAGCTCCAAGTCCTGGCCATATCAGAGTCTCGACCTTGGAGGGATTAAAGAAAAAAAGGGGGGTTTCAAAAAAAACAAAAAGTCATTGGAGATACCTAAACGCTTTTTTTCTACTCTTTTCATTTGCCTTTTATTCTCAAAATGTTTTTTGTATATATTTTTCTTTTCTCGAGTCAAACTTCATCCATGAAGAAGAAGAAAAAAAGGTCAATCCTCTTTTTCCAAGAGTTTTATCATGTATTGATTCTGAATGGGGGAAAAAAAAGAATGAAAAATGATTCAACTGATAAAAAATCAGAACGGAAATTCAATAGAAAATTCGAATTACAAATTTTTCCTTGTGATAATGTAAGAATATAAGAATTCTTTTTATTTTTATTTTTCTTTTCAACTTCTAAAATAAAACATTGAAATTTATTTATTAAATTCAAGTGCTACTAATGCAATGAAAATACTTGAGATAGAGATTATTTTTGAATTCGTGCTGTATCGTTTTATTTATAACAATGAAATAATTTCGTATTTTTTATTAAATTCATTTTTTTATTTCACAAAATTTGATACATTTACTACAATTAATTCTATTAAAATTAAATAATAATTTTCAGACTCTCATGGATTAAAATTCCAACAACCGGAAGTATCTCTGCAAATGCCGAAAAAAAATTCATTATTTTTTCAATTGAAATCAAGACTAAATATTTATTTATAATTTCAAATTTTGCCATTCAATAATAAGTGGAAGAATCATTATTAGCACTTCGTACTTGTGACAATTGTTCGTTTCTTTGTATGTCAGTAATATTAAGAGAGCCTTTTACTTGTTCGAAGCAGTCTCGCATATTATCACTAATGAATGTTGAATTAATTAAGTCACCAAGACCACTGGTTACACTGCAGTAGGCCAATGAGTATGCAATTCCATCAGCTAGTGCTATCACTGAATTTCTGACTTTTTCCAACTCTGCCATTTTCACGGAATACATGGAATTTCCAATTCTACGGATCTAAAATCATTTCATTTTTGCTTACATCAATTCATCATTATTGCTTTCAATGATTTTCGTCAAAAAATCTCGGAAACTAATGGAGATACGCCTTTTTTGCCCTGATCCTCATTTTGTGCTATCTTGCTTAATTTCCAAGATACAAAAGAAGATCAGTAGAAAAAATTTATTGTAACTTGAAAAATTACCTTTTCGAGGCAGTAAATAGCTCTAGTTGCATTCTTGAATCCATCAGAATTTCTAAAACATCCAGATGCCTTCAACTTGAGTCCAGTTATATTCACCATAGTTTCCCACCATATGTCATCCATCTTTTTCGTTAATCCAGCTAAATCTGTGCGTTTTTGTTTCATACAATTAACTGTGTCTTCTCTTAATTCTGCGATATTAATTCTATGCACTTCACGAACTTGTCCACATTCAATCATATTTGGATTAGTAGGTCTCACTTCAAGTGCATCGAATATGTGCTTCATCTGAATAGGAAATTGAAATGATAGAATTCATGAAAATTAGGAACTTTATCGGAGATATTTTCAAAAGAAGCTATTCACTTAATTTTGACTAATTACCTCTTGAAAAAAAGTTGAAACTTGTCTCTTAATTTTAACAATTTCTTCATCGACACTTGTGATTATGTTGGCATTATAGTCATTAACTACGTCTCTAGAAACTTCGATACTGACATTTGTTTTGAGACAGAGCACATCAAGTCCTTTATCAATATGTGCATAGAGACTCTGTACATCATGCTGGATGTTTGCGCCTTTTGCCTATTCAAAAATCAGTGAATCGTGAAATACATTTGAAAATTATATGAAAAAACGAGTCTAAACTTACAATTGTCAGAGTAATGGTACAGAGAATGATGAAGTGTTTCAACATTTCGGTTGTCTGCTCTCGTACTACTAAATTTTTTAACTTTCGATCGATTCCTTATATCGAGCTTATCTGAAAGTCATCGACACTGATAGATTCGATGGCTTGCGTTAATTATTCCTAATATTAATAACAACTTATATTGAGAACGTGTAAGATCAACATGACTACAAGAAATTAACATTGCGCAACGATAGAATTGAAATAAAAAAATTGATTGGACCACTTGTGTAAACTTCACGTTTTACTAATTCAATACTGAAGAATCCCAGTTTAAACTGAGTTTTCATTTTGCGCTTCGAATAATGTAGTGTTGGAATGTTCTTATGGATCATAAAATTTGCTACGTGTTGGAAGCGATGATCGTTTTATGTTGAAAAAAATCACGGAAATATTAGAAGATTTGGATTTTCTTTTGGGAGGGATTGATTAAAGAGAAGAAAAGTATCAACTAAAATGAATTTTTGTTTTCATAATCATATTCAAATTCACCTCTGCTTCATTAAGCTACATAATTAAATTTATAAATTCAAATTTACGTCATTATGTTATCAACATAATCTGTCGGATTTGATATTCTAATTGGCTGCTAATTGTCCTTGAGTAATGCACCGTTGAACACCTTGCATCAATTCTATGCCATCAGAAATGACGCCTTGAAGTCCACTGCTAGCAGTGCAAGTCGATAGACTGAGGGAAATAGTACCAACATAGATTGATAGTTCAGCCAGATCAATCGTAATTTCTGGAAGTCTCTTCAGAGTGATCCATCCTGCTTTAGCACCAGCCTAAAAAAATTAAATTTGTTATTCAATGGCTTTTAGATTTTCCAAAGATCACTACCAATTATTTTCACTATTAATTACCTTGTTGAGGCATAAAACAGCACCAGCTGCCTGCATGAATCCGGAAACATTGTCGACACAGGAATGTGCCTCGACTCTAGTTTGAGTCAAGTTTCCCAATACTTCACTTGATACTTGTGCTATTTTGTCGATGTAAGATACAGCTTTTGGTACTTTGTCCTGGAAACATTTTGTGGCTTTTGCACTGACGTTGTTAAGCTTTTCACTGAAGCCTTCAGTCATCTCTTTGCAGGTTGCTGCACTGGGACCATTGTGACCAGCAAGTGAGTCCAATCTTTCGCCTAACTAAAAATTATTTTATCAAGAGTTATGAATAGATTCAGAGAAGCCACAAGCATCTATTGCTTGTAATTGAGATACACTGTTAGAAAAGAACCGAAATTTTATTGACAATTTGATGGGAATTTTCATAAACCTGATATTGAACTTTTTCTAATGGGAAGATTGTTATGAAATCTGTGAGTTTCAGAGGACATTCAAAGGAATCTATGAGTTTTAAGTAGAATTGTGACGGAAATTCTACAACTCACTTGAATTTTCAACTGAACATGGATATTTAGAATCAAAATGACTTGAATTTTCAATTTTTTTTTGAATTTTCCTATTTTTACTAAATTTTCAAGAAACAATTAAACTGAAATATACAAATTTCATTGATATCCAGACGTGAAAATATTTAAAAATCGATGATGTGTTCATTTCTCAATAACGTAATTATCTGAAATTTCAGTAGAAATGTGACTTGTTGGAAATTTCCGGTATTTTGCACGAAAAATTCAGACGGAAATTTTTAACAGTGTAGTTGAATATTCGGAATTTCCGTCAGACAATAGATGTTAAAATTATTTTTTGCTAATTTCGTAGAACATAGATTTTTCGAAATTTGAATTGCTTTAAAAATTTTGCAGAAATTTTTCAGCTTCTCAATGGAATTGTTGAAAATATTTCATCTCCAATTCTTTCACCAGAATTACATAAAATCATTACCTGTTCAAAAACTTCAGAAACTTGATGTTGGACATTTTCAACTTGTTTTCCTATGGCTTTGACCAGTTCATCACTGAGTTGACTGCTCTTTTCTCTGGCACCATCAACAGCTTTCTGTGCTGTGGTGATAGCTGATGCTATAGCATTATCAATACTTTCATAGACATCATGAAGTCTGTCTTCCACAGCACCAGCATTTGCCTATATCAACATTGAATGTCTTAAACCAAATTTAGCAGAGATGAAATCAGATGAATAGATTACTTACATTGGCCAGAAGAGCTGCACAGAGAATGAGGATTAGCTTTACCATGTTGATTGCTTTTCAAAATATGATATTGCAGGTTTTCGATCAAATCTTTATATAGTCCATTTTCGAGTGCATTTTGAAAAATTACGCAGGTGGAAATAAAAGTTAAATCGCTTGTGCAAATTGTGGATTTTTGTGATTGATAACGACTGAGCCGTGTCGAACAGGGATTATGAGAAGGTGTTCATCATTTTTATGGAGATTCTCTAGGCCTAAAGAAGCGTAAATCAGTGGTTCACCCTGAGCTCTATGCAGAAAAATCGAATTTTTCTTATTTTCATTTGATTAAATTATTTAAATATAGAGTTCTATTGATAAATCTCACTTTCTTCACTTATTCACGAATAATCCATGGCCTCAATTTTTTATTGGCGTCAATATTGACAGCTGTTAAAGGATTGACAATTTCGACAATGTCACCTTGACCCATATTTCCAGTAACTCTCGATGATTTTTTGAAGAATCTTGATTTATTACTCTTTTTATGAATGTCATCAAACAGAACTGGCGAGATTAACGTCTTAGTTACGGATTATCATTAGAATAAAGAGACAAAATAATAAAATCGTGAAAGAATCGTTGAATTATCTGAAAGAATAATTCAATGTTCCACAAAATTTTATGAATAAAGTTTAGACATGGCCTATGAATAGAACGAGCAATTGTAGTGACATGAGTTCTATTTTGATAATTCAATTGATTTTTCGGATTGTATTTCAAAAGAAAACATCTGATTTTACTATGAGCTTCGGGAGGGACACAATGATTTTTAGAAATTTTTCAATTTATTGATTTTGGAAAAGTGATGAATGCAATAAAAATTATTTCTTGACTTATTCAAAGAATTTATTTTTCACATTTTCATATAAAATGGGAAATGAATATTTATTGAATTATCTTAGCGTTCATAACTGTGATTAATTTGGAAAAAACTGCCATATATTTGTATGGAATTTTCAAACTAATATTCATCGATTCCCAAATTCAGAGAGATGTCTCGAATGCGTATAATCTAATGATACTATTTTCCTAGTCTAAACTCCTCGCACTTCTGATTCTATCGGAAATGCTGGTCATCCGGGTCATTTTTCATCAGTAGCCCATCATTCCTGATCCCATCATTGATGATGGCGGTGCAGCTTTGGTTGGGATAAGATTTAACACACAGTCCTGAACCTCAATTAAAATACGATCGGCATTTTCAACAAATGTGGAAATTCCGTTTGTGACTGCACACAAGGGTAAAGATGTATTCAGCGTCTTCACGGTATCTTCCAATTTAATAACATATGGTGGAATTTCCGAGATTATCGTGAACCTTAAGAGACCAGCCGTGGCAACGATCTTAAACATTTGAAATAAAAAATTCAGAATTCTAGTCGTCCAGTGATCTGAATAACATTATACCTTCTTAGCACAGTAAATAGCTCTCGCCTTTTGCCTAGGGCCACTGACACCTTTTGTACACTTCTCTAGGTCCTCCTTGAGTTGTTCTATTTTAAAAAGAATTCCTCCAGTGGTGTTGTAAATATATTGAGTGTATTCATTCATTTTCGCTAATTCTTCATTAGCACACTGAGATACATTAGCAATTTTAGCCTCTGCAGTAGCATTGAGTGGTAAAGCACGTTCTGCACATGCAGTAGCATTTGTACTGTTAGCAGCAGCAGCAATTATTTCGAGGGTTCTATTGTTAACCTGTGGAAAAAAAGGTCCATCTTTAAAAAGTCTACTTTAGCTTAGATATGTTTAATTTTTTTCCCTGGTGGATCATGCAGTCGGGCAGTCAATTTTTTCATGGAATCAAATCTGTGTTTCGATCACGATGCTATTGCATCACAGTCGCATCGTGGTCACATGATAGTCGATTTCGTGAAAAATCGACTTTCTGATCGATTTATAGTTGATATGCAATCGCCCGATCCATCAGGGTTGTCATTCGTTTTTTAAGAATATCTCGAAAAATAGTGAAGATACATGATTTTTACTCTTTCTCCTTTTTATAAAGAAATTTTATAAAAAAATTGCAAGAACTACACAAAGGATCGAGACAAGAAAAGCTTATCTCCATTAGTTTCCGAGATATTTCCAAGAAACAACCAGCGAAAAATACCAGATTCATCAGGTTTTACCTCTTTGAACCTGATTTCTTTAAAATGAGGCATGTGATGAGACTCTTTAACTCTAAGTATAAAAAAAAAGACTTTACCCGGTCGACAGCGTCAGTGACTTGCTTTTGCATCTCACTGATGAACGTGTCAACTTGTTCTCTGGCTTCTCGGGTCAATCTGTCGGTAGTTTCTCTGGGAGTAGCAAGATCTACTTCAGCTGTTTTGAGGGCAGTATCAGCAGCCCACTTCGCTTTCCTAAGTTTCATCCCCAGTAATAGTGGTGCAGCCTGCCGTAATATTCAGTATGAAAAATAATCTTCTGAAGAATTTTTTTACAAAAACTTACATGATCAAATATTGCCACCAAAAAAATGCAAACGAAGACAGCTAGTTTTGTCATCTTGACTGTTTGATTCTAACGAGACTTTGACTTATTGAGAATCGATACATGGCTTTATATAAGCGGATGATCCACATTTTCCCACTGCATTTCGTTGAATTCAACAAACAAATCATTAGTCATTGCTATCGAAATGTTTGCCGTGTGTTAAACCTGTGGAAATTCTTGGAAAAACGCGTCAAGCTGCAACACTGGGTCAAAAAATTGGGCCAAGTGGAAATCAATATTAGATAGCGAGTAAAGTACAGAAAGACGCCATCAAGGTTGAGATAGGGCTTATACTGCATTTTTTCGATTTCCAAAATGTTGACATCGAGAATAGCCTTATTCTCAATTTCTGTGTCATGTTTACCTCGAACCTTTCCACCTAATTCAATACAAACGTTGAGGAATAGTGCTATCAGTGATATCGTACAGTTGTTTAAATAGTTCACTAGAATTTTTTTTGAAATAAGTCATGAAACGAACACCTTCAGCAGCGATTACGCTAGTTACAGAGGTTTTTATCTTACTTTACTATGCTAATAGTTCCCAATGTCATGAAAAACTACACAGTCATAGAAATTCATAAAAAAATTATGTCTCGAAATTTTATATTTCATTTTATGTATGTACTATTTAAAAACCTAAAGCTAATTTAAACACTTTGATTTTTTTACCTTGTGAAGGAAACAGATAGTCAAGCCGTCAGTTTTAATTATAGGAAAAAAGAGACGATCATTCTCAATGGACGAGGTCCGTAATTATTTGTCTAGTGCATTTTCGTGGAGAAAAAAAAATTCGTAGGTCTTAGGGAACGTTGTTAAGAGTCAGGAGTTATTAATTTTCATTCTTGCTGATGAGGTAGAGATTTGACCAGATTTGGGGGGAAAATGAAAAATTCAAAAAGCGAGAATAGAACGGGGTCTGGGGGCCTATTGTCGACGCATGGGAAACTGGTTTTCATTGACGAATTTACGATTCCCTCACAAAATGGAAGTTCTCATACGAAGAGCTCACATAAGCTATTTTTTGGTTCCTGAAAGTGTAAATATTGATTGCGCCAGAGCGTCATTAGAACTTTTCTGAGTAAAAAAATGGATCAGGTTTGTCACCTAGTGAATCTCAAACTTATGGAAGATGTGTAGCTGCTCGGCGGAGAGATACTCTTCGTGTGCGAATATCTTCCACGAACGAAATAGTCATGAACGAAGATACTACATTCGTTGACGAATCCTGTTCCCATACGTCGGGAATAGGTACTGAGTTTGATTCCGGTCTCTGACGATTGACACAAGTACTACATGTAATATTCTTTACATGTAATATCCATGCCACAGACACACCACGAGCCTCCTTCGATGATTTGCATAAATATGGCGACGTTAAATAAATATGACAAAAAGAGAATTGAGTGATTGGTTGATGAGAGACACGCGTACGCCTCTTAATAAGTAAGGTTGAGGCACAATTGAGGATCTTTTAAGAAGATTCAGGCCAATTCGGATGGATGTGAAGGAAGCACAAACATAAGGAGCAAATTATTTTGCAATTGGGCTAGTAGAGAAAGGATAGTCGTAAATTTGGGCAAATTTATGCAGAGCTCTATGAATTCGAATATAATTGAGCCTGTTTGGGCGAAATCAGTGTTATGCATTTTTTAAATATGGAAATCTGCGAAAAGGGATATTTTTCCTATGAACACTACATCCACAGTTTTCCTCGCCTTATTGAAAATATCAATCCTAACATTTACCAGAATACTTTCCATAGCCTCTTGAAATCCCCCCCCCCCCCCCCCCCCACATGCACACAGAAAAGATGGTAGGGATATTTCAGAGTTATGCTCTCTCAAAAGTGGAGGAAATGAGAAAATGTTCTTCTTTCCTTCAACTTTTAAAAAAATACAATGATTTCCAGAAATTTTGCAATTTTTCGGTTTTTTGAGAAGGTGGAAAATATAATAATCTCTAATGATAGGATTATTTGAATGATTTATTCCACAAATTTTCATATAAAACACACAACATTGATATCGGAAAGTAGATTTTTTCTTCTAGAATACACGAAATTGCAATAATTTTGAGAATGAACATTTAATAACGTATTTTTGCCATCAAAGCTGCAATTAATTTTGCGAAAACTTTCATAAATTTGTAGGACATTTTCAATCTAATCCTTATTGATTCCCCAGTCCAGAACAAGATCTTGGATGAGTCCAATCATCGATACTATTTTAGACCTTAGTTTAAACTAATTGCACTCCCGGTTTTTTTCAATGTGCTTGTAATTTAGGTCGCTTCTCATCACCAGCAGAATTTCCCGGAAGTTCTAGTGCTTTCGGCTTCTGTGTAGTAGTGCCTCCGATAAGTTCCATTGCACAGGACTGAACCCCAATAAAAATATCGCCAGCCTTTTCAATCAATGTGACAATTCCGTTTGTAGCTATGCATAAAGGTAAAGATGTAGGCAGTCTTCTCACGAATGTTTCTAATTCAGAGACATATGCAGAAATTTTTGGGATTTTCCTGGCAGTCAGGATACCAGCTTCGACAGCAACCTCAAACATTTTAAATAAAAAATTCAAAATTCTATTCATTGAAAATCATCTGAATCACTTCATACCTTCTCAGCGCAAAAAAAGAATCCTAGAATTTGACTAAAGCTACTGACACCTGTTGTACAACTTTTGAGTTCTTTCTTCAGTAATTTTATTTCGGAAAGAGTTTCCCCAGTCATATTGTATATAAATTGAATGTATCCATCCACTTCTGCTAATAGTTCAATAGCACAGTGAGATACATTGGCAATTTTAGCATCTGCAGTGTAATGAAGTGTTTCAGCAAGTTCTGCACAATCAGAAACTTTTGGATCGTTAACTGCACCGATTAATCCGAGGATTTCATTGTCAACCTGAGGGAAAAAGAGTATATTTTTTAAATAATTTATTTTAGTTTAAATAACCCTCATTTCCTTTTAACCCTATTCAATATTTGTAGAGAATTTCAAGAGCTACGAAAAAAAACAAGCGCAAATGTGCGTATCTCCATTAATTCCTGAGATATTCGCAATGAGCAATCAGTGAAGAAACAGATTTATCAGGTTTTACCTCCTCGCTACTGATTTCTTTGGAACGAAGCAGATAATAAAACTCTTTGATTCTGAACACGAAAAATAGGAATTTACCTTGTCAACAATGCCAGTAACTTGCTTTCGTACTTCCATGATGAACATGTTAAATATTCCTCCGATCGTTTGAGTCAACATGTCAGTAGTTCCTTTGACAATAGCAAGAGTATCTTCAGCATTTTTAATGGCAGTATCAGCCAACCGATCCCCCTCTGCAAGGCTATCCATCAGGAATCCTGCTCGCGCATCCTGTCACAATATTATATATCAAGAATGATATTCTGGAGGATGATTCCATCAACTTACATGATTAGCTATTGCTACAAACAAAATGCAGACAAAAACAACGACTTTTGTCATCTTGACTGTGTGATTCTAACGAGACTTTTACTTATTTGGAGTTGAAACATGGCTTTATATAAGCTATTATCCACGTTTTACCACTGCATGTCCTTGAATTTGTCAAACATATTATCAGCTACTGCTATAAAAATGATTGCAGAGTATCGAGCGTGTGAAAATTCTCGGAAAACCGCGTCAATTTACGACACTGTTACAAAAATTTGGGACAAAAGGAAATTGTTAGAGATATAGAGACTAAAATAGAGGAAGACGGAATCAAGGTTGGGATATATTATTTTATTGTATTTTTCCCATCTTTAAAATATTGACAACAAGAATAGCCTCATCTTGTTTCATTCTCCATTTCTGTCTCATGTTCACCTAAAACCCTTCCACTTAATCTACTATAAGCGTTAAGAATAGTGTTATCAGTGATATCACACAGTTGTTTGAATGGTTTTACTAGAATTTTTTAAAAATGAATCACGAAAAAAATACCTCCAGCAGCAATTACGACAGTTATAAAGGTTTTTATCATATTTTACTATGATAATAGTTTCCAATGTCATGAAAAAGTACATAGTCATAAATATTGATAAAAAATTATTTCTCCGAAATTTTAATTTTCATTTCATTGATGTACAAGTGAAAAATTAAGGACTGATTCAAGCGCTCTAATTTTTTTCTTGTGAAAGAAACAGATACAGTGAATCTGTTGGTTTCGATTATGGAAGAAGGGAACGATCATTCTCAATGGACGAGGTCAGTAAATATTTGTCTAGGCAGCTGGTGCATTTTAGTGGAGAGGAAAGGAATGTGTGGGTTTTGTAGGGAACATTGATAAGAGGCGAATGGAAAATTAAATAGAAAAAATATGAACATCAACGGTCGGAAAATTTTTAACAATAATTGATAAGAGGTATTTGAAGTCATTGTTGACTTCTCCATTCTGGCTAATATTGAAAAAGCGATAAATGTAATATAAATGATTTCTTGGCTTATTTAAACAGTTTATTCTTCAAATTTTCATATAGAATGATATTCTTAGTGAAAAGTAGCGAATCTGATTTTTTTTTATTGGAATTACACGAAATTGAAATAATTTTGAGGATTAACATCTGTCAAAGTATTTTCATCATCAAAACTACAGTGAATTTTTGAAAAATTTTCATAAATTTAAATGAGATTTCCAAACTAATTTTGATCCTGGCTCACCTGTCGATTACCTATATCGATAGGTTCACTCAGTCGATCTTCCATCGGTCACTTGTCGATATAAATTCTGGATTTTTTTTCAAAAATGGAAATAAATCGACTTGAAGAGGTGGCAATTGACAGTGAATTATTTTTTTTTCAAAGATTTTAGAATTTGTATCGACCATTGACTGATGAAAAATTGTCTAACTGGCCATATCGATATAGATACACGACCAACAATCAAAAGCTCAACAACGGGTCCGCCAGGGGAATGTCATTTTAATTTATATGAGTACAATCATTATTACTATTTTACTATTCTAAACTCCTCGCACTTCTGTTTCTATTGAAAATGGTGGTAATCCAGATCATGTCTTATCACCAGCAGGATTCTCCAGGAGTTCTGGTGCATCTGCTGCCTATGTAGTGGTGCCTCTGATAGCAGTCGAAGCACATTCCTTAACCTTCATCATAATACGGCCGGCATCTCTAACGAATGTGAAAACTCCGTTTTTAACTACGCACTTAGTTAAAGATGGAGGCAGCGCGGGTATGAATGCTTCTATTTTACCAATAGTTAGAATAATTTCGGGAATTTTTTTGGCAGTCAGCCAACCAGCTCTGAACGCAGCCTGAAACATTTGATATGAAAAATTGAAAATTCTATTCTTCGAAGCATCTGAATTACTTCATACCTTATCGATACACCAAGTGCCTCCTATAATGTTTTTCCAGCCACCTGCTGTACAATTAGGGATCTTTTCCTTTAGTAGTTTTATCTCAGCAAGAGTTTCATAAATGGCGTTATAGACAACGAGAATGTATCCATCCACTTGGTCTAATTTTTCAACAGCACAGTGAGATGCATTGACAACTTTAGCGTCTGCAGTGTCATGAAGTGTTCTAGAAAGTTTTGCTGCACATTCAGAAAATCTGGGATGGTTCCTAGTACCAATTATTTCGAGGATTTTATTGTCAACCTGAGGGAAAAAACTTTTATCTTTAGATGAGTTTATTTTTCTTGCCGTTCGTGTTTTCAGAATATCTTGGAAACTACTAGAGATACGTCTTATTCACTGTATTTGATTTTTGCACAGAATTTTAAGGATTACGAAAGAAGATCAAGACAAAAATGGTGTATTTCCAGTAGTTGCCAAAATATTAAGGAAAAAAACAATCGGTAAAAAATCGATTCATCAGGTTTTACTTCTTCGCTATTGATTTCTTTGAAATGAGGCAGATGATGCAGAATTTCGTTGACTCTAGATATACAAAATAAGACTTTACCATATCGACAACGCCAGTGACTTGCTCTCGTCCTCCCTCAATGGTCATGTTAGCCATTCCTCTGACTTTTTGGCTTAACGTGTCGGTAGTTTCCTTGACAGCAGCAAGAGCTTGTTCAGCTTTTTCGATGGCCTTATCAGCTACATCCGCCACGAATCCTGTTTGGGCACCCTGCCGCAATATTCAGCATTAAAGAGATTTTTTGGAGAATGATCTAATCAACTTACATGATCAGCTATTGTCACCAAAAAAATGCAGACGAAGACCACGAATTTTGTCATCTTGAGCGTATGATTCTAACGGAACTTTTAATTATTGGGAATCGATACATGGCTATATATAAGCGATGATTCGTCCTGTTACTATCGCTCGCTATTGAATTCGACAAACAAATAATAAATCATTGCCATCAAAATTTTTACAGAGCATTGAACGTATGGAAATTTTTGATAAAAACGTATGAAGCTGCGGTAATATTCCAAAAATTCAAGACAAAAGGAGATTAATGTGAGAGAGATGAAGACTTGAGTAGAGAGAGAGGAAATAAAAGTTGAAATATGGTATTTACCGTATTTTTTCAGTCCCTAGAATATTAACATAGAGCCTCATCTCGCTTCATTCTCCATTTCTGTCCTATGTTCACTTCAAACATCTCCATCTGATTCGATATAAGCGTTAAAAGTAGTGCTATCAGTGATATCGCACGATTGCTAAAATAGTTTGCCAGACTTTTTTTTTAAAGTGAATTAGGGAACGGAGATCTTCAGCCGCAATGATGTCAGCTATTTAGGCTCTAAGCTTATTTTACTATGCTAATACTTCCAGCCCAATATCATGAAAAAGTACCGAGTCATAGAATAGAATAGGAAATTTTCCGTGTTGCTGCTTGAGCTCCCTTACTACTTAAGTCTGTCGTGACCTATTATAGCTTCGCCTTTACATGGCTCCTCAATTATACTAGAGGTATTTAGAGTCATTATTGACTTTTCCATTCTGGCTAATATCGATGAGGTGATAAGTGTAATGAAAATTATTTCTTGGCTTATTTAAACAGTTTATTCTTCAAATTTTCGTATGAAACGATATTTTATCATCTAAAGTAACATTTTTTTTGGTAATTACAAGAAATTCAAATAATTTTGAGGATTGACATCTATCAGATTATTCCCACCATCAAAACTTCAATTAATTTTTGAAAAACTTCTATATATTTGCATGAGATTTTCAAACTAATTTTGAATGTTATTTGAATTTTTACAAGTATAATCATTAATACTATTTTTCTATTCTAAACTACTTGCACTTCCGGTTCCATTGGAAATGCTGGTAATCCAGCTTGTTTCTTATCACCAACAGGATTCTCCGGGAGTTCTGGTAGTTTCGGTGCCTGTGTGGTGGTGCCTTTGATAACTTCTGAGACACAGTCTTTAACTCCAATAACAATACTGCCGGCATTTTCAACGAATGTGAGAATTCCATTTTTAGCTGCACACGTAGCTAAAGATATAGGAAATGTGTTCACGAATGCCTCTACTTCAATAACATATGCAGCAATTTTTGGAATTTTCTCTACAGTCAGGAAAAGAGCTTTGACAGCAACCTTAAACATTCAAAATGGAAAATTCAAAATTCTATTCTTCAAATCATATGAATCATTTCATACCTTATCAACGCAGATAAATGCTCCCAGTATTTGTTTGATGCCACTGATACCTGTTGTACAATTCTTGAGTTCTTCCTTCATTAATTTTATCTCGGAAAGAGTTTCCTCAATCATATTGTAGATAGATTGAATGTATTCATCCACTTCTTCTAATTTTTCAACAGCACAGTGAGATACATTGGCAACTTTAGCGTCTGCAGTGTCATGGAGTGTTCCAGCAAGTTCTGCACATTCAGAAACTTTTGGATCATTGCTAGCACCAATTATTTCGAGGATCTTATTGTCAACCTGAGGGATAAAAACGTTTATTATTAAACTAATCTATTAGAGAATTTTGAGGATTACGAAAAGCAACAGAACCGACAAGGCACATCTCCATTAGTTTTCGAGATAGTTGTGAAAAAAACAGATCTATCATGCTTTGCCTCTTCACTACAGATTCCTTTGAATTAAGGCAGATTATGAAGTTCTTTGATACTGAATACAAACAATAAAACTTTACCATATCGACAGCACCAGTGACTTGCTTTCGTACTCCCTCAATGGTCATGTCAACCATTCCTCTGACTTTTTCGGTCAACATATCGGTAGTTCCTTTGACTATAGCAAGAGCTTGTTCAGCTTTTTCGATGGCAGCATCAGCTACCTTATCTGCATGGGCTAGTCGATCCCCCAAAAATCCGGCTCGTGCACCCTGCCGCAATATTCAGTATAAATAATAATGTTTTGATGAATGATTCAATCAACTTACATGATCAGCTATTGCCACCAAAAAAATGCAAACGAAGGCAGCGAGTTTTGTCATCTTGACTGTGTGATTCTAACGAAACTTTTGCTTATTGAGAGTCGATACATGGCTTTATATAAGCAATGATCCGCATGTTGTCACTGCCTGTCATTGAATTCGACAAACATATCGTCAGTCATTGCCATCAAAATGTTTGTAGAGTATTGAATTTATGAAAATTCTTGGAAAAAACGTGTCAAGTTCTGGAAGGGTAACAAAAATTTAGGACAAGAAGAGATTAATGTTAGAAAGATAGAGACTAGAATAAAGAAAAATGGAATCAAGGTTGAGATATAGCATTTACCGTATTTTTTCGGGCTCCAAAATATTGACATCGAGAATAGCCTCATATTGATTTATTCTCAATTTTTGTTCCATGTTCACCTCGAACCCCTCCAACTGATCCAATACAAGCATTAAGAATAGTGCTATCAGTGATATCGCACAGTTGTTAAAATAGTTCATCAGTATTTTTTTTTTTGAAGTAAATCATCAAACGAACACCTTCAGCAGCAATGACGTCAGTTATAGAGGTTCTAATCTTATTTTACTATGCTAATAGTTCCATCTCAATGCCATGAAAAAGTACACAGTCATAAATATTCATAAAAAATTGTGTCTCCAAAATTTTATCTCTCATTTTATGTATGTACAGCTGAAAAATTAATAAATAGTTCAAACGCTTTAATTTTCTCGTCTTGAAAAAGGAGCAGATAAAGTCAGCTTGCTGGTTTGGGTTATGGGTGAAGGGAGCAATCATTTCCAGTGAGCGAGGTCGGGAATTATTTGTCTATGCACTCGGTGCACTCTAGGTGAAGATAAATTCGAGCAAATTTGGGGGAATGTTAAAAACTCGAAGAGAAAGAATAGAAAAATCGTCAGAATGTAGGTGAAATTCGAAAGGAAAAGATGGGAGTGCGGTTGATTTCGACAAATTTGACGAGATTCGGACAAATTGAAATATATTTGGGTAAATCCAGAAAAATCTGGATAAAATTGTAGACTTATGAGGAAAAAATCGAGATTCGTTGAATTGTTATAGCAAAGATAGTTGTACATTTAAGCAGATTTGAGTAGATTTTTGGAGATGCAGACAAATTTGAGTACATTAAGCTGAATCTGGATGCTGTTGTAGAACCCAAAGAAAACCTTCCGATATTTTTAACTTAATATGATAGATAACACTAGATTCGATCAGATTTGAGCGAATTGAAATATGGTTGAGTGATTGGAGTAGATTAGGCTGAACCTAGATGTTATTGAAAAAAACAAAGAAACCCTTTAAAAAAAAAAAAACCCTTTCTTTGCTTCTGAGTGATTACATGATAGATGATACAGGATTCGAGCAGATTTACAGATCCCAAATAGCAGATTGTTTCTTATGAAAGAAAAAACTATTTCATCCATTAATTGTCTACTTCTCAATTATTCATTTATCCCCAGGTCTTCTCAATGATTTTTATAAACTTCAAAAAAAAACAGACTGAAGTATCTGAATGTGGTGTAGTTCATGCTCTCTTCTTTTTAAAAAACCAATTCTGCACATGTATCGTCTCGTATTTCGTATCGCTTTCGAGAAAATTTACCTTTTGAGCTCTTGACGAAGCATTTTAACTCTCGGATTACAAGACCAAGAAGCTATATACCAGTTGAAAATAATAATAAAATTGTTAGAGAAGAGGGGGGGGGGAGCCCAGGGGGCACTCTCAGCCTCCCTGAGTGAAGCCTGTGGATTCATTTTTCAAGGGATCTTAGGGGGATTCGTTTCTCTTGCCCACACGGGGACTCCCTACGTAGTCACAACAATCCCCCCCCCCCCTCCTCTTCCTCCTCAGGCCCCAAACCGGGCCCTAACCCCCACTCCTGCGTCTCCCACCTCTACTACCCGAGAGACATTCGATCCCAGAGTAAAAAAAAAAGGTGAATAATAAATTCTCAAGATTCAGGGGGAGGAAACCTCAATTATTTTCCGAAAATTCCCGCCCCACGAGTTTTTCCCCTTTTAAATAATTCCCTTTTTTTTTCCCCCTATTTTTTCATCCTCTCTCCTTCGACTTCTTGACTTCGTCGCCTTTTTTCTTTTTTTTCTTAATCCTCTTCTCTTCCTTTTCATTGAACATTCTCACTCCTTGAGATGGGGTACATGGGCCCAGCGTTTCTGTGGGACTTGGGGCAAAAAATCGCGCCGTCAAAACACGCCCACCACTTCGGGGCCACGAAATTGCTTCGTAATCACTCGATGGTAGGGCCTCGAGAACGTTCAAGTGGATATATCGAGTGTTGGTACATGGTAGCACTGCGACAGAGTATTTGAGCACATTTTTTAGGATATCAAAAATAAAGAAAAAAGGCATTAAAAATTCAAAAAGTCAAAAGTCGCCTTTTTTCCATCACTTTTTGCAAATATTTTGGTAAATAGTGGAGATATGCCCTTTTTACCATAATCTATTTTTGTAGCTCTTGAAATCATCTACAAAAAAAAATTTGGGCAAATTTGCTCTATCCCGCTTATTTCCGAAGATATTTTTAAAAAAAGATGGAAAAAACTGTCTTTTTCTCTTTATTTGTTTATTAGTGAATAATCTTTTTTTTTTGGAACATCTCAGAAAATAATGGAGATACTCTTTTTTGCCATAAGACAAGTTTGTCAGGAATTTCAAGTGCTACGAAAATTTCGTAAGGCAAAAAGATCTTATCATCATTATTTATTGACATATTCATCAAAAATTAATAACAAAGAAAGAGGATTTATAAATAAATTTTTCTGTTGCACTATTTTTCTGAAGAATATCTCGGAAACTAAGGGAGATAGAGCCATTGAGCACTGATCCTTTTTTGTAGAGAATTTCAAGAGCCTCAGAACTGTTCTATTGTAAAAAAGGGCGTATCTCCATCATTTATTGAAATATTTGCGTAAATGGAAGAGAAAAAAAAAGATATTTTTCGATTAAAAATCAACATTTTTTCAAAGAATATTCATTGAATTTCTCATTCTTTAATAACTGATGCCAAAAAAAATTGAGAATCTCCATATCTTCGATTATTCATAAAATCTGAATTATTAATTGAGATGTTTTTTTTTCATTGAAATTTTTTTTTTCACTAAATTGCGACTTTTATTATTATTTTTTTTTCTTCATCAAAATGAGAATTTTTTTTTTTCTCAAGACTGTACCAAAAGCCTCGAGCAGTCGAATCATTTTCTATCCGACTGTACACACGTCTTCGGTTGTTTACATTACAACTGTGAGCGCTGTGTTGCCGGATCTATGGACCTGTTGCTTCTGAGACGCGGTAGATCAGTCATTCATTAACTTCATCGAGTGACGCGCCCATAGAGAGTAGTATTAAATTAATTCGCATGATGATACGATATTCTCAAGTCTTGTCTCGAGAAAAAAAAATTGGCTGACGAGATGAAGAAAAGAGAGAGAGAGAGAGAAAGAGAGAAGATGAAAAAAAATGAGAATGTCCAATCAGACGCTATGACTTCTCATAATGTATGAAGTTTCGAGAGATCGATCTGCGTTTATTTTTGACTCAAGAGCGATTATTCAGATGATCTGGTGTTTGAAAGATGTCTTTAAATATTGAGAGGAAGAGATGGAGAAAAAAAATTACTTCATTTTCATTTTTGAATTAGTTTTTTTGCATCAGGGGGAGGGGAGGGAGATTTTTTTTGTTTGGGTTGATTGATTGCGGGAAGAAATTCTGACGAGAGGCTGTTGCGAAATACTTTTATTTTTTTCATAGAGGAACATTAGTCAGACGAGGAAAATAAAAGCAAATGTGGAGTTGGAGTAATTCAACAGAATTCATCACGTGGAGAACGATTGTAGTGGTTTGAGATGGGAAAAAGTGGGGGGGGGATGGGTGGAGATAAAGTTTTTTTGATAATTCCGTTGAAAAACTGGGGAAATTTTAGCTGGAAAATATATGTCAGAGGTGATTTTTGGGACTTTTTTGAAATAGTAATTTTTTTAGATTTTTTTTTATTATTTCTATTTTTGAAAAAGAAAATTTTTTGAGAATATTTTAGGTTCTATTGGTCGTAGCATGAAATTTCCTAATGGAGGTGAAAGATGAAATCATTTGCCATCGATTTAAGGAGTTTTGAATCAATTTCTATTCATTTTTGGAGTAGTTATGGAGGAAAACTGAATTTTCATTAGACAATTGCGAAAACCGCTCTAAATTCGATACTTTTGATTTCGAAATCTCTAGAACCAGAGATATCCCCAAAAAAACCTTAATTTTTCGTAAATCCACAGGATTTTGCCCCAAATTCGTCCCGAAAAAACCCACATTTTAAAAAAATAAAAAAATACCATTAAGAAAAATCGAGCAATAATTCCAAGACCGATGAGAAAGTACATTTGACGAGGATCAGTCATTGTAGGTCAGTTTGTAATTAAAGAAAACCCGGAGATATCTCCAAAAACCCCAATTTTTTTTGAAAGTGGAAAAAATAATTTCCTCCTTAAATTTCCCCAGTTTACCAATGGAATCATTAAAAAAATTCTCTTCAAAATTTCAAAAACCTCCACAAAAAATTGAAAGAAAAAAAAATTCACACAATAATCGCCAGACCAATGTATTTTTGACGAGTATCAGTCATTATGGGTCAGTTTGCAGCTCCAAAGATAAGCCCTTATCGTATCCGGTTCTCCTCGTCCTGACAGAATCTCATCACTTCTGGGAAACGGCAAATATTCTGCAGATCATTTGAATTTCCTTATCTCTCTCTGACAGCAGTATTCAGCATATTTCTAGAATCCTAACAGAAAAAAAAAAAAAACATGGAATCATTAAATCCGACATTTTCAACAGAAAAGATTAAACTTTTCTTCCAAGAGATAAGAAACGATGCGTAAGAGAGCCTAAGTTTTATGCTAGCAGTCAGCTCACAATAGGCTACGGTCAGGCAAACGGTCATGGTTGGCTAGTGTCCTTCGAAAATGGGTGAACAGGACAGAAGTTACTCTTACGTTAAATTAATACGACTGATTATAAGCATAATGCCAATTCCTGCATTTTTTTTTTAATATGCACTTTTTTTCTTCTTTTTTTTCATCAATAAATGCGTCAATGCCTCTTTCCGGAGATACGTCCTTCCTTTGAAGACCGTCACGCCTGTCTGCCTCCTCTTATTCAGGGATTTTAAAAGTGAATCACAAATTACTAACTTCGAAGTAACTAGAATTCACTGAATTATTGCTTTATTATTTTTTTTATTTATTTCTTTTTCAATTTTTTACATTGAAATTATTTTATGTAACACCAGATGATTCGGCATGATTACGTTTTTATCATTATCCCCAGGATGATTGATAACTGTGTCTAAATATAATGTTTATAGAGTAAATTTCCAGATAAAAGTATCATGCTGACTATCTTGCGTATTTTATCTCTGTAAATATTATAATTTCCTATCTTGGTTAAAAAAAAAATTTTAGTGTCTTGGATTATGTTTGGGTCAATGAGGTGGTGGAGAAGAAAAAAATAAACCATAAAAAGCCTCTCTCACCTCTCAAAAAGTTGGCGTCAAAGGAGAAAGCACCTTTTCATTCTCAGTCTGGACGAATTTCTCCAATCTTCAATTTCTTTATTTTAATAATTATTTGAGGAATCATCATCTCAGTTGTGAGGATATAAAATTTAATAAATTTCCTTATTTTTGTGATCATTCACATTGAAATATCTCAAAAACTAATGGAGATACATCCTTTTTGCTCTAAGATACTTTTATAGAGAATTTCAAGAACTACAAAAATGTATCAGGGCAAAGAAAAGCGTATTTCCATCATTTTTTAAGATTTTCATAAAAATCTCAGAAAAAAATCGCACAATGAAAAAAAAGGACTTGTAAATGGATTGTTTTGTTTCATTATTTTCTTGGAACTATCTCGAAAACTAGGCGAGATAGAGCAATGTTGCACGAAACCTTTTTTCCAGTAAATTTCGAGAGCTAAAAAATGCATTGTGGCAAAAAAGGCCTATCTCCATTGTTCACCGAAATATTTTGCAAAAAACTGAAATACGAAAAAAAATTCCCCTTATCTCTCATTTTTTTAAAAATGTTCATTAAATTAAAAAAAAAATATTTCATCAATCGTGAAAAATGATGGAGCTACTTGCGAAATTGAAAAAAAATTAAATTATTGCCCAATGGAACTCATTCATTCACTCATATGAAACCTTGCTGTCCATCGTTATGAAATTATCGTTTATTTTTTTCACTTTTTCTATTTGTCTATTACTGAAATTCAATTTCTAACGCTTTCTCTGATTTTTTTTGTTACAGCTGTTGCATCAATAATAGAATGGAAAAATTCTTTGAAAAATCACGTTTTTCACGTGAAGCAGTGACATTAAACTATTTTGAGAATGTCATTAATGGAAAAACAACTTCTTCCGGTTTTTGCTGAAGCCTCATGCTTCAAATTAAACTTCATCCCTTGAATGTACGATGGAACATCTGGCTGAAGATGTTGATATATTGCTGCTTGAAGGATCAAAAGGGCGTATGTATGAAGTACATTTAAAAATAATTTTCGACATGAGACACAAAGTTTTCGAACTTTTTAGTATGGAAAGGGGGTATCTCCTAAAAAAATACATTTTTTTTAAATATTGATTAGCATAGAAATTTTTTTTTAATGTTTTTATTCACTTTTTTATTGTTTTTTTGGGGAATTTTTAGATTTGTTTTATTTTCGATAATTTAAAGATTTTTAGAAATATCTCAAGCTCTGATTATTATAAAAATCGAATGATATATAGGATTACTAAGTATTTTATCGGATTTTTAATCGCTTTTGAGGGTTTTCAATCGATTTTTCATGATATTTCAAGAAAATGTAGAAAAATAACTGATTTTCATCAAATTCCCTATAACTTATGGAAAAATCTCTAAAAACCACAGGAATCGATGGAGAATTATGTAATCATCAATCTCTCCCTATAATATTTCAGCTGCAAAAATAAACATCAGAGAAATTTCAAAAAAAAAAAAATTCGAATAAAAATTAAAAATATCCAGCTTCTCCAAGTTCATCCCTAAACTAATGAAAACTCCACTTGTGTCCTTCTGATTCTCACCCCTGTACCTCCAAAAACTCTCCAATAATTTGTAGTCACATTAAGAAAAGAAAACGTAAGAATACATGGGCACTTTCTCAAAAAAAAAAAAAAAAAATTCAGGGACAATACCTTTAGAGATATCCCATCTCTCGTGGTTGTACCATCAATAGAACCTCGTCATTTCCCCCCCATTGTTGAGGGCATCTCGAGAAAACTTCTTTTCCCTTTTCACCTGTTGAAAAGAGGCTCCGGTTCTTTTTTTTTTTTTTTTGTCCAAGTGGGGTGGTGAGACACAAGAGAAACGAAATAAATATCCAAAGTAAATTCGCAAGGTGCCCCATTGTCCCCGAATGGGTGCTCGACCCCAGGGTTATCCCCACCATCTCCAGGAATTTTAGTACAAATACAAACGTGAAAAGAAGAAGAAGAAGAAGAAGAGAGGGAGGAGGAGGAGGAGGACGATGGAAAAAAAAGGGACATGGAGGGTCACCAGTGTGTCGTATACGACAGGTTTTCTCTTTTTCTACCCTTCTCCCTTTCAAAGGTAAATTATACACGCGACCTCAGCATGTAAATAATATTACACCTGCGTATCGCCTCAAATTTCCTCTCATTTTTCCTTCTTTTTTATTTCGTCAATTCTCATTCTCTAAAAGCATTGATTCATTCGCATTAAGGTAGTATTCAGAGTACGGTCGATAAAACAGAAAAAAATAAGAATTTGTGGGTTAGTTTTGCAATTAATTCCTGATATTTCGGGAAAATGTGCTTCAATTTACCCGAAAAAGTCATTAAACTGTTTAAAAGTCATATCTTCAGCTCGTGAACATGATTTTTTTTCCGTTTCTCGAATTTCTTTTTACATTGCTAATCTCTGCAAGAATTAGAGAAAATCATTTTGCTCTATCTATTATCTTCCAGAATTTCTCCTGGAAAGGCAACTTTACAAGAAAATCTGAAAAAATTCACCAACAATGTAGACATGCTAGAGCATCTCTTTAAATTTTTTCACGAAAGCCTTCGCACCGAAAAAAATCCCCACATATTTTTCAAAAATTTCTCTTTATTAAATTCATTTTTTCCCAGAATTTTTAACAGGAAGAGGTTCTCCCAGAAAAAATTTGCAAAAAATGAAACAATAATGTAGACATATTGGGGCTAGTCACTCATTTATTTTGCCACATTTTTCTTGATCACATGCATGAGATGAAGAGAGAGAGAGGCAAATAGTAATGACTACCTTCTGATTCAAATTTCTCAATAACTATGCGATGAATTTAATATTTTTTTCTTCTATTATTTAGTTAAAATGCTGTTCTCTTCGCCAATAGTTTTTAAATAATGGGTCAACCCTGTGGTTTTTTAGTAATTTCGTTATTTCTGTCCGATTTAGGGCATTCTATTCCCAGTAACTTTGATAATTCATATCTCATAAACTACACGGACCAAAATTATGAAAAAAAATCAGGAAAATGTAAAAAAAAACATAATTTTCAATATGGCATGAAAAAAAACGATTTAAATTCAATTTTTTTCCAAATTTTTTTTTTACTCGAAAAAAACTTGCACGTCCCTAATAGACGTAGTTTAAGCCATGTGGGTGAAGTGGGTAATAAGAAACGCAGGAAAGAAACCCGTCATGCCAAAGAAGAGGAGGGTAGAGATAAAGAGAAGATAAAATGAAAAAAAAAAACATCCATGGGTAAAAAGCAATTGACGGAAAGAGAGGGGAATTGAGAGAAAAAGAGCCTGGAGCTTTGAAGGCCCCATGCTAAGAGGACAAGTGCAGCACATGTTTCCATCTGTGAGCAAAAGGCTTCTTCATTTATGATGAAAATGGAACGATGTTGTTGCTAACACTTGGGGAGGTCGTACATGAAGATTATATTTGTTATAAAAAAAAAAGGGAGAATTTCAGAGAATTCATCAATTTGCTCGAACTCTATCAACGTTCTCACGCAAATATCTCGGTGAATAATGGAGATACGCCCTTTTTGTCTTAAGAACACTTTTATAGAAAATTTGAAGAAGTACAAAAAAATGTATTACAGCAGAAAGGGCGTATCTCCATGAGTTCCCATGGGATATTCATAAAAAATTGAAAACTAAAAAAAAAAATCTCTTCTCAATATTTTCTTTTATCTCAATGATTTTTTTTTAAATAACTCTTATTCTATAAGCTAACTCTTACTCTGACTCTCTATGTATTGAGATATTCTTTGAAAAAAAAAATGGATAAAAATAACTCATTCAGTTTTATCAACTTCACTGGACAATTAATATTATTCTCAGTAAATTTCCATTTTTTTTTCTTCTATTTTCGTAGTTAAAATGAAGATAAAACAAGTGACTGATAAGATTTCTCTACAATGATGATTTATATCTACAATTTCTAATCAATGTTTATAAAAGAATCTTCATCAGTAAATTGATAAGAATCTAGTATAAATTCAGTTGCGTATTTCTATTTTTTTTTCTTTTTTCTTCTTTAAAATACAAAGAATTTTCTCTCGTCACTGGTTTATTTTCAAAGCTGATTGAAGATTATTAAAAATGAAATAGTCTAGGTAATGAAGAAGTTAACTGTGTCCCTCTGCCATCTGTTTCCCATGAGAAACAATATCCCTCGTAGAAATCACGCAATCCCAGTCTATCTGTGACCTAAAAAAAAAAAGAAAAAAATAGAGGCGGAATCTTAATTAGTTCGAGGGGTTGGAAACTAAACTCCGAAAAACTCACCAAACTGACATCTACGTTTAAAATTTCATTTTATCCCATCTTGATATAGGTTTTAAGATTTTTTTTTTTTTTGAGTAGTTTCCCTAGTGATTTTTTAGAGATTCTAATCAGATTAGAATTGACGAACCCACACATACCTTTTATGTAGAGAAGAAAAACAGTCAAACGTCAGTCATGAGAACAAAGGAGATTATTTTTTGAATCTCTCTCTCTCTCTCTTTTTGCTTCTCTCATTCTTTCTCTTTGTTTCGCAGAGTTGCATGAGCCAAAACAGACAAGCATATATGCATCTTGGCAAGGGACCATGATCAGCACAGTTGGGGTTCCCGCCACTTTTAGAATTCAAGAGTGGGGAAAGTGTGGAAGCAAGAAAATAAAAAATAAAAAATAAAAAAAAAGAAACGACTGTATCCTTGGGGTAGGAATGGTTTCTGTACGAACGAAGATGAGAGATGTGGGTTTGTTTTCAGGTCAAAAACCGCCATTTTGAGAATGAATAATCCAGAATTCAGTAGCAAAAAGGCAAAATTGGATTTTTTCTAGTAGTTTTTTTGAGAATATTTCGAAAATGAATGGAGATACGCCCTTTTTGCCCCAAGAGATGTCTGTAACGCTTGAAATTTACTACAAAGAGGGATTAATGGAAAATCATGCTATCTCGCCTAGTTTCTGAGTACTTTTCAGAAAGTTATTAGAACAAAAAAACTGTTTTGAATAATGCGATTTTTTGTCTTTTTGTTTTTGGAGAATATCTGGGAAAATAATGGAGATACGCCTTTTTTGCTCCAATTCTTTCTTACAGCTCTTGAAATCCTCTACAGAAATAGATTTGGGCTCAATCGCTCTATCTTGTTTAGGTTCCGAGATATTTTTCGAAAAAAGTAAAACTGAAGAACTTATGTTTTTCTCAAATATTTTGGAATTTAAGGGAAATAGAACGAATTCGCCCTCATTGCTTCTTTGTAGCTCTTAAGGTTCCCTAGACTAAAAAATTGATTTTGAATAACTCAATTTTTATCATTTTTTCGCTTTTTTCTAATGTTTTGAAAAATAATGGAGATACGCCCTTTTTCTTCAATTCAGCTATATAGAGAATTTTAACAGGAACAAGAAAAAGTATACAGGCAATAAGGGTATGTCTCCATTAATTTCCGAGATATTCTCAATAAAATGAAAAAAGAAGTGCACTTATTCTATTTTCATTCTAAAAATAAAGATCATTCTTTTGTCTTCACTTGACTTAATTCCACAAATACGATGAAATCACCTTGATGACTTCCTCCTGGTGAATTTTTCAGTAGAATAAAGAAAGCGACTCGACCGAAACTCGGAAACAAAGGAAAAAGACGTTTCTTCCGTTGCTTATGCTCTTACTCTCTTCATGCCCTTTTGTTTTGTTTTGCTTTTTTTTTATTATTTGCGTTATTTCATTCTTTTTGTTTCACTCCTTACCACTCGCTTTCGTGACTCCCCCTCGTCTTCGGCTTTACCACAGGGGGGCGTTAAAAATTGTGTGTTCTCAACCTCACGTTAGCCTAACCTCTTCCACATTTATTTTTTTCCCCTCTATTCGCTTTATTTTTATTTACCTGTTTCTTCTTTCTTATATAAAAAATAAGCAGATTGCATTTTACAATAGTCTCTGTCTACAAATGAAAATCGCAGTGTCACGCAATCATGAAAATTGGAAGGCTCGAATGGACATTTAACCACCCACTGTTACCACCAATTCCCAACATCAATTTTCCTCTTTTTTCCATCAATTTCCTTCTTTTTCTTCTCTTTTACTTAACTTTTTCAACGATTCCCTATTCTTTCAATTTAAGGTAGTATTCCAGAGAAGTCGATAAAACAGAAAAAAAATGAATATTTGTATTAATTTCCAATTAATTACTGATATTTCGGAGAAACGTGCTTCAATTTAAAGATTTCAGGGCGTCATAACCTTAATTTTTTGTATAAAATCGTAAATAACAACGTCTACATAATAAATGTCCCAGAAATCATTTTCCTAATGTTTGAATAATGTAATGAGGAACAAAATAAGCCATAGAAACAAAAAAATGATTGGAAATCGGAAAATTGGCTGCATTTTTTACATATTTCACGTTTCTTAAGATTCTATAAATGTAAAAAATGCAGCTAATTTTTCAATTTTCAATCAATTTTTCGTTTTTACAACTCGTTTTGTTCCTCATTCCATTCTTCAAACATTAGGAAAATGATTCCTGAGACATTTATTATGTATACGTTGTTATTTACGATTTCATACAAAAAATTAAAGTTATGTCCGACCACCTCGCCTTAACATCCTTAAGGTAGTATCCCAGAGAAGTCAATAAAACAGGAAAAAAGTACGTTTTGTAGGTTAATTTCCCATTAATCACTGACATTTCGGGAAAATTTGCTTCAATTTATCTGAACAAGTAATTAAACTATTCGAAAGTCGTATCTTCAGCTTGTGAATATATTTTTTTTTCTTTCTCGAATTTTTTTACATTACTAATCTCCTATCACATGCATGAGATAGAGAGAGAGAGAGAGGCAAATAGTTACGAATACCTTCTAATTAAAATTTCTCAATAACTATACAGTGAATTGAATATTTTCTTCTTCTATCATTTAGTTAGAATACTGTTCTTTTCGCTAACAGTTTTTAAATAATCGGTCAACCCTGTGGTTTTTGAGTAATTTCGTTATTTCTGTCCGATTTAGGGCATTTCATCCTCACCGCCACTATTTCCAGAAACTTTGATGATTTATATCTCATAAACTACACGGTCAAAAATAATGAAAAAATTCAGAAAAATGGAAAAAAATATCATCTTTGATACAGCATCAAAAAAATGAGAAGTTAACTGTACTCGAGTTCGCTTGAATACTGCCTTAATCTCAGGTGCATTATGTGATTGATTCAGAGTTGCGTCATTTACGTCACGTACGCGCGATTGAATTACGCGTAAATCAGTGAAATACCGTTAGAGAAAGAATAAACTTGAAAATATAATGTATTTAAATTTAAAATAAAATTGAGAGAAATGATGACGGCATATCGCACTCAGTGAACGTGAGGGGGCGCAAGATTGTGTTAACGCACAAGTCGATATGCGGTTTGTAGTATGACGTCATCCAGAAGGAAATAAAGGATTTGGAATGAAGAAAAGGAGGGAATAATTGCATGATTGAATAATCATTCGAAAGTTTTCAGGAAATTTGGACTTAGTAGAAAATTAACTTTTTTTTCTGTCGATTTTCATGTAGATTCGCCTTCAGATCTACTGCGCATGCGCGTCAGTCATTGATATACGTAAGTATTAATAGACTCCATTGACACAAGTGCAGGAAAAAAACCTGATCACAGACTATTTATGATGAAAATGGAGAAAAAAACGTGGAATATCAGAATTTAATTTGTTTTTTTAAGTTTGGCGCATTGGGAGGTACGAGAATGCTTCCGGGAGAAACTCGATTCACTGTCACCATCACAACTGTTCTTCTCTCTCTCTCTCTCTTCCTCTATGTATCTATCACAGTCAAATCTGTTTTTTTGCTTATTATAATCGTATTCCTGTTGGAGACAGCTAAAAACTGTGGGATATCGATTTGGTGTTTTTTTGGGAATATCTCAGAAATTAATGGAGATACGCATTTTTTGCCTCAATTCTTGTTTATAGGGTAAAAAGGGCGTATCTCCATCAGTTTTCTAGATATTTTCAAAAAATGATCGCGAAAATCGATTTATCTCGTTTTTTCTTCACTTCTGAACTACTGATTTGTGAGCGTTTAAATACAGAATATACGTGAGACTCGAGCCAGAGGGCAACCAGTTGAGTATTTTATCATAAATTTCGTTGAATAGTGCGTATTATTAACGTATACTGTTGTAGTTTAAATAATTTTTTTTCATTGATGACGTTGAGTTTAAACGCCGGATTCAGTAGAATGAAATATCACGTATTTTAACAGAATTGGAGAACACTCAGTTGTAACACAAAGGAAGTTATTTATTCTGAATAATAAGAGTCTCAATAAAGTTTGTGAATTATTGTGTTGGAATATATTAATTTACGATGAAACATTGAGTTGTAAATTGGACTGAGGAAATTCATTTTAGAATTTGCATAAAATTATTTACAGGTTCAAATTGGATATTTCTCTTTCTCTCTTTCATTACACAATAAATGGGAATTTGTTGTGGTTATTTTAATTCTCTAATTAACATTGAAATTGATTAATTTGAATTAATGAAACATTGACTGAAAAATTCTCCTCATTCCTCATTCAAGTTTTCAGAAAAATTTGAATATTCTAGTTAATTAATAAGAATTAAAATACTTGAATTGACGGGGAATTATCAAAACGCATAGGAGCCAGATATCATGCCACTTGACTATACCGGATCAAAACGCATGATTATTATTTTTTCCTTTTTTTTTACAGATTTATCTTGAGATTTTCGGAAATTTCCTCATTTTCTCGAATATTTTGTGAACTATTGGGTTTAGGGGAAAGTGTTAAGAAATCTTTCTTGTGGAAAATTTGATTCTCTACAAAAAGCAAAGGTTCTTTAACATTTTCCCCTTAACCCACTTCTTTCCTCGATTCTCTCAAAAGGACAATTCATAATATTTCCCTATTTAACCACGTGACAAACCCTTTTTTTCCCTGACTGTTTCGAATTTTTTTTTTTTCAAGTAAGTCTCCTTAACCTGCCTATTTATATTTATATCTTCATCTTTCTCATTCAAAATAATTGAAAATTCAACTTTTTACGAACTTTATTATCAATATCAGTCATTTTCTTTCTATAATTAATGGATTTTTTTTGAGATTTCAATTTTTTTAGCGAAAAAAATCAAATTATGACAATATTAAATATGAAGTTCGAGCTATTCTCGTAAATATCTTTGAGGCGAGTGGATTTAGAGAAAAATGTCAAAAGACCTTTCTTCTAGAGAATTCAATTTCCTGCAGAAAAAAATCTCTTGCCATTTCTCCCTAAGCCCCCTCCTTTCCTCTACATTTCCAATAGAAAAATTCATAATTTTTCCCTATTTGACCACGTGACTACCCCTCTTTTCCCCGCCTGTTCTCAATATTTTTCCCTCGTTTTATCCTGAAACATTGTGTTCAGCGTCATAGTATCAAAGCAATGCGTAGGTGTTTGTATACCACAGTATTATCCCATCTCAGGTATGAAATGCGTGATGTTTGGACACATTGTCACCTCAGAAACAAAGTGGCTTAAGTGCTATGTATAAGCATAGTACTTACGTCATTTCATTTGCTAAGGTAACGATATGCATTCTGCACTGATATCCAGGGAACAAAGGAGGTTAGGTATATCAACGCAAGTGTGCCCCTCCCCTCCTTCCCCCTCGCCCTCCCCTTTTTATACCGAGGGCTACCTTAACGTGCCTATTTATATTTATATTCTCATACGCACGTAGGTTGGCGGACACGTTTGCGTATTTTTCGACGTACACGAATACATGAAAAAAATAAATAAATAAATAATAAAAATAAACTAATGTGTGTTTGCATGATTATATGCATGTATTTACGCCTGTATGTGTGGGTATAAAACCCGCTGAGTTGACGAACAAAGGAGGTTCCGTATCGCCGCTTTTGCTCATGGCCATTTGTATCTTTATATTCGTCTCTGCGTTAAATATTAAACTTGTGTAGAAAATTTTGCGTGTGTGTGTGTGTGTCTGCGTTTATGAATTTTCTTATGCACATAATTGCACTTTTATCAGTGCATCCGTGTGAGCTTCCGTTCGCTTTCTTTTTCAATAGGAAACTCTTGTGGACTTAATCTTTGATTTTTTTTTTGATGAGTCATTTTCGAGTCATTTTTTTGGTTTTGGAGTGGGGATGAGGCGGACGAGGTCTTTTTTGTTTAGTTGTTGAGGAGAATGGGATTTTTGCCCGTTTTTTTGCAGAGGGAAGGAGGGGGAGGTTCCTTTTTCTAGGGGATTAATGCCAAAATTGAATTTTTGGAAGAATTCGAGGTCCTTAATAATGAAAATTAGGGGCGATTGGTGGAAATAATTGGGGGAGGGGATTTCTGGTGATTTCATTGGGAAGATGAGAAAATTTGGGGTGGAAAACCTGGGTTGGAATTGATTTTTAGGGATATTTTTGGAAATTCGGTAATTTTGGAGCAGCATTGGGGGTCAAACCCTTTCCATTTATGAAAATTTTTAGTTTTTGAGGAATATCTTCAATTCTGATGGTCATATCGTGGAAATTCAAATCGGAGGTGAAAGGTGAGATCATTTGCCATTGATTTATAGGGTTTCCAATCCATTTTCACTGATTTTTGAAATAATTATGGTGAAAGACCTAATTTTCACAAAATAGACTATAAATCCTTCAAAAATTGGTATTTTTCATCTCAAAAACCCATAAATCGATGGCAAATGATCTCACCTTTCATCTCCAATTGAAATTTTTACGATATAACCATTAGAATTGGAGATATTCCTCAACAAACTGAAATTTTCCAAAAACCCCTTCCATCTTGCTCCAAAAAAATTGAAATTTTTTAAAAATCCTGAAAAACCATTTTGTATACATGTTTTCCACCTCAAATTTCCTCAGCTTTTCACTGGAATCATCAGAAAAAATCTATCTCCCACCACCTCTCCAAAAACGTCCATTTTACCCTTTTTTTCTTCACATCTCCGTTTCCCCTGTTTCTTTTTCGTCAAATATCTCGGAAGCTAAGCAAGAGAGTGTAATTTTCATAGGAAAACTCGTTAGGTAGCTTTTAAAATTCTCTACAAAAAAGGATCATGGCAAAAAGGGGCGTATCTCCATTATTCACCGAGATATTCTTGAAACACGATCGCAAAAGCAAATTAACTCGATTTTATCAATGAACAAAAAGGAGGGGAGGGGAGGGGAATTGTACGATGGGAAACGTCAACGTAGAAGCCACTGTGATGACATGTGGAAGTGAAAAAATTGCCATTCGTATCTCTCCCCCTCCTGTCATTTAGATAATCACCATTTTTGGTAATTTTCAAACGAATAATTATCTCGAAATTGTCACGACAAAAATAATCAATCAAGTCTGTTAATTATTTAACTTGAAAAAAAAATGATGTCTTTAATTTAAATAACGTGCAGATTAAAATCTGCCTCTGGCGGTTTATGATGCTGATCATTGGGAATTCATTTAATTGAGTTTAATATTTTCGTGGAGCAGAAAAAAATATATAAATAACATTAAAGAGATAAATAGAAGTCAAGATTCTTTAAGTTTATTTTATTAATTTATTTTTAATTGACAAAACTCCACTGGTTATCATTTAAATGTATTTTTTTGTGTTTTTTTTTTGTTTTTTTTTTTTTTTAAGGTAGAGAGTGAATCAGTGCAGCTGCTTGAGGCTTCTTTTCTCTTTGCTTCATTACTTTGCTTCGTACTTGTCCAAGAAAATCTCATGGTCAAAGTATATTCACACGATAAAATCTTTCTCATTAAAATTAATTGAAAATTCAACTTTTAAAAAAAATTTGTTATCAATATCGTTTTTTCTTTTGATAATTAATGGATTTTTTCTTTCGGAAATTTCAATTTTTTTAATGAAAAAAATTAAATTCTAAATTAAGAAATATGATGTTTGGGCTATTTTTGTAAAAAATTTTGAAGCGAGTGGATTTCATTTCGAGTTTCTTAATTTCCTACAAGAAAGGTCTTTTTACATTTTCTTTTAAACTCACTCATTTCGGAGATGATTTTAAATTACTTTCCGAATAATCATTTCATAATTTTCAATCATTTTTCATTATTTTTAAAGTATCTCAGAAACTGTCGGATTTACGGAAAAATGTCTGGAGATCGTTTTTCAAGCTCTTGAAATTCTCTACAAAAAAGGTCACCTGAAAATTTCATCTAAACCCACTCGTTCCAGAGGTATTCGTGCAATTAATATTCGAAACGTAAAAAATTCAAGTTTTTCCTGAAATAAAATCGTTAAAACTTTTTTTCTTGAAAGAAAATGAGTGAAAAAATTGTTCCCAATGATCTATTCACTCCAAAAAGGGTCGATTGGAAAGCGTTGAAAATTTTCCTTTTCATTTTCCTTTCAGTCGTCAATATTTTACCAACATTTTGACCCATTTGCATTTTTTTCCCAAGAATTCCCACATTTTATCATCAACTGAAAGAAAAAAAAATGAAAAAATTATCAGCGCATTTTTCATATTCTTATCACGCAGCTATTTTCAAAGATTAAATAATACAAAGTCGTCATGTTTTCCACATAAAATCACTGTAATTTTTTTAAACATTTTCCATAATTTTTTTTTATCAGAAGAAAAAAAAATTATCACATTTTTAACTTGCTTCAATGACTGTACTCGTGCCTATCTGCGTTCAATTGCGTACGAGAGAGATAAATGGACAAACAAAGAGAGGAGAATTGCAAGAGAGTGGGAGAATGCCTCAAGATATGAAAATACGTCAATTCTGTCTTTGTTCATTCTAAAAATTCTCTTTATTTGCACTTAAAAGTGAACTCTGCGTTCAAATTCCCCTTTCCATTCAATCTTTTATCATTTATTTTATTACGCCTTTTTTTTACATGAAATAACAAGATGATGAAGCAAAAAAATCTTCATTGATTAAAAATTATGAAAAAAGTAAATTTTATTATTTTGCTAATTATTGATAAAACTTTTTCATTAGTTTGTCAATATCTTTTAGGCAAGTGGGTTTAGGAACAAAAGCTACAAAATCTTTTTTGTGGAAAACCAAATTCTTTACAAAAAAGGTCTCTTGATATTTTTTCCTAAATCCACTCGCCTAAAAGATATTCACAAAATAATGTAAAAAAACATTTTTTTCTCAATTTTGCAAATTTTCACTATCACTAAAATAATTGATTAATCATCAGAAAATAAACGTTAAAAGTGATTGTTATTTTTGTAACTCATTAATAATCGAGTTGAAGTACTGATTTATCAACACACTACCTCGGGTTATCATTAAATTAATTGTAATAACACGAACGTAATCGCATTGGACTCAATGGGACACGTTGAGTTATATATTGGTGCCCAAAGGGGAGAAGAGAATTGAGAGAGAGAGAGAGAGACTGGGACATTCATAAGTCCATTGGGAGATTTGTAATTAAAACGCAAATGATAATGCAGCACGAGAATTAAAATAATTGTAAACAAGTGAATTTTTTTTTACACATTGATATTAATTTGAAGAAAAAAAAAAATTCACGTGATTTTAATTGTAAACTGATGGTGAAATCTGTGATGTTCAAAATAATTGAGTAATGAAGTCAATATTCGGTCATTATTATCGTTATTTCAATGGAGGAAATCATGACCTGCAATTGATAACATTTGCCCTGAGTTTTGAGAATGGAATGAAAGAAAATAAAAAAAATTATATTATTATCAATTGATCAGAATTTACGTCAATACTTCTGGTGTATTCTTCATTTCGCATCAATCGTAGTTGTTGAGAAATGAATTACAATGCACTTTACAATGTGTAAACATTGTGATTTGAAATATTGTTATAGAGGAAATAACAAAGTGGAGATCGACTAATCGTGAATTTTTGATTTTCATCAGTTTTTAGAAAATATTTTGGTAAATAATGGAGATACGCCCTTTTTTTTAGAGGCTTTTTGTAGAGAGTTTCAAGGGAATACAAAACACTTTTGGAGCAAAGAGGACGTATCTCCATTATTTTTTGAGATATTTTGAAAAAACTCGAGTTTCAATAAAATTCAATAGTAAAATGGCAAAAAGGGATAATTCTGTTCTTCTCAGAATATCTCAGAAACTAATGGAGATACGCCCTTTTTACTTGAATATTTTTTTTGAAGTGAATTTCAAGAGCTACAGAAGTGACTGAAGGTGAAAAAGGACGTATCTTCATTGTTCTCCAAGATATTAAAAAAAAAACTCAAGGAACGATGAAATTCAGTAGAAAAGAGATAAAGGTCCACAAATTCATTATTTGAAATATTTCAGGAACTGATGAAGATACGCCCTTTCTTGCCCTTTTCATCGTGAATTTCAAGACCTACAAAAGTGTCTTAGTACAAGAAGGGCGTATCTCCATTATTTTCCGAGATACTCCAAAAAAAATTGAAAAAACTATTTTGATACTTTATAAAAAAATAGGAAAGTGCAAATGTGCTAGTGACTCATTAACCCTAAGAAAAGATTGTCCAATGAAACAGATCATTTATAATTTATAGTTTATTCTCGATTTATATTAACTTCGCATCATAAGTAGACATGGCCATGTAAATTTGAACGTAAATACTAAAGAGGGAGAGAGAGAGGACAATGTACAAAACAAGTGGATAATAGTATCGCTTCCCAACTGATATAGCGTTTTCTGCTAATACTTTAGTAATATGCTTCCGAATGGAAATGATACAACTTTTTCCGAACCATCATCAAAATATGAAATTTTGAAAAATTCATTGAAATGGCAATAACTCGAGAATTAATCATGCAAATAAGCTCAAAATTAACAGGCATCTAAGTGATACAACTCTCGAGATAATATAGGAGTTTAAATAACATCAGTTGAATAGTTTCTAGAAATTTCATTAAAAACTGATTTTCGAAAAATAGACATATCTCAAAAAGCACTGATCGCATTCTCTTGAAATAAAACTTAAAAAATAGAGTTCATCGAGAGAAAGTTTTCCACAAAATATTAAATTTTTCTATAAAATATGATTTTTCTCTTTTCAGATCATTCTAAGTATCTTCTATTAAAAAAATTACAATTAAAAATTCTGATGATTATATAGCTTTCATTCAGGAGCAAAAAGAAATTCATGTACAATTCTGAAAATAAAAGCTAAACTACTTTATGAAAAATTAAAAAATGATAAATTATCAATGCAACATACGATTCAACGTATTAACACATGCGTGAAAAAAAAAGTAATTCATCATTACAGTTAACTAAGTGAACAAAGGACTCAGGGCAAATGACCCTGGATATTTACACGAGTTTTTATCACAATTAGCAAGTCAAGTGTTAAAGTCAAGAAGAAAATAATAAATGAAGAGTAAAAATAATGTAAATGAAAAGGGTGAGAAAATTTTAAATAATAATAATAATAATAATTAAAAATAAAAAATTAAAAAATTAAGCTGGTGCAAATGCTCGTAAAATTGATGACACAGACTGTACAGTAAATTCGTATCAATTGTCTGTACAGCTGCAGCTTCAATTTATTGTGGGATTAGAAACAATGAGTGGGGTCAAATGATGGTCCCTTACTACCTCCTTCTGTTAGTTTTATAAAGTATATACACAGACAGAATTGTTATGTACTTGTCTTATTATTTTTTTTTGTCTTCACTACTTGTCGCCAATGACGTCAGTGAGTCCCAAAATTGCCAGATGCTGAATGTTTCTCATTCTTTTTTTTTTTTGTTCCTCTTACTCTTTTTCTGAACAGATATTAATCCATTTGATTAATCGACTCATTCAGAAGCTTAGTATTAGAATTGTTTGTCCCAAAAACAATTGATCAATTAGAATAATTCATTTTTTTTATCAGAATTCATTGATTTTTTGCCACGAAAGTCGATTTCTTCCAGTTTTTTTGAAGATATCTCGGAAACTAAAGGAAATAGAGAAATTTTTATGGAAACCTTTTTTGTAGAAGGGAAAAAGAATTACAAAATTAGAACGAAAAGGGCGTATCTCCATTATTTACCGAGATATTTTTGAAAACTGGAGTTTAAATGAAATTCGTTAGCAAAATGTGCGAAAATTGGTAAAAATTGATATTTTTTTTTTAAAGAATATCTCGGAAACTAAACAAGATAACGCAATTTTTCTCAATTTTTTTTTTTTGAAGGAAATTTCAAGATTTGCAGAGAAGGTTTTCATGAAAATTTTTCTTAGTTTGTGAGTTTCTTAGCTTTGGATCCAATTTTCTTTGAATCAGTTTGGAGAAAATTCTGTTATCAATAACTCAAGGAAAAATGGGAAAAAATTGAATTTTTTATGGTGAAATGGATAGAAAATTTCCGAGGATACCACCGTTACCCCCTCCTCTTTTTCGCCGTCAAGATTCCTCTGAAGGAATGACGAAAATCACATGGGAATTGTGGATCCAATTTTTTTTTAATTATTTCGAGAAAAATTCTTCAATCAATAACTCAAGGAGAAATGGGGCAAAATGTTTTTTTTTATAGGAAATGTCCCTGGCCATTCAAGGATATTACCTCCACCTCTCCCCCACCCCTTTTTCGCCATTAAAATACCCCCGAATGAAGAAAATCACATGGGCAAAAATTAATTCTTTTTCGTTTTGTTTATTTTTCTCTTCACACACAAAATGGAGATTTTATTTTAATTTCAAGTGAACAATTTGAGTATTCAGTGTAGCACACTTGGAGCTCGTAGGAAGTCGTATACGTGACGCTGTTGTTAAAGGCACATGAGCTGAGAAATTATGATAAAAGGAGTGTACAGAGGGAACCGGAGATGAAAGAGAGAGGAGTGAGAGAAGTTGAAGAGAAAAAAAAAAGACGAGTTTACGTGGAAAAAGAAAGAAAAAAAAAAGGAATGAAGAAAAAAAATAATAATAATGGTAAGCCACTGTCGTGGTCGCGTTGTGTCTTGCATATGAAATGGCGGTGGGGTCTTTACATGTGTTTAACGCTTCTCCGTTACGTTACACCCGAGTCTTCTCAAATGGATCTTTCATGGATTGCGTATTGAAGAAAAAAACAAAAAGGGACATCCAGACATTCAAATTGCTCCTGACTTTATCCTTATTACTGGATTTTTTTCTTCAAAATCAATTATTTCAGGAACAGCTGAAAGTGGAGAAGGTGTTTTGTTTCATCTGCTGATTCTTCGAAATAATTCAGCAGTTTTTTTCAGCAATAATTAGTTTTAGGAGTGAAAAGCTGAAATTGGAGGATTTTCCTTGATATTCGATTTTTTTTCAATATGTCGGGAAATAATGGAGATACGCCCTTTGTGGTGCAATATTTTTTTGTTTGAAACTTTGAGAGATACAAAAAAGGATCAGGGCACAACGGATGTTTCTTCAGTAGTTCCTGAGATAATTGAGAAGGAGTAAATGAAAGGAAAAAAGGATTTTTTGAAAATTGATTTTTCGTTTGCTTCACATTAATTTTTTTTAGAATACCTCGGAAACTAAGCAAGATAGGGTGATTTTGCTCATCAAAAACTAATTTTAAAAATGAAAAGAGTTTTCCTACTCAAATTTTCTGTTCCAATTATTTTCTGAAGATATCTCTGAAAACAATGGAGATACGCCTTCATGTTCTGGGATACCTCTGTAGAAAATTTCAAGAGCTACAAAAGTGTTTCAGGGTAAGAGGGATGTATCTTCATTACTTTTTGAGATATTCCTCAAAAACTGATAAAATGGACTTATTCTAATTAATTTTTTTTTCAATAATTTTTTGAGAGTATCTAGGAAAATAATGGAGATACGCCCTTCTTGCCCCAAGATACTCTTGTAGAAAATTTTGAAATGCTGCAATAATGGCTGATGGCAAAAAGGGCCTATCTCCATTGATTTTCGAGATATTCTCAGAAAATAATAAAAAATCTAAAGATGTCAAAACTGCAAATACGTATGGAAGCTTTAGTCAAGGGTGTTCTACTTATTTATTGAATCAAGAGACTCTTTCTGTGCTCGAAATCTAATTATTAAACCAAGAAACTGTTCTGTGATTTGAATTTCTATATTACTCAGATTTGGATTGACGTTGCATACTACTGTTTTCATTTTTTTTATGATCAATCGGCTGAGTGGAAAATTCTGAAAAAATTTGACTCTTGTGTCGACAAAAATTGGTCGTTTAATTCTTCTGTTTAAAAATGCATAAAAATTCGAAAAAATTTAATTAGAATATCTCCTTCGTCTCAAATCGAATTACCCATCGTCTCCCCACTCATCTCATCCATTTAAGAAAATCAATAATTTCTTAAATACACATTAATTTAAACAGGAATTATTGAAGCGTCGTCAGAGTAACACTTAACCAAAAAATATTATGATTCTTTTGGAGAATAGAATCATACACAAGTTGACGAAGCGATTTCGACATGCGTCGTTCAGTAACGAGATAAACTCTTATCGTTGCTCGTTAAGAGCCAGTGGCCAGCCACAGTTTCGGTGTGGAGTGGGAGGAAGAGCCATTTGCTGATAGAGCAAGAGGTCGAGAGGAAAAAAATTCTACTGGCAGATTACAAATATAATGCCCAACTGTAATACGTCCCCGGACATAAACTCGATCAAATTGAACGCATGACCCTCTTGTCATTCGTATTTCATCGTTATTATTATTGTTATTGTTATGATTATTATTATTATTATTAATAGAATAATAATTTTGGATGAAATGATGACGAATTCGGTTATTAATCACTTCAATTAATCGACCCATTCAGAAATTTATCATTAAATTTGTTTATCCCAAGAACAATTGATCAATTAGTCAAATTCTTTTTTTTTATTGGAATTGATTAATGTTATTTTTCACGGAAATCGATTTCTCCCAGTTTTTTGAAGATATCTCGGAAACTGAAGGAGATAGAGAAATTTTTGTAAGAACCCCTTTTGTAGAGGAGGAAAAAAAACACAAAAAAGAATTGGAGCTAAAAGGATGTATCACCATTATTTTCTAAGATATTTTGTAAAAAAACTGGAGTCTGGATGAAATACAGTAGAAAAATAGTAAAAATTGATAATTTCATTTGTTTTTCATAATATCTTGGAAACTAAGCGAAATAGCGCAATTTTGCTCGGATCCTTCTTTGTAGGGAATTTAGAGTTACAAAAGTGGATGAGGAGACAAAAAGGCGTATGTCCATTATTTACCGAGATATCCTACTTTATAAAAAAGAAAGGATATCGATATCGAAACCGCGTAAGTGTAGGACAGAATTCGACGTGACATCTGGTGTCATGTATACAATCTCTCGTGGAAGGAAGTTCAGGACTCGAAGAAGGGAAATTGATCGATTTTTCGTGTTAAAATCAAAACCAGACACAGGCGATGCTTCATTCCTAGGATTTTGGGTCCTAGGGTCGAGGAATTGCATTTGCAATGGTCCAATCTCTATTCCTGCCAGGTTTTTTCATAGAAAATCATCACGAATGCTCATTTTCATTCGAAGCAAGGAAATTCAGGACTCGATGAAGGGAAATCCATCGATTTTTCATGGAGAAATAAAAAGCATAGCCAGGCAATACTCCATCCCTAGGATTTGAAGTCCTTGGGTCGAAGAATTACACCCACAATGGTCCAGTTTCTATTCCTGTTGGATTTTTTCCATAGACAATGATCACGAATGATAATTTCAATTCGAGGTAAGAAAATTCAGAACTCGATGAAGGGAAATCCATCGATTTTTCATGGAAAAGTCAAAACCAGAGCCAGGCGATGTTCCATTTTCAGGATGTGGGATCCTAGAGCCAAGAAATTACATCCGCAATGATCGAGTCTCTATTCCTGTTGGGTTGTTTCATAGAAAATCATCACGAATGATAATTTCCTTCTAATCCTTTCTCTACTATAAAAAGGAAAGGATATCGATATCTAAATATCTCGATATCTCATTCATACAATCGGATAAGAAGGTGCGTGCGTAACACACGCGGATGCTCTCGTCTTCAAAAAAGTTGAGATAGCGCAATTTTGCTTGAAATCTTTCTTAGTAAAAAATTTCAATAGCTACAAAGGTGGATTACGACAAAAAAAAGCATATCTCCAGTAGTTTTCAAGATTTCTCTGGAAATTCATCCACATTTTCTTCCTTTCATTGAAAAAAATTAATTTTATTCATTTTTTCTAATATTTTATTTAATAAAAAAAAAATGACGAAGTCAATAACAAAAATAAGTAATGGCCTGGAGTAGACCCAGAGCAAAGTAATCTGCCATATCTTTATCCCTCTCTTAAATTTTTTTCCAATATTTTTCTTTTTATTCTCTTCATCTCCTTTTTTGTCGTTCGCATCCATCGACCACGAAGACGCCGCAAGGGGTAACAGAACCTGTTCCTCAACTCTTACTTTTTCACTCTTGTCTTTTAGTTTCTCTCTCTCTCTCTTTCTCTCTCACTCTTTCACGGGTTCTTTCCATCCTCAGCAAACTCGCCGGTTGTCCCATCATCTTGGGCTTGTCTTCTTACCTCCAGTCGTCCCCTTAACCCCTCGCCGCGATGGGGCTCTCCTAATTCTTTTTTTTCTTCCTTTTTTCATCTTGGTGATGCGTGTGTTTTTTTCATTTTGCTTTTATTCTTTCATTTTCGTTTCACCCTCATTTCCTCGTGATACCGTGTCTCCTTAACGAGCACAACAATTGTATTGATGAAAAAAAGAATGAGATTGTTTTCGGGCGATTTTTTTTTGGCTTACGTGAAATTCGAGGGACAAGGGGATTTCTGGAGGCTTTTTTTGGGATTTTTGGGGGGTTTTATTTTTGGAGGGGATTTTGAATGAATGCTGAAATAATTTTTCATTAATTTTAGATGGAAATTGGAGGGAAAAATAGGCGATTTTTTTTTTAAACTGATAATTGTTGATTTTTTTAGGAATTTTCTATTTCTTTGGGGAAATATTTCAGGTTCTGGTTGTTGTAGAGAAAGAGTAGATCATAAATTTCCATAAATTCTACATATTTTAACTCAATTTCTAAAGAAAATGGAAATTGAAGAATTGTTTTGTGTTAATTTTTTGTTATTTTGTGCAAAATTCAAGGGGAAAGGGAATTTTTTGGGTTTTTATTTTTGGAGGGGAGTGGAGGAGACTCAAAGTCAACACTGACATCATTCATCATTCCTTTTGCAGGAGAATTGGGAGAATTATTGAATAAATATTGAAAAACCGAAAAAAAATCTTTAAAAAAAATTTCTGAATGAAAGTTGTGGATTTTCCGATTTTTTTTTCTTCTTATATTTAAAGTTCTGACGGTCACAGAGAGGAATTAGATAATTTTTCATCAATTTTACACATCTTTACTCAATTTCTGATGGCAAATGAATGTATTCATAGTATTTTAAATCCCTAAAATAATATCTTCCTATGCTATTTTATTATTTTTAAATGAATCATTCTCTTGTAGAATTATTGACTCCTTAATGAATGCCTTTCATACGTAGAATCTATGGATATTTTTGTAAAGAAGAAATTCATATGAGAAAAAGAATAGGGTGAGCTGACCAGTGGTCGAACCTGTCTAGCAATCGAACTATTTACCATATTTATCCTGAAAAAAAATTGGTAATCCAGCAAAATATCATTCTTCTACTCTTTGAAACACAATATAATGCTCATTAACTCAAATAAGAGCCCATGAAATTGTTGAATATATCAGTAGTTATCAAATTTCTTATGATCGATCACTGGTGTCGGACGAGTCTTATTCGTTCGACCACTGGACCACTCACCCTAGATACTTTCAAGGGCAATCAAGATGAATATCAATTCATAGAGAAATCAATTTTTTGATATTTTCATGCAATGATTAGTTCCAAAATCGGCAGCTCGAGGTATTAATTGCGCTCATTACAATAAAAGTTTCGATATAAACTGTAATATATTAGCTATAATAGTTTCTAACCTTAGACCTTACTTCGCTCGGTTTAGAACCCATTTTTTCAGCACCTTTGAACACAAAAATACTATACGCAACATGGACGCATAAGAAATAACTTCGACAAATTTTTTGATGAAATTACCTTTTTTCGTAATGTACCATTGTGATGTAAACGTTTTTAAAAATATTTCGTCACAAATATTTCATGAACTACTAAGCCGAGTTGCCACAGATTCAATACAGTTTTTCAGAATTATTTTAGCTATCAGCCTGCGGAATACCAGCTTTCTATCTCAATTCATTCATGAGTTATCGAAAGTACAAGATATTTTCAAAGTTTTCAATCAATACTCAATAACAGAAAAAGTACTGGTGGGAATTTATCACACTCCGAGAACGAAATGTAGCTATTATTGATCTTAATCTCCCCAAAAAATCTGGGTAAAATCAAAGCTTAAGTCATTATCGAAATATTTCAAAAAAACGCCTTTTTTTTAATGCGTTTTTCTTGGAAACTATTTGACAAATTAAGCTGAAATTTTGAAGGAGAGTGAGTGACACAGAGAATAAATGTACTGTAAAAAAATTGAATTTATATATTAAGTAGTTACTGAAAAAAGTCACGAAATGTCGGTCACATACCTACACACATAAATCCATACATACATGCATACGGATATTTTTCCCACTATCATTTCTTGACTTTTTGGATCATTCTAAGTCATCTTTCGATGAAAACTCGAATTCGAGAAAAGTTGCAATTACAAAGCTTCGATTAGGAAACAAAAAAGGCCTTAAAAAAAGAAATTGTATCCAAAAAACGTTAATTTTCCGAAATTTTCTTTTTTTGTTTCTTGAAATCATTTGTTGATTCACCATTAATCCCACATATTTCGAGTCAATTTCTCGTCAAATAAAAAAAAATAATTATAAAAATCTTAAGAATAAAATCGAAAGTCCCAAAGAATATTAATTAAATCCTCTCGTGCGAGAGAAAATTCGAAAATAGTCCCACGACTGTAGAAACACTCGATTAACACAATAAAATTGTGTCCATGCGACATTCGAGGGCCTAAATACAATGAGCAACAGAAAAAAGAACAAAAAAAAAAATAAAAGATGTCACGAAACTTTCCAAGTTTGATTAGTCGACCCGCATGTCGGTACATCTGTGAAGAGCCACCTAAGAGTTAACCAATCAACATTATGATTTAGAACGACTGAAACAGTCCCTCTCACTCTTCCAATGACTCGTCCCACTCTCCCGCACACTTTTACCCACTTCTGTTCCATCTCCCCCTCGTTTCATTTATGAGCATTTAATAATCGTATGTTGCAGTGCCGAAAATACGGGCTGACAAATTTAATCTACGTGAACTAATAATTCGTAACTGTGAGGGCACTTTTATCGAGTGTCATCAGTTTAGGGAGAATTTTTTTTTCTTTTTAAGGTAGTATCCCAGCAAACTCGAGTACAGTTAATCCCTTATTTTTTTTGATGCCGTATCAAAAATGATATTTTTTTACATTTTTCTGAAGTTTTTCATAATTTTTGACTGTGTAGTTTATGAGATATGAATGATCAAAATTACTGAAAATATCGGTGGTGGGGAAGAAACGCCCTAAATCGGACAGAAATAACGAAATTACTAGAAAACCACAGGGCTGACTCATTATTTAAAAACAATTGGCGAAGAAGACAGCATTTTAACTAAATAATAGAAGAAAAAAATATTCAATTCACCGTATAGTTATTGAGAAATTTTAATTAAAAGGTAGTCGTAACTATTCGCCTCTTTCTCTATCTCATGCATGTAATAGGAGATTAATGTAAAAAAAATACGAGAAAGAAAAAAAAATTATATTCACAAGCTGAAGATATGACTTTCAAATAGTTTAATCAATTTTTCGGGTAAATTAAAGCACACTTTCCCCGAATTATCAGTAATTAATTGGAAACTATCCTTCAAATCCTCATTTTTTCCCTGTTTTATCGATCATACTCTGGGATACTACCTCAACCTCTGAATATCACGATACAGAGCCCGGCGTGGGTAAAATTAAAGAGACCTGCGTGAAAAATTCCCGATTTTCCATCACATGACGCATCAACGGACTCTTCAATAACCCATCGGAATAATCTATGCTTTATGTCAGCTTTGACAATGATTCTCGCCGGAAGGAAGTGTTGCGCGACCGGAAGTGACTTCCGTATTGTCGATAATAGTGCGAGAAATTGATAAAAAAAGAGAAGGAGCAAAAAAAAGCCTTTGAAAAGAACTTCTGAAAAAAAAAGAGAGAGGAGCATTTGTTAGAGAGTCTACAAGCGAATGTAAACATCATTCATCGAGTCAAAGGGGCGTAAGTGCTATGCTTGTACATAGCACTTACGCCCCTTTGTTCCTAAGGCTATATTTTTTTTTTTGAATATGTTCCTTTGTAATTTCCATAAAAAATTCATTTTCTCATGTATTTTTGAATGAATTAAATAAATTTCATAATTTTCCGTTAAAATTCGTCTTCTATCTTTTCATTTTTCAGTCCCTCTCTCTTTCTCAATCTAAAAACCTCGTTCTAAGTAAAATTTAAGATATCTTACAAGTTTCTGAAAAGAAGTTCGAAAAAAAAAGAAGCATTTTTGTTAGAGAGTCCACAAGTGAATGTAAACATCACCATAAAAGATTGTCATAGTCGATGCAACAGGCGCTTGACAATGAAAAAAAAAAGAAAAAAGTATCTTCAAACATTACCCCTTCACAATCATTTTAAAATGCATCAGAGGAATAAAGTCTGCTGGATATTGTGAGGTAAGCCACGAATGCCTGTAAATCGATGGGCAATTGACTCGACTGAGCAAACAGATGAAACACAAGAGAAATAAAAAGAAATAAAGAAAAGAGGAAAAAAAAAAAAAGAAAAGAAAAATTATTGGAGGGGAATAGAGATAAAGTCTCGTTAAGTTGGCAGGTATCGACGTTGACATTCTCGAGACAAAATGTATCGTGCAACAATGCACCTCTTTATGTATTCTATTCGTCTATTTCAATATACGTGCAACGAAGACCTCTGGCGACCCGAGAGTCTTTTCAGTATTGAGAGGTGTTTGCTCCTTATTCATTTATTTCTTCTTTTTTTATTCTCAGGAGCATGAGTGAATATTTTCATTGACACGAAGTATAATACTAACCTTCCTCAAAACAATTAATAGAAGAATGAATTTTTTTTCTGAAAGAATTGTCATTGCGCATAAAATTGAGGTTTTTATGATGCTGAGTAAAATATCTCAGAAAAAAATGGAGATCCGCCCTTTTTACACTGAGACTGATTTTTCTAGAGAATTTTCGGGGCTACAAAGGAAGTTTCGGGTGAAAAGGGCGTATCTCCATAAAATTATATGGTCGATATAATTTTTCTGCATCTACCCGATGTTATCTACTTGGTTTGCTAGTTTAAAGTGCATTTTTTAAAGATATGACCGGAAAATCAGGGAAAGGACTATGACCACTTGCCCGATTTTGTGGAAAATTCATCTCCAATCACCAGTAAAATTTTTCATGCTTTTTTTTCGGTAAACATATGATATTCATGGTTTTTCTACATGTCTACGAGGATATTTACTTGGTTCGCTGATTTACGTTTGCAGTTTAATGCATATTTTTCAAGATATGAGCGAAAAATGGGGGAAAGGGCTAAGGCCATTTCCCCTGTTTTGCCTGAAATGCAAATTTATCCCTTTTTTTTTCCAGAAGCCACATGACATCTATAGTTTTTCCGTATCTCCAAGATGTTGTCTGGTTACTTTACTAATTTACATAGACTGTACGAAGCGTTTTTTCCCATGACTTGGCTGGAACGCCCGCTACGCGTGTGTTTGACTTGATTATAGATACTATAGTAAGCATGTATTTCTTTTCTTGTTTTTTTCATTAACTAATAACACCACTTAAAATTTTGACAGAATTTATGTATATATATGAATATAATTTAATATTGTCGTCTTTTTTCTTTATTTTTCGACATATTTTCGATTACTTCCGCATAAATTCAGCAGATATTTAGCAATTGATTTATCCATTTTGAAGATGAAGCAATTTATTTTTCATTACTGATAGTAGAATGGAAAATCATCGTTTTATCGTCCTTTTCATTTCTCCTGGACTGTTTCCTTGAACTGTGAACTATAATTATTCAATACCTAATGGCCACTGATAATGATTTTCAAAAGGGAAATAGCCAGATGGGTGAAAATTAAAAAATTCGCCGATAACACCTCTGAATCTCGAGACTAATATTCAAGTTGGTCAACCATTCCCAATTGCTGTTCTCGATTTTTCCGCGAAAAATTGATCGATTTCGTTCCTTTAGACTCTGAACTACTTTGTTGCAATACCCAATGGCCACTGAAAATAATTTTCATGAGGAGAATATCAAGAATTGAAAATTCAAAATTCGCAAGTCAGGTTCACGAACCTTGATGATTTTTTGCGAATATCTCGGAGCTGAAGCAAGATAGAGCCATTCTACCCCGATCCTTCTTTGTAGAGGACTTCAAGATTTATAAAAGTGAAAATTTCTTTTAAAAAAAAATCCGTTGATTTCAAACAATTAACAATTTAACCAGAAATCGGGAAATTTCGATATTTCGAAACTTAATTTACTGATTTCTCATAGGGATACTGGAGAAATAATTAACAGCATCAAATTATTGTCAAATCGTGAGATTTTGCTAAACAATGCCAGCTTTCTCAGGCTCTGAAAACCAAACGTGAAATATTAGTCCTGCTTGTTTGGACTCCATATCGATGTCTGATGTTCTCGAAGAAACCCTTTCCATTACAATCAATTTATGATTTTTCGATATTTCATACAATTAACAATTTAACTTGAAATCTGGAAATTTCGAGATTACGAGACTTCTTGAAATTTTTGGTAAAATCACTATTTTCCCAAATTTTTCTCGAAATTTTGAAAAAAAAATTCGATCTATATTGTTTGAACCTACATGGTATTCTAGGTAGATAGTAAGTTCGATGATCTGTAGAAGGCAAATAGGATAATGAGAAAGGAGGGAGTTGAAGGAGACGCACAATTTGAGTCGCATGGCAAAACCAATTATTCAAAAGGCGAAAATCTCGCTTGTCTGTTGATGAGATAAAATAAATAATGTTGATGACTAATTTATATAATTAATAATCACAAACTTTCAACCAATAGCTGATTAACAAAAAGGGAGTTAAATGTTCAGAAAAGAGTTGAGAATCTATCACTCAGAATAGTGGACCGTTCCAATATTTCAGTGAGACTCTTCATAGTTTTAGACTGTTGTGTATCAGGTGAGGTCCGAATGATGACTGATAAGTGGGGATAATTCGCGTTTTGACCGTGGTTCCGGTGTCGCTTGTCCCCCCTTATCCCCCCTCCCCCTCACCCATCTTTCTCGATCAAGTCTACCTTGAAATGTCACTAATTCTGCCAGAATTAGCTCCGTTTCAAACAGTTTAAGGCCAAAATCACCCTATCTCTCTCACTTTCCGAAATATTTTAAAAAAACAAATCCAAAAGAAATAGATTTATAAAATCCTTCAAAATTCCCTCAGAAACACTTAAAAAAAGCGTTTTTTTAGATGCGAAATAATAATTTCGCATCTAAAAATACGCGATAAAAAAATTCATCCCCTTCTTTACGATCAATAAATATTAATTCCACACGCACAATTACCCAAACTAATAAATAAATAAATTTAAAAAAAATAATAATAAAATCCTGGTAAAAGGTCAGGAATAAAAAAAATTACAAGAATTTTTTTTCTTTTTATTAGATTTCAAGAATTGATCTACGAATTACGAATTGTCCAGAATAGAACTGAAGATAGAGAGGGGCGGAGGGGGGATGAAGAGGGTGAAATATCAGAAATCTTTTTTTTTTTTTAAAGAAGCGTCAGGGGGATCCGGTCTCACTTGGACACGGTCTGGACACCTGCGAGAAGGCGCAGAGGGCATCTCTTTGATAAAAAGGAAAAAAAATGAAAGAAATAAAGTTAAAAGGAAGAAAGAGGAGAGAGAGAGAGAAAGAAAGAGAGTAAAAAAAATTGAGTGCATCCCGGTTTGGGGATGAGATACAGAGGAGGGGGGAGAGAGAAGACCGGTCTGTCTGGTCCATGATTTGAAGCCCGAATAAGCCCTGGTGCGGTTTCTTTTCAATTTTTCTCTATTTTTCATCCAGCTTCACTCCTTACATTCTTATTATTTTTATTATTTTCTTTTTTTTGTTAAAAAAAAAAAAAAGGCAGAATGATGCCTTTTATTTGTATCACTTCTTTCATATGGAAAAATAAAGGTGTCTCATTAATTTTTTATTCATTTTTCAGGTTTTCCGAAGACTATTTTTTGAGTGGGCGGATTTTCCAGATGAGAAATATCAACTTCTAGGTGAATAGAAAGACACAGGGAGACACACATCAAAAGGTCAGGCAGTGCAAGGTTGCTGTACTCGAGTCATTTCCAACGTGAACACACACACACATATATATATATATATATATATATACATGGGTAGAGAGATAATGCACTGAAACGTGAAAGAATTCTTGATTGAATGGAAAAAGAATAAGAAAAGGTAGAAAAAAAAAGGAAAAAAAAAGAAGGGAATTTGTTATTTGAAAGGTAGGATACAAGTGACGTTTAATTTTTGCTGAGTTAGTCACTCTCTCGATGGTGCACATAACAGTTGAATGGAAATATTGAAAGAGAATGGGATGAACGATGAGGCTTTTAATCCCTCATCAACAGTCTATTATTCAACATCAATCAAAGGTCCTAACTATGAAATTAGGAGAGATAAAATAGGATGAGTCTCTTTTTTTTTTTAATCATTTTTTTTGATATTTCGGTCATTAATGAAGATACGCTTTTTTTACACTGAGATATTTTTCAAGTTCTTGAAATTGTGGATAAAAAAATATTGAAGTAATAAAGGGCATATCTCCATTATTTTCCAAAAAACTGCAAAAAAATCAGTTATAAAAAAGCGAAATTGGAAAAGTATTTTTTTATGATTATTTTTCTTGAGAATATCCCGGAAATTAAACGAGATACGCCTTTTCTATCATGAGACGTCTTTGTAGTCCTTGAAATTCTCTACAAAAAAGGATGAAAGTAGAAAGGGCGTATCTCCACTATTCTCTGAAATCTTCTTTGATAGTGAATTTATCGATATTTTAGTAATTAAAAAGTAAAATTGGAAAATTATCTTCTCTTCATTAGTTTCTCTCAAATATCTCGGAAGTTAAGCGAGATAGAGCGATTTTGCACGAATTCTTTTTTTTTCAGCTCTCGAAATTCTCTACAAAAAAATAATTTGAAAAATATCGCTATTTCGCTTAGTTTCCGAGATATTTTCCAAGAATCAAAAAAATTCAGCATTAAAGGTAAAAAACCAAAATATTTTATCATTTGTTTTTTTTTCAAATATCTTGGAAAGTAATGGAGATACGTCTTGCTTTTTTATCCACATCCATTTTTGTAGTTTTTGAAATTATCTACAAAAAAAAGTCGTATCTCCACTAGTTTTTGAGATATTCTCAAAAAATCCATCGATCTCTCCTTTTTTTACCTCTTCACTATAATAATGATAATAATAATAATAATAATAATAATAATAATAATAATAATAGTAATTTTCTCTCTCACTATCAACATCAATACTCCAATATTTTCTTTTTTAATAAAAAATAAAAATAAAGGCATTATCCCACAACTTTCGATTTCCAACACTATAAAACTTTCATTTTAACGTGATAAAATCCATATAATATCGTTGCATTAGAACCAAAGGGATTCAAGTGCTATGCTTATACACAGCACTTGTGCCACTTTATTTCTGAGGTAACAATATGGAAAAACCAGTCTAACTCAATTGAAGTGAGTGATATAAAGAGACTGATTGAGCATCTGGTATTAAATTTAACAATAAAAAAAAGAGACTACAGAAGCAACAATGAACTAACAAAGCCACTGTTAAAGTCAACTGAGGGAAAGTAAGTGTCCTACTTCCTTGTGCCCCTCACCCAAAGTCCGACTACAGAATACCATTGGATATATAAAAGCCAAGTGTCTATATATCCCCAAAGAGGTTTTTTCAGAGAGAGTGGGTATAACAGAGAGAGAGAAAAAAGAGTGAATGCTAGTTCACTTTATGTATATATGTACATGTGGAGAGAGACACGGTGGATGCTTTTATGTAATCGAGCGTGTAACGAATGGCCTGAGTGTGTCGCAAGATTGCATGAATGAGTCGTAGTCGTCTCCACCTCCTTTACATTCTCCTTCTCCTCGCACCCCTCAATTTTTTTATTCCCCTTCCTCCTTTTTCTATACCGTCACGTTTGAGAATGGCAATAGAGTTCGATTTGCTTTCTTTATTGAGAAAATTGATAAAAATGAAGAAGAAAAAATCCTCTTTTCTTTTTTATTATTATTGTGAATGAGAGAAAGGACTTGAGGATTTTTTTCTCCTCCTTTTTGATAGAATTATCGTTTTTTAAAGGGCTTTTCGAAATGAGTAGGTTTAGAGAAAAATGTGAAGACATATTTTTTGTAGAGAATTAAATTTGCTAGGTAAAAGGTATTTTGTGATTTTTCTCTAAACCTAACAGCCTCAAAGATATTCAAAGATAAGGCGATGTTTTTTTTTTAGTAATTTTTTTGAGATTTTGGCAATTTATTCTGTTGAGATTTTGGCAATTTCTGAGAGTATTTCGGAAATTAAGCGAGATAGAGGAATTTTGTCTGAATTCTTTTTTGTAGCTCTTGAAATTCTTCACAAAACCATCTCCGGGCAAAGAGGGCGTATCTCCATTAGTTTTCGAGATATTCTCAATAAAAGATCCTAGAAAAAAAATAAAAAAATTTTATGACTTAAAATTTAAACGAAAGTGCAATGATTTCTGCAGAATTATTTTATGCGTTAGCATTTCACTGAAATTTATGCTCTGATTGTCAAACCATTCTCCCTAAACGTTGCCTCGGAAGCCATTCGCCCACCCATGAAATTTTGCTGCCGGATGTGTCAGCTTTCATTACTGTCTCATCGTTACTTTTTTTTCATTAATTCCCCAAGATCAAAGGGCATTTTTCATTTCTACACAGAACAGTAGAGGCCTCTAAAATTTCTGTAACTAACCATTGAGCAAGGTTTCTGGTTTACATCAAAAAGGGAGAATGTTAGAGGCTGTGAAAAATAAAGCCCAAAAATACACATTAATTTGTTTTTTTTTTTTTTTCATTTCCACTCATAAATTTTTTTTTTCCATCTCTCGAGAAATTGTTTTTTTAAACACACTTGTTTACAATAAATTCTCAGTGAATTACACAATTTTATAAATAAAATGCGTACAAATGTAATATAAGTATTAATTTTTTTTCTATATATTACACGAGAGAATTTTTCCACTTTTTTTTTAAATATGAATTTTTTAGACAAATTTACTTCATTCTTCCAGTTTTTGTTCGCAATCATCTCGGAAAATAAGCGAGATAGAGCGATTTTGCTTGAAGATGGTGTTGTAGAGAATTTCAAGTGCTACAAACATGTCTCAGGGCAAAAAAGACGTATCTCCATTATTTTCAGAGACATTAACTAAAAGCCTAAAAGCTAATACCAAAAAAATTGACATATTTAAGATTTTTTTTTTCTTGCAATAATTTTTTTTAAATATCTCAGAAACTAATGGAGATACATCATTTTACCCTGAGACACTTTTGTAACCATTGAAATTCTCAAAAAATAAGGATTCTGGTAAAATTGCTCTATCTCACTTAGTATCTGAGATATTCTCAAAAAAAAATTATAAAATCAATTTGTCTAAAAATTTCATTCAATTTCTTTTTTATTGAAAAAATATTGTGGACTGTTCGATTGAACTTTGGTAGAGCATTGTATACCGGAAGAGAGAAAAAAGAATTGAAGAAATAAAGAAAATAGATAATATTATGACGTAGGAATTCGTTAATGATAACGCATTAAAAATATTGAATTATTTACATTTTTTTTTCTCGTATGTAGAGATATTTTTCTCATTATTTTACCACTTGAAAAAATTATCAGAAAAGAGAAAAAACACATATTTTCTTTATATATAAAGAAGCACGCTTAAATGTAACACTTAAATATAAATTTGCGCGTAGAGCTTAGAAAAAGAAAATGTTGCATAAAAAAATAAAGAATCCACGAAGCAATAAGTACGTTTTCGAAAAAAAAAAAGAAAAAAAAATGAAAAATTGACATTTTGTGTTTAGAATTCGCACTTTCACATGGACGGTATCGTGGTTAAATCAATTCTGTCTTCAATTTTTATTTTAATAAAAAAAAATTTAATTAAAAAATTTTTTTTTTTTGATTAAATTTTTTTTCCTTTTTTCAATCAATTATTTTCTTTTATCTTAATTTATCTGATGATTCATTTTCTCGATTCATCTAGTGACTATCCCTATCTTCGGTTGAATTTCGATTTTATCATGTGTTTGTGTTTTTTTTTTTTTTTCATTTGTTTTTTTAATCTTAATTGACAATCCATTGGAGAACACTTGTATCTGCTCCACCAGTTGATACTAAACGCGTATCGTCTTGAAGGAATGATACGTTTGTTACGTGACTCGAATGTCCACCGTAAGCATGAGATAATGACTGTAAAAAGAAAAAAAAATAATAGAATTATTAGAATTAAAATGAGGAATTCTTTGAAAAGTGAAATATAGTACTAATGAAAGGAAAATGTTGCATCAGTGATGAAGTTGTAAAATGATATTTTCAAATCGGAGAAATTAAAAAAAAAAATCTGTTAATGATTATTAATGTTTAGAATCCAACTATTTTTAAGAAAATCCAAAAATTGCTGTAATAAATTTTTTTTTTTTGGAAATAACTCGGAAACTAAGTGAGATAGAGCAATTCAATTGCATGAATCCTTTTTTGTAGACAATTTCAAGAGCTACAAAAAGGGATTAGGACAAAAAGGACGTATCTCCATTACTTTCCAAGACATTCTCAAGAAACGAATGATAAAAAACAGATTTTTCTTTTTTTTGGGAAATATCTCGAAAATTAATGGAGATACGCCTTTTTTGCCCTAAGAAACTTCTGTACATAATTTCGAAGAGCAAAAAAAAGATCTTCGGGCAAAAAGGGCGTATCTCCATGATTTTCTGAGAGATTTGAGGAAAATTTTGAAATGAAAATATCGATTTATATTTTTTATGTTATTGCTACTGAAATAAGGATTTTTAATGATGATAATTCTTCAAATATTGAGTTATTACTTGGGTATACCCCAATTATTACCTTCGGTTGGCAAGCTGGATAGCTGAAGAGCTTGACCTTTCCAAAATCATCACCAGTAGCTACGAGTTTTCCATCTCCACTTCGTGAACAATTGTTCACGTCGGTACCATCGGCCCCTTCTGGCCATATACCGATAGTCTCGAATGATATAACACATGTGTGCGAGGACCAATCAACATCTCGAAGAGTCGAGGATTGGGGAATTTGCCGACAGACTCCTGCATTCCCTATTAATTAAAGCGAAAAAAGAAATTAATTGATTTTTTGAACAATTTTATCCGTTTTCGAATAGGCTCTCGGAAACTGAGCGAGATAGCGAAATTTTTGGTTCAGACACTTTTTGTAGAGAATTTTCCGAGCTACAAAAAAGGTTTCCGTTAAATTTGCTCTATCTCGCTTAATTTTCGAGATATTCGCGAAAAACGAATATTTGAAAAATTAGATTTTTCAGAATTATTTAAAAATTACTCACAATACAATAATTCATAGTCTCCACTGTTGCTACGAAGATACTGTCCATCAACAGACCAATCGAGATGTGTCAGGAAGCTGGAATGTCCCTAATTACAAAAGTTGAAAAAAAACATAAATATTTATGAATTTTTAATAATCAATTTATGAATATTTGAAAAGGTCTTTTTTGTCCAGTTTTAATGGAGATACGCCCTTTTACCTAAATCTTTTTTCGTAGAGAATTTAAAGAGCTACAAATAAGGATTTAGGCAAAAAGGGCGTATCTCCATTAGTTTCCGAGAATAAGAAAAATCTGAATTATTTAAAAAAAGGCCTTATGAAATATTTATGAATTATGAATGCTTGAATATTAAAATAATCATTGAATTAGCATTTAGAAAGCATTGCATTTGTGAGTACTGTGTAAATTCCTATATTGTGCCGAGTCTCAGTTGCAAATGATGAATTAACAAATAGACTAGCATCTAAATGAACTCTCCATAAACTAAATATAAATTATGCAAATGGAGAGATTAAATGTGTGCTCATCACATTTGCACTTAACTATACTTCATTAACAATAATTAATTATTGTGTGTGAGTCTTACACGTCCCCTTCGTGTCCGCTTTGGCTACAAATTTCAATTGAATTATCAGAATTACGAACTATCGATATTTTCCCCCCTGTGATAATTTTTAACATTTTTTTTTCTCAAGTTTTTAATGTTTTTTTTTTTAAATTTTCGAAATTTACTTACCATGCATCTTCCAACGCGACTGTATTTTCTAAAATCGTCATTAACTTGGTAAATGTAGATGTGATTGTCTCTTGATCCTAGTGCGAGTAGTGAACCATCTGGTGAAAATTTAACCACCTGAAAAGTATTAAAATATTCATTATTTCATTTATTTATGGAATCATCAGAATTTTCAATTGTAATATTTTTAATAGATGATAATTAAAATGATCTATATAGAGAGAAAATGATATTTTTAGGGCATGTTTGTGTGTGTGTATGTCTGTATGTGCATAAAAGTCTCAATTACAACAAAACGATTTCATAGAAAAATTTCATATTTTGTGGAAAACTTCCTCTCGACTCTATTTTCTAAGCTTTATTTGAAGAGAATGCGATCAGTGCTTTTTGAGATATGTCTATTTTTCGAAAATCAGTTTTTAATGGAATTTCTGGAAACTATTCAACTGATGTTATTTATACTCATATATTATCTCGAGAGTCGTATCAGTTAGATGCCTGTTAATTTTGAGCTTATTTGCATGATTAGTTCTCGAGTTATTGGCGTTTTAATGAATTTTTCAAAATTTGATATTTTGATGATGGTTTGAAAAAAGTTGTATCACTTCTATTCGGAAGCATATTGCTAAAGTATTAGCAGGAAAAGCTATATCAGTTGGAAAACAATACTATTATTCACTTGTTTTATTTTTAGAGTTTTTATTATAAAATAAGAGAAAATTGAAGAGAATTTTGATTGATTTTACCTGAATAGGTTCAGAGCCATCAGTATGCGAAGTGTAGAACTCCCTCGATTCACTGTCAATGACAAGCCACTTGCCTGATAAACAGCCGACCACCATAACACCACCATCAGGTGAAAAACAAACACTTTGAGCTTGTTCCTGGAATAAATTACTCTTTAATAAGCAAAAATATCAGAAAAATTCATCTTTAGATGGATTATCCCAGAAACTAAACAAAATAGCGCGATCTTCATGGAAATCTTTTTTGCAGAGAATTTCAAAAATTACAAAAAAGGATTCGAGCAAAAAAGGCGTATCTCCAGTAGTTCCTGGAATATTCTTTAAAAATGAATGAAAAATAAATGGATTTATTCTAAATGAATTTTTTTTTCTAATCAATTTTTGAGACTAATGAGGAAACTCAGTGAGATAACGCAATTTCACTTCAATCTTTTTTTATAGGGAATTTTCAGAGCTAAAAATAGTTTCTAAGATATGCTCAGAAAAATTATCTTTAAAAAATGAATTTGTTCTAATTAATTTTTTCGTTTCAATAATTTTCCAAAAATAGTTCGGAAATTAATGGAGATACGTCTTTTTCATCCAGATTCTTTTACTGTAGATAATTTTAAAAGCTACTGAAGAGGATTCGAGCAAGAAAGACGTATCTCCATTAGTTTCTGAGATATTCTCGAAAAATAAAAAATAAAAAAAGAAGAATTTATTCTAAATAGATTTCTTTTTACAACAATTTTTTGAGAATAACTCCAAAACTAAACGAGATATCACAATTTTGCTTCAATCCTTTTTTGTAGCAAATTTCAAGAGCTACAAAAAAGTTCTCCACAAAAATTACGATATCTCCCTTAACTACCGAGATATTCTTCAAAAGCAAACCGCAAAAATTGACTTTCACCCCAAAAACTCTGGAAATTCTAAAAATCCTACCCCAATGTCTTTGCTCCAAACAACCGAGTGACTGAGGCTGTCCCACATCTGCAATAATCTGTCATGTCCAGCTGTGGCAAATTGTGGTAATGTTGGATGAGTAGCACATCCCCATACTTCTTCAGTGTGTCCCAGCATAGCTGGACAAAATCCCATCTCAATATCCCCAACCAAAATACAATTTCTAGTAGTTCCAACGAGTAATTGTGATCCTCTTCCCTCTGAAACAGTTCTAATTCCGCCAAAATGGTCCTCGATTTGTGCTCCCTCACCAGTTGGAGTCAGTGAGCCATCAAAATACAGGATTCTTCCATCTTTACCGCCTCCAGTAACGACATTCCCATTCTTGAGTACACAAATTGAGAATATCGAGCCCTCATGAAGATTCCTAACGAGTCTGGCGATGGTATTAGTTCCTAAATAATAAAAATAAATATAGGATTTAATTATCTTTCAATAAAAAGCGGTCTCAATAAAATCAAGAGAATTGAATTTTTCATTTATTTAGCTGGAAAATATTATTTTAACAGAAAGTGTCGGGGGAAAATTGAAGTGAAAAATGTCTGATTTGGCTGGAAAATGTCTTATTTAGCCGGAAAATGTCCGATTCAAATCTTAAAGTAGTATCCTAGAATACGATCGATAAAAACGAAAAAATGAAGATTTTTTTTTTAAATTTATAAATGAGGACTTATAGGATAGTTTCCAATTAATTGCTGATAATTCGGGAAAACGTGCTCCAATTCACCCGGAAAAGTGATTAAACTGTACGAAAGTCGTATCTTCAGCTTGTGAATATAATTTTTTTTCCTCGATTTTTTTTTACATTACGAATCTCATATCACATGCATGAAATAGAGAGAGAGGAAAATAATTACGACTACTATCTAATTAAAATTTCTCAATAACTGCGGTGAATTGAATATTTTTTTCTTCTATTATTTAGTTAAAATGCTGTTCTCTTCGCCAATTGTTTTTAAATAATGGATCAACCGTGTAGTTTTTTAGTAATTTCGTTATTTCTGTCCGATTTAGGGCATTTCATCCCCACCACTGTCATTTTCAGTAACTTTGATAACTCATATCTCATTAATTACACGGACAAAAATTATGAAAAACTTCAGAAAATGTAAAAAAATATCATCTTCAATGCGGCATCCATAAAATGAAGGATTAACTGTACTCGAGTTCGTTTCACTTCGATTCTATCTTAATTCTTCAACAATAAGAGGCAGAATGTCTCAATAAGGTCAAGAGAATTGAGCAATTAAGTCTCAAATGATCATCAAACTTTATGCCATAAAGACTGCTTCATAAATTTAATAGCAATCATTAGAGCAATTCATCGAAAGACATAATTCTTCAGCTTCTCATAAAAAAACCTTTGAACTTCACTCGAACAAAACGGAATTATCTACAATCATAGAAAATAACGAGCTTCCGTTTTGTCCCAGAGGTAAAATACATATCCCAGACAATTCAACATCCTGTTCCCTTGAGAGTTAAATAATTCAGTACAAAGAGATAAAACACGACAAGTCGATTTTTTTTTCATTAAAATGATTTATTGAGGATATCTCAGAAACTAATGGAGATACGCCCTTTTTGTTCTAAGACGGTTCAGTAGCTCTTGAAATTCTTTACAAAAAAATTTCAGCCAAAATCGCTCTATCTCGCTTAGTTTCCGAGTTATTCTCAAGAAAATAATTTAAAAAGAGAGTCTAGTGGAAGAAAATTCTTCTTTTTTTCATTAGCTTCTCATAGATAGGCCCTTTTTGCTCTAATCTTTTTTTGTAGAATTTACAAAGCTACAAAAAATATTGGAGTAAAGTCGCTGTATCTTGCTTAGTTTTCGAGATATTCCTAAAAAAACTAAAGAGAAGTCAATAGTGAAGAATAAAAAAAAAAATTCCAATCACTTGTTTTCCTTAAACAGTTCGGAAATTAACCGAAATAGTGCAATTTCACCAGAATCCTTCTTTGTAGATCCTGAAATTCTCTACAAAAGAGTCTTAAGACGAAAAAAGATGTATCTTCATTAATTTCTCAGATATTCTTTTAAAAAACGTCAAATTCTTACCTCTTGTCCATACAATGATATTTCCATTACTATCTCCAGTTAATGTATCTCCATTTTGATTGAATGCAACACAAGTTACGTATCTCGGTTTATCTCTGCTCTCAAAAACACCCATGCGTTTGTAAAGCATACCACCATTGTCGAGTGACCAAAATGATACGTGCCCTTTACCACAAGAGACAATCTGGTTGCGTTCCAGCGGATGCCATTCAGCACAGACAACCGTATCCACTGAACACTAGAATTTCAATTTGAAAAGGCAGAGGTAAAAAAAAAGACAGAAGAATAAAATATAAAATCACAATAATAATTAAAAATGGACTTGTTTTAAATAAATTTTTAGTTTCAATCATTTTTTAAGAATATCTCGGAAAGTAAGCGAGATAGGGCGATTTTACCTGAGAATGGTTTTGGAGAGAATTTCAAGAGCTCCAAAAATGGATTCAGGTAAAAAGGGCGTATCTCCATTAGTTTCCAAAATATTCTCAAAGAAAGAATCAGAAAAAAATGGATTTATTCTAAAGAAAGTTTTTTTTTTCAATCAATTTTTTGGGAATATCTCGGAGACTAAGCGAGATAGAGCGATTTTGCTTGAATCCATTTTTTTAGAGAATTTCACGAGCTAAAAAACATATTTGAGGTAAAAATAGCGTATCTCTATGAGTTTTCGAGATATTCTAAAAAAACAAATGACAGAAAAATTCAATTGTAAAAGAATAGGAAAAAAAAGCAGAAGAATAAAGTGTAAAATCGCAATAATAATAAAAACATTTGTGGCCTTAGAAGATAACCACTATCCAAGGGGCTTCACATAATTGCTCGTAAAAAGCATCTTGGTAACTACCTTGACTGCTGGCACATAAAACTTTGAGTAGAATTCACAAATTCTACGACAATGCAAGATTTTTATCGTTTTATTCTTCTCCTCTCTTTTATTTCCACAGAGAGAGAGAGAAAAAAAAAGAAGGCAACTTCTTTTTTTTTTCTTTTTTATATCCATTGAACGACAGGAAAATAACGATTGAATGAATTATTTTCAATTACCTTTGTCTCAGTGACTTTTGCACCGCGCTCCCCTTTTTGCCAGTCCCAAATTGATATATTGTGATCTGAGGTCTCGTCAATTGCACAAAGGTAACTACCACCGTCAGCTTTTGAGAATGACAGACAACAAATTGACCCATCAAATTCACCACTTCCGATTACAGTCAGGGTTGCTAGACTAACTGCATTCCATATTCGTATGTGTGGCTGTCAACAGTTAAATTATTATTATTATTATTATTGTGGGAGAAGAAAATTGGAATGAATCAGAGGGAAATAAAATAAAATCGAATGCGTCGATTTTTTTCGATGAATAATTTTTTGAGAATAATCTTACAAAAAAAGGCTTTAGGTGAAATTGTTCTATTTCGCTTAGTTTCCGAGTTATTCTCAAAAAACTATTGGAAGAAATGTCGATTTTAGAATAAGTTCCAATTTTGTTATTGTTTTTTTTTATGAATATCTTGGAAAATAATGGAGATACGTCCTTTTTGTACGGAAACTTTTTTGCAGTTCTTGAAATTTTCTACAGAAAAAGACTTCGTGCAGAATTGCTCTATCTCACTTATGTTCCGAGTTATTTTCAAAGAATGATTGAAAAAAAAAGAGTTTATCAAGAATAAATCCATTTTTTTGCCATTCGATTTTGAAAATATCTCAGAAAATAATCCTTGGCAAAAAATGTTTCATACGAAATTACTCTATCTCGTTTATTTTCCGAGTAATTCTTAAAAAAAATAATTAAAATTTTTTTTTCTAGAATAAATCATTTTTTTTTGAAATTCGTTTTTTCGAGAATATCTCAGAAAATAATGGAGATATGCCCTCTTTGACTCAATCCACTTCTGTAACTGTTGAAATTCTTTACAAAACTCCTCCAGTGCAAAAAGGACGTATCTCCATTATTTACCAAGATATCTTCTTTTATAAATGTAGATTCAAATTTCCATGATAAAATATTTATAATTTTTTTTGGAAAATAAGGACATTATTTACCATGGCTTCTCTTCTATCAGTTCCTGCAACTTGTCCGGTTGCAACTACCATCTTATTCGGATGAATGGCCATACTGAAAATTGGAAGAATAATCATTTAAAAAAAAACTCCAATTTTTCTTCCAATATTACATCTAAGTTTTTAAAAAAAAAATTTTATTGTATCTACTCCATTCAAAAAATATCTCGTAAACGAGTGGATTTATCAAAAACTCTCAAGGGACCTTTTTCATGAAAAATTAAATTCCCTACAAAAAAGGTCTCTTGATATTTTCCCCCAACTCCACTCATTCCCAAGATATTCTTCAAAAAACGAGAAAATAGAGTAAATTTTTTTTTTAATTCAGAAGACAATTTCCCCTTTAAACCAAAAATTCATGAAAAAAACATGAACTATGCACTGCATAATGTTTCCACTCTCTCATGCATAATGTTCATCTCTCAACCTTGAAAAATTAAATAAAATTACCATTTGACGTCATCAGTGTGTCCCAAATAGTGTCTCTGACTGTGTTCCTCCATATTATAAAGTACAACAACAGCAGCAACAAAATAAACAATTTCACCAGTTGGTAGTAGATGAAGATTACTTCTGCAGTCTCTGCCTCTGTATCCATAAACCCAATCTAATTTTAATTTACTCTGTGGTGGTGTATTGACCTTGTGTGGATCATAGACATCAATTGCTGGTGTTGGAGCATAGAGTATGACAGGTCTGCCTCGAAGGTACATTCGTACAGTACCCTCTGACTCATTGTACTGCATTTCTCTTGTGCTGTTTTTTCAAGGAAACAGAGAAAGAAAAACTCATTAAAATGTGATACTTGAAAATATTTCAGTGGTTTAGAGGTAAAAATAAGGTCTTTATGACTCTTTGCCTGATATCTTGGAAACTAATGGAGATACGCTCTTTTTTCTGAATATAAATTTGTAGCTCTTGAAATTCTCTACAAAAAAGGATTAGGGTAAAATTGCTCTATCTCGTTTAGTTTCCGAGGTATATTCAGTTTTACCTCTTTCCCACTGTCTTCGGCATTTTTTTTATCATTCCCAAGCAGAAAAAGGGTTTTCTTGTTTTTTATTGTGAAAATAATGAGGAATCAGTGGAAATATTCGAGATGGGTAGCTTCTGGTGGTTCCATTGAAAAGCTGAGGAAATTTCTGGTAGAAAACATATGTCAAAATTGATTTTTAAGAATTTTTTGAAAATTTTACTTTTTCAAGGGAAATTGGGAAATTTCACTTTTTTGGGAATATCTCTGGTTCTATTGGTTGCAGTGGAGAAATGCTGAATGGAGGTGAATGGTGAGATCATTTGCGATTGATTGATGGGATTTCGAGATGAAAAACATCAATTTTCGAGTAATTTGTAGCGATTTTTTTAAAGGAAAATCAGTTTTTTCCACATAAATATTCGAAAAATCAATAAAAAGGGATTTGAAACCCCATAAATCAATGGGAAATGATCTCGCCTATCGCCTCCATTCAGAATTTCCACACTGCGACCAATAAAACCGAAAATATCTTTGAAAAACTAAGATTAAAAAAATAAATAAAATTTGAATTTTCAAAAAATTCCGAAAAATCAAAATTTAACTCGTGTTTTCCACCGCAAATTTCACCAGCTTTCCAATGGAATTATCAAAAAACATCCATCTCCAACCGTTTCATCAAATTCCTCATTTTCCCCTACATTCATGCATAAAATTCACTTCACTCAAGCATAAAACAAAAGGCGCCGAATATTAATTATTACGTTCTATTATTCTCCTCAGAGATAAAATTTGATAATCAACGGAGAGACACGAAACTAAAATCTCATTACTAAATAACAAATCTTGCATTATATATGACTATAATTCTCTCCTCATTTATCACTCTGAATTTATTCTGTCAGTATTCAAATTTCATGAAAATAAACTCATTAATGCAAATAATACATTGTTTTATAAACACATGAGAAACTGTTAAATTAATTAACATACTATTCCGGTATAGTCAAGTGGGTATGATATCAGGCTCTCATTAACTCACTATTAATTAACAAAATAATCAGCAACTATTATTATTTTATTAAAATAATAAAATAAGAATATAAAATTTCCAGACAAATCGATTTTATTCTATCATTAGTTTTCTGAAGATATCTTGGAAACTAAGCGAGATAGAGCGATTTTTGTAGAGACCTTTTTTGTAGAGAATTTCATGAACTACAAAAAAGGTTTCAATGAAAATCGCTCTATCTCACTTGGATATCGAGATATCCTTTAAAAACTGTTGATGGAATAAAATCGATCGAAAATTTCGTATTTTTATCAAAACACAATTTATTTGGTTGACATTAAATACTGTGGTTGTGGGAGTGTAATTGAAGCAGTTCTCTCGTGAACACACAGGCTGTTACTGGCGTCTAAAGTATTTCGCCTCTATTTCCACTCCCACTCTAAAAAAAAAAAAATAATCCATAATAACGTCATTGACGCCAACCACCGAGACCACTTTATTATTTTTTTTTCCTTTTTTTTTTTCTCCTGTACAAATAAAAGCGTGAATCATATCCTCAAAATGTGAAAAAATGTTGACATTGTAAAAGAATTCTTTTTCCTATACTCTGCTATTTGATTTCATCTTCAGATTGAGACGTGAAAAAAATGGAAAAAAAAAATTCACTTTTTCTCGGCATCTAGCCAACCGAGAAAATACATTCTTGTCTAGAATTCAGGAAAAAAAAATTGAAGAATTCAGTTGCATCAGCGAATTACGGAAATGCCCTAGGTTTCTTCGTAACTCATCATTTTCACTTATCAAAACAGAACGTCTTGAAAAAAAAAAAATCGTAATTAAGTGAAAGGCACTAATGAAATTACTTGAGCGTAATTGTTCCTTTTTTTACAAAAACAGAAGCCAATTTTTAGTTGAAGTTTTGTCATAATTCTCAATGAAATGACCCGGAAACTATTAGAGATACGTCCTTTTAGCTCTAATACATGTTCATAGAGAATTGCAAGAGCTAAAAAAAAGAAGATTATGGTAAAAAAAAAGGCGTATCTCCATTAGTTTTCGAGATATTCACAAAAAAAATCAGTAATGAAAAGATGAAGATCCCAATTTTTTTGTCACTTTTTTGAGAATATCTCGGAAACTAAGCGAGATAGAGCGATTTGAATCAAATCCATTTTCGTAGCTGTTAGAACTCTTTGCAAATATGAATAAGAAAAGAGTGAAAAAGGCGTATCTCCATTAATTTACGAGATATTGTACCCATTATTTCTTTTCTGCTGTTTTTTTTAGAATATCCCGGAAATTAAGGGAGACAGAAAAATCATCGTAGCCCTTGGAATTTATCACAAAAAAAGAATTCTGACGAAATTACCCATATCGCTTAGTTTCCGAGATCTCCTTAAAAAATAGACAAGTATTCGTTTTTTCTAAAGGGGTAACACCACTGTAGAATTTTCAAAAAATTGATTTTTTTTTTCTTGCTTTAAAAATTACTTTGGGCCTCCCTGAATATGGGCATGAGAAGTTATCACCTGAAACCCATTATTTCTCATGAAATTTTGAATTTTTCCCGAGGCATTTTTTCATATTTATAGCCTAAGTCAAAACTTCAATCGTGTTTTTCTCGAAACATGATTTTTCAAATTGGCACGCAGCAGAACTCCAATAATTTTCATTATCTTCATTTGAATTTCTTATAGCATCTTGGAAACAATATTTCAAACAGAAATACGTAGGGGATTTTCAAAAAATTGATTTGCACATTTTTTATTGATGAAAATTGCCGGTTTTTTGGTCGAAATTTGAATTTTTTCATTCAAATGGTCACCAATCACACAAAAAACAATATCTTTGAAATTCCCTACGTATTTCTGTAGCTATGTGTATCTAGACTGAGTCAATTTTTGTTTTTTTTTTCAATTGAAATTTGCACCAGTTACACTGCGTTCCACAGAGTGTTTTAAATTCGAGGAGCCTCGCAAGAATGGCTCTTGTGTTATCATTTTTTGATATTTTTTGGTGAATTGATTCTTTTAAAGACTCAAATATATGCTCAATTACTCTCTTAAATATCATTATTTTATTGCCACTTTTCCTATAGAAAAAAAATATCCTAAAAACGCCTTTTTTTCAGGCGTTTACAGTGGTGTTACCCCTTAAGTGAAAGGCACTAATGAAATTATTTACCCGTGCTTGACGTTGCTCTGGATCGGGGGCTTGAAGAGGTTGAACAGTGACTTTGTCGATGCTGACAATCTACATGAACGGGCGTATGCAGAAAAATATAAATAAAAACCAAAAGCATGCGGGTGCATATGAAAATAATTTTTCAACAAAACAATAAATTATAGAGTGACATAAAACAATGATAAATCATGACATGATGAATATCACAAGCAAATAATTGGTGCAGGATTTATCTAGGAGATTAAAGTTACCTGGCGGTGCCCAATTGGGAATTGTTGCTTGGTGATTGTGGCGAGTGTGTGAAGTCACCAGTTGATGACCATCTCTTAGCACGTCTCAAACTGCTCTGTGGTGGTCCATTACTCCTCGCAGTTGGCGATCTTGTGGGAATTCAATTAGAATCAATTAGTATGAATAATTCATTCTTTCTTTAGACATTTACTCATTGAAATTGATTTTCAATAAAAAAAAGTTTCTATCGCTTCTCAAATCGATTCTTTGAGTGTCTCGGAAAATAAGCGAGATAGGACAATTTTGGTTGAATCCTTTTTTTTAGAAAATTTCAAGAGCTACAAAAAAGGTTTCTTGACATTTTTTTATGCACCTAGAGGTTTTCAAGATATTCATCATAAAAACCAGTGATTTTTTCGAGTTATTTTGATGACTGAATTTTTATTGACAGTTTTTTGACAAATATCTCGGAAACTAAACGAGATAGAACAATTTTGCACAAATCCTTTTTTGTGGCTCTTGAAATTCTTTACTAAAAAGAATGACGTTGAAGAAGACTTCAGAGCAAAAAAGGCATATCTCCATTAGTTTCTGAGATATTCTTAAAAAAAAAAAAAATAAGAATTGATTTATCCTAATCTTTAAAATTAATTCTTGAAGAATATTTCCGAAACTAATGGAGATACGCCCTTTTTTGCTTTGAGGCGTTTTTTTAGCTCTTGAAATTCTCTACAGAAAAGGATGCTGTTTCTAAAAAGTTTATACTCGTCTAATGTAATGCTAAAACTGTCACGTCTATTCCTCATTTCTCATTGGTTGAGCAGAATTGCGCGCTCGATTCAAAAAACAAACTAGAAATGAAGGATAAAAAAATGAAAAATCAATAAAAATTGAAGGATAAAACAATTTTTTTAAGTCATTATCTATCATTGGTCATAGTTTTCGATTCAAATCAAAGAAAAATCATCAAAAGAATTTGAAAAAATAAATTTGAAACTAAATTATGAGATCATTTTGCGTGCACTAGAGTACGTAATCGATCTCGTTAGGATGAAAAAGGCGTATCTCCACTATTTTACAAGAAATTCTTAAAAATAATTGATGAAAAAACGTTTTTTCGTGTTTTTCTTTCTTTTTTTTTTGTTACAGAATTACATACCTAGCAACTGGAAGGGGAGTTGCACGTGGGCTTGGCGATGGCACCGGAGACACGCTGCTGCTACTTGGACTGTCTGAGTGGAGGGATCCTGTTGATTGGTAGTGGACAGAACGTCTGTCAATGAATACAATTCAATTAATCCCAATAATTCTATTGTCAAGGACAAAATCGTTAGAAAAATAAAGAAAAAAAAAACATTAATTTACCTTTGTGGTAACTGTGATGGAGCTGCATAGCTCACTGGTCTTCTTGGGCTTGATGTTGAGTCTCTGACGTCGTGAGTTGAACCTGATGATGGCGATGATCTCAAACACGATGGATTAGTCTGGCGTATTCTTGCATCTTTCTGTGTTGAATTTTGTGCACCTGAAAATTACAATTATACTGTGAATGAAGAAGAACCAAAATCAGAAAATCCTGAGTAACTTTTAATTTTTGGAAAATATCTCGGAAAATAAGTGAGATAGAGCGATTTTACCTTAATCATTTTTTTTTAGAGACTTTCAAGAGCTACTAAAGAAGTCATTAGAATAATTGCAATTTAAGGTAGTATCCCAGAGTACGGTCGATAAAACAGAAAAAAATGAGGATTTGTAGGTGAATTTCCAATTAATTGCTTATAATTCGGGAAAACAAATTGCTTCAATTTACCCGAAAAAGTAATTAAACTATTCGTAAGTCATATCTTCAGCTTGTAAGTATAATTTTTTGTTTCTCGAATTTTTGTTTACATTACTAATCTCCTATTACATGCATGAGATAGAGAAAGAGGCAAATAGTGATGACTACCTTCTAATTGAAATTTCTCAATAACTATACGGTGAATTTAATATTTTTTTCTTCTATTATTTAGTTAAAATGCTGTTCTCTCCGCCAATTGCTTTTAAATAATGGGTCAACCCTGTGGTCTTTTAGTAATTTCGTTATTTCTGTCCGATTTAGGGCGTTTCTTCCCCACCACCGATATTTTCAGTAATTTTGATCATTCATATCTCATAAACTACGCAGACGAAAATTATGAAAAAATTCAAAAGAATTCAAAGGAATACCATCTTCGATATGGCAGTACTCGAGTTCGCTAGTATACTGCTTTTAAAAAAATCTATGTTACTTCTTGATGAATATCTCGGAAACTAATGGAGATACGCCTTTTTTGTCCGAATCCTCTTGAGCAGCATTTGTAATTCTCTACGAAAAAAGGAAGGGGAAAGGCGTATCTCCATTTGTTTTTTGATATATTCTCAAAAAACTAACAGAAAAAACCCTCGATTTAAGAAAAATCCATTTTTTTCACTTGTTTTTGATAAATATCTCGGAAACTAATGGAGATACGCCCTTTTTTCCCCAATCTTTTTTTTTTACAAGGAAAAAAAGCGCAAAATCCTGAATGACTTCACTCTGATTGTTGTAATTTCAAAACCACTGGTTATTGAGTTTCTTTCATGAAGCAAATTGCCAAGAAGATGAAACTAACATAAAATTGATGAATTAAAGCGACCTTAACCATCGCGTGTTGTATACAACATAAACCATCATCTTGTATATATTCGTGACGAACTTTCGCCTCGAACTGAATTGACCTCGTAAGGTTTCCCCCCCAAGCATTTTGTACAAAGTTCCAGTTTAGAGGTTGATGCTACACTTGTGGAGGAAGTATACGGCTAAATTACACGTGTAACTATGTACTACTTGTTATAATTTGAATTGTGATATTTGGGGCGAGTATTGTTTGTTTGGGAATACTGAAGTTGATTTGGTGATATCACGCAGCGGTACGATTATTCCACATTTCACACAACATGAAAGCGAAGTTTTTACATTTAGACGTCTTTGTGATCATTCCCAGTTAAATATTTTCGTAAATAATGGAGATAGGTCCTTTTCGCCTTAAGAAAGTTTTGCAGAGAATTTGAAGAGCTACAAGAAAGGACTCAAGTAGAATCGCTCTATCTCATTTAATTTCTGAGGAAATTGAGATAAACTATGGAGAAAAAAAATTAATTTTAAAAAAATTCATTTTTTTTCATGATTTTTGGAGGAATATCTTGGAAACTGATGGAGATGAGTCCTTTTCGCCCCAGGACGTTGTTGTAGGTCTTTATAATTCTATACAGAAGTGTCTTGGGGCAAAAAGGGCGTATTTCCATTTATTTAAGAGAACTTGAAGAGAAATTATCGACAAAAAAAGAACTTTTTTTTTACTTTTTTTTTGTTCTTTCTGTTTTTTTGAGAATATCTCGGAAAATAAGCGAGATAGCGAAATTTTCGAAGAGAACTTCTTTGTAGCCATTGAAATTATCTACAAAAAAGGATTAGGGTAAAATTGCCCTATCTCGTTTAGTTTCTGAGATCCTATTCGAAATTGACAAATCTTTCGTTTCTAGTGTTTTCAATCCAAATTAAATTGAATTTAATGGAAACTCACTTCTCAAGGATACATGACCATTTCTCAATGGCGAAGAAGTTAATCTCTCATTTCTCCTATCATCCTCCCTCTTATCCCTGCCCTCCAATTGGGCAATTCTCCTCAGTGCATCGGCCAAAGTTGCACGAAGACAAACAATCTCATCTCTCTGTGCCAAGGACTGCCTCTCGAGGTCCGCTACTCTACCAAGGAGAGATCCAGTCTCACATTCCAGCATCTCATCTGCAAAAAAAAGTCAGAAATTCTATTTCATTCCCTCATTTAAAAAAAAAGAAGGATCAGCGCGAAAAGGACGTATTTCCAGTAGTTTCCGAGATTTTTGTTCGAAAAATCGAATGGACCGATGATTTTTTGAGAATATCTCGGAAACTAAGAGGGATACGCTCAATTTGTCTCAAAATGGTTTCGAAGAGAATTTTAAGGGCTACAAGAACAGAATTCGAGCAAAATCGCAATATCTCGCTTCAACTCAAAAATATTTGCGAGAAACTGCAAAAAAATGATTCTCCTTTTTTTTTAGTGAAATATCTCGGAAACTAAGCGAGATAGAGCGATTTTGCCCTAAATTTGTTTTGTACAGAATTTTAAGAGAGAAAAAGAAATTTGGACAAAATCGCATTATCTCGCTTAGTTTCCGAGATATTTAAGAAAAATTTTGACTAAAAAAAAGATTCTCCTTTTTTTGGGGGAAATATGTTGGAAACTAAGTGAGATAGAGTGATTTCACTCGAATCCTTCTTTGTAGAGACTTTCAAGACCTATAATAAAAGAATCCGAAAAAATTCGCCTTATCTCGCTAATTTTCCAAGATTTTTGAAAAAAATTGACGAAAAAAAAATGATTTTCGAACTTTTTTGAAAAATATCTTGGAAACTAAGCGAGATATAGCAATTTCACCCGAATTCTTCTTTGCAGAGAATTTAAAAAGCTACAAAATTGGATTCGTGCAAAAAAGGCGTATCTCCACTAGTTTCCGAGATATTAAAAAAAAACAACCAGCATCCTCTCTTAATCCAAAAAAAAATGCGATTTTATCGCCTGTCGGTAAAACAGATTGTGGATCGTTTGCAAACCGGTTAAACCAGATGCAAATGAAAAAGAATTTATATTTTTATCTCAAAGCAAGAGAGAGGATGTTTTCCCAGTGCACCAGGTGCTTATTCAAATGGTAATTAATTATTCGAATTCCTCCCGTTCAATAAGAAAAAAAAAAAAACTTTCCCCTCAATTCCCTTTGCTGATAGATCATATCGTCGTCTTAAAATCAAAGTGGCGAAAGTGCTATGATCCATAGATCATTCATCTCCAAAGCACATTGTGTTACATTCTAACGTTTAAAAGTCTCTCAGAGAAAAAGAAAGGAAAAAAAAACAAAATGCTCTTCCACTTTTTTTTTTCAGCTTCTGCGTCTGAAATTCAGGACTACAATGTTGTAGTAGAAACATGAGGCAATGAATAAAGAAGGTCGAGAAGTGGTTTGAAAACAAATACTCACTCCATGCTTGCTCGACCTCGTCGATTCTGTCCATAGTATCTGGCGTGGACATTGTTATTAACCCCGGATGACCTCTTTTATTTTTATTTTTTAATTTTTATTTTTAAATTCACAATTTAATCAGTCTCATCACAAGAGAAACACTTTCTAATAAATAAATTAATTAAATTATTTTGCCAAAGAAAGAAAAAATGACTAAGTAATGGCGTAAGTGCTGTGTATAAGCATAGGACTTACGCCCTTTTTGCTTCCACCTTAGAAAAAAAGTGGCGTAAGTGCTGTACACAAGCATAGGACTTACGCCACTTTGTTTCTAAGCCACGAAAATGAATCATTTCTATTTTTCATCATTTTGCCTTTTTTTTCCATCAATTTCTTTTTTTTTTAACGTTCACTTCAGTGGAGGAGATCGATGGAGCGTTATTCATTGACTAAAATGTAGAGATGGAAGTAATAAGAAGAGGAGGGGGGATTTGATGGATTCGCGTCTGAACTGATATATAATGTTGTACCGCGAATGTGTTGTGATGAATATTATGTAACGCGTGTGCTCGAGTAACTGAGCTCGTCAGCGAGTTTTGATTCCTCTTCTGTCTTCTTGAAATAAAAAGAAAAAAAAAAAAGGTGGAGACTGTGGGGAATGAATATAAAACTGGCGTTGAAAAAAATGAAATTTAGAGAGAAAAAAAAAAAGAGGAGGAATTTCAACGTGAAACACTTGGAGAATTTGAAAATTCATTTCTCTGATGATAGAATTGGATTTTTTTTTTTTTTTTAGGGAGAAGCAGAAATGAGAGCAGAAGATGGATTTTTTTTTGGGCTCGAGGAATTTCATTGTAATGAGATAAACGATCGGTAACTTGGGAGATTGGATTACACGTGGTTTTGACGCCCACATTGTTTCTTTCGATTATTCCCTCCAATTCCGTAGTGGAGATGAAAAAGGGCGTAAGTCCATTTTTGTATCATTCTCTTGAGAATATCCCGGAAACTAAGCGAGATAGGGCAACGTTGCCCTCTTCCTTTTTTGTAGCTCTTAAAATGTTCTACAAAAAAGGATTCGTGTAAAATCGCCCTATCTCGCTTAGTCTCCGAGATAATCTCCGAAAAACTAATGACAGAAATAAATCAGTTCAGGATGAATCTTTTTTTTATGATTTGTTATCTGAGAATATCTCAGGAACTAATGGAGATATGCCTTTTTTGCCCTCATCCTTTTTTGGAGTTCTTGAAATTCTCTACGAGAAAGGATTTCACTAAGAAGGGCGTATCTCGTTTATTTTCCTGGATATTCATGAAAAACTAATAACAACAAAGATAGACTTTTTCATAATAGACTTTTTTCCAATAATTCTTTGAGAATATCTGAGAAACTAAAAGAGATAGAGCGATTTTGCTCTCGGCCTTTTTTGTAGCTCTTCAAATCTTCTGCGCAAAAGGATTCAGGTGAAATCACTCTATCTCGTTTAGTTTCTGAGATATTGTTAAAAAGCTATTGGAAGAACAAATGGATTTAAGATAAATCCATTTTTTTTATCATCAGTTTCTTAGAAATATCTCAGAAACCAATGGAGATACGCCCTTTTTGGCCGAGTCCTTTTTTGTACATCTTAGAATTCTCCACAAAAAAGGATTCAAGCAAAATCGCTCTATCTCGCTTAGTTTCCAAGATATTCTCAAAAAAAGATCAACTCATCCATAAATCAGAGAATTTTTTAATTTTCTCAATTAAGAAATTAATTGAAAAATTAATTGAATTAAATATTTTATTCACCAGTCATCAAAATAATTAATAATAATAAAAAAATTGGCACTGTTTACATGGACGGAGAAAACCTTCACTCCCGCATTTTTTTTAAACTTTTCAAAGTTCCCGACTTCATGAAAAGCGTTTTTCCCTTTTGTGTAATTTTCACTGAGTAAAACTAACGATTGACGCTCACATTGTCCTCCACTTTTTCCATTTTCTCCTTTAAATCGAGTGAAATACAACTAACAATGCGCCAGGATAATGCGCGCAAACCCACAGTGTTTTATCCTCTTTTTTGTTTGTTTTTTTCCTCGTAGAATAACAATCACATTGTGAATTAACGAAAAAAACTAAAAGGATAGTAAATGGGGAAATAAACAAAAAAAAATGGCCTGAGAAACACGTGTGTTTTCCCTGGCAGTTCTAGCACTACTGTCACTGCCACACCAACGTCCAGCTGCTTAGGCACGATCAATAAACGCTTGCTTGGTATACAGATACTTTGAAATTTTGTATAGATGACGCTGTTTTATGAAGATAAAAGAATATTTTATATCTTCAAAGTGAAAAGAGCTTTTTGCCTTTTTTTTGGGTAATTTGCTAATTGAATAATTCATTGGTGGAGAAAAAAAGTGGGATGAGTCTTTTTTTCTCAAATATTTTCTTTCTTTCTTTATTAGTGTATAGACTTTAGGTTCTAAAAAACATCGAAGCCTTTTCAAAAATATAATTTTCTACAATTGCCATCACAGTATAAATAATAAACATGATAATAACTCCCCTGATTAATTAATTTAATCAACAAAATGAAAATACAAGTCTTTATAAAAACTGAATTACGAAGAAACATGATAATTAAGTTAAAGTACCTAATAGCTGCTCAGGAACTAGTACCTGCTCACTTCATGTATTTTCATATCTATATCTATAAATTATTCATAAATATAGATATACAAATACGTGAATGAGCAGCTATTGGGTACTTCGCCTTACTTAATTTATATAGAAACAGGATGAAAATTTAAACGAAGAAAAAAAAACAGAGTTAATAGAGTCAATAAAGTCAATAAAGTCGATCATTGATCAAGCACTACCATTAAAACACTAAATAGAGACTTCTGCTATCTCTTCAGCCATCAAATGATAGAAGCAGAATTTGCAAAAAATTGGAAGTGAAGGAGCACTTGTGATATCTCGGAAACTAATGGAGATACACCTTTTTTGCCTTAATCAATTGCTGCAGCTTTTCAGATCCTCTACAAAAGAGAAATTCGACTAAAAAGGCCCTATCTCATTTAGTTTCCGAAATATCCCCCTAGAACTAATAACAGAAAAAAAATTGATTTAGGATATCATCACCTTAGAAACAAAGTGACCTAAGTGCTGTGTATAAGCACAGCACTTACGCCCTTTTGTTTCTAAGGCGACGATATATCTATTTTTTATGATTGTTTTCAATTTTTTTTCTGGTAATTTAATAATTTAATAATTCATTAGTGAAGAAGAAAGATAGAATTATTCTATTTTCTCAAATATTTTGGAAAGGAATGGAAATAGGCCTTTTTTCCCAAACACAGTTTTTCTAGAGAATTGCGAGAGTTACAAAAATGGATTGGCGTAAAAGGGACGTATCTCCATTGGTTTCCGTGATTTTTGAGGAAAAAGGGCGCAAAAAAACTCGGCTTTCGATCTTGTGATCACTTTTTCATGGAATATCTTGGGAACTAAGTGAGATAATGAAATTTTTTTTAGGAACCATTTTTATAGCTTTTGAAATTCTCTATAAAACCATCTTAGGATAAAAAGGGCGTATCTCCATTAGTTCCCGCGATATCGTCAAAAAAACTATCGGAACAAAAAGATCTAGGATGAATCGATTTTTTTTGCCTTTTTTTGAAAATTTCTCAGAAGCTAAGCGAAATCGCAAAATTTCGGTAGATACGTTTTTGTAGCACTTAAAATATCATTGAGAGAAAAATTCGAACAAGATCGCTTTATCTCGTTTAGTTTCTAAGACATTTTCCAAAAACTAAAAAAAATTTAGATACTTCCTAAAAAAAAAGAAAAATTAATTTTTTTGTCATTTTTTTTTTTAATATCTCGGAGACTAAGTGAGATAGCGCAATTTCACTTCGATCTTTCTTTGTAGCTCTTAAAAATTTCTATGAAACCATCTCAGGACAAAAAGAGCGTATTTCCATGAGTTTCCGAGATATTCTAAGAAAACAATCACAAGAAAAAATCTAGGATAAATCAATTTTTTGTAGATTTGTAAAAATATCTGTGAAACTAAGCGAGAATCACAATTTTACCTGAATCAATGCTTATAGCTTTCAAAATTCTCTACAAAAAAAGATTCGGGCAAAACCACTCTATCTCGCTTAGTTTCTTAACTATTTCCCAAAAAAGAAGTCAATTTTTTTTTTTCTTCTGCAAATTCTCATTCTCTTCTCAATCGATAATTCTGCAGGGCATCCGGTTTGCAAAAACCACTAGTCCCATTCTCAAACTGCCGAATGAAATGTACAGGAGTATAAAACCTGTAACGGAAGGCCATGAGATCGTTTATTTCCGGTTGGGGGCATTTGAGCGGATTTGAAGATCATTTCAATTATAAAATCATTCAAACTCATTCATGAGTAGTTCAAACGATAATGCAAAATTATCAATGATAAATAAACTGCGGTTTGTTCTCTTTGTACGAATTAAATTAATTTAATTATAGATGAGACGGGGGCAAAATGGACCTGTTGATCAAAAACGTTTGGGATTTTTTTAAGAATGAAGGTCTTTCCGAAAAAATTCGAAAAAATTCGCCGAAAATCTCCACATATTGGAGCATCTTCTCAATTTTTTTCAAATTTTTCCATGAACTCCTTCACTCCGAAAAAAAAATCCTCAATCATATTTCTCCAAAGCTCCATTTTGCCCGGTTTTTCGCTACTTCAGCAGATTTATGCATTAACCATAACACAATGAGCATTATGAATTTGTGAAATGAAAATTATGCAACAATGTGGTATAACTTCAGATATTCTGTGTAGAATATCCATTGAGTCCAATCGACTGAGCCTCATTATTAACGCAGACCACTGCACTAATTGCTCAAGCATCGTTGGAGACTTCTCTAAAATACTTGTCTTTTTTCTGCCTTTTTAAAAAAGAAAAAAAAAAGAATTCATTTCACTCAAATGAACACATTCTCTGGGCTTTGCACACGCTCTCGTGCACCTTTGAAACTCAATATTCGGATGAAATCCTTTGAACACTATGTGACAATGAAATTATGATTTTGAGGAGGAGAGAAAATTTCGTTCATTTTCGGAGAAATGATATTTTATTCATTTCCTTTTCGTGAATATTTTGAAAAGTAAGCAAAATAGACACTTTTGTAAAAAATTTGCAAGAGCTACAAAAAAATTGGAGCATAAGGGCTTATCTCCATTAGTTTCTAAGACATTCTTAAAAACAAATAATGAAAAATCGAACTTTTTCCTTTTTATCTCTTCACCACTAAATTCTGACTCATCACTAAGAAATAAAATGAAAAGAAAAATTAAATCTCTTGAGTCATTTGTATTATCTACGTAATCTTCACTTTTCTCAAGCAAAAAGAAAAAAGTTTCCCACAATAAACAAAAACTATGGAAACGTAATAAAAGAATGAGGATTCAACGGAGAATTCATTGAGCATAAAGCAGAAAGAAAAGTGGAAAAAAAGAAGACACACCTCATCATAATTATCGTTGTTGCCTTGAGCATCTTATATAACACACATTCAGAAATTATATCGTCACCTTAGAAACAAAAAGGTGTAAGTGTTATGTTTATATATAGCACTTATGCCACTTTCTTTCTGAGCAAATGAACAAATTATATCGTCATTTGAGAAATAAAGGGGCGTAAGTGCTATACTTGGACATAGCACTTACGTCACTTTCTTTCTAAGGTGGAAACAAAGGGGCTTAAGTGCAATGAAGAAAGTTATTACTAATTGACGTTATTTCAAGTGACCTTGAGTCCCACAGGATTGTAATCGCACTATTTCCCTTTTTTGCTTGCGAATGGAAGCTATGTAATCATCAGAATTTTCGATTGTAATTTTTTTGATAGAAGATACTTCAAACGATCTAAATAGAGAGAAAATGATATTTTTAGCGCATGTCTCTGTGTGCATATAAGTTTCAATTACACCGAAACGGTTTTACAGAAAAATTCCATATTTTGTGGAAAACTTCCTCTCGACAAACTCTATTTTTTAAGCTTTATTTGAAGAGAATGCGATCAGTACTTTTTGAGATATGTTCATTTTTCGAAAATCAGCTTTTAATAGAATTTTCGGAAACTATTCAACTGATGTTATTTATACTCATATGTTATCTCGAGAGTTGTATCAGTTAGATGCCTGTGAATTTTGAGCTTATTTGCATGATTAATTCTCGAGTTATTGCCATTTTAATGAATTTTTCAAAATTTGATATTTTGATGATGATTTTAAAAAAGTTGTATCACTTCCATTCGGAAGCATATTGCTGAAGTATTAGCAGAAAAAGCTATATAATTTGGAGATCAATACTATTATCCACTTGTTTTTAAATCAAATTCTCTCATTGCATAATTACTTAAAGTATCCTTGAAATAATGAAAATAAATTTTGACTAGTGATTTTTTGAGGCCTTGAGCATGACACAATAGGCCCGGCCATTTAATGCCATTAGAGGTGCATTTTCTATTGTTGGGCGTAACAATCACGGGTAAAGCAAGCAATTAAACTGCGCCCACAATTTTTTTTTCATTTTTACAAAGAAAAAAATTCATTGAAAAAAGATGTGAAAAATTTGTGGACATTTTTGTGAATAATTCAGAAACCATTGGGTTTAGGGGAAAAATTCAAGTGATCTTTTTTGTAGAGAATTTCAAGAGCTACAATAAAGATAATCTCAAAAATTGCGCTATCTGGCTTAGTTTCCGAGTGCCTGTTATTTAAGAATTACTCAAAAAAATTGACTCATCTTCTTTTACTTTTTTATTTCTGAATCATCTTCTATTTGGGCAATTGGAGGAAAAATCGTTGAGCCAATCAAAAGGCGAATGAGTACCAACGATAACAATAATCACTCATCGTTCATCTACATTATAAGAATGAATTTTTCTTATCCATCACCATGTCCAGTAACTATCAATCAATTTATTGCCATGACCCATTTTCGTTCTAATAAATTAAATGGATTTTTTTTTCCATTACGAGTTTATTGTGATATGTGGAAGAGAGAACTTACCCATTTCCTGACAAGAGTCGTAAGTCTGATGCCCGTTTACACGCATCTTATGATAACTCGCAATTTCTTTCTCATTATTTTTAGAACCAATTTCTGCACCTGGAACAAATGAATATTTCAATAAAACTTTTTTTTTGAGAATCTCTTATAAAATACTGGAGATAAGCCCTTTTCGGCTCAAAGCTCTTGAGATGCTCTAAAAAAAAGGATTGGGGCAAAAAGGCGTATCTCCATTAGTCTCCAAGATATTTGATGAATAATCATAAACATATGATAAACTGATAAAAATCGTGTTTTTTTCATCTTTTTTTCAATTTATTATATATTTAATAAATGCAAATAATATTGTTTAACCAACTTTCTAAATTCCATTATAGCGATGAGACTTCGCGGAATTAATTTTCATAAATTTCACTATTTTTTTTCTTCTTTAATTTAAATTACTTTCTAAAAATCTTAATATTCGATTCTCATGAAATTAATTATATTAATTTTTCCCCTTTTTCTCTGTTTAATAATTTAAATACTTAATCAAATCTTAACATTTTTATTTTCTCAATTATTTATTTATTTATAGAAATCATGACTTTTAATTTTACTTCAATAAATTATTATTTTTTTCATGTTTTTTTTTTAACTGCTTTTACTGGTATTGAATTTATTTCAATGAAATCGATATGTTTTACTGTATATTCGCTTGAATTAATTCAACGGGATTGATATCGTTGAGTTTACTATTTCTTCCAGTTTAAAAATTAAAAAAAAAAATTTTCCTTCAAAGTAATACCTTTGATAAAGAATACGGTTGATAGAATAGAAAAAAATGAGGATTTGTAGGATAGTTTTCAATTAATTGCTGATAATTCGGGAGACTGTGCTTTTTCTTCTATTATTTAGTTGAAATGCTGTTTTCTTCGCCAATTGTTTTTAAATAATGGGTCAACCCTGTAATTTTTTAGTAATTTCGTTATTTTCGTACGATTTAAGGCGTTTCATTCCCACCACCGCTATTTTCAGTAACTTTGATAATTCATATCTCATAAACTAAACGGACAAAAATTATGAAAAAAGTCCGAAAAATGTAAAAAAATATCATCTTTGATATGGCATCAGAAAAACTTATTTTTACTCGATGTAGATTTCGAAGGTTTTGTGGGAAAAAAAAATTGTGAGAATTACGAAAAATTTAAGCAATGAGTTACTGTTTCACATCATCATGAAATATAAGGCTCAAATTTAAAACCAGTAAGCATTGACCTGAACAGGCTTTGCCTTATTGGTCATCACTGCCGATTGCCCGGTTAGCTTGTTTATTTAACTCCTTAAACGTACGTAGAACTACTGCTTTCATTTCCACACGATGGGCCTTATAAGAAAATCATTTTTTTCACTATTTCAAATGTTTAAAAATTATATCTACTAGTTTTTTTTGTAATTTTTTTATGATTATTTTAGGAAAAGGTGGAGTAAAACAAACATTCCAATTGAATGGTTCGAGATAGAGATTTTCTAATTATTCCATTGAAAAGCTGAGAAAATTTTAGATGAAAAATCTATATCAAAATTATTATTTTTTCTATTTTTTTGAAAATTTTACCTTTCTGGTTAAGTATTGAAAAATTTACTCTTTTGTCGATATCTTCGGTTCTATTAGTCCTTCCTCATCGATTAATGTGGTTCAAATTTTTTTTTCTATCAATATTTCAAATATCTTATTGTACCTTTTCTGAAAATCAGTTTTTGCCCTATAAGTACTTGAAAAGTGGAGAATTCTTTTTCTAATTACAGAAATCGATGGAAAATTAGCTCACCTTTTATCTAAGATGAGCCCCAGGTACGACCAATAGAGCTAGAGATATTCCCCCAAAAAAAACTGAAATTTTTGAAAAAAAGGAAGGTTTTATCATTAAATCTTGAGTAAAAGATGAAATTTTTTATGAAAAATTAAAATAAATAACTTCTGACATATGATTTCCATGGGGAATTTTCTCAGCTTTCCATTGGAATCATCAGAAAAAACCTATCTCCAATGTTTCCATCGAATTCAAGTGATTTTCATCCCATGAAATACCAAAACTAACACGTGTCCGTTTTACCCCTTACGTCCATTTTATCCCATCTTCCCTTAATTTTCCACGAATATCTCAGAAACTAAGCGAGATAGCGTAATTCTGCCCCAATCCTCTTTTTATAGTTGAAATGCTCTACAAAGATGTTTCAGAGCAAAAAGGGCGTATCTCCATTAATTTCCGAGATATTCTCAAAAAACGAAGAGCAGAAAAATATACTTATCCACTTTTCCCTCTCCACTCCTCAATTATCAAGATAAAAAAACCATTCAAATAATTATCATGACGTCATGAAGGTCAATGAGCGTTTAACGACGATAAAATTTCAAGTGCTCATAATTTTCGTCTAATCAGAATTCAATAAGAGTGCTTGAAACATTGTGAAAGACTGAAATAAATTCTTCCATTACATTGAATATCTCGGAATTTAAAGAGATTTAATATTTTTATTTCATCTCATAAAAAAAAAAAAAAAAAGAAGAAGATTTTCAACTTTGGGGTCAACTGAGGTCCTCGCAGGATATTAAAAATAACGTAAAAAACATTGACACCTGTGGCTTGGGGACCTCAGGAACTGGTGGCACAAACGAGACGCTGAAACGTAGTCGTTGTGGTATGCAGTTGGCACGCACTAAGGGGGGGGGGGGGGGTAGAAGGGGAAGAGAGAGAGAGAGTCGATATTGGGATATCCCAGGAGGTAGACAAGAGTGCTGCGAATATAGTGGAAGCTGGGGTAAAATGGACCTCCAGGATGACATGATTCATGAATTTTTTTCGGAGTGGAAGGAATTGTGAAAAAATCTAAAAAAATTTGAGAAGATGCTTCAATACATTGACGATGTTAATGAATTTTTTCAAATTTTTTCGAAGACTTCTTCACTCTCAAAAAAAATCCCGAATCAATTTTTAATCGCAGGATCATTTTACCCCGGTCTTCTACACATGGACGAATAAAAATGTACGGGATTGCGAGTTAACGCTGCGGTTATAACCGCTGTATATTGGAATAGTTAAACCAGACGTGAATTTTATTGCACATTTATTATTTTCATGGCTCTGCAGCGATTAGATTCGTGCAACTATTACGTTATTGATTTTATGTGGGAGTTTAATGTTATATCTGGAGAAATTCCTTATCTGTGAAGATGGGAGGAAATAGAATTAGCTATTTGCATGAGATTTTCAGAGATTTTTTTTGTTGTAGTTTCTGAGAGATAGTTTTAGTATTTTATACCATGAAAATTACTCGAAATCGATGGAAATATTGGAGATAGGTATTTTTTTGATGATTTCGTTGGAAAGCTGAGAAAACTTTCCATGGAAAACATATGTCAGAAATTCTTATTTTGAGATTTTCAGAAATTCCATCTTTTGCTCAAGATTTCTGTTTTTGAAAAATTTCAATTTTTTGGGAATATCTCTGATTTTATTGGTCGCAGCAACCTGGGGCTGATCTTAAATTGAAGGTGAGCTCAATTCCTATCGATATATGTGGTCTGAAATTATCAATTTTCCAAATACTCATAAGGCAGCAAATGATTTTCAGAAATTTACCTATAAGTATTTGAAAAATTGATTTTGAAAAAATTTGAACCGCATAAATTGATGACGAATGAGCTCGCCTTCCATTTGAGATCAATCCCAGGTCGCTACGACCAACAAAATATTTTGGAATGGTTTTATGAATCTTGAAATAGTTGTATGAAGTCTTTCCATTTCGGAACGTACAAAAAATGATGACACAAAGAAACCAATATATCAATAAGAAATCTAAAATTGAAAATAAAATACAGTGAACGAGTTTCTGCGAAGCATGTCGTTTGCCGACTCTTTTGTAATTTCCTAATCTTACAGATCTCAACTCCACTACTTGTTTATTGATGTAATTGCAATTACTCACAATTGTATTTCTCTCATTTCAAAATAAACACCGTCAGAAAAAAAAACGACCGATAAAACCGGAGATACCGCCGAAAAAGTTATTTTTTTTTATTTTAGAAGAGTATCTCTCTGAAACTTGGCTATATTTTCTGCAGAAAATGAAATTTTCAAAAAATCGAAAAAAAAAATTTTGACACATGTTTTCGAACTAAAATTTTCTTAACTCTCCTATGAAATCATCAAAAAATCTCTATCTCGAACTGTTCAATTGGAATTTACGTATCTCACTTAGTTTACGAGATATTCTATTAAGGATGATGACAAACATAATTTTACTTATTCAACTGAATTTGAATAACGCAAATTTGGGATGAGACGTTATTTTTCGAAGACATTGATGGACATCAATGGAAACATTGCTTAATTAAAATAAAAATTCAATTTGATCGAACTTTTGTCTCTCTATAAAAAGTCACAGAAATATCGCCCACGAGACACTTCAGGATAGTATTTTATAACTTTTACCACTCGGATCAAGTGGGTCATGGCTTTTTTCAAAAAAAAAAAAAAAATGTCCTGCCCGTATGCGACACTCGTGTGTCCCAAGTAACGCGTATGATTTCACGCGGGAATTCGTCACGCGCGTGAGAGTGGGGGCAAAATGGGCTCCCGAGGTAAAATGAATCGGGATTTTTTGAGGGGTGAGGGGGTCTGCGAAAAATTCTGAAAAAATTAGGGGATAAGCGTGATATGTTGGTGCTTTTACTCAAATTTTTTCAGATTTTTTCAATGAAGTGCTTGATTTTGAAAAAAAAAATTCTGGTTCATTTTGTGTTATAGGTCCGTTTTGACAAGGTTTTTATCACTCGGGTGATGATGACTGGTCCTGGGTGGCTGTATTTATCACTCCAGCGAGGATAATGAAAGAAAAGGGGGGAAAAAAAGTCGAGAGAGTTACGATTGCATCCGGATGAAAATTGTTTCACGGTTTATGATGATGTTATCAACTCATTTTAAAGTAATTTTGTGGAAAAGTTATGAAAGTTCCATTTTTTACAGACATCAAATTTTTATTTAGACATTTTTCAAGAGAGAAAAAAATTGAAATTTTTTTTTTAACCTCTAGATAATTCCAAGGAAAATTGTCTAAAATTGAAGAAAACAAAATTATTTTTTTTGAATTATCTCACGAAATTTGCGAATTTTCTTGAGTTTTTTTTATTTTTACAATTTGTAATAATGAAAAAATTCGATTGAATTTCTTTTCAATTTATTAAACAATTTTCTTACAAAGCGCTTCTTTTCTTCGTTCAACCCTGAGCTTTTATTCTTAACCAATGAATTAAAAAAAAACGATTTTTATTCTCCAACGACCTGTTTTATTCGCTTTGTCGCATCGTATATATTTGCATTCTGCTGACAATACGTAAAGTGAAAACGCGTGATTAGAAACTACGATGCCGTTCACCGTAAATGTATAACAGTTGAGGGAACCTCGATGTATACGCTTTTTTTTTGCCTTGGGAGAGAAATATGAAGAAGACAACAGGATAGGAAAAAAAATTAGCGCCAGTAAAAAAAATTACTGAATCTGTCCTTCTCCGAGATTACGACAATCTATTATTTGATTGCATTAGAGACAAAGGGGCGTAATTGCTAGAAATGATATATTTGAGAGTGAAAGGGGCGTATCTTTGAACTCATTTCTTTCATCGAGATTAGAATACTCGGATTCATGCATTTTTGAAGGAAACAGAAGGGCGTAAGTGCTGGAGATAAGTCTTTTTTCATCTGAGAAAAAGGCATTTATAAGTGAAGAGGGAAGCGGAGTAAAATGGGGATTTTGTGAAAAGGGTTTTAGATGGATTTTATCTGACGATTCCATCCAAAATTTGAGGAAATTTCACGAGAAAAAGATGTGACGAAATTTTTTTTTTTGAATTTTCAGCTAATTCTAATTTTTCGGGGGGTAATTTAAGGCGTTTACTTGTCGATTTTGGAAAAATTTCAATTTTTTGAGGATTTCTTCGGTTCTATTGATCGTAGCGTAAAAATTCTCAATGAAGGTGGAGGGTAACATCATTTGCCATCGACCCATGAGATATCGAAATAAAAATTTTTAATTTTGGATTGACTTATAGTCTGTTTTGTGAAAATCAATTTTTTTGACCATAACTATTTCAAAAATCGATGAAAATTAATTGAAAACACCATGAATCGATTGCAATGGATCTCGCCTTTCACCTTTCATTCGAATTGCTAAGATATGATCATTAGAATCAGAGATGTTCCTCAAAAAATAACAATTTTTTCAAATAGAAAGGATTTGACGCCCAATTCTCCTCCAAAAACCTCGAATTTCCAAAAGAATCTGCAAAAATCAATTTCAACAGGTATTTTCCACCGTAAATTTCCTTAGCTTTCCATCGGAACTATCAAAAAAAATTCCATCTCTCATCGTTCCCCCGAAATTTCCATTTTACCCTACATCCCCTATCGAATTCCTCAAAAATCGGAAAATCATTAAATTAATTGGAAAAAGTTGGATAAAATGGGGATTCTAATGCAACAGCTCGGCATAGAATTTTCTTGATGATCCCAGTGAAAATTTGAGAAAATTTCCGGTGGTAAACATGGGTCAGAATCTACTGGTCGTCAAAGTTATGAAAGTCCGCCATTTTGTGCAAGGATTGGAGAAATTCTTCCCCAAAATGGCTGGCGCTCAAAAAAAATTCTAAAAATACGTTCCGACCTATAATTTCCATCTCAAATTTCTCCAGCTTTCCAACGAAACCATAGAAAAATTTTTATCTCAAATATTTCTCCCAATTCCCCCCGATTTTCCATCACCTCCCTCCTTTTTTCCTTAGCAAAGTAGGGAGATACTCATTTTCCCTTTTCCTGAATCAATAACACTTAAGGATGTTAGGGCGAGTTGGTTGGACAAAACCCTAATTTTTCTGTATAAAATCGTAAATAACAACGTATACATAATAAATGTCTCAGAAATCATTTTCCTAATGTCTGAAGAATGTAATGAGGAACAAAATAAGCCATAGAAACAAAAAATTGATTGAAAATAGAAAAATTGGCTGCATTTTTTCCATATTTCAAATTTCTCAAAATTCAAAAAATGTAAAAAATGCAGCCAATTTTTCTATTTTCAATCAATTTTTTGTTTTTATGATTTATTTTGTCCCTTAGTACATTCTTCAAACATTAGCGAAAATGATTTCTGAGACATTTATTATGTATACGTTTGGTATTTATGATTTTATACAAAAAATTGAGATTATGTCCGACCACCTCGCCCTTACATCCTTATTAATAATAATACATTGTCTATTTACAGAGCGTATTCAAATAGCATCGGGGTTATACTGGTTTTTGAGTTGGACGAGGTCGTGGGTTTCCACAGGTAAGTACCTTGCCACTGTTTAAAAAGACGAAGGAAACGTACCAGGAGGTCAGTCAACTGCAATGCGATGCAAGGCGTTTTGCATTTGCATGCCACACAGAGGCGTAGCAAACTGAAAGAAAGAGAGAGGACGAGAGAAAGAGCTGGAGAGTGCTCGAGGGCGATAGAATTTCTTGCGCCTTTTTTCTTCATTTTTTATTGGAAAAAAAAGCTCAGAAAATACCGTGACTGAATCCTTTGAATTCCTCGAGACAAAATAAAAATTACAAAAATTTTCTTGTAAATGGAAGAGAGTAGGCAAACGATTTGATATTTTTTTGGGAGCCTAGGCCTTCATGGAGCGAATCGAAAAAATTCAACGACAATGTAGACATGTTAGAGCATCTTCTCAATTTTTTCCAGAATTTTTCAAGAAGTCCTTCACTCAAAAAAAAAATCCTGGATCATTTTTCATTATAGGTCTGTTTTACCCAGATCTCTTCCACAAAAGGATTTTCCACTATTTCTGGGGATAAATTGAATTTTAAAATGAAAACGTCATAGTTCTTCTGAAGAAATAGAAAATTGAATGAAAATTTTTCTTTACAAAAAAAAAACAAAAAAACCAATTCAAATTTTCAGAATATATCATAAAATGCGGTTTCTGATGGAGCGGTTGGAGATCCACATTTTCTGACTATTTCATCAAAAAAGTGAGAAAATTTCACGTGGAATTTTCAGAAAAATCCGCCATTTTGTGGAAGAATTCGTCCAATTCGGGCACGAAATGGGGGACTTCGCTGAAATCCCCCAAGAATCGATTGTGTCACATGTTTTCCAAGTGAAATTTTCTCAGTTTTCTCATGAAACTAGAAAAAAAATTCCAAAAAATTATTTATCCCAGTTTCCTCTCAAAAGATAGAAAAAAGGAGAGCGAATCACGAAAAAAAGTTCATAACATCCATAAATGCTATCATTTGTTTTCTCTGGATTACGTAATGATTAATGCCTCTGATAATGAGATTTAACCGATTAGAGAAAACTCGTGATAACGTTTAATCCCTAGAGCTCATTATTGCATGAGAATGTAAAATTCTAGTGATAATTTTCCGTGAATTCAAACTGAAGCATTGAGTCATAATTGGAGTTGAATAATACCTAGATTATGGCCTCTAATTTTTTTTATAGATAAAAGGAACTTTGTCACTGGCAAACAAAAATAAAGATAAGAGTACGCTCATTATCGTTGTCGTGACAATAGAGAAAAGAGATAGAAAGAGAGAAAAGTGGAAATATTGAGGATACAGAGGAATAATATCTATATATATATTATACATATATTGTTTTCTTTCGAGAGAGTTAACCGAGCAACGTCGTCATGGCTTTATATCGTGAGATTCCGTGGGAACCGAGCACAGGGAACTCGACCCTTTATAATGCTGAAGGATATGTTTAAATTTAATTTCAGATTTTTTTTTTTATCAACTGAGATATCTTTGACATCTCACATATTTTATTCATTATTTTTGAAAAAAAAAATACTTTTTTATAGAAACAAAACTTTTTTCTCACATTGATAAATAAAGAAAATCGTTCAAATATTAAGAAACAATAATACTTTCCCTGAAAAAATGAGTTGAGAAGAGAAAAAAAAAATTTTTGTTGATAGAAAATCGAAGAAACTCTTCTTTTTCTTATCATTTAATAAAAAAAATTAATGAAAAATTAAACTTCTCATATGAACATTAGATCTTCTAAAAATGGAGATCGATATTTTCTATCGAGAAAATTGATTTTGGCTCATGAAAATTGAAAGAAAAACAAAAAGAAACTATTTTTTTCTTTCAAACATAAGTTTTTCAATGAAATTGGGACAATTCTTTTTTTCGTCATTTATTTTTTGGAGAATAGTTCAGATATTAATGGAGATACGTCGTTTTCATTCTAATCCAATCTCGTAGCTCTCGAAATCCTTCACAAAAAGAGGACTCAGAGTAAAAATGGCGTATCTCCATTAATTTTTTAGATTTTCATAACAAATAAACGACAGAAGAAATTGTTTTTTTGAGAATATCTGGCAAATTGATGGAGATAGGCCCTTTTCGCTCTAATCTTTTGTAGCTTTTCAAATTTTCTACAAAAGTGTCTTTTGGCAAAAAAGGGCTTATCTCCTTTAATTTCCATGATATTCTTTAAAAAAAAGATATTCAGAAAAATTGTTTGTTCCTGTTTCATTTCTTCGCCACTGGATTCTTTATTTTCCGTTAAAATATCTTTATGAAAAATGAATTTTATTCATTAAAAATTCGACTTTTCAATCGATAAATTCAAATAATTTCAAAACATTTCTTGATAACGTCCATTCTTCAACGACTCATCGAGAATGATCTATAGACACTGTTTATGACGCAATGTAAACATGTTTTCAACTGTTTTTGGCAGTGAGTAGATTATTCCAATTTTAGTATACGATGTTTACAATTTTCATCACGAACCATTTGAATCCTCGCGAAATTATCATTTTTCCCGTTTAAAAGAGCGGAGAAATCTCAATATTTACTCGAGAATTTCGTTACTTATTCATCGATAAATATTTACTCGTCTCCACGTTTTTTTTTCTCGAAATGAAGGACAATTTTTTTAGCTGTGAACACTGAATGTCACTTCTTTTCTCATTTAATGAAAGAGAATAATTACGTAAATGTCGCAAATAGTTAATTTTTAAAGAGTTTTTTCATGAATTGTTTCATTAAAGAAACGTGGAAAATGATATGGAGATACGCCTTTTTTGCCCTAAGATGGTTTTATAGTGAATTTCAAGAATTATAGAATGAATTGAGGCAAAAAGGGCAAATCTCCATCATTTTTGCATATATTAAGTAAAAGTGATTTCAAAGAAAAAAATCTGTTTAGAAGAACCACTTTATTTTTGTCATCATTTTTTCAGAATTTCTCAGAAACTAAGCGAGATAGAACGTTTTTATCCGAATGCATTTTTGTAGCTCTTGAAATTCTCTACAAAGGTTCTCTCAATGCAAGAAAGGCGTATCTCCAATATTTTTCGAGATATTTCCCAAAAACTAGAAAGAGTTCAGAAGTAAAGACAAAAAACTAAAAAAATCTGCTTTTCATCAGTTCTTCGAGTATATCTCGGAAGTTAAGCGAGATAAAGCGCTTTTATCCAAATGCATTTTTGTAGCTCTTGAAATTCTCTACAAAGGTTCTCTCGATGCAAGAAAGGCGTATCTCCAATATTTTTCGAGATATTTCCCAAAAACTGAAAAGAGTTCAGAAGTGAAAACAAAAAACTAAAAAAATCTATTTTTCATCAGTTTTTTGAGTATATCTTGGAAACTAAGCGAGATAGAGCGATTTGGCCCAAATCCATTTTTGTAGCCCATGAAATCCTCTACAAGTCTCTTAGGATAAAAAGAGCGTATGTCCATTATTTCCCGAGATATTCCCCAAAAAACAGAAAAATCGGTAATGAAGAGGTAAAACAGCTGTCAATATTCAACAAAAAAAATTGGTAAAGGGGAAGTAGAGCTCTGCCAACTAAAAGTGTTTATTTTTAACATTTTAAATCCGATTTTTTGGATCATTTTTTAGCTATAGCTAGTTTCAACTGTCGTATTAACTATAATAACATGAAAATTTGATTTTATTAAAATTTAAAAACATGATTGTTGAATATTTTTTCCTCATCTCCATTTAAATAAAACATTAATTACGCAAATGCGCCGAATAGTTTTGAGTACGTGAGACCCTCCAAAAAAAAAAAAAAGGCTCGTGACCGGATTGTGAAAAAAATTTTGTCACGGAAGTCGACCTACCTTCCGGCGTCTCAGCGAAGAAATCGAAAGGAATTTTACGGTCACTCCCCGTCTTCTTTTTCCATTCACCATGCGAAAGAAAGAGTGAAGTATGATCCTTTTAAACGAATAAGAATATTTTCGTAATCCAGTTCCTCTTCACAAAATTAAAAAAATAAAAAAAACACGTAGTAAAAACTCGTTTTTCCGTATTTAAACACACAAGTTTGAATGAAAGAAGAAAAAAATGAGGAAAAAAAAGGTGAATTACTCAATTTTCCTGAAGGGTAAAGTGACCTCGATGGCTAATTGGCTAGTGTAATTTTCGGATTAGTTGAGAATTATTATTGGCAGGAGGATATCCGCACTCTCGAAGCCTCAGCCAGGTACTGGCGAGGCCAACAGGTGAGTCGTGCCAACAGTTGCCTCAGTGACGAGGCTCGGAATTCCCCCCTCCCCCCTTTCCCCCTTCCCCTTCACCCAAATTTATTTCTCGCGCCCAAAAAAAAGGTGATTTTTTTTACTCAAAATTTTTCTAAAAAAGAAAAAAAAATTGAAAAAGCAATAATTAATTTTTTTTTTTTTTAAATTAATTTTTTGGATTCGATGTTTCTTTGGAGGGGGTAAAAAGGGGGGGGGGGCGATTTAAGGGGTTACGGGCCTGAGGAAGTGTTACCTGTCGACCACTAGACTTCCTCCGCTATTCAAGCGTTGTCCAATCAGCGTTGCTGCTTGTTGGACAAAATAAATCTAGACACGTTAAAAGCCCGTTGCACGCGACTTTGGGAATTAGAATGAAGGCGAAAGTGAGATATTGAGGTAAACGTGTTTGAGTAAGTAAATGAGAGTGAATTTTTCATTTTTATTATCGAGGAAATTGGTGAGAATAAATAGAAAGAAAATTTATTGTTGTTTTTGAATGTGCTTGGCCTTGAACATCGGTAATGCGAGAATTACAGCTGAAATTATCGATTAGTTATTTCTTTTTTTTGGATGGAAACCGTAAAAGTAGAAAATTCAGGATAATCGCATTAGTTTATTGGAGTTTTAAAGCTTCTAACAATGGGTGAAGTGAGAGAAAGAGATGGAAAAATAATTCATCAAGAATTAAAGATATTTTTATTTTTTATTAATTCTTCCAAACCCTTTTCGGGTTTATTCAGATAATACATAATTTTTGGACTTTTTGAAAAAGTACAGTACATATAGATATTAGCATGTATAATGTAATGTTATATTATATTGTAATACTGCAATTTTTTACGAATTTGAAATTAGAGACATTAGGCTAGAGAAATTCGTTTTCAATTTGGATTTTGAAAAATTCAGTAGGGAAGAGGTTTTTTTGGTATTCTTCTGAGAATATCTCGGGAGCTAATGGAGATACGCCATTTTTACCTCAGTCCTTTTTTGTAGCTCTTGAAATGCTCCACAAAAACAGATTCTGGTGAAATTTCGTTGTCTTGCTTAGTTTCCGAAATATTTTCAAAAAACAAATGACAGAAAAAGTCGACTGATTCGAGATAAATTTTGTATTACAATATTTTTTTAAAGATATCACAGAAACTTAGCAAGATGGAGCGATTTAGGTCTGATCCTTTTCGTAGCTCTTGAAATTTTGTTCAAAAAAGGACTCAGACGAAATCGCTCTATCTCGCTTACTTTCCAAAATATTCTCCAAAAACTGAAGAAAACTCAGTGGTAACAAGGTTCGACTTCTTTTCATTAATTTTTCTCAAATATCTCGGAGACTACGCGACATTGTGCGATTTTGCTTCAATTCATTTCCGTAGCTCTTGAGATTTCCTACAAAAAGGAATTCAACCAAAATCGCCATATCTCGCTCACTTTCCAAGATATTTCTCCAAAACCAACAAAAGCTCTGAAGTAAATAAATTTTTTTCAAATATCTTGGAAAACAATGGAAATACGTCCTTTTGGCCCTGATCATTTTTATAGCTCTCGAAATTCTCTGCAGAAGCGCTTCAGGGTTAAAACGTCGTATTTTCTTCATTTATCGACATTTATTACATTAAGGTGTAACGGAGCGTCTCATATTTATCGAATTTTCAAACCAATTTGATGACATTTATCAATATTTTCATTATAGGAAAGTGGCAACGACTGGAGACGGAAATTAGGAAGTCGATATTTCTGATATTCAATGCAAAAAATCATAATTATTACTAAACAATGGATTTCGAAATTTGAAATTTACTGTATTTTCCGTTACCTTCTAAGAAAGATTCAAAAAAAAATTCGATTCTGTTTTATCTCTCGGAACTTTCCCCTAGCGATCGAGACACGAACTTCCTCACCCAAACCACACAGTCTCCCTCGTGGCGGGAATTTCAAATTCAAAAGTCATCGACATAACCAAAGAACCTTTTCCGTTAGGAAACATACTTTTGGAGCAAATATTCCTTTTTCAAAGAAATTCTGAAATTATTATTTTTCTTCAACAACACTCTCCGGAATTTCTACACAGCTGTAAGGCCAATAAACAATTTAAGGTATGACTATCACCAGAGGCTTGAAATACGAAAAATTTGAAAAAATTCAGAGATATTTTTCACCGGAAACCCAACAACTTTTCCTCATGGTGAAAAATTTTCTGACCCGTGGAATCCGAGATATTGAATTTCAAAAAGTGCATTTTTCCCATAAGAAAACGAGTAAATTGAGTCGCGATTCAATCATTATACATTTAAAGAAAAACGGCATTTACGGAGCTTCTGAAAAAATTGTAGTCCATAGTCACCACTTTTAAGAATTTGAGACCAAAATCAGTTGTTTCTGACCCATAGTTTTGGAGAAAAAAAAATAAATGATTAATAGCAGGCCAGCACCGCTGTGTACGTACACGCGGTCGCTCTGTATGTGTGTACAACTACAGGAGTATTATCTAGTGTGCGCGCATACGTATACGCGCACATTAGTGTGCGTAGGCAGGCCCGTACCAGAATTTTAAAAAATGGTTCTTCGAAAAAAAAATCAAAATATTAGTAGATATAATTATTTTGATTAAATTATGCTTTCATATGAAAGCAAGAAATTATTGAGGCTGAATAGCATTATAGGTTGAACAATTTCTCCCTCCTTTGGTTGTTCCAAATGATTTTTTCCTAACCTCCCTTGCCCCCACGCTTAGTGGTGACGTGAGCGATAGTCTTACCTTAAAGCTCACTTTTTCCTCAATATAATAATACTTCCACTTTTGGATCTTTTGGACATTCATCCTACCATGCAGAAAATAGTACTCTGAGCAGTTTATTATTTCAAGAACTATAGCAGCCCCGCTGTAATTTATGTTCCTCTGGATTAATCTTTATGAGGAGAATATCGAGAGCAACGAAAATTCCAAATTTGTCTCAGACCCACTAACTGGGAGCATATTTGGCGCTTATATTTGATTTTTTTTTTTTTTTTAACGCTAGAACTAGTTCCGTGGGATCCTGAACTGCAATGATCCAATGCCCCATTTTCCTTCATAACTATTTTCATGAAGAAAATATCGGGAATAATAAAAAAATCCAAATTTGCTGGTCAGACCCCCTAATGAGCAGACTAACTTCAACTCAGACAAGTATTGTTGGCAGCTCATCTCAATTTTTCAATAACAATCGCTGGATCTAGTTCCGTGGAATCCTGAACTGCAATGATCCAATGCCCCGTGGTCCTTTATAACAAATTTTGTAGGAAAAGTATCATGAGAAACAGAAATTCAAGATTTGCAGATCAAATCCACTAATCGGGAGACTAATACTCAGCTTCGACAAGCATTTATGGTGGCTCATTTCAATTTTTCCACTTATTGGATTAACAATTGCTGGATTAAGTTCCGTGGAATCCTGAACTGCAATAATCCAATGCCCCATGGTTCTTCACATTCATTTTTATGAGGAGAATATCGAGAACGACGAAAATTAATTCATTTCATCCTTAAATTTGAATTGAGCCTATGAGACAAGAATCAAATATCACCACATTCTATTATTATGTATTCTCTCCTGGAATACGGAACTAATTGAGTGCAATAGAAACCTTTATAACTGGAAACTTCAGTCAGCTTTCAATTAGCTAATGGTAAGAATATTGTTAATAAGCCCCCTTGAGTTGAACATCTTGCTCTGCTAATATATACAGCTATATTCACATTTAAATTCCTCTTTCAATAGTTTCAACTTCTGTGTAATTCATAAGTATTATGTCTAAATACGATATCTGTTTACTTCAAATTTATCAGAGGTTGCAAGGAAAAGTTATTGACTTCATCTCAAGCATAAATCCAAGAAAAATTAGAGTTCCCTCCGCCATTATCACGAAAGCAGAACCCTTTCTACTTCAATTCAAACTAATTCGCGACTTCCCACAGAGTTTTAACACAATGAGGACCTGAGATTGACGGAATTCCCAGTAGTATAAAATGAAGAATGGAATCTAGGTCACGTAGTTGAAGTCAAGTCTCAATTCATGTGTTTCCTCCATTTTTTATCTTTTTTCTTTGGCAGTATAAAATTGCCTCTCCATCGAAGGGACTCATTCTTTCTTCTAAAACTTCTTTTTCTCTGTTTGCTCCCGAATGGAAGCTTTACTATGGCTAAAATTTTTGACTTGCAGTTTTTGGCTGCAAGAGACCTGAAATCATCTGAAGAGTCCTACAATCGTATTTAGAAAAAATGTCTGCCTGCATGTGTGGTACATGTAAGTGACTATATTTGTATGCTCAAACATGTATCACTGGAAACGACAAAAGTTGTACCTAAAGATATCATATTTTGACGGTTTATTTCTTGTGATGAATCCTTTCTTTTATGTCCTTTTCGCTTGAAATCCGTCCAATAGTTTTCACGATCTGATCGATTTGTCATTTTTTTAAAAATTAATTTCCCAAAAAGTTTTTGATTGATTTTTCCTAGATTGAACCATAACATTTGACATCAGATTATGTAAGTGTGTAAATTTCGTCAGATTATTCTGGTAGTGATTTTTCACGTTATTTCGATTTTAATGGTTTTTCATGGTAAATGTTGTGCCCTCGATAACAATCGAAATAATAAAGATAAAAAATTTCAAATTTGGCTTATATCTCGGTTTTCTGAATCTATAGCTGGATATCATTCCTGGATAATATTGATGGGAAGATTCAAAGATATTATGATTTGAAGGATTCCCATTTTTTTTATTTTCTTGGAATTCAGAATAAGTTTCCAATGTAGTTCCTGAAGATGTAGTTATAACATTTGATTTCATATTATCTAACGAAAATTGTCTAACACTCCTCTAAAGCTCGGCTACAGCTCGGCTGAAACTCATCCAAAACTCATCTTAAGCTCGGCTCGAACTCTGCTAAAACTCATCTGAAGCTCGACTGAAACTCTAATATTATGAAACTTTCTTCATATTGGAAAATTGTAGAAATCAATGGAACCATCCGAACACTTCATCAATTGCGGTCCTATAATTTTTTCTAATCCAAAAAAAAAATCATTGTACGTTACATTCCATTGAGATTCGAATATTTTTTTTTGAAAATCAGCTATTGTGGTCACTCCTAAAATGCAAATTAATCAAAATCAAAAATTCGAATCGAAAGAACCAACGTTTCATCTGCTCTGTGTAGACCTCATCAGGGTGCATGTATTCATTATTTTAATCCATGTTTGTTAATAATTTATTTGACGTAATCTGCCAAGAAAATACCCTTCATGTTTTGTGTCATTATTAGGGCTGGAGACTTTAGTTATTATTTCGTCTGGTATAGTTGCTAGGCAGCCGCATTCCAAATGTGTCAAATAAAATTTGTTAGAATGTTGGAAAAATTGAAGAACATTAATAATTTGATGAAGAGAAGCTCACAAGGAATTGGAGGGGAATCTTAGGGGGATTTCAGGGAGAATTAGAGGAGATCTTGGGGGGAACTGGAGGGGGATCTCAGAGGGAATTCGTACTTTAACGAGGTTCCCTTGCATCCCATGTGAAAATTATTTTCTAATTTCATTACGTACGATTTTGTGAACACAAAGTTTAGAGCATTGTTCAGCTTGTAGAGAAGTTTTACAACAATTTACCGTCTTGAAATGAAGATATTTTATCTCAAACTAGTGATGGTTTATAGGTTAAACATTCTGTCCTATGGCATTAGGCATCAATTTTGAAATCGAATATCTCCATGTATAGACGGTTAATCGTTCTGAAATTTCTTTACGACTTAAAAATTGTTTCAAACTCCGTAGTAACAAAATTTTATTTACAAAAAATGGCAAATAATTTGTGCGTAACTCTTAAGCAGAGCTACGGTCTAAACTAAGCAAGATATAGCGATTTTATCCTTATCTTTTCCTGTAGAGAATTCCAAGAGCCATCAAAAAAGGATCAAGGCGAATTCACTCTATCTTGCTTAGGTTCCGAGATATTCTCCAAAAGTCAACGAATCATTTAGGAGGTTGAGGAGTGCCACGAGGGAACATCGTTGAGGGGTAAAACCACTGTAAAGGCCTAAAAAAAGGCGTTTTTTTGGATATTTTTTTCCCTATAGAAAAAGTGGCAATAAAATAATGATATTTAAGGGACTGATTGAGCTTATATTTGAGTTTCCAGGAAGAAAAATTCACCAAAAAATAAAAGAAAACTGACGACACAAGAGCCATTCTTGCGAGGCTCCTCGAATTCAAAACACTTTGCGGCACGCAGTGCAACTGATGCAAATTTCAATTGAAAGAAAAAACAAAAATTGGCTCAGTCTCAATACACACAGCTACAGAAATACGTAGAGAATTTCAAAAATTTGTTTTTCAAGGGATTGGTGACCATTTGAATGAAAAAATTCAAATTTCAACCAAAAAATCGGCAACTTTTTATCAATAAAAAATGTGCAAATCAATTTTTTGAAAATCCCCTACGTATTTCTGTTCGAAATATTGTTTTCAAGAGACTGTGGGAAATTCGAATGAAAATAATGAAAATTATTGGAGTTATGCTGCGTGCCAATTTGAAAAATCATGTTTCGAGAAAAACACGATTGAAGTTTTTGACTTGGGCTATGAATATGAAGAAATGCTTCGGGAAGAATTCAAAATTTCATGAGAAAAAAAGGGTTTCAGGTGATAACTTTTCATGCCCGTATTCTAGGAGACCCAAAGTAATTATTGAAGCAAGAAAAAAAAATCGATTCTTTGAAAATTCTCCAGTGGCGTTATCCCTTAGTCACTTAAAAATGTGTCAAACATTCTGACATATTCAATCTAACACATTCGGAATTCGAACGGTTGCCTAGCGACTATACCGGATGAAATAATAACTAAAGTCTCCGGCCCTAGTCATCATAAACTATCATATCAGATTCAAACTGATTTGAATGTTATTGAAGGAACATAAAAAATGGAACAGTTATTTAGAAAAGCCAAACCATTTGGAAGTGACTTGTTAATAAATTAGCAGATAGAACTATACGCATGTGTATAATGATAGCAAGTTTCCACTTGTTTTTTATTTTTTGATCTTTCTTTCACACACGGCTCTCAAGAACACTCTTCCCCTCTCTTTTGGCCCCTTCAAATAAGTCTCAGTGGCAAGACACTTCCGGCCGTTTGCCAACAGCTGAGACCCGGTGAGCGTGACTAAAATTATTCCTTCAATGTTTTCCAGTTTCATTCTACAAAAGAATGGGGAAACAGTCTTGAATGTAACGGATGAACAGACCTTTTATTCTTATCTTCATTATTGTTATTATTTTAAGTGGAATTGAAGATGAAGATGTTTTAATGGAGATGAAGATTTTTAATGTTCTCTTTCTTTTTTAGTAAAAAAATGAAAAAAACTGCAAAATTGAAAACAAAAATGCTCGTTGATTTTTTTGAAAATATTTTGGAAATTATTGGAGATACGTCTTTCTTGCCGTTCTGTTGCTCTTCAAATTATCTACAGAAAAGGATTCGAGCAAAGAAGACGTATCTCCATTACGTTAAAAAGTATTTATTAAAAATAAACGAAAAAAAAATTAAAATCAATTTTTTGAATGTTTTTTTTGAGAATATCTTGGAAAGTAAGAGAGATATAGCGTTTCTGCTTGAATCTTCTTTTGTAGTTCTTGAAATTCTCTACAAAATGATTATTAGGTAAAATGGGCGCCTCTCCACTGATTTCAGAAATATTTGCGATTTATTAATTTAGTGAATTTAGTAAAATTGTTCTTATAAATTTCTTATTATATGGATATCTTAATAACCATTGAATCTAAGAGAAAATGCCAAGAGACCTTTTTTCAAGAGAACTGAATTCTCTCTTAAATTGGTCTTCTAACATTTTCCCCTAAACTCAATATATTCCGAGATTTTTTTGATGTAATGTTTTTTCCCCAGTATTTTGCCTCAAAATTCACTAAATTTTTCAAATAGCACAAATTATTCTATTAATTGCCTTAATTATTCATTAATCATTAATTATTGAATGATAGAAAAAAAATCCATCAACTCCTAAAACTGAAAATTTCCATTTTCGTTGATTTCCAACTGTTTAATAATAAATAGATTTAAAAAATTAATTAAAATATTTTTATTAAAACATTTTAATATTTTATTTAATCAATAAAATACTATAATAAAATCATTTTCAACAAGTACAAAATTTATGATGAATGCGTGAGTATAGCTGCGGTGTCCGAGTGGTTAAGGAGTTGGACTCGAAATCCAATGGGCTTTGCCCGCACAGGTTCGAATCCTGTCCGCAGCGGTTTATTTTACACTTTTTCCCATGAATAATTGAACAATTATTCTTGAAAAATCATTATAATCAATCGCTCGTATGATTCTCATGAGTTTAGTCATTAAAAACTGGAGAAAAAACCATTAAAACTTATTAAAATAAATTTTTCAGACAAATTTATTGCAATCCATCACTGGTTTTTCTGAAATATCTCGAAAGCTAAGCGAGATAGAGCGATTTTATTTGAATTTCTTTTTGTAGCTCTTGCAATTTTCAAGAGAACCATATTCAGTTAAAAAAGGCGTATTCCCAACAGTTTCCGAAAGATTTCAAAAAAACCAGCAGAAAATTGAGGAGTCAAAAAATAACATGAGACGAGTATTTTTTTAGATTTTGTTTTTTTTCTCAATATTTCGAGAACTAATGAAGATACGCTCATTTTGCCCTGATCTTTTTTTGTAGCTGTTAAAATTGTCTACAAAAAAGGATTCGGCTAAAATCGCTGTATCTCGTTTAGCTTCCGAAATATTTTCCAAAAACTAATGACAGAAAAAATATATTTGTTATCATGTAGAATTAAAATTTAGCTATAAATGACAAAGAAATGTTGAACATAGATACTGTATTAATTCATTATTTCACATATGGATGTATGTAAATGATCCAATAGGATCAATACGTTTCAATAAAAAAAAATAAAAAAAAAAATTCTAGATAGGTTTTGTGTTACAATATTTTTTGGAATATCTCGGAAACTAAGTGAGATAGAGCGATTTTTAGTCTGCTTTTTCTTTTAGCTTTCGAAATACTCTATAAAACCATCTTCGGGCAAAAAGGGCGTATCTCTAACAGTTGGCGAGGTATTCTTAAAAAATGATCGAAACAAAAAATCCGTTTTGAATAAGTTTATTTTTGAAAATTCGTTTGTGCTGAATATCTTGGAAAATAATGGAGATATGTCCTTTTTGTCCTATAGTATTTTTGTAGCTCTTGAAATTCTCTACACAAAAGGTTTCTTGACACTTTTCTCTAAAACCACTCGTTTCGGAGTAAATGTCTTGATTAAAGAAAAAAAAATCAACTATTCAAATCTTGTTTTTTATTTATCGAATTAAATCATTTACATTGAAAGAAAAGGAAAATATCTAAAATTACATAGGATTTAAGACATGTGTTTAACTATTTTAATTTGGAAAATGAAACAGCAGTTTTGCTCCTGTTCATTCCACAGTTTCCACTTGACGTCAAAGGTTCTCTGAAAAATAAAAGAATTAATGAATAATCTAATGGAATTAAATGGAAATAAATGCTTTCAAGAGGAATTGCTCAATTTAATTAAATTATAAAGGGGAATGAAGGAAATAATAACAATTATAACAGTTCTGACGAATTGAATAAAGATAAAGATTTTCAATGTTCCTTTGTTTTTTTTTGTAAAAAATAAAAAATCTGAAAAATCGAGAAAGAAAATTGCTATCCATTTTTTTTGAGACTATCGTGGAAATTAATGAATAATATAATGGAATTGAATGGAAATAAATGCTTTGAAGAGGAATTTCTCGATTTAATTAAATTATCACAGTTCTGAAGAATTAAATAGAGATAAAGACTTTTAATATTGTTTTCTTTTGTTGTTTTTTTTGTAAAAAATAAGAAATTTGAAAAATCGACTAAGAAAATTGTTGTTCATTTTTTTTGAGACTATCGTGGAAATTAATGAATAATATAATCGAATTGAATAGAAATAAATGCTTTGAAGAGGAATTGCTCGATTTAATTAAATTATCACAGCTTTTAACAAGTTGATACGTTTATTTTACAAGGGGAGTGCAATTATCAACTATTTTCAGAGACTATTGAATGGCTCGATTCATGGCAATTTATCAATTTACAGTACAGTGACCTTGTAACGTATTCTTTTTTTTTCCTCCAAAGTTAATTAAATCAATTCTTGTTCAATTCACTATTGATTAATTAATTGTACATGAATAGGTTTTTTCTCTCTTCTTTCAAATGTAACTCGGAAGATAATGGAGATGCGATACTTTTGTCTTCATCTTTTTTTTACAGCTCTTGCAATTTTTTACAAAAAAAGAATGAGAGTAAAATCACTCTATCTCGGTTAGTTTCCGAATTATTTGAGAAAAAATAATTGAAACTAATAAATTATTTCGAATTAGGCCATTTTTTTGATTACTAATTTTTTATGAATATCTCGTAAACTGAACGAGATAGCAGAATGTTTTTAAATATCTTTTTTTCTTTTGCTATTGAACTTTTCTACAAAAATGGATTAGAGTAAAAAGGAATCATTTCCAATAGTTCTTGATACATTTTCCAATGGAAATGAACAAAAAATGAAGAAAAAAAAGGAGGATAATTCTATTTTCGTCTCCCTTTTTTCGAATATATGTCGAAAATTGATAAAGATACGTCTTTTTTGCACGAAAACCTCTTTTTGGAGCTTTTGAATTTTTTTACGAAAAAGGATTTGTGTAAAATTTCTATATTTCGCTCAGCTTCCGAGATATTTCCGAAAAATAAATGAAAAAAAAGAATATATTTCAAATAACTTTTTTTGTTATTTTTTTTTAATATCTCGGAAATTAATGGAGATCCCCCTTTTTATTCGTCTTGAGACATTTTTGTAGAGAATTTCAAAAGCTACAAAAGTGTCGCAGAACAAAGAAGGCGTATCTCAAATAGTTTGTGAGATATTCTAAAAAAATTAATTTGATGTAAAAAATCTATTATTTTTAATAATTCCATTTTTTTAATTAGTTTTTCATGAATATTTCGAAAATTAATAAAAGATACGTCCTTTTTACTCTCACCCATTTTTATAGAAAATTTCAAGGGATATAAAAACCATTTCAGAGCAAAAAGAGCTTATCTTCAATAATTTCAGAGATATTCTCAAAAAATAATTGAAATAAAAGAACTATTTCAAATAAATCCATTTTTTTTATAAATAAATTTTCAATGAATATTTCGAAAACTAATAAAGATACGCCCTTTCCACCCCACTCCACTCTTATAAAAAAAACAGAAATCATTCTTATTTTAATATTTGAGATTTTTCAGAATTTTCAAGATTATTTGAAAAAAAAATTTCGAAATTTTTTCGGAAATTTTCTCGAATTGAACTCCGGCAGTTTTATTAAAATTCTATCAAAAAATGTCGCGGGATATAAAGGGCGTATCTCCATTAGTTTCTGAAATGATCTTTAGAGAAGAAAAAAAGCCTTTCCTGAATTTATTCCACTGAAAAAAGTTTCATAAAATTCAATTTTTTTTTTTTTCATAGATTATTGGTAATTTATCAAACTTACAGCTGGATACTTCTTCGATATTGGTAGAGCAATTCGATATGTCTGTTTTGTTCCTGGTTGAACAGGGCAGACTGTTCCTGCGCAGGCGTTTGTATCCATACCAAGGAAGGGTAAATCGATTAGCTGATTGGCCCAGAATGCACGGGTCTCAATAGTATCACCCTTGAAATCTATGTTTTTAAATTTAATTAAGCATTTAATGATTGATTCATCACTGATTTCATGGAGCAAAAGAAGTTCATGAATCACGTGGGGCTTATTCTTCGAATATCTATGGAACTATTGAATCTAGAGAAAAAACCGAAGAGACCTTTTTTGTAGCTCTTGAAATTTTCCACAAAAAAGGTCTCTTCATATTTTTTCCTAAACCCAATGGTTTCGGAGATCATTATAGAAGAACGAGAAAGTGATGTATTTTATTCAATTTTATGGTAATTCATGAACTTTTCTTCGTTTGAAAATATCTCGGAAACTAAGTTAGATAGAACGATTTTAGTGGATACCCTTTCTGTAGAGAATTTTAAGGACTACAAAAAAGGTTACAACCGGAATTATGCTATCTCGCTTAGTTTCCGAGATATCTTAGAAAATTTGAGGAAGATAGATCAACAAAATTTAATTAATTTTTTTTTTTTAATTTCTTAGGAAATTTTTATCAATGACGGAAATTATAGCTTATTATGATAAAACTCACTTGCTGTGTAATCAAATTCAATACTGGCATCTTCTCCACGCTTGATGCGGCATGGTTTTCCCTCGGCAGCATCTTTACAGGGATTCACACGAACTTCTTGAATAGTGCAATTAAGTGGTGCATCTGGAGAAAAATGGTTAAATAAGAATTAGAAAAAATTGAGGGGAAAGGTATTAATTAATTCTAATAGATAGTAAATTTTGCCTTTTTTTATTGGATTGATTAAATCATTTCTCCTCGGTTTTTAATTAAATAAAAAAAATAATTTTCACTTTTTTCCCACGATTTTTTGAGAATAGCTCGCAAGATAATGGAGATAGGGAAATTTTGGTAAAAATTTCATTTGCAGATAATTTTGAGAACAAAAAAAAAGTTTTTTCAAAAATTTTTGTATTTCAAATAATTTTCAAATCATTCAAAAAATTAATATTCTTAAAAACAATTTTTTCAAATTTGTTCTGATCTTTTCTTGCGATTGTCTCGGAAAGTAAGCGAGATAGAGCGATTATTGTCTTGAGATACTTATTTTGTAAAGCACTTTGAGAGCTCTAAAAGTTTCTTAAGACGCGAAGGGCGTATCTCCATTATTAACCGGAATATTTGAGAAAAACTGATTTTAAAAAAACTAATTTTTTTTGTCCAAGATTTTTTTTCAGTTTTTTTTGCTTATCCTCGAGGATTAAAAATACATACTACTTTCATTCGGGCACTGTTGAAATTGCACAACTTCAGCTGCAGCAAGTGCCAATGCATATCCCAGTATCACCAAGAATTTCATAATTCAAATTATTTTAAAAATCAAAAAGAAAAATTTTTTTTTTTTTGGATCTGTATAAAACGAGTTCTCGCAACAAAGTGAACAAAATCTAAATGATGCTGGCTCTCAAGTAGGGAGTGTGAGAGATAAGAATCTCTGGGGAGAGCGAGGTGGGGCATAGGTCAATTGAGATAGTGATGAACTTATACCCAACACATTCCCCTAAATATTTATTTAACTGTTCTGCGTTTGAATGCATTTCCAGACACATTATTAGAAAAAAAATTGAAAAAATTTCAGAAAATTATAGAAGATTTATTTTTTTTTATTAAAAAAAAAGAGGAAAAATGCGACAAATTTCATAAATAATCTCCTTTGCCCCTCTTTTAATTTCACAAAATTTATTTAATATTTATTTATTTATTTTTACCTTAGAATTTGATTTTACAGGCCTTCTATATATTATGATTATTCTCATGACATTTATTTTCAATTTTTTTAATCAAAAATAGAAGAAAAAAAACGATATATATTTTTTTTTTAATTTTTGCTGAGATGAGATTTCCGGGAATTTTACGTAATTTTTTTCCTCTGATAAATGATTTCCGGTCAAAGTATCAATTTCAATTTTTAGAAAATATTTCATCATTGTTTTTCACGCAAAGGGGAATTAAAATACTGCAGAGTGAGGCACGAGGACAAATTAGTCGATAAAAAAAAATGAGTGGATAAGAGACAGTTGATTGCCCTGAAGAGAAAAGCCATGTCGGTATGTCTTATTGCCAATCAAAGAGCTTGAGGATCCATTGCTAGAAAAATAATTGGCTACAATTGTTAAATTGTGCATTTCCTTTTAAAACTGGTCCATTTATACAGAGAAGATCCTCATTGCTCCAATTAATTTCCGAATTTGGTCAAAAAAAAAAATCTGAAGACAAAAATCATAGTTTCTTCTGAGATTATCTAGGAAATGAGTGGGTTTAAGGGAAAATGTGAGGAAACATTTTTTGTAGAAAATTTCAAGAGCTGCAAAAAAGGTCTCCTGAGTTTTTTCGATAAACCCAATAGTTTTTGAGAGCTTTTTACAAGAAGATACAACCGATTTTTGGACTTATTTTTCATCACTAAAATCTTCAAAAAAATTGTTTTACATTATTTCAAAAATATTTCGGAAATGAGTGGGTTTAGAGGAAAATGTAAGAATACTTTTTTTGTAGAGACTTTCAAGAGCTACAAAAAAGATCCCTATAGTTTCTTTCTTAAATCTCTTCGTTTACGAGATATTTTTGAAAATAAAGTAAATGTGATTTTTAGACTTTTTCCACTTAATTTTTTCATTTTTCGTGAGAATTCAATTTTTTTTAGAAGAAAATTGCGGTGAATTCGCTCTTGATTTTCAGGAATTTTGAGGATTTCATACGAAATCAAAGTTTTGAGCATTTCTCAAAAATTCGAATGATAGAAACTTAATTATTCCCAATTTAATGTTAAAAATTCACAATTTATCAGAAAAAAAATCAAAATTTTTATCAATTTGGAGATATTGAAAATGTGAGGATTATTCAGGAAATATTGGGGGAATATTGGGATTATTAGGTTCGGAAGACTTCTGAAAATCGTCTCGGAAAGAAGGATCTTCAGATTTTCAAACTTTTTTTCAATCAAATGAAGAGACTAAGAATTATCAGCGAATTTATAAAATAGAAAAATTTGAATAAAATGGAGCCCCTACTACGAATATCTCGGAACTATTGTATCCAGGAAAAAATATCACGAAATCTTCTTTTTATAGAGAATTTTGTGAGCTACAAAAAAGATTTCTTGACATTTTCCTCTAAATTTTTCAATTTCCGAAATATTTTAAAAATAACAAATTAACACATGAAAAAATTGGAAAAAAAATTATTTATTAAATACAATTAACAACATTAATGATCGTGACAATAATCAATGATGATGAATAATAAAAATGAGCTGTACATTGAACCGTAAATCAAAGAATTAATATTTAAAAAATACGTATTTAATATTAATGAATTATTTTTCTCGATAATTAATGAAATGAGAGAGATAATAATAATAATAATAATAATAATAATAATAATGATAAACAATCCGGAAGCACTTTGTTGGCACTCGGAATACCAATGTGTGTTCATGTCTTTGGTACCTGAACGCTCTCGAAAATTCAATTAATTCCCAACGATTTAAATAATATGATTTTTTTTTTTATAAAAAAAAAATTATTTCTTAAAAAATTAAAAAAATAATAATAGCATGATTAAAGATTAAAATCATTCGGTAACTCTTTGGCAAACACTTTGACCCCTTCTTTCACAATTCACCTCGTTTGCCCTCGTGAGTCATCAAATAACATCACGTGTTATCATAAAAATATATATATATAAAAAAAAATCGAGTAAAAAAAAAAGATAGTAGCACCTACATTAATTCAGGTCAACGTTAGCCTTAATAATGCAAATACCGAATATCTTCAATAATTAATTATTCTCATGACTCATTAGGTCCGACCTTGAATAATCTGATAAGGAGTGTCCAATAATTGCTTTTATGAATTATTAATTATTAGAACTTTTTTCAGAATCGTTTCTTGGGAATATTTCGGTTGATAATGGAGATACGCCTCTTTTGTCCTAAGAAGCTTTTGCAGCTTTCGAAATTCTCTACAAAAAAGGTTTGGGGTGGAAATGGCGTATTTCAATTATTTTCGATAATATTCACGAAAAATCGAAAAAATCGAGGTTTTTGAACATTTTTCGGTGAATATCTTGGAAACTAAGCGAGATACCATGATTTTTGTAGAAAACTTGTTGGTAGCTCTTGAAATTCGCTACAAAGAACGGTTCCTAGAAAAGAATGCGCTATCTCGCTTAGTTTCCGAGATATTAGAAGAAAATGATCGAAAAAATCGATTTTTCGATTCACTTGTTGAAGTAAAAATTCCTATTTTTGTTAATTATCAGCAAATAATGGGTGACAATATTTTCCCTCACTTGTCTTGTAATAAAGCTTGATTTAAATTACATCTCTCGATTAATACTGAGAATTTGTTGGATTATTTCAGGCTCAAGTGGAATAAGAAAAGACTCATTTAATTTTCCTGCTTTCTCTAATTGCGTAAAATTTAATAAGAGGAAAGAGGCAATTTCAAATTACGATAGTACTTGATGTTATTTTTTATAAATGTCTGTTATCCATTTCACTACCTTCTTTCATTTTCATTTCGAGAGTAATAAAATCCTCATTTCCTTTTTTTTTTTAAAGTCTATTTTTTTAATAAAAAAAAGTCTATTAAAAAAAAAATGTGGATTTCTTTTATTAAACAGAAATATCTATTCATTCCATTTTGAGCACTTCATTGAATATTAATCCTCTGAGAATTTTAGATTATCAGTGAGAACAAGGAACTTGCTAATTAATTAATTTATTTTTATTTTTCCTTCTTTTTTCTCATAAATTAAAAAGTCTAAAACATTATTCACGAAATATTTCCAAAATATTGGATTCAGAAAAAAAAAGCATACCTTTTTTGCGGGAAATTGAATTCTCTACAAAAAAAAGTTTCTTGAAATTTTCCCCTAAATATATTATTTTAGAAGATACTTGCAAAAGAAAGAACACGTGAATTTATTCGAGAGAAAATATTTGAGGAAAATTATGCAAATTCCTTATTTATACATTTTTTATTTAGACAACGTAAATGGGATCCTTGCAGACTGATATTCTAGCCTCCTGGAGTATTCTCAGCCTTGGTCCCAGTGGAACCCCCATTTTCTGTAGTCTCTCTTCACTCAAATAAGGCAACTCCACCATTCCCACTTTTTCTTTCTCGAATGCAGCTGCATATTTCTAATAATACAAGAAAATTATTGAAAAAAAATGTAATGAAAAATTATTCATGTTCCTGATAAATTGAAAAAAAAATAAAAAAAGAAATAAAATCAGAATTATGTTAGGAAAATACAGTTTTTTATCAATTGTTTTGTTAAGAATATTCCGGCACCTAAGCGAGATAGGACGATTTTGTTCGAATCTTGTTATGCAGCTCTCAGAATCCTCTACAAAAGATATTCCTACAAAACTATCGCTATCTCGCTTAATCTCCAAATAATTCTCAATAAAATATTGGCAAAAAATGGGAATTTTCCTGTTTCCACGATCTTCTTTATCGAATATCTCAGAAACTAAGCGAGATAGAGAAATTTTTGTGGAGACCTTTATTGTAGCTCTGGAAATTCTGTACAAAAAAGGTCTGAATGAAAGTTGTCCCATCTCGCTTAGTTTCCGAGATCCTCTTAAAAGAGGGATGAAAATCGATTTTTTTTTAAATTTATTAGAAAATGAATAAAAAAAAAGAATAAAAATGAGAATTACCTCATAACCAAGCTCCCTGAGGAATAGCCTTATTAGAGGTGGTTCAGTACCAAAGAATTTAGTGAGTTTCTTAACTCTCGAGGGATTCGATAATGCTGGTAGCTCAGAATCTTTAATCATTGGCTGTGATTGTGATCTAACCATTGCCATACTAGTTTGTGTTCTCAGTGCAGCAATTTCACCTCTGATATTCTCCATTTCCTGTATCATCAAGTGCTGTGTTCTCATCTCCGATGAGAGATGGGCAACTGATCTTGCCAGGGTAACTACGTGAGATTCTAAGCGTTGGAAGCGCTTGTTGATGCTCTGCAAAAATAAAGAAAAATCAATTTCGATATTTGAAAGATAAAAAAACGAGAATTTTTTTTTTCTCAACAATTTTTCTGAAATATCTCGGAAACTAAAGGAGATAGAGTGATCTTGCCCTATTTATGTTTTGTAGCTCTCGAAATTTCTCTACAAAAAAAAGTATTTATACAAAAATGGCTTTATCTCGCTTAATTTCCGAGATTTTCTTTAAAAAAAATATTGAAAAAAAAATAAATTTGAGATAAATCTATTTTTTTTTCGTCAGTTTTTAGGGAATATCTTGGTAAATGATGGAGATACGCCCTTTTTGCTCGAATTTTGTTTTATTGCTCTTGAAATTCTCTACAAAACCATGTTAGGACAAAAAGGGCGTATCTCCATTAGTTTTCGAGATATTTCGAAAAAACTGTTGATAGGAAAAATTAAATTATACTGTTTTACTTTTTCAACATTAATTTGCCACAATTTAAGAGGCTTTTTTTGATTATTTAGTGTTATTATTAAACTTGATGAGATTACCTTGACGTCTTTAGCTTTCTTCATTCTATCGTCAATTGCATGTGATCTTCTTTTATCGTGATGCCTTGGTATTGGTCTCGAGGATACCGAAGAAGTTGGTAAAGAAGAGACTGATCCGTAACTCGTTAATCCTCTTGTTTTCTTTCGTTTTTTCACACTACCACCCAACAACTTGAGAACCTGCAGTAATAATAGAAGAAAAATCAATAATTTAATCATTAAAATTATTTTAATGGTTTCTGAGGAATAGGAAAAAAAAGGATGAATTCTCTACAAAAGAGGATTAGGAAAAAATACCTAATTCTTTTTTGTAGATAATTTCAAAAGCTACAAAAAAAGTTTCTACAAAAATCGCGCCATCTCGGTTAGTTTCCGAAATATTGATCAAAAAAAAATTAGAAAAAAATGGGATTTTTTCTAAATAAATTTTTTGTTTCGATGATTTTTCAAAAGTTTCTCGGAAACTAAACGAGATAGAAAAATTTTCATAGAAATCTTTTTTGTAGGAAATTTTAAGAGCTACAAAAGAAAATTGGGGCAAAAAAGAACGTATCTCCATTAAATTCTGAGATATTTTTGAAAGAAATGAATGAAACAAGTGGATAATAATATTGCTTTCCAACTGATACAGCTTTTTCTGCTAATATATGAGTATAAATAACATCAGTTGAATAGTTTCCAAAAATTCTTTTAAAAACTGATTTTCGAAAAATGAACATATCTCAAAAAGTACTGATCGCATTCTCTTCAAATAAAGCTTAAAAAATAGACTTCGTCGAGAGAAAGTTTTCCACAAAATATGTAATTTGTCTATAAAACTGTTTTGTTGTAATTGAGACTTTTATGAACTTACAAACATACACACACACAGATATGCGCTAAAAATATCGTTTCCTCTCTAGTTAGATCATTTTAAGTATCTTCTATTAGAAAAATTACAATCGAAAATTCTGATGATTACATATCTTCCATTCGGAAGTGAAAAATGGATTTTTTCATTTTTTTTTTCGAAAACATGATACTGACCTCACTGTACATATTTTCCAATCCCTCCAGCTGCTTTCGTATCGTTCTAGCATCGTTCGTACTCAGATCCGAGTCACTTCGATCCAGCATGGAATCAAGATCCAGACCAGTTGTCGTGGAAGTCAAATCGGCAGTTTCAACTCCAAATACTGAAAAAAAGCGTTTCCTCAATAACTTGAAATATTCAAAAATTCTGATGAAGGAGTTTCAAAATCATGAAAAATTAACTCACAATGGGAGAATTTTTTGGCAGCATCTTTCTTTGAAGTTGAAGCACCGCGATGCTTCATATTCCCTTGAAAATTTCTCTTATCTTGGCTTTTATTGTACTCGTTGTAATTTGGTTTAGCCCCATAGGGCAAACTGTAAAAAAAAATTAAGAAATTCATTAAATAAAATAGGACAATCATTTTTTTTATCAATCATTTTTCGTAAATATCTCGGAAACTAAGCGAGATAGGGAAATTCCTGAGGAAACCTTTTTTGTAGCTCTCAAAATTTCCTACAAAAAAGATTTGAATGAAAATTGTGCTATCTCGCTCAGTTCCTGAGATATTCTTCGAAAATGAATGGAAGAAATAATTTTTTTAATCTAATTTTTTTTTATAAATAGAAAAAACCATTCGATAGTCATTGGTATATATATATATAAATTACCTAGAGGAGTATCGATTCCTTGGTGTACGTGGACTCCCATGAGGTGATAGTGGTGGCAATGGAGGCGTCACAGAGGAAACACTCTCTGACAGAGTAGAGTGGGCCATTGCCGGTACGTCTCTTGGCTCTAGGATACTACGCAGTTCGGATTCCACAATATCTACCCACTCAGAGTCTTGACCTAATTTGAATATTAAATTTCAATTATGATTATTATTGTTTTCGATGATGGTCATCAAAGGGACCATTTATTAGTGACCAGGGTGGTGACTGAAAATGAATTTCAAAATTCCCTGACTTTTCCCTGACTGAAAATAAAATTGCAGGACCCACAAAAAAAAATAATTTGAATATACGTTAAGATTAGAATTCAACAAAAATACCCGAAACTGTGATAATTTGTTAGAACTGCGATTTTCCGTTGATTTTTTTTAAATTTCCAAATAATCGGAAAATTCAATTTCTCTCGACTGAATATCTATAGCTATCAAAAATATGCAGATAATAAGAAATAAACTACAAATTTTTCTGACTAAGATCAAAATTCCCTGATTTTTCCGTGACTTCTCCAGGAATGTCAAATTTCCTGATTTTTACAGGTCTTTCAGGTCAATCGCTACCCTGTAGTGGGGTAAAATGGGGATTCTGATGAGGACGAATTGAGATGGATTTTTTTTGATGATTCCAGTGAAAAGCTGAGGAAATTTCACGTTTAAAACATGTATCAAAATTAATTTTTTGAGATTTTTAAAAAATTCGAAATTTTTGGGGAGCAATTAAATGAGTTTAGTTGCAGATTTTTAAAAAATTTCAGTTTTTTGAGGATATCTCCAGTTCTATTAGTCGTAGCGTAAAAGTTACGAATGGAGATGAAAGGTGAGATCATTTGCCATGAATTTATGGGGTTTTGAGCTAAAAATATCAATTTTCGAGGGATTTGTAGCTTATTTTATGGAGATTAGATTTTTCACCATAACTATTGCGGAAATCGATTAAAACCAATTGGAAGCCCCATTAATCGATGGCAAATGATCTCATCTTCTTCCTTCATTCGGAATTTTCATGTTATACGACCAATAAAACCAGAGCCATTTTCTAAAAACTAAAAAAAAATTGATTTTTAAAAAATTGGATTTTTCCAAAAAATCTCAAAAAAAAAATTGAGCCATGTTTTCCACCTAAAATTGTCTCGGGTTTTCAATGGAATTATCAAAAAAGTCGAATTTCAAATATTCTCAGCGATTATCCATGACTTTCATAAGATAAAAACATGGAAATACAATAATAATTATAATTTTGATACTTGAATTAATGAAATGTCGAGTAAATTAAAAGCAGTATTGAATTTACACGGTAATAACTTTCATTCCCAAATTTATTCATGGAATTCAGAATTAATTTGAGATAATAATACTCATGTTCTTTCTTCTTCTTTTTTTTTTTTTTTGTATAATACATGAATTTTTATGGAGTTGTCCACGTGTTACTATAACACCTGTTGGAATAATCCTGATTGCAATAAAAAAATTAGCAAATTCGAGATTGACATTATATCTTGAATACATTAAAAACTCAAAAAAAAAGAAGAAAAATAGTTTCCCATGAATTTTCTCTTCAACTTTCTTCTCGTTAACGAATCCCACTCGTAACTTTCAATTTGACACGAATTTTCTGATTAAAAAAAAGTAATTTCATCAATCATGAAACTTTTTCCCATGAATTTTTCCTCGAGAATTCCAAATGTAATTAAATCAAATTTTCTTTCAACACTTTTTCTCAAACATCTCGGAAACTAATGGAGATAAGACACTTTTGGAGCTCTTGAGATTCTCTACAAAAATGGAAAAGGGTAAAAAAAGATGTATCTCCATTATTTACGGAAATATTATCAAAAATAATTGATGCCAAAAAAGACTGAATTTTTCTGTTTTTATATTTTCGTTACTAATTTTTCAATTTTTTAAATGAAATACCTTCAAAAATAATGGAGATACGTCTTTTTTCATCCATTCTTTTCTTTAGAGAGAATTTCAAGAGCTCCAAAAGTGTTTTAGAAAAAAAAAGGGCATATCTCCATTAATTCCTGAGATGTATTCTCCAAAAAAATGGACTAATTCTGTTTTACTCCCTCTCTAAAACTCAAATTTACGATTTAAAAAAAATGAAAAAAAACCTTGTGGATGACTCTGATCCTCAGGAGGTGGCCTTCGTCCACTGGAGTAGACCGCAGATCCCCTCCCCGAGTCGACATTGCTCGAGCTCTGTCCAGCTTTATCATAATCCGAACCCGAGCCCTGGTTCTGAATTTTAAGTCTCGACATACTCTGTTCAACGTCCTCCTTCCCCTTCTCCTTCCCCTGAAAGTTCATCTCGAGTCTTCTCGTGCCCTCCTCACCCCTCTTAACCTCACCCCCTTTTCCCCTCAGTCCCTCAGTATCCCCTCCCTTTTCCCTCTTCTGTTCCTCAATTTTCTTCTTGTCTCCATTTTCCTCAGTCTCTACCTCCAAATCCCTGCGTTTCCCAAAACTCGTCTCCGGTCTTATCTCCTCCACCCTCTCTCTTCCCCCCTCCACCGTAATCTCATACTTCCCCTCATTTTCCCCTCTTTCCTGACCCTTTTCCTCATCATAGCACAATTGCGGCTGTGAGACAGCTTTTTCCATGCATCTCGCTGAATTTCTCCTCTGAAACTCAGTCTCCTGATTCTCTGGCTTCATGTAGACCTGTGGACCAGGATATCTCGGTCTATTCTGATTATAATGATAATACACCTCCTGTCCACCTATTCTAACGTCCAATCCCTGTCTAGAGGTACTTGGAAGATCAACCTGTGACCGTGAAATTGTCTGCCTGACTTGCTGATACTGCTGATAAGAGACGCCATTTTGGAAGTGTCCTTGTGCTCGCATGTTCGTTCTTGGACTCTGCTGTCCAACAATCTGCTGCTGCTGCATCTGCTGTATCAGCTGACGTTGGTGCATGTTTTGAACGTGCTGCTGTGAGAATCTAGAGTTTTGGTGCATCTGGTTCTGGTGCATCAGCTGTTGAGGACTCTGATAGGGCTGATTCACTGGTTGAAGAGGAAGACCGTGTTTTCCAACGGGATTCTGATGGATTCCACTTATGTAGTCGTTGCGTGGAGGAACTGATGGGTATGGAGACACTTGCGTCTGGTGGACTGTTTGGACACCTGCTGGAGGCGTTAGGTGCGTCACGTGTAATTGAGCACTTTGACCAGGTAGACTTGGTTGAAGCTGTGGGGGTTGGAGCTGTCCTGGAAGCTGGACGTTCTGCACATTCTGCTGACTTTGGTAGTAAGGACTGTAGGGTTGTCCGTAATTCTTAGGATAATGGGAAATGTTTTGGGATGAATCTCGTGGCTTGAAGTGAGTCTCCTTTTTTTTTGCCTCTTCTTCGTCTATACTGCGGCTTGATTTTCGGAGCTCTTCTGTCACGTTGTTCAGGCTTACTTCTGGATCAGGCTCGGTGTCCTTTCTGGACGGACCGAAACGACTCGAGATCATGTCTTTTATTGTGTGGTAGGTTTTTGTTAGTGTCTTTGTACGATCCTCATCGATCTTTGGTGTTCGTGGAACAGCACCCGTTGATGATGATCTGCACAAATTTTAGAAGTTATTTTTGGGGGGGAGAGATAGATGAGGATTTTATTACACTGAGAAAAAACAAAGTTTATTGCAAGGAAAATGGCTTAGTTGGGGAAAACTTATTTCGCTTCAGAAAACTTCTATATATAAATAGATATAAAAATTGTGGAGGACAATTTTCTCGTTATGAGAATTTTTTTTCTCAGTGTTGGCTCAGACTAGAGCCTATTAGACAATTGAAAATACAATTATGACGGTTTACTAGCTACTGCACATTAAAATCATAGAATTCGTCAAGTTAGCAAAGATATAACGTCAGCTCAGAAACAAAGTGGCGCAAGTGTTGTGTATAAGCATAGCACTTACGCTCCTTCGCTTCTAAGGCGATGTTAAGTAATTAATTGTTAGAAAAAAAGTGAGAAGAATTAAGAAAAACTAAGTCTTAAGGGAAGGGGGAGGAGGGGTTTGTGTCTCCTACTTACGTGTAATTTTCTTGATTCTGAGAGTTTCTCGCATGACCCTCCTGTCTCTCCTGCGATTGATTATTCTGAAATGGTAAATTTTGCAGATTAAGCTTGGTTCTACGTGAGAAGAAGTCTAAATATTGGAAAAGCTTCTGTTTCAACAGTTTTATTAGATCATGAGGAAAAATTTGAACTGAATGTTCGAGCAAATATTAATTTTTATGATGTCGTCTCGGTAAATAATGGAGATATGCCTTTTTTGTTATAGGACAGTTTTGCAGAGCATTCCAAGAGCTATGAAGATGAATTTAAGCAAGATCGCTCGATCTCGCTTAGTTTCCAGGATATTCTCAAAAAAGAATTGGAAGAAAAAAATTATCTAGAATAAATCATTTTTTCCATCATTTGTTTCTTCGATATATTCTCAAAAATAAGCGAGATAGCCTAATTTTGTTTCAATATTTTTTTGTATAGAATTTCAAAAGCTACAAATTAATTAGAACGAAATCGCTCAATCTCGCTGAGTTTTCGAGATTAGGAATGGTGAAATCGATTTTGACTTTAATCAAAATTCGATTTTCTTATCAGAAAAGTCGATTTTTTATAATCGAATTGAAACAATGAAAATCGATTGATAATCGATTATTGGTTTTCATGTCACATACAACGTAACATTTAAACATGTTAGTATTATTGCAATCAGCAAATCATTACAATAATATCATTGAATTTTCAGTACACTTTTCTTATATACGTGTTGGTTGTTGAATATTTTATGTTCTCTACTTCAAAATAATCGATACGAATGATTAATACCAAATAAAAACTTGACGATTTCAATATCAAAAGTGTCTAATTCTTTTTCATAATTAAATAATTATAGCACAACAGAATTTCTATTTGAAAAACTAAAAAAAATTAATCGAAAATCGATTAAAGTCGATTTCAGACTAGGATTGATCGATTTTGATAATCGCAGTAATCATGATTAATCGAGAAATCAAAAATCGATTTTTAGGATTCCCTTTCCATCTCTATTCGAGATACTTTCAAAAAACCAATGATGAAGAGGAAATTTGTCCTATTTTACTTTTTTTGCTGCTCTTTTCTTTTATTCTTTAAAAATATCTTGGAAGCTAAGCAAGACAGAGCAATTCGATCTCAATTAATTTTTGTAGAAAATTTCAAGAGCTACAAAATCATCTTAGCGCAAAAAAAGTGTATCTCCATTATTTTCCCAGATATTCTCGAGAAATTTGAAAAAAAAACTGATAATTTTCAATTGAAGTTGAGAAAAATTAAATGTCACCATAAAAATGTTAATAGCATCTTCATTGAACTCATCGCATCACAATTTATATCATGAAAATCCTCGAGGCAGTAATTTTCGCTGTAATTTCCGGTCATTGGATATTTCACAGGCTATTGGAATATCACTACAGTATCATCTATCGTAACGAATCGTGTAATATTGAGCCAAACTCCTACGCAAACTTGCACATAATCAAACTCTATCGAACAAATACACGAACAATATTTATTTCCCCTCAAATTCTTCCCCTCTATCAGTTGATATTGAGTAGGTTTGAGTATGGACAAAAAAATTTCCGAGTCCTTCACCGTACGGCGAAATCCTCGGAACGTTATGCTCCTTGAATAACAAGTGTTAAAGTCCAACTGACAGCTCAGGGAAAGAAGAGAGAAAAGAAACGAGAAGAGAAAAAAAGAAGAAATTTTTTCTCCTTTTCTCGTCCGGTGAATGTTTAAAACGCACGGTGAATACTGTAACCTTTCTTCAGACATCAAAAAGTTATGTTCGAGAATGAAAAAAGAAGGAGGGGGGAGTTGGACAAATGGGGATAAAAATTTCTCGTGATAAAGAATATGCTTTTCTCAGATGATTTGATTTCTTTTTTATTGCATTTTTAGTGGGAAATAATAAATCGAGTTTTTTTGGGATGTTTATTTGGTGAATATCTTGGAAACTAAGGGAGATAGAGAATTTTTACAGAAACCTTATTCGTAGCTCTTGAAATTTCCCACTTGAAAGGATTGAAGCAAAATCACCCTATCTCGCTTAGTTTCCGAGATATTCTTAAAAAAGAGTCGGAATAAAAAAATTTATCTACAAAAACTCATTTTTATATTTCATTTGTTTTTGAAGAATATTTCGGAAACTAAGTGAGATAGAGCAATTTTACTTGAATCCGTTATTATAGAGAATTTCAAGAACTACAAGACGGTCTTCGAACAAAAAGGGCGTATTTCCATTATTTACTGAGATATTTAAGAACTAATGTTACGAATAAGAATAAAATCCACTTGTGATGAAATATTTCCCTTAGAAAAAAAAAAAAAGAAAGTGTCTGGACCAAGAGAAAAAAGAAATCATAAAAATGAATGTGTGGAGGGAGAGACTTGTCGTTTTCCACATCTCGTTTCATTTTTCCTGTACCTATGCCTTCTCTCCTTGTGTTATAAAAGAACTCGAGCTGATCCTAGGGCTCTTGGTCCATTTATTTTATTCCCATGGCAATTCATTTATTTTTACAAACACAATTTTACGATCAATAAAAATCTGAAAAAAAACTCGCGACTCTTTCATTTGTCATTCTTTATTAATTGTTCTCTTTAATCTTATTTTCTTCAATGATGTCTTACACTGAGAGAATTTCTCGAATTGTGCAACTAAAAAATATGGTAGAAGAGATTTTGACTATAAATATATTGATAATCCGATTCATTTCCATGTTAGTGATTATTGATCAATTGGAAGTTTTTTTTTTTGAAAACAAGTGGGATAATAGTATTGCTTTCCAACTGATATAGCTTTTTCCGCCAATACTTCAGCAATATGCTTCCGACTGCAAGTGATACAACTTTTTTCAAACCATCATCAAAATATCAAATTTTGAAGAAATTCGTTAAACTGGCAATAACTCGAGAACTAATCATGCAAATAAGCTCAAAATTGACAGACATCTGATACAACTCTCGAGATAATATATGAGCATAAATAACATCAGTTGAATACTTTCCAGAAATTCCATTAAAAACTGATTTTCAAAAAATCGACATATCTCAAAAAATACGAATCGGATTCTCTTTCAATAAAGCTTAAAAAATAGAGTTCGTCGAGAGGAAGTTTTCCACAAAATATGAAATTTTTCTATAAAACCGTTTTGCTGTAATTGAGACTGTTATGCACATACAGACATACACATACACACAGACATGCGCCAAAAATATCATTTTCTCTCTATTTAGATCATTTTAAGTATTTCCTATTAGAAAAATTACAATCGAAAATTCTGTGATTACATAGCTTCCATTTGGAAGTAAAAACATAGTAGAAAAGACCTCGACTCCAAATATATTGATAATAGGATTCATTTCCATGTTAATGATTATTGATTCAAAATATCATGGGAAATTGGAAGGTTTTTTTAACATTAATTGAGGTTTTTTTAATACTAAAGAATTGTCAATTCGCTACATTTCGCTTATAAGTGATAATTTGTAATTTTTTGGCTTACAGAGCCTGATGAAGCTCAAATTATAAGCGAAACGTCACGAATTGACATTTTTTCAGTATTTTTGTTCTTTCAAAACCTTTCAATTTCCCATGATATTTCAAATCGATATAAATATATTGTTAGTAACAGTAATTTTGGTGAGAAACGAAATTTTTTATTCTGCCAATGAATTTAATCAACTTCAAGTATAACTATCAGATAGTAAACATGAGTATAAACTGTTGGTTTTAGTTATGTGAAAATCAATTCTCATAGTTGTAATGCAGATTTACTTACGGTAACTAAAAAGAGACAATTCATCATTTTTCATTTTTTAAAATCTTTCCAAGTTTTTTATAATTTTTTTTTCTGCGGGGATATTTTTCAGACAAATTCAAAATTACTACTCCAATGAATATCCATATTTCGTGTTTAAATCAATCATTAGTACTTCAAGTATAAATTCATGGATTCTTTATTATATCCACCGAATAATCCTTCGTTAAGTGTAAATTATGGTACGGGAATCGCTACCAAGATTAAAATATAGTAACGATTATGTTTAAACGTCTTGATTCAATGTAGTGATCTTGAATAGTAATCCTGACATTATAATTCTGGGTGCAATTACTAATTCAAAATAGTTCGTTTTAACTATTAATGAATAGTCATGCCAGTAGGAAAAAATTTCCTCAGTGTATTCGCCTTTTTTTCCAAAGGATTCGATTTTTTAAAATTGAATTTTCAGTGAAAGAAAATCAATCGAGTTTTTTGGGGATCTCTATTTGTTGAATATCTCGGAAACTAAGCGAGATAGAGGGACTTTTAAAGAAATCTCTTCTATAGCTTTTGAAATTCTCTACAAAAAAGGGTTCCTGTAAAATTGCGTTATCTCGTTTAATTTCCGAGATATTTTTAAAAAAGCAAACTTTAGTAGTAAAGCGGTAGAAAAGAGGATTTTTTTTAGTATTTTTTTTTTTGAGAATATCTTGGAAACTAAACAAGATAGAGCACTTTTGTCTCGATCCTTTTTTGTAGAAAGAGTGACTCTTTCATTCATCATTTTTATCGAATGTTCTATTTTATTTCTTTTCAAAGATTTTTTATTCGCTTTTTCTTTTCATTCGTTTTGCAACAATTGCCACAGGGACAATAGTTCACCTCCCACGAGATAATTACTGTAGGGGCGGTTTGGTATGCATTGCAATAGAAGCATGTTTCAGAATTTACACACAAGGATTCCGTGATACCTTCAATGAATACTATTTTTATGATTTCTCTTGTTTTTTTTTCCACATATTTAACTGTTCTCTCAGTATAACATTCAAGGCATTTCATTTGTTCGGATTCATTGATAATTGCGGGAATTAACAATTTAATATTCATTGCTTTTTTCTTATCCATTACATTTTGCTGTTTTTTTTTTCAATTATAAATAGGTTTTTAACATGACATTATACATGCTAATATCTATATATACTGTATTTCTCAAATACGTCCATAATTCATGGATTTCTGAATAAAATCTGATAGAATTTGAAAGAACTAGTAAAAATAAAAAAATAAAATAAATCGGGTAAATTGACTGTGTAGATTCTTTGAAAGATATCTTCGAATTGAGTGGACTTAGGAGAAAATGTCAAGAAACTTTTTTTGTAGCTCTCAAAATTTTCTACAAAAAAGGTTTCTTGACATTTTCCCTTAAATCTATTATTTTCACAGATATCTTTAAAAGAATCCGCCACTACCTCAAAATTTTCTAAAATAATCAAAAACAACATCTCAATTAATTCACCTGAGGACTCAATTAAAATACTCGTTAATGTACCATGCTTGTAGTACAATTTAAACGCCATCAATCAAGATACAAAGGTGAAACTCCGTAAACTTATTGAAATACAATTTTACGTATAATATATAGTTGTTATAAACGTTGTAGTTTGAATCCAATATAAACTCGAACGAGGTATCGTCAATATGTAAAGTGGGTTTAGGTAACTGGAAAGCATAGGAAAGTTGGTCGTTGAAGCGTGCACGAGAGACATCATTGAGGCACCGTCAACCATAAATCTATAGAGATAGTTTTCGATGTATATATATAAGTAGAGAGGCTTTCACGTTTTTTAACGAGAGAGACGAGCCATTAGTGTACTCTTAGAAGTTGAAATATTTTCTTCATTTTCAATGCAGAGTAAAATTAATTGGATTTAAGGTGGTATCCGAGCAAACTCGAGTACAGTAAACCTCTTATTTTTTTGATGCCATATCAAAGATGATATTTTTTTACATTTTTCTGAATTTTTCTTTCATAATTCTTGCCCGTCTATTTTATGAGATATAAATTATCAAAGTTACTGAAAATACCGGTGGTGGGGAAGAAACGACCTAAATCGGACAGAAATAACGAGATTACTAAAAAACCACAAGGTTGATCCATTATTTAAAAACCATTGGTGAAGAGAACAGCATTTTAACCAAATGATAGGAGAAAAAAATAGTCAATTCTTCGTATAGTTATTGAGAAATCTTAATGAGAAGTTAGTCATAACTATTTGCCTCTCTTTCTATATCATGCATATGATCAGAAAAAATCTGGGAAAAAATGGAGAAAATAACCCAATATGTCTGCATTATTGTTGAATTTTTTCAGATTTTTTCAGGAAGAATTGCTCTCTGGAAAAAATTCTGGATAAGAATGAATTTAATGAGGATAAATTTTTGAAAAATATATAAGGATTTTTTTCGGAGCGAAGAATCTTATGAAAAAATCTGAAAAAATTTGAAGAGATGCTCGAGCATATCTAAATTGTTGGCGAATTTTTTCGGATTTTTTCATAGAGGTGCCTTTTTGAGAGAAATTCTGGAAGATGATAGATTCAGCTGAATGATTTTCTTCAATTCTTAAGAAGAATAGTCATGTAAAAAAGATTCAAGAGACAAAAAAAAGAGATATTTACAGCCTGAGAATATGCCTTTCGAATAGTTCAATCACTTTTTTGGGTGAATTAAAGTACGTTTTTCCGAATTATCAGCAATTAATCGCAAAATAACCTACGAATTCTCTCTTTTTTCTGTTTTATCAACCGTAAGCTGGAATACTACCTTAACAAGAGACGAGCCTTTAATGTGCTCTTAGAATTTGAATATTTTCTCCATTTTCAATGCAGACTAGAATGAATTCCATTTAATTTACTATAAAAAAAGACGCATTAGGTAATGCTGAAGAAATAACGGAATTATGAAATATAAGGGGTTTGTGGCACTAGGAAAATGCGAAATTTTATGGCAATGGTTTGAGACAAATGAAATCTGGGGCAAATCGACTTTTTGTCAATGCTTTATAATGCACTTTGAATACATTGACGCTTTACAAGGAGTTACCAACAGAATCAGGACAATGTACTGTCTTATTCATGCATGAGCTTTAAATGGAGTTGCTTGTAGTGAATCGATGAATTTCATGATGAAATTCAGATTTCAGAAACACAGATGTTTGGGGATTGGATTTAATCGAGGATGAATGTGAATTTTCTTGTGTTTTTTTTTTTTTTGAGAATATCAACACCAAACAAAAGAGTCTAAGGATAAAAAGGGCGTATCTCCATTAGTTTCTGAAATATTCTCAAAAAAAGATCATGAAAAAAATCGAATGATTCGTTTTTATCATCTTATTTAAAAAATACGTTGGAAACTATTGGGCTTAGAGAAAAATAACAGGAAACCTTTTTTGCAGGAAATTAAATTTTCTACAAAAAAGGTCTGGTTGAATTTCCTCCTAAATGTATTATTTTCGGAGTGCCTATTATTTTTATAAACATTTCTCACCTCCTGCACCCACGCCTGTTGTTTCACCGGTGCATCAGGAGCAATAGCAACTCTTCCAGTTGTTCTCTGCTTGTACTCGTGAAGAATTGGGATTTTCGTGTTCTTATCAACTGAGGTAATCACCACTTCACTTTCTATCTGCAATTAAACAAAAAAATTTTCTTAGAAACATTAAAAATATTATCACTTTAGAAACAAAGTGGTGCAAGTGCTATATATAAGCATAGCACTTATGCCACTTTTTTTTCCTGAGGCAATGATAGGATTTAAGAGACAATTCCCTCCGAAAGTGCATAATAAATTAGTGATTCAGTGCTCTATATTCTTGAATGATTTCCAGTTGTGTGAAAATGCCTATTGTCTCAATTTCTGTGAAAGAAATGAGCAAAATAGAGAGACAATGCGCATTAATACGAATGCAATTAATAAATTGAAACAAAACCAAGAGGTAATTAAAAAAAAAACTATATATTTTTCCGGGTTTGAAGAATTTTTAATCCAATTTAAATTGCGTAAAAATGTAATTTATCGTAAAAGGAAAAAAATTCTACTGCACAAATGAAAGGATAAATTACTAGTTATTATTAACAACTGCATTATACAGAAATTGTGATATCGATGATGACATAATGTTATGGCAGTGATTTAAATACCATGTTATTGTTTAACAGGATTATAAAAAAAAAAGGAAAATAAAGGAAAAGTTACTCAGTTACATGCAATACTTGTTTCCGGTGAGGGGCAAAATAAAAGTCTCTGCAGAAAATCTAATAATTTACCAGATTTTGGGAAATACTCTACAGTACTCTTAATTCATGGATTGAATCAAAAAATTTCAGAAAAAAGATGAAAACAGGATAATTCGATTTTTTCCTTCATTTTCTTGGAATGTCTCGTAAAATGAGCGAAATAACGCAAATCTTACCCTAAACCTTTTCTTTAGCTCTTAAAATCCTCTATAAAAATTCCCCTATCTCTCTTATTTTATGAAATATTTCTAGAAAAAACTAGTAAATTGAGTAATTTTTTTCAAATTGACGTAGAATTGAAAATTTTTCCAGAATTCCACTATTCTTAGCGTAAAAATCTAGAAATTCTCATTAGAAACTGCTATAATATATTAGACTTGAGAAAATATTCTCCAAGAATTGAAGAAAATGAATTTAATGAAGAATAATCAGTGGTGAAAAGATAAAACAGGATAATTCCATTTTTTCCTTCTTTTCCTTGAAATATCTCCATTTTCTTAAAGAATCTCTTGTTTAGTGTGTTAGTGTATTAACGATGATGAACTTTAGTGACTCCATTTATATAATCTGTATTTTATGAAGATTTCTAGTTCTTTTTTATCAAGTTGATTATTCATGCAATTCATCAGAGATATACTTTTAATATTCTTGTTATAAGGTAATGGCAATTTGTAAAATTATTTCTTTCTGAAAAGTCTTGGATGGGCTTTCAAACATGAAGTCTCCATTTTAATAATGAAAAAAAGGAAAAAATATCCCGGAAACTAAGCGAGATAGCGCAAGTGTGCCCTGATTTTCCTTAAAACTCTTGAAATCTTTTACAACGAAGGTTCCTACAAAAGTCTCCCTATCTCCATTATTTTCCAAGATTATGTTCAAAACAAGTAGATAATAGCATTGCTTTTCAACTGATATAGCTTTTTCTGCTAATACTTTAGCAATATGCTTCCGAATAGAAGTGATACAACTTTTTTCAAACCATCATCAAAATAGCAAATTTTGAAGAAATTGATTAAAACGGCAATAAGTGGAGAACTAATCATGCAAATAAGCTCAAAATTGACAGGCATCTAACTTATACAACTCTGGAGATAATATATGAGTATAACATCAGTTCAATAGTTTCCAGAAATTCCATTAAAAACTGATTTTCAAAAAATGGACATATCTCAAAAAGTAGCGATCGGATTCTCTTCAAATAAAGCTTAAAAAATAGAGTCGAGAGGAAGTTTTCCACAAAATATTAAATTTTTCTATGAAACCGTTTGGCTGTAATTGAGACTTTTATATACATACAGACATACACACACACAGACATGCGCTAAAAATATCATTTTCCCTCTGTTTAGATCATTTTGAGTATCTTCTATTAAAAAAATTACAATCGAAAATTGTCATGATTGCATAAATTAACTGAATAAAAAAAAATTAGTTAAAAATTTCTTTATTTTCACCAGATAAAATGGAAAAACAATGCATTTGAAATTGATCCAAATTCAATGTTATTGTTCAACAAAATAGTAAGAAAATTAAAATAAAGGAAAAGTGACTCAGTACATCGAAACAACTATCGCAATACTTGTTTCCGGTAAACGGTAAAATAAGAGTCTCTATAAAAGCCCTCGTACCTTTGTCTCTGTTAGATACCCATGAGCTACTAGATGAGGTGATAGCCCCCCTGAGAATATTCCCAAGAATCGTAACGAAATGCATCTTTCTCTCTTTCTCTCTCTTTTTCACTCACTCTATTTATTCACTTGTGTGTCTTGAAAGAAACGTACGACTGTTGCCCAAGATTTCACCAGTTTATAGTTACACACAAATGTATTACACTTCCATCCTTTTACTACGCATCGTAAGTGTATCTTTTTCTTTGTGACTTTTTTTTTTCTCTCATTTTCAGAGAAAGAAAAGCAGTTATTAATTATAAATGTGGATACGTGTCAGCGTTATGAAATTTGTTTAAGGAATTGTGGTCTCATCCGTGTGATAATAATCAAGACAATGTGGAACAGATTATTAATGAGTGAGAATTTTTTTTTTCATTATTATTTCTTATGGAATTTTTTTTTTTATATTTAAATGAGGATTTTATGGATTTTTTGGAGGATTGGAATCTTTGGAGAGTGATATCTTTGAGGCGAGTAGGCTTAGCGAAAAATGTCAAGAGATCTTTTTTGTAGGAAATTAAGTTCTCTACAAAAAAGGTCTCTTGATAAATTCTCCTAAGCCTCATATTTTACAAGATCCTTTCAAAATTCTGATATTTATTTCGTAAAAAACGAGAAAAGTTGATTTTTTTCTAAAATATCTTGGAAAATATGCGAACTAAGCTTTTTTTGCTTGAATCATGCTTTGTAGCTTTTCAAATTCTCTACAACATTGTCTTGGAGCAAAAAGGGTGTATCTCCATTACTTTCCGACATATGCACCAAAAAAGATTTAAAAAAATAGAATTTTCCTGTTTTACTCATTTTAAAGCTTTTGATCATCATTCATTAGATATCTCGGAAACTAAGGGAGATAGCGCACTTTTTGTTGTGACCTTTTATGTAGTCTTTAAAATTCTCTACAGAAAAGGTCATGACCACAATTACCCCATCTCCGTTATTTCTCAAGATATTCAACGAAAACCTCACAAATGTGAAATTCACGAAATTTAAATGATTTTGCGGACAATTAATTGACTCTAATAATTACCGGAAATTTATTGCTGTGCGTTTGTAGACTTGTTGTTTGTTGATTTTGATTGGTTTGCTCTTCACCATAGAGAGGTGGCATTCTGTATTGTGGTCCAGGTATAGCGTGGACCGCTGTGTAAATGTCACTTCTACTTTGGTCGTTTTGATTATCGTGATTTGATTGATTCAGACGATTATTCGGCAGCGACTTCGATGACGATATCGTCTTGTAGATTGTCTCATCATCTGTAAAATTAATATCAATTTTTTCTAAATTATTGAATTCTTTTTTCTTTCATTAAATGAAAAAATAATTTTTTTTATTTAGTTTCTTGAGAATATCTCGGTAAATAATGGAGATACGCCCTTTTTACTTGAATTCAATTTCGTAGCTCTTGAAAATGTTTACAAAAAAGAATTTCGCTAATATCACCTTATCTCACTCAGCTTCCGAGATATTTTCTAAAAACTGAAGAGATTTCAGTAGTGAAGAAGTAAAACACGAAAAGTTGGATTTGTCATCATTGGAAAATTTTTGTTTTTGAGAATATTTCGGTAAATAATGGAGATAAGGCGTATCTCCATTATTTAATGACATATTTCTTCAAAATATATCGAAAAATTGTTTTTCTTCTCTTTTACTGAAAATCACCGAATTAATTTTTTTTAGAAAATCTTTTTGTAGAACATTTCAAAAGCTACAAAAAAAATTAGAGCAAAATCGCTCTATCTCGCTCATCTTCCGAGATATTTCTCAAAAAAATAATTAAGAATCTAACAATTAAGAGATAAAACTGGATAAATCATTTTTTTTCATTTTTTTTTCTTAAATATCTCAAAAACTAAGCGAAATAGGAAGATTTTACTCGAATCCTTCTTTGTAACCCTTAAAATTCTCTAATAAAGAGTGTTTTCAGGTGAAAAGGGCGTATCTCCATCAGTTTCCGAGATATTCACCAATTTACTGAAAATAATAATTATTTTTTTAGCAATCTTTCTTTAAAAATATCTCGGAAACTAAGCGAGATAACGCGATTTTTCTAGAATCTTTTTTGTAGCTCTCGATAAATTCTCTGTAAAAGTGACTTAGAACAAAAAGGTCGTATCTCCATTAGTTTCAGAATTATTCAACGAAAAGTGCCAGAATCAGTTTTATCTCTTCACTCCTGGAATTTTAATCAAAAAAATATTCAGTATTTTTCTCGCAACAAATTCATTAATCAAAAGTTTTCTATTTTATGCTATCATATCATTCGAACATTTTTATTCCAATATTTACGTGAATGAAAACTTTAGTTTTATCAATTTTTCCCCGCCCACAGTTCAAACCATCTGACTCACCACAAAGTTACTATCATTGAATTGGAGAAAAGTTATTTTTAGATATTAAAAAAAAAGGAAAAAAATAATTTCAATGAAACTCATGAAATTCAGGAGTCAAATCACGCAACACTAATTTTATTCTACTCGCGATTCAACAGATTAAGATCCAACTGAGCCTTCAATTCCGGGTACAATTCCAAACATCTGATTTTTTTTTTCAATTTTTTTTGCTCCGTTGCATTTTTTTCTGGTATATCACTTAGATTATAATTCTGTCGCCTCAGAAGACTTTTCTGCTCGATTCGAAATTGATTTCAAAATAATTTCGAAAATTCTGGAAAATTTCAAGTAGGGAAATCGAACAAATTTCTGAGAAATTTGGTAAAATTAACAAAAAATCAAAAATAATTTCAAAATATTTCGAAAATAATTTCAAAAAGAATTTCGAAAATAATTTCAAAATATTTCGAAAATAATTTCAAAATGCATTTCGAAGATAATCTCAAAATATTTCGAAAATAATTTCAAGATTTCTAAAATTTTAGAAAATTTCAATTGGGGAAATACGACGGACTGTTGAGAAATTCGAAAAAAAAATCGAAAATATTTTCAAAATTTTTCGAAAATAATTTCAAAAATTATGGAAAATTGCAAATAGGGGAATATAATTTTTTTTTTCATTTTCCATTTTTCTTTTAAATTAATGGAACGTTTGATATTTTTTCATTTTTCAGGTTTTTATAGCTTTGTTGGATTTTTTTTTTTTTTCGTTGTTATATCACCTTGATTGTGATTTTGTCGCCTCAGACGATTCTCCTGCTTGACTTTACGAACTGTCGTTGCCATTGCGTGTTGGCTGACCATTTCTAAACTACCACTAATTGTTAGCCCCTTTTTATTTTCACACTGTTTTTTTTTGAATTATCACTCCAATCTTTCACGTGATATCACACATAAAAAGTCTATTCAATTGTTTCCATCTGTTTAAAAAAGGATCAACGATTTTTAAAATTCTTTTTTTTTTCTAAGGATTTATTTAAACGTCAATATTTTGAAAATTAAGAGAAGTAGAGAAACTTTCATAAAGATATTTTTTGTAGAGAATTTGGAGAGCTAACAGGAGATTATTTCCAAAATATTCCGTATTTTTGCTATTTTCGGAAATATTTTGAAAAAACTGTAGAATTAGGGGGATTGACAGAAAAATTTTCAGAAAAAATTGAGGAATTCTAAAAATTGGAGGATTTTTAATGAAAATTCGAGCTCAAGAATCGCTCTAATGCACCAGATTTTCGAAAATACTCTCAAAACTTTTGAATAACAGATTTTTTAATAGAAAGAAAATCGGTAGTGACGGGAAAAAATAGGATAGTAAAATTTTTTCCTCATTTTCTTGAAATACCTCAAAAACTAAGTGAGATAGCATAATTTTCAAAATGACCCTCTTCGTACCCCTTAAAATTCTCTACAAAAAGGGTCTCCAAAACATTTTCCCATTTCTATCATTTTCTGAGGTAATTTCAAAAACTGCAGAATTAAGTAAAATGCCACGAAAAAATCGCAGAAAAATTAAATTTTCAAAATTAGAAAAAAAATGTCAAAATAATTTTTATTAGAAATGGTTATAATGATCTACACTTAAAAAAAACTCTTTCCAGAATCGAAAAAAAAATGAATTTTATTTTTAAAAAACAGTAGAAAAAACGGTAAAAACAGAAACTATCCAATTTCTTCCTTCACTTCCTCAGAATATCGCGGAAACTAAACGAGATAGGACAATTCTGCCTTAGTCCTTCTCTTTAGTCCTTGAAATTCTCCACAAAAATCTCCTCAATCTTCCTTTATTTCCAAGATATTCCCAAAATAATTCCTAGAACCTCCAATTTTCTGCAGTACCTCCAAAAAACTCTTGATCCAAACCCCCCTCCCCAGTCCCCCAATTCCCCCCAAAAAAACGCGCACGACTGCCACTAGCACTTGAAACACCACCAAACTCCCCAAGAACTTGAAAAAAAATCGCAGTAGCACAGAATGCACCCCCGCATGTAAAGAGTCTCAGATTTGTACTGAAAAGGAACACAAACTTTCCATTGAGCGAACGTTGAACGTAAGAAGAAAAAAAAAAAGGCGCAAGAGGGGGGGCAAGGGTCCGTGTGTTCCGCTGTTCTGGCTACACTTCCGGTATTATCATCCCACCACATTGAAAAGTTGCTGTACGATTTTACCTGGAGGCAGAAATAGGCAGAAGACAGTGGATAATTTATTCTGGGCCCATAACAGCGTGTAGGTACGCCCTCGTGCGTTCACCACACATACACACACACACATACGCATAATTTGTGGACCGGTAGAAGCAGTAAGACACTGGATATCTGAGCTCCACACCTCTAACTATGACAATGCCGTTAGAAATTGAGATATCGAGATCTACAGATGATTCAATTTTAATTGGAAAGAGAAATTCCTTTGATTTTTTAAATTTTTTTTCTCTACATGAGAATATCACGGTAAATAATGGAGATATGCCCTTTTTTGTCCTAAGAAGGTTTTTTAGAAAATTTCGAGAGCTACAAAAAGGGATTTGGGTGAAAAGGACATATCTGGCTTAATTTCCGAGATATTCAAAAAACGATTGACGAAAAAATGAACTCAAGAAAATTGAATTTTTGTCATTTTTTTGGGAATATTCTCTTCTTTCTCTGAGATCGGTTTTTAAGGAATTTCAAGATCTACAAAAATGGATTGAGGGGAAAGGACATATCTCGTTTAGTTTCCGAGATATTCTTATACAACGAATGATAAAAAATCAAATTTCCTTTTTTTATTTGCTTCATCATTAAATTTTCTCTAGTTTTTGAAAAACATCTTGGGAAGTGAGCGAGATCGAGCGATTTTACTCGAATTTTTTCTTGGAGAGAGTTTCGAGAGCTATAAAAGACCTGCAAGGCTAAAAAGGCGTATCTCCATTACCTACCGGTATATTCTCGACAGAATAAATAGAAAAAAAATTGAATTTTTCTATTTCCAAGATAATTCAATTGTTTTACTCTCTTTTTTTGTCAAATATCTCGGAAAATAAGTGAGATATTAACATTTTTAGAGAAGCTTTTTTTTGTAGCTTCAACTCTTCTCTATGGATAAGGTTTCTACAAAAATTGGATATCGCGCTTATTTTCCGAGTTATCAAATAAAATTTACAGTAATAATTAAAGAAAATGGATTGTTTCTCTTTAACTGCTGAAAAAACTTCAAATCTCAAATCTTCAGATCTTCAGATGATCCATTCAATTTTAATTGGAAGAGAAATGCCATTAATGATTTTAAAATCTTTTTTCTTTTTCAGACGTTTACTAAGCACCTGATTCTTCCTTTTTTCTAAGCCACTTGAGGCATGGTCATAAGACGTGGAAACACGCTTGGCTGAGCACACAGGAGTCGTGCGCCAGCCGAGCATAGAGGTCCGGCCTTTCCGCAGTCTGACTCGCTTTCGAACGTACCCTCTTCTTTTTTTTTTTTATTTTTATTATTATTTTCTCCGTCTTTATTCAACTTCAGTAGTGTTTTGGTCTTTTACATGGTTTTGTCTTTTTTTTTTCTTTTTTTTTTTTTTAGAGTGTGGCGACATGTATGAAGAGGACAACGGATTTTCTCACGGCTTTTGTAGTACTGATGACTCAAATTCAGCGGATGTCTCAAATAAGGATAATTCGGTGATTCACTGATGCTTCTGGAGGACATTAAGGTAGTGTCCCAGAGTACAGTAGATAAAACAGTAAAAAATGAGGATTTTTACATTAGTTTCCAATTAATTGCTGACAATTCGGGGAAATGGGCTTTAATTAAGCCGAAATAGCGATTAAACTATTCTAAAGTCGTATCTACAGCTTGTGAATATAATTTTTTTTTCTCGAATTTTTTTTACATTAATCTCCTATCACATGCATGAGATAGACAGAGAGGCAAATAGTTACGACTACCTTCTAATTAAAATTTCTCAATAACTATACGGTGAATTGAACATTTTTTTCTTCTATTATTTAGTTAAAATGCTGTTCTCTTCGCCAATTGTTCTTAAATAATGGGTCAACCATGTGGTTTTTTAGTAATTTCGTTATTTCCCCACCACCGCTATTTTCAGTATGATAATTTATATCTCATAAACTACGTAGACAAAAATTAGGAAAAAATTCAGAAGAATGTGAAAAAATGTCATCTTTGATAGGACATCAAAAAAATGAGGAGTTAACTGTACTCGAGTTCACTGGGATACTATCTCGACATTTCTCTTCTGGACAATGAGGACTTTTCGGTGGAATATCTCGGAAAATAAGCCAGATAGCGATATTTTTTGTAGAGATCCCTTTCGTAGAGCTCAGTGAGACTTTTAGAAAATTATGTATCTTTGTTTTTTTCAGAGATATTTAAAAAAATCCGATTTAATCTAGTAGTTGACTGGTAAAACTGTAAAAATGTCGGAAACTAATGAAGATACGCCTTTTTTGCTTCAGTAGATTTTTGTAGAGAATTTCAAGAGTTACAAAAAAGATCTTTAGGCTACAAAAAATTTAAATTTCGAAATTTTGCGAAAAAGTGGATAAAAATATCGAATTATCTTAAAAATGTCAATTTTTTTTGTTTTATTTTTTTTTTACGAACATTTCGGAAAATAAGTGATAGTGAAATTTTTATAAAATCCCCTTTCGTAGAGCGCTACAAGATTTTCAAAAGAGGGGTTTTGATGAAAAAGGCCTATCTCCATTATTTCCCGAGATATTCTCAAGAAACAACAAAAAAAAAATAATGAATTTAATAATTATCTTCGTGAGTAAATGAATTTGAGATTGAAATAATTATCAGTTTTTTTTTTTCAAACCACAAGTACAAGGCTATAGAAACGATCATGCACTACTGGTTTTACCCCCTCTGACTGGTGGTAATCATGGTTCCAAGCGATTTCTGCCGATCAACCGTGAAAATAGAAGCAAAATAAGCCCAAGACTGTTGTAGCGTGCTTCAGCCATCAACCACAAACACGCGAAACAAGATTCCAAAGGCCAGATCTTCAGCATAATAAGATTAACAAAAGAAGAAAAAAGAGGATATAGTTATATGTGTATATGCATAGTGCAACTAAAGGAATAATGAAAAAAAAAATAAAATAAAATAAAAAATCAAGATTTTACCCTGAGGCCATCCTTCCGACATGGGATCTCGATAATCGCAACAAACTTATAGTTGCATGGAAGGCCACGCAGATAGAAGAATTTCATAGCCTCCATTTGCATACCACGTGCAAATACTATATTTAGGATTATTACCTGATTTTCATCTTTTTTTTTTCTTTTCAAAAGAATACTGAATAACGGACAACAATTCTGAACTCTTTTTATGGACACTTGTCTCACAGATATTCTCGAAAAAACATACGAAAAAAATAGATTTTTCCTGTTTTGTAGATAATTCAATTTTTTTATCCTCTTCTTTGCTGAATATCTCAGAAAATATGAGGAATCGCGAAATTTTGGCAAAAACGTTTTTTTGTAGCTCTCACGCTCCTTTGCAAAAAAAGTTGCTACGAAAATTGCATTCTCTCGCTTATCTTCCGTGTTAACAAATAAAATATAAATGAATAATCAAAAAAAATTAAATTCTCATGTTCATCACTGTTTTCTTCAATAGAATACTGGATAACAGTCAGTAATTTTACTAGGCTCATTTTGTGGACATTTTGAAGAGAATTTTCCTTTTTTTTTCATTCTGATTTTTTGATTCGAGAGGTAGAGCGGAAAAGTTCGATTTTCTTTATGAAATTCCATGAAAATTATCAGAATTTTAGGAATTGAGTGATAGATCTCAATAAGTGAATTTCATTTATTCATATTTGCTTTAAGCACTAAGAAAGTGAGCGAGATAGCGAAATTTCGCTTTGCACTTTTTTTATAGAGATTTTCAAGAGCTACAAAAAAAAGCAGCTTCAAAAAATTCACTATCTCGCTTTCTCTTCGAGATATTTCCTAAAAAAGAGGGTTAAAGAAATGGAATTGTCTTCAAAACCGAAAAAATCAATTTTCTTCATTCATTTTTTCTCAAATATTTCGGAAACTAATGTAAATAAGCCTTTTTCATCTTAATCCACTTTTGAAGCTCTATGAATTCTGCAAAATTTCAAGTCTCGAATAAAAAAAATTTCTAGTCTCAAATAAATGTATTTTGTACAAGTAAATGTACAAATATTCTATAGATATAGATATAGATTATCAATGTTTTTTTTTGGACCAATTTTTCATATTTACTTGCACAAAATACATCTCCTTGAGACCAGAATGTTTCTTTTTCAGTGTATTTCCATTATTTACTGAGATATTCTCAAAAAAATGGGAGAAAAATCGATCTCAAGCTCTTCAAACATTTTCAAATATGATTTCACTCTATTATTTGAAGTATTTCCAATCTCAGGTGTAACCAGGGTCTGGATATCGTTCAGGCGAGAAGAAAGTGTCGTTTCTCTACAAGTGCAATCTCAGTAGAATCGATTAGCTCAGTGCCTCTGGGTGAACTCCAGGAGATAACTCTCTGAGGCACTGGAGCTTTCTTCCACGTTCAACAAATTATAATTTCATTTTTCACACGAGGAAAAAAAAGGAAAATGTGTCACCAATTTCACTCAATTACTCTTGACACTTGGATGATTAGATTTTAATTTTTTTTCTCGTTTTTTATCAGTTCCTGGTGATAAAAATAGAGATTTTTACTATCAATTTAATGAAAAAATAAGAGGATTTATTAGTGAATACCGTAATTTTTATAATAACTGAATGAGCACACATCTGACAATTTTTTGAATTCTTCTAAAAATATAAACGATTATAAAAAAATGCATTTAAAAAATTTGTAGTTGCAGTTTTTCGAATTTTTTCAATGTGCATATTTTTCATTCATTTTTTTCATCATCCATTTGTTAAAAAAAAAAATGAAAAATTGTCTTTTGCTATTTTTAATATCATGAATTTTGTATTCCCATTATTTATCCTTTCTTTTTTAAATTTATCCTTTATATGCATGAATTTACCGTTGAATTTTGAATTCTAATCTCAATGTTATCCTGAGAGTTGAATAAAAGAGAAAATAAACTTTTTTTTTCTCATTCGCTCGTTAATTCGGAGAATGAGTGATAATGACTGTCATTTGGATGACTACCAATTCTTTATTTTGAATTTTTACAATCTCAGGCAATTTTCCGGTTAACGGTTAGACAGGAATTTTTTTTTGTTAAATAAAAGAATAAAATCGCAATTTCATCGTGAGAATGAAAAAAAAAAATTGAGCGTGAAAATTCAATGAATTTGCTCCGGAAATTAGAGTAAAAGTATCGGAGAAATTGTGAAAATTGATCAAAATTATCGATGGTACTTTTTTAAAATGAAAAATGGATTTTTGATTAATTTTAAAATTAATAAAAAAAATCTACGAAAATTAGAAAATCAGGGGTATTTCATTTTGGAAATATCTCAGAAAGGAGTCGATTTGAGGAAAAATGTCTAGAAACCTTTTTTGTAGCTTGCAAAATCATCTATAAAAGGAGGTCTTGTGATATTTTCTCCTAGATCCAATGGTTTACGACATATTGACAGTAAAATCTCCATGTGATTCAACTTTTTCTATTCCACCAATTAACTGATAATTTTCTTTCTCTTTATTTGATTGGATGAAAAACAAGTTCAAAAATCTGAAGAGTCTGTTTTTGGAGACAATGTTACGATGTTACTTTCTCAAACCTAATAACTCCCAATATTCCATGAATAATCCCACATTTTCTAAATCTCCAAATTGAAAAATATTGTGATTTTTTTTAGGTGAATTGTGAATTTTTAAGATGAAATTGGGAATAATTAAGTTTTTATCATTTGAAATTTCGAGAAATGCTCCAAGCTTTAATTTTTCATAGAACCCTTAAATTTTCTGAAAATCAAGCGAGAATTCGCTCAAATTTTCTGCTAAAAAATTGAATTTTTATGAAAAATCAAAAAATTATGTAGAAAAAATCTAAAAATCATGTGTACCTTATTTTCTAAAATATCTTGTAAACGAAGAGATTGAGAAAGAAAAAACTTGAGGGACCTCTTTTGTAACTTCTGAAATTCCATATAGATCTACTGAAATTTTGCTCTAAGCCCACGAATTCCTAAGATATTCGCGATATTATCTCAACAAATTTCAGTGATTCCCAAAAATTCTAAAATTCGTTTATACCTTATTTTAAAAAATCTCCTAAACGACTAGCTTTATCAATAAAACTTGAGAGATTTTTTTTGTATCTCTCGGAATCCTTTACAAAAAAAGTTTCCCGACATTTTTCCCACAGCCCATTGATTACCTCATAATTCCCCATAGAATCTGCCTAAATACTTTCAATTTCAAAACCTTCAAAAAATTTAAATAAAAATAAAAATATAAAAATCAATAAATTCAGGTTTGTAGCGACATTTTTAATGGGATTTCTTCTCTCAATTCAATTAAGTCTATAATAATCAATAAAAAATCCCTGAAATTAATTCAAAGAAACAAAAAATTGATGAAAATAAATGAGAATAAAATTAATAAAATTCGAATCAATTGAACCGGTTGTGAATTAATCTCGATTTCTCAATGCTATCTAGGAATCCTACACCTGTCGCTTGTTCTTTCTCACAGTCAGTGGTAGGCACTTCCTCTCCAGTTCTTTCAAGACCCCATAACTGCCTGCACATCGCGCACCATCACCATTTCACATACGACTCAACCTCCACATTAGCTTCTTTTCAATTCTGAAAAGAAGCTAAAGAAAGAGAAGGAGGGGGGGGGGGACGTGGATTAAGGTAGTATTCTAGCGGGTTCGAGTACAGTGAACCCTTTATTTTTTTGAAGCCGCATCAAAGGCGATATTTTTTTTACCTTTTTCTGAATTTTTGCATATTTTTTGTTCGTATAGGGTGACACGACCAATAGATGGACGATTATAGAAAAAATCGGTGTTCAACGGAGTGTATAAAATAGGTAAATCACATAGAGGAACTGCAAAAGGGAACGAGGCATCGAAAAATACATACTTAAAAAGTTAAAAATCAACTGAACTTGAATAATGAATATATAATTAATGAAAATCACTTTTTGAGTGAAAAAAGCTGGAATATACTTCAAACTCCCAATAGATGGACAGTAGTATATTAGCAGCGCCATGATTATGAATTTTAATTAACCGGTATGTAATCAAAAGCTCATGAATCTATATGAGTGCTATAATTAGAAATTAAAGAGGAAAGTCTAAAAACCATTCAATATAATTTGTTACCTTAGTTTATGAGTTACGAATTACTAAAGTTACTGAAAATAGCGGTGGTGGGGATGAAACGCTCTAAATCGGACAGAAATAACGAAATTACTAAAAAACCACAGGGTTGACTCATTATTTAAAAAAAATTGGCGAAGAGAACAGGATTTTAACTAAACAATAGAAGAAAAAAATATTCAATTCACCGTATAGTTATTGAGAAATTTTAATTAGAAGGTAGTCGTAACTATTTGCCTCTCTTTATATCTCATGCATGTGATAGGAGATTGATGTAAAAAAAATTCGAGAAAAACAAAATTATATTCCCAAGCTGAAGATATGACTTTCAAATAATTTAATCACTTTTTCGGGTGAATTCAAGCACTTTTTCCCGAATTATCAGCAATTAATTGGAAACTAACCTACAAAACCTCGTTTTTTCTGCTTTATCGGCCGTACTTGGAGATACTACCTTAAGAAAGAAAAGGAGGATGGAACGAGTCTGTGTACATTGAGGCATCACGTGAGTGTACTTGAGTCAATGTGTATACGAGGAGGAATTATAAATGAAAAAAAAAGAGAGAAACGGTGGAAAGAGCGCGTGGCTCTCGTAGGAGAGCAACGAACGGATAAGACGGGGGGCATCAACGGCCACATAGGAAAACCTGTCTTGTAACTTCTCTAATTATCATTGCCACTCGCAGATCGATATTTCAAAATGTTCATAAAAGGGTCTATAAAGGCGAGAATCATGAAAAAATTCTGAATTTAGTGTGAATCATCATGAATTTGGGGAAATTCACCTTTTAGAGAATATCCTGGAAAATAATGGAGATATGCCCTTTTCACCCTGAGGAGCAGCTGGAGAGGATTTCAAGAGCTAGAAAAGTGGATTAGGGCAATGTCGCTTCCAAAAAATTGCAGAGGATTCTGTTAGTGAAAAGGTGAAATAGGTCGCGTATTTTCTGATCATTTACTTCAAGAAAATGTCTTGGAAACTAAGAGAGATAGGGCGATTTCGTCAAAAGATATTTTTGTAGAGAATTTAAAGAGCTACAAAACAAGATTAGGATAAAAAGGGCGTATCTCCATTAGTTTCTGAGATATTCATCAGGAATGATTATGAAAAATCAATTTATCCTATTTTACCTCTTGACTACTGATTTTTTTTTTAAGAATATCTTGATTTACAATGAATTTATTGATGAAACATGAAGACAGGGGTAATATTGACCTCTGGAAAAGAAATTGGATGAGAAATCTTGACACTGTTGGAAATTATAAAATTCAAGAGGAAAAGAGTGCAGAATTTTTCAAATTTCTAATTTTTAGAAAATTCTGGGAAATAATTGAATATTCATGACTTTAATTCAAAGTTTTGAAAATAATACAACTTTAAATTTTCTATTAAACTCGAATAAAAAACCTGAACAATTCAGAAGAGATGAAACCGAATGACTCGATTTTTTTTTCAGTCTCCAATTTTTTGGAAATAGCTCGGAAATTGATGGACATACACCTTTCATGCCATCATCTTTTTTTTTGTAGAGAAATTTCAAGATTAAAAAAAATTATTAGAGCCAAATCGTTCTATCTCGTTTAGTTTCTGAGATATTCTCAAAAAAACAAATGATAAAAAAATATTCGTTTTATTTAACTTTTCCACTAACAGAATCTTCTTTGGTTTTTTGATGCATATCCCGGAAAATAAACGAGACAAGGCGATTCTGCCCCAAACTCATTTTTGCAACTCTTGAAATTCTCTACAAAATCATTTCCGCACGAAAAGGGCGTATCTCCAAACTTTCCGAGATATTCTCAAAAAAAAAAACAATTAAAAAAGTGAACTCATCCAGTTTTTCCTTCTCAAATCCTCAGAATCTGAGGAGAAATCCTTCTAAAGAACCACTTAATTAAAATTTTCCAGTGAATTTTCATGAAGGTTACAATTCAAATGGATTTCAGAATGAGACACTATCCTTCATGGTGCGATTAAATGCAATTCCTTGGAGCACGCGTACGTGTCTGTACATCAACAGTGGCGGTATTATACTCGTTTTACCAGTTTCAACGTTGAAACAAACATGTTTTCACTTTTAAATGGTCGCGCGCGTTTCCAATCCCTTCCATTGAAATCCCTCCACTCCTGGAAAATTCAGGAGCTGCCCCTTATCCCTCGTTCCCTTAATCACCGCGAGAACGAGAATGACTCACACGTCCGGCCCTCCTCCCTCCCTCGCCCCTTCCTCACTCTTCTAAAACAATCCTCACAGAAAAAAATCGCATTTTATTTCTTGCGGTAACTTTACGTTCCTTTGACCTCACGCACTTAAAAACTCCGAGAACAAAGGCCTCAAAAAAATGACGAGTCCCTTTAATAGTAGAGTCTCTCTTACCTGAACCTCTATTATCTCCAATCCCCCTCAAAAACTCGTCTCGCACTTGATCTCAATTAAAAAAAAAAAAAAAAAAAAAAAAAAATTCCATCGATACTTTCCACGTGCTTTCAAATACTCCACTTGACACTGGACATTTCTTTGTTACTCTGAAAAAAAAAACTCAAAGGCACTTCACAATAACAAATTCACTCAAAGGAATTCCTTTGGGATAAAATCCTTGAAAATTGGGCATTTTTGATTGAATAAAACTTTGAGAATCTCCGAAATTTTCAATGATAAGAGGTAAATCCGTCTCCCGTGACTGACGCTGAGCCTCGCCGGTTAACCGCACAGGCCCAAGAAAGGCCCCAGAGGGCCCAGAAAGTGGAGGGGGAATATCGAGGGACTCCCACCACTCGTGTGTGACTAGAGAGAGAGAGGGGACGAATGGGCTGATGCACGTGATTGCAAGAGAGACAGGAGATGGAGGGAGATGGAAGACGCATTTCCCCTCTCCCCGCCCCTTTTTCGGGCCGATTGTCTCGAGTGCCGGATGCCCTGGGGGAGGGGCGGAGGGGGGGGGAATGGATGAGAAAATTTTGAGGAGAGATGCTGATTGGTTGAACTGGAGAGATCCAGTGATACCCGGCGCCACTGGCGTTAGGGAGACCTTAAGGCCAGGGAGATGGAGAGCTCACCTGTGGGAAGCGAGGAAATGGTAATAAAGGAATCTGCATTATCGGGGGATAAGAGGATCTGTGAAGGTGAGAGGACTTTTGGACTTTTGGATTCAGGGGAAATAATAAATTTTGGAAAAAGGGGAATTCGGGGGATTTTTTAGTTGCGAAGAGGCGAAAAAGGATAAGTCGATTTTTAAAATCTTTTTTTTTAGAATATTGAGGAAACTAATGGAGATACGCCCTTTTTTTCCTAGGGTTCTTTTAGAAATCTTTTTTTTGAAAATATCAAGTGAACTAACAGAGATAGGCCCTTTCTCCCTTTAAGGTGTATTTGGAGAAAACTTCAATTACTACAAAAAAAGGATTAAGGCAAAATCACCTTATCTCGCTTAGTTTTTGGAATATTTCCAAAAAATTGGAGGTAAAAAAAAAAGTTATTCTGTTTTACATCTTTTAAATTGTTCAGATTTTTCTATTCGTATTTAATAGAAAATTCAAAGGTAAAAAAAATGGTATTTTCCAAATTCTGAATTAAAATAATGAATATCCAATTATTCCTTAGGATTCTATAAAAATTAGAATTTTTTAAAATTCTGCACTTTTTTTCTTTTCAATTTTATAATTTTTAATATTTTTATTCAATATCTCTTCCAGAAGTCAATATTACCCCTGTTTTCATGTTTCATAAATAAATTCATTGTAAATCAAGAAATTCTTTTAAAAAATCAGTAGTGAAGAGGTAAAACAGGATAAATTTTTTTTTTAAAATCATGTTTAATGAATATCTTGGAAACTAATGGAGATACGCCCTTTTTGTCTGAATCTTGTTTTATAGCTCTTGAAAATCTCTACAAAAATATATTTGCGCAAAATCACCCTATGTTTATTAGTTTCCGAGATATTCCCAAAAAAACTATGATTTTCCCCAGATGTCCTTGAGGAATTGAAGATTTATAAACTCTTGCGTTTCTTTTTTACAGATGATTGTAGCTTAGGGAGAATTTATTCATGAGTTTCATTCATGGATACCTCTAATTTATTGGCCATTGGCATTCTGATTATTCCGTTGTTGTCACTCGTAAATTAACGTAAATTCAAGTGAAAGGATAATACTGTGTGTTTTTTTTTTTGTTACCTGGTACTGAGGGCTCCGTGCACAGTTTCTGCAACAGACAGGTGTTGTTTATGTACGGAGGGTTGTTGATGGAAAAAAATGAGGTGAGTAAAAGAAAAAAAAAAATATATTCAAAAACATCTGCACAATGAGAAAGAAGAGAGCTAAAGTTTTACTCTTTTCTTTTACTTTGTACAGTTTTACTTATTTCACTCACCTGATGCTCGTACGATGCCCCATGGTTCACATTTTTCATCCGCATAACTTTGTAAATAAATTTTTACTGAAAATAGAGATATTTTGAAGAAATTAAATTGATTATTTAATTTATGAGATTTTTTTAATTATTTGAGGTAGTATCCCAGCGAATTCGAGTACAGTTAACTCCTCATTTTTTTATGCTGTATCAAAGATTATATTTTTTTACATTTTTCTGAATTTTTTCATCATTTTTGACCATTTAGTTTGTAAGATATGAATTAGCAAAGTTACTGAAAATAACGGTAGTGGAGATGAAACGCCCTAAATCGGACGGAAATAACGAAATTACTTAAAAACCATAGGGTTGACCTATTATTCAAAAATAATTGGCAAAGAGAACAGCATTTTAACTAAATAATAGAAGAAAAAAAAAGTCAATTCTTCGTATAGTTATTGAGAAATCTTAATTGGAAGTTAGTCATAACTATTTGTCTCTCGTTCTATTCCATCCATATGATCAGGAAAAATCTGGGAAAAATTGAGAAAATAACCCAATACGTCAGCATTATTGTTGAATTTTTTTAGATTTTTTCTGGAAGAATTTCTCCCTGTAAAAAATTCTGGAAAAGAATGAATTTAATGAGGATAAATTTTTGCAAAATATATAAGGATTTTTTTCAGAGCGAAGGATTTCATGGAAAAATCTGAAAAAATTTGAAGAGATGCTCGGGAATATCTACATTGTTGGCGAATTTTTTCATATTTTTTCCAAGAGGTGCCTTTTCGAGAGAAATTCTGGAAGATAATAGATTCAGCTGAATGATTTTCCTCAATTCTTAAGAAGAATAATCATGTAAAAGAGATTCAACAAACAAAAAAAAGGTATATTTACAGGCTGAGAATATGACTTTTGAACAGTTTAATGACTTATTCCGGTCAATTGAAGCATGTTTTCCCGAACTATCAGCAATTAACTGGAAACTAACGTAAAAATCATCATTTTTTTCTGTTTTATCGGCTGTATTCTGGGATACTACCTTAAGACTAATAAATATCTGTAGAAAAGATAGAATTGAAGGCGTCAGGAGTTTCCATACGGCGTTGCCAACACTCCCTACTCCTCTGCCTCTACTTGCCCCTAAATATGAGGGGAACGAGCAATGTGGCAACGCCGCAGTCTGAATAGCATCATGGCGGACAGTAATTCCGCAGTTTTATACTTTTTATCGAATATCTCAGGAACCAAGTGAGATAAAGAAATTTCTGTGGAGACCTTTTTTGTAGAGAATTTCAAGAGCTACTAAAATGGTTCAAAGAAGATCGCCTTATCTCGCTCAGTTTCCAAAATACCCAAGTAGTAAAATCTTATTCCTGTATGAATGAACCCAAAAATTTGGCAGTTATTCTTCAAATGAATTCATCTGTCAGCCCCACAAAAAATAATCGCAAAAAAATTAATACTAGAATACGTACGGAGAATTGGATCGAAAAAAAAAAAGGAAACGCCAACTGAGAAGAAGCAAAGGGGTTCCGTGATCCACGGCCATTATGCGTTGGAGCATTTTCTCACGAGATATAAACCCCTGGCTCTAATTATATGTCTAGCGTGCTCCTGAAACCTACGGCTTTATTGCTAAATATTCGTTGGGCCGCAGAAAATACTGTTTGAGGACTCTTACTGTTCCTCTCCTACCTCTTCTGGACTCTGGAAAAAGTGTAATTTCTACTTTCGAACCAGACTCTTTTTTTTTTTTTAAACTCTCGTTTCAATCGTTGGCCATTTTTTTTCTCTTCGCGTTTCATGGACTCTACTGCAGCACTATTTTTTGAGGAATTTGGGATGTTTCTCTTTTTAGACGTTTATTTGAGTTTCAAAAAAAAAGCAGCGCTTCTTTATGCGTTTGTTAACCCGTTTGCCCAAAGGTCGTCCAACTGTCGATTTTTTTTTTTTTCGAAAATTTAGAAACTCCGTGAAATTGATAATTTTTTTTTTTCGGCGAAAGCTAAAAAAAATCTGAAAAAATTCAGCAATAATCTAGACATGTCGGAGCATCTTCTCAAATTTTTTCAGATTTTTTTGAAAAGGCTTTCACTCCTAAAAAAAATCCTGATCGCGTGTTTTTTAAATTTCGCCACTCAATTAAAAATAATCACCAAAATCCTTTGTGTTGCGGAATAAAAAGGTTTTTTTTTTTTTGGACTTCCGGTCTTCATGCCTTCGTGTGAAGTTTTTTGGTAACTCTCGATTGACTGGAGATCAAAAAAAAAAAAAAAACATTTTTTTATTTTTCTTTAATTAATTGAATTTTATAAATTTTCAGTTCAAATTTCCCGCACTTTTTAACGAACTTTTTTGGGATCTTTTCCTTATGGTATCAATATAGAGAGAATAATTAGATTTCAAGTACCTTTAGCGATGAAAAATTACAGCTCCAGAACTAATTACGAAATTGCGAAGAAAAAAACTGCTTTTTCACCACTTGTTTAAATGAAATTCAGGCGTTGGTAAATGGCTCAATGTGTAACGGCGCGTGCGCAAAACAACTCGTAAGAAACACGTGAATTATTTATGGAGACTTCGCCGTAAATTTATGGTGGTGAATTTGCAATAGAAAAGAAGAAAAAAACAGTGGAAAAATAAGGAAGATGGAGCAAAAAAGTGGAGAAAAGGGTAGTAACCGCACAGATACAAACGCGAAAACCGGAAGGAGGCCCGCGGTGATCCGCATCGATGCGCTGTCTCATGATAAACTGGCCTCCGAGGCAAAAGGAGCTGAACAAAACTATTCTGGACCCTGAGAGAATGGGCAGTCATGTGGTCACGGCCAAAAGGGAGAAACGCATTAGGCAATTAACTTTCGGCATCCCTTCTCTCGATATTTATTATTTTTAATAGAGGGGGAAAAGGGCAAAATGGAGTATTGATGCTTTTGAACAAATATTCGGAATTTATTGAATTTTTTGCAAATTATTTTGCAGTAAAAACAATTTTATATCTTTTTTTTAAAGAATATCTCGGAAACTAATGGAGATACACCCTTTTTGCACATTTTATAGCGAATCAGAAGAGCTACAGAAAGGTGGATTGGAGTAAAATTGCCCTATCTCGCTTAGTTCTCGAAATATTCTTAAAAAACGATTGATAAAAAAAATTCAGTCATTTTTCACTAAAATAGAAAAAATCAATTTTTCGTCATTCTTTTTTGGGAATAACTCAAAAAGTAATGGAGATACGTCCTTTTTGTCTTACGAAAATTTTATAGAGAATTATAAGGGCTACAAAAGTGGATGAGAGCAAAATCGCCCTATTTCGTTTATTTTCAGAGATATTCTTCAAAAAAAATTGATTTTTATTTTTATTAAAACAAAAAAAAACAACTTTTCATTTTTTTTCGTGAATATCTCGAGAGCGAAGTGAGATAGAGCGATTTTGTTCGAATCCTTTTTTGTAGAGCATCTTGAGAGTTGCAAAAGTGGATTGAAATGAAATGGCCCTATATTCCTTATTTTCCGAGATATTTCCAAAAAAATGAAGAGGTTTCTGTTAATAAAAAGATGGAATAGGATGAATATTTTTTTATCATTTGTTTTTTGAGGACTTCTCGCAAACTAAGGGAGCTAGGAGGATTTTGACCTAAATACATTTTCGTAGAGAGAGAATTTCAAGAGCTGCAAAACAAGATTAGGACAAAAAGGGCGTATCTCCATTAGTTTCCGAAATATTAGATTGCTTTCCAACTGATATAGCTTTTTCTGCTAATACTTTAGCAATATGCTTCTGAATGGAAGTGATACAACTTTTTTCAAACCATCATCAAAATATCAAATTTTGAAGAAATTCATTAAAACGCCAATAACTCGAGAACTAATCATGCAAATCAGCTCAAAATTGACAGGCATCCAACTGATACAACTCTCGAGAAAATATATGAGTATAAATAACATTAGTTGAATGGTTTCCAGAAATTCCATTAAAAACTGATTTTCGAAAAGTGGACATATCTGAAAAAGTATCGATCGGATTCTCTTCAAATAAAGCTTAAAAAATAGAGTTCGTCGAGAGGAAGTTTTCCACTAAATATGAAATTTTTCCAATAAACCGTTTTGCTGTAATTGAGACTTGTATGCACATACAGCTATACACACACAAAGACACGCGCTGGAAATACCATTTTCCCTCTATTTAGATGATTTTAAGTATCTGCTATTTTAAAAAATTACAATCGAAAATTCTGATGATTACATAGCTTTCATTCGGAAGCAAAAGCAATTAGATATTTCTTCTGAAAAAAAAAACAAACAGAATTTTATTACTTGACGTAATATATCCGTCTTAAGGCAATAAAATGTTGTAAAAAAGCACCTGAAAACTTTCACCAAGCTAAGCTCAAGCGAATCTCTGTAAACCACGTCAAAAGAAAATTCTACTCTACACTTGCAACTTTATATTTTCATTTTTTTCCTCACCTTTGTGAATTTCCTTTGCCATTCCTTTCGCTCCAAATATTCTCATTCCAAAATACATATTCTAAACTCAAGATTCGAGGCTCCTGTGGGGTGAAAACTTTTTCCTTGCATTTATGTTTTTTTTATTTGAATATATATGAAATGCTAAACTACTGCGCGTGTTTTTTTTTTTTTTTACTCAATTCAGTTCAAGTGTTTCGCTCCAGATGCTTCTCTGAAAATTCTATTCAGTGTGATTGCTGAATTCATAGAGGTGTGATCATTAAATTAGGAATACACATGGGACATGAGAAAATAAATCTAAAAAATTCATTTTCAGTCGAAAATATAGAGGAAAAAATGCGGTGAAATGAGGATTTTTTATGAAACAGTTGGAGATTAATTTTTTTTTGATGATTCCAATGAAAAACTGAAGAAATTTCACACGGCAAACATGTGTAGTGTTGATTTTTTAAGTTTTTTTTGGAAATTAAGGCATTTTGGACTGAATCTGTTGAATCAGTTTTCATCGATTCTTGAAATAGTTATGGAAGAAATACCGATTTTCATGAAAGTGCCTATAAAGAGTTAATATTTTTCTCAGGAAGCATCGAGATCGATTGACGGAACCGGAGATATCTCTAAAAAAAACACATTTCGCGAAAATGGACAACTTTTGACCCCAAATTTCAGCCCAAGATGTTCGAATTTTCAAAAGAAAATCCTAAAAAACACTCTGACACATGTTCTCCACCTAAAATTTTCCCACTTTTTCAACGTAATCACCAAAGATACTCCATCTCCAATAGTTTCGTTGATTTTGAACATTTTTATAATCACAACAAAAAATCAGAAAATAAAAAATTAAATCATTTCCGCCTTCAATTAAATATTCACCAAAAATTGAATAAAATGAATCAATTTTCTATTTTCTTTTCATTGCAAAATTTACTAATAAAACCAACAAAAAAAAGTACAAATAATATTTTTAACAATTCGATCATCGTAATTGCTGTGTTATAAATAAGCCATAATATTAATGCATCACAATACATAATTTACCGTCTAATTACGGTGTAACACAAGTAGACTGTTTTAATATGTGCAGTGTTATTAACGTAGTTGGTAATTTCTCCGTGTAATTTCTAGCTCTTGTACACAGTTATCGCTAAAACATTTGCACTTGAATGTTCCGTTACAGTTGTTACATTATTTCATGGTATTAAGCATGTGTAGACATGGTTAATGATAATTTTTATTTTTTTTCAACTGTAGAAGAGGAAAAGGATCAGTAAGAAACTCATAAAAAATAAATGCTAAAAATTGTGGTTCCAGTTTTTTTTTTAAATATCTGGAAAACTATTGGGTTGAGGACCAAATGTCAAGATGTAGTGATTGAGTTGGTTCGGCAAATATTTCAACAATCACTGGCAAATGTAATTATTATATTGATCACAGTTTATTTGAATCACGTCTTGTTTGAAAGAATATGTACAAAAGTTAAGGTATACCAGCCGACTCGAGTACAGTCAACCTCTTATTTTTTTGATGCCATATCAAAGATGATTTTTTTTTTACATTTTTCTGAATTCTTTCATAATTTTTGCCCCTGTAGTTTATGAGATATAAATTATGAAAGTTAGTGAATATAGCGGTGATGAGGATAAAACACCCTAAATCGGACAGAAATAACGAAATTACTAAAAAACCACGGGGTTGATCCATTATTTAAAAACAATTGGTGAAGAGACCAGCATTTTAACTAAATAATAGAAGAAAAAAATATTCAATTCACCGTGTAGTTATTGAGAAATTTTAATTAGAAGGTAGTCGTAACTATTTGCCTTTCTCTCTATCTCATGCATGTGATAGAAGATAAGTAATGTAAAAAAATTCGAGAAACGAAAAAAAAAATCATATTCACAAGCTGAAAATATGACTTTCAAATAGTTTAATTACTTTTTCGGGTAAATTGAAGCACATTTTCCCAAATCATCAGCAATTCATTGGAAACGAACCTACAAATCCTCATTTTTTCCGGCTTTATCGTCCGTACTCGAAGATAAAATGAGCTCGCGATGTGAAGCGTGATCACGTCTATCGCCGAACTGAATATCAAATTCGTATGATTTGAGCATTTCTATACAAAGAATGAATTTAAAAAATTGCGCGTGACAATGGGAGTGAGCCAAAGAATAAAATTAGAAGGAGACAATGCGTGTTTGCATTAGAAGGAGACAAAACTGTTCTGTTCCTAGTCTTCGTGGATCTAGCGGTCACTACAAAGAGCCTTTTACTGTAGAAAATTTCATTCTCCATCAAAAAGGTCTCTTGACATTTTTTGGTTAAACCACCGGTTTCGGAGATATTTGCGAATGAACTTAGAGACCCTCGACTCATTTTCTTCGTAAATTCAATTTATAAAGTTTTCGTGACGTGTAGGCGTCATCCGTGGCTTTCATTGGTTGTGTGCCCGTCGATGAGCTAATCACAGTTGAGATGCAGCTACGTGAACCAATTAAAGCCTCTCATGGGACGTCACAGGGTTTATCAAATCAATGTCACGCAGATTCTCGTGCGAATATCTCGGAAACCAATGCATATAGGATGAAATATCTAGAAACATTGTTCTGTAGAAAATTGAATTTTCTACGAAAAAAAGTTACCCTGATTAATTCTCATAAACCTATTATTTCTCAAAATATTCGTAGAATAATGTACGGAAAACTAGAAAAATGGGGAAAAATTGAAAAAAAAAGTGTTTTTATGATGAAACCAGATTTTGAAATCACATTAATTATTTTTAGAAGTGTAGGGTTGTAAAAAAGAAGAATATTTAAAGGAAGCTGCTGCTCCTAGCCTTGCATTTGCAATTTTTTGAAATATTTTCTTTCATTTCTCCCGATTTTTTATGTAAATGTTACAGTCCTTTTTCTAGTTTTAGAATCATTTCTCTGAATTAACGAGAATCGAGGGAATTAATTTCCCATTACTGGATCCCATAACATTATCATTAGCATAATTTTCACATCTCGTTATTTTCAATTTGGAAGATTATCACGATAGTGTAATTCCTTGAATTTCAAAATTTTAGAGAGAAAATTTTCCGAAAGTACCAAAAGTTGAATTGTTTATCTGTACTTTGGCTCAACTGTTCGCTTTCCAAACCCCTCAGAATTCACATATTCATTCTACTCCCCCCCTCCCCCATCCCATCTCCTCATTTTACTTGTTCAGTTGCAGCCTGTGGTGGAAACCCTCCACCGACCTCAATAAGATGGATCAACTGAGGAGGAGATAGAGGAAGTTATGGAAATGCTGGTTGAACGTTTCAGTTTTCTGAATTTTCAGTCCAATTCACTTGCTCCTCATGTTTACTTAATATTAAAACAATATTTTGGGGAATTAGAATTTGTGAATTGAGAATTATTATTATTTGATCGTGAAAATGTTAGGAAGATGTGAAAGAAACTAGTTTCTGATAAATCGATTCTTTTTTGACAATCTCGGATTTTTTGGGATTTTCTGAAATTTTCCTGAGTTTTCTGAGATTTTTCCAAGTTCAATTCCAGCAATCTTCCTCTGCCTATATGGTCTACGGATAATCATTTTTTTTCTCGCAATTTGGAATTTTTTAGAATTTTCTCAAATTTTTTAGAATTTTCCGTGATTTAACAAATTTTTCCTAGTTTTCGAAAAAAATTCCTAATTTTCTAAGAATTTTATAAAGTGAGCTTCGGATTTTTATGTCCTCATGGTCTCAGAAAAATCAGATTTTTGCCCAATTTTGAATTTTCTGGAAAACCGTTCTTTGCCTACAGGGTTTCAGAAAAATAAGGGTTTTTCTCAATTTAGAATTTTCCGGTATTTTCTAAAATTTCCCCTAATTTTCCCAAAATAAACTCCTTCAAATTTCCTTTGCTCACATGATTTCAACAAAATCAGGTTTCTTCCAAATTTCGGAATTTTCTAGAATTTCCTCAATTTTTTCCGAGATTTTGCCTAATTTTCCAGGATTTTCACAAAGTGAACTTCGAAAAATTTCCTCTGCCCACATGGTCTGAGAAAACTCACGTTTTGTTTGCCAATTTGGGATTTTCAAAGATGTACTTCAATTTTCCGAAATTTTTAAAGCAAAAAATTCTGAATTCTCCCATTTTTTAGAGATTCATCTCATTTCACTCGTTTCAGGTTTCCGTCAAAGCAATTGAAGGAAATTTTCTTTGAAAAATCAGAAAAGTAATAGAAGAAAGCAATAAAACAATAAATTATTCATCTACATCAATTCCCTCCATTTTTTTAATAAATTCATTAATCAAAAGTGTTGCATAAAATTAAAAAATCCTTCACATGAATGAAAGATAACTCGATTAATTAAATAAAATATCACCTCAAGTTTCACAAGTCAATTAAAATTTTTCATTTTCATTCAACTAATTCACACAGGATACTAGGGAAAAGTTAATCAAGAGTTTGTGAAGTTGAAACTCAAGAAATATAGAAAATTATTGGAACGAACAAATGATGTTGGAGCGAATCAGTTTTCTTAATGGAAAAAAAACTTTTTTTTTTTCATCAAAAAGAGAAAAGAATTTCATTCTCTTGCTCTTCAGAGTCGGAGAAAATTAGGAACGCACGTGTCCACGTGAAGGAGGAGGGAAAAAATGAGGTAAAAAATTGGATTATTTTTTTTTACGAATTTCGTTTAATCCTAATATGATGAGAAAAAATATAAAAAAATGGTAGGTCATTTTTTTATTGCGAGGGGATATCGAGTATCGCCTTTCTTCAATCCATCAGCAGCCCTTGGAATTAATGCGCATTGAGAAAATGAAAAAGTGGGGAAATCTTTCCACGTTTGATACCACCAAATGCCGACGAAGATCGATGTTTGCCTCTCCTGCTTCATTATTTCCCCCGGAAAGAGTCAGGGAGGGAACAAGTGGAAAAAGTAAGTATGAGGGAAGACTGAGATGCGATTTTGAGAATTTCCAATTTATTCTCATTGGATATTGATATTTATTGATAAGACTCCAGGCTAGAAAGCCAATCCAAGCCATTTAAACAGTAAAAATTACATTAAAACATATGTTATCACATTGATTGCGTTGAAATTTAGATAAAATCTAAAAAAGCAAAAAAAAGTATCACAGATAAAATAAAAGTTATTTGGTACAAAACTAATCAAATTTGGCTCTAAAAATTGACATCAAATAATATTTCTCTTTTCTCTTTTGGAAACCATAATACTAGTTAGTTAATTAATCAATCACAGCCCCATTTCACTTGATATTTGAGAATATCTTGGCAGCTAAGCGGGATAAGGCAATGTTGTCCTGGTCTTGTTATGAAGCTCTTGAAATTTTCTACAAAAAAGGTGACTACAGAAATTTTGCTATCTCGCTCAGTTTCCGAGATATTCTGAGAAAAGAAATGGCAGAAGAAATGGAATTATTCTAGATGAAGAAAATTTTCAGTCATTTTTTAAGAATATCTCGGAAACTAAGCGAGATAGAGCGATTTTGTTTGAATGCTTTTTATAGAGGTCTTTGGAGCTGCAAAAGAAGTTGAGGGTAAAATTGCTCTTTCTCGTTTAGTTTTCAAGATATTTTCAAAAAACTATTTTTGAAAAAATTTTCTATTAAAAAAATTCAATTTCTTTTAATTATTAGTCTGGATTGAAGTGAAACACATCAATCCCTTTTAGCAGTTCTTGAAATCCTCTACAAAAAAGTCTCTTCAAAATTTTCGCTATCTCGCTTAGTTTCCAGATAATTCAATGAGATTAATCCCAAAAATAAGTGAATTCTTTTTGTCTCATTTCTTCACTCAATTTTCGTCGATTCTCATCATAAAAATTCCCCAGAAAAATGTAGAACATTTACAGTATTTTAAGTATTCTCAATTTTTCAGAGAGAGTTATCCCTTAAAACCACCAAATGATCACGGAGATAGATGTTTGCCTCTTCTACTTCATTATCTTTCCCAGAAAGAGTCAGGGAGTGAACAAGTGAAAGAGGTACGTATGAAGTAAGACTGAGAGAGAAAGTGAGAGGCTTGAGGAGATTGAATGAAGAGAGAGGACAGTTCTATAGAGGGTGAAGGAGGAAGGAAACGCTAGTCAATCCTCGAGGCTTAACGACTTCCTCCTGAATGCCTTCGATTCGCCCAGTGAACTCCGGACTTTACACTCTACCCTCTGTCTTATAACTATCCCCATGCCAACACTTTTAGATCCTCGCCCCTCTTTTGTCGAGGAGAAAAAAAAAAGAATGACTAACGCTAAAAAATAAATTCATCGGATGATTGAGTGACGTGAAGTCACGTTTGTCCGAGGATATTTCAAAAATTTAGGGCATGAATAAAATTATCGTTTGTTTTGGGAAGAGTTTCCGGAGTGGGGAGGGTAGAGTGGAATAGACCCTCCGAGGAGAGTTATTAGGGAAATTGTGGTTAAAAAAATAGGGTTTTTGGAAGGAAATGGTCAATTTAGTGGAAAAGTGAAAAGGGTGAATATTAAAAAAAAAGTTTTTTTAATGTTTTGGTAAATGAGGGAGATAGAACGATTTTGTCTCGATTCTTTTTATAGCTCCTAAAATTCTCTACAAATGAAGATTAGGATGAAATCGCTTCATCTTCCTCAGTTTCCGAGATATTTCTCAAAGGAGAATGTTAAAAAACCGAAATTTCCTTTAATCCCAAAAATTTCGATAACGTTATTTTCAAAAAACTGGTTACATTATATGACTAGAAAAAAATAATATTCCCTCATTCTCTTCTCCAGCTTCCCCAATTTCTCTAAAAAATTCTCACCCACCTAATTTTTCTTCTAATCTCTGCATAAAAAAAAAACTGTTCAATTTCCATTAATTTTCCATAAACTAATGAAAATAAATCTTCCAGTTCATTGAAATGCCCCTCCCCCTCTTCCTCCCTTCTTAACGAAAATAATTTTCCCAACTTCTTTATCATCCCCCCCCCCCCCCCCATCGAACCACTAAAAGTGACATTCGTAACTGCGAGTTGAAAACAATCAATATTTCATCACACAATTCCCCTTCAAAATAAAATAATAAGCTAAATAATAATAACAGCACCAGCAAATGATATCGTTGCCTCAGAAACAAAGTGGCATGAGTGCTATATCTATACATAGTACTTACGCCACTTCGTTTCTAAAGTGGAATAAAAATTGCTCAACTGCTAAGGTTATACATAGCACTTACGCCACTTTATTTCTAAGGTCAAAACGGAGTAGCATAAGTGGTATGCTTATACATAGCATTTACGCCACTTCGTTTCAAAAGTAGAACTTATGCCTATTGGTTTCCAAGGTGGAAACAAAGTGGTGTAAGTACTATTTCTATACATAGCATTTATTCCACTTCATTTCTAAGGTGGAAACGAAGCAGCGTAAGTGTCATGTTCATACATAGCACTTACGCCACTTTGTTCACCTCAGAAATAAAGTGGCCTAAGTGCTATATATATAATATATATTATATGCGCATGCACTTGAGCCATTTTGGGTATAGGATGAACAAAGTGCTGAAACAAAGTGTCATAAGTGCTATGTATAAGCATAGCACTTACGCCACTCTGTTTCTAAGGTGAACAAAGTGGCATAAGTGCTATATTTATACATAGCACTTATGACACTTTGTTTCCAAGGTTAAAATTAAGTGGCGTAAGTGTTATGCTTATACATAGCACTTACGCCACTTTGCTTCTAAGTCGAACAAAGTAGCGTAAGTGCTATATCTATACATAGCACTTACGCGACTTCATTTCCAAGTTTAAAACAAAGTGGCGTAAGTGCTGTGCTTATACACAGCACTTACGCCACTCTGGTTCCAAGGTAATGATATATCTGTATTGTGAATAGTTGGAGGACAGGAGTACGAGAGCATAGTACCCATACCAAGGATAGCGAGAAAATCGAGGAAAATCCAAGCGTTAGATATTTTCCAGGGGCGCAAGCGCAGCGACACTTGCGGGGGTTTATGACAGTCCTCAGTCTCGGCTCGCCTGGGCTGTAGTCAACATCGAGTCGTCGATACGTGAGGACAAAAAAGAAAGTGCTTCCCAGAGAACAAAAAAAAAAAGGAACCGGTTCAAGTTGTAATCGAGTGATAAAAATTGAATATAAAATGAGGACAATTCCTGATATTCAATTCATGGTAATATTGTGCAACATGTGATTTTTCATAAAGTTGTGCTTTTTTTCTTCTCTTTTTTAAAGAGAAAATAGAGAATTTTTTGCTTCTGGAGAAAATGACTCGCTGTTTTTATGGGAAAATGTGGGATTATTTTTTCTCGATGCAGATGCCTTCGCATCGATCATCTCCCCAGTGTGTGCTGCGAGCTATTGCAAACTCTGACGATAATATCCCCTTCGGTACTTCGTCCAATGAAGCGAATCTGGGGGGTGAATTATAAAAGTTGTAGTGATGGTTTAAATGGGACTCGGATTCTCTGAGGTGTTGTTTTCGTTATTTGTTATTTTAGATGCGGTGGGAAGGGATTAAGGGGAAATTACTCTATCTCACTTAGTTTCCGAGATATTTTTGGAGTTTGAAGGGGTAAAACAGGACAGATATTTCTTTTATCTGTTGTTTTTTCAGGATAAATTGTTTTCTGGAGAGTAATGGAGATACGTCCTTTTTTTTCTCAAGACCGTTTTGTAGCTCTTGAAATTTTCTACAAAAAAAGGATGAGATAAAATCACTCTATCTCGCTGAGTTTCTGAGAAATTTGCCAAAAAGGAAAGAAAATTCAGTAGTAAAAAGGTAAAACGAGAAAAATCTATTTTTTGTCAATTGTTTTTTGATGAAATCTCGGAAACTGAGTGAGATAGAGTGTTTCTGCTCCAATCCACTTTTGTAGCTATTGAAATTCTCTGCAAAAAAAAGTTCTCTGTAAAAATTTCACTATTTCGTTTAGCTTCCAAAATGTTCTAAAGGAACCAAAAAAAAATAGACTTAATCCAGATCGAATTTTGTAATCAATAATTTTTTAAGAATATCTCGAAAACTAAGTGAGATAGAGCGATTAGACAAAATTGTAGTGATCCTTGATAAGGACTAGGATTATTTGAGCCCTTATTTTTCTTATACTTTTCTGTTATTCTAGTGGCACTGAGACTCTGGGATGAATGATTCACTTTTGATGGGGTTCCTTTCCCATTATCATTATTATTATTATTATTATCATTGAATACTTTGGAACCCTCATCAGGGTTTATTCAGCACAAGAAAATTGGTAGTATACCCATCTTCGCAGATATACACTCATTCTACTTTCTTTTTTTTGGGATTTTGACATTCTTGATGGGACTGATGAAGTTTGGGGGATTGGAAGGATGATGGACGTTTGACTAAGGGGATTCAATTATAAATGATTCTTGCAACAGATGTCAGGTGGTATTAGTGGTCATGGTTATTAGATGTTTACAGTGGATCATGTCTTCTTGGGATGATGTTATTCGTAGACAATTAGATCGGCTTTGTTAGCCTTTCGTCTGATGTACGTGACGGGTTTATTTCCATTTGCTATTGGGGAGATTTTTTTCTAGATGATCATAAAGAATGAAAATTCATGTTTTGTTTTGATGTTGAGAGATTTCAATTTTCTGTCATTGGTTCTTGATGAATATCTCGGAAATTAAACGAGATAACGAGTTTTTGAGGAAATAATTTTTGAAGCTCTTGAAATTCATTTTGAAAAAAATCTCTCCAAAAATTTTGAGAATATCTCGGAGACTAATCGAGATAAAGCGATTTCTCCTTAACCCTATTGTGTATTTCTTCAAATTCACTATTAAAAGGTAATTACAAAATTTGCACTATTTCGCTTAGTTTCCGAGATCTCCTAATGACAATGATCTCAAAAATAAGTAGATTTTTGTTATTTTATCTATTTTCTGAATTTTCGTTGATTCTTCTCATTACAAAAATTCCGCAGTAAAATTTAGAGAGACTCCTTCAAAGTATCTGAAGGATTCTCAATTTTTTTAAATTGAAAAATTCCACGATCCGTTTTTATCTTCATCTTTATTTATCAAGAATCTACTTAAATTTCTTCATTCTACAGAAATAATGAAAATTATCCTGACAATAGAGTAGCATGTTCATCATACTGACATCCTCTGACAGTATTTTATCCCTTCACGTTTCTACATCATGTTGATGGAAAATAATTACAATTTAATGCAGAAGACTTTGCTCTTCTTTGAAGCAACATGAATTAATGAATGGGCAGTGAAGTGGTAAAACGAAATGAGTTTCAAAATTACATTGGGCGTCTATTAGATCTCTCAGACTTATTAGAAACCAAGGGGGTAATTACTAATTAAATCTGTTTACACTAAACTTGAAATTGTAAAAATTCAAAGAGTCTCGAATTCTCAGCAGACTTCATAAAAATTCATGAGATTTCTTCAAATTCATGAAAACTCAACGGATTTCTGAGGATTTTATAGATTTCCATGAGAATTCAGGAGATTTCTGGAAAATGCTAAGATATTTCAATGTTTCATGGCAGAAATAAATATGCATAAAGAATAAAAAATTTGATCAAAATCATTTTAGAATTCAATTTTACCGATCGTATATATATCATTATTATTTCGTAACATCACTTTTTTAAGGGCATCATCGACATTTCATTGTGTTTTGATAATTTCTTAATTTGATGGATTCAATTCAACTTGATCAATTCAATTTTCTGATGTTCCATCATTTATGGAATAATATGAATTTCAAATAATGAAAATTGAATGGACTAGAAGTTTAAAGACTCAAGCAATTTTGGGACTTCTGTAAATTTAAATTCAACTGCAGCGATCTCATGAAGGAGCGCTTCTATGGCCGACAATCTCCCTGTTAAAAAAAAATACATTGTGAGATTTTATCGAACTGCAATAATCGATACCGAGTGTATCGGAATCTTGTAAAGCCTAAACTTCATAGGCCGATGAGTTGCGTAGGATTTTCAGAATACAAAATATCTATTGACAAAAACAAACAGAGCTACCCTCTCATGGCACATTTGAAGTAGAATTACTCAAGGTAGTACCGCTGGTAATCGAATAACCGTTCAGAATTTACTGAAATTTGGTTTATTCGTAGATTATGATGAAATAATGATTCGGTTAAATTCTTAAAGGTTTTATCATATTTTATAAAAATGACCGTTCGAATTTAGATGAAGAAGAGGGAAATGATGAAAAAATGATATATGAAATATTTTAGATCCTCGAAAATGCAGCTCTAGAGCATGTTATTACCTTAGAGTGAAAGGGGCGTAAGTGTCATCTATTCCGTTTTCTTTCTTCGAAATAACAAATGGTTGTATCGCCAGCATTTTTGCTCAAATATGCTTTCCTGGACCTTTTACTCAATATTAGTGGAAAAAACAAAAATAACAACATATAGGCGCAAGTACCCCCCACTAAAAACGAAGAGGTGTATCTCCAGGACTTACATCTCATTGTTATTAGCATTTTACTAGCTTCAGTTCCCATCTTCACAAATTCAGAATAACAAAGTGGCGTATCTCCAGCTCATGCTTTTTTTTTTGTTATTTTGAATTGATAATAACAAAGAGGCGTATCTCTGAATATTGTCATATGAGATGAAAAAATTATGAAAACAAAAAGGTGTAAGTGCGGAGATACGTTCCTTTCATTTTGAGATTCGCCGTTACGCCACTTTGTTATTTTCATTTTTAATGCCCCAAATAACGTCCAGGACACCATGAACAATGAAAAAACATTATGCTTTCATTGCTTCTTTCCCACCAGAATTTAGTGTTTTTGGCACTTACGCCCCTTTCACTCTAAGGGGATGGTGTAATAGTAGTAATCAGTGAATAACCATGAAAATTGCACTTTTTATATTTTCTTTCTTCTTCCAACTCACTCCGGACGGTATCTAGTATGTAAACACTACATGAATCAAACGAGACACTGCATACCACTGACTATTGCAATATCGGCGGTACTACGTTAAACACAGATAAGCAGAAAATAAATATTCCGTATCAAATATCGTGCATAATATGTTAAATATCCCTTCATTGATTGAAACACCTATTTATGATTTAAGAGAGGAAAAATTTCCGTTTCAGTTTTGAAAAATGATGACGCATGGAAATATACATAAATATTGGTTTGGTTTAAAGTTACAATTCGCGAGGTGCGCGTAAAACACGCGTCATAATCTAGTGCCTCTAAAATAATGTTCAACAAAATTGGAAATCTTCTATGACTTTCCTCAAATCCTCAAATCGATTTTTCAGATTTTGTCACTATTTATTTTAGATGAAATTACAGACTCCACAGATTTCGTGAAATTTTCACCGGATTTCTCTAGTTTGGGAGCGATTTCAAGCCTTCTTTACAGATTTAGAAGATTTCAAAAATTCCAAAATTTTAGGAATTTTAAAAAAAATTAAAATTTTCCGTGAAATTTTCTTGTGATTTTTGATTTCAATGTACACCAGATTTTACAAGTGATTACTTCCTTGTTAAAAACCCATGTTTTCCGGGAATTACATTTATTTCAGAATAATTCAAAGGTACAGGTGATTCTAAATTTAATTCACAAGTAAAATAGAAAATTTCTGTTTTTTTCCATCTGTTTTTTGTGAATATTTCAGAAACTAATGGAGATACGCCCTTTCTACCCTATGAGAGTTTTCTGGTATTTGAAATTCTCTACAAAAATGCTTTAGGGCAAAAAAGGGCGTATTCCCCAGTTTCTCATATATTTCATGGAAGATGATGATAAAAATGACTTTAGAACGAAATTTTTTTTAATTTTTTTGATACAATAGTTGAGATATTTCGGAAATCGTTGCACTTACGAAAATTCATCAAGAGACCTTCTCCGTAGAAAATTAAATTTAACTACAATAAAAGTCTCTTAGTGCAATCTCTTGTTTCTGCTCGTTTCCGAGATATGCCAATATTTCTCCAAACATTGGAGAAGTTCCACATTCGATTTATATAAAAAAAAAATTCAAAAATTTATTGAATCTTAAAGTTTATACTCAATTGCGAATTGTAGTGGGTCGCATTGAGAATTCATACTCAATAAAGTAGTCAAGGCCTCCTTTTTTTTCAAAATAAATGAGAGTAGTTTGAAAAGGGAAACTTCACTCAATCTTACGTATCATTGAATTCCATCTCTTTTTCCTGATTCTCATGAAATACATTACTAGACTCGAGCTCAAAAAAAAAAAAAAAAGAATAAAGAAAAAAATCCAAAAAAATAACGAAAAAATGAATTGATGGAGATGCGCCTTTTTCGCTCCAATTTTGTTTTGTAGAGAATTTCAAGGGCTACAAAAAAATGAGTTAGGGGAAAAAGGGTGTATCTCCAATATTTTTCGATACAGCAATGAAAAACTAATTAAAAAAAATACCTTATTTTTATATTTTCTTTTTTTTTATGGATATTGCTTTTCTTTTTATCTTTTTGTTACTGAATTTTCAATATTTTGGGAAATTCCTCGGGAACTAAGCAAGATAGTGAAATTGATGCAAAAACCTTTTTTGTAGCTCTTAAAATTGTCTACAAAAAGGTCATTAGAGAAATTGCGTTATCTCGCTTAGTTCCCGAGATATTATGATGAGAATGACCACAAAAATAAGTAAATTCTTAAAAATTTTAGACTTCTTTTTTTTTTTTTTTGAAAATTCCAGAATTCTATTTTTTTTTCGTTTTAACTAAACAACTCCCCTCGGAGTTCAACAGTCATTTGGGATAGTTTATTGGGAAGAGGATTTTCCAGTGAACGATATACCGGAAAATTAAAGCCATAAATTAAATGTTTGTAGAGCATTATTCATATTAGATTTGATAACCGAGTTTAATTTAAATACAATATATCATTACAACATATTTTTAATTACGTTTTATTGGATTTCAGTTAACTGAACATCTGCCCATTCTGTAATCCCTTATTTATTCATTTCCCTCCGTATTCTCGTTGAGTTAATTTACATTTTTCTATTAATTTTCCTCATTTTTTTGGGACTAATGGAAAAATGTGATAAAATGAAATCTGAAATAATTAGAATAGATTTCTCACTTTCTCGGCTTCTCCTGGAAAAGCCATTAGAGATAGAAAAAATCCAATGGAACTTTTTTTGGGGAGAATTCAATTTTCTACAAAAAAGGTCTCATTAAGAATTTTCGTAAATACAACGGTTTAAGAGATATTTTGAGAATTGTTCCAACGAAACTGTAAAGTTTCTTTTTTTTAAATTTATCTCTATCATCATTATTCATGAAATATTTCGGAAACTAAACGGAATAGGAAGAATTTTCTTGAATCCTTTCATGTAGCTCTTAAAAATTTCTACAAAAAAGCTCACGAAAAAAATTTCGCTATCTCGCTTAGTTTCCGAAATATTCCAAAAAAAGGGATAAAAACAAAAAAACTTAATAAAAGGGTAAAATTGGATAAATTGATACTTTTTCACGAATATCTTGGAGATAAATGGAGATATGCTTTTTTTGTACGAATTCTTTTTTGTAGAGAATTTCGAGTGCTACGAAAAAGGATTGAGATGAAAAGAGCGTATCTCCATTAATTTCCGAGATATTTATCGAAAAAGAAAAAAAGAACGATTTTATTGACTTCTTTTCAAAAAATTAGTATAAAATTTTTTAAAATTGTTTCAGATAAATCATGAACAATTGAAAACACGATTCATCCAAGAACTGACGCAATGAAACAACCGGATATACGCAAATCAATGGGTCAAGGCCCAATAATAATGATGAATGCTTCAACCTCATCTCGAGGTGAAACGAGCCTCAAGGAATCTCGTAATTCTACAAATTTAAATCCAACTGATAACCACCTGTGACCTGCCTTTGCAATTATCATATTGTCTGCTTCCATATTGCATTAACTTCCAAGTGTTAACGTAGAAATCCTGAGAATAACAACGTGGCCCAGACGGAAGAGGAAGAAACGGAAAAAAGTGGTGGTTGGGGGGGGGGGAAGTGATTTTTTTTTATTTTTTTTTTCTGTTTCAACAAGTGCATTTTTTCTTCTTTTTCGTTTGACAAATAATAGTGAAAAGGGAATTTGAGATGAGGCGATGGCACAGTGAGGGCGTTCGGGTCGATCGGAAATATTTTATGAGGTGACTCGAGTTTTTTTTACTCATTTTTATCCTTCTAAATCAATAATTTTGAAGAATCGAGTAATCGATTCGATATCTTGCATTAAATTCGAGATTTAATGATTTAGAAAAAAACTATTTCACATCAAATTGTGATCGATAATTGTCAAGAATCGATTAATCGATTTCTTGAATTTCGAGAGATCGAGATACGGAATTTCGAGAATTCGATATCTCGAATTTTGAGAATTCGATATTTTGAATTTCGAGATATCGCATATCATTCCTCAGTTTTGTCGCACCTGTTCTAGTTTAGCAGAAAAAGAGAAGACAACAATAATCGATTAATCGATGCGATATCTTGACATTCGAGATTGAATACCATTCGATAGTTTCATCTCACCAGTTTTAGTTCAAGGGAAAGAAAACGATATATCGACTTCTAATCGATAATTTTCAAATATCGATTAATCGATGCAATATCTCGAAATTCGATATATCGAATACCATTTGATAGTTCCATTGCACCCGTTTTAGTTTGAAAGGAGACTTTTGATCGATTATTGTTGAATATCGATTAATCGATGTGATATCTCGAAATTCGAGATATATCGCATATAATTCGATTTTAACAAGATAATTTTCACCTAATTTTATCCTTTTTTTTATTTTTAGTTCCTTTGAAAATTGTTGCTGATAAAAGTACACAAGTGGAGAGGGGTGAAATCACACGAGAGACACTGGGATTATAAATTATTCTTGCACGAGAATTTCCGGACAAGAACACGACCTCGTTTATTCTGCACTAACTCTCCTCTCTTTGTTTTCCTCTGTCACGTTTATTTGTTTTTTTTTTTTTCTACATTTGTCCCTTTGACCAAACATAGTCATTGTGCTCATAAATTCAGTGAAATAAAAAAATTCTGGACAGTGGAATTTTTTAAAATTCTAATTTTTTAAAATTGGACAACATTGATAAATTTTTTTTTAATTAAAAATGTGGATTTTCATGAAAAAAGTGAGTCATTTTAGTGAAATAGGAAAAAACTAATAAATCAGGAATTTAATTTTTTTTTTGCTGTGAATAAAGTGATTGAATAATTTCGGGTAAAGTGAGAATAAATAATTGTTAATGATGGGGTGTGAACTTACCAAATTGGCTTCATCAACAACGCAGAATCCAAGTGGGAGAGAGAGTCCACCGCCACCACCGGCTGTGGATTCGAGACTTCCACTTACTGCTAGACAAAAGTACACAATAATTGCTAGTTGGAAGGCTGTTGCTAGAGCTATGGAATCAACTGGAGTTTACATGTTTGTCAAGTGAGTCTAAAACTTCAATATTTAATTTAATTTATTTTTTTTAAATTCCCGATTAGGAAAGTTTAGGTATTTGCACCGAAAATGAAAAATCGATTTTTTGCTTGATCTTTACGTTTTGAGACCTTAACAAAATTTTCTGATAGTTTTTAGGAACATGTCTGTATGTATGTGTGTGTATGTGATCAACTTTTTCGTTCACATTTTCTCGTTAATCAATAATGCGATCGAGATGATCAATATCGGAATCGAAGGATCTCGAAATAGATGAGTGCTGATTAGATTTTGGTTGGAATCGGTTCAGCGATTTCTTAGTTTTTTTACGAGAGCATAATCAAATTTCTTTCACAATATCTCCGGTTCTATTCACGATAGCGTAAAAATTCCAAATGGAGGTGAAAGGTGGGATCATTCTTTAGCGATCTATGTGGTTTTCAATAAAAGAATATCGATTATTGAGGTATTTATGGAACCTTCCGTAGGAATCCGTTGTTGCCCGTTATCTATCTCAAAAATCAATACTAAATGAATGAATAAATCAATATATAACTGGCAAATGATTTCGTCTCTCACCTCCATTCAGAATTTTTCTACTACGATCAATAAAACTGAAGATATTTTGAAAAACTTGTTCTCAACTTCGTTGTTGGCGTTCGATTTTTTTGATTCATCATTTTTTCTAATAATAAGTGAGAGAAATTATCGGGGAGTTCTTAGTGTGGTTCAAAGAGTCACACTCATCACAATACATTCTTACTAATTCCTTCTAATCAGCAATAACGCACCTCTAGTTTATTTATTTATTTAAACAACAACCCAACAGCCGAGGCCAATAGCAGGGTTAAAAGCGATTTATACATAGTCTCATACTAAAGTAGTAAATAGTGACAAATGTCATTTGAAACAATACTATATACAAGGTGATAAAGAATTAATTAATCAATCTTTAGTTGATAGAGTCTCACGTAATACTTTTTAACAATGTTATATATTTCAAGACGATAGAATTAAGGCTGTCATTGACAATATCAACCTCGGGAAAACACTGCAAATCCAGGGGTCTCATTTTGAGACCCCAAGGGTCTCATTTTGTAGACACTTTTGAGACTCCAAAGGGGTCTCATTCTGAGACATAATGGCGGCCGAGCTGGGGAATTTTGTCGATAATGCAGAGATAGAATTCCCCAGTTATGTAAGATAACGCTCAATGTTAATAATGTAAAGAATTATAGAATTGAATTCTGAACTCTGCGTAATTATTTGTTGATATTCATCAAAAAATTTCAAACAAAATCTTGTGGCAATCGCTAGAAAATTATGTTACCTTTTTCTTCATTCTCCTTTCCATTCAGAGAATCCTTCTATACATTATCTGAAATACACTGAGGGAAAAACAGTGGTAAAAAATATGAAATATTAGTTTTTCCATTGGTCAACTAATAATTAGAAAATTGGTTGGATCTACTGAATTTTGCTCATTTAAACAAATCAATTTTCTAAATTTATTAAATTTTGTTCATCTAAACAAATCAACTGTTTGAATAAACGAAATTCAATAACTTTTTTAACTATTTCGAAAGAATATTTTCTAAGGACCAATGGCACAAATACTTGAAATATTTGAAAAACTAATAGGTTTCAATTTTTCTATCTAACTTATTCTGTTGAAATTTTTTCTATAGAAATTTCTCGGCATAAGATTCCTCTCCATTCTTTTTTCGTTTTTTATTGAGAACTTCAAACTAAACAAGCCAGGGATTTTCAGTCAAAGAATTTTTAGCAAAAAAAGATCCAGAATTCGTTGTATCAGAAACTCAGACTATTGTTTTTCTCTATTCAATTGCTTTATTCTAAATGATGCTTGGGAGGATCGTGGCACTCTCAATAGAATTGATTTCGTATGATGACATTGATTGTCACCGTACGAACGAATAGAGTTCCAATCCTGAGACCATTTTTTTTGTATTAAACTGGGATTATGAATAAATTTCCTTCATTTAGAATGATTTTATTAGGTATTCTTTATGAACATTCAACAGAAGAAATTCTAATTTCACAGCAAATTAAATGAAATACATTACAATCTGAGAGGAAATGGAGCGTATAAATATGAAGGGATCATTTTTGGAGAGATAGTGTCTTATATATTGATAGTAAGGGCATTTTTTCTTAATAATAATTTATTCGTCCAGAAAAATGTGAAAAATTGTTCTATTTTTCTTTTTGTTATTCTTTTAATTTTTCAACTTTTTTCTACCCCATGGGACTTAACGTTGCGTCGAAGTGCAAACAATGTTAACAAATAAGAATAGCAATGTATTGGAGCAATAAGTTATTTTTTTTCTTGAAATATATTAGATTATTAAAAAGGGAGCAGCCCTGTGGGGGGAGGTGTAACGAAGTACTATGTAAAGAGCCGAGAGGCTATACAAGGAACAAATAAATAATAATCAAATTTTTCAAGATTTAAAGGAATGTGAAAAATAATAAAAAATTTCATTTTTCAATTAACTTTTCATTTCTAGGGCTCATTTTATTCCTCATTACACTCTTTACAGATTCACTGAATCAAATTTGAGAAGTTCATCTTGTATAAATTGTTATTAAAGATTTTATACAAAAAATCAACATTTTTCATCAACAAATTCTTTGACTGAAAATCCCTGACTTGTTGAGTTTGAAGTTTTCAATGAAAAACGAAAAAAGAATGGAGAGGAAACTTATGCCGAGAAATTTCTATAGAAAAAATTTCAACAGAATAAGTTAGATAGAAAAATTGAAACCTATTAGTTTTTCAAATATTTCAAATATTTGTGTCATTGGTCCTTAGAAAATATTTTTTCGAAATAGTTAAAGAAGTTATTGAATTTCATTCATTCAAATAGTACATTAGTTTAGATGAAAGAAATTTAATAAATTTAGAAAATTAATCTGTTTAAATGAGCAAAATTCAGTAGATCCAACAATTTTTCTAATCATTAGTTGACCAATGGAAAAACTAATATTTGATATTTTTTACCACTTTTTTTGCTCAGCGTATTTCAGATAATGTATAAAAGTATTTTCTGAATGGAAATTTTTTTGATGATGAAAATTTTGTCTCGAATTTTTTGATGAATATCAACAAATAATTACGCGGAGTTCAGAATTCAATTCTATAATTCTTTATATTATTGACATTGAGCGTTATCCTACATAACTGGGGAATTCTATCTCTGCATTATCGACAAAATTCCCCAGCTCGGCCGCCATTGTGTCTCAGAATGAGACCCTTTTGGGGTCTCAAAAGTGTCTACAAAATGAGACCCTTGGGGTCTCAAAATGAGACCCCTGGATTTGCAGTGAAGGAGGTATTTTGTACAGACGAGAGATGTTTTTCAGAGATTCACTGATTTCTGTGGAAAATTTTGGATTTTTAAAATTGAAGGATGGGGATTGTGATGAAACGGTTGGAGATGGATTTTCTTCCATGATTTCACTGGAAAGTTGAGTTAATTTTACGTGGAAAACATTAACATTTTAATTTGAGAAAATTTTTTTTTAAGTGGAAAAAGAGGCTTTTGGGAATTTGCTGATTTTTCTGAAAAGTTTTGGATCTTGGAATTAAAAAATTGGGGGTTGTGAAAAACTGATGAATGGAATCATTTAAAATACTCGATCTCAAACGATTCTCCTCTCAAATCCCATTTTACCCCAGTCTCCCCACGAATTTCTCATTAGTTCCCCAAATTTTACATTTGTGTTACAGTAAACAAAACGCTATGGACCACGTGCACTTGAATTTCAATTTATTCTCTTCTAAATAACAAAAAAAAAATCCCCCCTCAATAACAGGGGAAATCAGGGTTAAATGGACCGGTGAGGCAGAATGAATCGGGATTTTTGTTGAGAATGAAGGCCTCTTAAAAATTCTTTGGAAAAATTCATGAATAATGTAGAAATATTCCAGTATCTTTTCCAATTTTTAAAGATTTTTTCACCGAGTCTTTCATGCCAAAAGGAAAAATCCTAAATCATTCAGCCCCGGGTAAAAATAATCCACCTCTTTTTTTTCCATTATTTCCTCGAATTTACAGGAAGAAATAAAAATAGAATAGAAAGAAAGCGAGCTAATACACTTCTTTAAACCACCACTGTATCGAATTCTCGTTTTCCCCTTCGGTTTTTCCACCCATCGTCGTACATCGTCTTCTGCTCAACTCGATAATCCCTTAATACCTCTGAAGACTTGTATCCCCTTCACAAAATAAGAATTTCTTCTTATTTCCCTTAACTTTTAACTCTCATCTCTCTATTTTTACTCGCCCCACTTTCTCCTTACATTTGGTAGACACTCAGTATATCCACTGCCTCTGGAATCCCTCACTTTATTATTATTTCATGAATTTAATTTATTTCTTAGATGATATATTTTCCTCTTTTCTTTTCTCAGTGCAGAAAACATTCGTTCTTTACTGTTTTATTATGTTGAATTAAATTATTACGTTGTAGTTATTACGTTGACGAAAGGGCGTAAGTCCATTGGAAAACTTACGCCCCTTCGGTGGAGTTTACAATTTTTTTGCGAGGTGAAGGAGTTCGAGAAAAATTCCGAAAAAAATTACGGAACAATAAAGACATGCAGGAGCATATTACCAAATTTTTTCAGATTTTCTTTAAAAGGTGTTCACTCCAAAAAAAATTGTAATTCAAAAAGAAAATGAACTAAGAAAAAAAAATTATTTTAATTCCACTATTTTCTCATTTTTTTTTGTTCTGGATTTGTCTGAAATCTTCAATCTTCCGATAAAAATTTGTCGCATCAATAGTTATCCTAATTGAACGAAAAAAATAATGAAAAAAAAGAAGTCGAGAATAAAAAAAAAACAATTGTAATCCTTTATATCTCTCTCTCAATATGCTCAATCCCAGTCGTTTACGGACGAGGATTAACGACGCTTATCACCACTCCCCCCCCCCCTTCTCCCTCCCTCCTCCTCTCTTAAGCCCAGAGGAATAAAAAAAAAATCTCCGTTTTCCTGAATTTTTTCCTCCGGATTTTTTTTCCTTTCCATCTCCATTTAATAAAAAATTCAATCGTTTCACACATACATACATGGATTTACGTCAGTCAGAGCGAGTAAACCAGGCGGGATGATCGAGTAGAGAAAATATTGAAATAAAGGGAATTCTTTTATTTGACAGCTGCAGAAATGAATTGAGTGACAAGTGAAAATTGAATTGTCTTTATGATCATTCGGGGAATATCTCGGAAACTAAATGAGATAGGACGACTTTGCCTAATCCTTCTTTGTGGCCCTTGAAATTCTCTATACAAAAGGTCGGTGGAAAAATGTCGCTATTCTGCTTAGCTTCCGAGATATTTTAAAAAATAAATAAGGACAAAAATCAGTAATAAAGAGGTGGAATTGGATAAGTCGATTTTTTCAACGAATATCTCTGACATAAATGGAGATACCCCTTTTTTGTCCGAGAAGTCTTCTGGGGTAACAAAAGCGTATCTCTAATAGTTTCCCAGATATTCTTCAAAAAATCACAAAAAATATAGAGTTCCCCCCCCCCCTCCCCCCAAAAAATATAGAGTTACTATCGGATTTATTTCCATGATTAACCATTCGATTTTTCTAGTTGTTCATACGAATATTGGAAAAAAAATTGTCAATAACACAAAAATATTGTCAAATCGCGACGTTTCGGTGGACAATGCCAGCTTTTTCAGACTCTGAAACCAAACGAGATATTTTTTTACGTCGTGCTTTGACCATATTTTGGTGTTGATAACAATTTTTTTCCAATATTCCTATGAATAACTAGAAAAAAAATAGATTCACGAAATCTTCTTTTTTTTTCACACAATTTCAAATTTTTCTAAAAATTGATTTTAAAAAAGTCAATTTTCCCTTTCATGTCACGCAGAGCGAGTAAACCAGGCGAGATGATCAAATAGAAAAAACATGCAATAAAGGAAACACTTTGATTCGTGTCGATAGTAAGTGCTTTTCCACGGTTTCATAAACGCGTATAAGCGACAAGTGGAAATAGAAACGCATTGGGCAGACTGGATTATTTTTCTTCTTAAAGGCGGACAGAGGGGTTGAAAAGAGTGAAGTAGTACAGAGGAGTATTCAGCTGATTCTCTTCATCCTCTTGCTACGGTTTTTCCCTTGTATGAAATCGCTGAGCCATCTCATCCCCTCGTTCTCATCATTCTTCTTTTTTTTTTTCTCCTCTTTTTTCCTTTTTTCTGTACTCCCAAATGGAAGACTTCTATCATCTCCAAAATTTCTCATTTTCAGATTCAATGAGACTCGAAGTGATTTCAAATTACGCACTTTTTTCTAATGGCTCCAATTTTTTCTAATTATTCTCATTTTTTTCGAAATTTACCTTTTTTAAAAAGACTTTGGAAACTGATGGAGATACGTCCTTTTTGCCCTGAGAAGGTTTTCTAGAGAATTTCAAGAGCTATAAGAGTGGATGAAGGCAAAAAAGGCGTATCTCCATTATTTTCCGGAATATTCTCAAAAAATGATGAAAAAATAAATCAGCGAAATAAGTAATTTGATAAATTCTCTTTTTCAATTAAAAAAAAAATCGCATAAAATTCGCTCTGTAATGGATTTTTAAAACAATTAATCAATCCCCATCTATTCCATCAAGTTATTAAAAAAAAAAAAAAGAAAACTTTTTTTCTTGTCCTGGGGGATAAATAATTCAATTTAACTGGGTAATGATACAAGATCAACACGAAATAGGTTTTGGTCTTGTTAAATTCCAATATTCCTGCGGGAATCCAATGAAATGATCCCATTTTAAACATTACGGGCTATACGTGCATCAATTTACGCTGTCCACACGGTCCATAGCCTCATCGCGATGATAAAGTGCCCGATGATGATCCCCTGGGGGTAAAAAAAATACTAGGCATTAGCCAAAATGCTTGCAGCACATTAATTTAAATTACTGGTAAACGTGGCAATAAAATTTTTACATTATTTTCCAATTATTCTTTTTTTAGATTACGAATCTTGAATATTAAAAAAATTATTTTATATTTTTCTAATGAAAAATATTAGATTTTTTTAAATGGAAAATATCAATCAACCTCTAGAGGACCACTTTAGTGGCATTCAGCTATTTCCATAATTATTTTCATGAATTTGTGATAACAGGGTAGAAGTACAGTTCTGGCCACCTTTACACCTTTTTCGGCTACTCCGAATTCAAGTTAATAAAAAAAAATTCTCAAATCAGAAAAATATTTTCATATAATTTTTATAAAAAGCTGTTGAATTTACTGAATTTTGTCAATTTAATCAGTCAATCTGTTTGAATTAACTAAATTCAGTAAATTCAACAATTTTTTAAATTATTCTAAAAAATATATGCTAAGGACCAATAAAAAACCAAATAAAAAAAATACACTGGCCACAAACGATACTTTTACTCAATTTGTGAGAATAATGTTATAAATGCAACTAAATTTACATATTTTTCTATATATTTTTTGAGCTTTTTCAGTCATAAATAATTGAATAAAACTTGTTCAAAACAAAAATATTCATATTTATTCTGGTGTATTTTCAATGAAACATACTCCTAATTATTCTTTCTGTGATATCTGATCCCCGGATTTTATTTCGAAAAACGAGAAAAAAGTTCGTATTTTTCGTTTCAGACCGGCAGCAACTATAGTGGTGCAGAGGCAGTGTCACCTTTTTCAGTATACAATTCATGTACCATAATATTTAAATATTCACACACAAAATGAAAAAGTCCGAAAATATGTCAGTCCTCTAAAAGTTGAAATTATTTTCATGAAAAATATTATTTTTTATTCATGAAGGAAATTTTTTTATTTTTATTTTATGTAAATTCTATGATGTAAATCAAATTATTTCAAAAAAAAATTTCATAAAATGAAGAAAAGAGGAAATTGATGAATTTTTCAGATACTGAAAAAAATGGAATAAAATTTGATGAACATAATAACCCATTAACCTTAATCACTATGTAGGCTACGTCACATCTCCTGAAGTGAAACGATTTCTCACCCTCTGGCATTAACTGCAGAAATTAATTTCCTGCGTATCAGAAAGTATGTATTCACTTGAATGCAAAAAAGAAACGTAGGAGAGATTGAAGAAAAAAAAAATTAACGAGAGGAATAAATGGGGATCGATAAGGGGATGATGGTGCAAAATGTTTTTGTCGTATTTTTCCTTTTCTTAAGCGATAATTATTTTTTTGCACGAGATAAAACAGGAAATTTTTTTTTTTTCTGTCATTATTTCGGAAATATCTCGGTATATGAAGGAGAATATATCCTCTTTGCTCCAATCTACTAATGTCGTTCTTGAAAAATTTCTACAAAACCACCTCATGACAAAAAGGGCGTATCTCCTTCATTATCCAAGCTATCTTAAAAAAATTTATTGGAACAAAATAAATTTGAAATTGAATAATCTGTTGGTTTTTTCTCTAATATCTCGGAAACTAATGGAGATACGCTCTTTTCGTCTGAAGGCACTTTTACACCTTTCAAATTTCGCTACAAAACCATCTTTGCAAAAAAAGAGCGTATTTCCATTATTTACCAAGATAGTCTCAGAAAAAAGTTGACTTCCATTTTTGCATCACTGAATTAATCCCTTTAATCCCGAAAATAATTAATGCACTTAATTGCCATAACCTTGAGCAATTGCAAGAGAATCACTTTGACTCGTGTTTACATTGAAATTATTAGAATGTGTTTGCTATATATCCACAGTACAACTGGACATGTTGATCATTAGCTATTCCTCTACGAAGCAGAACCAATAAACCCCAAGAGCTCTACGTGATTAGTCTCGTGTTTAGCCACTTTCATTGGTCGCATATAACACCCCACAAACCTGTCGTCATTGGCTCCTTTCTACTTGAATAAATTTTCACATCTAAATATCCATCCCATTTAATCAATTTATTTGACGTTATTCATTACGATTCAACGAGCATACTCAGTATTTAACGTAGCGTATATCAATCATTTCAGTAAAGAACCAATGCCAATTATACCTGGAGGAATTGATAATTTATTATATTTTCTCGGGTATTTCGATTTTATCAGGGAAACATATCGATGTTGCGGGGGCACTCTATTTACTACGAATGACCTCATTTTTCCTTTTTTTTGGGTTGAAAAGAGAGGGGAGAGAATCAATATATTCCTTGATGATTTCTCTCATTTTTTTTTCAAATCATTCCAATTTTTCCAGAATTTTTTAATGAAAATTTGAGCATTTGAAAAACATTTGGATTTATTCATTTTTATTATTTTTGGAAATATTTCGAAAACTAATAGCTTTAGAAGGAAGGGTCAAGAGACTCTTTTTCTGAGAAGATCTGATTTCCTACAGAAAAGGTGGCTTCAAACTCTTCTTAGACCTAATAGTTTTCGAGATATTTAGCAAAATTAAAAAATGAAAAGAAAATTGTTTAAAAAAAAGTAAAAAAACATCGAATATCTCCGATTTTACAAGCCAAATTTTGACGATAAGATAAAATTAGAGATCTTAAAAATTGCATTTTTGCCATATCTGTCCGATTTTTTTTCAAGATTTTTGAAGAAGAATTAGAGTTTAAAAAAAAATGGGATTTAATCACTCGAATTATTTTTGAAAATATCTCGGAAATTATTGAGCTTAGAGAAAAATGTCTGGAAACCCTTTATGGAGAAATAATATTCGTTTGACAAGAGGAAAATAATATCTATATTTTTCCCGTTTTTTATCACAATTTTTTTGATCCTGAGGAGGAATAAGAGATTTTGAAAATCCCATTTCATCAAATTCTTTTGATTCTTTTCTGAATTTTTGAACAAAAATTTGAAAAAAAAATGTAATTTATTCACTCAAATTTTACATTAAAATATCTTGAAAACTATTGGGCTTAAAAAAAAACTCACGAAACCTTTTTTGTAGAGAATTTAATATATTTGATATTGATTCAATTTAATTCAAAGTGTAGTGACAATGAAAGATAATAAAAAGATGTTGGTTAATTTAAATGGATTGACTAAAAAAATAAATTGATTGCTCATGAAGCGAAAAATTGGCAAATGGAAAATTAAAATTGACAAACTATGGACACGAATCATCAGGAGAATTTCAATAATAATGAAAGTGTCTCTTGACACTTTCCCCAAAACCCAATAATTCCTGACATATTTACAAAACTATGAAAAACTAAAAAAAAAACCTTTAAATCCATTACTCTAATTGTTTTATTCACATTCCAATTATCCTAAAAATCCTATTGATTTATTTAATCGTCCGATTCAATTAACCATTCAATCAATTCCCCTCCTTCCCGTGATCCAGCTTATTTACAGAATGTCCAATTTTCTCGATGGATTTTAAAAATCCGCAGTTTTCCCTAAATAAAAAGGATTTTCCATCAATTTCCACCCAAAAAAAAAATATATGACGGATCTTTCTAGCTCCATCCGTCTTCTTTCCTTCTACGCCATTTTTTTCCGCCTCTGATAAACTCTTTGTCTTTTTCCTTATTGTCAGAAAGGGATGAGGGCCGCAGAAGCCTCTTCGGAATTGCCCGCAAGGGCTTATATCGTCTGTGCGAAATGCCTGTCCCACATCTGGCCAGGCAATTCCGAGTTCTCTACAAGGATTGTCTTCTTTCCTCCTCCCCTTTTCTCCACTCCTCACCTCAATCTTCAAGCGATTCTTTTCCTTTACGATGTCATGTCCCCAGGAATTTTGTCTGACAAGGCGAGAATATGAGCGAACGTTGTATTTTATACGATTTCTCGTTCCATTGGTATTTTTAGAAGACAAACGCATTATTACGGGCAGTGGAAAACATGCTGAGCTATAATTCACTCGTGCGCATTCACAGAACGAGCGAATCAACGGTTTTCACGGTATGCGCATGCGCATGGCTGCAGAGGGCGCTCCAGTCTCGTGCGGAAAAAGCTACTTTCCAAGACACTTTCATGAAAAAATAAGTTTTTTGAACACTTGTTGAAGAATATCTTGGAAATTAAGCGAGTTAGAGTGATTTTGTACGAATACTCTTCGTTAGCTTTTGAAATTTTCTACAAAAAGGGGTTTGGCTAAAATGGCTCCATCTCTCTTACTTTCCGAGGTATCCTTCAAAAAAGAATGGAAGTAAATAGTGAAGAGGAAAAACAGAATTAATCTTTTTTTGACACTTTTTTGAGAATATCTCGGAAACTAAGGGAGATAGGGCGTTTTTACCCCAGTTCTTGTTAGTAGGGATTTTGGAGAGCTACAAGAAAGGACGAAGTTAGGACGAAATTGCTCTATCTCGGTTATTTTCCGGATTATTCTCGAAAAATTTTTGAAATAAAAAAATCTAACTTCAAGTCCATTTTTTCTGTTATTAGTTTTTGATGAATATCTCTGAAACCAATGGAGATACGCCCTTTTTCCTCGAAGCCATTTTTGTAGCTCTTGAAATTTCATATAAAGAAGAATCGAGGTAAAAAAGGCGTATCTCCATTAGTTTCCAGCATATTCTATTAAGAATGATCACAAAGTCAATTTACAGTGTTTTATCTCTTCACTACTGGATTTTTCATAGATTATTTTAAGCAACACTGAAATATCTGGAATTCTACTGCTTGTTTACCATCTTCCAATGTCTATTTGCTTTCCATTAATAAAAGTGCGTCTATTCATCTTCCATTCTCAATTTTTCTTCCGTTATAACGAAAATAGAGGGGAAAAAAAGAATTATTTCATGATATTTTTTCGAATTCCGGATTTTCCTATCCTTAAAAGTTCATAAACGTCGAATATAGTGCTAAAACTGTCTCTTCTATTCCCCATTCCTCATTGGTTGATAAAAATAGCGCGCTCAATTCGAAAAACAAGATAGAAATGAAAGATAACACAATTTTTTGAAGTAATTATCGATCATTGATAATGGTTTTCCAATTCAACTCGAAGAATAATCATTAAAAAAAATTGAAAATATAAATAAATTCGGATAAAAAAATTATGAGATCATTTTTCGTGCGCTAGAAAAATAGAAGAGAGCACTTGTCTTTCAAAGAGTGAATTTCCATAAATTTTCCGGGTGATGCTTCAATTTTCACGTCTCAGTGTCTCCAATCGCCCACAAATTTAACTCTTGTGATTTACTCTTGGGAATTGGAAAACGAGAAAAAACATAAAAATAATTTTTCTTTTCCCTGGAGTGAATTCATCGTGAAATCATCGCATTAATGAATTCACGGACTCTGATTAAATTCTCGAGTAATTGAGGAGAGATTATTTTTCATCTCGGAAGTACTTATTTATTATCTGTTGAATATCATTATTTTCAGGATGTAATTAAGAATTTTAATGAATTGTTCTCTCGTAGTTTTGTAATGAGAGATGAGAGGTAAAATTGGAATTTTTTTTTGTTGGGTAAGGATCTCTTCAGAAAAATCAGAAAAAATTCGTGAACATTTTCCAGAATGTTCGATTTGTTGTCTAATTTTTTGAAATTTTTTCGTGAAGTCTCTCATCTCGAAATAAAATATTCTGTAAAACAAAATGATTCGATTTTTTTGTTGATTTTTTTTTGAATTACAAAAAATTATTTATGAAAATCATAAAATAAGCAATTTGGTCTTATCCTTTTTTGTAACTCTCGAAATTCTTTACAAAAACGAATGAGTGCCAAATCGTTTTATCTCGCTCAATTTCCGAGATATCCTTAAAAAATAATTGTAATAAAAAATCTATCCAAAAGTTTTTTTTTCTGTCATTGAATTTGGATGATGTGAGAAATCTCCAGAAATTTCTAATTCTATATTCAATAAAAAATAAAGATAAATAATAATTGAGGATGAAATGAAGAGTAAGAAAAATCGGGGGAAGAGTCTGAAACTTCCCCCCCCCCCCCCCTCCTCCCGCAGTAGAACTTATCGTCAATTTGAATAGAATAGTATGTAAAAGACCATGAGTTGAATTCTTGTCAAGGTAAGAAGTTGTGTGATAATTCGACGATGAGAGTGGTTTTTCCGTCATCAGTACCAAAATGTGCAGAAATTAATAAAGAAAATAAAAGTGGGGACAGAAATAAAATTGAATAAAAACTCGAATTGCTGCACGCAAAAAAGTAATTGTACGGAGAAAGAGTTGAGAGTAAATACAGCTCCGTTATATCGAAGGAGTGAGGACGTAGTTCAAGCGCTGCCAATAGAGCGCGCATTGGCGAATTCCCGTCCCCAAGTCAAGTATTTGTCCAGTTGTCTCTTTACATTGGCTGTATAGTTGAGATACTAAAGGCCAGCTGCGATTGGGCAGCACAATTAAGAAGAAGAAGAAGTCCAGCTGTCTGGCGTAGTGGATTGAACTGTAGATTCACATGCGGAAGACCAGGGTTCGAGTCCCGACTGGGTAGACAGTTTGTGTAGTTCATAACGACAGAAAAAAGTTTCTGAACACAGTTTGTCACATAGAAATTAGTAACATTTGCTGTATAACATAATTGTTGAAGGCCAGCTGCGCAAACAGCACAAATAACAAACAAACAAGTCAAGTATTGTGGAATAAATAATATAACCCTCTGAGGTGACTAAAACCCGAGAACGCTCGTCGGACGTCAGAGTGGGGACAGCCAATTGTAATGCATCTGCGAGAGAGTGGGGAGCGGAGAATTCACCTCGGAGGGTCAAAGAGAAGTCCGCTGGGAGCTATCAAATCATCTGAACATACCTCATTCTACATCTATTCTTTTTTGATCGAAATTGAGTTTAAAAAAAAAAAACAAAAAAAAGACCCAAGTGAGAAATTGAGTGAAAAGATTTTAAGTCTGACAATTGAGCATAAATTTGTTGAGAATCTCCGAAGTTGGTTTTTCTGTTTTCTTCTTCAACAAGAAACCGGGGTTTGTGATATTCGAGAGGAATTTAGCGAAATTGAACAAAAGGAAAAAAAAATCAGCAATTCGTCATCGTGGCTGAGAGTTTGTTTTGAATCTCGATTGATACCTTTCAGCTGAGGTCATTGCTTGGGTATTGAAAATGAAATTCAGTGACCAATGAGAATCGGATAAGTAAACTGCCAGGAAATCAAAACAATGTTGATGTGAAGACCCAGAAGTTTTACTTCGAAATACGCAGATAATTCACGAACATTTAATCAGAAATGAGAGAAAAAAAATAAGGATGGACATATCAGCTATCGAAACAAAATTTGGATTCACGAGGTAGCCTCGGCTAGAGGACATTCCCATACATTTAGTAGAAGTAATCCGGAGATGTTGTGGCACTTGCCCCTCTAGTGAAACAATTTGCGTAAGGATTGACCCAACGAATCTGTTTCTATTTCAACGTGCGGGTGTTTTCCGTACTGGTGACGAGTGTTATACGCGATTGAAAGCCATTAAACAAATAAATTTATTAATAAATTAATTTTTATTAATAATTTTTTTTTTTTTTTTTTTTTTTTAAGAGAATCAAATTTCGGAAAAAATACGTAATGCGCAAGCAGGATTTAAGTCTTTCGAGAAATTGCCTAAATTAGAATTCTTTTCAATTGATAGATGAACCCTTTTGAGGAATCATCTCTAGAAGCATTTTGGTGGATGAACCCTCTGGGGCATCGTCCGTAGAGTCAGGGAAGGGGAAATTGAGTCACGCAGATTCGTAGTTTTCTAGGTGTAGGTAATTGGGTAAGAGAGAAGAGAAGGGGGATTCTGGGTGCACCAACGGGAGGGGAAGGGGATGTGTTACAAGATCGCCAACGGTCCCACGTGTCTCACTCTCCTTAGAGCACCTGCGAAGCAGCCACGATAATCAACTGAACAAGAGGGTAGATTCCCCAAATTGAGAGAAATCGGCAGGAAGACCAAGAAATTCGAAAAAAACAAGAGATCTTGCGACAACAGCCCCTCTGAATTGAATAGAAACACAATGGAGACAATTGATGAAGGCATGGCTGATTATTTAGAGCTAGATGATGAAGAATTGTTTAGAGAATTTGAGAGCGAGTATGAAGAAGGTGATGTAAAGAGGCAGGAAAAAGAAGAAAAAGAGCCGCTGGAGGCTGAGACAAGATCGATGATCTTTGTGCCCAGTCCAGAGAAAATAAAGGTGGAGGAAAGGAAAAATGATGATGAAGTTATGGACAGTGTTGATCCTAGGGAAATGGATGGATCTCGTCGGAACAGCTTCTATTCAGAACAGAAGGTGGAATTTAAGAGGTTAGGTCCATATCAAGGAGAATTATACGTTACGAGACGAAGATTTGATGAGCCATACATTCCACCAATGATTTCTGCTCCTCCACCAATGATCTTTGCTCCTACACCAATGATTTCTGCTCCTACACACGTTCCCACGCCGATTTCTCTTTTCACGTCGATGTCTCAGGAACCACCAGTTGAACAAATGCAAACTTGGAAAATCAAGCGTCGTGTACGACCAAAGAAGAAGAAAATAGTAACACCAAATGGTTTCAAGATCGTGAAAATTTATAAAAATCGAACGGTAACGACCTGGTTGGAAACGAAGAATGAAGCTCCGTTGACGAAGTAATGAAAGTGTCAAAATCATGATTATTATTTTGATTTTCGTTTTTTGAGCTGAAAAGCATGGTTTGTATTTTATTTTTTTGAAATATTTTTGTATACATAATTTTTGTATCATTATTATTTGCGCTAAGAGAAAGAAGAGAATTCGTGTTGAGCGTGAATTGGATTTCTTATGTTTAAGAAAAGTATTCGAGAAGTTTCAATTGAATTTGAAGTTTTTTTTTTTTGTTATTATTTACAATTATTATAAGAAGAATCAGGTGCAAAGTAAAGTTGAAAGTTAATAACCAGAAAAGACTCAAAAAGAGACAATCAGTCTGAGTATTATTATTTCAAGAAAAAAAATGACTAGAATAAAAACGTATGATTAGAAAAAAAAGATCAATCGATAATAGGATCAATTAAGATAAATGAAAACTCAGGACAAATTAGGTATAAAAGAGCTTAGGAGGAAATTGACGATTTCCTAGAAGATTAATAATGAAAGGAAAAATTACTAGAGTTCAAGTAAAGACTGGAATTTAAGGACTAGAAGAATATAAGACGAAGATGTCTTAAAAGTATATTCTTATTTTTATTTCATAATTATTTTTTATTATTTTCTTTATTCCGATAAAAATGTAATATGAACCAAAAGTCAAGACGTAAAAGAAAGAACGTATGAATCAGAAGCGAAAGACACTCGTTTGACACAGAAATAATTAATCGAAGAATATTAACTAGAGAAAAGGAGTAGGGGATGACGAGGTAAAATGGACCTGTGATTCTAAGCGATTCGGAATTTTTTTGAGAGTGAAGGAGTCTGCGAAAAAGTTTGAAAAAATTCATGAAAAATGTGCACATGGTGAAGAATCTTTTCAAATTTTTTCAGATTTTTGTGTTAAGTATTTTAATCCGAAAAAAAATTCTGGATCATGTTGCCACAAAGGTCCATTTTGCCCGACTCTTCCCTAATTAAGAACGAGGATCATTGTAAAAAAAGAAATGTATGTTCCTTAAAAGTAAATGAATAAATTGGAGTAATGTTTGTAAATGAACTCAAATTTGTTGTGATTTACCTTTGACACGACCCTTGTAACCAAAGCACCGGACAAAAGAGTAGTCAGAGGCTAAAGTAACTGATTGAGAGTTTAGTGATTGATTAAAAGTTTTGTTGATCGTTTAACAACATTTGTCGATCAATTATAAAGTTTGTTAATTGAAAAATGAACATTCAACTGAAAAAATTGCTGAAATCAATGAAAATCTAGCGACAACTTTGCTAAACATTTTGGGAAATTTATTGAGAAGAAACTAAGGATTTGAGTAAATAAATAAAATTGATAAACACGAATTAATGAGAATAAATTGAGGTAATTAACGAACTTGAGGTTATTAGCTCCTATAAAAAGGGCGTATCTCCATTAGTTTTCGCGATATTCTCTGAAAACTATTGGAACGAAAAAATACTATTTGAAATAAATCTTTTTTTTTCGTTTGTTTTTTAAGAATATCTTGGAAACTAAGCGAGATAGATCACTTTTATCTCAATCCTTTCTTGTAGATCTTGAAATTCACTACAAAAGGGATTCAGACTAAAAGGTATCTCCGTCATTTATCGAGATATTATATGAAAGAATGACGAAAAAAAACTCAATTTTTTATCTCTTTTAAATTCATTTTTTTATTCCATTCTCATGAAAAATTAAAGGAAAATTCCAATTTTCTCGTGACTCTTTGAAAATCCTTGAAACACGAGAGACAAAGTGAGGGATGAGACGCTGAGAATTCCAAGGACAATTGAAAAAAGAGAATTTACAGGCGCGTAATTCTAAACCAAGTGCCTGAGAAATGAGACTACTATAATAAAAAAAAAACTCGAACTTTTGCCAACTCAGCTAATCGATCTCTCTACAATCTCCACGATCAGCTCAAGAGTCTTTTTTTTAAATTTATCATTCCATCTAAAATATCCTGGGGAACATGAGCAACAAAATTATTATATTCCAAATAAATAAAAAAAAAAGTTTCTTTTTCTCTTTTGTCAAAGAAAAATGAATTTTTTCAATTTAATTGAAAATTTAATTTTAAAAAATCCGTTATTTTTTTTATATTGAAAGAAAAAAATTATTGGGGCTTTAACCTGCCACTCAAGAATAACGTAACAATTGTAAATTCAATTGAAAAGTAATTCCTCGGCCGATTAAACTCCAATTATCATTTTTTTCATCCTTCAAACGGGAATAAAAGAAAAGAAAAAGAAGAAAAAAAATAATAAAGAGGGATGAGAATTTTTTTTATGTTATTGTCTTTTTTTTCATCGATTTTCCTGAGAATTTCTCGCAATTGTGGAAAAATGAAATATCAATGAAATATTATTGCTTTAGATTCAAAAGGGCGTGAGTGCCATTTTTTTCTAGCTTTTTTTTGAATTTAAAAAAGTGTTTTTTTTTTTATTCTGATTCCAATTTTTGTTTTTCAGTTTATTAACAAACGGGCGTATGTCCCGACACTTACGCCCTTTTGTAACGTCAATTATTCTATTGAACTCACAAGTTTTAAAAATCAATTTATTTGAAATAGAAAAGTTTGATTGAAATTTTTTTCCACCTGAAAAAATTTTATTTAAAAATATTTATGAAAAAAAATAGGAAAAAAAAATGGTGGAAAAAATTGAATTGAGAAAAACGTTGATTGCTCGCTGGATTGATTGCACGAGGGGTTAAAAAATGCGTCTACTGCTTTTTCTACATTCGTAAATTGCAAACGAAAGCAATAGAATATAATTTCATTATTTTTTGAATAAAAAATAAAAAAAAAAACAATTTGTTCTGAGAGAGAGAAAAAATGGTAGTAATTGGAGAAGTGGATTTTGATGATTTTAAAATTTTGATTCAGCGGAAATTTGAAGGATTTTTTAGAAAATTTGCAGAAATATGAATAAAATGAAATTTGATTTAAAAGTTGAAAGCTTTTGTCGTTCTTCTCATGAGAAGTTTCGTAAACTAAGCGAGATAGAGCAATTTCACTTTACAAATAAATTCAAGCAAAATCGCTGTATCTCGTTTAGTGTCCTAGTTATTCATCAAACATAAATTCTTAAAAATTGGATCTTTTTTAGTAGGTTTTTGATTTAATAATTTTTCAGGAATATTTCGGAAAACAAGCGAGATAGGGTAATTTTACTTGAATCCTTTTTTGTAGCTCTCGAAATTCTCTACAAAAAAGAATTGGAGCGAATCACCACTATCTTACTCTGTTATCGAGAAATACTTAAAAAACAAATGAAAAAATCAGATTTTCTTATTTTATCTCTTCACTACTGAATTCTTTCAAATTTTCCTCAAATATCTCGGAAACTGAGCGAGATAGAGCGATTCTGTTCCAATTTTTTTCTGTAGAGAATTTCAAGGGTTATAGGATGGTTTGAGAAGTATAAAATGGCTCTATCTCATTCAATTTCCGAAATATTTCAAAAAAAACAAAAATTATCATTTTAACAATTGTATTTACATGAAAAAAATTTGAAATTAAAAGTGAATTTGTTTTTAAAAAAATCGAGCAATAAAGAGATCTCGTATCAAATTTCCCAGATATTTTCGACAAATTCTCTCTACTGAATTTATTTTTCCACTCCAAATATTTCCTCCGACATTTATATTTCTCTCCCGTTCAAATCGTCGATAAAAAAAACTTGCAAAAAATTGTTTTGAAAGAGTCTCAACATCAGTAAGAATTTTTTTTTTTTCATAAAATAACAAGAAGAATACTTTCCAGAAAAAAGTCTGCTCCAAAAGAATAACAAACACGAAACTTGTGTGTTTATTGACAATTCTCTTTGGTTACTGTGTGTACACTCTCAAATTTCAGGTTCAATCGACGTCAATGGCAAATGGCTCCAAGGCAATTTAATTGAGTCGTGAGTTTACGTGAAACGTCACACACTGTATACATATAGCCTCTGCTAAGACAGATTCATTACAATTGAATAGTAAAAAAAAAAAAATTGGATAAATCAATTATTTTATCGGATCTTTTCTCGAGATTATCTCGAAAATTCATGGAGATACGCCTTTTTACGTTTCGCTTCTTTCGTAAAGAATTTCGAAAGCTACAAAAGATCCTTAGGGCAAAAAGGGCGTATCTCCATTGGTTTTCGAGATATTTTCGAAAAACTAGCTACGAAAAAATGAATTCATTTCAGGTGGACTTTTTGTTCAACCATTTTTTTGAGGATAACTCGGGAACTAAGCGAGATGGAACAATTTTCCAAGAATCCTTTTTTGTAGAGAATTTTTCGAGCTACAAAAATGTATGAGGGTAAAAAGGGCGTATCTCCCTTAGTTCCCGAGATATCCATTGAGAACTGATAATGAAGAAAAAAGGGCTGGTAAATAAATTTTTTTATTGCAATCATTTTTTTGGAATAACTCAGAAACTAAGCGAGATAGAGCGATTTTGCATGAATCCATTTTTATAGAGAATTTCAAGAGCATCAAAAGTCGTTGAGGGCGTATCTCCAGCGATTTTCGAGATATTTGAGAATTAAATGGTTTCAATGAAAAATCTAAAAAAATTTAATGGAAAAAATTGAAAATTAAGAAAACATTAGAATTTTGTTCATTTGTTACTGAATTCACTATTGGTTCATCTGCACTCCTGCAGATGTACTTTTTACTTGGACTGTCTCACTTCACCTCACTCACACGGTCCAGCGCTTGAACCAGTGGAAATCAATAATCTCCCACCCCCATTGCCACCCACGATGTACCAGTTGCTTCGATCCATATTTGTTTACGGTTCACAGAACAAATTTATAAAGTATCAAGACCTCGATGGTATTTAAACTATTTTACTTCACATAAAGTTCAGGGAAAAAAATGGAATATAAAGTTTTTAGACAAATCAATTTTATTTCCGTCATCAGTTTTTTTGAGAATATCTCGGAAACTAAGAGAGATAGAGCGATTTCAAATGAATTATTTTTTGTAGCTCTTGAAATTCTCTACAAAGAAGGTTTCAGCTGAAATTCTTTTATCTCGCTTAGTTTCCGAGATAGTTTCAAAATACTGATGACAAAATAAGAAGAATTTGAAAACTCTATATTTTTGACAAAAAAAATAGCAATTTGCTTTATTTTTTATCTTTTCTTGTGAATATTTCGGGAACTAGCGGAGATACGTCCTTTTTGCTTCGAGACATTTTTGTACACTGAAGAAAAAAAATTCTTGTAGCAAGAAAATTGGCTTTTAACAAAATTTTCCTTCACAATTTCTATATCTATATATATTGACATTTTCTGGAGTGAAGTAGATTTTCGTCAACTAAATTTTTTTCTCAGTGTAGAGAATTTTAAGAGCTACAAAAGTGGATTGAGATAAAATCACTCTATCTCACTTAGTTTCCAAGATATTTTCAAAAAATCAGTGGAAAAACGGATTTAGGAGAAATTCATTTTTTCCATCTTTTCCTGTGAATATCTCAGAAATTGATAGAGATACGCCTTTTTTACTCTAATATTTTGTTATAGCTCTTAAAATTTTCTACAAGAAAATGCATCAAGACAATCAAAATGGCATATCTCCATGATTTTCCGAAATATTCACAAAAAAATGAAAAAAATGAGATTTCTCCTGTGACGAGTAAAATTTTATTAATAATTTCCACTATTGGATTTATATTATTATCACCAGAGAATTAAAAGGGCATAAGTACCTGAATAAAAAATTTCACAGTGTCAAAATAGCGTAAGTCCAGAATATTCTATTATTCCATGATATTTTCAGGATTATTAATAATTTTTATAATTAAAGAAGAATATGAATAAAATGTCAGTGAAAAAATAAATTTCTATTTTTAAGTAGATAAAAATAATGAGCAGAAAAATCCAATAAACTGCTAATTAGCAGAAAGAAATAATAGAATATCAAAAAATCATGACAACAAAACAAGTTCAAACTTTCCTCTTTCCAATTATTTTTACAACAAAAAAATTAACAAACTTAGCGTAACCCTCGTTTAAACATTAAAATGATAAAAAAAAACTAACAATTAAAAACTTTCTTCGTTAACTATTTTTCTTGATTTTCCTTCTTTTTTTTCTGTGGTGAAAAAAAAAAGAAACTGTAATAGGCTCACGCGAAACCGGAAATTAGTTGTTCGTGCTCATATCCCCGTGTGCAACAGCCCTTCTCCCTCTTTTTCATCAACAAACCCACGAGCTTTTTTTTCTATTTTTCCCACAAAATTTTTCCTATTTTTTTTCTGCTTGAGGTTAAACAAAGGCATACGTACATGAAAGTTGACGCGATCCAACCTCTTTAAGAAGAGTTTTTTCACTCAGATCTCAGCCCCCCCCCCCCTCGAACTACTTCATCCCTCGAGATCATTTCAGTAGTGAAAAAGTGAAAATGGAGAATTTTATATCTTTATCATCAGTTTTTTGAGATTATCTTGAAAACTGAGAGAGATAGGGCGATTTTGTCCCAATTCTCTTCCGTCTCTCTCAAAATTCTCTACAATAAAAGGGTAGAGCTAAAAGGGCGTATCTCCACTAGTTCCCAAGATATTCATCGAAAACTAATTTCGTCAAAATGACGAGCTTTGCTAGCCTCCTCTTCTTATGTTCTAATTGTAAGAAGAAGGGATACGCTACAACATATAGGGAAGACTGGGGCAAAATGAACCTGCGAGTCAAAATGATTTGGGATTTTGTTTGAGAGTGAAGGGCTCTTCAATAAAATTTCAAAAACTTCACTAACAATGTCCACATATTGCAGCATCTTCTCGAATTTTTCCAGATTTTTCTCACCGAGTCCTTCGCTCCGAAAAAAAATCATGAATCATGTTAACATGTAGGTCCATTTTGCCCCAGTCTCCCCTATATCTATATAATTTTATATGTAGCATCCTTTCCTCCTTGAGATGTTGTTGAAGAGCAAGGCATCGAAACCCCTTCATTGCGTTTTGAGTCAACGATTTCACTTGAATAATGAGCACTGTGGCGCTTTTTCACGATCTTAATCAATATAAATATATTTTTTGTGTACATTAAATGAATAATTATCGATTATAAGTCTATCTAACGATAGTAAACGTTTCAAAGAAAGATTTGGTAGAGTGTGAAGTCACAATTACTTCTTTAGTTATTTATATTGCGATTTTTGTTAAAAGGGCAGCATCACTCTCATAGCGCGAGTAACAAAAAGTCAAAATTTTCTACAAAACCATTTTAGAGGAAAAAGGCGTATCTCCATTATTTTCCGAGATATTTTCAAAAAAAAAACAAAATAATTCACTAGTGAAACGCTAAAACAGGAAAAGTATTTTTTTTTAATGTTATTCTTTAAGACGAGTTTTTTCACTCGGCCCTCAGTTTCCACTCCTCTGTTCCCTTCATCCCTCAAACGACTCGGTGAAATTGGAACGACGTTCTCCTCTCGCTCCACTCCCAAGAGTTCATCCTCCTCATTTCAACTCTTTTTACTTCATTTTTTTTCCTCCACCTCTCATCACTCTCATACACTTTAATACATTTTTTTATTCTATTTTTTTTCTCGTTCCATCTCGAGAAATTCAATTTCAACGATTCCTTTTTTTATTTACAGTAAACCAATTTATATGGGGGGAGGTGGGGTAAAATGGATGCAAGAGGTAAAACGGACACGTGTTAGTCTTGGTATTTTATGCTATAAAATATGCTCAAATTCGATAGAAATAGTGGAGATAGGTTCTACCTGATGATTCCATTGGAAAGATGAGGAAATTTTCCATGAAAATCATATGTTAGAAGTTATTTTTCTGAATTTTTAAAAAATTTCTTTTACTCAAGATTTGAAGGTGAAATCCTTTAATCTTTGAGGAAATTCAGTTCTTTGGGGACATCTCTGGTTCTATTGATCTTAGTGACCTGGGGCTGATCTCAAATGAAAGGTGAGCTCATTCCCCATCGATTTATGTGGTTTAAAAAAAATGATCAATTTTCAAGTACTTTTAGGGCAAAAACTTATTTTCAGAAAATGGCCCATGAATATTTGAAAAAGTGATTGAAAAAAATTTGAACCACAAAATTCGATGAGAAATGAGCTCACCTTCCATTTGAAATCAACCCCAGGTCACTATGAAAAACAGAACCGGAGATATTGCCGAAACAGGGAATTTTTCCGATTTTCAAAAAGGATACTCCTTCAAAACTTCAACAAAAGAGGAAAATTTACAAAATATTGAAAAAAAATCATTTTGACACGTTTTCCACCTGAAATTTTCTCAGCTTTCCAATCAAATCTTCAGGATATCTCTATCTCGGACAGTTCATTTGAAATGTCCATCCCACTCCGTCTTCCCTTATTTATTCATTTTTAATCAAAAAATTTAAATTTTTAAATTTTTCTCTTCAATTTTTCAAAATTATGAACGAAGAAAAAAAAGAGAACACATTAAAATGAGACTCCAAAAATATTTGCGTGACAGTGACATGTCGCGTGACTTCACTTTTTTTTTAAAATCGATATCGCATATCTGACTTCCTATTCTTAGCAATTTCTGGATAAATAAATAATCCATTGCTCCACATTTCTTTGCTCAATCATTGAAGACATGAAAAAAAATCCTCTTCCATTCGTGAAATTTGTCATTTTTTGAAGATTATCTATGATTTCAATGATTGTATCGGAGGAATTCGAATTGACGATGGAAGACGAAATCATGTAGGATTGATTTATGGGATTTTTATTTAATTTTCCTGGATTTTTGAAATAATTATGGTGAAAAGACTGATTTTCCCCAAATTGATTGCTGAGATTTTTAGAGAAAAATTTGGGAAAATAGTGGATTTACCAAAAATCTCAAGAAATTTCAAAAAATCTCGAAATCTAGAAATTTCCAGTTTTCTGGTTAATTCCGAATAGTTTGAATTAAAACTGATTTTTTTTTCAAGTAACTTAAATATCGAAATTTTTTATTCAAAAACCCCACGAATTGATGGCAAATGATCGAACCTTTCACCTCCATTTGGAATTTTTGAGTTGCGACCAATGAAACCGGAAATATCCTCAAAAAACTGAAATTTTTTAAAAATAAAAAATTGAAATTTTCTTAGAAATTCTTAGGAATCCCCACTTTGCCAATTGATTTAATAATTAAAAAAAAAAATTAACTTCCAAATAATTGAAAATCCATCTCCATTGATAATCCATTATTACAAAAATTTTGTTGTAGACTCTTCGAAGAAAATGGTGAACTGCTCAATTTGTTCACGAAATTTCGAGAACTGAAGACTAGAGAAGAGCAGACAAATAGCACAGCCCTAGCAGAACATGCAACAAAAGTGATGCAGACACTCGATGAAGGAATAAAAGGTCTCGATGATATGGATGAATTTCTCACCTATCTGCATCAAGTTGGAGCATCGCATACGAAAATACCAGGCTTCAACAGAGCGTACTTCTGGGTTTGTAAATATTTTAAACAATTTTTCATTTTTTCTGAAATTTGTTACAAAAAAAATTTTCAATTGATTTTTGACGAATATCTTGGTGAAAAATGGAGATACGCCCTTTTTGCTTGAAAACTCTTTTTTAGACAATTTGAAGAGTTACAAGAGTTTCTCAAGACAAAAAAGGGTGTATCGCCATTATTTTCGAAGACATTTGAGAAAAATGATTCTTTTAAAAATCAATTTTTTTTTGTTTTATTGAGTTTTTCGATTTTTTTGATCATTCTTTCAGAAATATCTCGGAAACTAAGTGAGATATCAAAAATTTGAAAGAAACCTTTGTTGTAGAAGAAAATCCGAGCCACAAAAAAGGTTTCTACAAAATTTTCGTTATCTCGCTTAATTTCCGAGATAATCCCCGAAGAATCATCCAATTTCGAATAAATATTTACATCACTCCAAGAAAATTGAATCATCAAACTTCTGAAGAACAGATTCACCGAAAGAAATCATTCAAGCATTATTCAAATTTCTTTATCCCACAAATTTCCGAACAATTACAATCCTTCCCTGGACCTTATCTACCCCAGGGAGAAGAAAAAGATGAAAAAAAAAAAGGTTTTGCGACACAAAGGATTCTGAACGATTTCGAATGACCCAATGTTTCTTTCCCAAAATGGATAGAGATAAAGCAGAAAAAAAAAGAGGAGAAAAAAGAGAATGCTATCTTTTTCTCAGTAATAAGTGTCATCGGCAGCAGTTTGGAAGTTGGACAAAAAAGAAATATATCACTCCCCTTTTCTTGTTGAATGGATAAAGCAGCGAGAGACCCTGTTATACAGAATTTATCCACCCGAGAATGCCGCACATAAATTTCCACTGCTCCTTTATTTATTCGGAATGAAATATATATTATTTTCGTGTGTATATAAGAAAAATGTTCGAAATTTTCGATAATTTAGTGTCGAAGGGACAAAATTAGATAAGCTAATTTTTTTTCATTGGATAGTTTTATGAAAATATCTTTAAAATTAAACGAGATAGCGTTGATTTTTTATTATTCGCTCTTCTTTAGAATATTTTGGAAATTAAGCGAGATAGAGCAATTCTCATAGAAGCCTTTTTTGTAGGAATTTCAAAAGCTTTAAAAAAAATCCAGATAAATCGGGCCTTTTTCAGCTAACTTAGACATTTCTCACGCTGAACTTCCTCCGGTATTTTTCATTAAAATAATATTTTCCATCTAAATCGGATTTTTTCTCAATTTTTTTTTTAAATCTCGGAAATTAAACAAGATAGAAAGATTGTGCTCAAATCCTTCTTTGTACCTCTTGAAATTCTATACAAAATTGATGGAGGCAAAATCAACTTATCTCGCTTAGTTTCCAAGTTATTTTCAAAAAACCGAAGAGAATTCAGGGATGAAGAGATATGACAAGGAAAGTAAATTTTTTCTTGAATTCGTGTCTCAAGAAATGAATGTTTCGAAAAATAAGCGAAAAACGACGATTCAATTTGCATCAATTCTTCTTTGTAGCTCTTGAAATACATTACGGAACGGTTTTTAGATAAAAAAGGCGTAATTCCATTATTTTCCATGATATTCATAAAAAACGAACGACAAAAATGAAATTCTCCTGTTCCAAGTCCTGACGCTTTTTCTACTTATTTTCTGTTATGAGAGGATAAAAATAGTCTTTTACTCATATTCAGCGAGAATTCGAAAAGAATTAAAATGTAAATCCGATGAAAAAACTTGTTATGTTGATTAAATGGAAAAGGAGCATTTGAATAATTCGATAATATGAACAAAATATCGTTGTCTCAAAAACAAACTGGCGTAAGTGCTTTGTATAAGTATAGCACTTATGCCACTTTGTCACTACGATGACGATATTTATTCGGAGCACGTGAAACAAGTTGGACGAAACTTTTAACGTAAATTTGAGACAGTTTCAAATGTATTTCGTAGGAACTCAGTTCGTGCCCTTTTCGTGCTTCGAAAAATATCGAAGTAGTTAAAAATGCAAATTCCCATTTGGAGGATAAAAAAGAAAGTTTGTGCTATAAAATTTCATTAGAATTATTCAAGTACCTTGAATTTTAAATTTCGAAAAGATTGGTAATTTTTGTAATTTATTGTGTAAGAGCTTTGTTCAGTATTGTCGAGAGAAAAGTTGAAGTTTTGTTGCAGAATTGAGGATCAAACTTTTTCAATTTGCGAAAAATTTTAGTTTTTGAAGAATATTTCTGATTTTGATGGTCCTATCATGAAAATTTGAACTAGAGGTAAAATGTGAGGTCATTTTCCTTTATTTATGGGGTTTCAAAACAATTTTTCATCGATTTGCGAACTTGTTAGTGTGAAAAAAAATAATCTTCACAAAAAAGCCCATAAATCCCTCGAAAATCGATTTTTTTCAGTTCGAAACACCTCAAATATTTCCCCCGATGTTCACAATAAAAAACCATAAAAGCTAAAAAAAATCCCCCTTTCACCCTATTTTTTAAAACTCTAACGCAAAAGGCAATCGATCCCCTCTCGATAAAGCATTCATCAATGACTTCAGAACGCCCTCATAAAAAAATCTAAAAAAGAATATTATAAAAGCTCCATCTAGACCAAAAAAAAAAAAAAAAAAACACGAAATAATTCCTGAAGGCATTCCCCATTCCTCCAAGATTCATGAAGCGACAAAAGAGGCTCTTTGATTTTCTCCCTGTTGGTTTCTATCGGCTCCTCTCTCACTGCATTGTCACCCACTATATTCAGACAAAGAGATCGGGCACAGAGCCTGAGAGCAAATAATACCAACGAATCCAACCACTACCACTCCCCAACAATTCCCAACCCTCTCTCTCGCATTACTACTAACTCATACACATAAAATAAAAAAGGAGCAAGAATGTATATGGAGCACAAGTGTACACGGAAAATGAATGCAGTGGTAAATATCAATACAAAAGGGAGAAGATGTTGAATGCTAAATACACTTGAGATATTCTCAAAAAAAAGGAATTCAAGAGTCAAGAGATTCAAGAAGAAAAGATCATCTTTTATTTGTATCGCGGAAATTAAGCGAGAAAGCGCGAGATTTTGCTCCAATTCACTTTTGTGACCCTTGAAATTTTCTACAAACGCTCTAAAACCATTGTAGGACAAAAAGAGCATATCTCCATTAGTTTCCGAGTCATTTGCAAAATACTAAATTTTTTGGAAATATCGATTTACAATTTTTTTAAAACAAGTGTTTTTCTCAAATATTCAACATCCCCAACGATTCGCTACCCTCTTACTCTGATATTACCACTAACTCACATACAAAAAAAAAAGAGAAGGGGCGGAAAAATGCAAATATATAGAGCACAAGGGTATATGAAGAATGAATACGGAGGTAAATATGGATACAAATAAGAGAAGTCATTGAATGCTAAATACACTTGGCTTTTGCTGGAACAAGAATATTACAAAACCCCCATCTCGTTACATGTCATTCGCAGGTGTAACAAGGGAAAATGAGAGGAGGACATTTGATACCGTATATTTCCAATGTCACGTGGATTGCATGGGCAAGACATATCATTTTATGAATTCACTGTTGGAATAAATGTCTGATATATTGAATTGTTACATGAACATGAGAAACTTGGGTGAATGGCTTACAGGGAAAACGTCAATGAATTGTGCAATCTCATTTTTCTTACGGTTGAGTTTCCGGTATTATATTCTTAGAATAATAATAATAACAAGCAGAAGCTTCGCTCTTTGTGCATTATTTGCAAACCCCATTCCGTGTGCGACATTTGATATTTTGCCAAATCGATTGGCAAAACGCTTCCGAGTGGAATTTTAACGATAATGAATTGAATTGATATTTATATTCTCCATTACTCAAAAAATAACATTATTTTCACAACAAATACGTACTTCTTCATTCTTACAAATATTTTTCCAGGCTGTATCGATCTGTTCAGGATTCATTCTGTGGTACATTGAGTCAGCATGGGACTTGCAATGTCAGCTCAAATATAGTCATTTTCATCGCAATAATGTCATTTGCTACGCAGAAATTCAATATTAGGTGAAAACTGAGATCCTACGATAAAACTTAAAAATCGAAACATCGATGTTCAGGTTTCAAACAGTATTCCTATTTCCTCTCATTGTCATATCAGAATGGGTGGGCTCATTTTATAGGGAAAGTTGTCAACATTCGAATGATAAAATGAAAAATAGCAGTGTTCCTCGGGAATAAATGGAGAAAAATCCAAATTTTTGGAAAAACTATTTTTTTGAATCAACGAAATTAATTCTTTCCAATCTTTTGGAAATTTTGAGTAATTTCCATATAATTGTATCTATTTTACCTCACCTTCCTCTATTTAAAAACTTTTCAAATTAAAAGGCAATTGTCTGAAATCTCATAATCACTCTTTATTGCACCCAAGAACAAATGTAATTACCTATAGACAAATAGAAGGAAATGCACAAAAAGAAAAGTATTTGTAAAAGATAACTTTTAATAAGAAAAAGAAAATATTTTACAACTGTTTTTAACTGCATGAAACTTATAATTCAATGTTAGCCTTTTTTCTTCTCATCTCCAAAGCACTGAAACTTCATAAAGAGTAGAGAAGTAGAATTAAAGGGTAAAAAGTAAATGAGAGTAAAAATAATAATAATAATTTTAAAAAAGCGATAAGAGTGCAAAAGTTGAGTTATCAGAACACTTCACGTGAAATAACTGGAGATTTACTTTGCTCAGTGAAAATAGACATGAGTAGGAAAGTTTCCAACCAAGTACTTGAGAGACTATTTGTCTTGAATTTCAGTAGTTGTTACAAAAATTGATATAGAGCTTTGTTTCTAGGAATTTCCACATTCATTGTTTCAACCTTTACCTTTATACTCTTATACATATGCTCAAAAATCTTCAGAATGCTTATCAAGTGAATTGTCTTTATCTTTGGGCCATTTGAGGATTATTAAAGCTTCATATTCAATGAGAGATCTAATAGTTATTTTTCAAAAATTAACTTTTTCTAATTTTTTGGGGAAATTTTGAAAAGTGTTCTTATTTTTTGTTGTTTTTTTAAAAGAATTTCTCGGAAACTAATAGAGATACATAGAGATCAAGTAATTACCACATATTCCTCAAGATAATTTCATTTTTTCTACTTTTTTCGATTTTCCCTAAGTTAATGAAGAGAGATATTACAGAAAGTCATCAGCCCTTTTCTGAAGAGCACTAAATTCCCCTTAAAAAAAGGTACTATGACTTTTTTCTCTATTTCCAAGGGTTTCCCCATGAGAACCCGAAGAAGCTACAATTTCTAATAATTTTCTATTTTTTTTCCTGAAAAAATCGAGATTTTCTCACAAACCCTCATCGTAAATTCTCTAAAATGCAATTTGATCAGATCGCGAGATTGCCCGAGCCTAGCCCGAGACTCCGATTTCCCAAATCCGTTCATCATTCAAATATATCATGATTATAAATTGCTATTTCCTCTCCAATTTCTCTCCATTTGTTCTCACCACATTTTTCTGAGCTTCCTTCACTATAAGCTGAACCCATCCCTTCTGGAAAACTCCTCCCAGATGAGAGATACTGGAGCATTTCTTTTTCATGATACAATTGTGTTATTTGGCTTGTGCGGAGTGTTACAATATTTATGGATTCGGTTTTTATTACAATTTTTATTCATTTCAATAAGAAAAAAAGAAAAATTGTCGATAAATATTTTAATTATTTGAATATCTCGGGAATTAATGGAGATACGTTTTATTTACCCTTAGCTTTTTTCGTAGCTCTCGAAATTTTCTATAAAAAAGGTTCTTACAAAAATTTTGCTATTTCGCTTCATTTCTGAGATATTCCAGAAGAACAAAATTTTTAAATTATTATTATTATTATTACTCTATTAAATCTTTAAATTATTTAATCTTCCTCTTTTTTCAGAGCTACATAAATTCAGAATTAAATTATTGTTGAATTCTTCTGAGCTTCCTTCACTACAATATAAATCCCATCCCTTCTGAAGAACCCCTCCCAGATGAGAGATACTGCAGTAATTCCATTCCATGGTACAATTGTGTTATTTGGTTTATGTGGAATGGGGATGTACTCGATTGTATTGGGGGAGAGCAGAGAATGAGCATTAGGATAATGTGGGTTTCACTAGATTTCATTGAGTCTAGGGTCTCTAGAGATTCTGCTAAAAGCAATCCTTCAAGTGTCCAACGAAGGCTTTCTCCTTTTGATCTTGATGAAAGCTCCATTTTTCATGATTATTTCATCTGAAGATGAGAGTTAAATAAAAAAAAAAGAAATTGGATAATTCGATTTTTTCTTGTCGTTTTTTGAGAATATTTTTCTCTCTTCCTTTTTTTATTAAAATGTAGACTTCAGGTTTTAAAATCCATCGAAGCCTTTTCAGAAAATAATTTTACAAATTGCTATTACAGTACAACAAGAACATTAAAAGTATACCTCTAATGAATTGAATGAACAATCAACTTGAAATAATAGAACTCGAAATCTTCATGGAAAAAAAGATTATATGAATGGACTCAATAAAGTCCATCATTGCTGGAGCCGAGACGTTAGTGTACAATTTGATCTAAGCTGAAATTGCCTATAGATCAAACACATTTTAAATGGTTATGAATGTCAAACTGAGCTTATAAATGTTGAAGAATTCATGTTTCACAATAATTCAATGAATTAGTCATCATTTATACATTATGATTCATCTTGAGTTATAATCTTGATGAGTTCCCTGACGAGTTCCCCTGGAAATTTCCCAGTAGGCCTATTTTCGACGCATGGGAAACTGGTTTTCGTTGACGAAATAACATTCGTGAACGAATGAGATAATTCGTGCATCCAATTCGTTAACGAATTTACGATTCCCTCACGAAATGGAAGTTCTCATACGAAGAGCTCACATAATCTATTTCTTGATTCCTGAAAGTGAAAATATCAATTGTGCCAGAGCGTCATTGAAACTTTTGTGAGTAAAAAATGAATCAGGTTTGTCACCTAATGAATCTTAAACTTATGGAAAATGTGTAGCTACTCGGCGAAGAGGATCATCGAGCATGTCTCACAACGAAGTGACATCCGTAAACAAATCGGAAAGTCGTTTCATCAACGAAACTCTTTCGTGTGCGAATGTCTTCCACGAATGAAATAGTCATGAACGAAGATACTACATTCGTTGACGAATCCTTTTCCCATGCGTGGAGAATAGGCCCCCAGCAGAGAATCCCTCTAAGAACCCGTGTAGGAGTTCTCCTGAGTGTTCCGATGCAAGTTCCTCTCAAAGTTTCCCTGAAAGGTCCCCTGAGAGTTCCTCGAGGAGTTCTCTAGAGAGATCCCCTAACATTATTGTAAAACACGAATTCTTTGATGTTTATGAAGTCAGTTTAACATTCAGAACCATTTAAAATGTGTTTCATTTATAAGCAACTTCAGCCTAGATCAAACCGTATACTAACGTCTCGGCCCTAATCATTGTTAATACCCTAACACACTAAGCAAAGTTTGCAGAATACTGAAAACGATGTAGCACTTGTAATATCAGGTGAGAGCTGATTACAAAATTGATTCCAAAATTGCATAGTAGTACCATAAATGATCTTTGATAAACTGTGAGTCTTTCTGTGGGAACCTCCAAAGTTTCTGTGCGATTTTTCGGCCTCCGTAATGTATTTAGAGAGCGGAAACGTAATCCATTTCACACTAAGAAATTGTCATAGCTCTTGAAATTTTTCACAAGAAGGGATAATCGTTCTATCTCGCTTTATTTCCGAGATATTTTTAAAAAATGGAATGGGTATTTTTTTATCAGTTTTTTCTGAGAATATCTTGGAAAATAAGAGATATAGAGCAATTTCGCCATATATTGTTATTTTAGCTTTCGAAATTTTCTATAAAAAAAATGTTAAGAGCAATAAGGACGTATCTCCACTAGTTCCCAGGATATTTTAGAAGAACAAATGATGAAATAATACTTGTTCTGTTTTATTCCTTCATTTCTTGGGAAATATCTCGGAATCTTAGTGAGATAAACCGATTTTATTCGAGATCACTCTTTTAACTCTTGAAATTTTCCAGTAAAACGTCTCCGGATAAAAAGATGTATATCCATCGGCTTCCGAGATATTTTCAAAAAAAAAATTGACAAAAAATCGACTTTTTTTGTCTTATCTCTACACTACCGAATTCTCTTTAATTTCTCTTAAATACCTCGGCAATTAAGCGAGATAGAGTGATCTCATCCGAATTCACTTTTGTAACGCTCAAAATTCTCTGCAAAAGTATCTCAAGGCAAAAAGAGCGTATTTCCATAATTTCCTGAAATATTTAATTGCCAATGATCTCTAAAATCTCAATTTTTTCCAGTTTCACCACTTTTCGAATTTCAACGCCAATTTAATTTGGCGAAACGTCACAGCCCTCATACCCCTTCTCATTTTTCCCCACTCAGCCCCATCATAAAAAAAAATCTATAAAAAATACCTCGAAATCCCCCAGATTACCAAAAAAAAATCTCTTTTTTTAATAAAATCATTTTTTTTTAATTACAGAAAATTGAAGCACCATTTTTAGAGGCAGTGAAACAGACCCTCGGTGATCGTTACACTGAGAATGTAGAAACAATCTACAAACTGACGATAAAATTCATAATCGAAACGCTGATAGATGGCTATGACAAAGCAGCGAATGACACGAAGTCCTAGTCTCTCATCCAGCAAAAAAAAATCAATGTTTCATGAACAGAGGAAAAAAAGAGGAGGAGAACGTGAAAAAAACCCCTTCAGCTTCGAGAACGAGAGGAAAAAAAATCATGTTCTTCACGTGTTATAATGAATTGAGTCGTATCAATGCTGAACATGTGTTGATGACAAAAAATCCCTAAAAAAGATGAATTTTTCTCTTTATTAATGAAAAAAAAAATTATTTTTTTCGTCAAGTAAAAAAAAATTAAAAAAAATCCTTTATGAATAAAAAGAATTTTTTTTTTTATTAATGGAAGAAAAAAATATTGATGACGTCACTCATCATATCAATGACTCATTAGTCTGATGAGCCAAATAAAATTGAGAAATTGACAATTTTCAATGAAAACAAATTATTGAATAAAAAAAAAGTCAATTCTGTAATTTTGTTTTCATCTTCACCAGTTTTATGGATGAAAGAGAATTGAAAAAAAAATCATAATCGTGATTTCTGTTAATATATATATCAAACTATCAAAATGCATCTAAATTTAGTCAGGAAAAAAAATCCAAAAGGAAAAAATAAAAAAATAAAAATGTGTGTTATTAATTAAGAATGACAATGAGTGTGTGAGCTATGAGAAAATTCGCCTCGAAAAAAAAAAGGAAAAAAAAAATTGTAAAATTTAATTTGAAGAAGAATTGTGAAGAAGAAAAATTTTGAGGGTAAAAATGGTTGAATTATGGAAAATGTAAAAGTGCGAGGGAAATGCTCGCCACCACGATGTCAATTTCTTATGAGGTCTTTGAACTAGAACCAAGAGACGCCCCTATTTTACCCATCCACTTCCTCTTTCTCCTCTTTAAAGAGCTCTTTCTCCTCTATTTTCTTCCACTAATGTCCTTTTATGGATTAAAGTGCCACAATATTCATGGATTCATTTTTTATCAGAATTGTTGTCGATGAAAATTTTTAATTATTTAAATAACTTGGGAATTAATGGAGATACACTTTTTTCCAGTCTAAACCTTTTTCTAGCTCTTGATATTCTATGGGAAAAGAAGCTTAGACAGAAAAGGTTGTATCTCCATTAATTCACGAGATATTTTTAAAAAACTTTCAAATAAGTTGTCAAAATTTTTTTGATAAAAATTTTAACTAATCAAATATTTTTGAAATCAATGGAGTTAGGTCTTTTTTACTCTGATCCTTTTTTGTAGATCTGTATATTCTCTACAGATCAAAATTAGGACTAAAAGAGCGTATCTCCATTAGTTTCTGAGATATCTTCAAAAAATGACTAAAAAAATGTTGATCTGAATTTTTTCGAATTCAAGATAATTTCTCTCAATAAAAATTTTAATTATTTAAATATCTCAGGAATTAATGGAGATACGCTTTTTTACCCTAAGACTTTTATGAAAACAAGTTCAGGGCAAAATCGCTCTATCTCGCTTAGTTTCTGAAATATTTTCGAAAAAAAGAGAATTCATTAGTGAAGAAGTAAAAAATGACGAGAATTTTTTAATCATTTCTTTTTGGAAATATCGCGGAAATTAAGAGAGATAGAGCGATTTTGTCAGAATCCTTTCTTCTAGCTCTTAAAATTCTCTACAAAAAGGTGTCTACAGAAATTTCGCTATCCCACTTAGTTTCTAAGATATTTTCGGAAAACTGAGTTTCAAAATTGAATTTTTCGAAAATTTTTTGAGTTTCATGAAAAAATCTTCGAAATTAAGTAATATAGAGCAATTTCAAAAATTGCTTTTTTTTTGTAGCTCTCAAAATTTTCTATAAAAATGCATTTGGACAAAAAGGGGCGTATCTCCATTGATTTCCAAGATATTCAAGATATTTTTAAAAAACAACTGCTAAAAAAATTTTATCCCAATTTTTGCCGATAAAAATGTTAATTATTTATTTATTATTTCCATTATCTCTTTAATTTCCCCTTTTTTTTATTTCTCATACCCAAAATCCATGAAAAATTCGTATGAATTTAATGGGCACTCGAGTGTCACTGTTGTAAATGTAAAAAAAAGAAATTATGTGACGAATGATAAAATTGAGAATAAAGCGAATTTTAAAAGTAATGAACGTTATTGTATTATGTTTTCACATTAAAATAAATAAATGAAAAATGTGCACAAAAATTGTACCTTCTCAAGGAATAAATAATGAAAAAAGAAAAAAATGAAAAAAAAAAAATGAATTCAGAAATATGAGGAAGAAAATTGTTTAACCGAAAGTCTTCAAAAAAAATGTGAAAAATAAAAGTATATTATACACGCATAAATAAATAATTAAAAAAGGAATAAAAAAAATTAATATATATATATATATACATATTGTATGAATTGCTGGTAAAAAATGCAGTTACTGCAGATGTTGCATTATCTGTCTGTTTGTTCTATACAGGTCCAAGGTGTATTATTGTATCTGATGGAATATTATATAAAAAAAAAAGAAAATATATGATATATACATCTAAATGACAAGAATATTTGTGTAATAATTGATTTATTTATCACAAAAAAAAATCAATACTCCGGAAGAATCAGAAAAATTGAGATTAAATTTTTTTGTCTTTTTCTTTTTGTTCTTATTTATGTCAAGTTTGATATTTTTTACATATTTTTCCAATCTTCTAAAAGAAAAAAAAAGAAAAAAAGTCTATTTCTTGTGGTTTTGTTAAAAATATGTCAGAAACTAAAGGAGATAGAACAATTTTTGTCAAGACCTTTTTTGTAGCTCTGAAAATTTCCTAGAAAAAGATATTCAAACAAAATCGCTCTATCTCGCTTAGTTTCCAAGATATTTGGAGGAAACAACTGATGAACATGAATTTGTCGTGTTTTTTTTTTTTTTTTTTTTTTTTATTATTGAAAAAGTATTGGCCCTATTGGGTCATTTACATACAGTGTATTTGTACAGTATCTATGTTATACATATCTTTGTTATTTGTAACTAAATTTTAATTTCACATGCTTTCAAAAATTCATGAATTAGCTTGAGTTCGATGGGGTTCGCAGAAGACAGGAATACTTCTGCAGAGTAAGGAGATTGACATTTGATTTTTCTTAATTCACTTAGCATAGTATCTCTTTCTTCATCGTACAAGGGACACTGCCATAGAACATGGTTAATGTCCTGGCTGTCACAGCCGCAGTTGCACCCCGAATCCGCCACGAACCCCATGCGAAACAGTGACTCATTGAGTTGGTGGTGGTCTGCTCTGGCTCTGTTAACCCAGGTTATGAGTTCTCTGGGAAGCTTGGTTCCATGATACCAAGGGTGGGGGCTGGGCTTCCAGTAATTTTCAAAAAAATTCGTGCCTTTGGGTTTAGCTACGGATTTAGCGAGTTTCAAGGCATTATTCACGGTATTTGCCTTTGCTTCTGCTTTGAATATTGCTTTAAGGTCATTGCTGGGAACTGAATACTCGATTCTATTGATCATAATAGCATTTTTCGCGAGTATGTCAGCCCTTTCATTCCCCTCCAGTCCTCTGTGCGCTGGAATCCAGGCAAAAGAGATTTTTGTATCAGAAGGATTATTGCTGTGAAATTCTCGGTATTTTTCTTTAATTTCCAAGATATAAGGATTGATTCTAGTATTGAATTTTAATGACCCAAGGGATTGTAAGGCACTGAGGGAGTCAGAGAGGATGAAGTGACTAACATCTCTGTTTGATAGGGCTGTATCCATTGCCATGTTTAGGGCAATGCATTCCGCCGTGAAGACAGAGATTTGTTCTGGCAGTTTTACAGACATTTCGATTCCAATTTTCGGACAGTAGCAAGCAGCCCCCACGTGCTTCGAGGCCGGATCCTTGCTTCCATCAGTAAACATTGTATTACAATTTTTATAATTTATCAAGAGTTCGCGATTAAGGATTTCATTGGGAGCAGAATTTATTTGCAAATTTTTGCCGAGGTCAAAATCAATGTCTACAGCCGTGATGAGGGTATCATAATCATGATTGAAAATTTCAAAATTATTGCCCCCCTTCATCAGGTTCTGCAGGCGAATGATTTCTCTTATGCTCTTGGTAATAAGTTTGTCTCTTACTCGTGGTTTAATTTGTTTATACTCAAAAATGATTCTGATTGTCTTGTAGACTTGTGACGAGTGGTTGTTGATGAGCCTGGCGAGATAGCTTTTGCCCAAAAACCCAGCACGATCTTCGACAGACGTGAGCTTAGATTCACCAAGAAGGACGTTCGTGGGGGTAGTGCGTCTATACCCAAGTGCTAGTCGTATCGCGGTATTCTGAATTGATTCTAGTTTCTGTTTAAATTTCTTAGTAGTTGGATAGTAGACAAACAAACTGTAATCCATTATAGACCTCACATAACTCTTGTAAAGACATATCAGGGTCTCAGGGTCTGCTCCCCACCAAGTTCTACGTAGAAACTTGATGAGATTCAGAGCTCTAAGACACCTCTTCTGGATGTTATCAACCTGGAAGTTAAAGTTTAATTGTTGGTCAAAGTGTACGCCTAAGAATTTTGCAGTAGGACTTGAGGTAATTAATTGATCCCCTATTCTAATTCTCGTTCTTTCCGGAGCCGATCCCTTCTTGCTGAACTTGAGAATAATGGATTTTGCTGGTGATATTTCTAATCCTAATCCGCGCATATTAGCAATTATGCGATCAATCGATTCCTCTAAGATACTCTTGTCAATCTCATCTCTGTTAATACGAATATAAACTGCTATATCATCAGCAAAAAGGGATGCTTTAACTCTGGGGCTTATGTCCTTGAGAATATTGCTCGTATATAATGTGTACAGCAATGGGGACAGCACTCCACCCTGAGGTAATCCCTTAGAAACTCTTCTGTTTTCATCGCCTAATAATTCAGAGTAAATAATTCGCTCGTGCGAGATGAATCGAATGAATCTCAAGAGGGAGTGCGAGATCCCCATTCCCGCGAGTTGATCTAAAAGGATATCACTATTGACATTGTCGAAAGCACTAGATACATCTAAGAAAACCGCTATTAAACTTTTTTGATCCCGGATGCAATCTTCAGCACTGAGTGTCAAGTTTGTCAGATTATCTCTGCAGGATAAGCCTGGACGGAATCCGGTTTGAGCAGGGGGCAGTAGCCCATTCCTCTCAACCCACCACTGAAGACGATTTTTTTGCAGTGACTCAAATAGTTTAAGCACACATGAGGAGAGAGCAATAGGTCTCACTCCGGAATTGTTCGCTTTAGGGATGAAATGGACGTAGGAATTTGACCATTCGGGGGGAAAATGGCCCGAGCTATGAATCTCATTAAAAATGTCTAAGAGTATCAGTTTCAGGTTTGTAGGTAATTTTTTCAACAGAGTGTAGGTTATTCCGTCCATTCCCGGTGAGGAGCCACTGTTTTTAGATTCTAGGGCGTAATTAAATTCCACAAAACTGAACATTTGATCAAAGAGGGGGTTCGCATCAGAATGCGGAATGTAGTCTGGATTAGTGGGGCACCCTAGGGGACTTAGTTTTTTGATTGCTTCTATTGTTTTTTCCTCAAGTTCTAACCGATTTTTCGGTGGAGGCTTCGTGTTAATCCATGCATTTTTTAAAACTTTACATGTATTCCACACGTACTTGATGTTCGACCTGGCATCTAAACTCTCTGTGAACTTGATGAAACATAATTTTTTTTTTAACTTAAATGTCTTCCTCGCAATCGCTGTAGCTTTTTTATATTCTATTAAATCGTCGAGGGTTCTAGTTATCGACCACTTTTTATATTTGGCCCTACGAATTCTCTTAACTTTCGCGCACTCCTCGTCCCACCATTTAACCGGATTTCTGTGAATGCTAGCGGGGACATCTTTTTTTACCGGGGTGCATTTGGATGTACAATTAACGAGCTGTGTAATGAAGAAACGATACTTTCCGACTGGGTCTAACTCATCAAACTCAGGGTTTAGAAATGAGGAAAATGAATTACTCAGTAGTTCATGCAGTTGTACCCAGTCGGTCCGAACCGAAGTAATTTTGAAGGACTTTTTTTTGTACATTGTCTTAGTAACATCTAAACTGATATCAAGTGGATAATGATCTGAGCCCCATGTTTCGTCAAGAACTTCTAAATTTATTAAATCAGCTATCTCGGGCTTGCTCATCAACAAATCCAGATTAGATTTAGTCCCTCTGTAAGTGTCTAGTCTGGTGAGAGTGTCTGTGCTGTGTAAGAAAATATTATTTTTCTCAATGCACTCGTAAAGTTTTTCGCCGTTAGGATCGTTACGTCGACAATTCCATGCCACGTGATGAGCGTTGAAATCCCCTACAAGTATACAATTTTCGAGATTTTTATAACTACTTATAATTTCCTTCCAATAGTCAATATGTAGAGTATCACCCGGGATTCGATAACAAACAATAAAATTGAGCGCGGGCCTAATGTTGTTAATTTCAAAAGCCAACAACTCCACTGTGGGGTGAGGGCTGTTGACATTTTCGTGTATTTTGAATGAGAGATTTTTCTTAATGTATAGGATAATACCGCCTCCGTTAGAGTCTATTCTGTCGTGTCGCACAGTGTAAAATCCGGGAAAGTTATAACTTTTCTTATCTAGGTGATTCAGCTTGGACTCCACGCCGATGAGGATATCGACATCTTGAAGGGCAAGCTGGATGTCTTCAAGATGACTGTTGAGTCCTCTTATATTCCAAAAGAGGACTTTGAGGTTTTTCCTCTCGATGGTCTGAGGACGTGGTTGTTGTGGAAGTTGCTGATGGGCCATGGTTAACAGACTATTGCTGTGAGCTACAAGAGGAAAATCGTTCCTCATCATCTTCAGTTTCTAGTCTGTGTGTCAGTCGGGTCAGCCAGCTCTTGAGCGTCCTATCATCAATGTAAATGTGATATATCTTGAGATCTACTACAAGGTCTTCGGAATTGGTTCCCAATTTAGCTATGAGTTCACGTAGCTTGGCTGGATTTTTCATTTTGTGTGATTCCACTATGAAATCAATAAACTTTTCATAGTCATAGTTACGTTTGGTGTCATCATCTTCAAGAAATCGAAATAAACGTGGGGAGAATTTTTTGACGAAATCTTTGGATATTGCAATTTTTTGCCCTTTCATGCTTTTTTTTGTCTTGTTTTTTTTCCTGTGTGTATCTTCAGGAGTAGTGAAGGTGTCTGTGTCGGTGCCAGTGTCTTCTCTCCCCACTTCTTGACTATGTAGACCAGCAGACCGCTCCAAACGAGGTTTTTTTGTTAAAGGTGAACTCTCTCTCTCGTTGTGCTCAGTCCGTGTATCTAGTGTCTCTGACTCGGGGATTATATTTAATTCCTTTTCATCAATAATCATTTCTTCATTGTTATTACTAGCAGGAATAGTATTTGCCTCGTCTCCCGTAACTTCAAGCGTTGGATTATCCCCTCTACCACTAGACTCAGCTGGATTGGTACTTATTTTGTTTTCTGAATTTACGTTTTCTTTTTGTTCTTCGATGTTTGCGTGGATTGTGGATTTGGCAAGGGGAGATGATCGTTTTGGACATTTTTTAGCAATATGTCCAGGAGTGCGACAGTGATAACAGGCATTGTCATCAATTGTGATAGAGATCAAATGATCGTACCCCTGAAAATTAACTTTGATGATTTCAGGTACTTTGAGGATGTCTGCTGCCTCAATATGCACTTGTCTTCTAGAACTCACAATGTGCTCGCAACCTGGGATGTTGAGACCCATTTTGACGTATGTGACCTTGGTAACCGTGTTGATTTTCAATGTCTTGATGCTCTGCTCGATGACCGAATGTTTTATTTCTGGGCAAACATTTGAGAGGATTAGCCGCTTGCTCTTGGGTCTAAGGGGATTAATATTTAATCTGTTGTTGTCGATGAAAATTTCTGTGTCTGGCAATGTCAATTTCTCTACCAAATCGATTGTTTTCAAGTACATATATACCAGGTTGCTGGAAATTCTGCCTGCTGCAAGGATATTTTCGAATCCAATCGAATTTCCAACTGCTAGTACATATTTATCTCTCGGAGTACCTTGTATTGCATCAATGACAATGCCTTGATCTTTGGTTGGACATTCATCATCTGATGAAATTTGGGTTGATCTACGTGTTCTTTGGTACTGTGATCTTTGATGCACTGGTCTTGGTCCCCAAGCGCTGCTTGGACCGCTGGATCCGGGTGTCATTTGTACATTAAACATAGTTCTAGTGGATGAATTGAAAAATATCTCTTGACGAGTCGCCCTAATAGGGCTCAGCCCGTTTGAGTATTCACCGGAGTACAATATTCCTTGTTGTTTTACACTGTACTGAACTGAACTTTTCACTTTTCACTTTTCACTTGTCACGGAGCAGAACAGAAACACGTCTTCCCTCAACGAGTGTTGAGGCGAGAGTCTTTGTCGTGTTTTATCTCTCCATTACTGCTTTTTATTGTTTGAAAATATCTCGAACACTAAGCGAGATAGAGCGATTTTCACAATGACTTTTTTGTTCGAAAATTTCAAGAGCTTCAAAAAAGAATTCTTGTAAAATTGCGTTATCTCGCTTAGTTTCCAAGATATCGGAGAAAATCTGATTTTAGAGTAAAAATGTGTTGAATTATGTTTTTTTCGAAAAATCTCGAAAACTAAGCGAAATAGAGCTTTTTTACCACAATCCTTTTTTGTAGAGGATTTTAAGAGCTAGTAAAAAACTCAGGGTGAAACCGCCCTATCTCGCTTATTTTCCGAGACTTCTGCGCTTTTGTTCTACCCTCAAAAACCCAAAAAATATTAAAATGTAAAATTTATTCCCCTCGTATTTTCCTTATTTTCCTCCTTGGATACTATTAATGACGGCGACATGGGGGGGGGGGGGGGGGGGGGTGGCCAAGAGCTTTTTAGGTCAAGCACCTTTGACACTAATAAGGTAAGAGTACGCTCTGAGTACAGTTCCCAAAGACCCGCGGATACCTTGACCAAAAAGCAGAAAAAAGAAGCAAAGAGAAAAAAATTCGCTGAACATCTAAAAAATAATGATGTTTATCATTAATAGTATCGTTTAGTGAAAAATTCAGGAGAAAAGCTTTTATCGTAAATCGTCAAAGCTATTTATTTGAATTTTTTAACGAGATTATTTATTCATTAATGCGTGCCCTTTTAATTTTCAATTTTATCATGAAAATTTAATGTTAAAAAATCCAAAAATAAATTCAATAAAAAAAAAAGTGAAAGTAAATTCAATCAAAAAATGGAAAAATATATAAATTAATTGGATGAAGAAAATATTTTTTTAAAAATGTGAAAATGAATTTAATGACAAAGAAAAAAAAATTGCTAATTAATTTAAATAAATGAAAATGTGAAAATAATTAATGCTAGTGGAAAATTTAACGAAATTAAAAAATGAAAAAAAATCCCATGAAATTTCAACGTTTTAATTATTAATAATTGACCTAGTTTACATAAAATGTCCAAATTTCATTGAATAATTAATTAGATTCTAAAGTCAATACGATTGCACGAGTTCAAATCAATAATAACTCGGAATTTTCAGCGCAATTAAAACTTTATTGTATTAAATGACCAATGAAATTCCCGCCATTGAAAAAATGGACCTCTGCGCATGCGCGCGGTGTGACGTCATGAGAATTCAATATGGCCGAATGTTTTGGAGGGCGATAGTTTGATGATTGTGGTGAAAAAAACAACAAGCATAGTTTTTTGAGTTGAAAAGTGATTATTTAAACTTTATTGTTTATTTAATCATTGATTTTTCGTTTTGGTAAGTAAAAGACAATGAAGATTTATTGATTTTTATGGTTTTTTTCACCGATTTTCTGGCATTTTGACGAGGAAATCGGAGGTTGTCAGGATTTATAGGTTAGGAATTGAGAAAAATTCGTTTTTTGAGAGAATTTTGAAAGTTGAAGCACAGAATCGCTCTATTTCGCTTAGTTCCCGAGATATTATGAATAAAAAAATAACGAGGAAATCGATTTTTCTTTTTTTAATTTTTCATTACTGAATTATTTTTGTTTTGTTGAGACTATCTTGGAAACTAAGCGAGATAGAGCGATTTTGTATGAATCCTTTTTTGTAGAGAATTCCAAGGGCTACGAAAGTGGATTGGGGTGAAATAGCTCTATCTCGCTTAGTTTCCGAGATATTCTCAAAAAACAAATGAAAAGAAAATGGATTTTTCTTGTTTTACTTTTTCATAACCGATTTTCTTTGAAAATATCTCGGACAATAAGCGAGATAGAGCTATTTCACCTGAATCCTTTTTTGTAAAAAATTTCAAAAGCTACACAAGTGGATTATAGCAAAATGGCTCTATCTCGTTTAGTTTCCAAGAAATTCTTAAAAAACAAATGAAAAAAATTGACTTTTTATTTTTTTACCTCTTGATTACTTTATTATCCTCAGTTTCTTGAGAATATCTCGGAAACTAAGCGAGATCGAGTGATTTCACCTCAATCCATTTTTGTAACTCTCGAAATTTTCTACAAACAAAGATTATGACAAAATCGCCCTATCTCGTCTAGTTTCCAGAATATTTGCAAAAAACAAATGACGAAAAAATTGATTTTTCTCATTTCACTTTTTTACTACCAAATTTTCTTTGTTTTTTCCTCCTAAAAAGCCTTTTTCCAATGTTCTTGTTGATTTAATTTATATTCTAATCATTTTTGCCCTTTTTTCAGTTATTTTTGGGAGATTTTGTACTCCCACCTCGTAGATGCCAAGCGTTAAAGATGATTCTGAGCCCGAAGGTGAAGAAATGTCACACGATAGCAATAACAGTGACCAAAGCTCAGCATCCTGCGACAGCAGTGCTGAACACAGTGATAGCGATGACTCTTCAGAAATGGATGAGGACGAGTGTGAGAGAAGGAGAAACGAGTGTATGGAGAATCTCCTAGATCTTGAGAGACAATTTTCACTTTTGAGAGAACAGTATGTCATTTTTTCTTCAGTAAAACTTAAGATCACCTCGAAAACAATTAGATTTAGGGGAATTTATCAAGAGACCTTTTTTGCAGAGAATTAAATTCTTCAAAAAAAAGGTCTCTTGACATTTACCCCTAAGCCCACTCGCTTCAAAGATATCCTCTGAATCAAATTTAACTCTTGATTAGATCTTTTCTGATTGATAATTACTGCAGTTTCTTTTTTGTAAATATCTCAAGAAATAATGGAATTATCGAAATGTATTAAGAGATCTTTTTTGAAGCTCTTGAAATTTTCCACGAAAGAGGTCTCCACTAATTTTCCCCTAAACCCCTTAATTTCCGAGATATTTCAAAAATGAACATGAAGTTCTTCAATTTTTCAATTTTTTTAAATTAAAAGAAAAACAATTTTTCAAATTCTTCAAATTATTTTCAGACTCTATCGTGAGCGAATAACTCAAGTGGACACAAAACTGAGTGAAGTCCGAGTTGGTAAATCAGAGGAGTATCTAGTGCCTCTTGAGCGTTTGAAAGAGAATATGAAAACGAAGACGGAAGTTGCAGGTGTATTAAAACAGTACAGACTTCAAAATATTCAGAATAAATTTTTGGCAGAGGAGCAGGCAGCACTGCAAAATCTCCAGAGTGAAAAAGAATTGCTGTGGGATGCTATACACAGTGATTTACAGGAGAAGATAAGGCGACTTGAGGAGGACAGGAATAATGTTGATATTCATGCTGATTTGTGGTTGAGTTCAACTGGGAAAAGACGTAGAAGTCATACAGAGAGAAGACGTGCAGTTTCAGTTGCTGGTCCTTACATAGTTTACATGCTCAATGATGCTGATATACTAGAGGATTGGGCACTCATCAAGAAGAGTTTGGGCAGTCGAAAGGCGGATATTTTGTGAATGGTAAAAACTTAAATTTAGAAGAAAAAAACAAAAAAAGTGAATCACAAGTGATTTATTGAGAGAATCTAATATATCTCGTGAATGGATATTTCTTGAAATTTATGTGAATCAAGTGGAGCTTAATATTAAGGGCTGTTTTTAACAGCTTCAGGAATAAAATTGAATTTTTGGATAAATCAGAATTTCTGGTGACTTCTTGCTTTTCAGGGAGTCTAGTGTACCGACAGTTGGAGAAGGGTTTTTTTTTGGAGTCTTAGCAGCGAGCGGAAGGTTATCGGTGGTACTGAATTATCGAGAGGGAGTGGGAATCGTCGATAAGTCTTTTTTTTGGGAGTCCCCTAATTTTTTAAAATGAGAAATTTTCAAACTAACTTCATTTCAACAGTTTTTTTTTGGAATATCTCGGAATCTAAGCGGGATAGGGTGATTTTGCCCAAAAACAGCTTTGGAGAGAATTCTGAAAGCTTCAAGAAAGGCTTCTACAAATATTACACTATCTCGTTCAGTTTCCAGAATTTTCCAATAAAGCTCCAGAAATTTCTGAAAAATTCAGATTTGAAATTTAGTTTTTTTTTTTTATATATTTTGGAACTAACCGAGATAGGGGGATTTTTGTTATACCATTTTTCGTAGCTCTTATTCTTCGTTAGAAAAAACGGATCAGAGCGACATCGCTCTATCTCGTTTAGTTCCCGAGATATCCTCTAATAACTGTTGGAATAAAATTGATTTGTCTGAAAATTTCATAATCATCGATTTTTTCCTTTACTCCATTAATTCCAGGGGCTTATAATTAGATGTGGTCCATTTTGCCCCACTTTTCCCCTCTAATATCTCTCATTTTGAAAATGTAAAAATAAATAAGAGTGCGATTTTTTCATTCATGGATTATGAAAAAAAATAAGGAAGAATCTTTCAAAAATCGAGAAAAAAAGGAATTAAACAATAGTTTTTTTTTTTTTACTTTTAAACGTAATTTATTATTTATGCTATTTACAACACATACGTACAATACGTGATCCTTGCTTAAAACTACTCTACTCGTCCTGATTGTGATTCTCATCTCAAATTCATTCTCAACTCTTTTTTTCTTTTTCCTATAAAAGAAAAAAAATTACTTTCCATTATGTTGAGGAAAATTTACTTTTTATTATAAATAAAATTAATGAATTACCAGAATCCCGTAAACTCCATTGAAAAGAATATTTGTAACCCAAATTTGGTAATTTTTCATTATTTCGTCGCCTTAGAATCGAAGTAGCGTAAGTGTTGAATTAAATCGTTGGGAGGGAATTAATTTTTGCGTTTCACATTTTCTTTTCGGATGTTGGGAATGGCACTTGGTAAGGGGAGGATAAGAGAAGATCCATCGTGATATAAATTTATAGCATAATATATAAGTTATGCTCATGGATAACACTTACGCCCCTTTGTTTCTAAGGTGACGATTTTATCTCCAAAATCGTATTGCATTAATTTTATGCAAATGTTTATTTATAATAAAATGAAATCAATGAAATTTTTATAGTTAAATTAAAAAGTAAATTTTCTCAAATCAATTATCTTCTCACTGATACAATGCAATTATGTGTACAACAACTCGAGATGCTTCTGATATGTTACAAATTGTTTAATTCAAAATTATCTCAATAGAGAAGAGGTAAAGCTGGAAAAATTGATTTTTCGTCGTTTTTTCCATGAGAATATCTCGGAAAATAACAGAGATACGCCCGTTTATTTCTCATCTCTTTTTGGAGAATAATTGGTGCAAAATTGTCCTATCTCGCTTAGTTTCCGAAATATTTTCAGGAAATGACGAGAACAAAAAATTTATCTAGAATAAGTGTATTTTGGATCATTTATTTTTTTTAGATATCTCGGAAACTAAGCGAGATAGGGCAATTCTGTTATAATTTTTTTTTGCAGCTCTTAAAATTTTCTACAAAACCATTTTGGAGTAAAAAAAACGTATCTTCATTAATTACTGAGATATTTAATTAAGAACATTTCACCTCTTCACAACTGATTTTTTCCTTCATTCTTCAATCAATTAATTCTCTCATCTTTTTCTTTCTTTTTCAATTAGGAAACATAGTTTTGCGCATAATAAAACACGATTAACTCCTGTAAAATTCAGAAAACTCTGATTCACGTAAATTTATATTAATTAGTTTTCTTTTTTTTTTTTTCATCTCATTCACTTTCAATCACGAGTCAATAATATTTGATTAGACAGTTATCGAAGAATTACACCAATATAGACAATTGCTGGACAAGTATCACGATTGATGGGCAAAGGGATTAATCAAACGGAAAAAGAAAAATCATAAAAAAAAAAAAAAAGAATTTAAACAAATTTCATTTTATTCAACAAAATTTTCCCTTTTTTCCATCGAATCTTTTTAATTACAAATTAAAAAAAGAAAATTTATTTTCTTACCTCAGAAACAAAGGGGTGTATGTGCTATGCTTATAAGCATAGCACTTATGCCCTAATGTTTCTAAGATGACGCTTTAAATTCTTGACATTTTCTCCTTTTTTTCATTCACACACATTCGCATTTATTCTCGGAAATAATTTTAAAAATTATGAAAATAATTAATGAAATTATTTAAATTTGGACACGTGAGAACAAACTGAAGCGACAGAATTTTTTTAAATTTCTAATATTTATTTAAAGGGTACTTTGGCTTATACTTTAAAAGGACATTGAAAAATTCGCGTATTATATATTTTTTTATTTTTTTTTTTGTAATTCAATTTATTTTAATTATTACCCGGCGATTAAACGCTATGCACTGTTTTTCTTCGTGTGCAGTTTATTTTTTTTTCTTTAATCTCTTCATTTAAATATCAATTTTCACTCTTTTATTTACAAGTACATTTACTTATTACTCTCGGCTGTTTTTTCTCATTACTTTGAATGATTTAATTTCTTTTTTTTTTTTTTTTTACGCAGAACTCTTGCTTCGTTGTGTTGGAGAAAATTAACGAAACAGCCTTCTTATTCTCTTCACACAAATTTTTCAATTTGTCTTGTCACAAATTTTTTTTTTTAAAGAATTTAAAAAAACATTAATTTTTTAGACAAATCGATTTTATTTCAATTTTCTGAGAATGTCTCGAAAACTGAAAGAGATAGAGCGTTTATTATAATGAACTTTTTTGTAGCTTTTACAATTATCTATAAAAAAGGATTCTACATAAATCGCTTGATCTCACTTAGTTTCCAAGATATTCTCAAAAAATGATTGAAAAAAAAAATCATCTAGAATGAGTCTATTCTTCTGTCATTAGTTTTTCTTTTAATATTTTGGAAACTAAGCGGGATAGAGTGATTTTGCCCGAATCTTTTCTTGTAGCTCTTTAAATTCTCTAAAAAACTGGCTCAGGGCGAAAGGGGCGTATCTTCATTAGTTTTCGAGATATTTCAAAAAAACTGACAACGAAATGAAATCAATTCGTCTGAAAATTTCAAACTCTTAAAAAAAAGGCGAAGAAAGAGAATAATGAGGAAATTGGGACAAGACAGAATTGATGCTTTCATGTATTATAAATCGACGTGATTATTGTTAATTTTTTTTATAATATTATATATAATGCATACTTTCTTGGACATGTAGACTCGGCTACTTTATCAAAGTCTGGATTCGTTTTTCTAATTAAGAAACCAATTAAAAGTAATTAAAAAATTAATAAAAAATCATTTGAAAAATTGATTTAAAATAAATACTTGAAGGTTCTTCTAGTTATTAAGAAGTCAGATGGACTAGAAATGATTGAGTTGACTAGGAAATTAAAAAAAAACAACTAGATTTTGTAGCGAATCGACCAATTGTCCTTAATTTTTTTAAATGTTTTTAAACATTTTGGGGATTTAAAATTATGTTTGATACTGTAGCATTGGTGCAGCTAGATTTGGATGGTGTGCTGTGTTCATTCTTAGTGCTGAGATGCTTTTGTTGTACCACTCATCTTCTGCAGACATTCCTAGAAAATAAAAAAATTTGAATTTATTCAAATAAAATTGATAAATTATTTTTGGAATCTTCTTGGTAGAATAGCTCGGAAAGTAAGGGAGACAGGAGAATTTTTGTGGAAATCTTTTTTGTAGGCAATTTCAAGAGCTACAAAAAAGCATTCAGTCAAAATTGCGCTATCTCGCTGTACTTCCGAAGTGTTCTCAAAAAACTAATGCCAGAAAAAAATTAGAATTAATTTTTAATTAATTTCTTTTTAAATTAATTGATAAATGGGAAATTTCACAATTCCAATAATTGATGAAAATTAACATGCATTTATGAATTATTCGACTCAATAATAAGGAAGACATGATTATGACGAAGTCTTGGGATAGAAAATGATGTCAATAAGCAATTTGTCGAATAGTCTTGATTCGATTTAAAAGCGATATGCCATTTCGCGCCGGAAATGATGTAAGACGTTTGTACCAGTGAAGGGGAAATAGAGCGTCTTGAGGCCAACTCAGCATCACTACATGGACTCTTCGTCATTTCCGTTTCGTTTTTTTTCAGAAATATTGTGCAGTGGAGAATAATTCGAAACTCAAAATTGTCCAATGAAAAGAAAATAATTAAAATAATTTTTATTTTTATTTATTTATTTTATTTATCAAGTAAAAATGAATAAAATGAAGAAACAGTTATCCAAGAAATATAACTGTTTATTTATTTTCATGGAATTACGGGGAAAAAATTCGAAAATTAATTTTTTAATTGTTTATTTTTGAATAAAAAATGAATTTTTAATTTTTCGTTTTTAAATAAATAATTAAATTTTCAATTTTTTGTTTTAAAAAAATTGGGAAAATGACCGATTTTCCAGAATTGTTCAGAATTTTTTAGAATTTCACAGGATAAATAGAGAATTGAATAATCAATTGAACGAGAAACATTTAATTTAATTAAATGGGGATAAATTGAGTTGAATTAATTTGAATATTTACCCATGGCATCTTGTCGCATACCAGTCACTGCTGACATGTTGGATGCTGAATGAGACATTGAGAAAGGCTGTGGCATACTTGGATATGACGACCCTCCCATCTGAAATAAAATAAAGCAATTTTTTCTTTTAATTTTTATTCAATTTTATTTTTTTTCCACTTAATTGAATAATTGCTTCATCAATTAATTCGAATATCTCGGAAAGTGAGAGAGATAGCGTAATTTTCCAAATGATCTTTTTTTGTAGCTCTTTAAATTTCCTACAAAAAATGTATCCACGAAAATTTCGCTATCTCGTTAAGTTTCCAAGATATTCCAGAAAAACCGATTTTCGAAATTAAATTTTTCGAGAATTTTTTGAGCTGCATTAAAATATTTCGAAAACTAAGCAAGATAGCGCAATTTTCATACTGTCTTTTTTGTAGCTTTTGAAATTCTCTAGAAAAAAGGTCTCTTCAAAAATTGCGCTATCTCGCTTAGTTTCCAAGATATTCTCTCCCCCATGATCGCATGGATAAATTAACGATTTAAATTAAAAAAAAAAACTTTTTTTTTTCATTTTTTCCTGATTTCAAAGGGTTTGACCATGCATGCAGATGATTGGCTCAATTAAATCGGCAGGCGTTCAGTTTACCGTGTGGGTTGTACTAATTTACTTCAAATGTAATTTAGTTAACATAGGTGGTGTACACCGATGGATTGGTGGACCCACATGGTGCCCGATTCCAGCCATATCAATTAATACACCCACCAAGCTCATATGCAGCCCTACCAAAACGTTTCAAGACACAAGTCAAATCTCAAATTCTTTAAGGTAGTATCCCAGAGTACGGTCGATAAAACAGAAAAAATGAGGAGTTGCAGATTAGTTTCCAATTGATTGCTGATAATTCGGGGAAAAGTGCTTTAATTTACCCGAAAAAGTGAATAAACTATTCGAAAGCCATATCTTCAGCTTGTGAATATAATTTTTTTTTCCCAAATTTTTTTTACATTACTAATCTTCTATCACATGTATGAGATAGAGAGAGAAGCAAATAGTTACGACTACCTTCTAATTAAAATTTCTCAATAACTATACGTTGAATTGAATATTTTTTTCTTCTATTATTTAGTTAAAATGCTGTTCTCTTCGCCAATTGCTTTTAAATAATGGGTCAACCCTGTGGTTTTTCAGTAATTTCGTTATTTCTGTCTGATTTAGGGCGTTTCATCCCCACAACCGGTATTTTCAGTAACTTTGATAATTCATATCTCATAAACTAAACGGACAAAAATTATGAAAAAATTTTGAAAAATGTAGAAAAATATCATCTTTGATTAGTCATCAAAAAAATGAGCTAACTGTACTCGAAGTGGCTGGGATACTACCTTAAAATTATTTTTTCGTTCATTTTACCTGGGGGTAACGATTAATTCCGTTTATACTGTTGTGCGGATGTGCGTAAGGCTGATATCCTCTTCCAGCACCTGGATAAATATTTCTCATCATAGCACCTTGACATGCTGGTATTGGTGCTAGTGCTTTCTGCAATTGTTTCTCCTGTTTTCTGTACTTTGCCCTTCTGTTTTGAAACCACACCTTAAAAAAAAGAAATTTAATGATAATTAGCAGTAATTCATTAAAGTAAGAGTATCTCATAAAAGAGTAGACTTAGAAAAAAATGGCAAGATATCTTTTTTTTTAAGTCTAGAAATTTTCTACAAAAGAGGTAAAACGTCATTTTCTTCTAAATTCATTCTTTTCAAAGACAATACCCAAATACATTACATAAATTTTTTTTTTCAATAACTTTGTAGTGAAGTCTAGCTTTTCTGTCTTTTTCTTCAAAATATCTCAAGAAATAATGGAAATACGCTTTGTATTGGCCTTTGGTAGCTCTTAAAATTCTCCACAAAAGTGTTTCAGACAAAAAGGGCGTATCTCCATTATTTGCTGAGATATTTTCAAAAACCAAATTATAAAGAAAAGATTTTCCTATTTTACATTTTTACTATTTTAATTTTGTTTCTGAAAAATATCTCGTAAACTCAAAGAGATAGCAAAATTTTCATTGAGACCTTTTTTGTAGCTCTTGAAATTTTGTACAAAACCTTTCAAGACCGAAAACATTGTATCTCCATTATTTACCGAGATATTTTATTGAGAATAATCATCCAAAAACCCCTCGATTTGTCCACCTTTTTTTTCAATTGAAAAAAAAAAGATTTTCTTATTATTATAATCATGAATTACTAAAAGAATTCTCATCCCTCAATAATCCCTAAATAGACCTATAATGCACAAGAAAATACTGAACGAAAAGGCATTAACAGAGAGCCATCATCGCCATTTTGCGCTGGAATTTTCGTTGTTTCGCGGGGATTTGAGTGGGAAAAAAAAAGGGGGGGGGGGTGGATAAAATGGTTCTTGGGGGATGATAGTAGCGTGGCCGTTTGTGTGCTGAGGGGTTGGATGGTTTTCCCGTTGCCGGGGTTACCACCACTACGATACACCCAGCACCAGTAGAAGCAACGTTAACCCCCCCTCCCCCTCCCACACACACACACACACACACACATCTCACAACCCCTTTTTTCCCCCCACCCCCCTCCCTTTTCCGCAGAAATCCCCGTTGATGATGAAGAAGAAGTCCTGGCGGGAAAGCACTGGGGCCAGTATCACAAGAGAAAGAGAGAAAGAGGGAGATAAAGAGAGAGAGGGAGAGAGAGAGAGAGACAGAAGTAGGTGGATACAATCTCTCTGTATCTTCCAACTGAAAATGACGTCACTGGCCTCGCGCCATTGGCCGACAGTTGGTGCGTGACGTCATGGCAAAAGGTTTCATTGGTGGGCGCGTTTTATCGACATTTCTATACCGAGTGGTTTAGCCCTAGCGCGTACATGGCATCTGGGTTTGTGTACATGATATATGTAGTTGGAGGAGAAAGAATAGTGAAAAAGTAGAAAAATTCTGTGGGAAGGGAGGATTTAGATGAATCTTTTTTTTTTTTTTTTTTTCAGTTTTCGGCTTTGAAATGGAAAACAAAATTGAATTTTCAGGTTTTTTCGTTTATTTTTGGAGAATAACTCGGTCAAATTAATGGAGATACGCCCTTTTTTATCCCAATACTTCTTTGCAGCTCGGAAAATTCTTTACAAAAAAAAGAATGAGGATAAAAAGGGCTTATTTCTATAGTTTTTTGGGATATTCTTTGAAAATCAATTATAGAACTATTTCTTATGATTTGCTTTTTAAGAAGATCTCAGTAAATCATAGAGATAGGTCCTTTTTGGACAAAACCTTTTTTGTAGTCCTTGAAATTCTCTACAAAAAAAAATTCAAGTAAAAAGGACGTATCTCCATTATTTTCTGAAATAATCTTTGGAAATTGATAACAGAACACTTTTTATTAATCGTTGTTTGGAAATATCTCACTGAATAATGGAGATACGCCCTTTTTCGACAGAGCCTTTTTTGTATGTCTTGGAATTCTCTGCAAAAGAGGATACACGTAAAATTACGCTATCTCCCTTAGTTTCCGAAATATTCAAGGTATAACTGTGCGAGAAACGATTCGGTCTGACTTGTTTTGCTTTTTTACTACTGATTTGAAAAACGCATGCAAGTGGAAAAGGTACTCGTGTGGAAAAACTATTTTTTTTTTTTTGTGAAATGAATGAAGTCGATTGTGGATAAAGTGATTAAAACAATCAGGGGAGGTGAATCCTTTTAAATACTATTTAATTAATGAAATTGAAGAGTAAAAAGTAGAAAAACTCTTTATCCGGTCCGACTATTAACTTATTTGTTAAGAAAATGGCTTGAAATTAGTGAAAATATTTGAGATAGAATTTCTTCAATGATTCCATTGAAAAACTGAGGGAATTCGTGGTAGAAATGGGGAGTCAGAGTTTAGTAATCCAGCATTTTTTGAAAATTTAGCCATTTCAAGTTTCGAACTCACGAGAAAAAAAAATAGTTTTTGGAGAATATCTCGGAAAGTAATGGAGATGCGCCCTTTAAACCTCAATAAATTTTTGTAGCTCTTAAAATTCTCTATCGAAAAGGATCAGTGATCAGGTCAGGATATTCATCGGACTCCAATCACAAAAAAAAATAAACTTATGAATAGATTTTTTTTTTCAATCATTTTCTCATAATATATTGAAAAATAATTGAGATACGCCCTTTTACCCTAATCCATTTTTGCAGCTCTTGAAATTTTCTAAAAAATAAAAAGAACTGAAAAGGACGTATCTCCATTAGTTTCCACCATATTTTCCAAAGAAATAACGACAATTCAGTATTGAAAAGTTAAAACAGAAAAAATCATTTTTTTTCCTCATTTTTTCTCTAAAATCTCGGAAACTAGGCGAGATATGTGCTTTTTTGCCCTAATTCACTTTTGTAGCCCTTAAAATTTTCTACAAAGATGTATTGGGCAAAAAAGGCGTAACTCCATTAGTTTCTAAGATATTCCATAAAAAAACACGGAAAGCGATGAAAAATGCGTCATTTTTTTCTTTCTCGCGATAGAGAATTCTCATGAAAAGGATCTCTCTCAAAGACACGCGGAGAAAGTAGAAAAAGGTACATATGTGCTGAGACTCTTTCCCTCATCCATTTTATTTTTGTTTCTTCTCTGGTAGCAAAAAGAGCGTATCTCTATTAATTTCTGAAATATTTCCCAAAAATAAACAAAAACAGTAGTAGAAAGGCAAAACAGGACAATCACTGTTTTCTCCCTTTTTTTCTGAGAATAACTCAAAAAAACAATGAAAATATGCCCTTTTTTACTCTCATCCATTTTTTTATTCCTTGAAATCCCGTACAAAAATGTTTGCGGATAAAAAGGGCCTATCTCCATTAATTCCCGAGATATTCCATTGAAAAAAACATAAAAATCAATGAAAAATCCGCCATTTTGTCTCTCACGATAAAGAATTCTCGTGAAAAGGATCTCTCTCAAAGACACACGGAGAAAGTGGAAAAAGGTACATGTGATGAGAGACTCTTTCCCTCACACATCTATATACATATATATGTGAGAGCATTACATTCTAAGGGGACGCCTTGAGCATCCTCCCTTTCTCTCTCTCTCTCTCTCTCTTTCTCTCGCACATATTCTCGCTCCCTGGGTAAGTCGCGTATTTCAGCAAGAACTGGAAAGCTAAGAGTTCGTAATTTAATAACCATACTCCCTTGCCTTTCCACGTACCATTCCGTCTTATCATCTCCCCCCCCCCCCTCCCCCTCTTCTTCGAGGCTTCTTCTCTAGCTCTATTCCACCCGTCCATCCTTGAGTACACTAGAGAGAGAGAGAGAAAGGGGGGGGGGGGGGAAGGGGAGGATTCAAGATAGAAAGAGGATGAAATGAGGTTGATATATATAGAATGGTTATACCCTTCGAATGCCCTAGGACACGATGCTCACTCCCTGAGGGAAGCGAAAGCTCGGGATGTCTGCTACCACTTGCTGAAGAAAATGAAGAGAGAAAAACGTGGAAAAAGATAAACTATTTTATTTTCTTCTTTTTCTTGCACGTTTTCTTTATCTATTGGGAATTCAAGTCTATTCTGGGTTTTGTCTTATTGCAAGATCGGCTACTACTTCTATCAGTACTTGATAATTTTTTTTCTCCTTTTTTTTGGGGGGAGGGGGGGGGGGGATTTTTTCCTTTGTTTTGTAAAGAGGGAAAAGAGGAGGTATTTTTTTCTTTTATTTAGTTTTTAGGGAAGATCTTGGAAACTGATGGAAATACGCCACTTTTTGTTCGAAAATGGTTTTATTGAGAATTTCAAGAGATACAAAAATGGCCGAGATAAAAAGGACATATCTCTATTATTTTCGGAGATATTCTCAAAAAACTAGTGATGAAGGAATTATCTCCTATTTCACCTTTTTAGCTCCTTTTTTTGGTTTTTGGGGAATATATCTCGGAAACTAATGGGAAAACTTTTTTGTTCGAATTCTTTTTTGTAGGAAATTTCGAAAGTTACAAAAATGGATGAGAGCGAAAAAGGTGTATCTTCATTAGAATATATTAAGGTAAAAATGGCGTATCTCCATTATTTACAGAGATATTCTGGAAGAAAAAGTGATATAGAAATAATTGTTCTATTTCACCGTTTCGCTACCCTTTTTTTTTAGTTTTTTGGAAATATCTCAGAAACTCAAAAAGGTACATTTTTTTGCCCTATAGATGTTTTGCAAAAATCTATTTATAAGTTCATCTTTTTGTCATTGAACTTCAATGAATATCTCGGTACCTAAACGATATAGAGCAATTTTATCTGGCCCCTTTCTTTGTAATTCTTGCAATTGTTTACAAAAAAAGATTAGGGCAAAATTTCCAAGTTATTCTCAAAGAAGAAGGGTATTTCCATTTTCGAGATTTCTGGTTAAATCCCAAATTGTTTGAGATTAGACTGATTTTCTTTCTTTCTCTTTTTCAAAGAAACCCTTTGGATAGATTCCCAAGACCAAAACTTTTGGAAAACAAGCACTTCCCCATTAAATAAGTTATTCAATATTTATTCCTTTTAATATTTGCTAATGGATTAGTAGTGTGCTTCCGAATGGTTGTTCCGAAATTTCATCTCAATTATTTTTGTATCATCTTGAGTCAAAAAAATGAATGGTAAATATGCATAATAGAGCCCAGGAAATGAAATTAATTTGAATTTCCCCCAGGAGGAGGGGGGGGGGGGGAGGAGGGGCGAAAAGAATAAGGCAATATATCGGAATCGAATTCGAAAGTAAATAGTGGAACTCACAGTAGCTCAATTTGTAGAGTATCAGACTGGTAATTTGAAGGATGGGAGTTCAAACCTGCCTTGCGCATTCCCTATTTTTTTCGAAATTTGATTCTGAGTTTATCAAATTTGATCAAATGAGCGCTATTCTGCATATTCACCGGATGAATTAGCCCTTTATAATAACTGATTGTCTTACATGGAGACAAAAATCTAATGAAAATTGCGGTTCGAGAATGTTAATCTAGTAGCACATTGTTTATTTGGTTTATTTTATAGAGAAGATTGAGAAATTGAGTCAAGATAACAAAATTTTAAAGTTTAATTGTTAATTTATATCATGCTGGATGGTAAATTCTTGGGTTAAGTGACATTTACCATTCTGGCTAGTAATTTTTGAGGGCTGTCAAGTTAATTCCTATTCACCGACTGTCAAAATTTATGGACTCAACCTCAAATTTCATCTTCCTTTAAGTAATTATTGATCAAGTCGAAATACACTTCTTAATGGGGATTCTCTATCATTTTCATTGTTTTTTTCTTTCCCTGTACGAAGACAAGTTTAGGCTCGTTCTGAAGAGAAGAATGTGTTTTTTCAAATAACCATGGTTATTTGGAAATCAAGAGTATGGGGGTTCTTTCGAAAAAAACGAGGAAAATCACATGTTGTGACCCAAATTGAAAGATCAATAAGATTCGACTTTCTTAAGAAATGATGAGCTAATTAAGTGGCATTGTTAGGGTTATGAACTGCGAGCTCAGCACTTCAAGTCTCAACCTTCTTACGTCGTCGCCTACATCACAGGGAATGAGGTAATGCAACACCGAAGGCGTAAATGAACACCGATATATTTATGAATGATGATCGAATACACTCTCAGCCATTCATTCGCGAAATAAATAACGGGTTTCTTTTATATTAGAGGGATTATACTTAGCTACACTGAGAGGATTCTGTCCTACTAGCATGACTATTCCTGAATAGTTAAAACAAACTATCCTATTCTAAAAAGTTCATACACATTGAATGTAATGCTAAAATTTTCACGTCTATTCCTCACTTCTCATTGGTTGACCAAAATTGCGTGCTTAGTTCCAAAAACAATAGAAATGAAGAATACAATAATACCTCGAAGTAATTAACGATCATTCGTAATAGTTTTCAATTCAACTCGAAGGATAATTGTCAAAAAAATGGGAAAAAATAAATTGTAATAAAAAAATTATGAGATCATTTTTTGTGCGCGAGACCGCGCGATCGGTCTCGCTTTAAATTAATAATCACACTTAAAATTATAACTAGAACCACTATTTTATAGTCACAGATACAATCTGATAGTTATGCTTGATAAAAGTTTGTTCATTCTTAATATATTTTATAGTCAAGGTCTTTTCTGCTATATTTTTAGCTCCACAGTTTGCAAAGTTTTCTCAGTGTAATAAAGACTTAGATTGAATTATCTCTCGTTCAATTCTCTTCTAAATCGAACCCTTTGGAGCTAACACACATTCTATTAAAATATTTAAAAAATACATTTATTCATGTAATAAGCGGAGAAATTCATCGCAATTTTCCAAAATTTGACGGTAGTTCAGTTAATGAAGACGAATTTTTTGAGCTTTACTAGAATAAAATGAGATGAATATTTTGGCAGATATAGCCCATTTTCCAAGAAAATAAAATCAGAATATCGCTAGAACTGTTCAGCCAATATGACTCGAATTTAATTCCAACTGTTTTTATTAGAAACTGCATATACTCACAAAATTGAATTCTCTAAGTCAATTATTTATTGAAATATCATCGATAATTTTTTGAAAAAAAATCACGAAAAATATCAATTACTCATGAAATGATGGGATTCAATCCATCGGAATTCCTCAAAAATTACATATTATGGATGCAAATCATTAGTTCAAATTTAGTCGAGATCTGTCTCACGCAAATTGAAAATTTTTCGAAAGAAACGATTTCCACAAAATTACTATATCTCAGAAACTATTTAGTCGATCTTGCTGGAATTTCCATAGGACATTTACTCCATCAAATCTGATATTTTGTCAAAATTTCGGATCTTCAACTGATTCCGTTCTGGAGTAATGGAGAGTCGTAGAGACACACACATATATAAGCACTGAAAGAATTTCTCAAACTGCGGAACTAAAACATATGGTAGAAAAGACTTTGACTATGAATATATTGTTAATAACTATTTTGGTGAGAAACTAAATTTTTTATTCTGACAATGAATTTTATTAACTTCAAGTATCAGATAATAAACATCAGTATAAACTGTTGGTTCTAGTTATGCGAAATTCGATTCTCATAGCTGTAATACAGATTTAGTTATGGTAACTAAAAAGAGACAATTCATAATTTTCAATTTTCTTAAATGTTTCCAAGTTTTTCTCCCTTACTACACTCCTCTCAGGCTCTACTACCTGCCAAATTACCTCACCTCTTCCCCTCATTACAGTAATTCAAATTCATCATGTCTCTTTGTCTTTTTGAACAGCAGCAGTTTCCGTGACACCAAAAATCTTTTCTGCTACCTAAAGAAATGCTTTCAACTCAGATCTTTCCAACTAAACGACTGATGGACGATGTCATCAACGCCAACAACGCTTCCAACGAAAAGTTTTCGAAAGAGAAAAAAAAAATTGCAAAATCATATTAAACATTATAAGCATATAAACATTGTAGAATGATGGAACTTCCCCCACAAATTGATACTATGTATCTAAGCTGGAATAAATAATAGAAATCTTTCCAAGTTTTCAATAATTTTTTTATCTGCAGGGGGTATTTTTCAGACAAATTCAAAATGACTATTCTAATGAATATCCATATTTCTTGTTTAAATTAATCAATAGTACTTCAATCATAAATTCATGGATTCTTTATTACATCCACCGAATAATCCTTCGTTAAGTGTAGATTATGGTACAGAAATCGCTAACAGGACTAAAATATAGTAACGAGTATTTTTACACGTCTTGATTCAATGTAGTGATGTTGAATAGTACCTGACATTATAATTCCGAGTGCAATTACTAATTTAAAATAGTTCATTCAAATTATTGATGAATAGTCATGCCAGTAGAAAAACCCCCTAGTGAATGAACCTTTTTTTCTGGTTATCATTTCTCGATGTTTCCGATCATTTCGAGTCATTTCCAATGAAATTTTGCATTTCGAAAAAAATGATAAAAATAGAGCTTTCATTCGAAAAAAAAAGAGGAAAAAAAAATCCGTAATTATCCCGAAATTAAAGAAATAATTGGGGAGAGTGCTTGGGTCGATTATATAGGTTACTCTGGGAGAAAAAATTCCATCAAAAACCGAGGTAAAAATAAATGAAGTGGAAAAAAACAGTGAAAATATGATGGAGACGAGAAAAGTAACAGGAGGGTTGAAAAAAAAAAGAGGCAAAAAAGGAAAAGTAGGAGACACAGTGGATAGCCCGAGGGTGACGGCAGATGGGAGGAGCAGGGGTTGGGAGGGGGTGGGGAGGTGGTAAAGTTGAGATGAGTCGAGGGCGGGCGACGATGTACCGGAGGCTGCCATTATATCTGAGCCGCCATTTTAAATCAAATTTTCTTCCACCCTAGATAGATCTGAAATGTCTCGAGCCTCTTCTTCAGCTTCTTTTCTTTCTCTCTTAGTCAACCACGTATACATTACTGTACCTCTAGCCTACGTGAAAATCCTCTTTCTATTTTGTCTCACTTTTTCTTTTATTCTTGCCCTTTTTTCACCCCCACGTCTCTCTCTTTCGGTCTCTTTTTCGATTATTTTTTTTTGCACCCTCTGGCATCTTGAAATGGATTCTCCGATTGAATTTTCATGTGAAACTGAGAAAATATGAGGAAAAAAAGAATTAATTGTTTCTTATCGGGGTGAGAGTGTCGAGGGAAATTTTTTGAAAAAATTCAACAACAATGGAAACATGCTGAAGAATGTTTCTGAATTTTTTCACATTTTTTGGGCGATTATTTGAGCTATAATGTTTTTATTCAGAAAATGTTCAATTTCTTTTGATGATCATTTTCCAAAACCATCTCGGAAACTAAACGAGATAGCGAAATTTTATTAAAACCTTTTTTGTAGAGAATTTTAAGAACTACAAGAAAGTTTCCCACAAAATATTCTCTATCCCGCTTATTTTCCGAGATATTTGCAGGAAATTATGAAAGAAGAGTGACTTTTTATGTCTTCACTTCTGAATGAATCGTTTTTTAATGAGAATTATCGGAAAAAAATGAAAGAATGAAAGGAAATGTTATTACTTTATCGATATCATTTAATTCCTCCAATAAATTGAGGTAATTACCTCTTTTTTTATTCATCACCACAGGTGGACATTAACTGCTAAAAAAACCCCGGCATTTAATTAAAAAAAAAAAAAGGAGGGAAATGGTGAATTATAAAACGAGTTGAACAGATAGATCGTGATATCAAGAGTAAAACCCTTTGTGCATAACTTATTGGGCAACTGGCACTAAAAGCAAACCACGTTTTACTTGGCATCGCAGTTTAACAGGGTTAAGTCGTAGCGGTTCCCGGGCTTTTAATGCAAACAACACCCGTGCATTATATATCAAAAGCGGAAAACGCGAACGACTGTTTTAATATGTACCCAGTAAATTTCTATCCACTTTTATCTCTCGTTATTTCCCTCTTCACTTTTTATGGCCCTGAATTTTCGTTTTTTTTTTGTCCATTCGAGGACGAAAGGAAGGGAATGATTTTTATTTCGGGGAGACAGAGTTTCCGGAAAAATCTGAAAAAAATCAGGAATATGGTACAGAGTGTCTAAATTATTGTCAAATTTTTTCAGATTTTTGAAAAAGCTCTTCGATACCGAAAAAAAAAATAAAAAAAAAAAGAGGTGAAAATTCGATTTTTTCACTTTTTTAGAATCCCTCGAAAAATAAGCGAAATAGAGCATTTTTACATGAATCCTTTTTTATAGCTCTTGAAATTCTCCACAAAAAAAGAATAGGGCAAAAAGGGCGTATCTCCATTATTAATTCTCGAGATATTTTTGGGAAAAAGATGAAGAAGACCAAATTTATTCCACTTTTCATCTTTTTTGTTTAAAAAAAAAATTAAAAATACAATTTTTCTTGTCCTGACAGAATTTACAGATGAAAGTTACAGATAGACGTTTTTTTTTTTTTTTTATTGCACAAGGGATATATTCTTGAATCGACATTTGCGCTGGTAATTCAATTGGAGCGCCCCTGCTCGTGTCTTTGATTTGATTACGTGGAATGAGTCACGCTGGGCGATACAGAAAACTGGACTGCAGTGCAACTCTAAATCCCAGTCATTCGCTCTAAAAAAAAAAAAAAAAAAAAAAAGAAGAGAAATTGGGAAAAAAATGGGGAATAAACAAAAACAGAGAGATACGCAAATTTCAGACTAAATATGAGACAATTGAGATTGATATGGAATTGACCTACACTGGGGAGGAATCGATTGGAATCACGCATCCCCTCAGTCTATGATTCTGCTAAAAAGCCTGTTCATTTGTATGTATTTTTTTTTTGATTTCGTGAAAAGGTAAAAAGAGGATGTTTATTTATTTTCATTTGTTCATTGGGAATATCGCGAAAACTAATGAAGATACGCCCTTTTTACCTCAAGGAATTTCTGGAGCTCTTGAAATTAAAAAAGAAAAGATTAGAGCAAAATTGCTCTATCTCACTTGATGTCCGAGATATTATCAAAAAAAAATCTTGAAAAAAAAAAATTGAAAATTTATCCATAAAAAAATTTTGATTTGAGTTCTGAGAAAATTTAGGAATGTTGCCAACATGTCCCGCCTGTTGTCGATTTTTTTCAAATTTTTTTCTCTAGTCTTTACTCTTGAAAAAAAAAAATGAAAATGATGAAAAAACAGAAATTTATCGATTTTTCATTTTCAATTCCAATTTTTTTGAATTTTATTTCTTTCACATAATCCAAAATTCTCTCAACTCCTGTACCCACGAGTACTTACTCAATTTATTCCCTCTGTATTCCATATAATCCATACAACTAGGCAGAACGTGAGTGCGTTTAGCTTTGATGCATTACAGTGAAATTTTAGTTCACGTAATGCATTTCTGCAGCAAAAACGATGGATTTTAACTCCGAAGTGAAAAAGTACGAATGAACATGCTTTTTGGGAGAATCATAGACTGAGGAGATGGATTATTCCATCGATTGGTTCCAGTGTAGGTCGATTTCATATCAATCTCGATTGTTTCACTTTTATATTGTAATTTTTTCGAAAATATCTCAGAAACTAATAGAGATACGCCCTCTTTGCCTTAATCCTTTCTTGATAACTCGGAAAATTCTCTACGGAATAGAACTGATGCAAAAAGGGCATATCTCTATAATTTTTGAGATATTTTTCAGAAATCCGCAAAAAAAACTGATTTCTCCTGTTTTTATTTTTTGTCACTGAATTTTCAATTTTTTGGAAAATATCTCGGAAATTAATGGAGTTACGTCTTTTTCGTCCAAAATCGTTTTATCTCGCTTAGTTTCCAGACAAAAAAATGAAAATTGAGTAGTGAGGCGATGAAACAGGATAAATCGTTCTTTTCTGTTCACTTTTTCTCTGAATATCTCGGAAACTAAGCCCGTGGATGTCAGGAAACCCTACATGAGATTCAAGGTTATCATAGAATTGTCTAATTCTTTTTCATAGAAAATGTTTCATTTAACATTAGTCTCGATAAGTCGTCAGTATTCCACGAGATTCAAACAATCGTGACGTCAAACAATTATTCAGTAGAAAACGAAAACAACTGATAACGTAAAAGAGTCTTCAACAGAGATCCAGAATTTTTTCGGTTTTTTTAAATCCAACCACAACTTTCAGACTTTTATTCGTCGGGGAGATTTTTGAATCTGATTTTCACGATTTTTTCTTTCTCCAATATTCATTATTGTTCCATGCAGAAATTCAAGGCCAATTTCCTGATCAAAACCTATCATGGCAACCTCAAATTTCAACAAAATTTGACCGACTACGCCCTTTGAAGGAATATATATATCTTACTATTTTCATTTACATATTTTTCAGCAAAAGGTGTCAATCATTGCGTGAAGAAACTATTATTATTTATTGAATTGTTCCGTTTAATTTTTTTTCGCTTTTCAGATTCATTTCCATATTGATAATATGTTTCTAGAATTTTCCACTACTGGATTTTTTGTGAGTCGTAAAACACATGTAAGAAATAAAAAGACGATTTAGAAATTCGAGGCACTGTAGACGTTCAAGGTTATCATAAAATTGTTCGAGTTTTTTCCATGGAACATTTCTTATTTATCATTAGAATTGATAGTCACTTGAGTCAAGATATTTGTATTGATAAGCCTTCAGTATTTATTCACAACATTCAAACAATCGTCACCTCAAACACTTTTCAATTTACGTATGAGATTACACAACAGGGAAAAATAATTTTTTGGTTATTTCTTTCTAATTTGCCATATCATATGCTTTATAAGTTTTGTATGAGGGATAATTATCTAAAATTGTTGCATTTGAAAAGCGTGTAGAAAGAGACATGATTTTAAATGCAATAAATTTGTTACTGGAATTAATAATAGAATTGCTCATGCAGAGTTATGGTCGGAGCTCTTGTCGAGAAATTTCACCTCTAATTTGCCGAAGAATTGCTGCAGATTGGACTTACTTTGGAGATTATCTTTGCAGCATATTTCAAGCGAAATACTCCGATAACTTTCTCCGGGTATCGTCAATATTTGACGGTAAAATGTCGACAATTCACACTTAAATTGCCGACAAGTTAATCCCAATTTATACTCTAAAATTTGAAACAAAATTTAGAGTCATCGGCAACTTTTAAGATCTAGGTGGTCACATTCAATAGAGTAGCATGAGGAGTTTTTTTTTTAATTTACTCTACACCATGTTACCAGATAAGTGAGGCCAAAATTAATTTTTGAAAAAAATTGAATGAACATTGAGACGCTATAAGCGAGATTCAGTTCCAGTTTCATTGAAATAATTCATGGTGACAGACCGATTATTTCCTTATATAACCATATCTATTCTCTTTTGCCAGAATGTCTATTATCCCCTCAAGTACAGAGCATCGGACGCGCAGAACTTCCCAGTGGGCGCCTAGCGCGATATTTTCGCCAAAGGTGCGGGACCTAAACAGCTCTCGTTTATAATGATTGATACTCACAGAACTATTAGTCTTCGAGAACATCTATTCATATAGTGTTTGATAAAATTAAATAATGAAGAATTCAAGCCCAAATTTATCCTTGTGTGCCACAGCGTTGCAAAGTTCGATATCTTTTGGCGAAACCTTTTTTTTCATTTTTATCAACAGGAAAAAAAAATTTAATGCTATTTCCTAGATAAATATCTCAGCTATCCAAGAAAAGAAAAGAAAATTTGTTGAAATTTAAGAGTTAGCAGTATTTCATATTAATGCTTGGAACTGATCGAGTGTGTTCAGGTGAAACCGACCCTTGTCTCATTGCCACTGGCCCTCGATAGTATGACCAGAGCAATGAAAGAGATAAGACGTTCTTTTTGTAACTTTTTGATAATCCTGTTCAAGTTGAATAAAAATAATTACAAATTAATCAATTTACTATCAGTATTTTACACAATTTCACAAGAAAGAAATTAACAACATTTTTCCGGAAATATTACCTCGATAAACGAGACGTTTAAACATTTATAATTAAAGAAAAAAGTAATGGTTTTGTTTTTATAAAGAAATAATAAAAGTAAAGACCATCTAAAAATACATAATAGAGCTTAAATCGGAGCTAGCACTTTCTACTTTCCATATCTTTTTTCAAAATTCCACAATGTTACTTAGTTTCAAAGATATGTGAGTTTGAGTGATGCACGACAAGTTCCATATACGTATATGAACCCCGTATTTGAGAGTTTAATTTTTCGAATCATAAAAAACGCCTATTACCGGACAAATAGCGATGATTAATCTAATTAATTACATGAAAATATCCATGACGGCCATATTGGTATTTAAAATCCGAGCATCCTCTAATCCCAGTCCTAGATGCTGGGACAGCGTGAATCAAATTTGGAACAATATTGGATATTTATAATATCATTTAATGACAATTTACTATGGTGGACATCGTTTCAATATCGATAGAATGTTACAAAATCTGAATAATTAGAATATTTATGATAACTCAGAAAAATAGAAAACAAAAGTAGATCATTTGGACCTGCTACTTGGATATCTTCAATAGAATCTCTAGAGCTACAAAAAAAGGATTACCTTCTTTGGTGATATTGAAATTCTTTACTAAATGTTTTAAGACAAAAGGGGCGTATCTCTATTAGTTTCGGAGATATTCGAAAAAAAAACGATCCCCAAAAAGTTGACTGTTTCACCTGTTCATTCTATTAAAAAAATTAAATTTATTAAAGAACCTAGAAAATTCTAATGAGCATTTATAAGTGAGGAAAATAGAGCGAATGGACTTTATGCATATAATTGAGTACTTCTGCAGTACTAGAGTATTTCAGGAAGGCCCCTTCAATCCATAATTTTCGTTTAATTTCACTTTTGGGCAAAACTCTAATTGTTTGGATGTCTAATGGCGTTGGTTTTGAGAGGATGCAGCAGTTTGCAAATGCTTGTCTATTTGCCATTGGACGTAGCTGTGTACAGCTCGTTAGTGTCAATCCATTCAACTATCATAGAATATGAACATAAATACTAAATATGAAGAAAATATGGATACGAATACTAAAATAGAATATGAAATGAATTTAGAATTAAGTAGATATTGATGGAAATCCTTAGTCCATCGAAATTTTAATGATTCCAATGAGAAGATAAGACAATATCTCCTGAAAAACACTGGGATCCAATGGATTTTGTGTTTTCTTTTTTTTTTACACGTATGGAAAAACTCAGTAGAAAATTTCTATAGAAAATTTCTGTAGATTTATTCTATAAATAATCCTATAAGTTTATCGTATATGTCATTGGGATATTTTTGCTAGGCACTGATAAAGTAACTTCTCCATTTCCTGCGAATAGAGTGAATCTATAGAAATATTCTATCGGGAATTTTCATATGTGCAACAAATGAATCCCATTTCTACCTTCATTTTCGCTTCCCTGCTTTTTCGCGATTCAGTATAGAATCACATGAAACGCTACTCGTATAGAAATAATTCTTATAGAAACAATATCTATAAAAAATATCCCATTATCATATACAAGAAACTTATAGCATTCTCTAGAATGAATCTATAATAATATTCTAGAGAAATATTTTATAAGAATTTTCTACAAAAATTCTCTATAAAAAATTTCCATATTCATATTTGATGATAGAAAAAATTGTTTTTTCCCGGCAAAAAAGGTCTTGATCTCCAAATTTTCTCTTTTTATCAGATTCATGACCATTCTTAATGGAATATTTCCAAAACTAAAAGATATCGAGGAATTTTCATATTAAATTTTTTTGCAGCCCCTAGAAATCTGCACAAAAAAAAATATTCGAACGAATATGCACTATCTCCCTTAGTTTTTGAGATATACTAAAAAAAAAGTGCTGATCAACTAAAAAATTGGTAATTAAATAAAGAATATGAAATTCCACAACAAACGAATTTTTCTACTGAAAAATACGATCTCCCTAGATGACAATAGAACAGTATCTATGTGTGTTACCCACCTGGATTCTGGCCTCGTTCAATTTCGTGCTTCTCGCTAATTCCTCTCTGCAGTATATGTCCGGATAATGGGATTTCGCGAACGCCGATTCCAATTCCGCCAGCTGCTCCTGCGAAACAATTGGAAACCGTGTTTGAAGGCACGTCGCATCTATCTACCACTCTCTTCCCCTCATGCTTCCTCTTTCCCGACCCACCTCCCACCCTCCTCCCTCTTCCCTTTGCTATCAGCTTACTGAGCATGTTTCGTGTGTGGAAAATTTCACTGTATAAGCAAGTGTAATTAGCTTGGTACTTCAAAAAAAATGAATTTCGTAATTATGGAATTGTCATTTTACCCAAATTAAATGAGGAATGAGTGTAGAAAAAAGATTTTACAGTTGAATATTAGGGTAAAAGAGGTACATATGATTTTCAATGAAATTTCTAAGTGTAGATGATAAAAATTGGGAGGAATAATAATAATGATAATGATTGGGGGACAAGGCTCTTGGTAATTTTTGAATCGAAAGTGATTTTTGGCATTTTTTTTGCAAATTCTATCATTTACGAGCTGATTCGAGGCCCGAACTCTTATGATTTTCGAAAAAAATCAGTTTTGTCTCCACAATTATTTTGAAAATTATGATTAAATGAATTTCGTAACGAAAAATCGTGATTTTTTGTGGATTTTCAGGTCTAGGTGTTAAAAATTAGAGGTAAATAATTAAGGGAGAAGATCCAATAAATAGATTAAGGCGAAAAGGGTGTATCTCTATTATTTTCCGAGATATTTTCAAAAAAATGTTAGAAATAATGGATTCTGTTACATTCTGTTCACTCCTAATTTTTTTTCTAGTTTTCTGAAAATATCTCGGAAATAGAGTGAGGTAGAGCGATTTGGTTCTGCGCTTTGTTTCGAGAAAATTGCAATAGCTACCGAGATATTTCCAAAAAATGACAGAAAACATTGATTTTGTTTTACTTCTCCACTACTGAATAATTAAATCCCCAAAAATACCTGGGTAAATGTAGTCCTATGTCTCCTTCGTGCGGGTGTCGGACAGCTCGCTGTGGTTGGTGTGTGGCCGATGTGTGGACTGGAGGCACAAGGCTCGGGTTTCAATTTTTTAAAAGCACCCTCAGCTCCTGCAAAAAAAAAGGTGCGAAAAACCACATATAAACACCACAAAATTCACTCCCTAAAAAATAGAGAGCAAAAAAAAGAGAAGAAAAACAGAGAAAAAAAAGAGTAAAAATTGAAATTTCCATGAAAAGCGAAGAATCGACAACTCAAGTCACGCATTCATTTGTCTCACAGGCAGACGCTGTACAGGGGCCACCCAGTGTTGAAGAGGTGAGAAATTCAGGGCGAGAGCAAGTGAGATGGAGAACGAGAAGGTTGGTAACACCCAAGTCCCTCGCACTATGCTAACTTGGTTAGGGCGTTAATGACCTAATCATGTTACATGCTGATTCAATGTTCGAGGATGAATGCTGTCCACTTTACGCGCCTTGCTACCCGTTTACCTCATTCTAGTCAATCCTATGAAACTCGGTCAAGTTCATCTAAGAAATTACACGATTTACTCACAGGACAATTTAAATTAATCGTAATTTATTTGTTCATTTTTTTGGAAAATAATATATCTGCGGAAACTAATGGAGATACGTCTTTCTCACCCCAGAGGACTTTTGTAGTTCTCGACATACTCTACAAAAGAGGACTTGGGTAAAATTACTCTATCTCGCTTAGTTTCCGAGATATATATAGAATAAAAAAAAAAGGAATCAAATTACTCGTAATTTATTTTTAATTGAGGATAATTTTTTTTTTCATTTTTTTGACAATATCTCGGAAATTAATGGGGGATAGGTCCTTTTTACTCCAAAAAAACTTCTGTAGCTCTTGAAATTCGCTACAACAAAGGATACAGACAAAATGGCTCTATCTCGCCCAGTTTCCGAAATCTTTTGTAAAAAAAGAGAGAATTCAGTAGTGAAGAGATAAGAAAAAAATCATTCTTTCAATCATTTTTTTGGGAATATCGTGGAAATCAATGGAAATAGGTCTTTTTTGCCCGGAAGAACTTTTGTAACCCTCAAAATTTTCTTCTAAAAAGGATTCAAATGTAATTGCTCTATCTCCCTTAGTTTTCGAGATATGTTGGCCTTAGAAACAAAAGGGCGTAAGTGCTGTGTATAAAAATAGCACTTACGCCCATTTGTTTCTAAGGCGACGATATTTTTCAAAAAATGAGGAGAGCTCAATAGTAAAGAGATAAAAAAGAATAAATCATTTTCTTTGTCGTTTTTCTGAGAACATCTTGGAAATCAAACGAGATAGCGTGATTTTGTTCCACTTCTTTTTCGGAGCTCTCAAAACTCTCAACGAAAAAGGATGAGGATGAAAAAAGCTTATCTCCATTATTTTTCGAGATATTTCCCACGAAATTTAAAATTAACGAAATAATAAAAATAGTCATTAATTTCTGAAGATATTGGAAATCAATGGAGATACGTCCTTTTTGCCCTAATCCTTTTTTGTAGCTTTTGAAATACTCTACGAAAAAGTAATGGAGTATCTCTATTAGTTTCCCAGATCCTTCTTCTTCATCTTCTTTATTATGGCTCCGACCATTTCCTCATTCAGTCGTGTTTCCCAGATCTTCTTATCCTATTCTATATCCTATAAACTATTCTAAAAAGTTCATACACGTCGAATGTAACGCTAAAACTTTCACGTCTATTCCTCATTCCTCATTGCTTGATCGAATTTGAGCGCTCGATTCAACAAACAGAATAGAAATGAAGGATAGACCAATTTTTTAGAGTCATTATCAATCATTGGTAATGAAAAGTTGTGAACTATCAATTCTGTATACATCTCACATATGTACTTATCCTATAACATGTATTTTCTTTATTTTCTGCCGAATGGGCCTGGAGGCTATATAATTAAAAAAAAAAAAAATCATTGGTAATAGTCTCCAATTTAACTCGAAGGATAATTATCTAAAAAGTTGAAAAAATAATTTGGAATAAAAAAATTATGCGATTATTTTTCGTGCACACGGAAGAAAATTCCCACAAAAAAGTACGGAACTTTCCCAGTAAATGTGAGACATTTCACGGGGTGTACAAAAAAATGGTAAGATTTGACGAAAAATTAATGAGCACAGATGGAAAATTCATGAATTCACACGAAATTTTGACGAACATGGTTCAGCAATTTTTGACCCGCTAACAGCGCCTTTTTGAATGTACTCCTGTGACTTTTTGATGAATTCTTGTGAAAAATTATCACCTAATTTTTCAATATTTTGTAGATATCACGAAATGTCCCACGATTCTGGAAGGTTCAGTAATTTTTACTCAGATCTTTCATTATATTTTCGTCAGAATTTCTCTCCGTGCACTAGAGCGTAAATATCCACATATGGTCAAAGACTGAGCTATCTCCATTAGTTTCATTTCATTATGTCTAATGTATTCATAGAGAATTTTCAATCATTTGTTCCTTTCCATACGCATTAACTTTCATAGAGGCATGATTATTATATCCTTACTGTAACAGCGAATGTATATATTATAACTGTAGAAAGGTTTCGATGGTTTTTCAAACCTCAAATCTATATTTCAATGAAGAAAGAAAGAAAGAAAGAAAGATATCTGAGATAAAGTTATTGGAAAAAAAAGGAAATTATTCAGTAAAACATCGAATTGGACAGAAATGGATCAAATTCGAGGATCAAAATTTATTCTCCAAGTGGAGTGGAAGAAATAATCAATGGGCGCATATATGCATGACTCCATTATGAACACTGGGTATAAGAGGCTCTAGACATCTTCATGATAAGTAGGTCAAGCTCAAGTTTCCCATGAATTTTGGACAAGTGATATCTCGACCTGAGTTAGAGAGTTTTAGCGAATATTTTTTGTCATCTTTAATACTGCGAATATCTCGAAAAATCATAGAAATACACCTTTTTTGTTCTAATCCCTTTTGGTCACTTTGAAGGTCTCTGCAGAAATCATTTCATATCAAAAAAAGCTTATCGCCATTAATTCCCGAAATTCCATTTATTTCTAGAAATATCTTGGAAACTAAGCGAGATAGCGAAATGTTTCTGATGACCTTTTTTGTAGAGAATTCCAAGATTTGCAGAAGGAGATAAGAGCAAAAGGGTGTATCTCCATTAGTTTTCGAGATATTCTTGAAAAACTGTTGGAAGCAATGAATTTTTACTGTTTTACCTCTTTTCTAAATTCTTTGGAATTCATTGAAAAATAGCGCCTGTAAAAGGTTCCTGTTGACAGAACTCCAAGGGAATAATAGGATAACTGAAAGTGCGATTTTCAAGGGGAGAAGGTGACGAAAGAGAGGGGGAAGGCTTGAATGAGAGCAAGTGAGTCCAGAGGCCCCTCGACACTGAGAACATCTGTCAACGGATGGATAATTAGCGTAGGCTTCTCCAACTAGTCCAGGCGCCATCCACTCAAAATTTAGAGTTGAATGAGGAAATTTTAAGGATTTAATGGGAATTATCTAAATGCATCATTTCGGACATTTTCAGCTGCTTTCTATCAGCATCTGGAAAGGATTAAAAGTGGAAAAAAATGGAGTCTAGCAAAATTCTAAAAAAAAATTTGTAACTTCTCCAAAAAAACAATAACAGCGAAAAATGAATATTCAATTTTTTTTAATTGTGGGGGGAAGGGGGGCGTCAAATGAGCATTCTACTTGAACGGTTCGAGATAGAGATTTTCTATTGATTCCATTGGAAAACTGAGAAAATTTCCGATCAATAACATGTAGCAAAATGAATTTTGTCCAATTTTTTGAAAATTGTACTTTTTTGGCCAAGTTTTAAAGGGGTGAACCTTCCAAATATAAAAAAATTCCGCTTTTTCAAGGATATCTCCCGCTTTATTGGCCGTAATGACCTGGAGTTGATCACAAATTAAAGATGAGCTTATTCCCCATCAATTGATGGGGTTCAATTTTTTTTTTAAATCAATTTTTCGAACTATGGGTCTTTTTCAAAAAATCAGTTATTGCCCTGCAAGTACTTGAAAAATTGATCATTTTGTTTAACCACATAAATCGATGGGAAATAAGCTCATCTTCCATTCAAGATCAGTCCAAAGTCGTTGCGGCCAATAGAATGAGAGATATTTCCGCAAAACTGGGATTTTCCAGAAGCAGAAGGATATCACCTTCAAATCTTGAGCAAAAGAAATTGATTTTTTGAAAAATTCAAAAAAATAACTTGTGACATGATTTTCATGAGAAATTCCCTTAGCTTTCCAGTGGAATCATCAGGAAAACCTATCTCCATTATTTCCATCGATTTCGAGTCATTTTCATTTTACTCTACCCTCTGCTATTTCTCTAAAAATAGTGATAATATTCATTCAAAAACACGAAATCTCGATTTTCATTCCTTTCACAAATTTTTTGAGAATATCTCGAAAACTAAGTGAAATAGAGCGACTTTGCCATGCCAGTTTTGAAACTGTCTTAGGATAAAAAAGGCGTATCTCCATTATTTTCCGAGATATTTTCAAAGAACAATTGAAGGAGAAAATTGCTGATAAAAACACGGAAAAATGAATATTAAAATGTTTTTAATATGATTTCCCTAAAAAAATGATAATATTTGCCAAAAAAATACAAAATCCTCATTTCCATTTTTTTTACACAATTTTTCCTTCGTTTCCTCTCTCTCTCCTCGTAATTTTCTCATGCAAAATGAATGCACACATCCGAGAGTAAAAGATAAGCCAATTGGTGAGGCTGACAGTGTTGCATTTTCACTCGCGATGGACCGGCGAAACTATGCAAATTGTCCAACTGGGCTGGGAATAATACATGAGGGTAAAACCGCTCTTATCGCCAGCATCACGTCAGAAAATGATTTTTTAAAAAAGGGGGAAAATTAAGGACAAAAATAATTCTGCAAATTGTTCCTATTAATTGGTTATCACAAAATCACTTGAAAAATGTCACAACTCCATTAATTCACGTCTTAATCGTCCTCTCTCTCTCTCTCTCTTTTGGCCCCTCGCATTTACATGCCACTGGAGAGCCATCACAATAATAGCCCCTTGAACAGGTACAACCATATGCCGGGTGTTCCATTGTCATTTGGGAGCACCCCCCTTCCTCTTTCACCCCCCAGCGCTTTCGCAACAAGCAGTGCAACACTTAAATACTCAATAACCGTGAAATTTTCCTATTTCGAGAGTGATTGCACTTTTTTTTTTGGAAAATAAAATTTGTACTAAATTTTAACTGGCACTGAATTTTGGAGGAGGCTGGGACAGAACGGGTGGAGTGTATCCCCTTTTACCCCAGCACTTCGCCCTAATTTCACAACTAAATAAAAAAGAGAAGATGTAACGAAATTTTCATGATTTAGTAGGGAAATAGATTTTTTTTTTCTGTGAGAATATTTCGAAAAACAAGCGAGATAGAGCGATTTCTTGTAGAGATTTTCAATAGCTATGAAACTAGATTAGAATGAAAAAAGCGTATCTCCATCACTTTCTAGAATATTCCTGAAAAAAAATTAATTAATTAATTAATTAAACAAAGAATTAATTTGTAATAATTCAATTCTTTCGCTTTTCGTTTCCTGTGAATATCCCAAAAATTGAGCGAGATAGCGTAATTTTGCTCTAATCTATTTTTGTAGTTCGCTTACTTCGCGTATGAAAAATACCTATAGCGAATTTTTATAAAAGATTCTTATAGAACATTTCAATAGGTTGATTCTATAGAGAATCCTATAAATTTATCGTATATGGTATTGCATGTAGTATTATGTATGGTATTGGGATATTTTCTATAGATATTATTTCTATACAAGTGTAGTTTCATGTAATTCTATAATGAAATTTTGTGTTCATAGGTAAAATTTATAAACTTTGTGCTTTTTGTGCTCATCCATTCGACTCTACCACTGCCTATCAATATTGTAATAAACAGAGACAAGAACTTGGGGTTAATTCCGTTTATTTATTTATATACGTCTTTTCTCTTGCCTCGCAGCTATTCACCTGACTCTCTTCTTTTCTCTCTCAGGTGAAACTTCACAGTTATCATTCATTTTTAGGGATGAGGGAGATTGGAACTCCATAATTCCGCAACAATATCATATACGATAAATTTATAGGATTATCTATAGAATAAACTTATAGAAAATTAATTGGAGGTCATGTGAGATATTTGGACCAAATAAAATAAATTGTAAATGTCAATCTTTACATTTATTTACTAAAATCGGTACGTTTCGCTCCTGATCAGCAGCTTCTTCATTTCTTATAGAAATTTATAGAAATTTTTTATAAGAATTTTTCATACATGTGCCCTCGATATTCTCAACAAAAAACTCCCCAAGAACCTCCTTCTTTTCTAAAAATGGCTAAATAAAAGAATTCTCACCAACAGAGCTGGCATTTCCAACGCTATTTCTTCCCGGCGTAGCAGCTGGTGTTGGTGGACTGGCTTCAATTCCTTGATGCACCCCATAAAGTCCAAAATCCTGTTCATTCGAGCTCGTACTGCTGCACTTTCTTTTTTCCTGATTATGATTAAGATGAAACGTATCATTTTCAACAAGTCCAACTCCAAGTAGCCCTAAATTAGGCCTAAGCTCATCCATTAGTTTATTCTGTCCGCAATTAGCTGCCGCAGCTGAAAAATTCAACTGTCGGCTGAAAATAGCTGGAAATATATTGAATTGTTGATGGTCCAGGCTAAGTGTGGTGGTCGGTAGGGATCCACCTACCGATGTACCACCAACGGAACCGACACCGCCGCCCGGGCCACTACCAGACAGGTCGTTAGCCAGGATGATGCCGGATGAGTCTTTTTCTGATTGACTCTTTTCAACAGACACTAATTTCTCATAAATCTCCCAAAATAATTCAATTTTGAGACAGCATTATCAGGACTTTGATGTTGAATTGTGCAGAAATCCTCGATTTTTTTGTTATTATTTATTATCCCTTTTTTTTTATTATCTATTTAATGTCACGTTTTTTTTGCACCCTAGTTGGGCGTATTTTGCGAGTGATCAAGGATTTTTTTTGTACTGGTTAAAAATCATCAGTGCCACTGGCGGGATTTGAACCCGGATTTACCGCGTGTCAATCATTGACTATATATATCCACAGCACCAGTCTACCGGATGAATAATTGATTTTTTTTCTTCAAATTCAAATGAAGCATAACACTTTCATCGAAAAAAATCTCAAGTCATTGATTATTTCAACTAAAATGTCATCCAAATTGTCGATGAAAAGCACCATCACTTGTCCTCCACTCTCACAAAATCCTCAAAATCACGAAAAAAAATGTGAAAAATATTTTTTTGTTTCATGAAGTACCAGAACGATCTAGTATCAAGCGCGACACCTCTTCACAATTTTCTCCGATAACACACAATTGTTCTCCCTCTCTATTAAATAATAATCACCCTCTCTCTCTCTCTCTTCACCTGGATAGTTTGGCCCCAATTTCAAATTCAAATCTTATTATTTCACTGATCCAATTAGGCGGCGCCTCAGTCGACAGTTTAATGCACCAACACGAGGAGAGGGCAGTGTCCTTGAAAATTCAAATATTGAAATAATTGGCGGGAATTTTGTTAAATTAAGAGGGGTACAAGAGGGGGTTTGGAGGAGGGGGTGATTTACCTAATTTGCCTAATTAATTCTTTTTTTTTCTCCAAAAAAATAATTATTATCATTTTTCATTGAAAAAAAAAAAAGAAAAATTAATTTCCCCCAAAATTATATTCTGGAAGCGATGGATTTAACGCTTAGGTAAATATACACCCAATGAGGGATTTACTTTTGGTTGGATATGATGGGGGACACTGTTCGCCGTGAGTTCTTGTGGGATTCTGTCCACGAAATGCAGTTATCCCAGTGACTTGGGGGATGCGTCCTTCTGTGAGGCAGATCTAGGGGTAGAAGGGAAAGTGAGGGGGGAGGGGAGGGGGTAGGGGGTGGTAAGAGGGGATGGAAGAGTTTTGGGAGAGGGGAGGGAGAGCATGCCCCCTTGTCGATGAACATCCTTCCCCCCTCCACCCCCTCTTGCGCTTCTCTGCGAGAGGGGTAGGGTCGGAGGGGTGGGGTCAGAGTCGGACAGGATTGGTGAACTACCAAGCGTCACCATAGCAACGTGACCAATCGCAAAGCCCTAACCCCACTTTAAGCTTCATCCCCATAAACCAATATGGCGTCCGTCCAATGAAAATTCCTCTGGAAAATAGCCTGCCAGCAATTTTCAGTGTTTTTGTCTCTGTTTCTCTTCTGCCAGTTCTGCTCTTTCTCGCTGGAGAAGTCCTTTTTTTGTTTTTCAGAGGTTGAGCTTTTTTTGTTACTGTTTTTCACATTTTTTTTCTTTTTTTTTTTGTAGTTTTTTTTTTACTGTCCTATTCCACTCTGGCTGTTTTCTACGACAATTTTTTTTCCTTGCGATTCGCTGACGTTTTTTTTTGGGGGGGGACGCTCTTGGTGGAGTCCATCATGAATGAGTTGATAGGGCTTTTAATTATTTTTTTCAGTTGTTTTGTTTGGAGACTCGATTGCAATGGATCCTGGGCCTCGGAAATGGGAACCGGGGATCTTGAAATTTTTTTTTTCAAGGGAATTTGAGGTATGAGAAGCAAAATTTGATGAAAAGTTGATTTTCGTTGAAATTGACGTGAATTTTCTCAATTTCGGGGTTAAAAGATCGTGTTTTTGGACACTTATCCAATTGTTTTTTGTTGATTTTCACGGGAAAAATGAAAAGCAGAAGATAAAAAATGAAGTTATAGGTAAATTATAGGGGAATTTCAATTTGAAGAAAATTGAGCAGCATTCATCTCTCTGTACCTTAATGCAAATCTACAATAAAAGGCCCTAAAACTAGTGGAACGCGGAATAACACAAAGAGAAACGGAAAATTCTCTTTTTCTTCTATTTCTTCTACTTTGATGATTACTTAGAAACAAAATTCTATCTGCTGTAAATTCGCCCTTAATGTCATTCCTGTTAACAATATCATTCGATGAAAATTAAAAAAATGATGAAAAACATTCTCAGACCGGATTTTTAGGTAATTTAATACTTTTTTGGCATGAATAGAAACGACTACCTCTTAATTTCCCTTAAATTATTCAAAAGTAAGCCACAAATTCATCTCTGCATCTGTTTTACCGATAAAGCGCATCCGCGGCACCTTAATCCTCATTTTTCCCCTCTCTCCCTCTCTCTCGCTCTTTCCTCATAACATTCGTGAAAATTAAGATCAACAGACAGGACTCTGTATTTTTTAATAAAACGAAAGACGAAAAAAGGGAATAATAAAATTGAAAATTATTAGAAAAAGGCCTCACTATAGTCTGATTACCGAAAGGTTTACTTTTTTTACGTAAGGTTAGACACGGCTTGGGTCTCCCAGAAAAGTAATCCTTTTAAAAATCGAACTATACCTTAACAGCAGTAAAAAAAACAGCCCCAAAACCGTTCAAATGCAGAGAAATCCAAAGAAAAAAAAATGGAAAGTTATCTTTTTCCTTTAACTTCAATGATGAATTAGAAAAAAAGATGTTTACTGTAAATTTTAAAAATAATTCGATGCCTTTCTTGCATAAATAAAAATAACGACCCATTGAAGCCTTCAAAAATAACCTAAAAAATGATTCATCTCACTGTTTTACCAACAGAGCGCTTCTGGAGCACCTTAATCCTCATTTTTTCTATTTATTCCCTCTTTCTCTCTTTTCTTTTTTATCACATTCATGAAAATTGAGATTAGCAGACAGAACTGTGTAATCTAATGAAATAAAAAAAAGAGAATTAAGAATAAAAAAATAAAGAGAAAAAGGCCTCGTGACTATTGTACAAAGGGATGCCTACTCGCATTATTCTTCCTTTGAGATTCACCAAAAACACAACGCCCACTGACACGTGTTTACAAGGGACAAGACTGTAATTTGTACGTCTCTACAGAATTGAAAATTAAAGCTACAGTGTTGAAGCAAAAAGCGGGCCAATTCAAAACCAAAAAACCACACGACTTTTTGAGGTTTTCTATTCAGTCGTTGGGTGAATGTCAAATTGCTACTTTAGTATAAAACTTTTCCCATGGACTTCTGAAGGTACTTTTTTCTTTTTTTGAAGTAGTTTATGATGAAATTGCTGTTGGGGAGTTTGGAACTTTGACCTTTTGTTGAATTAGCATTTTTTTCTAAATATTGAAAATAGTTTTTCTTCGTGTAATTCAATTTTTTTTTCATATTTATTAAAAAATTCGTTTTTTATGACAAAAATTAATTATTTTGTCAGTTTTTTTCAAAGACTATCTCGGAAACTAATGCAGATACGCTCTTTTAGCCCTACTCCACTTTGGTAGCTCTTAAAATTCTCTACAAAAGTGTCTTAGGGGCAAAAAAAGGCATATCTCCATTATGGATCGAGATATTCATGGAGAACTACTCATAAAAACTTGGTTTATTCTAAATAGATTTTTTTAAATAAATGGACTTGTTTCGACAATTTTTTCAGAATATCTTGTAAAAATGAGTGGAATAGACCAATTTTGGGCAAACACACTTTTTTTGTAGCCCTTTAAATTCTCTACAGAAGGTCCTAAGGGAAAAAAGGCCTATCTCCATTAGTTACCGAGATATTCCAGTGAGAATGATCACAAAGACAAGTCCATTTGTCCTATTTCACCCCTTCACTCCTGAATTGTCGAAAATTCATGATGCATTATCAACGAAATCAATGTAACGTCAAACCACTACTTATCGTGACTATATGCAAAGGTCTCTCTCACTGTATTTCAAGCTATATAGAGAGCTGCAAGAAGGGTAGATCAGCAGATTAGATGTGAGTGCATGGATAAAACAAGAGCCATATTGCAGACTGGATCTTTGAATGATGTATATCTTTTCGACACATAAACTTGACTTTATCATTAATCCGAAATAAATCTCTGATAAATTTACGAAATAATAATTCAATAAATTTTACGGGAAAAAAAATGTGATGAAACTAATTTCTACATTTTAAAACAAAAAGGGCTTATCTCAAAAAAAAGTTCGGAATTAAAAATGACATAATAAAAAATAGGGCGCAAGGGGCATATGAGCTTTTGTTATTTTCTCATTATTCTCATTTTTTTGCACTTTTTATTATTATTTATTTCATGTACAACGGACATATGGCCTTTTGCTACTTCTGGCACATATTTTGCACCTGAAATTTCTTCAGATTTTCAATGGAATCGTTGGAAAAAAAATCTGTTCTGAGGGGTTTTATCAGAAGTTCCATTTTACCCCACTTTTCCGATTAATTGAATTATTTCCAGATTTTTTGCAAAAATTCGATGGAGGATGTGGGGTAAAATAGGGATTGTGAGAAAACAGTGGTAAATAGAATTTCTTGGATAATTCCGTTGGAGAGCTGAGGGAATTTGCGGTGGAAAACATGGGTTGAAATTCATTTTTGGGGATTTTTCGGAAATTTGAGGACTTTAGAGGAGAATTGATGGTCAAATCCTTCCCATTTGTGGAAATTTTTAGTTTTAGAGAAATAACTCTGATTTTAATACTCATTATCGTAAATATGAACATTGTAGGTGAAGGGTGAGATGTTTCACCATTGATGTATGCGGCTGTCAATTAATTTTCATCGATTTTTGGAATAGTTATGGTGAAAAAACCTGACTATCACAAAGCAGCCTATGAGTCCTTAAAAAATCCAAACTCTTAAATTGAAAACTTTATGAATCGATGATAAATGATCTCACCTTCCACCTCCATTTGGAATTCTCACGCTGTGTCCAATAGAACCGGAGATATCCTGAAAAAACTAAAAAAAAAATCCAAAAAATCCAAAAATGCGAAATTTTCAACAAAATTCCAAAAAATCATATCAGATACATTTCGTCGCCTAGAAACAAAGGGGCTTGAGTGCTGTGTATGAGCATAGCACTTACGCCCCTTTGTTTCTAAAGTGACGTTATTGCTTACCTCAACTTTCCTCACCTTTCTCCTCAAAATCATCGAAAAACCTTCCCCTCAATCCGCCTCATCAGCATCCCTATTTTACTCCACTTTCTCCTATCTGCACATATTTTTCCCCTATCAATCAATTCAATAATTTTTCATGAAACCAAGAGTCTTCAAAGTGCGTAAATGCAGTGGCGAGTGTGACAGATTTGGACCACGCCCCGCCGATATGGCACCCCCGCAGTGGAGCAGAATAGAGTAGACACAACAGGCTTCAGCATTAGAGACTTCCACACAAGTTCACCCATCTCTCTCTCTCTCTCTCTCTCTCTTCCCCTCCTCCCTCCCAGTGTCATTTGCCCTGTGTCTCTCCCTCGAAATCGTCCGCATTGGTCTCTCCAGTGAATTTCCGAGCAGCTTTGATCTGCGTAGAGCTGCCGAAGGGGCTGACATCAAACCCGAATGGAGATCGAACTTGTCAGGAAATAATTTTCATTTCAAATGAGAAAAAGAATTTGAAAAAAAGTTGATTTTACATTTTTTTTTTTTTTTTTTTCTTTAGTTGCTAGATATTTTTTGGTGTTGAGGGGTAATTGAACTCAATGGGGGCGACGAAGTGTTAGGGAAAATAAACGTCAGAGTGATGCACTAAAGTGGTATTATCAATGCCACGTGTCATACACGTGTCAATTGACTCTGCCGTTTGTTGGTTGGTTATTCAATTTTATTTGATACCGCCCACTGTCAAAGTTACTCTAAATTTACACGGGAAATTACGTCAATTATATCGAGTATTCTTCAAAATTTAAAAAAAAAATATATTTTTTTTAAATTTTATTGAGGAAAAGGCTTTTCTTATTCTTTTGAGATTGAATGAGGTCAGAATCTACCCAAATTTGTATAGATTAGTGAATATCTGTTTGAATTAACTCGAATCTAGTAGTATCAGGCTTCGTTCATAATTTTTTTAGCTTCTTCTGAATTAATTCGAATCTAAGCAGATTTTCTCAATTACCCTAAATCTGCTGAAATCTGAGTAGATTTTCTCAGATTATCTCGAATTTATTCCAATCTACTGCTACCTTTTTCTCTAGACACCCAAGAATTAGGAGAAAAAACCATTTAGCTTCTGATTTCCTGCCAGGATATCTCAATTCACCCAAATTTCCACAAATCTGCATAAATTGGTAAAAATCTGCTCGAATCAGCTCAAACCTGGTGCTTCTTTTGCTCTCGCACTTCAAGAACTTCAAAAAAGTTTCATTTTTTATATTTCGACCAAATGAGCATAAATCTGTTTAAATCTATCTGAAAATAAGTAATTGGAAGAAATTCACCGTTACTCTGCCTTCAGCTAAAACAAAATGTCAAAAGGTTGTTTAATTCCTGAATTTAAAATAAATCGGCTCAAATGTGCTCTAATCTATGCAGATTTCGATTGATGCAATAATGAATGGATGAAATTAATTAAAAATAGATATACATTAAATTCAATTTTTTTTTTAATTTTGTAAATTTCATTTGGATTAACCTGAATCTGCTCAAATCTGCCCAAATCTACTGATATCTTTTCCTGTAGCAGCGCAAGAATTGAAAGGGAACCTTATTTAACTTCAAAGTTTCAGCCACATTATCCGAATCTTCGCAAATCCGTTCTAATCTCCCTAAATTTGCTGAAATCTGCTTAAATCGACTGATTCTCCTCCCAATATCCAATCAGCAATCCCAAAACCGTTCTTCCAAGTTCTTAAGGTAGTTCTATCATGAAACGAGCCTCGACAGAAAGTCCTCAAATCTATACAGGACGTAGATGAGTAGTCAACTGACACGTATGAAGAATTCTAGAACTTTCGTGTTTTTAGTAATTGAATTTGACGTATTTGGATATGAGGGAAATATGAGGGATATAACTTTCCATCCTTCTCCGTATAGCAAATTAACGGCTCGGGCAAAAATCTTGAAAAAAAGTTGACAATAAAATTAACTCTGTTATGAAGGTCTGCAAAAAATTTCAAAATCATTGTCTGGCTAGTAACAAACATTTATTAAGTTAAAGTTTGAATGAAAATGGTAGTGAATAAATATCTAATACGATTGTGGCAACGTCGTCTCGCGATGACGTAGTATATAGCCTACTGGACTGCGGCTTGCTGTAGACACATACTTATATATGTGCGTACCCATATATGTATGCGTAGAGGTTGTCGCGCTCACTATAGCGATTTCACGTACACAAAACTGAAGTATTTTAGCCAGGGACGAATGAAATTTCTGGTTCAATTGATTTTTCTTTTGGGCACCCGATGAATTCATGGTTTTTAATTTCCTTAAGGGACCATCACAGTGTGAAATTTTCGAAAAATCAATCATTTTTTTTTGGTTCCATCTTCAAGTATATACAGTTGTACATGTTTTCTCAAATTTTCGATTTGAAATTCATATTATTATGGTCACTACCACCTTTCTTAGAAAAAGAGATTGGAGCGTAAGGCCCTAAGAAGAACCCTCCTCCAAACTTTAAACGCGTTTTTCTCGAAACGGCCCTTTTAAAAACGGTGCCCACTCTCAGAGAAAGAGTTTTCAAGCTATCAGCTTGAAATTTTTACTGAATATTCTTTATTATATTCTTCATGTTCCTATGAAAGCTTTTTTCTTTTTTTGAAATTTTCCGAATTTTTCACGCAAGAAACTGTTAAAAAAAGAGGCTAAATTTCGTACTTTTTATTCGAATCACTGCCATTTCTTCAATTAAAAAAAGAAAAAACCCTCCATAGGGACGTAGCGGCAACTTTGCAGATTTATAACCAATTTGATTTTTTTCTCTCAGATGTAAACTGCGGTTACAATCGTGGGTACTAATGGTCCCAATTTTTTTAACACACGTTCTTAAATAAATCAGAACAGCGAGAAAAAATGAATGTAAATTAATAAAAAAAATATTTTTGTATTATTCATTAGTGGTCTTATTCGTGGAGAAAAATCATCCTGATCCTCCCATCCTGTCTATCCGAAAAAAAATCGTGAAAATTGACTGCTTTTTGGCCGGCCACATTGTGATGGTCCCTTAAACAAAAGATGAGTCAAAGGAAGACATTTATTTCTTCATAATCACTTTCATATTAATTTGGGCGAGATAACATCTTCAATCGAGCTTTCACTTTAACTTGAAATTGACACTACTTAGACCCCTATGAAGCTACGATCCCTCGTGATTGAACTACCTTAAATTTCAGATCAATCCAAATCTGCTCAAATCCATCCACAAAAAAAAAATTCTGTCTAATACCCCCACCCCAATTCCACTCCTTTTCTATTTCAATCCGATAATTCATTGACCTCATATAAAACCATAGAAATTCATTCGATCAACTAATTCCTCTCACATAATCTCTCCCAGATCACTAAAATCTATTCTCTACTCTCTCTGAAACTCTTCCATCAACATTTTCCCTCTAGTAACAAAAAAAAAAAAAAAGAAGAAAAATAGTGGAATAAAGAAAACTTGAAGCAAAGCCGAAGAAAAGAATGGAGAAAGCTAAACACAGAGAAGTCTCAAAGTGAAGCAACCCTCACAAGAGTAGTGTTGCCAGGTGGGAGGGGGTGGCGGCAGGAGGGGGGTGGTTTGAGCAAAGAGAAAGAGGGATAGCGGAAGCGTCACGTACAAGCTCTGAAACAAAAACGTAGCGACGTCAAATGCAATTACTCGAGCTCTGGGCGAGAGCTACAGAACGCGGATGCTGCGCTAGGTTAGAGATAGGGAAAGAGAAAGAGTGGCGGAAGGAGGGGAGGTAGGGGGAGAGAAATGTTGTACATAGACGACAAGGGGGGGGGGGGGGATGATGAGGATCGGAAAAATAATAAAAATAATTTCGAAAAAATAGAAAATAATAACAATAATAATTTAAAAAAAAACATTTGGAAAAAGTTGAAAAAATAAATAAAATTCTATCAAAAATAGTTTTTACAAATATTTAACATTCTCTCGAGTTAATCCCTTTTTAAAATTTTTTTAGTAACGAATATAACGAGACTTTTAACGTTACCTTGATTGTACGTCTACTCTCGTCAACTCCTCAGCCATTTTCCATACTCCTCCTGTCTTCATCTACGTTATCCCATTCTCCCTCTCTTCTCTCTCTTTCTGGCCATTAAAAAGTTGTTAAACGCAGCCTGACGGCGTCCCCGCGGCAAATTGGAACCCCATCATAAGTCTTCCTCCCAGGTAAACTCCTCCCACTAACATTTTATATATACAGATATATATATATATATATTGTTATGTAAAACGTGAGTAAGATAGAAATAAACTAAGTCACAGTAAAAATAAAAAAGAAATATAATTTTGGAAGATTGAAGTGACAAGTTGTAATTATATATATTATACCGTAAAAAATAAATCATTATTTTGTAGACTCAGAATGAAAAGGGTGCAAATATTTTTCAGTTTTTCCTCTTTCAATAGTGAATAGACATGTGTGCTGTAATTACGGCTTTTTGATTCTAATAGTTATAATTTAGCAGATTTTTTTCATGCTTATTTAATTGACCAATTTATTTCGTATTTATAAATTGTATAGATGGAAAAAACATATGCTGCACATGCGTTTTGCATATACTGAGAGAATTTTTTGAGAGGGTTACTATTTGAAATCACTGAAGATAATTGAATGAAGATGCGCAACATATCCATTATTATATTTTGATTCTGTTAGCCATTCCCGTATCATAACTCATATTCTATGGAAGATTGCTCGACCCCGATAGAACAGAATTCATTAATTTAATTAGATTTACAAATGATTGAGGAAATGAAAATTCTCTCTATGTCAATTTCTCATTAATATTTGATTTTTCTGAAGAGTTTCTTAGCAGTGTTACGTGTTGCATTTTCAGTATTTGTCCTTGATGATCTCTCACAAGCTGTTACCAACCAGTTAATGATTTCTCCTCGGCTAGCTGGTTAGAGGAGAGCTGAAGAGTGGATTCTCCTGGATCATTGATCACATGATCACTGGCGCGTCATTTGCAGCGAGAACGTTATGCACATGCGCATAGGCCTCCGGCAGCGGCGCGGATCGCGCAAAAACATAAAAAAGCGATATCTTGAGAACGATCCAAGAAAGTTTCACCAAAATTTGCAAGAAAATCAGAAATAAATCAATCTTTGACATAAATTTTTTTGAGACCTTCAAGAGTGCGAATCCTTGAATTGACATCAATTTTTTCATTTCAATAATTAATAACAAATAGAAATATCGCATTTTGACCATTGAAAAAAATGTTTATGTGTTCTTGTACTCTTTCCTTATGAAAAAGTATTCTTTAATTTTTTTCATTTAACCGATATACACTAAGATACGAGCCTTTAAAGTTGGAGAGAAATGAGCACCCACAGCGTTTTTTTTCAAATTGAAAATGTTCATAGAATTCTCAAAGAAAATTTTTTCTTTTTTCTTGTAGGAAATGGCTTCTCTTGAGCATTTTCACAACATATTAAAGAATGAACAAAATTGAAAATCATCACCCAAAAAGTGAATGAAATAGCGTGGAATGCCTCCTATAAAAATTGCGAGGGAGAATTTTATTAGGAACCAGTTCTCTTGTCACAGTTTTCATTCCTCATCGTACAAATTTCTTCTTTTGCAATAAAATATTCAGCTTACCGTGCAGTTTACTGAATTAATTGAAAAAATCACATAAAATTTAAAATTAACCTGCATTACAATGAAGTTGGAATGTTTTGGCAAAGTTGTTATTTTTTTTTTTTAGATAATTTTTGCTATTCTAACGATAAATGCCTTGCGAACAACTTATTTGTGAATCACATTATTTCTTATCGATATTTTAATTCTTTTTTTCAAATTTCAGGTACTACACTTCCTTTGAGCCATATGCAGCGATTGGATCTCCTCAAACGAAATGATTTTTTTTTTGATTATTTGAGGTGGAGCAATTTTTTTTTTTCCAGCCGGCTTCCTCTTACAGGGAAAGTCTGTGAGAGGGGAAGCTATGGAAATGGCAAATTTTCACTTTTTTAGAGATATCGGAGAGAATGATCACAAAAATGATCTAATTTGTCTTGATTTAACCGTTTCATTGCCCAATTCTTCATGGATTTGATCATGACTTGAGAAAAAAATTAATTCACAAAATTTTTGATGACTAATCATGATTTTATTACTCAATCTGAAGGTGAGATTCTTAACACAGAGTAATAAAATTATCATACTATAAAAAGAATAACCTCGTGATTATCTACAGTGCACGTCCCGAATAAGGCGGCTTCGAATAAGGCGCAATGTTTATATTCGCGATGAGTTAATTCCCCCACCATCGAACTTCTCCTCCAGCGCTCTTCTTTAGGTCCCGATGTTTTGAATAAGGCGTTAGAGAGAAAAAGAAAAAATCGAATTATTTTTGGATAATCTATTTATTATTAAACTTTCTTTCGACTTGGGTTTCATTTTTAATTTTTAACAAAAATAAAAAAATGATGGTTTAATATTTTTTTCCTTATATATCATACAAAATATTCAAAGATTCTGTTAAAAAATTGGCTGACATTGATGGATCTTGTGTTTTACCATTATTATGATTTCATCAGGGATAATACCATTTTTACAAGTAATTATGTTTCTCATTTGCATTTTTTTTAAATTTATGTTATTATTTTCGGGATCATGGGACGTTGGAAATTATTAATTTAACAATACTAAATAATTGTCAAATGAACGACGTTTCGCCTGCTTTATTGTTACAAGTTTCATCAAGGATACCATGAAGATCAGGCGCACTTACTTTCTTCAATGTGCATTCATCACTATCCTGATAAAAAAAGTTTGATTGTAATTTTAATTGTACAAAATGTCTAGTTTTTAATTCGTTCAACCGAACGCCTTATTGCGGACACCCCGACCCAAAACACTGCGCGTTGATTTGGCGACAGGAGTGGGGGAACGACGATTCCAGGAATCGCCTTCCCCTACAAGACTCTTAAGCGCCTTATTCGAGACGTGCACTGTATTATCTTTGTACAAACAGATTCATTCCAGCTGCTCTGATATTCAAACATAACTGACGAAACTCACGGTTGAATAACATATACCATTGAATTATCGTTTCTAACTTGACACATGTTGAAAATTTGATTTTTGAAAAATTAAATAGACTTCTTTTCAATTAAAATGTCTCCAAATCAATTGCAACTAATCATCCATTTCGAGAGTTTTTATCATTCATTTTCGCTAGATGCCTAGAAAAACATCATTTCTTCCGGAATAATGATAGCTGTTAGAAAACTGTCTTGGACTTCTGATACGCGTGTCCCAAATCGAACACAAGAAATCCTGTATCGATCTACCATTAAAAGCATGGCTCAAATATTCATTGAAGAGTATGAAACAAGTGTTTCTGATGCAGAATTGAAGAAAGATGTAGACGATTTCATTACATTTGAAAAGAGACTCGTTGAGGTATGAATGAGAAGGAAATAAAATAGTGATTTTTGAAGAAATCATTTTAATTTCACAGGCAAGAGGCAATGCGCGTTCTCATGAAGAAACTAGATTATATCACAGTTCAAATGATAGAGATACTTTCAAGCTCGATGGGCTCATTAGATGGTGGAAAAATCGAACAGAAGTGATTGCAACCACTTAAAGGTCGAGGATAATATCTCAACTCCATCAACGTAGATACTTATCAATGTCTAATGTAATTCATTTTATCTTATGAATCTTGGATCGATTGGTACGATGAACTCCAGAAAGAATCCGTCTTTCATATTTCAATAAACGGGAGTACTGGAATTTTACTTGAAAAATTCAGCTACTTCATCGAACTGATAAAAATATTAGAATCAACACATGCAGGAACTATTGGTATCAAATATCTTCTTTTTCGACATATTTTAATATTTTTATTTTTAGAAAAAAGAAAAGTCATTCAGTAGTAAAGACATAAAACAGAATAGCTTCATTTTCGTGGCATCAGTTTTTGAAGAATATCTCGGAAACTAGGCGACCTTAGTTTCTTTTGTAGCTTCTGAAATTCTCTACAGAATGAAATAAAGGCGAAAATTGCTCTGTATCTCATTTAGTTTCTGAGCCATTCCATTTGACAATAATCACGAGAGTAAATCAATTTTTCCTATTTTACTACTCTACAACTGATTTTTGTTTCTCTTGTCAGTTAATTACATTCAGTTGAGATTCCTCATAATCAACAAACTCCTTCCCACGGAAAGGATGACGAGTTCACTTATCATAAGAAAGGATGGAGAGTTCACTTAGCATAAGAAACTGCCTGAGGAGCTCGGGCATAAGAAACTGCCCGAGGACCTCGAGCATAAGAAACTGCCCGAGGACCTCGGGCATAAGAAACTGCCCGAGGACCTCGGGCATAAGGAACTGCCCGAGGACCTCGGGCATAAGAAACTGCACGAGGACCTCGGACATTATAAGCTGCCCGAGGACCTCGGACATAAGAAACTGCCCAAGGAGCTGGGGCATAAGAAACTGCACGAGGACCTCGGACATAAGGAACTGCCCAAGGAGCTGGGGCATAAGAAACTGCCCAAGGATCCCGGGCATAAATAACTGCCCGAGGACCTCGGGCATAAGGAACTGCCCGAGGACCTCGGGCATAAGGAACTGCACGAGGACCTCGGACATAAGAAACTGCCCAAGGAGCTGGGGCATAAGAAACTGCACGAGGACCTCGGACATAAGGAACTGCCCAGGGAGCTGGGGCATAAGAAACTGCCCAAGGATCCCGGGCATAAATAACTGCCCGAGGACCTCGGGCATAAGAAACTGCCCGAGGACCTCGGGCATTATAAGCTGCCCGAGGACCTCGGGCATAAGAAACTGCCCGAGGACCTCGGGCACAAGAAACCGCCCGAGGACCTCGGGCATAAGAAACTGCCCGAGGACCTCGGGCATAAGAAACTGCCCGAGGACCTCGGGCATAAGGAACTGCCCGAGGACCTCGGGCATAAGAAACTGCCCGAGGACCTCGGGCATAAGGAACTGCACGAGGACCTCGGGCATTATAAGCTGCCCGAGGACCTCGGGCATAAGAAACTGCCCGAGGACCTCGGGCATTATAAGCTGCCCGAGGACCTCGGGCATAAGAAACTGCCCGAGGACCTCGGGCACAAGAAACTGCCCGAGGACCTCGGGCATTATAAGCTGCCCGAGGACCTCGGGCATAAGAAACTGCCCGAGGACCTCGGGCATAAGGAACTGCCCGAGGACCTCGGGCATAAGAAACTGCCCGAGGACCTCGGGCATAAGGAACTGCACGAGGACCTCGGGCATTATAAGCTGCCCGAGGACCTCGGGCATAAGAAACTGCCCGAGGACCTCGGGCATTATAAGCTGCCCGAGGACCTCGGGCATAAGAAACTGCCCGAGGACCTCGGGCACAAGAAACCGCCCGAGGACCTCGGGCATAAGAAACTGCCCGAGGACCTCGGGCATAAGAAACTGCCCGAGGACCTCGGGCATAAGGAACTGCCCGAGGACCTCGGGCATAAGAAACTGCCCGAGGACCTCGGGCATAAGGAACTGCACGAGGACCTCGGGCATTATAAGCTGCCCGAGGACCTCGGGCATAAGAAACTGCCCGAGGACCTCGGGCATTATAAGCTGCCCGAGGACCTCGGGCATAAGAAACTGCCCGAGGACCTCGGGCACAAGAAACTGCCCGAGGACCTCGGGCATTATAAGCTGCCCGAGGACCTCGGGCATAAGAAACTGCCCGAGGACCTCGGGCATAAGAAACTGCCCGAGGACCTCGGGCATAAGAAACTGCCCGAGGACCTCGGGCATAAGAAACTGCCCGAGGACCTCGGGAATAAGAAACTGCCCGAGGACCTCGGGAATAAGAAACTGCCCAAGGACCTCGGACATTATGAGCTGCCCGAGGACCTCGGGCATAAGAAACTGCCCGAGGACCTCGGGCATAAGAAACTGCCCGAGGACCTCGGGAATAAGAAACTGCCCGAGGACCTCGGGCATAAGAAACTGCCCGAGGACCACGGGAATAAGAAACTGCCCAAGGACCTCGGACATTATGAGCTGCCCGAGGACCTCGGGAATAAGAAACTGCCCGAGGACCTCGGGCATTATAAGCTGCCCGAGGACCTCGGGCATAAGAAACTGCCCGAGGACCTCGGGCATAAGAAACTGCCCGAGGACCTCGGGCATAAGAAACTGCCCGAGGACCTCGGGAATAAGAAACTGCCCGAGGACCTCGGGAATAAGAAACTGCCCGAGGACCTCGGGCATAAGAAACTGCCCGAGGACCTCGGGAATAAGAAACTGCCCGAGGACCTCGGGCATAAGAAACTGCCCAAGGACCTCGGGAATAAGAAACTGCCCGAGGACCTCGGGCATAAGAAACTGCCCGAGGACCTCGGGAATAAGAAACTGCCCGAGGACCTCGGGCATTATAAGCTGCCCGAGGACCTCGGGCATAAGAAACTGCCCGAGGACCTCGGGCATAAGAAACTGCCCGAGGACCTCGGGCATAAGAAACTGCCCGAGGACCTCGGGAATAAGAAACTGCCCGAAGACCTCGGGAATAAGAAACTGCCCGAGGACCTCGGGCATAAGAAACTGCCCGAGGACCTCGGGCATAAGAAACTGCCCGAGGACCTCGGGAATAAGAAACTGCCCGAGGACCTCGGGCATAAGAAACTGCCCGAGGACCTCGGGAATAAGAAACTGCCCGAGGACCTCGGGCATTATAAGCTGCCCGAGGACCTCGGGCATAAGAAACTGCCCGAGGACCTCGGGCATAAGAAACTGCCCGAGGACCTCGGGCATAAGAAACTGCCCGAGGACCTCGGGCATAAGAAACTGCCCGAGGACCTCGGGAATAAGAAACTGCCCGAGGACCTCGGGAATAAGAAACTGCCCGAGGACCTCGGGCATAAGAAACTGCCCGAGGACCTCGGGCATAAGAAACTGCCCGAGGACCTCGGGCATAAGAAACTGCCCGAGGACCTCGGGCATAAGAAACTGCCCGAGGACCTCGGGAATAAGAAACTGCCCGAGGACCTCGGGAATAAGAAACTGCCCGAGGACCTCGGGCATAAGAAACTGCCCGAGGACCTCGGGAATAAGAAACTGCCCGAGGACCTCGGGCATTATAAGCTGCCCGAGGACCTCGGGCATAAGAAACTGCCCGAGGACCTCGGGCATTATAAGCTGCCCGAGGACCTCGGGCATAAGAAACTGCCCGAGGACCTCGGGCATAAGAAACTGCCCGAGGACCTCGGGCATAAGAAACTGCCCGAGGACCTCGGGAATAAGAAACTGCCCGAGGACCTCGGGAATAAGAAACTGCCCGAGGACCTCGGGCATAAGAAACTGCCCGAGGACCTCGGGAATAAGAAACTGCCCGAGGACCTCGGGCATAAGAAACTGCCCGAGGACCTCGGGAATAAGAAACTGCCCGAGGACCTCGGGAATAAGAAACTGCCCGAGGACCTCGGGCATAAGAAACTGCCCGAGGACCTCGGGAATAAGAAACTGCCCGAGGACCTCGGGCATAAGAAACTGCCCGAGGACCTCGGGAATAAGAAACTGCCCGAGGACCTCGGGCATAAGAAACTGCCCGAGGACCTCGGGCATAAGAAACTGCCCGAGGACCTCGGGAATAAGAAACTGCCCGAGGACCTCGGGCATTATAAGCTGCCCGAGGACCTCGGGCATAAGAAACTGCCCGAGGACCTCGGGCATAAGAAACTGCCCGAGGACCTCGGGCATAAGAAACTGCCCGAGGACCTCGGGAATAAGAAACTGCCCGAGGACCTCGGGAATAAGAAACTGCCCGAGGACCTCGGGCATAAGAAACTGCCCGAGGACCTCGGGAATAAGAAACTGCCCGAGGACCTCGGGCATAAGAAACTGCCCGAGGACCTCGGGAATAAGAAACTGCCCGAGGACCTCGGGCATAAGAAACTGCCCGAGGACCTCGGGAATAAGAAACTGCCCGAGGACCTCGGGCATAAGAAACTGCCCGAGGACCTCGGGAATAAGAAACTGCCCGAGGACCTCGGGCATTATAAGCTGCCCGAGGACCTCGGGCATAAGAAACTGCCCGAGGACCTCGGGCATAAGAAACTGCCCGAGGACCTCGGGCATAAGAAACTGCCCGAGGACCTCGGGAATAAGAAACTGCCCGAGGACCTCGGGCATAAGAAACTGCCCGAGGACCTCGGGAATAAGAAACTGCCCGAGGACCTCGGGCATTATAAGCTGCCCGAGGACCTCGGGCATAAGAAACTGCCCGAGGACCTCGGGCATAAGAAACTGCCCGAGGACCTCGGGCATAAGAAACTGCCCGAGGACCTCGGGAATAAGAAACTGCCCGAGGACCTCGGGAATAAGAAACTGCCCGAGGACCTCGGGCATAAGAAACTGCCCGAGGACCTCGGGCATAAGAAACTGTCCGAGGACCTCGGGAATAAGAAACTGCCCGAGGACCATTGGCATAAGAAACTGCCCGAGGACCTCGGGCATAAGAAACTGCCCGAGGACCTCGGGAATAAGAAACTGCCCGAGGACCTCGGGAATAAGAAACTGCCCGAGGACCTCGGGCATAAGAAACTGCCCGAGGACCTCGGGCATTATAAGCTGCCCGAGGACCTCGGGCATAAGAAACTGCCCGAGGACCTCGGGCATAAGAAACTGCCCGAGGACCTCGGGCATTATAAGCTGCCCGAGGACCTCGGGCATAAGAAACTGCCCGAGGACCTCGGGCATAAGAAACTGCCCGAGGACCTCGGGCATAAGAAACTGCCCGAGGACTTCGGGCATAAGAAACTGCCCGAGGACCTCGGGCATAAGACACTGCCCGAGGACCTCGGGCATAAGAAACTGCCCGAGGATCAAGGGCATAAGAAACTGCCCGAGGACCTCGGGAATAAGAAACTGCCCGAGGACCTCGGGCATAAGAAACTGCCCGAGGACCTCGGGAATAAGAAACTGCCCGAGGACCTCGGGCATTATAAGCTGCCCGAGGACCTCGGGCATAAGGAACTGCACGAGGACCTCGGACATAAGAAACTACCCAAGGAGCTGGGGCATAAGAAACTGCACGAGGACCTCGGACATAAGGAACTGCCCAAGGAGCTGGGGCATAAGAAACTGCCCAAGGATCCCGGGCATAAATAACTGCCCGAGGACCTCGGGCATGAGAAACTGCCCGAGGACCTCGGGCATTATAAGCTGCCCGAGGACCTCGGGCACAAGAAACTGCCCGAGGACCTCGGGCATAAGGAACTGCCCGAGGACCTCGGGCATTATAAGCTGCCCGAGGACCTCGGGCATAAGAAACTGCCCGAGGACCTCGGGAATAAGAAACTGCCCGAGGACCTCGGGCATTATAAGCTGCCCGAGGACCTCGGGCATAAGAAACTGCCCGAGGACCTCAGGCATAAGAAACTGCCCGAGGACCTCGGGAATAAGAAACTGCCCGAGGACCTCGGGAATAAGAAACTGCCCGAGGACCTCGGGCATTATAAGCTGCCCGAGGACCTCGGGCATAAGAAACTGCCCGAGGACCTCGGGCATTATAAGCTGCCCGAGGACCTCGGGCATAAGAAACTGCCCAAGGACCTCGGACATTATGAGCTGCCCGAGGACCTCGGGCATAAGAATTTGCCCGAGGATCAAGGGCATAAGAAACTGCCCGAGGACCTCGGGAATAAGAAACTGCCCGAGGACCTCGGGCATAAGAAACTGCCCGAGGACCTCGGGAATAAGAAACTGCCCGAGGACCTCGGGAATAAGAAACTGCCCGAGGACCTCGGGCATAAGAAACTGCCCGAGGACCTCGGGCATAAGAAACTGTCCGAGGACCTCGGGAATAAGAAACTGCCCGAGGACCTCGGGCATAAGAAACTGCCCGAGGACCTCGGGAATAAGAAACTGCCCGAGGACCTCGGGAATAAGAAACTGCCCGAGGACCTCGGGCATAAGAAACTGCCCGAGGACCTCGGGAATAAGAAACTGCCCGAGGACCTCGGGCATTATAAGCTGCCCGAGGACCTCGGGCATAAGAAACTGCCCGAGGACCTCGGGCATTATAAGCTGCCCGAGGACCTCGGGCATAAGAAACTGCCCGAGGACCTCGGGCATAAGAAACTGCCCGAGGACCTCGGGCATAAGAAACTGCCCGAGGACCTCGGGAATAAGAAACTGCCCGAGGACCTCGGGAATAAGAAACTGCCCGAGGACCTCGGGCATAAGAAACTGCCCGAGGACCTCGGGAATAAGAAACTGCCCGAGGACCTCGGGCATAAGAAACTGCCCGAGGACCTCGGGAATAAGAAACTGCCCGAGGACCTCGGGAATAAGAAACTGCCCGAGGACCTCGGGCATAAGAAACTGCCCGAGGACCTCGGGCATAAGAAACTGCCCGAGGACCTCGGGAATAAGAAACTGCCCGAGGACCTCGGGCATAAGAAACTGCCCGAGGACCTCGGGAATAAGAAACTGCCCGAGGACCTCGGGCATTATAAGCTGCCCGAGGACCTCGGGCATAAGAAACTGCCCGAGGACCTCGGGCATAAGAAACTGCCCGAGGACCTCGGGCATAAGAAACTGCCCGAGGACCTCGGGAATAAGAAACTGCCCGAGGACCTCGGGAATAAGAAACTGCCCGAGGACCTCGGGCATAAGAAACTGCCCGAGGACCTCGGGCATAAGAAACTGTCCGAGGACCTCGGGAATAAGAAACTGCCCGAGGACCTCGGGCATAAGAAACTGCCCGAGGACCTCGGGCATAAGAAACTGCCCGAGGACCTCGGGAATAAGAAACTGCCCGAGGACCTCGGGAATAAGAAACTGCCCGAGGACCTCGGGCATAAGAAACTGCCCGAGGACCTCGGGAATAAGAAACTGCCCGAGGACCTCGGGCATTATAAGCTGCCCGAGGACCTCGGGCATAAGAAACTGCCCGAGGACCTCGGGCATTATAAGCTGCCCGAGGACCTCGGGCATAAGAAACTGCCCGAGGACCTCGGGCATAAGAAACTGCCCGAGGACCTCGGGCATAAGAAACTGCCCGAGGACCTCGGGAATAAGAAACTGCCCGAGGACCTCGGGAATAAGAAACTGCCCGAGGACCTCGGGCATAAGAAACTGCCCGAGGACCTCGGGAATAAGAAACTGCCCGAGGACCTCGGGCATAAGAAACTGCCCGAGGACCTCGGGCATTATAAGCTGCCCGAGGACCTCGGGCATAAGAAACTGCCCAAGGACCTCGGACATTATGAGCTGCCCGAGGACCTCGGGCATAAGAAACTGCCCGAGGATCAAGGGCATAAGAAACTGCCCGAGGACCTCGGGAATAAGAAACTGCCCGAGGACCTCGGGCATAAGAAACTGCCCGAGGACCTCGGGAATAAGAAACTGCCCGAGGACCTCGGGCATTATAAGCTGCCCGAGGACCTCGGGCATAAGAAACTGCCCGAGGACCTCGGGCATAAGAAACTGCCCGAGGACCTCGGGCATAAGAAACTGCCCGAGGACCTCGGGAATAAGAAACTGCCCGAGGACCTCGGGAATAAGAAACTGCCCGAGGACCTCGGGCATTATAAGCTGCCCGAGGACCTCGGGCATAAGAAACTGCCCGAGGACCTCGGGCATTATAAGCTGCCCGAGGACCTCGGGCATAAGAAACTGCCCAAGGACCTCGGACATTATGAGCTGCCCGAGGACCTCGGGCATAAGAAACTGCCCGAGGACCTCGGGAATAAGAAACTGCCCGAGGACCTCGGGAATAAGAAACTGCCCGAGGACCTCGGGGATAAGAAACTGCCCGAGGACCTCGGGCATAAGAAACTGCCCGAGGACCTCGGGCATTATAAGCTGCCCGAGGACCTCGGGCATAAGAAACTGCCCGAGGACCTCGGGCATAAGAAACTGCACGAGGACCTCGGACATAAGGAACTGCCCAGGGAGCTGGGGCATAAGAAACTGCCCAAGGATCCCGGGCATAAATAACTGCCCGAGGACCTCGGGCATAAGAAACTGCCCGAGGACCTCGGGCATTATAAGCTGCCCGAGGACCTCGGGCATAAGAAACTGCCCGAGGACCTCGGGCATAAGAAACTGCCCGAGGACCTCGGGCATAAGAAACTGCCCGAGGACCTCGGGAATAAGAAACTGCCCGAGGACCTCGGGAATAAGAAACTGCCCGAGGACCTCGGGAATAAGAAACTGCCCGAGGACCTCGGGCATAAGAAACTGCCCGAGGACCTCGGGCATAAGAAACTGCCCGAGGACCTCGGGCATAAGAAACTGCCCGAGGACCTCGGGAATAAGAAACTGCCCGAGGACCTCGGGAATAAGAAACTGCCCGAGGACCTCGGGCATAAGAAACTGCCCGAGGACCTCGGGCATTATAAGCTGCCCGAGGACCTCGGGCATAAGAAACTGCCCGAGGACCTCGGGCATAAGAAACTGCCCGAGGACCTCGGGCATTATAAGCTGCCCGAGGACCTCGGGCATAAGAAACTGCCCGAGGACCTCGGGCATTATAAGCTGCCCGAGGACCTCGGGCATAAGAAACTGCCCAAGGACCTCGGACATTAAGAGCTGCCCGAGGACCTCGGGCATAAGAAACTGCCCGAGGACCTCGGGAATAAGAAACTGCCCGAGGACCTCGGGAATAAGAAACTGCCCGAGGACCTCGGGGATAAGAAACTGCCCGAGGACCTCGGGCATAAGAAACTGCCCGAGGACCTCGGGAATAAGAAACTGCCCGAGGACCTCGGGCATAAGAAACTGCCCGAGGACCTCGGGAATAAGAAACTGCCCGAGGACCTCGGGCATAAGAAACTGCCCGAGGACCTCGGGCATAAGAAACTGCCCGAGGACCTCGGGCATAAGAAACTGCCCGAGGACCTCGGGAATAAGAAACTGCCCGAGGACCTCGGGAATAAGAAACTGCCCGAGGACCTCGGGCATAAGAAACTGCCCGAGGACCTCGGGAATAAGAAACTGCCCGAGGACCTCGGGCATAAGAAACTGCCCGAGGACCTCGGGCATAAGAAACTGCCCGAGGACCTCGGGAATAAGAAACTGCCCGAGGACCTCGGGAATAAGAAACTGCCCGAGGACCTCGGGCATAAGAAACTGCCCGAGGACCTCGGGCATTATAAGCCGCCCGAGGACCTCGGGCATAAGAAACTGCCCGAGGACCTCGGGCATAAGAAACTGCCCGAGGACCTCGGGCATTATAAGCTGCCCGAGGACCTCGGGCATAAGAAACTGCCCGAGGACCTCGGGCATTATAAGCTGCCCGAGGACCTCGGGCATAAGAAACTGCCCAAGGACCTCGGACATTATGAGCTGCCCGAGGACCTCGGGCATAAGAAACTGCCCGAGGACCTCGGGAATAAGAAACTGCCCGAGGACCTCGGGAATAAGAAACTGCCCGAGGACCTCGGGGATAAGAAACTGCCCGAGGACCTCGGGCATAAGAAACTGCCCGAGGACCTCGGGAATAAGAAACTGCCCGAGGACCTCGGGCATAAGAAACTGCCCGAGGACCTCGGGAATAAGAAACTGCCCGAGGACCTCGGGCATAAGAAACTGCCCGAGGACCTCGGGAATAAGAAACTGCCCGAGGACCTCGGGCATTATAAGCTGCCCGAGGACCTCGGGCATAAGAAACTGCCCGAGGACCTCGGGCATAAGAAACTGCCCGAGGACCTCGGGCATAAGAAACTGCCCGAGGACCTCGGGAATAAGAAACTGCCCGAGGACCTCGGGAATAAGAAACTGCCCGAGGACCTCGGGCATAAGAAACTGCCCGAGGACCTCGGGCATAAGAAACTGTCCGAGGACCTCGGGAATAAGAAACTGCCCGAGGACCTCGGGCATAAGAAACTGCCCGAGGACCTCGGGAATAAGAAACTGCCCGAGGACCTCGGGAATAAGAAACTGCCCGAGGACCTCGGGCATAAGAAACTGCCCGAGGACCTCGGGCACAAGAAACCGCCCGAGGACCTCGGGCATAAGAAACTGCCCGAGGACCTCGGGCATAAGAAACTGCCCGAGGACCTCGGGCATAAGAAACTGCCCGAGGACCTCGGGCATAAGAAACTGCCCGAGGACCTCGGGCATAAGAAACTGCCCGAGGACCTCGGGAATAAGAAACTGCCCGAGGACCTCGGGAATAAGAAACTGCCCGAGGACCTCGGGCATAAGAAACTGCCCGAGGACCTCGGGCACAAGAAACCGCCCGAGGACCTCGGGCATAAGAAACTGCCCGAGGACCTCGGGCATAAGAAACTGCCCGAGGACCTCGGGCATAAGGAACTGCCCGAGGACCTCGGGCATAAGAAACTGCCCGAGGACCTCGGGCATAAGGAACTGCACGAGGACCTCGGGCATTATAAGCTGCCCGAGGACCTCGGGCATAAGAAACTGCCCGAGGACCTCGGGCATCATAAGCTGCCCGAGGACCTCGGGCATAAGAAACTGCCCGAGGACCTCGGGCATAAGAAACTGCCCGAGGACCTCGGGCATAAGAAACTGCCCGAGGACCTCGGGCATAAGAAACTGCCCGAGGACCTCGGGAATAAGAAACTGCCCGAGGACCTCGGGAATAAGAAACTGCCCAAGGACCTCGGACATTATGAGCTGCCCGAGGACCTCGGGCATAAGAAACTGCCCGAGGACCTCGGGCATAAGAAACTGCCCGAGGACCTCGGGCATTATAAGCCGCCCGAGGACCTCGGGCATAAGAAACTGCCCGAGGACCTCGGGCATAAGAAACTGCCCGAGGACCTCGGGCATTATAAGCTGCCCGAGGACCTCGGGCATAAGAAACTGCCCGAGGACCTCGGGCATTATAAGCTGCCCGAGGACCTCGGGCATAAGAAACTGCCCAAGGACCTCGGACATTATGAGCTGCCCGAGGACCTCGGGCATAAGAAACTGCCCGAGGACCTCGGGAATAAGAAACTGCCCGAGGACCTCGGGAATAAGAAACTGCCCGAGGACCTCGGGGATAAGAAACTGCCCGAGGACCTCGGGCATAAGAAACTGCCCGAGGACCTCGGGAATAAGAAACTGCCCGAGGACCTCGGGCATAAGAAACTGCCCGAGGACCTCGGGAATAAGAAACTGCCCGAGGACCTCGGGCATAAGAAACTGCCCGAGGACCTCGGGAATAAGAAACTGCCCGAGGACCTCGGGCATTATAAGCTGCCCGAGGACCTCGGGCATAAGAAACTGCCCGAGGACCTCGGGCATAAGAAACTGCCCGAGGACCTCGGGCATAAGAAACTGCCCGAGGACCTCGGGAATAAGAAACTGCCCGAGGACCTCGGGAATAAGAAACTGCCCGAGGACCTCGGGCATAAGAAACTGCCCGAGGACCTCGGGCATAAGAAACTGTCCGAGGACCTCGGGAATAAGAAACTGCCCGAGGACCTCGGGCATAAGAAACTGCCCGAGGACCTCGGGAATAAGAAACTGCCCGAGGACCTCGGGAATAAGAAACTGCCCGAGGACCTCGGGCATAAGAAACTGCCCGAGGACCTCGGGCACAAGAAACCGCCCGAGGACCTCGGGCATAAGAAACTGCCCGAGGACCTCGGGCATAAGAAACTGCCCGAGGACCTCGGGCATAAGAAACTGCCCGAGGACCTCGGGCATAAGAAACTGCCCGAGGACCTCGGGCATAAGAAACTGCCCGAGGACCTCGGGAATAAGAAACTGCCCGAGGACCTCGGGAATAAGAAACTGCCCGAGGACCTCGGGCATAAGAAACTGCCCGAGGACCTCGGGCACAAGAAACCGCCCGAGGACCTCGGGCATAAGAAACTGCCCGAGGACCTCGGGCATAAGAAACTGCCCGAGGACCTCGGGCATAAGGAACTGCCCGAGGACCTCGGGCATAAGAAACTGCCCGAGGACCTCGGGCATAAGGAACTGCACGAGGACCTCGGGCATTATAAGCTGCCCGAGGACCTCGGGCATAAGAAACTGCCCGAGGACCTCGGGCATCATAAGCTGCCCGAGGACCTCGGGCATAAGAAACTGCCCGAGGACCTCGGGCATAAGAAACTGCCCGAGGACCTCGGGCATAAGAAACTGCCCGAGGACCTCGGGCATAAGAAACTGCCCGAGGACCTCGGGAATAAGAAACTGCCCGAGGACCTCGGGAATAAGAAACTGCCCAAGGACCTCGGACATTATGAGCTGCCCGAGGACCTCGGGCATAAGAAACTGCCCGAGGACCTCGGGCATAAGAAACTGCCCGAGGACCTCGGGAATAAGAAACTGCCCGAGGACCTCGGGCATAAGAAACTGCCCGAGGACCACGGGAATAAGAAACTGCCCAAGGACCTCGGACATTATGAGCTGCCCGAGGACCTCGGGAATAAGAAACTGCCCGAGGACCTCGGGCATTATAAGCTGCCCGAGGACCTCGGGCATAAGAAACTGCCCGAGGACCTCGGGCATAAGAAACTGCCCGAGGACCTCGGGCATAAGAAACTGCCCGAGGACCTCGGGAATAAGAAACTGCCCGAGGACCTCGGGAATAAGAAACTGCCCGAGGACCTCGGGCATAAGAAACTGCCCGAGGACCTCGGGAATAAGAAACTGCCCGAGGACCTCGGGCATAAGAAACTGCCCGAGGACCTCGGGAATAAGAAACTGCCCGAGGACCTCGGGCATAAGAAACTGCCCGAGGACCTCGGGCATTATAAGCTGCCCGAGGACCTCGGGCATAAGAAACTGCCCGAGGACCTCGGGAATAAGAAACTGCCCGAGGACCTCGGGAATAAGAAACTGCCCGAGGACCTCGGGCATAAGAAACTGCCCGAGGACCTCGGGAATAAGAAACTGCCCGAGGACCTCGGGCATAAGAAACTGCCCGAGGACCACGGGAATAAGAAACTGCCCAAGGACCTCGGACATTATGAGCTGCCCGAGGACCTCGGGAATAAGAAACTGCCCGAGGACCTCGGGCATTATAAGCTGCCCGAGGACCTCGGGCATAAGAAACTGCCCGAGGACCTCGGGCATAAGAAACTGCCCGAGGACCTCGGGCATAAGAAACTGCCCGAGGACCTCGGGAATAAGAAACTGCCCGAGGACCTCGGGCATTATAAGCTGCCCGAGGACCTCGGGCATAAGAAACTGCCCGAGGACCTCGGGCATAAGAAACTGCCCGAGGACCTCGGGCATAAGAAACTGCCCGAGGACCTCGGGAATAAGAAACTGCCCGAAGACCTCGGGAATAAGAAACTGCCCGAGGACCTCGGGCATAAGAAACTGCCCGAGGACCTCGGGCATAAGAAACTGCCCGAGGACCTCGGGAATAAGAAACTGCCCGAGGACCTCGGGCATAAGAAACTGCCCGAGGACCTCGGGAATAAGAAACTGCCCGAGGACCTCGGGCATTATAAGCTGCCCGAGGACCTCGGGCATAAGAAACTGCCCGAGGACCTCGGGCATAAGAAACTGCCCGAGGACCTCGGGCATAAGAAACTGCCCGAGGACCTCGGGAATAAGAAACTGCCCGAGGACCTCGGGCATAAGAAACTGCCCGAGGACCTCGGGCATAAGAAACTGCCCGAGGACCTCGGGAATAAGAAACTGCCCGAGGACCTCGGGAATAAGAAACTGCCCGAGGACCTCGGGCATAAGAAACTGCCCGAGGACCTCGGGCATTATAAGCCGCCCGAGGACCTCGGGCATAAGAAACTGCCCGAGGACCTCGGGCATAAGAAACTGCCCGAGGACCTCGGGCATTATAAGCTGCCCGAGGACCTCGGGCATAAGAAACTGCCCGAGGACCTCGGGCATTATAAGCTGCCCGAGGACCTCGGGCATAAGAAACTGCCCAAGGACCTCGGACATTATGAGCTGCCCGAGGACCTCGGGCATAAGAAACTGCCCGAGGACCTCGGGAATAAGAAACTGCCCGAGGACCTCGGGAATAAGAAACTGCCCGAGGACCTCGGGGATAAGAAACTGCCCGAGGACCTCGGGCATAAGAAACTGCCCGAGGACCTCGGGAATAAGAAACTGCCCGAGGACCTCGGGCATAAGAAACTGCCCGAGGACCTCGGGAATAAGAAACTGCCCGAGGACCTCGGGCATAAGAAACTGCCCGAGGACCTCGGGAATAAGAAACTGCCCGAGGACCTCGGGCATTATAAGCTGCCCGAGGACCTCGGGCATAAGAAACTGCCCGAGGACCTCGGGCATAAGAAACTGCCCGAGGACCTCGGGCATAAGAAACTGCCCGAGGACCTCGGGCATAAGAAACTGCCCGAGGACCTCGGGAATAAGAAACTGCCCGAGGACCTCGGGAATAAGAAACTGCCCGAGGACCTCGGGCATAAGAAACTGCCCGAGGACCTCGGGCATAAGAAACTGTCCGAGGACCTCGGGAATAAGAAACTGCCCGAGGACCTCGGGCATAAGAAACTGCCCGAGGACCTCGGGAATAAGAAACTGCCCGAGGACCTCGGGAATAAGAAACTGCCCGAGGACCTCGGGCATAAGAAACTGCCCGAGGACCTCGGGCACAAGAAACCGCCCGAGGACCTCGGGCATAAGAAACTGCCCGAGGACCTCGGGCATAAGAAACTGCCCGAGGACCTCGGGCATAAGAAACTGCCCGAGGACCTCGGGCATAAGAAACTGCCCGAGGACCTCGGGCATAAGAAACTGCCCGAGGACCTCGGGAATAAGAAACTGCCCGAGGACCTCGGGAATAAGAAACTGCCCGAGGACCTCGGGCATAAGAAACTGCCCGAGGACCTCGGGCACAAGAAACCGCCTGAGGACCTCGGGCATAAGAAACTGCCCGAGGACCTCGGGCATAAGAAACTGCCCGAGGACCTCGGGCATAAGGAACTGCCCGAGGACCTCGGGCATAAGAAACTGCCCGAGGACCTCGGGCATAAGGAACTGCACGAGGACCTCGGGCATTATAAGCTGCCCGAGGACCTCGGGCATAAGAAACTGCCCGAGGACCTCGGGAATAAGAAACTGCCCGAGGACCTCGGGCATAAGAAACTGCCCGAGGACCACGGGAATAAGAAACTGCCCAAGGACCTCGGACATTATGAGCTGCCCGAGGACCTCGGGAATAAGAAACTGCCCGAGGACCTCGGGCATTATAAGCTGCCCGAGGACCTCGGGCATAAGAAACTGCCCGAGGACCTCGGGCATAAGAAACTGCCCGAGGACCTCGGGAATAAGAAACTGCCCGAGGACCTCGGGCATAAGAAACTGCCCGAGGACCTCGGGCATTATAAGCTGCCCGAGGACCTCGGGCATAAGAAACTGCCCGAGGACCTCGGGAATAAGAAACTGCCCGAGGACCTCGGGAATAAGAAACTGCCCGAGGACCTCGGGCATAAGAAACTGCCCGAGGACCTCGGGAATAAGAAACTGCCCGAGGACCTCGGGCATAAGAAACTGCCCGAGGACCACGGGAATAAGAAACTGCCCAAGGACCTCGGACATTATGAGCTGCCCGAGGACCTCGGGAATAAGAAACTGCCCGAGGACCTCGGGCATTATAAGCTGCCCGAGGACCTCGGGCATAAGAAACTGCCCGAGGACCTCGGGCATAAGAAACTGCCCGAGGACCTCGGGCATAAGAAACTGCCCGAGGACCTCGGGAATAAGAAACTGCCCGAGGACCTCGGGCATTATAAGCTGCCCGAGGACCTCGGGCATAAGAAACTGCCCGAGGACCTCGGGCATAAGAAACTGCCCGAGGACCTCGGGCATAAGAAACTGCCCGAGGACCTCGGGAATAAGAAACTGCCCGAAGACCTCGGGAATAAGAAACTGCCCGAGGACCTCGGGCATAAGAAACTGCCCGAGGACCTCGGGCATAAGAAACTGCCCGAGGACCTCGGGAATAAGAAACTGCCCGAGGACCTCGGGCATAAGAAACTGCCCGAGGACCTCGGGAATAAGAAACTGCCCGAGGACCTCGGGCATTATAAGCTGCCCGAGGACCTCGGGCATAAGAAACTGCCCGAGGACCTTGGGCATAAGAAACTGCCCGAGGACCTCGGGCATAAGAAACTGCCCGAGGACCTCGGGAATAAGAAACTGCCCGAGGACCTCGGGAATAAGAAACTGCCCGAGGACCTCGGGCATAAGAAACTGCCCGAGGACCTCGGGCATAAGAAACTGTCCGAGGACCTCGGGAATAAGAAACTGCCCGAGGACCTCGGGCATAAGAAACTGCCCGAGGACCTCGGGCATAAGAAACTGCCCGAGGACCTCGGGCATAAGAAACTGCCCGAGGACCTCGGGAATAAGAAACTGCCCGAGGACCTCGGGAATAAGAAACTGCCCGAGGACCTCGGGCATAAGAAACTGCCCGAGGACCTCGGGCATTATAAGCTGCCCGAGGACCTCGGGCATAAGAAACTGCCCAAGGACCTCGGACATTATGAGCTGCCCGAGGACCTCGGGCATAAGAAACTGCCCGAGGACCTCGGGAATAAGAAACTGCCCGAGGACCTCGGGAATAAGAAACTGCCCGAGGACCTCGGGGATAAGAAACTGCCCGAGGACCTCGGGCATAAGAAACTGCCCGAGGACCTCGGGAATAAGAAACTGCCCGAGGACCTCGGGCATAAGAAACTGCCCGAGGACCTCGGGAATAAGAAACTGCCCGAGGACCTCGGGCATAAGAAACTGCCCGAGGACCTCGGGCATAAGAAACTGCCCGAGGACCTCGGGCATTATAAGCTGCCCGAGGACCTCGGGCATAAGAAACTGCCCGAGGACCTCGGGCATAAGAAACTGCCCGAGGACCTCGGGAATAAGAAACTGCCCGAGGACCTCGGGAATAAGAAACTGCCCGAGGACCTCGGGCATAAGAAACTGCCCGAGGACCTCGGGAATAAGAAACTGCCCGAGGACCTCGGGCATAAGAAACTGCCCGAGGACCTCGGGCATAAGAAACTGCCCGAGGACCTCGGGAATAAGAAACTGCCCGAGGACCTCGGGAATAAGAAACTGCCCGAGGACCTCGGGCATAAGAAACTGCCCGAGGACCTCGGGCATTATAAGCTGCCCGAGGACCTCGGGCATAAGAAACTGCCCGAGGACCTCGGGCATAAGAAACTGCCCGAGGACCTCGGGCATTATAAGCTGCCCGAGGACCTCGGGCATAAGAAACTGCCCGAGGACCTCGGGCATTATAAGCTGCCCGAGGACCTCGGGCATAAGAAACTGCCCAAGGACCTCGGACATTATGAGCTGCCCGAGGACCTCGGGCATAAGAAACTGCCCGAGGACCTCGGGAATAAGAAACTGCCCGAGGACCTCGGGAATAAGAAACTGCCCGAGGACCTCGGGGATAAGAAACTGCCCGAGGACCTCGGGCATAAGAAACTGCCCGAGGACCTCGGGAATAAGAAACTGCCCGAGGACCTCGGGCATAAGAAACTGCCCGAGGACCTCGGGAATAAGAAACTGCCCGAGGACCTCGGGCATAAGAAACTGCCCGAGGACCTCGGGCATAAGAAACTGCCCGAGGACCTCGGGCATAAGAAACTGCCCGAGGACCTCGGGAATAAGAAACTGCCCAAGGACCTCGGGAATAAGAAACTGCCCGAGGACCTCGGGCATAAGAAACTGCCCGAGGACCTCGGGAATAAGAAACTGCCCGAGGACCTCGGGTATAAGAAACTGCCCGAGGACCTCGGGCATAAGAAACTGCCCGAGGACCTCGGGAATAAGAAACTGCCCGAGGACCTCGGGAATAAGAAACTGCCCGAGGACCTCGGGCATAAGAAACTGCCCGAGGACCTCGGGCATTATAAGCTGCCCGAGGACCTCGGGCATAAGAAACTGCCCGAGGACCTCGGGCATAAGAAACTGCCCGAGGACCTCGGGCATTATAAGCTGCCCGAGGACCTCGGGCATAAGAAACTGCCCGAGGACCTCGGGCATTATAAGCTGCCCGAGGACCTCGGGCATAAGAAACTGCCCAAGGACCTCGGACATTATGAGCTGCCCGAGGACCTCGGGCATAAGAAACTGCCCGAGGACCTCGGGAATAAGAAACTGCCCGAGGACCTCGGGAATAAGAAACTGCCCGAGGACCTCGGGGATAAGAAACTGCCCGAGGACCTCGGGCATAAGAAACTGCCCGAGGACCTCGGGAATAAGAAACTGCCCGAGGACCTCGGGCATAAGAAACTGCCCGAGGACCTCGGGAATAAGAAACTGCCCGAGGACCTCGGGCATAAGAAACTGCCCGAGGACCTCGGGAATAAGAAACTGCCCGAGGACCTCGGGCATAAGAAACTGCCCGAGGACCTCGGGCATTATAAGCTGCCCGAGGACCTCGGGCATAAGAAACTGCCCGAGGACCTCGGGCATAAGAAACTGCCCGAGGACCTCGGGCATTATAAGCTGCCCGAGGACCTCGGGCATAAGAAACTGCCCGAGGACCTCGGGCATTATAAGCTGCCCGAGGACCTCGGGCATAAGAAACTGCCCAAGGACCTCGGACATTATGAGCTGCCCGAGGACCTCGGGCATAAGAAACTGCCCGAGGACCTCGGGAATAAGAAACTGCCCGAGGACCTCGGGCATAAGAAACTGCCCGAGGACCTCGGGCATAAGAAACTGTCCGAGGACCTCGGGAATAAGAAACTGCCCGAGGACCTCGGGCATAAGAAACTGCCCGAGGACCTCGGGAATAAGAAACTGCCCGAGGTCCTCGGGAATAAGAAACTGCCCGAGGACCTCGGGCATAAGAAACTGCCCGAGGACCTCGGGAATAAGAAACTGCCCGAGGACCTCGGGCATTATAAGCTGCCCGAGGACCTCGGGCATAAGAAACTGCCCGAGGACCTCGGGCATTATAAGCTGCCCGAGGACCTCGGGCATAAGAAACTGCCCAAGGACCTCGGACATTATGAGCTGCCCGAGGACCTCGGGCATAAGAAACTGCCCGAGGATCAAGGGCATAAGAAACTGCCCGAGGACCTCGGGAATAAGAAACTGCCCGAGGACCTCGGGCATAAGAAACTGCCCGAGGACCTCGGGAATAAGAAACTGCCCGAGGACCTCGGGCATTATAAGCTGCCCGAGGACCTCGGGCATAAGAAACTGCCCGAGGACCTCGGGCATAAGAAACTGCCCGAGGACCTCGGGCATAAGAAACTGCCCGAGGACCTCGGGAATACGAAACTGCCCGAGGACCTCGGGAATAAGAAACTGCCCGAGGACCTCGGGCATTATAAGCTGCCCGAGGACCTCGGGCATAAGAAACTGCCCGAGGACCTCGGGCATTATAAGCTGCCCGAGGACCTCGGGCATAAGAAACTGCCCAAGGACCTCGGACATTATGAGCTGCCCGAGGACCTCGGGCATAAGAAACTGCCCGAGGACTTCGGGCATTATAAGCTGCCCGAGGACCTCGGGCATAAGAAACTGCCCAAGGACCTCGGACATTATGAGCTGCCCGAGGACCTCGGGCATAAGAAACTGCCCGAGGACCTCGGGCATAAGAAACTGCCCGAGGACCTCGGGCATAAGACACTGCCCGAGGACCTTGGGCATAAGACACTGCCCGAGGACCTCGGGCATAAGAAACTGCCCGAGGACCTCGGGAATAAGAAACTGCCCGAGGACCTCGGGCATTATAAGCTGCCCGAGGACCTCGGGCATAAGAAACTGCCCGAGGACCTCGGGCATAAGAAACTGCCCGAGGACCTCGGGAATAAGAAACTGCCCGAGGACCTCGGGCATTATAAGCTGCCCGAGGACCTCGGGCATAAGAAACTGCCCGAGGACCTCGGGCATAAGGAACTGCACGAGGACCTCGGACATAATAAACTGCCCAAGGAGCTGGGGCATAAGAAACTGCACGAGGACCTCGGACATAAGGAACTGCCCAGGGAGCTGGGGCATAAGAAACTGCCCAAGGATCCCGGGCATAAATAACTGCCCGAGGACCTCGGGCATAAGAAACTGCCCGAGGACCTCGGGCATAAGAAACTGCCCGAGGACCTCGGGCATAAGAAACTGCCCGAGGACCTCGGGAATAAGAAACTGCCCGAGGACCTCGGGCATAAGAAACTGCCCGAGGACCTCGGGAATAAGAAACTGCCCGAGGACCTCGGGCATAAGAAACTGCCCGAGGACCTCGGGAATAAGAAACTGCCCGAGGACCTTGGGCATTATAAGCTGCCCGAGGACCTCGGGCATAAGAAACTGCCCGAGGACCTCGGGCATAAGAAACTGCCCGAGGACCTCGGGAATAAGAAACTGCCCGAGGACCTCGGGCATAAGAAACTGCCCGAGGACCTCGGGAATAAGAAACTGCCCGAGGACCTCGGGCATTATAAGCTGCCCGAGGACCTCGGGCATAAGAAACTGCCCGAGGACCTCGGGCATAAGAAACTGCCCGAGGACCTCGGGCATAAGAAACTGCCCGAGGACTTCGGGCATAAGAAACTGCCCGAGGACCTCGGGCATAAGACACTGCCCGAGGACCTCGGGCATAAGAAACTGCCCGAGGATCAAGGGCATAAGAAACTGCCCGAGGACCTCGGGAATAAGAAACTGCCCGAGGACCTCGGGCATAAGAAACTGCCCGAGGACCTCGGGAATAAGAAACTGCCCGAGGACCTCGGGCATTATAAGCTGCCCGAGGACCTCGGGCATAAGGAACTGCACGAGGACCTCGGACATAAGAAACTACCCAAGGAGCTGGGGCATAAGAAACTGCACGAGGACCTCGGACATAAGGAACTGCCCAAGGAGCTGGGGCATAAGAAACTGCCCAAGGATCCCGGGCATAAATAACTGCCCGAGGACCTCGGGCATGAGAAACTGCCCGAGGACCTCGGGCATTATAAGCTGCCCGAGGACCTCGGGCACAAGAAACTGCCCGAGGACCTCGGGCATAAGGAACTGCCCGAGGACCTCGGGCATTATAAGCTGCCCGAGGACCTCGGGCATAAGAAACTGCCCGAGGACCTCGGGAATAAGAAACTGCCCGAGGACCTCGGGCATTATAAGCTGCCCGAGGACCTCGGGCATAAGAAACTGCCCGAGGACCTCAGGCATAAGAAACTGCCCGAGGACCTCGGGAATAAGAAACTGCCCGAGGACCTCGGGAATAAGAAACTGCCCGAGGACCTCGGGCATTATAAGCTGCCCGAGGACCTCGGGCATAAGAAACTGCCCGAGGACCTCGGGCATTATAAGCTGCCCGAGGACCTCGGGCATAAGAAACTGCCCAAGGACCTCGGACATTATGAGCTGCCCGAGGACCTCGGGCATAAGAATTTGCCCGAGGATCAAGGGCATAAGAAACTGCCCGAGGACCTCGGGAATAAGAAACTGCCCGAGGACCTCGGGCATAAGAAACTGCCCGAGGACCTCGGGAATAAGAAACTGCCCGAGGACCTCGGACATTATGAGCTGCCCGAGGACCTCGGGCATAAGAAACTGCCCGAGGATCAAGGGCATAAGAAACTGCCCGAGGACCTCGGGAATAAGAAACTGCCCGAGGACCTCGGGCATAAGAAACTGCCCGAGGACCTCGGGCATAAGACACTGCCCGAGGACCTCGGGCATAAGAAACTGCCCGAGGATCAAGGGCATAAGAAACTGCCGCAGGAGCTTGGGCATAAGGAACTGCCTTAAGAGCTCGGGCATAAAGAACTGCCCGAGAAGCTCGGGCTAAGAAATTGCCCGAGGAGCTCGGGCAGTTTCAGTAACATGTTGCGAAGAATATCCGGCACTTCAGGAATAGCACCACGGTTAGTATTATAGGATAGTGAAAAAGACAAGCGTGAAACGGTCACCTATCAGTTTGGATGTATTAATAGTATGAAAATCCCTCAAAACCAGTGAAAATATTCAAAACGGGTTTCTCCTGAGTTTCTTCTGATAGAAAACCTATGTCGAAATTCATTAATGAGAATTTTCTTGAAATCTGACTTTTTCAGGAAAAAAATTGGGGCTCTCGCCCGTTACAAAATTGAAAAATTCAATTTTTCTAGCGATATTTCTGATTTGAATAGAAAATTATCGCGTTATAAAGATGATATACCCCATGTAGGATTTGCTCATGTTCGCCAACACGGTCATTCATTGCGCTTATGTTTGCAAGCCAAAGTGGATATGCCAAGATTGGGCTGAACCTTGGGCTTGAGTCCATAAACCGACAGATGATATGTCGAGATTGGCCTGACCCTTGACTCAAACTTCAGTTACCGACATTGGTTCGAAAATTGAAGACAATTTTAAGATTTTTCATTTTAAGTGGCTTTGCGGTCATAGAGAGGGCGCGTTCGTTTATGAAATCATCTGTTCCGATGGGGGGACAGGTCCCAAATAAACTTTAAAGAATATTCTTCCCACCCCTCCAGCTAAATTCCGAGACTCAAATTATCGCGTGGTATGATGGAATTTATTGAATAATTCCATGATCCTTAAATCTTAATGCAAATCATGAATTCAGAATGAATGAAATATTAACAATAGAGACGAACAGTGGCTCGTTCGGTAGAGTGTCGGATTGCCAACTCAAAGCTCCGAGTTCAAATCCTAATCTCTGCCGAATGATACAAACACCACTGGAAAAATTATTTATAAGTGCTTTGTCCGCAGACACACCATTGCCCTTTGTCACTGATTGGCATAGTCTTGGTGTAAAGATGGCGACGTTAAATAGATATAAAAAGAAAAATATTAACAATCTCCCAGACTTACAAATTGTCAACGGAAGACTGAAAAATTGTCAAAGAATCAAAGTTTCAGCAAAAACAGGGAATGCGCGAGCAAGGTTTGAACTCCCAACCTTTAGATTACATGTCTGATGCTCTACAAATTGGGCCATTGCGAGTTCCACTATTATTCATTCTATTTATCCCACCGGAAATTTCCTCAACTTGTCAATGGAATCATCAAGGAAAATCCATTTCAATTCGCGGATCAGAATATCCATTTTATCCCACTTTTTCCTAATCTATTATGAACACTGAAAGAGGAAAAAAATTAATCATGTAATCATTGATTTCCCCCAGCTGGTATGCGTGCATGGCCGAACTTCCAATGAAGGAAGCAATGCTGCACATATTTACTCGAAAATATGGTTCCAATAGTACAAACGAAGCTGTGAGTTCAACCACTATGAAACATGAACTTTCTGCATGCAGTTTTAATGAATTTTCTAATTTTTCAGGTTCTCAAAATGATGAGTCATTTGAAAAAAAACCTTTGAGCTTCAAATAACAAATGCAAATATTTCAAATAATGAAATTGAATCGATGAAAAGAAAACTCAATGGAATGGAATTTTTTCGTGACTATCCAGACTGGGTAAAGAATGAAACTGCCCTCATCAAATATTATGAAGGCGTACGTAGAGTTATGAATTTCTTTCAATGAATTTAATATTGATACGTCATTTCATTAAATAATTGAAACTTATTTGTGTATAGTTGACAATTAGTAACGACTACCTTGGAAACATTCTCAACTACAAGAAATTTACGAAAAGAAGCCATTTACGCCATTGTGTAGGATCCATACCAACTAAAGAGTGAGAATAATTTAAAGTCAAATTCAGTAGTGAAGAGGTCGAAGAGGGTGAGTAAATTTTTTTCCAACAATTTTCTCAGAATTTCCCAGAAACTCATGATGATACGCTTTTTTTGCCCAAATCTTTTCTGTAGCTCGTAAATCCAGGAGTTTGGTCTCTGGTTTATCCAACCAAAATTGACCGGCTGCTTGGATTTCACTCTCTTCTTTTCGAACACATAAATCAATGGGGAATATTCTCACCTTGCATTGAAGATCGGTTCCAGGTCGTTATAGCAAATAAAACCGGAGATATCCTGGAGAATGTCTGCTCTCCCCTCTGGTCATCCCGAGGAAACTGGAGATTTCAAAAAATACGAAATATAAATTCTGATACATGTAATACTCAGCAAACTTCCTCAGACTTTCAATGGAATAATTAAAAAAATTCTATCTAAGCCATTCCATCAGAATCCCTATTTTATCCCAATTTTACCCAATAATATCTTGCAGATGGGCCGACAATCCATTCTTCCCGAATGCTGCGTATAATGTTCGGAAGAATTCGATAAGTACGCCGATCAAATTTTATTTCCAAAAATAGTATATTTCGTACCTAGGCCGAAAAAAAGTCAAATGCGCAAAGAATTTGCTTCCCGAGCGAAGCGAGGGTAGCAAATGCTTTTCGCAGTTGACTTTTTCACGGCCGAGGTGCAAATACTATTTTTTATACCGAGGACACGGAGAAACGACGTTTCTAACCGAGCGAAGTGAGGTTAGAAAGTCGTTTTTTCGTGTCCTAGGTATGAAAATTATTATACAAAGGAATAATAAATTTATTAGATTTTTCCTTGGACTGACAACCACTCTCGTACAGTCTCCTCTGTTTAGTCCCAAAGTCCCCAAGTAAGTAATGAAGAAAAGAATACTAATGTCTACGATTGACAAAAAATCATGCATTGAAGAGATAAAACAGGAAAAACGGTTTTCTGGACGGTTGTTTTCCGATGAATATCTCGGAAACTGAATGAGATAAGACGAATTTGTTCTACTTCCTTTTCCGTAGCTCTTAAAATTTTTCACGAAAAAAGATTAGAACTAGGATCACCTCATCTTCCTTAGTTTCTGAGATATGCATAAAAAAATGAGTGACGAAAAAACCAATTTTTCCCGTTTTCCCTTTTCACTACTGAATTCATTCCACAGCTACATCAATTATTGAATCGTGGGCTGCATCATTGCTCATGAAATGGGCCATGCTTATCAAGGTCCTGGTAAGTTTGGATAAAGTCCGATGAGTTTTCAAATTCAAGTTTTCAAAACGAAATATTATGTTCCAGAACCGGCAAATGCTGCATCTAGAACTAACGGGACACTGTTAGAGGACGTCGAGAAACGTTTCCGCGAACGTCTACAAGGTTTCATAAATTTTTTCGACGAGTTCTACAAAGCAAATAATATAACGATGGATTTGTCTCTATTGAGAATAGCTACAAGTCTTAATCTTACAGTGGGATGGTTAACAGGAGCAGAAAATATGGCTGACGCGATTGGAATAAAAGCTGCATTACACGCTTACAAAGGAATGAAAAACGAGGAATTACCTAATGGAGAAATGAAAATTCCTAGATTTCTAGACTACGATGATGATCGAATGTTTTTCATATCGTGTGCCCAGGTTTGTACAAAAATTAATTTATCTATAATACCTTCATTTTTGATCGAAGAATATGAAAATGCACTTGTGATTAATTGTATGAAAATATTTAGTCTGATGATAATTTTTAAAGTTACAAATATTCACTTTTCACAGCAACACTGTGAAAACCCAAAGACAACTTCTATACAGCTAGAGGAAAATAATAATGGTGATTCGCATCCTCCGAATTATTTAAGGGGAAATGCCCTACTGTCCAATACTCTTGCTTTTGCTGATACTTTTGAGTGCAAAAAGGGTACACCAATGAATCCGATAAATCAAATCGATCTGTGGAATGGTCTAGTTGGTCAGACTGATTCGACTAAGATGAATCCATAAATGAGATACCAGTGAAGAGGTAACACACGACAAAATGGAATCATCTTGATGATTATTATCAACGGAATATCTCAGAAATTAATGGAAATAGACTATTTTTAACCTAATCTTTTTTTGTAGAGATAACTTTCTGAGATATTCTTGGACTTATGCTGTTTTATCTCACTTCTACTAAATTTTAAGTAATATTCTTCAAATCCTAATATTAACTATAATTATCAAATTTATCAAATTTATCAATATCACCAACTGCTTACGATTATATATTAATGGAATATAAACGAAGTATCGTTATGAAATGTAATGAGAATTTCTGCAATAAAATAAAAGAACTTAAGGTTCCAGTACATTTTACCTCATTTTACTCATTTGTTTCTGAACCACCAGTGTTATTAAGTCAACTCGCAATCCAATCATCTATTCTTTATAATTTTTTCATTTTTCGATATCATTTCACTCTTCCATTCATTCATTTCATTACAATGGAAGAATTCATTGTCGCTTCCAATTTTTCCCTCCTCAGTGGCTTTTTCTCATTCAGATATCGCATACTCCAACGTTCCTTCATTTTTTCAAAACTGAGATGATCAACAAGTCTTTCTAAATTTTCTTCACATAATTTTGGTTTACAGAGAACTCTTTACACTATAAATTTAACAATTCAGCCTTTTTGATACCATGTTGATAGTTCATTTACTTTTTTTCCTTTCCACAATTTTAGTAATTTTTTTTTCATTTCATTTCAATGGAGTAAATTTCAACGTAATTTTTTTAAGAACATATACTCCAAAGCTTTTAGTACTTTTAAAAATTTTCTTTTCTAGTTAGTAAAGCGCTACCTTTCTTCAGTATCTCGGGTGCACGATGAATTTCTCATGCGATCCATCTCGCCTGTTTCTTTATATTTTTTTTTCCTCTCATTTTTACTTGAGAGAAAGAGTGAGTGAGATGAAAGAGAAAAGAGCTCTTCGAACAAGTTCGACGTTTTGTAGTTGGCTTGGAAGTACAGTAGTGAGAGAGAAGAGGAATACTCTTTTCTCGTCTCTTTGGCCGAGAGGCAGAGAGTACTTTCCTCCTGATGAAAGATGAAGAAGAAAAAAATTCTTTGAGATAAGATAAAGTCAGTAGTGAAAAGGTGAAATAGGACAAATAGTTTTTTATTATTTGTTTTTTGAGAATAACTCGGAAATTAAGCGAGATAGGGCGATTTTGCCTCAATAAACTTTAGTAGCTCTTGAAATTCAGTTACACGCCTAAACAGCACAACGTCATTTGAACACGAAAATTCATATAAAAACTAACCCGAATGAAAAGCCAATGTAGGATCTGTAATATAATTCAAAATATACGGTAAATTGGATCAAATTATGAGATGTCATACATGGAGCCATACACATCATTTTGCCCATATATTATATGATTTTATCATTCACAACATATATATCTGTAACATTTATAGGTGGATTCATTTCCATATTAATGATTAATATTTCTCAGTTTCGTGGGAAATTGGAAGGTGGTAAATAACAATACTAAATGATTGTCAATTTGCGACGTTTCGTTTAATATTTAAGCTTCCTCAGGCTCTTGACGTTTTTAGAATTCAGTCATATCAATCCTAAATAAATTCATGGTGAGTACCAATGATACTGCACAATTATTCAAAAACAGTCAATACACAAAGAATTACAAGTTTACTCTTGGCAAAACGAAGCGAAACGTTGCAAATTGACAATCATTTAGTATTGTTATTTACCACCTTCCAATTTCCCATGAAACTGAGAAATATTATCTGTAATATATTTGTTTAATATACTAATATATACGTATTGCTCATGATATTCCATACTATAATGTAAATGATACGGTAAGATATATGAATCAAACATATAGCGAACATATACTGATAAATACATCGATTTCTATTTGATTACAAATATATGATGTGTTTATATAGCTACATACATGATGTAAATTCATAGATATCTTTAGTAGTACTATATGCTTACAACTATTGAAAATTAAAGAAGTGTGATTGGTTTTCACTCCATTGTATGATATTACGAATGAGAAAATACCATATTGTGTATAGTCGTCAACCAAGATTTGAGAACGATTCAAAGCATACTCCATCTAATTTGTTCCTTAGCTTGAGTTGACGAGTGTATATAAATTTTGATATGTGACACATATATTTTGATATATTTTTATTGAATTAATATATATGATGAGAGCATATATTGTTCTATATTCATAACATTACCGCCTTAATTTTGCCGCCATATATGTTCAGTTATTTACCAAGTATTTTTTATATTTAACTGGTAGTATATGATTATTCCATACGAGAATGCAATAAATGTCAAAAGTGCCCATTTCTCAAATTATTACGTTCAAAATTAATATATGAATAAATGACATTAAAAATATTCGATAGACGAAAAGAAAGCTCGCTCAAAATGTTTATTATTTTCATTCTTATCAAAAATATCACTCATTACTAAATCAATATATTGATTATGGAAGAATTCGGAGTCAAAAGTAGAAAGAAATATGGAGACTATGATATAAGGCTTCAGAAAGTTGATAACAACTTCAACATCGAGAGTGATGTACTTGATTATTTCTGTGGAATAGCACATAATATCCGAGTATTATCATTAATATGAAAAAATGATGGTAAAAATTATAAAATGAGCCAAGTGCTGAATTATTTGTAGTTCAAATATAATGAATTAAAATCAAATGTAATGAAATTGATAAATGTTGAAATAAACCAATGTTGACTTTATGTGATGAAATTGATTATGTAGGGAATGACGTTGTACTGTTTAGACGTGCAAAAGAAGATTACAAAAAAATGGGCGTATCTCCATTAGTTTCCAAGATATTCAGCCTAAAAATTCGAGTATTTTCCTTATTTTCAACCTCGACTTTTTAAAATCATTCTAAAATCATTTAGGCATTCTTAGAATCTCCAATTTTTATCCCCTCAATTAGCAAAAAATAATTGCGCTCTTTCTCCCCAAATGAATTAGCCCCAAACTGTTGTAGATTAATGAAGGGTTGAAACCGAAAAGGGCTCATAACGGCAACAAAAAAAAACGTGAAAAAGCCACATCACAATTCAAATTCTTCTTTCAACTTTTCAGAAATCTTTATCTTCCCTTCGTCCAATTTTTCTCCTTTTTCCAACGTGTGTATACATGTACACCACTCAGTGGTCTCAGCTCTCAGGTTAATGCGGTTAGGTAAAATATTTTTTAAAAATAATTTTTCACTCCAGAGATGTACAGAAAACACGATGAAAAACATCAGTAACTCTTAGCTACATTTACCAAGAAAATGAGAGGGAAAAAAAAGGGGGGAAAAAAAAGAATAAAAAAATATTACTAGAGGTAAACGAAGTCAGTGATGTTTTTTCTTCTCTTTTTCACAGGATTTTTTTGCTGCTTACCTTCGACCTCTTGCCTATTTTTCATTTTCTTTTTTCAGATAAATAAATTGCCGATAGACGGACGCAGTCTATTTCTCAACTCAACACGTACACGATTATGTGCATGTGTATTATGTACTTTTAAAACGGATGTATGGGAAATTTTGGTTGATGTGTTGGTACGATTGCTAGGGTACGGAAGTGGCAACCTACTCGTCCATGGTCGAGCGCTTTTAACGAGCCACAGAGAAGAGGGGAATGAGGCACAGGTGGAAGGGGAGAGGGGGAAATTGGGATGATATGAGGAAAATCTTGGGGACTTGAATTTTCGAGAGGATATGGGAATTAATCGGGTGGACAATATTCATTTCCTCAATTTTTTGGGATTTTAAGATATTGTGAAAATTGGGAAAATGATTGGATGGTCAGGATCTTGGAAAGTGTTGGAATTAGGGGGAAAATGTCAAGAGACGTTTTTTTGTAGGGAATTTCGAGAGTCACAAAAAGGTCTTTTGAGTTTTATTTTGATAAAGCTAGTTACTTAAAAGATTTTCATAAAATAAGATAGAAAATTTGGCTGGCTCTAAACTTTGGAAAATTTTTGGAATACCCCGAATTGGGGGAAAAACCTGATTTTTTATAAGTCATTGTGGAGATAGGGAACTTGCTGGCGTTCAATTCAGAAAAATTCCGAAGAATACAGGAAAGTTTTGAAAAATCCCAAATTGAAAATAATCCTGATTTTTAAGAAATCAGGTGGGCAAAAGAAAGTTACCGGAGTTCAATTTGGGAAAATTCAAGAAAATTATGGACAATTCTGAGAAATATCAACTTTGAAACCAACCTGTCTTTTTTTAAACTATGGGACAAAGGAGGTTGCCGGAGTTCAGTTCAGGAAAATTCGGAAAAATTGTTGAAAATCCTGGAAAATTCAAGTAAATGCAGGAAAATCTCGGAAAAGCCCAAGTGAGGAGGAAGAACTGATTTTTCAGAAATCATGTAGTCAAAGGAAGGTTGCCAGAGTTTAATTTAGGAAAATGCTGGGAAATCCCGTAAAATCCCAAATAGGAAAAAGAATGATCTTTCAGAAATCATACGGGCAAAGAAAAGCCGGACCCCAATTTGGAAAAATTATGAAAAATCGTAAAAAAATCCCGGAAAATCTCAAGTTGGAAAACAAATGATTTTCCAGAAATCATGCGGGCCAAGGAAGGTCTTCAATTTGGAAAATTGCTTAAAATCCTAGAAAATCTCTAAATTGTAAAAAATTGATATTTCGAAATCATATAGGCCGAGGAAGGTTCTCGGAGTTCAATTTGGAAAAACTCGGAAAATTCAGGAAAATCTCGGAAAATCCCAAATTGAAAGAAGGAAACCTTGATTTTCCAGAAATCATGTGATTAAAGGAAGTTGGTAGGCCCTCAATCCGTAATTTTTTTGGAAAATCCGCGTAAATCCTCGAAAATTTCTAGAAATGATCTAAGTCAAGTAAAAAAATTGAAAAAGATCCTAAAAAAAAATTGAATCATCAAAAAATAATAATGAATTTCTCAAAACCACATTCCATCAACTCCAAATACATTTTTCATCACTTGTTAATTCAATATATAATTTTCAATATTTCCATTTACTAAAAGTTTTCAGTTTTGGAGCGAGAAGCGAACGGATCCCGTGAAAATGGAGTGGGAAATTCAGAGGCTCTGTATATACGCATGTTTCACCATCCGGAAGCTATGAATATATTATTTCCACTGGACAAATTTTGCAATGGCCAGTACAGACGCCAAAATGTTGGACTAAAGGGGAATATATACATGATAACATCGATCACATTGGTTTGTGTATGGCGCATCCCTTTGGGCAATTTTCATGCGTCAGAATTGTCGAACGTGCGCGCATTTTCACGTGTATTCATTCGCGCATGGATTTTATGATTAAACTATTATACTACTGGATTTACGGGAAATTTTGCCATTCCCATTCCCTCGACTCTTTCCAACGACAAAACAGGCACTATAATTTATATCAACAGAAAATTATTAATTGCCTTCAAACGAGACACGAATATGAACAATGTAATTACATTAATGTGAATTTACAAACGAATTTTGCCGAATTGCTTCTCGGTGTTTCGTAATAATTGGGTCAATTTGGACTATTTTTTTGGGTGGAAATAATTGGAATTTTTTTTTTTTTATAGTGAATTGGATTTGTTTGGTTTTGAAGGATATCCCGGGGAGAAAAGGAGATAGAGGAATTTTGAAAATCACCTTCTTTTGTAGAAAATTTTAAGAGCTAGAAGAAAGGTTGTGACGAAGGTGCTATCTATATTGAGCTATCTCGCTTAACTTCCGAGTTATTGAATGAAAAAGATCATAATTTTTCAAGATCATTTTTTTCAATATTTGCGAGATAGCGTAATATTGCCCTAATATTTTTTCATAGCTCTCAAAATTTCATACAAAAAAGGTCTCCACTAAAATTTCGCTATCACTCTTCTTTTCCGAAATCTTCTCAAAAAAAAAAATTCACCTCTCCACTACTAAATAATTTCCTCCCTCTCCACCCTTCAATGAAGTCATTTTCGCGACAATCCAATCAAAAAAAAACCCAGAAGATCAATTGCACTCCAAAAACACTTCGTTTCCAATTTTATCCTCTGATTTTATTCGTTCTACCAGCGTGTGGTAAAAAATTTGAAACGAGAATTCACAGTGGGTGTCCATTTCTATCATTCAAACGGAAAATGTGATCTCGAATTGCCGTGATTTTCAGCTCGATGAGTCGCAAAGCCTCACCATTGTCCAAATCTGTCGATCCACGTCTCCCATCAGTTAGCATTAAAAAAAATAAATTAGATGAAGGTGGAGTAAAATAGACACATGAAGTAAAACGGACACGTGTTAGTTTTGGTATTTTATACTATGAAAATTACTTGAAATCGATAGAAATATTGGAGATAGGTTTTTTCTGATGATTCCGTTGGAAAGCTGAAGAAATTTCCCATGAAAATCATATGTCAGAAGTAATTTTTTTGAAGTTTTTCAAAAATGCAATTTTTTCCTCAAAATTTGAAGATGAAACATTTTCTGTTTTTCAAAAATTTCAGTTTTTTGGGAATATCTCTGGTTCTATTGGTCGCAGTGACCTGGAATTGATCTTAAATGGAAGGTGAGCTCATTTCCCATCGATTTATGGGGTGAGAAAATAATTATCAATTTTTCAAGTATTTATAGGGCAAAAACTGATTTTCAAAAAATGGCATAGAAGTATTTGAAAAACTGATTCAAAAAAAAATTGAACCGCATTAATCCATGAGGTATGAGCTCAGCTCTCATATGAGATCACCTCTAGGTCACTACAACCAACAAAACTGGAGGCATCGGCGAAAAAATAAATTTTTTCGATTTTCAAAAGAGGAAAATTTAAAAAAAATTGAAAAAAAATAATTTTGCCACATGTTTTCCTCCTAAAATTTTTTCAGCTTCCCAATAGAATCATCAGAAAATCTCTATCTTGAATCGTTCAATTGGAATGTCCATTTTAGACCCACCATCCCTTAAAAAGCCCTGAAAAAGAATTCCTAAAAATTATTTTCTCTAAAAAAATTGAAAAAATTGGAGAATTGAAAAAAAAACGGGAAATTGAGATAGAAAATAAATTATGAAATAGATGAGAGAACAGGGCGAAATATCCACACTCCTGTACATTGTTTGTGGCTTGGAATCAATAAAAGCATAGCTTTAGGCTACGCTCTCTGGTTACCATGACAACGAGTGAGCTGTTTCCCTCTCCTGTGCTTTCAGAGTATCTGCCCTCTCTTCATCCCCTTTCGTTTTTCGCCCTCATCCCTCGCAGTAACTTGGGACGTATCTATATCTCTCCCACCCACTAATCCACCCTCTACCACAATTTTTGAGGTCCTCTTTTGCCCCTCAAAAGTTCCTCGGAATGATGAATAAAAGTAAATACATAATAAATAATGATTTTTCCAGAAATTTGAGAAAAAAAAAATTCAAGAAAGATTATCAAAAATTGAGGGCAAAAAAAGGAAAATTTGTTCATTTTTAAGTATTTTAGAAAGAGAGGCAGTTAGGAGAACCTTTGTCTAGAGCTTTTTGTGGAGAATTTAGAGGGCTACAAAAAAGGTTTCTATGGAAATTTTGCTGTCTCGCTTAGTTTTCGAGATATTTCTAAAAAAAGATTGAAAAAAATGAATTTCTGTTTTTATGATCTTCTTCATTGAATATCTCGGGAACTAAGCGAGATCGTGCAATTTTAGTCATCACTTTGTTTATAGCTCTTATTTTCCTCTACAAATAAACATTGATGCGAAATTGCGCTATCTCACTTAGTTTCGGAGATATTTATTAAAAAAGATAATGAAACCCGAAAAATTCAATCTTTTAAAAAAAAATTGAAAATATTTTGGAAAGTAAGCGCAAAAGTACAGTTTTCAGTGATACAATTCTTGTCGCTCTTTTTCTCTTCTACAAAAGGGGTCTTAAAAAAAATTGCACTATACCGCTTAGTTTCCAAAATATAAAAAAAAATCATAATAAAAACTGGAAAATTCTATTTTTTTTCAATCTTTTTTAAGAGTATCTCGGAAACTAAGCGAGATAGCGCAATTTTGTAGGAATCTTTTTTTATAGCTCTCAAAATTTTCTACAAAAAAGGGCTGGAACAAAGTTTCCCTATCTCGCATAGTTTCCGAGATGTTATACCAAGAAAAATCCAAAAATCCTGATGATCAATTTTCCAATCATTTTAACTCCAGAAAAATTCCGAATTAATTTCCCTAAAAAAAGTCCACAAAGTTCAAAATTAATAGATCCGTTGAAAATAGCGCAGGAATGCGTTCACGCAGGTCTCCCCAAAAACGTCGATAATCATTCGCGCGTGCGAGAACACAGCAGCGAAATTTTTGGTGTGCGTTTGAGATAGCAGCACGCGACAGAATATTTGGGAGATAAAAAATAATAATTGTACACAGAGCCCTGAAAGGTGTACGAACACCTGTAAAACCGTGGAGTGAGCAACAGCGTGAAATCACGGACACATAGAGAGAGAGAGAGAGAGAGAGAGAGAGAGGGAGAGGGAAGGGGAGGATTCATCTCGAACGAAGGTAATTTTTTGTGTTTCCAAAAGTCGAGAAAAGATCAAAGTGTGTATCTGAAGAAATGAATTAAGGTAGCATCCCAACGTACGGTCGATAAAACAGGAAAAAATGAGGCTTTGTAGGTTAGTTTCCAATTAATTGTTGATAATTCGGGGAAATGTGCTCTAATTTACCCGGAAAGGTGATTAAACTATTCAAAAGTCATATCTTCAGCTTGTGAATATAATTTTTTTTCCTCGAATTTTCTTTTCACTTGCATGCATGAGATAGAGAGAGAGGCAAATAGTTACGACTACCTTCTAATTAATATTTCTCATTAACTATACGGTGAATTGAATATTTTTTTCTTCTATTCTTCAGTTAAAATGCTGTTTTCTTCGACAATTGTTTTTAAATAATGGGTCAACCCTGTGGTTTTTTTGTAATTTCGTTATTTCTGTCCGATTTAGGGTGTTTCATCCCCACCACCGGTATTTTCAATAACTTTGATAATTCATATCTCATAAACTAGAGGGACAAAAATTATGAAAAAATTCAGAAAAATGTAAAAAAATATAATCTTTGATACGACATCAAAATAAATGAGGGGTTAACTATACTCGATTTCGCTGGGATACTACCTTAAAATTAGAGATGATAGGCGCTCCCGGGTGATTTGCAGTAGGGACTAGTGGGGAATGGAAAAAAAAATAATGAAAAAATAGCGGGAGACTGCGATGGAGGCGCAGATAGTCACGCACACAAGATCAAGGCGGGTTATTTAAAATTCATTTCTACTTGCAAAGTTGTATCGCGTTACATTTAAATGCTCATTTAGAATTTAAAAGAAAAAAATAGGGGTAATCAGAGATTCAATCGATCTCGGATTACGATCGAGATAAGGGTATCAAATTGTTATCTATTCAGTAAAAAATTTCAGTCTTGAAGAGAACAGTTGATTTTTTTTCGAGGTAATTCTATAATTTTCTTTTTTAATTCATGAATTTTTGAAAATAGGTTCAATTTTTTAGTCATTTACTCTTTGAGAATATCCCGAAAACTGAGCGAGATAGTAGGAATTTGGACGGATCCTTATTTGTAGAGGAAAATGAGAGCTACAAAAAAGGTAACAACAAGAATTGCACTATCTCTCTTAGTTTCCGAGATATTCTACTTGAAATCCTCGTGAAGCTCCATAAACTTCTCTCATTCCCCCCTCTGCCCCCTAAAAAAAAAATAATAATCTTCGAAAAAAAAAAGAAATATAAAACATCAACATTGGACGAGAATAGTATTTTTTTCCACATTTTTCCCGTATTTTTAACCGCGAAATTTCTACTTTTTTCAAATTTTTTTCTTCAATTTCGTGAAAATAATAATAATAATATTGAAAAAGATATATAAATATAAAATAATAACATTCCATGTTAACAATAATATTTTCCTCATTTTTCCCATATTTTCAACCGCAAAAATTAAAAAATCTGCAGAAATCCATTATTAAAAAAAAAAAAATTCCTTCAATTTTGTGAAAAAAATATTACTTTTCAGTTTATTCTGACCAGTGTAAGACGAGACAGGTACACATATGTCCATCCCATTTGTTCCTTTCTCGTTCACCCACTTTTTCTGTCAATCTTTTCACTGAATAGACCAAATGATATAAATTATTTATGGATTTCGACACCCCGAAGGGCTGGGAAAGGGAGTGTTGGCTCTTCTGCCTCTCTGTTTCGCACCCATAAGGATTGTATTCGTGTACCAAGGGTAATACGAAGTGCGTGCCACAGGGGTCTACTTGCATCCTCTCTCTATGTGTGAGAGAGGGGGGGTTTTAACCCCCTCTCAACTACTCGCACTTTTTTTTTTTCGCGTTTCAACATATGCATCCGATGGTGAAGGGAAGGCATTCACTTCATTCCTAAAGCCCCATTGAATTTTCTACCTAAGTATACACTTAAATCTTCTGTATTCCCTCATCGAAAGGGCTTACATGTGTACGCTAACACCTACTCATTTGCCAGTGTGTTTGCTCTTCACTTTTAATGGACAAATTATTCGTACACGAGTCAAAACATGTCAATAAAAGTATTTTTCAATGAAAATTTAAATTTAATTCATGGAAAAATATCGTCGATCTAGAAACAAAAGGGCGTAAGCACCAAAAGAAACCCACTTTTCAAAAGGAAAAGGGCGTATGTTCAAAATGCCTCTGAAAACATTTCTTTATGCTCCAATGATGCAAAAAAAATGAATTCAAAATTTGAGTAACAAAAGAGCGTAATTGCCAATGCTAGCGGGAATAGGGCGTATGTGCAACATATACACGTTTTTGTTATTATTATTTTTTTCTTTTGCTTCATCTCCCTGACCTATTTAATACCAAAAAGGGCGTATCTTTGAACCATACGCCCTTCTGTTATTAATAATGATGGTAAATTTTTGAAATGTTATGAGGATTAATAACAGTGAAAGGGCATATTTTCAGTTCATATGCCCTTTTGTTATTATGATTTCCACACGAGGAGTTTATAATTAAGAAAAATAATTAGAAACGAATGGGTGTATGTGCGAAACATACGCCCTTTTATTATCATCACGATGTGCAAATCTAAGATATATTTTGAAACAAACGGGCGTATGTGAGGGAGATACGACCCTTTTATATTAATAATTGGACATACGCCTATTTGTTATTTGAAAACAAAAATGCTCCAAATGATTGGAAAAGTCGAGAACAGTCGATTTAGCAAGAACAATAAAAATTACGCCTTTTCGTTATCAAAAGAATTTGACAAATGGCACTTACGGCCTTTTGTTTATAGATCGACGATATGTATATTCTTGAGTTATTTTGTGAATAATTTTTAGGCGAGTGGATTTAGAGAAAAATGTGAAGAAACATTTTTTATAAAATTTTTTTAGAGTTACAAAAAAGGATCAGGGTAAAATCGCTCTATCTCGCTTATTTTCAGAGATCTTCTATAAAAAAATATCATAAAAACTGTAAAATTCTATTTTTTTCCATCTTTTCTTCGAAATATCTCGGAACCTCAATGAGATAGCGCAATATTACCCGAATCCTTTTTTGTAGCCCTCAAAATTCTCTACAGAACAGGTTTCAGCCAAACTCGCTCTATCTCGCTTGGTTTCCGAGATATTCAAAAAAAGAAAGTGTTAAAAATACTCCATTCATCATTTTCACTTCTCCACTCTCGAATTCGCCAATAAAGTGAATAAAACTAATATCAGTAGCTCATAAAAATTGAAACATTGTTTACAATTCACTGAAAACATCCCTCGAGACAGAGTGACAAGTATTTCTCTATGAATGCACGAGTACCCCCTGATTTCTCCCCCCCCCCCCCCCCTCCTTTCTTTCTCCTTTTCCTCGTGAGTCCTTGGCATATCGCTGGACCCCCCCGGATGGCCTACCAATCTAAATCAATGGGCTTGTGGGTAATCGCATAATAATTACCATCGGACCCCCTCAATCGGCCCATCTGTCGATGGCCGGGGGGCGTTCTGATGCAGCCCCCCCCCCCCCCCTTCATCTTCACCCTCTGGAGTACTTTTAGCACGAAATCAGACTCCAGCAGGTCCCATTGTGAATATTTTCTCTCGAGTGAATAAAAATGAATTAATCATGATTTTATGTTATTTAATTAATAGGAGATAATATGAGAATGAAAATATTTGGATTTTTTTACAATTCGAAATTTTCTTGAGTGAATATTTTGGAAAGTAAGGGAGATAGAGCAATTTTGCACGAATCCTTTTTGGTAGCTCTTGATATTCTGTACAAAAAAAAAGTGTCTACGAAAATTTCGCTTAGCTTCTGAAGATATTTTCAAAAAAAAGGACTGACGAAATTTATTCAATTAATAGGAAGAAAAATGGGAATGAAACTATTTGGATTAATTTTCATTGGGACATGTCTACAAGTGACTGTTGGATTCAGAGGGCCTCATCATCCGAAGAGCTCTATCTCACATCATCATTACACTCCCCAGAGAAATGTCAAACTCACACAGGACGCACAACTGTTGCATGATACTGCGTAAGTTCATTTTAATACATAATTGAGAGATATTAAGGTAGTATCGCAGTTTACTCGAGTACGGTTAAACCCTTATTTTTTTAATGCCATATCAAAGATGATATTTTCTTACATTTTTCAGATTTTTATCATAATTTTTGACCGTGTAGTTTATGAGATATGAATTGTCAAAGTTACTGAAGATAGCGGTGGTGGGAATGAAACGCCCTAAATCGGACGAAAATAACGAAATTACTAGAAAACCACAGGGTTGACCCATTATTTAAAAACCATTGGCGAAGAGAACAGCATTTTAACTAAATAATAGAAGAAAAAAATATTCAATTCACCGAATAGTTATTGAGAAATTTTAATTAGAAGGCAGTCGTAACTATTTGCCTCTCTCTCTATCTCATGCATGTGATAGGAGATTAATAATGTAAAAAAAATTGGAGAAACAAAAAAAAATTATATTCACAAGCTGAAGATATGGCTTTCGAAAAGTTTAATCACTTTTTCGGGTAAATTGAAGCACGTTTTCTCGAATTATCAACAATTAATTGGAAACTAATCTCTAAAACCTCATTTTCTCTGTTTTATCGACCGTACTCTAGGATACTACCTTAAGGGAAATGGTACTGAAAAAAATCATAAAATCATGAAATGATTGATAATATCTCGAAAACTATTGAGTTTAGAGGAAAATGTCAAGAAACCGTTTTTGTAGCTTTTGAAATTCTTTACAAAGGAGATCCGACATTTTTCAATAAACTCACTAAATTTGAAATTATTTGCAAAAGAAGATACACAATTTTTTTTTCTTTTTTCCTGCTGTTCATTATTTTTTTATATTTATCAGGCATTTGATGGAAGACATGGGAGACATTGTCAATGAAATTGACATCTCCAAGATGACGGATCAACAATTGGATTTCTACTATTTCCAGTCAGTGATAATTCTTTTTTTTATTAACTCATGAATTAATTGGAGAAAGTGGGGGAAAAAGGGGATTCTAATGATCTGATGAGAGATGGATTTTTTTTTATGATTCCATTGAAAAGCTGAGGAAATTTGCGGTGGGAACCATGTGTCAGAATTAATTTTTTGCCATTTTACTCGTCTATTTTTCACAAATATCACTTTTTTCGGGACCTCTCCATTTTTATTGGTCGTAGTGTGAAAAATCTGAATGGAAATTGAAAGGTGAGACGTAAAAATTCAGAGGTGAAAAGTGAGATCATGAACCATCAATTCATGGAATTTTAACACAAAAAAGTATCAATTTTTGAATTACTTGTAGTCTATTTTGTAAAAATTATTTTTTTTTACCGTTACTATCTCAAAAATTGATGAAAATTAATTGAAAACCCTATAAATTGATGGCAAATGATTTAACCTTCCACTTCCAATTCGAATTTGGACGATATGACCATGAGAATCAGAGATCATCCTCACAAACTAAAAAGTTTCACAAATGGAAGGAGTTTGACCCCCAATTCTTCTCCACAATCCTCGAAATTCCAAAAAATCTCCAAAAATCAATCGCAACACATGTTTTTTACTGAAAATTTCCTCAGCTTCCCAATGGGATCATCAAAAAAATGCCATCTCCTGCCAGTTCTTCAAATTCCCCATTTTACCCCACATCCCACATAGAATTTTTTTAAAATCTAGAAATAATTAAATGAATTGGGAAAAGTGGAGTAAAATGGAGATTCTGATAAAATTCCTCAAGGCAGATCTTCTCCAACGATTCCATCGGAAAACTGAGGAGATTTCCGCGAAAAATCTGCATCATGATTAATTTTTCAAAATTTTGAAAAATCCAAATTTCTTGGGTTTAATTCAAATTTCCGAAAAATCCCCCCAAAAAAATTCCAATACATGTTTTCCATCTCAAATTCTCTCAGATTTTCAATGGAATCATCAGAAAAATCCTATCTCAAATGTTTCTTCTAATTCCTCTCAATTTCCATAGTATAAAATATAAAAACTAAATTATCTCCAATAAAATTCAATTCCCCATCTAAATTTCTTCTTTGAATCTCATCAGAGCTCATGATATGGATAACAACACAAAGCTCGATGGCCTAGAAATGCTCCACGCAATTCAACACTCTTTTCACAACGACGACGATGATCACGACTTGGAAAACGAAACAGAAAGTCAAATTTCATTGATTGTTGGTAAAGAAAATATTTTAATTTCAATTAAAATAACTTAAAATAGAAATAACACTTTCTAAATCGTAAAATAATAATGAAACTAATTTTTTCTCATTTTTCCCTGAGTAGAACTCATTGACAGAGTTCTTGAAGAGGATGACCTTGATAAAGACGGTTATTTGGGATACGTTGAGTACGTTTTGGCTAGACAAAAAAGTGGAATTAATATGGACAAGACTCGAAGAGACTCGAAATTAGAGATATGAAAATAAATGTATTTTTTTAGATTTTTAATCTATTAATTGAGAGTGTCAATGGCTAAATGTTTTTTTTTTTTCTAAATAAAAATACTTGTGGAAAAATTATTGTAAATCAACAGCTTTGTCGCTTTTTCATTGACACTTTCCTCAATTCCAATAAAATCTTTGTTTTTCGAGTAAAAATGTAAAGGAAGAAAAAGTACTTCTTTTTAAATCTTTGTCCAATCTTTTGATGGATAATCTGAAATTATGAAATTAACGAAAAAAAAACAAATGATTTTACTTAACGATAATGTTTCATTAATTCACTCTTATCTTTTTCAGTTTAGTGAATGTTTTATGTTCTAATCTATTATTGGTAGTGGTACGTCAGTCACCACAATGCACTTCTCCCAGAGATCTCTCGCAATTTGTACCTGAAAAACAAATTAATTTACTTTTTTTCTCCAAGCAGAAAATTAATTTTTTAGAATATCTCGGAAATTAAAGGCGAAGCTTCAGATTTAGGAAAATTTGACTTTATCTGCCTTAGTTACTGAGATATTCCACTTCCACTCCTCTTCCTCCAAAGAAACTCACCCTATTCTCCTCTCCCTCGATCGGCAGATCATCAACCTTAACAAACCCAGGATACTTCACAATGATCTCCTTAACAGCAGGTACATGCTGTTCCTCAACCTCCAAGTACTGCACCTCATACTCGTGATACTCCTTCGAGTTATCCGCAGAATAATAAATCTTCCAAGTCTCCTCCTCCTTCAGCAACCTAATAGGGTCCAGGAAAGAAAATTGCAGGAATAATTTCTCAAAAAAAAAAAATTCTAAAATAATTCATAAAAAAAAAGATATTAGGATACCGTAGTTGCCCCGGTTTCTGACACTTTGGAGCTAGTTTCTGACAGCGTGAATCGAAGGCAACAGCTATTTGTTCATTGAATGTAATTTAACTATTTTAATACATATTTGTTGTGCTAAACAAGCTCAGGAATTGAATATTAAACAATATACTGTACATTTTTAAATATAACTGAGAAATTTACACAAATTTTCAGTTACTGGGGCATTGTCAGAAACTGGGGGCACAACCGTTAAAAAAAAAATTCCAATAATTTTTTATTATTATTTCTCGTGACATCACTTTTTCATGGCATATCAGTTACAGGAGCGTTTGTTCATGATGTCACGAAAAAGAAAATAAAAATGAAATCACGTTCGATAATCTAAAATTCTATACAATAATAATTTTTTTTTAATAAAATAAAATTTTTTTAAAAATGAATATGCTCCCACCTAACAGCATGTCCTCGTGCCAGCCTAATCTTCGTATCTGGTTCGATCTCCACCCTGCCCTCAACGATCCCATTCCCCGCCATTCTCTCCCCATCCTCAAGAGCCGAGCACTCCTTCTCCATCGGTGCCAGCATGGCCGGCAGAAAATCATGAATGTGCCTCTTTGCCATCTGATCCGCGGCCTTATCAACATCAATTCTCTCAATAACCCCAAGCATCAGCTCCTTCGCCTTCTCTATAAACTTCCTCCTGAACTCTCCCCCTTTATCTCCATGAACAAACCCAATCTCATTCAAATAATTAATCGGCAGTCCCTCTCTGAGCTTCGAGTCCTCATTGATAGCAGTCTCCAACGCCTCTGGCACTAGCTTTTCCATAAAATCACCCCAAGAATTTTTCTGGTAAACACTCAAAGTCACGTGGAGACTGTGTGCGTCATTCAGTGTCTCCCCCTGATGGATCGTCCCTCTTGGAAAATAGAGAATATCGCCAGCCTCTAACAGAACATCAAGAATCGGTTCACCAATCTCCTCTGGTTTGAAATTCTTCGAAGAAACTCGCGGCAAAAATTCACCTGAACTCCTCGGTTTGTACAGACGCCATCTCTTCTTTCCCTCGATCTGCAGAATGAACGCCTCAATGTCGTCATAATGAGGAGCGAATCCCTGACTACCAGGTGGTGTCAAATAAAAGTTGGACCCAACGAAGCATCCGAAAAATTCCTGAAGAGTCGCATTCAAGTTGTGGAGCTTAGGGATGAAGGTCTGGGGATTCAGCATCCTGACGGAGCAGCCATTTGCATAATAATCCCAGACGACACTGGGCAGTGCTCTTCCAACAGGATTATGTGTCTCCCTTACTCCGTTTACATAAGCTGTTATGTCCAAGTTTTTTGTGAACAAAATAATGTATTTTCGCAGGATATCGTCGATTTGAGGAGTGGACATGAGGAGCTTGAAGTAGTTGTCCTTGCCTCTTTTTATGTGGAGGGGCGCTTTTTCCCAGTTGTCTTTGAAGAACTGATCTAGAGGAAGTGGATGGATGAGCCAGGAGAAGAGAGTCGCTGCTTCTTCTGGAGGATCGATGATGTTCGTGATCTCGTCGTCAGAGTTTTTTGAGTCTTTTGGAATTTTTGGGACTTTCAGCGGTTTATTTTTGGCTATTTGAGTCTTTAACTGCTTTAGCTGTTTTCCCTTTGGTTTTACCTTCTTTGGGACTTTCTGGAGAGACTCGGGGGGACTGAGATTTTGTTCCGGGTCTTGAACCTCTTGAACCTCTTCTACTGATGATTCAGGATTTTTTGGGACTTTTTTCTTTTTCTCGAGCCAATTGTCCAAGGCAATTTTGTCACCTCCGTTGTCCATCTTTGTGGGTGTCTTGCGGATGTCCTCGAGGCTAACTTGAAGCGTGTGCGGAAACGTTTTGGTGACTGGCTTCTCTGTTTCGCTGTTGGAGGAACGTGTGCGCTTTGATTTTGGTGGTGTTGGTGGCTCTACACTTTTACGGCGCTTTGAGTGAATCGCAAACGCTGAGATGAGATTCCCAGGACTTGCCATCTGAATGAATTAGTTGTTAAATATATTTGAGAGGGAAAGTAAATTTTTATTTGTGTGATTGGAGAGAGGTGGAGGAGAGTGAGATTAGTCAAGTGGCTTTTGTTCATTTTTTTTTGGATTTATTGGGGAGAGACTGATTTTTGGGATTATCTTCGTGAAAAATGGAGATTTTCACGAAACAGGTGGGAATTGATTTTCTTGGGATGATTCAAGTGAAGAGCTGAGGAAATTTAAGGGGAAATTTCATCGTTAAAAGTGATTTTTGAGGAATTTTTGATCATTTTATTTTCCTTTTTTTAGTTTTTTTGGGAATATCTCGGAAACTAAAGAAGATAAAGTGATTTTGGTCTGAGGCCTTTTTTGGATCTCTTGGAATTCTTCACAGAAAAGGATTAGGAAAAAATCGCTCTATCTCGCTTAGTTTCCAAGAGATTCTCCAAGAAAGATGAATTATTAAAAAATGAGAAAATGTTCATTCGTTTAGTTACTCTTTTTTTGGTAATATCTTGAGAACTAATGGAGATACGCCCTTTATTCCCTGATTCTTTATTGTGGAGAATTTCAAGAAGTTACAAAAAATCAGGGTAGAAAGGGCATATCTCCATGAGTTTTCGAGATATTTCGAAAAGGAAGAGTGCCAAAAAAAAATAAACCCCTGTTTTACTGAAAATTCATATTTCTTGAGAGAAATCTCGGAAACTAAGCGAGATAGCGAGAAGCCGAAATTAAGAAAAAAAAAGGAGAAATTGATTTTTTTACTCAGTTTTCTAGAAGTATCTGAGAAACTAAGCGAAATAATGTATAATTGGGATGACTTTTTTTGTAGAGAATTTCAAAAGCTACGAAAAAATAGAAAAAAAAATGCATTCCGCTTATTTTCCCAGATACTTCTGAAAAAACTGAGAAAAAAATGATACTGAAAATAGCAGACATCTGACAAAGTTTAGATTTCTCTTTCATTTAACAGAAAACTTATTAAAAAAAAAAAATATAAACATGTAGAAAATGTGGAACTCTACGAGTACGAATTTTTTAAATGTTTTTTTTTTATATCAATTAATTTCCTTAAAAAATGCAGAAAATCGTCAGATGTATGCCAATTTCAATGATACGAGAAGAATAAATTTCTCGTTTTTTACGTCCAAAAAGCGCTTTAAAATCAGAATTAAAACATAAAATATTGTCTCCAAAGCCATATTAAGAATATAAAATGAATTTATCTCATCAAACCACCTCTCCACCAGCATCATCTCTCAAACAAACAAGGGAACGTACACGAAGCTGTTTTGAAAGGTTAGAATTTCCATTTTCCGAAAAATTTCTTTTCCCTTTCCCCCAAAAAGCCATTAAAACATTAGTTTTGTTAGTACTAATTTTGGTTCATCTTAACAATAATTTTGTTAGTATTTTTATTGTTAATTACCGATGAATTCTGGAAAAGCCGGACTCACCTTCCTTTTTGTTATTTACACACTTTCTATACACACATGTGCGTAGAAACAAATGAGACCCAAAAATTCTCTACTTTACCGACACAAAAAACATTTTCGTCAAGTTCATCAGTGAATTATTTGGTGCTTCTATTTTTTTCTCGATAAAATCAATAATTAAAGTGCAGCTGACACTCGAAATTAATCCTGGATTCATGAAAAAAAGAGTCAGATGATTTTTTTTGGGTTGAACATTGATTTGACCTGAAAATGTGGATTTTTGGGCAATTGCCAGTGACTCAGTGCTTCGATGACTTCGGGCATGTTCCGAAATTCACTGCCAGTACTGGAAATGTACAGTTTCAGTGACAGAAACTATACATTTTCAGTACTGGCAGTGGATTTCGGAACATGCCCTTCATCTTGAGAGAATGTAAATATTGATATTGAGAGAATAAAGAGCACAAAAAAAATGCATCGGAATGAGGTGAGAAATGTTTTGCCTTTTATTTCTATTGTTTTTTTTATGCATTTTATTTAACGCCTTTTTGTTGTTGTTTTTTTAAAGGAGAATTTGACTAATAGGAGAGTCACACAGAGAAATGAGGCTGGATTGGAGACAGATGCACTTAATAGAAGAAGAAATTCACAAATTAATCGTCTTCCACCAACAATTGCTGAACAATTCAGAGAATCGTGGTTGACAGCTATTATTGGATCGATTTTATTTGCTACTGGAATGTGTCTTCTCTTCTGGAATGAAGTAATTTTATTATTATGAAATTAACATACATCTGACAATCATTTGAATGTTTTTAAAGAAATGAATTGATATAAAAGAAAATATGAAAAAATGCACTTATAGTTTTTTCAATTTTCTTGGTGTGCATATTTTCCATTTTTTTAAAATAATTTATTCGTCAAAAAAGAAGGAAACACTGAAAATTATGATAAAGAAATTAGCAGATATCTCCTAACTTTTCTGCATTTTTTAAAATAAATAAATTATCATAAAAAAAATATTTAAAAAATCAATATTAAAAGAATCGTCAGATGTCTGCTATTTTCAGTTTCATGTAATTTTATTATTAATTTGAAACATTTCATTATTATGAAATCATCATACGTCTGACAATTATTTGGATATTTTTGAAGAAATGAATTAATATTTTTCAAAAAAATATTTGACAAAATGTGCTTATAGTTTTTTTTAAATTTTCTTGGTTTGCATATTTTTCCTTTTTCAAAAATAATTTATTCGTCAAAAAAGAAGGAACAACTAAAAATTGTCAGATGCCTGCTATATTCAGTTTCATGTAATTTTATTATTATTTCGAGTCATTTCACTTTCGGGGAATATTCTGGAAAGGAAGGAAGATGAGAGGGAGATCGATATTTGTAGAGATCTCTTTTGGAGATCTTGTTCTTATCTATAACCAAGGTTTGTTGGGAAATTTCGCTATCTTGTTTAGTTTCCGAGATATTCAAGAAAAAGTCATGGGAAAAAATCGAATCATTCTGGATCGTTTTTTCAAAAACAGTTTCTTGAGAATATCTTGGAAACTAAGGGAGATTGAGCAGTTATGCCATAATCTTTTTTTTGTAGCGCTTGGGATTCTCTAGGAGAAATTATTGGGACGAATTGTCCTATCTCGCTTAGCTTCCGAAATATTTTGAAAAAAAACTATTAAAAAAATTTGAGTTATTGAATAACTCGAAAAAAATCACTTAGAGAAGTTTCAAGTGGGATATTGAGAAAAGGAAGCAACGAGATAGAGAATTTTTGTAGGGACTTTTTTTTAGAGATTCCGTTCTCTACAAATAAGGTTGATGAGAGAAAGATTCGCTATCTGACTTATTTTCCAAAGTATTTATGAAAAAACTAATGACAAAAAGTGGACTCATTCTAGCTTAATTTTTTGGTACAACTGTTTTTTGAGAATTGCTCGGAAACTAAGAGAGATAGAGCGGTTTTGCCTCAATCCTTTTTTGTATAGAATTTTAAGAGCTCCAAAAGTGGATTCGGACAAAATCGCTTTATTTCGCTTTGTTTCCGAGATATTCTTAAAAAACTATTGACAAAAATTGACTCATGGAAAAACTTGAAAAAAACACTTGCAGCTTTTTTCACGAATATCTCGAGATCTACTAGGTTTATCGAAGAATATCACGAGACTTTTTTCGGAGCCCTCGAAATTCTCTACAAAAAAAGATGAGGGAGGAATTGTTCGCTTGCTATCTCGCTTATTCTCCGAGAAATTCGCACAAAACTATTGCAATATTAAAAAAAATAAGCAATTTTATAACAAATTCTTTGAAACCAGATCGCGTTAATTTCCTCTTTTTTTTTTGGAGATATCTCAACTTCTTAATTTTTATTTTTATTTCGGGAAGTTTATAAAATTTGTCACAGCTCGCAGCGAAAAGTATAAATTAATTGTATGATTTTCTAAAAATATGTGAATTTGTTTGTAATTTTTATGGAAGAAATTTTGTTAATGCGACTCCTGAAATATGTATAGACAATTTACTGTATTAGCTCCGATGGGCTCACTAGTCTGTAGTTTTTAAGAACAAACATTAAACATTAAACTATTGAATTGATGCGAGAAGACAATTCATATTTTTTCCATTATTTTTTCTTAGGGAAGAGCAGCATCAGTCGCTCGATCTCTGGATGAAGCTTTGGAGAATGTTGCAACAATTGTTGATACAAAAAAAATACAACCAGAGTACGAGGGAAAATTAGTGCATTTATCTGGTGAATTGTGGGTGTCAGAGCCACTTACTGAGCCTGATTACGGAGTTGTTGTTGAAGGCATCAAATTGAAAAGGAGAGTTCAAGTCTATCAATGGGTTGAAATCGAAGAGGACAAAACGTAAGGCACTTGAAAAATTCAGCTCAAATATTTTTTGAAGAAATTATAATTAATTCTATTTTTTCGACATTTATTTTTACTGAATAACTCGACAATTGAGTGGGATAGTGCATTTTTGAAAATTATCCTTTTTCGGAGCTCTCATTCTCTCCTACAAAAAAGTATCTGAACAAAATTGCGCTATCTCGCTTAATTTCTGAGATATTGAATGAAAAAATTTCATGAAAAATGAAAATTAACATTTTTTTCAATCTTTCCGTAAAAATATCTCGGTAACTAAGCGGGATAGCGCAATTTTGCTCGAATCTTTTTTTGTAGTTCCTAAAATTTTCCACAAAAAAAGTCTCTTCAAAAATTCTGCTATCTCCCTTAGTTTCCGAGATATTCTCCCAACAACAAATCACAAAACAAAAATTTCACAAAAATTTATTTAACTTTTTTAGTTTCGGAGGTGAAGTCCAAGAAGATAAAAATTATTATTACACAACAGAGTGGCGAGATAAATTAGTCAATTCCGATACATTCTACATACGCACAGGTCATGAAAATCCAAAGGAAGTGCCAATTAAAAGCCAAATACAAATAGCAGAAGAAGCTGGAATTGGAAATATTAAACTTGGAATTGATCTCAAGAAAAAATTCAATGATTTCATCGAAGTTACCAGTGATCAGAGACCAGAACGTAGAGATATTAAAATGCATTCTGGTCTTTATTATCATTCTGCTGATCTCTGGAATCCGCGAGTTGGTGATGTCCGAATTTTATTCTCTTACGCTGGAAAAGCAGGTGAAATCTTTTCAATTGTTGGAAAATTTGAGAATGGAGTTGTTGTACCCTATATTACATCAAGGGGCGAAGAAATTCTGCTGCAGAGGAAACACAGGCTCACTGTTGACAGAATGTTTCATTTGGAGCATGTACATAATTACTGGCGCACGTGGACAATTAGGTAATTTTTTTATTTGTTAAATTTGAGAAATTCTGGAAATTACGTTCAGCGGATTTTGAGAATATCTTGCAAGTGATGAGGTTTAGGGGAAAATGTTAGGGAACCTTTTCTGTAGCTCTTGAAATTCTTCACAAAAAAGGTCTCCTGAACTTTTCCTTCTAAGCCCACTCAATTCTAAGATATTCCAACTTTTCTCCCAACACTCAAGATTATCTAAAAAATTTAATTTAATTTAAAATTAAATTTTAAATAAAATAAATATTAATGACTTTACTAATTAATTTTGATCACTTTTTTCAGAGGACTGGGATGGTTGGTGCTTTTCATAGCTGTGAGTTGCCTCGCGAATATACTGACAACAATAATTCAAAATTCATCATTTCTCTGCGGAATAATAGCAATTGATTCACTGACAATGTCAGTATCAATGTCAATAAGTCTTCTGGTAATTGGATTCGCGTGGGTCTGGTATCGTCCAATTGTTGCACTTTGTTTGGCATTTGCCTCAATTGTCCCCTTTCTCTACTCGACATTTTTCTCGTGCAACAATCGGCAAAATCAGCAGAGAGATCAGTACCGACGATTTTAAATTTAAAAAAAATTAAATCTGTAAAATATATTTAATTGTTTCTCTTAATAAAAATAGTTGAGAAAAATTGGATAATTCGATTGAATAATTTTTCTCGTCTTTCTATTCAACAATCTCATTGTTTCTCATTGAATACATGAATCACATTTTACGTTGACAACTCTTCAAAATACTGGAATTCGTGCAATTTTTCATTTTTCATTACAAATACACGAGACATCTCTTTTGCATGATTCTTAAAACACTTTTTTTTCTTTTACATAATCTATAAACGAATACTTTAATGTGTGATAATGTCATTTACATTGACGTGAATATCTATTTGATCAGTAATTCAATATAATTTTGAATAAAAAATAAATACTGTTTTTAATACGTTAATACTATTGTCCTTTTTGCGACATTTCGATAAAATTCAGTAGTCAAATGGAATAAATCGAAAAATTACACTATCTCGAGAATATCTCGGAAACTATTGGATTTAGAGGGAAAAAACCAGAGAGATTATTTTGCAGGGAATTTAATCCTTTAAAAGAAAAAGTATCTTGCGCTATCTCGCTTAGTTTCCGAAATATTAAAAATAAAACTGGTGATAGAAGCAGATTAGATTTCCCTAAAACTTCATTTTCCTTTTTTCATCGGCATAAAAAACATTTTCATCTCTTTTATATCAGTAAATCATTGCTGCCTCTATTTTTTATCGATTAAATTAACAATTGAATTGTGTCTGACACTCGAAATTCTAGTGGTCCCTCTACTGATCGTCTCTCTTCTTCTTTTTTGGTTCTGCCTACCATGATGGACCCAGTTAGCGGAAATACCCCAATTTACGGACGTAGCAGCAAGATGTACTAATAATTAATATTCAAGTGAGAAGACTATATTTGTCAATACTTGCAAAGTGTCAAAATAAAAATCGACTGAATTATTTAATTCACATAGGTGAAATTTTTCATCATTTTAATAATTTAATTTTCTCTGTCCGGGTACTAGTGCCAGTCCCTTTACTGTCCGATAACTGGTGCCTTCATGGTATATCAGATCATGCGACCGTTGATCGTCCCTCGATTGAACGTACCGCTCCTCTTTCGCTGTTTCCCCTCTTCCCCCACTATTCCACTCATCTCGAATAAGCATGCGCAGTAACTATGGCCACGTGTTGAATTTAGACACGAACGTTGAGTTTATTGGTGAATAACAAATTTGAAACGAACAGCGCGCCTTTCACTTCGACTGTGCCCCGCCTCCTATGCACAGTGGGGGCCGTTCCAATAATCGTTTTTCTCAAGATAGAGCCCTGCTCGGTACGATTAGTAGAGAGAAGACTGTAATCCTGAAGGTATGAAAAAACGATTCAGATTATTTTCTTTGTGTTGAAAGTCGATCTAACTTGAAAATACAGATTTTTGGACAATCGCTTGTGCATCAGTGCTTTGATGACGTCATCTTGAGGAAATATAGATATTGAGAGAATAGAAACAGAACAATGCATCGCAATGAGGTGAGAAAAGTTTCGTCATTTATTTCTATTACTTTTATTATGCGCTTTATTTAAGGGGGGTCGGTAGTGTAACGCTCGAAAAATTGAGGTATTTTTAGTATTTTTTTTTAAGGTCACAGTAATTTCTGAGGACATTCAAACTTTCCAGGTATATTATAACTTTCATGTTGCATCGAAAAAAACATTTTTTGCAATTAAAAAAAAATTTTAATTATGTGAAAAACGGCGCTATCCAATACCGTCTCAAACAAAAAGGACCTGGGTGGTGGATTTGATATCGGCTCTTCTATTCATCTGAAAAATAAATACCAAGAAAATTATTAATCCGTATGGGTGCAATCCTTTCGCGAAATTTTCGTCGACCTTACGACTCAAAAGCGCGTCATTCTATCAATTTTTAATTTTTTTCTTTTATTCTAGTACGGGCTATAACTGCACCCATACTGATTGGTAATTTTCTTGGTATTTATTTTTCAGATGTATAGAACAGTTGAAATCAAACCCACCATCCAGGTCCTTTTTGTTTGAGAGGATATTTTTTAGCGCAATTCACATAATTAATTTATTTTTCAATTTCAAAAAAATTTTTTTTGGATGCTACATGAGTGTTATGATATACCTGAAAAGTTTGAATATCCTCGTTAATTATTTTGACTTTTGAAAAAAGATACTGAAAATACCTCAAATTTTTGATGGCTAAACCTCCGATCTCCCTTAACGCTTTTTCGGGTTTCTTTTTAGGAGAATTTGACTAACGGGAGAATCACGCAGAGAAATGAAGCTGAATTGGAGACAGATGCACTTAATAGAAGGAGAAATTCACAAATTAATCTTCCACCAACAATTGCTGAACAATTCAGGAAATCGTGGTTCAAAGCTATTATTGGATTGATTTTGTTTGCTACTGGAATGTGTCTCCTCTTCAGGAATGAAGTAATTTCATTTCCATTTTAGATCATTTTGATTTTGTGGAATATCTTGAAAAAGAAGAGAGATAGAGGAAGATAGATTTTTGTAGAAACCTTTTTTCAGAGATCTCCTCGCCTCCTCCTCGCCTTTGCAAACAAAGTCATTAGAAAAATATCACTATCTCGTTTAGTCTCCGAGATATTCATCAAAATGTAATGACAAAAAATACTCATTCCAGATTTATTTTTTGGGACAATAATTATTCGAGAATATTTCGGAAACTGAGGAAGATAGAGCGATTTTGCCTCAATCCTTTTTTTTTGTAGGGAATTTCAAGATCTACATGTACCCGAGATGAAAAATGAGAGTCTCCCAAACGTGAAAGAGACTCATCTCTGTGGCGGAGACGAGTCTCTATTCGCGCCACCAGAGAGACTTTTCAGAGACTCCTCCGCGAGAGCCTCCGCGTCTCTACTTGAGAGACGCTCAGTGAATTTCCGCGCCCAATCTATATTTGATTGCAATTCACTCATTAATGCAATTAATATATTGTTTAGAGCGGAAATTATATCTATAATTTTCAGTTTCTGATGCAGAACACGTCAAAAAAAAAAAAAAAGTGAATTGGTCACACCGTTCCCGAGATATTAATGAAATATCAGCAATGAGAGACTTGCGTCTCCGCTCAATGTACTGCAACAAAAACTCAACGAATCTCCCGAAGACGCATCGAGTCTCCAAGAGACGCTGGAGAGTCTCCTGGAGACTCAATCGTCTCTGCGAGACTCTAAAATTTTATCTCGGGTAAGTGGATTTAGAAAATCGCTTCACCTCACTTAGTTTTTAAGATATTCTCGAAAAATGATAGACGAAAATTGATTCATCTATCATTTCGGGATGCTGAGGGTACAAGAAACATTATTATTACATGTCATTTATTAAAAATGTGAGAATTTGGGGGAGGCAGAAGATAAACGTAACAGATGAGAACTTGCACATTTTTTTCAAGATTATTGTATTTTATGAAACGAAAATGAAGTACAAAATTTTTTTTGCTCGTGAATTTGTTGATAGTTGCCTATTTAAAATAAGCATTTAACATTTCAAACGCTTCCAAATCGGAGATGACGCTAGAACAGTTGGTAAATGTGCAGAACACGTGACCCATTTGGAAATCCAACTTCCAGTGGGAATTTCCAAAAAATTCTTTTTTCAGGTGATTGTGGGGATTGAATGAAGTGTCGGAATTGTTTTGCCACATGGTAATGTGGTAAAATAATTGCATTGCATGATGTTAAAAGATTCAAGCGCTGTTGATGTTCACGAGTGAAATGAGCACCGTTGTGAATTTAATAAATTTGGTGATAATTACATCTATTGTGGCACCGGGCTTTATTCACGTGCGGGCTCTCGGTAAACACGGTCGAAAAATAAACATCGAGTTTGGTGAGAGGTTCGACGTGTTCTGGAGAACGGTGAGTAACCACTTCCCACCAATTTAAATTTCACCTCACCTGACGATGTTTGTTTACAGCGTGACCAGTTGGGAATTTATATAATAAATTCAAATTAATAAATTTTTATTGCTGTGGAAGGTACAGCGGCGTTTAACTGGTCTGGGTGTTTACAAACATTGCTCAGTTTATCGCCTCACTCATTTCTGTGTTGTCCATGGTTTTTCATATCTGTTAAAATGTGTTGTCTTTGGGGCCAGAAAAACCGCCACGTCCCAGTCGTTGGCCCTGGGTAGCGCAGAGAGCGGTGAGGTAAGTGACTCTCATCTCATTCACAATGCACATCAATTTCATTAATTTAATAATAAAAAATAAAAAAAAAAAAAAAAAAAAAAAAAAAAAAAAAAAAAAAAAAATCGCGGATTTTTCATGATTCCGACTCTTCTGTTGAGGGTACCGAACCATAGCAGAAGGAATTGTGGTGAAATCTTCATAATTGCAGAAAATGAGAATGGGCTACGTGTTCTGCACATTTACCGAACAGTTTGTTCAGCGCCAGCTGCTACTGTTCTCAATGGGAGGCGGGAAAATTGTCCCTGGAAAAAAAAGACCGGAAGAAATAAAGCAACTTCTAAAATTATTGCTTTTTCCATAGATTATTCAAATATTATGATAATTGCTAACTTTCATTGTATAATTTTGGATTCAATTATATTCAAGTTCCTTCTTTTTTTAATTTATATATTTTTTCAACATGAATTATTTTCAAAATTCAATTATTTTAATTTCAACGCTTCCAGAATTCATTTCTCTTGAAATTCTGTTATTTAAAATTCAACTATTCCCAATATTAATCATTTTTTAATTATAATATTCATTAAATTCGATTATTTTCCATTCTGAAGTATAAAGTCAATTTATTAATTTTCAATTGAAGCAATTTTTTTTCATTTGAGAGACAATAATTCAAAAATAATTCCTACCTTTTCGGTACATCAATTTTCATTCGTGTATAAAAAAAATAGTTCCTAACAATAGAAAGAATAGGAAGAAATTTTTCTTAAATTGTTTTCTCCCAGGGAAGAGCAGCATCAGTGGCTCGATCTCTAGATGAAGCTTTGGAGAAAGTTGTAGAAATTGTTGATACAACCAAAATACCACTAGAATACGAGGGCAAATTAGTGCATTTGTCTGGTCAATTGTGGGTCTCAGAGCCACTTACTGATCCTGATTATGGGGTTGTCGTTGAAGGTGTGAAATTGAAAAGGAGAGTTCAAGTTTATCAGTGGATTCAAAATAGAGAGCTTAGAACGTGAGTATCTTGAACAGTTATACTTTAGTATTTTTTTCAAAAGAAATTTCAATTAATTCTATCTTTTCAACATTTATTTTTACTGAATCACTCGGAAACTAAGCGAGATGGCACGATTCTGCCCTAATCCTTTTCTGTACCTCTTGAAATTCTCTACGAAAATTTCGTTATCTCCCTTACTTTCCGAGATATTTCTCCAACAATAAATCACGAAACTTCAGGATTTGAAAAAAATTTACTTTATTCTTTCAGTTTCAGAGGTGCAGTCCAAGAAGATAAAAATTATTATTAAACAACAGAGTGGCGAGATAAAATAGTCAATTCCGATACATTCTACATACGCAGGGGTCATGAAAATCCAAAGGAAATGCCCGTTAAAAGCCAAATACAAATAACAGAAGAAGCTAGAATTGGAAATATTAAACTCGGAATTGATCTCAAGAAAAAATTCAATGATTTCAATAAAGTAACCAGTGGTCAGAGACCAGAACGTAGAGATATTGAAATGCATTTAGGTTATTACTATCATTCTGCTGACATATGGTATCCGAGAATCGGTGACGTCAGAATTTCATTTTCTTACGCTGGAAAAGTAGGTGAAATATTCTCAATTGTTGGAAAACTTGAGAATGGAGTTGTTGTACCCTATGCTACATCGAATGGTGAAGAAATTTTGCTGCGTAGAAAAGACAGAGTCAATGTCGACAGAATGCTTCATTATGAGCAGTCACATAATTACTGGCTAGCTTGGGCAATAAGGTGATTTTCTTATTTTTTAAATTTGAAATTTTTTAGAAATTATGTGTAGTTTATTTTGAAAATATCTCGTAGCTCTCGAAACTCTCTACAAAGGAGGTTTCTTGATATTTTTCCCTAAAGCAAATAGTTTACGAGATATTCGCAGTAGAATTTTCACTTGATTTAACTTCTCCAATTTCATCAATCCACTAATAATTTTTGTTCTTTTCACTTGATTGGGTCAAAATGAATTTTTGTGAATTCGAAGAGACATTTTTTGGTAGCTCTTGAAATTCTTGAGGTTCAGTTCAAGAATATTTCAACTCCACCCCACCCCCCACATTTCATTAATTCATTTCATTATTTTTTCAGAGGGCTCGGATGGTTGGTGCTCTTTATCGCTGCAAATTGTCTTGCAGATATATTGAAAGCAATGATTCGAAATTCATCATTCCTCGGTAGAATAATAGCAATTGGTTCCTTGCCAATGACAGTATCAATATCAATAAGTCTTTGGGTAATTGCCTTCGCCTGGTTGTGGTACCGGCCCATTGTTGCACTTGGTTTAGTATTAATCGCAATGCTCCATTTCTATACTCAAAATTTCTCTCATCCTACACCTGACTGAATAAGCAAAGAGATCAGTAAAGAAGATTTTCAATTAAATTAATACATCTGTAACAGTATAATGTGCATCTAGGAAGTAAAGAAGGTAATGTCGACGAAATTTTTCTTCTGAGCGAAGTGAGGGCGCAAAAACTCGGTCCAAGACAACTTTTTTACTTCCATGATGCATACAATATTTTTCTATGTGTGATAAGAAATATATGTAATAGTTAATCTCAATAAAAATAATTGAGAAAAATTCTCCTATTTTCCGGTAGAGTCTAGTGATCATGACTTTTTTTCCTTATTCAATCATTTTTCTCCTCTTTTTATTTAAAACAATCTCATTGTTTTTTTTTTAATACATCAATTACAATTTGTGTTTACAACTCTACAAAATACTTGAATTCGTGCAATTTTTCATTTCCTATAACAAATACACGGGACAACTCTTTCGTATGATTTTTTAAAACACTTTTTTTCCTTACATAATCCATAAACGAATACTTTAATGTGCGAAAATGCCATTTACATTGACGTGAATATCTATCTGATCAATAATTCAATATAATTTTAAATAAAAAATGAATACTGTTTTTAATGCGCTAATACTATTGTCTTCCCTGCGACATTTCGATAAAATTCAGTAGTCAAATGGAATAAATCGAAAACTCACGGTATCTCGAGAATATTTCGGAAACTTGGGTTTAGAGGGGAAAGCCAGAGTCATTTTTCGGAAATAATTTCATTCTTTGGAAAGAAAGGTTTCTCATGTTTTTTCTCTAAACTTAATAGTTTCCGAGATATTTACAAAAAAAAAATATTCTCGTTTACTTCAGTAAATTAGATGAAATATACAACTCAGCAATTGAAAATAAGGGTTGCACTGAAAAATTAATGTCATCTGTTCGCTTCTTTTTTCAAGGCAATCGTAGGTCGTCACTTCTGTTTATATAATTATTAAAATTTGATTAATCACTTCAGATTGTCTCTTATCACAGGCCTGAATCTCGCCGAATTTCATTCCGGGCCGTTCAATGCTGCAATGGGAATAACAAGCAAGTCTATTTTGAACTGAAAATTTCTTTTATGAATTCTTCAGAGAAGCTCTCTAATTTTCTGAATTTTTCGAGAATTCATTCTAATTATAGATGAATTCAGGAGCGAACGGGAAAAATTGGTTAATATCTCGAAAACTAGGCGCTTTTTACAAAAATTACGCTATCTCGTTTAGCTCCCGAGAAATTTCGAAACAACTGGTAACAGAAGTAAACAGGGTGGCGCTTCAAAACTAATTTCAAAATTCCCTGACTTCTCCATGACTCTATCCTGACTAGAAATAAAATTACAGGAACTACAAAAAAAAAAAATTATTTGAATATACGTTAAGATTAGAATTTAACAATAATACCCGAAACTGCGTTAAATTTTTAGAACTGTGATTTTCTGTTAATCTTTTTGCAGATTTCCGACTGATCGAAAAGTGCAATTTTTTCGATTGAATATCTATAACTTTAAAAAATATGGAGATAATAAAAATTAAACTACAAATTTCCCTGACTAAGATCAAAATTTCCTGACTATTCCAGAAATTTCAAATTCCCTGAATTTTCCAGGTTTTCCAGGTCAATCCCGCCACCCTGATAGACTAATTTTCCTGGAAACTTCATTTTCTCTTGTATCAACACAACAAACATTTTCATCTCCCCTAGATCAGTCCATTATTGGTACCGCTACTTTCCCTCGATAAAATCAATAATTGAATTGTGTCTGAGATTCGGAATGAGTCCTGAAATTATTTAAAAAAACGATTCAGATCATTTTCTTCATGTCAAACATCGATTTAACTTGAAAATTAACATTCTTGGATATTGCTTTTCTTGCGAGCGAAATAAGCATGCATGTATTTTTCTTTCTTTTTGAAGAATTATTACAATCATGAAAATTGAGATAAGCTACGAATTTTTCGGAATCTTATCATTGTTGCTGAGCAACAAAATTTTCGGGAAATATCTGCTGATTTTAGAGTATTTGGAGTATTATAAGTGAGTGTTACAGAAGCAAGTCATTCTACTGTCAAAAGATTTTTTCATGAAAAATTAAATTCTCTACAAAAAAAGTTTTTTACCATAGCCTTCGACGTATCGAGGCTTAGCGAGAATTCTAATATATCTTCAAAATAACTTAATTAATTCATAATAATTAATAACCTAATTAATAATGAGAAAAAAAGTAGACATGTATGTGTGAGTGTCTGTATGTACCGATTTACAACTCTCTATTACTCGAGAACGGTGAGAGATAAAAATCTGAAATTATGGCAAGATATCAGTTTTGATGATTCCATGAAAATTTCAGCGAGATCGGCCTAATGGTTGCTGAGATATAGCAATTTTTTAAAAATCGTATCTTCCAAAATTTCACAATTTGTGTATTTTTCTGGATATGAGCTTTCTGATGAAGATGATTGGCATCTTATACTGAACGGTTCTCGAGCTATTTTGAATTGGAGTTTTTCCGAAAATAGGCTGTATTTTCCAAACCACTCATCTGATTTCATCGGAACAGAGCTCAAACGATTCGTCTCTATGAGCTGAACAAACTCTCAATTTTTGGGATATTTAGATGGAGTTCTCCGCTTATTACATTAAAAAATGTATTTTTTTCTCAATATTTCCAAAAAAAAATCCAAAAATGCCACTCTTCTCGATTTTTTTATAATGGAAACCCCTATATTTTATTTGGTTTTCTGGAAGAACACATTTTTCCCTTTCGAATAAGTCCCTACTCACCTCCGTAGGACAATCAGGAACTGTATCCAAAAGGGAACATTGAAAGTGAAGAAGTGATTTATCATGTAAAATTTAGTATAATTTGAAAATAATCGAATTTAATGAATTCCAATCACTTTATCTTATATTTTGATGCATCATAACGCGAAAAGAGGAGAAACATAGAGGAAATTCAGAGAGAACCATTCAGAAACATTCTGCTTATTCATGAGTAGAAATTGAGAAGAAGAAATAGCGATTTGAAGGATAACGTCGGAGGAATGCCGATTGACGCATCATGTCTTAGGGCTGAAAAACGTCAGCTACAGTGGTTCAGGCCGACTACCGATTGGCCATTCAATGGGAAATCACCCCGGAGCATAATTTCCACTCGCGTCTGGCAAGTTCGGACTCCATAGAAGACATTCTGAGGGATTTGGAGGAAGAAAGACAAACCCAGAGTGCAGGAATGCTCCATATCCGGTATAATAAACTCCTAGGGCTGTAAAACTCAGCTACAGTGGTTCAGTCTGACTATCGATTGGCCATTTTATGGGAAATCACCCCAGATCATAATTTCCATTCGCCTCTGGCAAGTTCGGACTCCATAGAAGACATTCTAAGGGATTTGGAGGAAGAAAGACAAATCCAGAATGCAGGAATGCTCCATATCTGGTATAATAATGTCAGAGCGTTGAAAAACATCAGCTACAGTGGTCAGGGCTGAATACCGATTGGCCATTTAATGGGAAATCACCCCGGATCATAATTTTCACTTGCGTCTGGCGAGTTCGGACTCCATAGAAGACCTTCTGGGGATTTGGAGGAAGAAAGACAAATCCAGAGTGCAGGAATGCTCCATATCCGGTATAATAATGTCTTAGGGCTGAAAAACGTCAGCTACAGTGGTCGGGGCTGATTACCGATTGGCTATTTTATGGGAAATCACCCCGGATCATAATTTCCACTTCCTTTAGGCCAGTTCGGACTCTATAGAAAGCATCCTAAGGGATTTGGAGGAAGAAAGACAAAATCAGAGTTCAGAACCAATAATCCAAGGATTAATTTAGACTTAGACACATAGTTTGAGTAATTTATTGAAATTATTCCATGAGAAATCGATAGATTTCTGTGGTATTTCAAACAAGATCTACTAAATGATCCCTGCCATTTGATGTTCTGGACCAGAATCTTAATAAGGTAAAAGGTAAGATTCTCCTAATTGGAATCCACGTAGAAAATTATCAAATTCCTAAAAATTTGTAGCTCATTTAAATTTCCATTTTTATATACTTCTTAATAATAAAAAAAATACATGCATGTTTCGCCCGCAAGACAAGCGACACGCGCGCGAAGCGCGCGGAACAGCCTAGCTTTTGGATAATTACCAGTGCATCAGTGCTTCGATAACTTGATCCTGAGGAAATTTAAGTGTTGAGGGGATAAAGAGCAAAAAACAATGCATCAGAAGGAGGTGAGAAATATTTTGTCATTGATTTCTATCATTTGTTTATGAACTTTATTCAACGACTTTCTGTTGTTTTCAAGGAGAATTCGACTCATGGAAGAGTCACGCAGAAGAATGAGGCTGGAGTGGAGACAGATGGACTTAACAGGAAGAGTGATTCACAAATTGATCATCTTCCACCAACAATTGCTAAACGATTCAAGGAATTGTTTTATACTGCTATTATTGGGTCGATTTTTTCTGCTTTTGGAATATATTTCCTCGTCTGGAATGAAGTAATTTTATTATTATTTTGAGTCATTTCGTTTTTGTAGAACGAGAATTTTTCGCGCGTGCTCTGCGCTTTTCCGCCGTATTTGCCTATATGTGTTGATGAGAAATTAGAATGCGTAACGATGACTTCATTACAAAATTTTAAATTTCCGAAGAAGTAAGGATGCGCAAGAACATTTCAGAATGAAAAATTTTCCACAAAACTATGATGCGAGAGCAGAATTCTGAAGTTTTTATCAAGCTTATAATTCTCTATAAACAAAATTCTTGATGAAATTAGATTTTCTTTAGTTTCCCACGAAAATTTTTAAAGATTCAAATGAACGAACTCTCGAAAATGCAACGTACAATTATCCATGACCGAGAAGATCTCTACGGAGATCTAAGCCAATTTTATGGAAAGTTTGTTCTTGACTCTTATGGATTATCATTGCGAATGCTAATTTGATTGAAGATTAGTGTATCTTAAAATAGAGGAGTAATCCAATTTTGGGGTCTATTTCGCTCTATCTGGCTTATTGACCGAGATAATCGCGAAAAACTGGAAAGAAAACCCTGATGATCCCATATTAATGTCTATTTTGTTCTATCTCGCTTATTTACCGTGTAATAATAATAATGATGATAATAATAATAATAATATATTATAATACATAATGATATGATATATTATAACATATTATGATATAGTATATTATAATGCAATATATAATATGATAATACAATAATAATTGTTCAAGTTTCCAATTTTTGTAAGAAAGGGAAAAGAAAAGAGGAACTGACATGATAGCGATAGATTTACGCGGTGATTCACTTCTACGATCGATAAATCGATAAAATAATAATAATGATAATATTTCATGATTTTATAATAATTCTATAAATTTCCCAATTTTGTAATGAGAGAAGAGAAGACGAACTGATATAATTAATTCGTCTGACTCTTACGATTGATAATTTCCTCTACTTTTTATATTAGGAGGAGATATCTTGGAAAGGAAAGAAGATAGATTTTCATAGAGACTTTTCTTGGAGATCTCGTTTCCACAAACTCGTTTCTACAAACAAGGTCATAAGAAAAATATAGTTATGTTCCCGAAATATTTATCAAAAACTAATGACAAAGAATAGACTCATTCTAGATTGATTTTTTGGGACAATAATTTTTTGAAAATATCTCAAAAAACTGAGGATAGAGCGATTTTACCTTAATCCTGTTTTGTATAAAATTGCAATTCTCTACAAAACAGGATGAAGGATAGCTCTTGAAAGAGCTGCAAAAGTAGATTAGAGCAAAATCGCCTTACCTCGCTTAGTTTCCGAGATATTCTCAAAGAATTATTGACAAAAATTGACACATCTATCATTTCGGGATGTTGGGGGTATAAGAGAGATTATTATTACATTTTATTTATTTAAAATTTAAGAAATTAAGCCCCGAACATCCTGGATTTACGAAAAACTCAACCGCGACTAGTAGACGGGATTGAAGAGTCGGGAGAAAAACGTAATAAATTTAATAAAAACGAAGACCGAGTTTATATCGTCGCCTGAGAAACAAACGGGCGTAAGTGCTATACTTATACACAGCACTTGCGCCATTTTATTTCTAAGGTGACGATATTTTCGATACTTCCTTTCAGGGCATTTCAATAATTTTTAAAAGAAAAAGTCTTTCTTAACACCAATGAAGTAAGATATTGGCTTCACATTACCTCTTCAAGGGTCTTTGGGGCCAATGTTTCAGGATCACTCCATCCCTTCCACATGATCTGATCTTAATTTTTCTAGGTGTGGGTGAATTATATAAGTTTTTTTCGAGAAGGTCCATTCTCACCTCCACAACGGCCTATTTCAGGAAATTCTAGAATTATTTCTTTTTCCATAGATTATTTAAATATCATGCTTTTGAATTCAATTATTTTTAAGTTTCAGTATTTCAAATTTAATTATTTTCAAAATCAATTCTTGTCAAATCCAATTATTTAAAATTCAACTATTTCCAATATTAATTATTTTTTAATTATAATATTCATTGAATTCAATTATTCTCAATTCTAAATTATTAAATTAATTGATCATTTCCAACTGAAGCTATTTTTTTGATTCAAATGATGATAATTCAAGTAGAATTCATGTCTTTTTTGTACGTCAATTTTTATTCGTGTATAAAAAAGAATAGCTTCTAACAATAAAACGAAAAAATTCTTTTGATTGCTTTTTTGTTTAGGCAAGAGCAGTATCACAGAATCTATTGGTAGATGAAGCTTTAGAGAATGTCGAAAGAATTGTTAATACAACCGAAATACCACTAGAATACGATGGGAAATTAGTGCATTTTTCTGGTGAAGTGTGGGTGTCAGAGCCATTTACTGACCCTGCTTACGGGATTGCTGTTGAGAGTATCATATTGAAAAGAGTAGTTCGAGTTCATCACTGTGTTGGAACTAAAAAGAATGACATGTGAGTACATTGAGAATTTATACTTCTGTATTTTTTCAGGAATTTTCAATTAATTATATTTTTTCGAAATTTATTTTCACTGAATGACTCGGAAACTAACCGAGATAGCGTAATTTTTCTGCAATCTTTTTCTCTAGTTCTTAAAATTTTCTATGAGAAAAATCGCTACGAAAATTCCACTACATCCTTTAGTTTCCGAGATATTTCCCCAATCATAAATCCATGAAACTTCAAAATTTCAATAAAAATTATTCTATTTTTTTAGTTCCGGAGGTGAAATCGATGAATACAAGAATTATGATTACATGATAGAATGGCGATATGAATTAGTCAAGTACGATTCATTTTATATACCCATACGTGACGAAAATCCAATGCTAATGTCAATCAGAAGCTATATACAAATAGCAGCAAAAACTGGAATTGGAAATATTAAATTTGGAATTGATATCAAGAAAAAATTCAATGATTTCATCGAAGTAACCGATGATCAGCGAGTAGGACATAGCGAGAAAGGAGTGCATACTAATCTTTCTTATCATTCTCCTAATCTACGAAATCTTAAAACCGGTGACGTCAGAACTGCATTTTTTTGTGCTGGAAGAGCGGGTGAAATATTTTCAATTCTTGGAAAACTTGAGAATAGAGTTATTGTACCCTATGTTACATCGAGGGGCAAAGAAATATTGATGAAGAGGAAAGGCAATCTCACTGTGGATGAAATGATTTATTATGAGCAATTAGATTGTACCTTCGACATTTTTGTGACTAGGTAATTTTAAATTTAAAAAATTCTGAGAATTACGTGCAGCTTACTTCGAAAATATCACGTAAACAATGAGCTTCAGAGAAAGAAGTTGAAAGATATTTTCTGTAGTTTTTGAAACTTTCTACAAAAAAGGTCTCTTGATATTTTTCCCTAAGCCCAATAAGTTACCGGAATATTTGCAATGGAATCTTTATTTGATTCAACTTTTTCTATTTCATCAATTCACTGATAATTCTTGGAAGAACCGTTTTTTCAGATAATTTTCCAAACTCTCCCAAACCCAATATTCCCTGAATAATCCTCCTTATATTCTCAATATTTCCGAATGGACAAAACATTGTATTTTTTAGTATAAAGATTGGGAATTTTTACAATCAAATTGGGAATCATTGAATTTCTAGCATTCAGAATTTCGAGAAATACTCAAAGTTTTAATTCCCCATGGAACCCTTAAAATTTCTGAAAATCAGGAGAGGACTAATCTAAATTTGCTGCAGAAGAAATTTCATTGTGATGAAAAATGAAAAAAAATTAAGTGGAAAAAGTTTAAAAATTACGTGTACCTTATTTTCAAAAATATCTCGTAAACGAAGATATTTAGGAGAAAATGTCGAGAGATCTTTCTGTAGCTCTCGCAATTTTCTACACTCAATTCTGAGATATTTCAACTTTTCCCCTCACCATTTCACTAATTGATTTAATTATTTTTCAGACTCTTGGTATGGTGTGTGCTCTACATGGCTGTAAGTTGTCTTGAGAATATATTAGAAACAAAGATTCCAAATTCATCGTTCCTTTATCATATAATGTTAAATGGTTCCTCCCCAATTTCAGTATCAGTAACAGTAAGTCTTTGGATAATTGCATTCTCCTGGATATGGTACCGACCAATTTTTTCACTTTGCTTACTATTAATCACAATTTCTCCATTTCTGTACTCAAAATGTCTCTCGTACTACAATCGAAAAAATCAGCAAAAAGATCAGCAAAGAAGATTTCCAATTGAAGTAATACATCTGTAATAGTATATTATGTATTCAGGAAGTAAAGAAGTTGATGTCGATGAAATTTTTCTTCTGAGCGAAGTGAGGGTGCAAAAACTCGGTCCAAGTCAACTTTTTTACTGCCATGATGCATACACTAGTTTTCTATGTGTGATAAAAAATATATGTAATAGTTAATCTCAATAAAAATAATTGAGAAAAATTCCCCTATTTCCCGGTATAGTCTAGTGGTCATGACTCTTTTTCCTTATTCAATCATTGTTCTCATGTTTTTATTTAAAACAATCTCATTGTTTTTTTTAATACATCAATCACAATTTGTGTTTACAACTCTACAAAATACTTGAATTCGTGCAATTTTTCATTTTCTATAACAAATACACGGGACAACTCTTTCGTATGATTTTTAAAACACTATTTTTTTCCTTACATAATCCATGAACGAATACTTCAATGTGCGATAATGCCATTTACATTGACGTGAATATCTATTTGATCAATAATTCAATATAATTTTAAATAAAAAATAAATACTGTTTTTAATGCGTTAATACTATTGTCTTTTCTGCGACATTTCGATAAAATTCAGTAGTCAAATGGAATAAATCGAAAAATCACGTTATCTCGAGAATATCTCGGAAAGTATCGTGTTTAAAGAGAAAAACCAGAGCCATTTTTAGTAGATAATTTAATTCTTTGAAAAAAAACAAGGTATTTTATGTTTTTTCTCTAAACTCAATAGTTTCCGAGATATTTACAAAAAGGGAAATAATTTTCATTTACTCTAGTCAATAAAATGAAATATAGAAATTATCAATTAAAAATAAGAGTCTCACTGAAAAATTAATGTCATTTGTTTGCTTTTTTTTTTTTTAAGGTAATTGAAGGTAGTCACTTCTGTTTATATAATTATTCAAATTTGATTACTCACTCCAGAGTGTCTCTTATCACAGGCTTGAATCTCCCCGAATTACATTCCGGGCTGTTCAATGTTCCAATGGAAATAACAAGCAAAGTCTATTTCGAACTGAAAATCTCTGATGAATTCTTCACAGAAGCTCTCTAATTTTTCAAATTTTTTATTATTTTCTTTTTTACGAATTGATTTTAATTTTAGATGACTTTAGGAATGAAATGAAAAAATTGGTTGATACCTCGGAAATTAAGCGAGATAGCACAATTTCACCCCGATTTATTTTTGTCGCTTTCAAAATCCTCCTGGAAAAAAATATTCCACAAAAATTTCGCCTCTCCCCCTTATTTCCCAAGCTATCACCAAAAAACTTCCGAAAAATCAAAATTTCCCCACAAAACTCCTAATCATCCCCTCAATCTACTTGCTTCCCTTTAAAAAACTGAATCTAATCCTCCCATATTTACATAATTGACTACAACGATAAAATCTCTCTAAAAAAACATCATAAGAGCACGTGCTCCTTCGTCCTAATCCTTCTAAACACTGCATAACTGAAGTTCCTAATCACCTTAGAAACAAAGTGGCAGAAATGCTATGCATAAGCACAGCACTGACGTCCCTTTATTTCCACCCTAAATACGAAGTGGCCCAAGTGCAATACATACGTATAACACTTATGTCACTTCATTTCTAAGCCACTTGTGCCACATTTCTACTTCAGAAACACAGTGGCAAAACTGCTATGCACAAGCATAGCACTTACGCCACTTTATTTCCAAGGCTATCTCTTTGCTCCTCCCCACTTTTTCGTATAAAGCGCTACTTCTACCCCTCAACAATAAAAAAAAATCTCTAGAGAGCGATGAGATTCGACCTGCATCCCTGCCACCGTTCAATCAGCTTCTGCCGTTCATTCAGATGCTGATCCGAGAAAGTCCTTCCAACAGAGACCTGTCCAGGCTTCAATTTTCTCGGATCCAAATTAGCTCCAAATGTCTGCACCCCTTTAGCGAATTTAGAAAACGGCGAAAGAATCTCTTTAGCTGTACTAGCAACTGGAGAAGCAGCATTCGTGATGTTCGGTTTAATCGACTTAATGGCCGATTCACTCTGAGACGAAGTAATGTTATTACTCATCAGATCTTGATCCGAGTTACTGCGTTTTTTATCCCCCAACGAATCAACTCCAATATAGTTCCTCTCATCCCCATTTCCATCAACTTCGCTAGAAGAGTGACTGATGTTTTTGGGCAAATTGAGGCTCTTCGGTGGAACGGCCCGTTCCTTCTCTTCCTTATCACAATCAATAGCCTGAATCGTTATCTCTGGATTTGATTTATCATCTGGACCCTCGGAGGGAAGGAGATTGAGTCCATCGATTCCAAGATCTGCACGATCGTAAAACTCCCGATTGCTCTCGATTATTCCAGTGAACTCTTGTGGTACAGGACTTGTATCACTTTCTCCACTGCTCTGATTCTCATCTGCCTCTGTCCTCTTCCCTCCTAGATCATAATTACCAACGGTGAATGTTGGCTTTTTGTCGTCGCACTTGCCTTTTTTCTCCCCCTTTTTTCCTGCTAATGTTGATCCTAATTTGTTCAGTTTGCTGAATTGTTCTGACATGTTGCTTAATGCCTTTGTTCCGGCGCTTTTTAGCGCTAGTAGTTGAGTCTCCGAGACGTTCCTGCTTATCGGAAAAGAGGAGATGTCCAGAAGACCTGTTGATTCTTTCGCCTTAATTAACTTACTTGTGCGCTTATCCAGCGGCACGTTCATTGCTATCGGGATTTTAGGCAAGGATGCTATTTCAACAGCTACTGAAAATGCCTCGCAGATCGCTTTCATGGACTCTATTGTCTCTTCGTCCGTTTTGATGACAACCGCCATGTTGTTGAAGAATCGGAGATTTGTGGACCTGAACATGTGGAAGTAGCCGTACTCACCTGTGGGGATGTAAAATGATCGTCAATTTGGAAGGTCAGGTCAGTCATTAAGGATGTTCTACATAGACCGTAAGCGGGGGCTGTGCGGCATGAGAGGGGCAGTGATTTCGTCAGTGTTCCAATCTCTGAACACGGAAAAATGAGCTTTTCAATCCGTCATTAAAATGATTTTCAGGGAATTATGGAACGCTGTGGGTGTTCAAATATTATATTATTATCATTACATTTCATAGAATTTTTTTTAACTGTTATTTAATTAATTTGAGAATTATTTTGAAAAAAGCATTGCATTCTAGGAAATTCTGGCGACACAAGTTGCCAGCACTTACGCGAAATTGACCATTTTTCAAGCATTTTGATTAATTTTAATGCCAATTATTGACCCAATCGTCGCATAAAAATGTAACGTTTGTGCGGAGGGTAATTTCTCACCTATATCCGAAATTTCATCCAATTTGAAGGATTTTTCGAAAAGTTTCTTAAGCTTTTGTGAATTTTCCATAAGAACACATGTTGAACGATGGTTTTTGAACAAATCATAACTTTTAAACCAGGTAAGAAAAAAATCCAAAATTTTGCATACGGTTTCTCTATGAATTGGAGAACCTTGGGAAAAATTTCATTGAATTCTTACATTTCTAAAATATTGATAAAATACCGGTAGAACATCCTTAAATGACGGTTTTGTTACTATTTCTGACTTGTTAAAATGACGGTCAATTGACCGGTCAAATGATCGTGATTTTTGCCGTCCTGTCCCTATTTCAGTCATTATTTTCCTACGGAAATGGTCAGTCATTAATATTCTGTCAATTGACGGTCAAATGACTGTGATTTTTTGCGTTCCATCCCCATTTTATTCAGTCATCATCATTTTTCTACTAAAATGATCTTTTATTAACATTTAGTCAAATGACGGTCAGTGACCTGTCGAATAATCGTTATTTTTTTCCGGCCTATCCTAATTTCAGTCATTATTTGCCTACCGATATGCCCAGTCATTGACATTCGGCCAAATGACCGTTATTTTTCGTTCCGACCCTATTTAAACCAATATTTTTCTATTGAAATGGTCAGTCATCGACATTCAGTGAAATGATCGTCAAATTACCGTTATCCTACGGTCCATTTCTATAGCTGTCATTATTATCAAAAAACGCGATAGTGTTTTGCGCCATGTGTACGTTTATAAACTATATATATACATTTCCGATTAGAGTTTTTTTTTTTTGTTAAATTAAGCCCTTTCCTTCATCACGAAAAATACTGCAGTTTTCTACCGAAATGGTTTTTCATTAACATTCGGTCAAATGACGATTAATTGACCAGTCGACTAATCGTCATTTTTTCTCATGCCATGCCGTTTTCAGTCATTATTTTTCTACCGGAATGGTCAATCATTGACACTCAGTCAAATAGCCGGTCAACTGACCGTCATTTCCCATTCCATCCCTACTCACCTGCACTTTTGTAATTTATTCTTATGCAGTGGTGTTGCTTGTTCTTGAAGAGTGTCACTCCGCTGTCTGGTTGACCGAACTCGATCATCACAATTTCAGAAAGTTGGACTCTTTGGTAATTCGTCACTTTGTCGATTTGATCATCGTAATCGGCTACGTAATAACTGTCTCGCGTTAGGATTAGGATTGTATCCATTTCTGTTTCGCTAGGGTCACCGGATATTGGATCAGCGTCAATCAGGCCCCAGCTGCCGAGTATCATCTCGGGATCGGGGATCAGCAACTTTTTGCAGTCTTCGATCAAGAGTTTCACGTGAAATGCGGTTGCCGCATTGTCCTCCTCTTCTGTGCGCTCTTGGAATGTCTCTTCATTGACGGAATTTCCGAGCATCAGGTCGATGCTGGCCTGGCGGTAGACGTCCTTGAAGCGGTTCAAATAGTATCTGGAAGAGGAGAAGGAATTTTATTTTAGGGAAATTCGAGGAAATTGATTTTTGTGATCATTCTCAATGGAATATCTTGGTAAATAATGGAGATACGCTCTTTTTGATCTATGACAATTTTGTAGAGAATTTGAAGAGCTACAGAAGAGGATTGATGTAAAATTGTGCTATCTTATTTAGTTTCTGTGATATTTTCGATAAACTAATGACAAAAAAGTAGTCTTATTCTGGATACATTTTTTGTTGCAATTGTTTTTTAGGAATATCTGGGAAACTAATGGAGATACGGGCCTTTTACACGAATTCTTATCTTTGTAGCACTTGAAATACTGTACAATAATGGATTAGATCAAAATCACTCTATCTCGCTTTTTCCCGGGATATTCTTAAAAAACTAAAAAAAATCTGTTAATGAGTCTGTTTTTTGGCATTCACTTTTTATGACATTTTAGAAACTAAACGAGATAGAGTAATTCTGCTTGAATCCTTTTTTATAGGAAATTTTAAGAGCTACAAAAAAGGATTCAAGCAAAATTGTTCTATTGATCGCTTCGTTTTCAAGGTATTCATCAAAAACAAATGTCAAAAAATTAGATAAATTTTTTCTTCCAACAGTTTTTTTCAGAATATTTCGGAAAATAAGTGAAATAGCACAATCTCACTCAAATCCACTTTTGTAGCTCTTGAAATTTTCTACAAAAAAAGATTGAAGTAAAATCGTCCTATCTTGTCTCTGTACCAAGATATCCACAAAGAAAAATTACAAAAAAAATTGATTTATTCTGACGAATAAAAAAAGAAAAATTTGATGATTTTGATTCGAGATTTCCCAATTAAATTCTTCTTAAATTTTCTTAGGATCAGGAGGTCAATGATAAGGACAAACCTTGCTAAATCATAAATGGCACGCGCTAAAAGGATTTCAGGAAATTCAGCAATTGATAATTGTACATTCGGTGGTTTTGCGGGTATTAATTCTAGACAACAATTGTCAATAATGTCAATGTAATGCGACCAATCGTCCCTCAGTTTCTCAACTTCGATATTATTACCAACAGTTAGATCAATTGCAGCTTGACGTGTCTCATCCAAAAAGTGTTGCTGGTAATATCTACGATAAAATGTGTTTTTATCAGGAATTCTGAGGTCTCGTGAAATGTCTGAATAGAGGAATTCTGATGTTTTCTTCAATGACATTTAAAAAATGTAGAAATTCAAAAATTCTTCACCTATTCGCTGAATTTACTCCATCCTTCATCAGTCCTGTGAATTTTCGTTCTCCAGTTCTCGTGTAATCACCCTGGAAAAAATATTTTTTTAAAAGAAAAACTCAGCCGAAACAGTGTTTTTAAAATATCACCGAAAATACGGAAATAGGAAAATTCCCGAAAAAACCTTTTTCGTAGTTCTTGAAATTCTCTACAAAGAAGTTCTCTACGAGAATTACGCTATCTCAGTTAGTTTCTGGGATATTGAAAAAAACTAAATTCAACCCAATTTCACTAGGAAATGAGTGTTTTTTATATTTCGGAAACTAAGCGAAATAGCGCGATTTTGTCCTAATTTTGTTTTGTAGCTCTCTAAATTCTCTACAATAGAGATCGTTTTCAAAATAGCGCTATCTCACTTAGCTTCCAAGATATGAAAAATATTAAAAAACTGAATCTCGATATTAAATTTTTGTAATTTTTTTTTAAGTTTTTCCGGTTTTTGTAATTCTTTGGGGGATATCTCGGAAACTAAGCGGAATAGCGAAATTTTTGTTGAGCACTTTTCTGTAGCTCTTGGTATTCTCTACAAAAAAGGTCTCATCACATTCTTCCATAAGTCTACTCGCTAGAAGGATATTCACCTTTAAAGCATTAGTCCCAGCATACTGCTTGCTGATGATGTCTCCATTATTGGCCCAGAGCAATTGAAACGTTTGCCTAATATTCGTAGGTAATGTGCCATCCGGTGGAATCAATCCCAGCTTCGAAAATTGCATTTCCATGACGGTTTTACCAAGTGCCGTTTGTATGACATTAGTTCTATCCAAACAGTCGATACAATTAATCCGAAAAACGCCTTTTTGTGAACATATTGGACCCTGCGAATCGTGCCAACAGTAGCCCATTTCATTCAGAACACCAGTTAATGCATTAACCAATATTGAAACATTTTCAAAATGCATTCCTCTGCAGTACTCGTGAAAATCAAATGTTGTGTAAGTCAAATCTGGATGATTGTATTTTATTATGTGATTACTGTACGAGTCCCATATTATCTTCTCTTTGCCACATTGTTCTATGAGATTAACGATGCATATTGGCCCGTAATACGATAATTCTTCTTCGAAATGCTTCTCAAATGCTATTTGGGTCTCTGCCTCATCTGTGGAATCATTAAAAAATTTAATTTCTAAAATTAAGAAGAATTTTTTTTTTTTTTGCTTTTTTTTGAGAATATTTCGCAGATTAATGGAGATAGGGTGATTGTGCCCGAAAAATTTTTTCTGGAGAATTTCAAGGGCTACGAAAAAGGATGAAAACCAAGAGAGCGTATCTCCCTTAGTTTCCTAGATATTCATCAAGAACTAATAACGAAAAAAACGGAGCTATTTTAGGTAGAATTTTTATTTCAGAAGTTTTTTGAGAATATCTCGGAAACTAAGCGAGATCGAGCGATTTGCCTCAATAACGTTTTCTAGCTTTTAAAATTATCTAAAAAGGTGGTTTTAAAACCAAAATTTCCACTAGTTCTAGAGATATACACAAAAAACGAATAACAAAAGAAAGAGATTTATTTTTTTTCAAAATAAAAAAAAATCTACTCCAATAGTTTCTTGAGAATAACTCGGCAAGTAAGCAAGATAAGGCAACTTTACTATGATCCATTTTTCAACTCTTGAAATTCTCTACAAAAGTGTCTGAAGACAAAAAAGGCGTATCTTCATTATCCACAGAGATATCTACAAAAATACGGGAATTTATCCTATTTTACCTATTTATTACTGAATGAAAAGAATAAAAGAGCTTTCATGGGGATTCAATACCTTTGTCTATTCGTGGTGGTGGCTTGTACTTGTATCCAGGTTGCGACCAGTAGACTGGAACACTCCCACGTACCTGTACAAATGACACTTGATGATCGTGATACCAAACCAATTGTTCAGTCTCAACATAATTGGCACACTTTCCAGCCTCATCCACTCCTCTTCTCTTGTATCTGCATTAATTATAGATACTTCATTAGTTTCAATGTTTTTTTGCGCTTTTCCAAGCGATCAATAGCACGGTAATTGAGCAAAGAGTCAATTCAGAAGAGAATAATGATAATTCAGAAAATCATGTTGAGAGTATTTTAAAAGGATCTCAAGAACCATTAGATTTAAGGGAAAATGTGAAGAGACTTTTCTTTTAGGAAATTAAATTTCCTAGGAAAAAGGTCTCTTGATATTTTTCGATAAATCCAATGACTTCAAAGATATTCGCGAAAGGATGAACAGGAAATTTTTGTCTCGGGGATTTTCAGATTTTTTTTTAGAGGGAAATGGTATTTTTTTTATGTGAATGGGTGTTCTGAAGGGGGAATTACCTCGTTCCAGCACGAAATCTACTTCTTCGTGATATTATAGCGAGATTAAATGTCTCATACTGCGGCTGATTATCATAGCCAACTTCAACTTTACATTTTTCAATTTGTATGTAGCCCTGGATAATCGGTAGTATCCAATGATTAGCAGCTTCGGTCTACAAAAATAAAATAAAATAAAATACCTACACAGTTGATAAAAAGCTAGAAGATTAATTAAAAATATTGACTTTCATTTTTTTAGTTTTTAATTAGTTGAATGAGATATTTATTTCAAGAATATATCGAAAACTGTGAAAGTTAGGGAAATTTATCAAGAAACCCTTTTTTGGGAAATTGAATTCTTTACAAAAAAAATGTCTCGGGTGAATTTTCTCTGAATCCATTAGTTGCAGAGATATTCTTGGAATAATGTGAAGAAAATATTCGCAAAATCGTTTTTTCTTTCACTTTGTTTGCTATCAGTTTTATAAAATATCTCGAAAAATAATGGAGATAGCAAAATTCTGGTAATTACTTTTCTTCAGGGAGAAGAATGAGAGCTACAGGAGAAGATTAAATCAAAATTATGCTATCTTGCTTATTTTACAAGATAATCCATAAAAACTGATTTAAAACTAAAATTCTGATTAGATTCATAAAAGTTTTCCACGAAAAACCCTCTGAGTTTCCGGGATATTTTTAAAAAATCGAATTTATCATAAATAAAGTCAATTTTCTTCTCCAGTTCCTCTCGCGAATATCTCAGGAAATCTTGGGTTTATGAAGAAATATCAAGACACCTGTTTGAAATGGAAATAAATTACACCGAAAACTATTAACGTTTCAAGCAAGACTTGACCAAGGGAGAGAGAGGTCTAAGACAATTGAACCACGATAGAGACTCGAATGACCCCCACTTATCAGTATTAATTTGGCTCTCAACAGAAACACATCTCTTTCGAAAAATTATATACAGGATGACGTCAGTATCCATCTTCCAAATTTTGAGGATAAGAAAAATAAGAAATGACAATTCCAATGGTGCACAAAAAATAATCAAGTTGGAGAATAATCATCTGAATAGTGACGAATATATTTTTTCTGCAATTTTAGGAATTGCTGCATCCATCGTCACTAAAAGTGCCACATTTAATATCGGCTCAATTCTTCCATTCAATATCAGCAGAATTCTCGCATTTGGTATCGCCTCGAGTATCGCATTCAATGTTGCAACAGCAAAAAAATTCCGATGGCTTATGATCGTCATTGAAATTTTTTCTATCCGATTCCACTGATTCTTGTGGTATTAGAATTGTAATTAGTAATTTTTCCAACCCCTGAAGTTTGTGAACTGGACGCTGACGTCACTCTGTAGAGTCTCACCGAATTATTGTAACGGTCAACAATTCAATGTCTTAGATTCTCAGCACTCTTTTGTCAATCAACTATCAAGTGACCGCTTAGTGATTATAAACTATTGGAATGACTCAGCAACATATTTATTGTATTTCGTCAACAGACAAGCGGGCTTCGCTCCGTTTGAATAAACGGTTTTGCCATGCGGCTTAAATAGTGCGCCTCCTTCAGCTACATTCATTTTTCACTATTCTATATGCTTCCCACAGACCACCCAGCTGCACTGAGAAAAAAAATTCTTGTAGCAAGAAAATTGGCTTTTAACAAAAATTTCCTTTACAATTTTTATATCTATGTATATTGAAATTTTCAGGAGTGAAGTAAATTTTCTCCGAGTAAGTGAATTTTCTTACAACAAAATTTTTTTTTCTCAGTGTCACTATCCTACTAGAAAATTACCTAGTTTTACACACATACACCTTTTTCATAGCTCTCAAAATTCTTTACAAAGAAAATTCACGTCACATTTTCCCCTAAACCCAACCATTCTCGAGATATCTTTTCTTCAACAGGGTGGCGACTGAAAACTAATTTCGGAATTCCTTGACTTTTCCCTTCCAAAAAATAAAATTCCAGGACCTACAACAAAAAAGTATGATTTGAATATACGTTAAAATTCTTAGTTATTCCTGATAAAAAAATTTTTATTAGAAGTCAACGATAATATCCTGAACTGCGTTAAATTTTTAGAACAGTAATTTTCTGTTAAATTTTTTGCAGATTTCGAACTAATCGAAAAGTTCAATTTTTTCGATCAAATATCTATAACTATAAAAAATATGAAGACAATGAAAAATGAACTACAAATTTCCCTGACTTTTCCCTGACTATTCCAGAAATTTTAAATTCCCTGACTTTTCCAGGTTTTTCAGGTCAATTGCCACCCTGTTCAAACATTTTACCTCTTTTTTTCTCCATAATTAATCCCGAAAACTTACGTTTAAATTAATGACGTCACGTAGCATATGTTTATTCCAAAAAAATCTGTCGTCAATAGTTTGCCAAAAGGGTTTTCCCTCCCCCCCACTTTCTTTTAACTTCAATCCATTTTCCCTGAGTCTCTGCAAACTATTAGTGATATCTCCATTTTTGCAATAAAAAAATGAATCAGTTTCCCCAAATACTTTGTTCAATTCCTCGATTATTCTCTTTTCAAATTTTTCCTTGTCCTTTCCAACACTGCGTTTGATGACTGTTGATTTAACTTGAGACGTTGCCAATGCTGCAGCTTGTTGCGTTGTGTTTTTAATTGTATTTCCAGCACTTTTGATCGTTCCCCAAGTCTTCATGAAGCCTGTCTTTTGTGGTACATCAATAGATCCCATTGAAAATTTCATGCCACTGTGTTTCTTGCAGGGACTGAGGCCCAAGTCCGAATTATCAGAGCCAATTTGGAGAAATGCAACGGATTTGATCTTTTTGACGGTTCGATCCCCATATAATTCGCCTACATTTGCAATTTCCTTTATCAGCATTATTCGCGGCTCCATGAAAGACGTCTGCTCGATTTTTCCGATTATCCCATGGAATATTCCGAGGCATTCCAAATTATTTGCAGTCGCCCACTCCCAATCTGCAAAAAAAGATTGTTTTTAGTTTTTCGGAGATTCTTTTTTAAATTTTTTGGGAATTTTTTTTTTAGTTCTTTGGAGATATCATGAAAAGTGAGCGAGATAGGGGAGTTTTTGGAGGGGGAAGAGGGGGGGGGGAGGGAGAGAGGGACATAAAAGCTCTCCTGGGAAATTTCGATTTTTCGCTTCAATTTTGAGATATTTTAGGAAAACTGAAATTAAATTGAACAAGGTGGAAAATTGCGGGGAGATTGTTCTGGGAATATCGCAGAAACTGTTGGGTTTGAGGGAAAATGTCAAGAAACCTCTTCTGTAGAGAATTTCAGGAGCTACAAAAAAGTTCTGTTTGAAACGCAACTAAATTCACGGGGAATTTAGTGCTGTTTCAAGGGAGACTTGACCGAGGGAGAGGGGGGTCTAGCGACACCTGAACCACGGTCAAGATGAAAATTACCCCCACTAGTTAGTTGTCATCGAACTCTCAACAAGTGAAGTAAAGTATTAATTCGGCTCAACAATGTAAAGTTATACAGAGACGCTCCGAATTAATGTAACGGTCAACTATTTAGTGTGTTAGTTAATCAACTATCAAGTGAACATTTATGACATTCAACTATTATCCTAGTCATTTATTTATTGTAATTTCAACAAGAAAGACAACCGGGCCTTTGTCCGTTTGAATAAACGGTTTTGCCATGCGGCTAAACGAGTGCGTTTCCTTCAACTACCCAACATTTTTCACTATCCTATTTGCCTCCCACTGACCACCCAACTGACTATCCACCCAGAAAAATCAACTAGTTTTAAACAAGTTCTCTTGGGACTTTTCTTTAAGCCTTATCGTTTACGAGATATCTTTATAAATAGAAAAGAATTTCAACTTTTTTTTGCTGAAAATTTTCATTTTCATTGGAAAATTCATAAAAAAACAATTTAACTAATTATTTTAATTGATTTTCATTGTCTGAAAGAGGTTGTGGGCCAAAATTGATTACTAGCACTTTCCAGCGGAAATTTTCTTCTCTATAAAAACAAAATAAGCTTGAAAACCATTAACTCCATTATTCAAAATTGAATTTTTCGAAGTGCATTGAATCCTGCAATTTAATTAAGAGTATCTCGGAAAATAAGCGAGATAGCGAAATTTTTGTAGAAATCATTTTTGTAGAGAAATTAATTTTCTACAAAAAAAAGGTTTTTCTAACAATATTTTGTAAATCTCATTGTTTCTTGAGATATTCTCAAAAATAACGTAGAATCTCAACTTTCTGTTACTAAAAAATTTAATCTCCATTGGAAGATTTATGAAAAAAACTATTTAATTAATTATTTCAATTGATTTTCATTATCTTTTTCAATTTAAAAAGATAATGGACCACAATTGATTACGAAACACTTTCCACCGAAAATTTTTCTCTCTATAAAAACAAAATAAATTTAAAAACCATTAGTTCCATTACTCAAAATGACTTTTATTTCAAGTGCATTGAATAATTTAATTTATTGATCGAGTGTGTGTGTAACGTCATAACAAACTAGTTGAATAATTTAATTGCAGCATGAATAATTCAGAAATGATGAATGTCATTAGAAAGATTTAATAAAATAAAAATTAAATAAATAAAATTATCAAAAATTAAATTTTCTCACCAAAAAAAATAAATTAAATTCTGAATAAAAAAAAATTATTTACTAAACAAAAAAAGAAAATAATTAATTATTAGATTTATTTTCATTATTTTGTTAATATTCTGATTGTTCATATGGATATTAAAAAATTCATTAACATCAAATTATTGTCAAATCAGCGATTTAAAAATAATTTCATGTTGTTTATGAATTTTCTGAAATTATGATTTTGAATTTGATAATTAATTTCTTTCTTTTTTTTTTAGTGAATAATTTTTTTTAAATTAAATTATTTCTTATTCAGAATTTAATTTATTTTTTTTTGTGATAAATGTAATTTTAAATTATTTTTTCATTCAATTTTCATTTTATCAAATCTTTGTAATAACATTCATCATTTCTGAATTATTTAAACTATCACTAAATTATTAAAATTCCAATTATATAAAAAAGAAAATATTGATTTTACCAGATTTAGCTGATAATTCACCAGTTACTCTGTCGCACCACAAATTGTGCCTTTCCTCAACAAAAATAAAGTGGGTGTCACTCCGAAACAATTCCATTGTAAATTCTCATGAAGTTGAAGAAAGTGACAACAAAAATTCACTAAATCATCTCCAACGTGTTCATCAATGAGATCTTGTTCCTCCAATGAAAAGACTCACATTTGTAATTACTCCAAAACCCACGTGAATCATTTCAGAGTAAAAAGAAAAAAAAAAGAAAAATTCATTCGGACTGAAAATATTTTTCCTCCGAATTCCACGACATCACTTTGACATTTGCCCACCAACAAACCTGCGCGGCCATTTTATACCCCCATTACCCCCCCACTCCTCCCACCCCAATAGCCTACTAGCCTCGTGCGAGAGACGAACGTAACCTAACCTCAACGAGTCATCATGCGTTTCTGAGACATTTAATCCCCAATTTCTGACAAAAGAGAAATTATTTCGTTTTTTTGAGGATTTTTCGGAATTGAAGGGAGATAGGGAAATTTTCACAGATACCTTTTTTGTAGGGGAGGTTGAGAGCTACAAAAAAGGTCTGAAGAAAAATTTCGCTATCCCGCTTAAATTCCGAGATATTCTAAAAAAACTAATTTTTTTTTAATTTTTAGCTCCCAAACCCTTTTTGGGCTTATTCAACATTACAAAAGATGGAGTTGTGCAGACAATACCTGTACTTCTCCCAATTATATTAGCATTTCAATTGATGACATTTTTGTTTTTCTTTTTCCCCATTTATATGTGTAAATTACGATTTTTCAAAAATCTCGTTATGGCTTTCATTTCTTTTGTTTTTAATTCAGTTATTATATTTCCAATGGTGAACGAACGCTGGAAGGATGTGCTGATGTCTTGAGAGTGATTCTCTCTGATCAAATAAACTGAATTCATCAGGAAATTGAATTAAAAAAAGTTAGAAAATTGGGTGCAGTTTTTTTCGTTAATATCTATGAAACTGTCATATTTAGGAGAAAATGTGAGGAGACCTTTTTTGTGGAGCATTGAATTATCTACAATAAAGGTCTCCTGACATTTTTTCCTAAACCTCATTGCCTACGAGATATTCTCAAAAATTCTTTTTCCTTCGAATTCCACGAGATTTCTTTGACATTTGCCCAAACAACGCGCCCCTCTTTTATACCCTCCCCCCCCCCCCTCTCAATAGCCGCTTAACTGTCTCGTGAAAGGCTGACGCAACCTAACCTCAAGCAGTCATCACACGTTTCTCTGTTATTGAATCTCGAAAAATTGAAAAAAAATTGTGAAAAAAAATGAAAAAAAATTGAATTAACTTGAGAAACAATAGAAACAAGTGAAAAAGAATTCTTGTGACCTTGAGACTATTTTTGCGTCTTTTTAAACTGTGAAAATGTCGAAATTGAAGGGAATTGATGGAAAATTGGGGAAACAAGAAGTGCTCCAGGCGCTCGTATTTGCAGATGATTTCTCTTCGAATTTGTCTCCAATGGATACGATTTACCCAAGTATATTGACACCAGTTGCTAATGCTCATTTAATCGATTATTTAATTGAGGCGTTGATTAAATCCGGAGTGCAGGAGGTCTTCATCTATTGCAGCAATTACATCGACAATTTGAGGTAGTATCCCATTGAACTTGAGTACAGTTAACCACTTATTTTTTTAATGCCATATGAAAGATGATATTTTTTAACATTTTTCTGAATTTTTTCATAATTTTTGTCCGTGTAGTTTATGAGATATGAATTATCAAAGTTACTGAAAATAACGGTGATGGGGATGAAACGCCCTAAATCGGACAGAAATAACGAAATTACTAAAAAACCACAGGGTTGACCCATTATTTAAAAACAATTGGCGAAGAGGACAGCATTTTAACTGAATAATAGAAGAAAAAAATATTCAATTCACCGTATAGTTATTGAGAAATTTTAATTAGAAGATAGCCATAACTATTTGCCTCTCTCTCTATCTCATGCATGTGATAGGAGATTAGTAATGTAAAAAAAGAATTAATTATATTCACAAGCTGAAGATATGACTTTCGAATAGTTTAATCACTTTTTCGGGTAAATTAAAGCATTTTTTCCCGAATTATCAGCAATTAATTGGAAACTAATCTACAAATTCTCATTTTTTTCTGTTTTATCGATCGTAATCTGGAATACTACCTAAAGGAATTACATCAAGAGCCAGAATTATAAGGATATCTCTGTTTTCCTGATAATGTCAGACGGCTGCAGATCAATGGGCGATGGACTCAGGGACATCGACACGAAGGGCATGATCCGCGGTGATTTTATTCTGATTCGAGGAGATGCGTTTATCAATGCCGATCTGACGAGTTTGATGGATCTGCACAGGAGCAGAAGGGAAAAGGACAAGGGCTGTGCAATGAGCTTAATTCTCAGGGATTTGGGGTCAACGAACGAGTCCATGCTCTTTAAGGAGACTTGCCTGTTTGTCGCTGATAAAGCAAACAAGAAGGTGCTGCACTACAAGAAGCCACAGGCTGGAGAAAAAAAAATTAAATTTGAGTTGAACTGGTTCTTGGAGCATGAACAGATTGAAGTCAATTCTGGATTTGTTGATACGCATGTCTACATGTGCTCCGCTTCTGTTCTACCGCTGTTCTCCGATAATTTTGATTTTCAGGTGAGGGGTTTAAAGGGTTTTCTTTTGGAATATCTTGGGGAGGGGTTGAAGGGAAAATTGGCAAGAGGAATTTTTTTCTTGGCGTATCAAATACTCTACAGGAGAAGGTGGGGTAAAATGGACACTTTTTAGTTTTGTTATTTCATGATATGATAATTACTCGAAATCAATGGAAATATTGGGGATAGGTTTTTTCTGATGATTCCATTGGAGAGCTGAGGAAATTTCCCATGGAAATGATATGTCAGAAGTTGTTTTTTTTAATTTTTCAAATAGTGTGTTTTCTGCTCAAGATTTGGAGGTAAAACCCTCCAGTTTTCGAAAAATTTCAGTTCTTCGAGAATATCTCTGGTTCTATTGGTCATAGCGGATTGGGGTTGATCTCAAACGAAGAGTGAGCTCATTCCTCATCGATTTATGGGGTTAAAAAAAATTATCAGTTTTTCAAGTACTTTTAGGAAAAAACTGATTTTCAAAAAATGGCATAGAAGTATTTGAAAAATTAATTTTAAAAAAATTTTGAACCACATAAATCAATGGAAAATGAGCTCATCTTTCATTTGAGACCAACCCTCAGTCGCTATGACCAATAAAACCGGAGATATGGCCAAAAAGTGAATTTTTTTAATTTTTGGAAGGAGAATCCTTCAAAACTTTGCTAAAAAAGTGAAATTTTTATAAAATTAACTTTTGGACATATTTTTTCCACCAATTTTTTTTTCAGTTCTTCAATGGAATCATCAGAAAATCTCCATCTTGAACCATCTAATTGGAATGTCCACTTTCCCCACCTTTTACCTCAAAAATTTCTATTTCCTCAAACAAAACTAACAAAATGCCTTTTTTCAGACGATGGAGGATTTCATCCGAGGAGTCCTCATGAACGAGGAGATCCTGGACTCCCGCATCTACTGGCAACCCCTTGAATCCTCCGAGTACGCTCTTCCCATCACCTCTTGGCTGGCCTACCACACTTTATCCCGTGATATTCTCCAGCGACAGGCCTACCCCTTGACCCCGGACCTCCTTCCGCCCCTCCGAGGAATAGTCTCCTGCTCCAGAAGCACCTACAGACACCGAATAGCAAATCTAGCACGTGGCTGCATCCTCGAAAAAGAAACAATCGTCGGGCGGAACAGTTTCCTCGGAAAAAACACGAGAGTCTCGCGCTCCGTGATAGGTGACAACTGCAGAATCGGTGACAACGTTATAATCGAGAACTCATATGTCCTCGGGAACGTAACGATCTCTGAAAATTGCAGAATAAAAGACACAGTCTTATTTTCAGAATCAAATTTATCAAAAAATGTTTCTCTCGATGGCTGCATCTCATCAATAGGCGTCACCTTTCTACCAGATTCATCGTATATAGACACGATATTCGAGAAAAATGAGGGAAAAATAATATCAAGAAAAATGTCAGAAAAAATTGATGATGATGAATTTATTTACTTAAAAAAAACGCGGAATGAGGAATCGGATTTTTCGGATTCCGAGAGTGAAGACTCGAGAAGCGAGTCACCATTGCCAGATGATACGCACATGTTTTTGTCTGAAGTAATCGATAGTCTCTTGAGGGGTTATCAGGATAAATTAAATTGTGATAATTTGATACTGGAAATTAATTCGTCTAGATATGCTTATAATGTTAGTATCAGGGAAGTTACGTACAATGTTGTTAAAGCTATTTTAATGCTGCCACTTCATTATTTGAGTGAAACAAAAGCTGCACTGAATAATGCGAATTATCAAAAAACACTGATTGTTATGATTAATTATTTTAATGCTATTATTTTGAATTATATTAAGACTAATGATGCACAGGAGGACTGTCTCAGGGCTATTGAAGATGTTGCTGATACCAGTGATGAGTTTTTAATTTTTGCACAAAAATTATTGCATCTTTTTTATGATAAGGATATATTGAGTGAAGAAAAAATACTGGAGTGGTTTAATCATGAGGGAAATGAGGATTGTAATGAAGTTAATGCGAAAGTCAAAGCTGCTGTTCAACCGTTTATCAAGTGGCTGGAAGAGGCTGAAGAGGACTCGTCCAGTGATGATGATTGAGAGAATAAACTGAGGTTTTTTTTGAATTTTTCGAATTTTAATTCTTTGATTGAATGAATGGAATAGGAGACTTGTTTTGGGGATTTTTCTGGAGGGAGGTGAAGAGCTGCAAAAAAGGTTTCTATGAAAATTATACTATCTTGCTTAAATTTCGAGATATTTGAAAATTTCTGGATTGATTAAAGGCTTCTAAAGTTAAAAATAGCGAAAAAAATTCAAGAAATTGAGGTTTGCTCAAATTTTTGAAAAATATTGGATTGACTAGGAAATAAAATTCTGAAAATTGGGAGGAGATTTTTTTGTAAAATATCTCTGAAACCTTCAGGCTTAGGGGAAAAGTCAGAAGATTTTTTTTTGTAGAGGACAAAATAATTACAAAAGAAGGATTTGGGTGAAAGCGCTCTATCTCGCTTAGTTTCTGAGATATTCAATAAAAATTGATTTCTCAGTGAAATTGTGTTGAATTTGATTTTTTTTTAATATCTTGGAATCCAAGCAAGATCAAGCAATTTTGCTTTGGGCCTCTTCTGCAGCTCTTGAGAAAAAGGAAATTCTCTACAAGAAAGTCATCCCGAAAATTTCGCTATCTCGCTTAAACTCCGAGATATTTAAGAAAAACTGATTTCATCAGGAAATTAAATCAAAAAAGTTGGGAAATTGGGGGCAGATTCTTTGGTGAAGATCTCAGAAACTATTAGATTCAAGAAAAAATGTGAAGTGATCTTTTTTGTAGCAAATTTAATTCTCTACAAAAAACATCTCCCAATATTTTTTCCTAAACTCGGTCGTTTACGAGTAATCTTGAAAAAAGAAATGTAAATAAATGAGTTTTTTTATGTTATATTCTTCGGAATTTCTTTAATTACCTTAACATTTTAGTTAAATCACTCGTTATTCATATATTCAACAAATTCGAAAGATTTCTTCTATTTCAACAGACATTAGTTTCTTTAAAATTTTCTTCATTAAATTGAGATTAAATTTGATTATTTAAATGAGGCAAATTGGAAACGTGATTGTGCGATATTTACTCTTTTTTTATTTAAGTAGAATTTTTCTCTTTTTTTGTTTAGTGATATATATTGTCAGACGCTGTGATTGATAAACGCCCGGAGATAGTAGATATCTTATTTGACTCTGAGGTTCTTTTTTTTTTCTTTTGAATTATTTATTAATGATATTATTTATTCGTGAAATGCAATATCCTCAGTCAGCTCGTGACTCGACTGGTGGCGGTGATCAGGGAATTTGATTGCATCGATCCACTGACGCAGTCGTGCGCCCTTACTGTTGCAGCTCAGAACGAGACCGCCTGGAAAAAAAAAATATTTTTACAATGTTTTTATCGTTTAAATTTAATCTACATATTTTGTAGTTAATATTAGGTTTTCTAAAAGGCTTTTAAAGTTGAAAATAGCGAGAAAAATTCAAGAAATTGAGGTTTTCTCAAATTAGTTTCTACAAAATTGAAAAGGATCTCGGAAACTAAGAGAGATAGGAGAAGTTGTGTGGGAACCTTTTTTGTAGGAAATTTTAAGAGCTTCAAAGAAGGGCGAATGTAAATTTACGCTATCTCGCTTGGTTTCCGAGATATCTTCAAAAAATGAATGATGAAAAAATCGAATTTCTCTTTTTTTTTGCTGTTGGAGATCTTTTTTTTGAGAATATAGCGGAAACTAAGAGAGATAGAGAAATTTGGGTAATTACTTTTTTTTTGTAGGGAACATCAAGAGCTATAAAAAAGGACTAGAAGTAGGGAAACTGCCCTATCTCTCTTATTTCCCCAGATATGTGAGAAAAACTGATTTTAAAGTGAAATTGTGTTGAATTGTATTATTTTTGGTCTCGGAATCCAAACGAGATAGAGCAATTTCGTCTTGATCCTTTTTTGTAGAGAATTTCAAAAGCTACAAAAAAGGATTTGTACAAAATTGCTCTATCTCGCTCACTTGCCCTGATATTCCACAAAAACCCAATAAAAGTACACGACCACCTGTATAAAATATCTTTTTACAATTTTTTTTTTATCATATATTGAATTCACATATTTTCAAGTTAAACATTATGGTTTCTTGAATGCTTTTAACGTTGGAAATAACGTGGAAGATTGTTTATCAGGGGTTTACGAATTATACGAGGAATAATGGAATTTTCTAAAAGGTTTTCATGTAAAAATATGTTTTTTTTTTCATCGAAAAAATGAAAAAAAAAACACAATTTCATCAAAAAAATGAAAAGAACAAAATATATTTACTTTCACGTAAATTGCATGGAATATGTCCTTGACACTTCAATGGTAACATTGAAAAATTCAAAATCAATGAATTTCCATCAATTTTCCGGTATTTTATTTCAAGGTTTTCCTGCGTGAAATGGCGAGTACGAAAATTCGTTTATTTTTCCATAAATTCATTCATGAATATTCATGAATTTCTCTTTAATGAATTCGAATTACTCCAATTACGTTGAATTCAAGAAAAAATTAGAATTTCAATGGAGATCATTAATGAGTGTCGAATAATTTTTACACTAATGGAGATGAAAAAAGAAGAAAAAGAAGAGAATTAATTCCGTTTTTTAATGTGTTGACTTTTTGTCTCATTTTGCAGATATCTTGGAAACTACTGAATTTACTGGAATTTAGCAGGGGACCTTTTTTTATAGGGAATGGAATTCTCCACTGGAGAGATCTCCTGATATTTTTTGATAAATCTACTCGTTTCAGAGATAATTGCAATATTATTTAAATTATCGAAATTTTCTAATTATATATAGAGGAAAAAGTGGGGTAAAATGGGGTTTCTGACGAGACTGTTGGAGATGGAATTTTTTTGATGATTCCATTGAAAAGCCACATATGAAAATACTTTATAACGTCTTTATAGAGTCTTTATAAAAAAGCTCCAATTCTTTATAAAAAAAAGTTTCAATTTCTTATAAAAAAATATTCTTTACGCACTTTCGTACGTGGCTGACGAAATTTCTAGTGGAAATCATGTGTTGGAATTGATTTTTTAGGATTTCTAGGAGAATTGAATCTTTTGGGAAGGGATTGAAGAGGTTCCTCGTCGATTTTTGGAAAGATTTCAGTTTTTTGAGGATATTCCCGGTTATATTGGTCATAGCGTAAAAATTATGAATGGAGGTGAAAAGTGAGATGATTTGCCATTGATTCATAGGGTTTCGAAATGAAAAATATCGATTTTTGAGCGACTTATAGTTTATTTTGTGAAAATGAGCTTTTTCATCACAACTATTTCAAAAATTGATGGAAATTAATTGAAAATCCCATAAATCGATGGCAGATGACCTCTCGCCTCTGACCTCCAATTCCAATTTCCACAATATAACGATTGAATTCAGAAATATTCTTTAAAAGTTAAAAATTTTCACAAATAGAAAAGAGTTGATCCTCAATTTCGCTTTCCAATAGAATTATCAAAAGAATTTCGTCTCCCACCATTTCCTCAAAATTCTCATTTTACTCCACATTTTTCATCGAATTCCTCAAAAATCAAGAAATAATTGAATTAATCGGGAAAAGTGGGGTGAAATGGGGATTTGCATAAAACCCCTGATGACATATTTTTTCCAGCGATTCCATTAAAAATCTGAGGTAATCCCTAGTGAAAAACCTGTATCAAAATAAATTTCCCAGAATTTTTTAAATATCTCAATTTTTCTGGTTTAAATTAAATTTTTTGAAAATTCCCAATAATAAATTCCAAAACATGTTTTCCATCACAAATTTCCTCAGCTTTTTCCCAAGATTCTCCAAAAAATTATATCTCAAATAGTTCGACTGATTCCCCTCAATTTTCATAACATAAAACATCAGAACCAAAAATTTTCAACAAAAAAAAAAATTGCTTTTTTTTTTTAAATTCAGTTTTTCAAATTATTATGTTGGAATCATGGGACGTTGCAAAAAAATTGATTTAACAATACTAATTAATTGTCAAATGAACATAAATTTGTTTTGTTAAATTCAGTTTTTCACCTAAATAATCATTGCTCTTTCCAAAGTCCTTGTCCCACACGGATATAACGAGTGCGTTTGCTGTCAGATCTGTCAGTCGTGTTTCGAATGAAAACTCCTCGTTCCACTCTGGATTCAGTGTTTTCCATTTTACACTTGTCGTGTGAGCTAATCCCGTGCACTTTGGTATCATTGCACCTGCCTTCTTCGATTGTCGTCTCGACGTTATTTCCCGTGTATTTTGTATCACTGGTGGTGGGCGCTTTGCCTCGTCGCCCCTTGGATCCTTTGTCAGGCAAAGTTTTACGAAAGGGTCAGATAATCCGTTGCTGTCCATTGGCAGAAGATCGTTGGCCCGATTGATTGTCACTAGTAGAGATCGTCTTCGTGTACTGTAGCTCAAAGTCAGATTTATCGTTCCTCGGCTGTTGCTCATGTCCTCGCCCCATACCTTCTCCTCTTGATCCACCTAAACGAGAAAAATTGACGAAATTATTGATTTTTTTTGGTTTTTGGAGAATATCTTCCTTTGCTTTCTTCCCTTATTAGTAGAAGAGACCGAGGCAAAATGGAACTGTAGGACAAAATGATTTAGGATTTTCTTTAGAGTGAAGGAGTTTTAAAATTAAATTGAAAAAAATCCACAACAATATCGATATATTGGAGCATCTTCTCAAATTTCTTCAGATTTTTCCAACGAGTCCTTCACTCTCAAAAAAAATCCTGAATCATGGTGACGTGGAGGTCCATTTTACTACACTCTCTTTTATATAGACTTCAGGTTTAAAAACCCATCGAAGCCTTTTCAAAAATATAATTTCTATAATTGCCATTATAGTATAAATGATAAACATGATATGTAATCACTCATCTTATCAATTAAATGAATAAACAAGATGAAAATAGAACTCTTTGTAAAAAACTGAATTCCCACCAAATTAATAATCACTCCTCGAAACAATTGAATGAATATATAAAATGAAAATAGCATTTCTATAGACACAAGATAAAATACAGAGAAGAAAAAACGGAGTTAATAGAGTCAATATCTTGGAAACTAATGGAGATACTCCCTTTTTGCCCGAAGAGCTTTTATGGACAATTTCAAGAGCTGAAAAAAAAGGATTCAGGTAAAATCGCTCTGTCTCTTTCACTTTCCGAGATATTTAGAAAAAAAGAAAATTGATGTTTATGAAATTCAAAATATGAGGGGAATTCAACGAGAGAGAGAAGGAATTTTTAGGAGCTACAAAAAAAAATTGGAGAAGAATCGTTCTATCTTGCTTAATTTCCGAGACATTGTCGGAGAGTTTTCGGTAAATATTTTGGAAATCAAGCGAGTTAGAGCGATTTTGTGTTGTACTTTTCTTGTGGAGAATTCCAATAGCTACAAAAAAAAATTCTGGTAAAATTGCTCTATCTCGCTTAGTATCCGAGATATTCTATAGAAAACTGAATAAAAGCCGATATTTTCTTAATTTCCTCATCGATTGAAGTTTTTACACGAATAAAAAAGTTTTTCCAACACGACCACGTCAATTTGTACCCCACTAGTGAACTTTCGAAACTTCATTATTCTATTCAGAAAACCTATTTCCATGAAATTCAAAATTTACCTCAGCATTGAAAGTGAAAAACTTTTCTTGCCCTTTCATAATTCTATTGAATTCAAACGATAACAACATACCGGGTAATGGTCCTCCAGCAATACGTTGTAAGATTTCGTTAGAGAGGGCTGTAGTTCTCGCAATGGAAATTTGGCCTCTCCTAGAAAGTCCCGTCCAGCTGGATCGTCCTGAAGAATCAATACGTGCAACGTTTTGCCGCTCTTCAACTGTGGAAAATCGAAATATTGTGAAACAATAATAACGACAAAACAGCATCTTTCTATCTTCATATCTCGGACATTAAGCGAGATAGCGCAATTTTTCTTGAATTCTTATTTAAAGAATTTCAAGAGCTAGAAAAGAGGATTGAGGTAAAATCGCGCTATCTCGCTTAGTTTCTGAGATATTTTTTTCAGAGAAGATTAGAAAAGCCGAAAAAATCGATTTTTTGTAATTTTCTTGAGAATATCTCGGAAACTAACCGAGATGGAGTGATTTTGCCAGAATTATTTTTTTAAGGGAATTTCAAGAGCTAAAGAAGGATAATAATGAAAATAGCACTATCTCGCTTAGTTTCCAAAATATCCTCCAAACATGATTTAAAAAATTAAAATCCAGAAAAAATTAATTTTTCGACATTTCTTTTTTTTTCCTAAAATATCTCGGAGATTGATTGAAAATTTGAAATACACCCTTTTCACTCGAATCTTTTTTCGTAGAAAATTTGAAGAGCTATGAAAATGCTTGAGGACATAAAGAACGGATTCCGAGATATTCGTTAAAAAAATGGACATTTTTTGCTTTTCCAATTTGACTTATTCACAAACGAATTATTTATTCTATTTACATCGTTCTCCATGATCCCGTAGAAGCTGAGCTGCTCGTTGAACTCGGGATCTCGTGTCTTGTGTACTGTCTTTGTTCGTAATCTCTTTGTTGTCGTGCTTGATTCTATTGGTAGGATATTCAGTTTGCAGAATGGATCCGCTAGTCCGTGTATGTCCATTGGTTTTAGCCCTCTTGCTCTCTCCACTTTGCAATGGAGACATTGTGACGTTGGCTCGTATCTCAATTGGATCTCGAGAGTTCCGCGATATTTCTCTTCTTCCGTTTTCTCCGGAGTTCCTGTGAAAATTTATTTTTCAAAGAATTCCATTCTTTTCTCCCCCCCTCCCCCTCCCAATTAGGAACCACTTGTTTCTTTTTATTATTTCAAGGTAGTATCCCAGCGAACTCGAGTACAGTTAACTTCTCATTTTTTTGATGCTCTATCAAACATGATATTTTTTTACATTTTTCTCAATTTTGACCGTGTAGTTGATGAGATATGAATTAGCAAAGATAAATTGGACAGAAATAACGAAATTACTAAGAAACCACAGGGCTTACCCATTATTTGAAAACAATTGACGAAGAGAACGGCATTTTAACTAAATAATAGAAGAAAAAAATGTTCAATTTACCGTATGGTTATTGAGAAATTGTAATCAGAAGGTAGTCTTTACTATTTGCCTCTCTCTCTATCTCATGCATGTGATAGGAGATTAATGTAAAAAAAATTCGAGAAAAAAAAATTATATTCACAACCTGAAGATATGACTTTCGAATAGTTTAATCACTTTTTCGGGTAAATTGAAGCACTTTTCCCCAAATTATCAGCAATTAATTGAAAAATAAGCTGCAAATCCTCATTTTTCTCTGTTTTATCGATCGTACTCTGGGGCTACCTTAATCAGTTAATCTTTCGTCATTCATTCTTGACGGATTATGTCGTAAACTAAGCGGGATAGCGCAATTTTTGTAGAATTTTTTTTGTCGAAAATTTCAAGAGCATCAAAAAAAGCTTATTACATAATTTGCGCTATCTCACTTAGTTTCCGAAATGTCCTATCAAAAATGACTGCAGAGACAAGTAGATCTGTTTCACCTCTTCATCACCGATTTTTTCTTTACTTTGAAAATATCTCGAAAACCATTATACTACGAGAATTTATCAAGAGACCTCTTCTGTAGCTCATAAAATTCTCAACAAAAACATATCTCTTGACATTTCCCTCTAAGCCCACTCGCTTCGAAGATATTGGCAATATTATCTGCATCTACTGCTTTTTATGGATTTGAACGTAAAAAATGAGAGTTTTTTTCTGTAAACATCAGTTGGATGCGTTCAAGGGTAGGAGGAATCTATGCACGTGTATGCCCTAGTGATGAAAATAAAACGAGAAAAATGAAAGAGCAATAAAATTTATTAAAAATAAAATGAATACAGAAAATTAAATGATACAATAAAAATAACAAAAAAAATCAAATTAAAAGAATTTATTAAAGTAATGGAGAATATAACAATTCACATATTTTTTAAAATAGAGTGATAAATGCTTTTTATGGCAATTGAAGATTTTTTTTCGATTGAAAAATATTAATAATTTTTTTATCACTATTTTTTTCTTTACAATTGTTCCAGCAATTGCGCTGTCTATAATAGAACAGTTTTGAATATTGTATACAGTGTTATCCCATGGCTGAATTATTCTCTGGAGTAACGCATGAATAACTAAATCTCTTTAATTCCCCCAAACCGATATTGTCACTGGTTTAATCCTTCGTCGTCTCTCACATTCACCCAAATCCCCAAAAATATTCATTTTTCTTCTACAACTCTACGCTCTAAAACATTGATGGGATTTTAAAATCTATTTCTGTCATAAAAACGTCTATTTCAATTTTCCTCCGTTTCTCCAGGTCTACGTAAATTATTTTACAAATATCTCGAGTAATAATGGTTCTACGAGAATTTATCAGAATAGCTCTTTGTAGAGAATTACATTTTCTATAAAAGAGGTCTCTTGACATTTTTTCCTGAACCCATTGATTTCAGAGATATTCGCAGAAGAATCAAGATGAAACTGATTTGTAAGTCCCTGTGACGTCCCGTGAGCGTCTCTGATTGGTTCATACAGCTGCATCTCAACTGTGATTGGCTTTTTGATGACAGCACAACCAATGAGAGCCATGGGTAATGTCCGAACGTCACAAAACTTCACAAATTGAATTTACGAAGAAAACGAGTCGCGAAACTCTAAATTCTTCTGTAAATCTCCCGGAAATGATTGATTCTATCGAAGACTGTCCAAGGGATCGTTTTTACAGAGAATTGAATGTTCTATTAAAAGTCTCTCTTGACATTTTTTGATAAAATCAATCGTTTCGGAGATATTTGGAGAAGAGTTTAAGTGACATGTGACGTCCCCAGCGTCTCTTATTGGTTCACGTAGCTGCATCTCGTCTGTGATTAGCTCATCAACATCAGCGACCAATGAACCCCACCCATACACATATGAAAAACCCCTACTGAGAATTTCCATAGATTTATCCTATGGAGAATCCTGTACGTTTATCTCATTAGTCTATAGATATTTTTTTATAGACACAAAATTCAATTATCAAATCACATGAAACTCTACTCGCATAGAAATAATTTTTATAGAAACAACATCTATAAAAAAATATTTCAATATCATATACAATGAACCTATAGAATTTTCTATAGAATGAATCTATACAAATCTTCTCGTCACCTTAATAATAAAGAAGCGTAAGTGCTGTGTATGAGCATAGCACTTAAGCCACTTTGTTTCTAAGGCGACCTTCCATAGATATTTCCTATAGAAATTGCCTATAAGAATTTCTCTTAATATTCCAATATTATATAAAATAAACATTTCGGATTCTCTATAGAATGAATCTATCCAAATGATCTATAGATATTTTCAATGGGAATCTTTTCTATTTAGAATATACGTATTCTATAAACAAAATTCTGTAGTCATTTTTCCAATAAAAATCTTTTATAGACATTTCCTATAAAAAATATTCTATACATAAATTATCTATAGAAGTCTTCTGTAAAAATTATATATAGGGATTTTCTCAAACGCTCAACGCCTCAACTGAACAAATTATTCATAAAGCAATCTTAACCACGCTTTTCCCATAAATTTTTTAAATCTCCTATTTTTCTTACCTGCACTTCCTTCCATTCTTCGGCTCGCAAACAATTGACTTCGCTCTTGCTCGTACTTGTACATCTGCGCTATTTCCGTCTCTGTGCTGCCGTTGCTGTTGATACTGGAGCGTTGAATCACTAAAGTATATTACAAAACAAGAAAAACCGATACGACATTCGCAAAAAAAAAGAACATCCCCGGAATTGAATTGAATTAAAATGACAAACGTACCTTTGACGTCGTGATCCATGCTTTGGTGTTGTACCATCGGTTAATTCAATTGAGCCACGGCTTAGTGTACGATCAACTGAATTACCCTGGCTAGTACATTTTCTACCTCTCAATGATGATTTTGTTGATTCTTGACTTGATGATTCATTGTTAACTGATTCATTGCTACCAATTTGATTACGTACATAAAATACTGATGTTTGACTTGCATATTGATCTCTCAAGCGGCTTGATGACCGAGATGGTGGTAGTGGTGAGGTTGATGATATTGGAGATGTTGGAGTTGTTGATGATGATGAAGTGTTTGGCACTGCCAATTGATATTGGGAGGACTGATTATGGTGATTTTCTGGCTCGTCATTGGAGTCAATGGATCGGCGCTTTGGTTCCACTTCTATTTGCACCTCGACCTCGAGCTCCGGCTTTTGATGGTGGAGATCAGATGGATCTGTTGAGAGACTGTAGGAGAGAAAGGAACGGGTGCGTGTTGGTCTTCTTGATGGTGGCTCCTCGTCTGAAGACGAATCCTGCTCTGTCGGCTCAAGAGACTTGGAACTACCTGTTAGGATCCATCCCGTGTTCCTCCTGGCGTCACGCGGCTTCTGAAAAAGAATTTTCATTTAATTCAATTCTTTGGTTCACTGTTAGGAAAAACTGAAAAAACTGTTTGAAAAAATTGAAATTTCATAGACAATTTGATGGGAATTTTCATAAACGGGATATTGAATTTTTTTTAATGGGAAGATGGTTATGAAATCTGTGAGTTACAGAGGAAATTCAAAGAAATCTATTAGTCTTAAGGGTTAACGGAAGATATCTGTATTCCCCTTGTACACATTGAATTTTTGAACTAATTGTTTGACGATATTTATGAGTATTTTTGTCATCAAAAAGTGGCAACGGGTCTTCCGTTACCCTTTGAGTAGACTTAGAACGAAAATTCTACAGCTTGCTTGAATTTTCAACTGAACATGAATATTCAGAATCAAAATGACTTGAATTTTCAATTTTTTCGTAAATTTTTTCTGGTTTTACTAAATTTTCAAGAAACAATTAAACTGAAATTCACAAATTTCATCAATATTCAGGCATGAAATTATTCGAGGGCAATGATGTATTTTTCAATGACGTAATTGGGTGAAATTTCAGTAGGAATTTGACTCGAAATATTCGGGATTTTACACGGAAAATCGAGACAAAAACTTTTAACAGTGTTGTTGTTTTATGAGAATATTTCGGAAACTGAGGAAGATTTGGTACTTGCTCTTCTAGGGGATATAACCATCCACGGAATAGAATAGAACTAAAGGAGATGGCGCAATTTTTGTACAGAATTTCAGAAGCCACAGTGAAAAAGAAGAAGTGCTAAAAACTATCAAATATTGATGCCATTGGTCCTTGGTAAATATTTGTATTGAATGATTCAAAAAGTTGATAAATTTACTGAATTTTGTTAATTCTTTCTTTCTTTATTTACTTAAACCAGAGTCCAGGCGAAGTGCCTATCGGAGGCAGAAATAATACATTGCAGGAAAGTTTTTTATGTTGTTTGTTACATTTTCATCCTTTGATATAAATATTCCATGTAATTTCATTGCGATTAAAGTTAGCTAATTTTGAATATAAATTTTTTTTTCAACATTAAAACAGTTAATCAGTTAATTCAAAGAATTAATCAGTTTAAATTAACAAAATTCAGTCAATTCAACAACTTTTCAATTGTTTTGAAAAAACATTTGCTAGGGACCAGTGGAATCAATATTCGATAGTTTTTATCCCGTTTTTTCTCAGTGTACAGAAAAAGTTTCTAGGAAAATTGCGCTATCCGCTTAGTTTTTGAGATATTCTCAAAGAAGTGAAACTTAATACAATTTTACTCTGGAGAAAATTTCATTGATTTATATAAATAAAATTTTTGGAGAAATTCGAGGAAAATTATCTCAGAAAGGAGTGGGTTTAGAGGAAGATGTCAGAATATCTTTTTTGTGGGCAATTTAATTTTCTACAAAAAATCTCTCTTGATAAATTCTCCAAAATGCAGTATTTTACGAGATTTTCAGGAAATAATGGAAAAGGTATTAGGGAACGTTATTTCGATTATTCTGTGGCATTGTTCGCTTTGTTCGATGGATAATATTTGGATTGGTGATCTATTTAGCGAGGAAATTCTGTGCAGAAACACGATATTCCGAGGTAGTATCAAAATACTATTATCGTCGTTGCACAAGGCTACAAGCCTTCCGGCCATCGTCAGCAAATGCATTTACGTTGGGTATATCACGGAGATAGAGTGACACAATATACGAAATAAGTGAATCAGGGATTTTTTTCAATCTGCAGATAGAAAAATTGTTTGCTCAACATTTTTTTGTTGTAAGTATTTTTCCATTCAATTAAATACAATTCAGTGATAAAAAGAAAGGAACTTTCGTTTTTTTTCAATTATCTCCAAAACTTACCGAGATAGCGCAATTTTTGTAAGAATTTTTTTTTGAGAGAATTATAAGAGCTACAATAAAGTCAGAATCACCCTATCTCGCTTAGTTTCCGAGATATTCGAGAAATTGTCATTCGAAATTTTGTTTTTAAGGGAGTCTCTCAGAAAATAAACGAGATAGAGTGATTCCACTTGGATCCTTTTTTGTAGAAAATTTTAAGAGCTACAAAAACAGTTCCTACCAAAAATTTTCTATCTCCCTTAGTTTCTGGGATATTCTAAGAAAACCGATTACAGAGCGAAATTTGGTTGAATTTAGTTTTTTAAAAGAATATCTTAGAAACTAAGCGAGATAGCGCAATTTTTGCAATGACCTCTTTCGTTGAAAGAAAAAAAACATTTTCTCCCGTTTCTGAATTTTTCCAAATTTTCCAGGATATTTAAAAATATTCTCGAACTTTCCGGAATTTTGAGAGCTACGAAAAAGGACTAGGGAAGAATTGCCCTATCTCGCTTAGTTTCCGAGATACTGTGAAAGAAATTGATTACAGAACAAAGTTGTGCTCAATTTGATTTTTTCCTAATATCTCGGAAACTAAGCGAGATAGCACAATTCTTGTAATGACCTTTTTTGTGAGAAAAAATGAATAAATTTTTCCCTCTTTGAAAATATCCGGAATTTCCCAGAATATTCCAGAAATTTTAAGATCTACAGAAAAGAATTACTACAAAATCGCTCTATCTCGCTTAGTTTCCAAAATATATTCTTTGAAAATTGATTTTAGCGCAAAAATGTCTTAAATTCAATTATTTTGAAATATCTCAGAAAATAAGCGAGATAGCACGATTCTCTTCCAATCTTTCTTTGTAGAGAATTTCAAGAGCTACCAAAATTTTCCTATCTCTCTTATTTTCCGGAATATTCTCTAAAAAAACATCGAAAAATCCTCACTTGTAATACCCCGAGTGCTTGAAAATTAGCGGATATTTCCCGAAAATTTTGTTGCTCAGCAACACGTGCATGAAGTGTGGTAGTAACAAAATGCCGAGCGCTCGCACGCGTATAATTTTGTGCCAAACTGAATGCACATGTTGCTGAGCGGGTAAACTTGAGGGAAATACCATATTAATTTTCAAGCACGTGGGGTATTCAGGGGATTATTTTTTAAATTCTAATTTTGGCAAATGGGTGCACGGATTTGACATTTTCGTGGGATAAAGTGGGTTGGAATTTGTTAATAAAACTTTTGTTTGCTGCTTAGAAACAGTCATAGGATTACCAAAAATTATCGAAATAATACACACCACGTGATGTCAAATCCCTTGCTCCTATTGGTCGAAATTGTGATTGAAAAAATCCTCTAAAAAAAAACATTACCTTTTTTTCAGGCAAAACATATTTCGGCAGGCTTTTGAAAAACCAGGCACCACTTTTCTTCCACATTTCTCGTGTTTCTGTACATATTCTACACAGAAATATTTTAGTAGACGGTGTAATTCCCTTGCTGCCACCACTACCACTTGTTTCAGCAGTTGGTAAACTACTGTTTGACGTTGAAATTCCTCTTCTCTGATTTCTCTCTAAATTTGTACTTGAGCCCCTTGTGTTGGGTCTAGTTGTCTCGATTCCACACTTCTGACAAACGTATTTCCTGCAGTCACGGCACAATGTTGGCCCAGCCCCGAGAACTGTGAATTTCTCACCACAAAGTGCACAACTACAGACGCATCTATTGTTACGTAAACATCTACTGCCACAGGTTCTACCAGTTGATCTCGTTGATGTGACAACTGTCACATTGCGTTTCATATTCTCCAATCGATCAACCAATTTTCCAACTCTTTCTTGTTCTGATATATCGAGTGCCTCTGCTCTTTGTATCACCTTTAGAAAATTTAAAAAAAAAAGAGGAATTTAGGGAATTTCAAGTTATTGAGAATTTATCGAAAATGGTGGGGTTGAGAGAAATTCAGCAGGAAACCTTTTTTGTGGGAAATTTAATTCTGTACAAAAAAGGTCTCTTGATGTTTTTCGATGAATGGAGTGGTTTGGAGATACTCATAATATTATATAAATAAAAAAATTAAAAAAAAAAAAAATTGAGATTTTTCAGAAATATATAAGGAAAGTGGAGGAAAATGGGGATTTTTAAGGGGCAGTCGGAGTGGAGTATGGAATTTTTTGGATGATTCCATTGAAAAGCTGAGGAAATTTTCGATGAAAAACATGTGTCACCCTGGATTTTTAGGAATTTTTAATTTTTTTTAGGAGGAATTGGAGGGATTTACTTTTCGATTTTTGAAAAATTTCAGCTTTTTGAAGATATCTCAGGTTCTATTGGTCGTAACGTAGAAATTCCGAATGGAGGTGAAAGGTGAGATCCTTTCACATCGATTCATGGGGTTTCGAAATAAAAAATATCGATTTTTGAGTGACATAATCAATTTTGTGAAATCCAGTTTTTCATATATGATGGAAAAACTGATTTCCATTGATCTTTGAAATAGCTATAACTATTTCGAAGTTCAGTGAAAATTAATTATGAAATCCCATAAATTGATGGTAAATGATCTCACTTTTTACCTCCGATTTGAATTTCTACGATATGACGATAATAATCAGAGATATTCTCAAAAAGCTGAATTTTAATATTAAATTTCACTGAAAAATCTCTTCATTTTATCGACTAATAAAAAAAATTTAATTACTCATAAACTTCGTGAATAATTCGAAAAATTTCCTATGCTCTGACATTTTTATCTGAAATTCCAGTGGTGTAAATTTCATGTGAATTCCTTTTAATCCTCTTTTACATTAAAAGTTGGAAGCTTCAGAAAAATATTTCAACTGTGGCTTTTTTCTTTTCATAAAAAAAAAAAATAAAAAAAAAAAGAGAGAAAACGACGACTAAGTGGATTTGAGAGGTTTCAGAACATTTTATACGTGACTTAATGGATCACCGAGGGCATCTCACACAAGTGCACGTTAAAAATATATATTTTTGAAAACTAAAATAGATTGTACGTGCTTTATCACACCTGAATTATTCGTTCCTTTTCTTCCTCGCTTAATGGAAAATTTGTATTTGATGCACTTGTTGATAAACTTCCTGGGCATGATGTTGTTGAATAACGGTTGTAGTCGTATGTACGTGAATCCAGTGATGTGCTCTTTACAGACCATCCTGTTCGGAGTCTGGAATTTAATTTGTAAATTTTTAAAATAAAAAGTTGATTTAAGAAAAAAAGGAAAATAATTAAATTTTTTATATTTGTTTGAGAATAACTCGGAAACTAATCAAGATGCGCCCTTTTTGCTCTGAGATACACTTTTGTAGAGAATTTTAAGAGCTACAAAAAGAAGGAGATTGAGGTAAAACCGCTCTATCTCGATTCGTTTCCGAGATGTCCTTCGGAAAAGAAAAAAATCATGGAAAAATCAAGTTTTCTGTTTTTTTTAAAGAATTTCAGAAGATCTCGAAAACTAATGGAGTTACGCTCTTTTTGTCCTAAGAACACTCTTGCAGGAAATTTCGAGAGCTATAAAGAAGGATAAAAGCAAAATCGCTCCATTTCGCTTACTTTCTGAAATATCCTTAAGAAAAGGAAACAAATAGTGTCGAAACAGTCATTTTTTCATTTTTTGAGAACATCTTGGAAATTAAGGATCTTTATGATTTTTTTTCACAAGGAAGGGATGCGTTTTATTTGTTGAATCTTCGAGAATATTTTATACATATATTCAATGGAATTTTGAGATTATCCCAAGAACATGTCTCTCTTTTATATGAACCTCAACTCGGGCTGATATTATTGTTGAGAATATCTTTTCTTTTGCAAAAGGAATTATAAAAAAGTTGTAAAAATCATACCCTTTTGTTTAAACATCTTCAAAAAATTTTTTTTTCATTTTTCAATTTTTGTGGAGGAGTGTTTGGTTTATGTAGAACAGAGGAATGTTTTTTAAGTAGTCTCAAAAATCCATTTTTTTTTATTTATTTCTCAAAAATCCATTGATTTCAGGTGAAATTTGTGGCCTCCAGAATTGATACAAATAGGCACGTTTGATGGTGACTTCCGATGGGGATTAGCTTATATTTCGTCTATTTTCCGAGAAAATTTCATGCAAAATTCACAATATTCCATTGAATATATGGATGAAGCATGCTCATGGTTTCAACAAAGGAAATACATTCCTTGTGAAAAAAAAGTCATGAAAATCATTTGAAAAATCTTCTTCTATGCCTATTCCTCTTTCCTTAAGGATGTTAGGGCGAGGTGGTTAGACATAACCTTAATTTTTTGTATAAAATCTTGAATAACAACGTATACATAATAAATGTTTCAGAAATCATTTTCCTAATGTTTAAAGAATGTAATGAGGAACAAAATAAGTTATAAAAACGAAAAATTGATAGAAAATTGAAAAATTGGCTGCAATTTTTACATTTTTTGAATCTTGAAAAATTCGAAATATTGAAAAAATGCAGCCAATTTTGCAATTTTCAATCAAATTCTTTTTTCTACGGCTTATTTTGTTCCTCATTACATTCTTCAAACATTAGGAAAATGATTTCTGATACATTCATTATGTATACGTTGTTATTTACGATTTTATACAAAAAATTAATTTTTTGATTATGTCCGACCACCTCGCCCTAGCATCCTTAACGTAGTACCACCGATACTGTCCTAGTCAGTGGTTGTAGTGCCTCGTTTGATTCATGTTGTGTTTACACAGTAGATGGCATCCCGAGTGAGTTAGAGAGACAGAGAAAATATATAAAGTACAGTTTTCATAGTTATTCACTAATTACTACTATTGCATGCTCTGAAGCTGCATTTTCAAGGGTTTGAAATGGTTTATACATAATTTTCTATCATTTCCCTTTCTTTAATCCAAATTGGAACGGTCAATTTTATGGAAATATGATGAAATGTGCGATTTCTCATAAGGCTCAATGTTAAACTCGTGAAATTTCAAGTGTCAGTATCTTTTGACTCGTTCTTCGTAGCTCTTTAAAAATTCAATTGCATCATTATCTTATCATAATCTATCAACACACCGAATTTCAGAATTTTCGGAAGGGTCAATTGAGTACCAGCGGTACTACCTTAAGACACTTTTCTGAAGGATTTCACAAGCTACAAAAAAGGATTAGAGTGAAAAAGGCGTATCTCCAGTATTTTCCGATATATTTGAGAAAAATTGATGAAATAAAATTGATTAGTTTTGGGTTATTACTTTGAGGTAATTATTGATCTGAATAATTAGGGAATTTAATTATTGCGTATGCTCGTTAGTGCTAATTAGAATACTTTCGAGGGAATAAATGAGGCTAATTGATTTAATTATTTTAATGATGATTTTAGACGAGAAGTGAAAATACGGCGAATTAACTTTTTCTTTGTTATTCAGGTTTCTAGTATCTCGGAAATTAAGCGAGATAACAAAGTTTTTGTGATAACTTTTATCGTAGGAAAATTCAAGATTTTCAAAAAAAGGGTTAAGGTTTAAAATCACTCTATCTCGTGTAGTTTCCGAAATATTCTCCGAAAACAAATCATGAAAAAATATTTGTCCTGTTTTACCTTTTCATCACTGAATTCTCTTTGTTTTTTTCCTAAGGATATCTCGGAAACTAAGCGAGATAGTGCAATTTCACTTGAATTGTTTTTTTGCAGCTCTTGGAATCTTCTACAAAAAAGGATTTGCGTCAAATCGCCTTATCTCGTTTAAGTTCCAAAAGTTTCCGAAAAAATAAATTGTGTCATAATATCTGTATAGAAGGCCTTCATTTTTGCTCAGAGAATAATCGAGATAGTGCAAATTGACACGAAACCTTTTTTGTAGCTCTTGAAATTCTCTACAAAAAGGGATTAGTGCAAAATCACCTTAACTCGTTTACATTCCGAGATAGTCATGAGAAAACAATATTTTAAAAAATAGCGCTACTCGTGTTCTAAGAATATTGAAAAAATTGAAGGAGATACGCCCTTTTCATCCTCATTTTTTCTGTAGCTCTTGGAATCCTCTATAAAATAGTACTCTAACAGAATGACCCTATCTCGATAAGTTTCCGAGATGTTCCTAAAAAAAATCAATTGAATCATGAAATCTTTATATAAGGTCTTTATTAAAGTAGAGAATTTCAAGAGCTACAAAAATGTTCTCAGGCAAAAAGGACGTATCTCCATTAGTTACAGAGATATTCTAAAGAAAAAGTGAATTCATCCTCTTCGTATATCTTTCACATAGTCTTAATTACTAATTCAGTAGCGAAGAGGTAAAACAGGATAAATCGACTTATCTTTGTGACTATTTTGAAGGAAATATCTTGGAAACTAAGCGAGATAAGGTGATATTATCCATTTTTTTTTAAATTTCGAGAGTTACAAAAGAGGCCTAGGGCAAAATTGCTCTATCTCGCTTATTTTCTAAGGTATTTTCAAGAAACTAAATGAAAAAAAAAATAGACTTAACTTGTTTTACTTCTTTGCTACTGAATTAATCAATCAATAATTAATGCTTACTTGGCCCTCAGTGCAAGCTGTCGATCATTCGGGCATACCCATCTGGCGCTGCCGCTTCTAGTCACTCGGGGATGTGCCCCATCCATGATAACCGATGAACCGCCAAAAGTTTATCCCACACCCGGATTAAACGGCAAAGATAAACACCGTTTACAAAATGCCCTCAATCATCTCGCCCACAGCATAATTTGATCCTCCAGAAGTGCCACCTGAAACAAGTAGATAAATCGCCGTTTTGGTCAGACATTGACAAATTGAGAAAAAGTAATTTTTTGGGGGAAAAAAATTGCAAAGATTTTTTTTTTTAATATCTCGGATACTGAGCGAGATAGGGTCTCAATGAGTTTGTCTCAATCCTATTTTGTAGCTCTTGTAATTCTCGATAGAAAAAGTCTCTATCGAAAAGGTGCTATCTCGCTTAGTTTTTGAGATACTCAAAAATAGTAAACTTAACACAATTTCACTCTGAAATCAGTTTTTCTCAAAAATCTTGGAAATTAAGCGAGATAGGGCGATTTTGCGTGGATTATTTTTGTAGCACGCTAAATTTTGTACAAGTTTCATGAAAAATTGCGCTATTTCGCTCAGTTTCCAAAGATATTTCGAAAAAAAAGCGGTAAATTGCCTCTAACCCTGTAAAAGCCAAATAATTTGTCAATTATTTTCAATTAATTAAATTAAATCCTTTGGGTAAACTTTAAAAGCTCCATTCTACCAATATAAAATTAATTAAAATCAGTTTATGGAGCCAAATAGAAGACCTGATAAACCAATACATTTTAATTAAACGCTCGATAAACTCGTCAAGAACTAAAGTAGAAAAATCCGGAATTTTTCAACTAAAAAACAAAAAAAACCTCAGTACGAAAAAAAAAAATCGACAAAAATAGTTGAGTGCAGGGAAAAATAAAAGCCGGAAGCAGTCATTTCCTCTGTAATTTCGCAGTATCGGGGACTCTAGTTGCAACTGTAGGAGAAGAAAAAATAGAAAAATACGAGGGAGAAAATGGAGGGAAAAAAAAGGAGATTTTTTTTTATTGAAAAGAATTTTTTGTTCTTTTTTTTTTAAAGAGAAGAATTGAGGGTCAACAATCGGTTGAATGGAAATGAGAACGTGAAAATGTGCGGAACACGCGGAAAATACTTTTTTTTACCGTGCACAATGCTTGATGGATCAAGCGAAAGAAGGGCGATTTCGATTCGGAATTGGAAAAAAAAGAGTGAGTTTGGGGATTACGGGATTATATTGAAAATATCTCGGAAATGGTGAGGTTTAGGGGAATTTATCAAGAGACCGTTTTTAAAGCGAATTCAGTTCTCTGCAAAAAAAAGTCTCTTGCACTGAGGAGATTTTTTCCTACTGCCCCGACTATTTGCTTGTAGTCAAGGTCAAAATGAACTATTTCAAATTAGTTATGGCGCCCAAAATTATAATGTTAGGGTTACTATTTCAGGTCACTGCATTGAATCGAAACATGTAACATATCCGTTGTTATATCGTTGCCTTAGAAATCAAGTGGCGTAAGTGCTGTGTATAAGCATAGTACTTACACAGAGAAAAGGGATGTTTTAATTTAAGACAGTGCAGTCACTTGATTTAAGAACGTGCATGTCCACTTAAATTAAGAAAGAGAAAGTCACTTGATTCAAGATAGAAAAGTCACTTGATTTAAGTGCCTTCTACTTTCTTAAATTACTGCGATCCGGATTGCATTGAAAACGTACAAAGTCACTTGAATGAAGTCACTTTTGTGTCTTAAATCAAGGGAGTTTACTTTTTAAATAAAAGAAAAACGAAGATCACTCAAATTAAGGGACTTTTCTAATTCAAATAAAGTGATTTTTTCCTTCTTAATTTAAGAAAGTGAAAGTCACTTGAATCAAATGACTTTTTTGACTTCAATTAAGTGACTTCCTCTTTCTTAATTTAAGTGACCTGCATGTTCTTGAATCAAGTGACTGCACTATCTTGAATTAAGAAATCCATTTCTCTCTGTGTACGCCCCTTTGTGTCTAAGGCGACGATATTTTATGATGAATTATTCGACTGAGATAGAGGAGAATCTATTGATTCATGTTCAATCGACTAATGATTGAGTAAGTGAAAATTCTATCTATGTAAATTGCCCATTAATTTTCGATTTTCGTAAAAAATTTCTCAGCAGAAATAGAATTATACAGAACAATGAGAGATTTCAAAAAGGGAACAATTATACTATGGTGGAGCCAGTTACCGGACGGTTCCCAGTTTCCGGACGCAGCAGCAAAAAATACTAATATTAATATTCAAGTGAAAAAAAATTAGTTTTTCAATACCTGTAAAATGTTAGAATAAAAATCAAGTACATTGTTTAATTCATTTAATTGAAATTTTTTATCATTTTAATAATTTAATTCTAACTCTTTCCGAGAACCGGTACCATTGCCTCAACCGTCCGGTAACTGGTGCCTTCACTGTAAATTGTCTCTTTTCAGATATCATAACTAATTCTGTATTATAACTATGAGAATCAAATTTGACATAACGAGAACGAACAGTTCATATTCATATCAACTATCTGATAGTTATACTTGAAGCTAATAAAATTCATTTTCAGAATAAAAAATTCTATTTCCGACCACAATATTCACTAGCAATATGATTATAGTTGAGGCCTTTTTCTATTATATTTCTCAGTTCCAGAAAATATCTTGGAAACTAAGCGAGATAGTAAAATTTTTGTTCATACGTTCCTGTGAAAAAATTCTATCTCTATCATTCTCCGAGATATTTTCAAAAAACTAAATTTTTTGCGAATAACCGGATTATTTTTATTTTTTTTTCATTTCAAAATATCTCGAAAACTAAGCAAAATAGAACGATTTTGCCCTAATCCATTCTTGTATTGAATTTCACGACCTCCACAACCTTTCTAGTACAAAAAGAGCATATTTCCACTATTTTTCAAAATATCCTGAAAAAAAAAACAATTTAAAAAATCGATTTATCCTCGAAAGAAAACTCCCTCGGAAGTATAAAAAAAAACTTTTAAAATGTACAGAATACGCACAAAGTCATTTTTCACAACACAATGCTCGAGGGATGAAACGAACAAGGGGAAGAATGAGGAAGTATTAAAAAAAAAGAGGCAAATGCTCCAGCCATTAACAATTACAATGGAAAAAGTTTTTTTTCTTTCCACAAGAAATGTTTTTTTTTTTTGCAGAAATTGTTTTTTTTTTTTCATAGAAAATGTTTAGTTACTGATACAAAATATATAGGACTCTCGTGCAAAATCGCCTGTTATATATATTTTGCCCGGGTGACCCAATTGAGCTCCCTGTGTCTGTCCCTGTGCTATCTCCCCCCCCCCCTCCCTTCCTCCTCCTCATCCTTGCCTCTTCCTCTATGAAAATACGGGATAGGGAATGCGAAAGCCCCGATGCCTGGCGTTAGCGGCCGACCCTGGCCCCATAACGCCACACGCCGGTAATTCAACCTCCATTTCCCCCACTCCCATAACTTCTGGTCTCTCTCTCCCGCATGTGCGCTTCGTGATGCCGGTAACATTCGCCTGTTCTCAAGGTCAACCTTGAACAGGAGCGTTGAGTTTGACGGGAGAAGATAGCACAGAGTGTACAGCCCACTCCCGTTACTTATTACTCGCCCCTTATCCTGTTTTTTTTTTTTTGTAAATTTTTTCATCCCTCTTCTCCTGTTTCACTTCGGAGAATTGACTTCCGGGGGGGGGGGAGAAATTATTCATGGAGATTTTTTTGAAAAAATTTCAAGGAATTACTTGTAAAAAACAAAGGTTTTGGGCAAAAAGTGTATGGGTTAAGACTTCCTGGGGCTTTTCCGGAAAGTAAGCGAAATAGGGTGATTGTTGACTGGCATTTTTGTAGCCCTTGAAATTTTCTATTCTGAGAAAAAAAAGTTTTTGTTGTTAGAAAATTTACTTAGTTGATGGAAATATACTCCACTCCAGGAAATTTCAATATATATAGATATAGAAATTGTGAAAAAAAATTTTGTTAAAAGGCAATTTTCTTGATACAGGAATTTTCTTTTCTCAGTGTACAGAAAAGGTTTCATGAAAATTGCGCTATCTCGATTAGTTTTCGAAATTATCTAAGAAAAAGGGAATTCATGACAATTTCATGAGGAAATGAGCTTATTGGAAATGTCTCGGAAACTAAGCGAGATAGAACGATTTTGTGTTAATCCTTGCTTATGGCTTTTGGAATTTTGTACAAAAAGATCATCACAAAAATTACGCTATCTCGCTTAGTTTTCGAGATATTGAAAAAAAAATAAATTTAACATAATTTCGCTCTAAAATCAGTGTTTTTCAATATTTCGGAAACTAAGCGAGATTGCGCCATTCTGCCCCAATCCTTCTTTGTAGCATTCAAAGTCCTCTATGAAAAAAAATTGAGGCAAAATCACTTTATCTCGCTTAGTTTCCAAAAAGAAAAAATTTAACACACTTTCGCTCCAAAATCAATTTTCATAAAATATCTCAGAAACTAAGCGAGATAGTGCAATTTTATATAAGTTCATTTATGTCGCTCTTAAAATTCACTACAAAGAAGGTTTCCTCAAAAATTTCTCTATCTCGCATAGTTTCTGAGATATCACTAAAAAAAAATCCTCAATTTCCTAAAAATTTCATTACCTCCAAAAAAAAAAAAAAAGAAAAAAGTTATTATGATCCCTCGCAATTGATTCTATCAATGACATAAATTCCCATCATTGTTAATAAAAATTATCGTTCTTCCCCCCCATTTAATCTTTCTCTCCCCCCCCCCTCTCCTCCCTTTATCATTCAGCTATTGTTCATTGTTTTATGATAGTTCTTGTATTAGATGTGAAGATAGACACGCCTCCTTTTGGCCATTCATCCGAGTAACAGAGCATTGTGTATTGTGGAAGTATCAGTCAGTCGCACGTGGAAATGAGATAAAAGAAGAAGAAGAAGAAGAAGGAGATGAGGAGGAAAAAAAATGAGGAAAAAAAAAATTGAAGAATTATGGGAGAGGCGGAATTTATCGACGTATCGAGGAAACGTTCTTTTTTTTTATTATTATTTTTATTATTATTATTGTTATATTGAAGAGGAGACGCATCTCATGTTATTAACAACATAAATTGTATTTATAGAGTGTTGAAAGAGTTAGCTGGCTATTTAACGATTTTACTAGGTCGCTTTATTGTGTGGAGGTGGAAATAAAATTAATTCAGTGATGGAAGAATTAAATTACTTTTGCCATTAGTTTTCATGGAATATCACGGTAAATCATGCGAGATACGCCTCTTTTTGTCATGTAGAGAATTTGTAGCTCTTGAGATTTTGTACAAAAAAAAATTGGAGTAGAATCGCTGTATCTCGCTCATTTTCCAAGATATTTCCGAGATAAGGCAAAATTTAAGACAATTTCATTCTGAAATCAGTTTTTGCGGAATATCTCGGGACATCATGGAGTTACGCTCTTTTTCTGCTAAGAAGGCTTTATAGTTCTTAAAATTCTGAACAAAAAAATAATTTAGAGGAAATCTTTCTATCTCAATTAGACTCCGAGATATTAAAATCAGTTTTCATAGGACGTCTCGGAAACTAAACGAGATAGGGAAATTTTTAATAAGACCTTTTTTGCAGCTCGAAGAATTTTCTACGAAAGTGTATCAGGTTAAAATCGCCCTATCTCGTTTAGTGTCCGAGAAATTCTTGAGAAAAACTTCACAACTAATTCGAATTTTGTTTCTTTTTCTGGAATTACTCGGAAAGTTAGCGAGATAGGGCGATTCCGCTGGTTTTAATAGCTCTTGAAATTCTCTACAAAAAAAGTTCCTACAAAAAATGCGCTATCTCGCATATTTTCCGACATATTCTCAACAAAAAAATCGAAATAGCTCAGATTCTCCTCAAAAAATCAGTTTTTTCGAAATATTTCGAAGAATAATGGATATAGAGTTTTTTTTGCAGAGTCCTTTTTTTGTAGCTCTCAAAATTTTCCACAAAAAAGGTCTCAACGAAAATTGCGCTATCTCACTTAGTTTCCGAGATATTCCAAAAAAATCAAAATTTAATACAATTTCACTCTGAAATCACTTTTTTTTTTTATTTCAGCAACTGAGTGAGATGGCTCGATTTCACCCTCATTTTTTTTTTAAATTCAACTTTTCTACAAAAATTATCATGACGAAAATTGCGTTAGCTCCTTTAATTTCCGAAATATTGAAAAACCCTAACTTTCCCCAAAAAAATCGAATTATTTCAGAATTACCCAATTTTCTTTTACAGCCTCTCGACAAAATCGTTCGAAATGACCCATAAAATGCACCCATATACATAACAAAAAAAAAGAGCTGAGGTAATAAAAGGAAAGTCGCTATGACACTATCATATCGTCAGCTTAGAATCGAAGTGGCATAAGTGCCATACATAAGCACAGCACTTACGCCTCCTTGATTCTAAGCCAGTGATATCTTATCACAACAGGATACACTCAACAGGCTTCGCCTACGTAACCAGCTGTTGCCTTTTCCTACTAAAAATTCATTTCATCATAATTCCATAGAATTCTCCCCTCTCACAATTCCATAATGAAAAAAAAAGGCTATCTTTCGAAAGACAAATACCGCATATAAACCTCTATTTTAATTAAAAAATCACTTAATCACCGCGAAAAATCTCCGAAATATTTCAAGAATTTGAAAAAAAAACAAATTCTCAAAAAAAAAACGATAATTTCTTAAATTAATAAAAGATAAATAAATTTAAGTTAAACAATTACCTGCACGTGTCCAATCAGGCAGCAATTTCCCCAAAAAACACTCCAATTTTCCTCAAATTTAAATAATTATAAAAAAAAAGTTTTTTTTTTCTACTTTAAATTTTTCTCATTTTAATGAAATTTTAATGAACAATTTTCTTTTTTTTTTTTCCCAATTCACACATTTTTCATTTTTTCTTCATCTACACTACCTCGTCTACCCTCGAACGCCCCTAGACTACTGTCTGATCGACAGGTGGCCGTTACTACTGCTCAGTCCCCACCCCGCCCCCCCCCCCCCACTTTGCCGCGAGCGCTTGTGTCTGTTTCGCTCGCATGTGCACATGAATATTAATGCGCGTGTGTTTGTAGCGCGCGTCACGCAACACCATGACCCCGAAGAAATAGAGAGACATATAGAGCAGCCCCCATAAGCCCTTTCTGCCACTAGGTGGCTTTTGCAGAGGGCTCCCTCAGGGACGTAACTCTTTTATTCTTTCCTTGTTTTGTTTTTCCTATTTTTTTTTCCTCTATTTCTCTTGTGATCCTTTTTTTCTTGTCACAATTTCATTCCTGCGGGATGGAGACCTTGACCTTCTTGTGATGAAAGACGTAAAGTCCTTTGGGAAAGTTGGAATTTCGTGAAGCTGGTTATTTAATTTGTTTATTTTATTTTTTATTTTTGGGAAAGAGGAAAAGGTGAAAATTTCAAGAGTTTGGGGATTTTTGTGAGAATATCTTGGAAATGATTGGGCGTGAGGGAAAATGTGGAGAGAACTTTTTTGGTGAAAATTTAATTTTCTTAAAAAAAAAATCCTCTTGTGAAATTCTTGTGAAGTTAGTATTCCAGTGAACTTGAGGACAGTCAACCCCTTATTTTTTCGATGCCATATGAAAGATGATATTTTTTTACATTTTTCTGAATTTTTTCATAATTTTTGATCGTGTAGTTTATGAGATATGAATTATCAAAGTTACTGATAATACCGGTGGTGGGGATGAGACGCCCCAAATCAGACAGAAACAACGAAATTACTGAAAAACCACAAGGTTGACGCATTATTTGAAAGCAATTGGTGAGGAGAACAGCATTTCAACCGGATAACAGGAGAAAAAAAATTCAATTCACCGTATAGTTATTGAGAAAGTTTGATTAGAAGGTAGTCGTAACTCTTTTTGCCTCTCTCTCTCTCTATGTCATGCATGTGGTAGGAGATTAGTCATGTGAAGAAAATTCGAGAAACAAAAAAAAATTATATTCACAAGCTGAAGCTATGACTTTTGAATAGTTTAATCAATTTTTCGTGTAAATTAAAGCACATTTTCTCCAATTATCAGCAATTAATTGCAAACTAATCTACAAATCCTCATTTTTTTCTGCTTAATCAACCGTATTCTGCGATACTACCTCAACCTCGTGATTGATTTTTTAAATATTTGGGGAACAGTGAGAAATTTTTAGGATTTTTCCAGTTTTTGAGGAGAAACTAAAGCATATCTTTGAAGCCGTCAGATTTAGAGGGACATTGACCTCGAAATCTCATTTGTGGAGAATTTAATTTTCTATAAAGAAGGTCTCTTCCTGATTTTTCCTTCAATATTTTTTAAAGATATTTTCGAAATGATGATGAAATAGTTGGATAAATTTCTCAAAAATTAATATTTAATCAATGAAGACTTATTAAGACTTTTAATCAATTTAGATTTTCATCCTCAATTTCCATGATTTCAGGAAAAATAGAACTTTTCATTCCTTCATCTCTTCTATATTCTAAGAAATTCATCAAATCACGAATGAACTCCATAAAAAAGGAATAAAAGGAAACTTTCTGCTTCAACTGACCTCGAGGTTGAATAAGATATTAAATTCTCGAAAAAAAAATTCTTAATGAAATTATTGACGTCAAGGCGTTTTCTTCAACCTCAAAGTCAAAAAAGCCGCCTCACGACTATCGCCCTCTCTCGTCAAATCTCCGGAATCCTGTGCAAAAACAACTTCAAATTTTCACACGAGGTAAGTCAGAATTACTAGGGCAGAATTCCACCAGATGGGGTATAGAGGCTGAGGATAGTTGTTGATGATATTTTTCGAAAATGGGTGAATTATCGAAAATGTGAGGAAATTTCAAATTCACGCGGGAAAGATTTCAATAGAATTAAAAAAAAAACTGGAAATTTTGCGGGAAAAATGTAAAAATTTGAGAATAGTAAATACCGAATTACGTGAAAATTCTGAAGAATTATTGAAATTGAAAAATAAGTTTGATAATTATTAAAAATTTATGGTTGACAGTGTGGAAAAATCGAAAAAATTATGAGATGTTAACAACTCATATTAGAAATCGAAATTTCATCGTAGTGAAAAAAATTCAGAAATAAAATATCCTCAATTAATTGAGAATAACAAAGATTTTGAAGAAAGATGCACTCATTGAAATCCGAAAATTTTAATTTAGAAAAATTTGACATCAGAAAAAAACGTCGAGTTTTTTTTTCACAATTGATATTGTGTAAGACAATGAGTGGTTTACGCGTCTTTTCTTTTTCAATTGAAATTTTTCATATAAAAAAAGCAGGTAACGAATATGAGTGGTGAATGTGCCCTTTTTTGCATCTATTTTTCAGACTATCATATATCAATCGTTCAATATGGAAAATGATTAGGAATAGTAACTTCCTCTTCACTTCGAGGACCTCCAGGCCCTAGAGAAGGGAAATCAATCGATTTCACGTGGAAAAATCGAAATCCCTAGCTCGCGTTTGCCCAATTAGGATAATATAGACCTCATATTCTTCTAAAATATCGTGGGTAGTGGTTCAATATAACTTCTTACCGGACTTCTATATCGAGGATCATTTAAAATAGTAATTCCTCCTCTACTTTGAGGGCTTTCAGGGCATAGAGAAGGGGAATAATTGATTCCGCATGAAAAAATCGAAACATGTAGCTCGCGTTGCCCCAATTAGAATAATATGAGGTCCTCCTTCCAAAATATCGTGGGTAGTAGTTCAATTTCACTTCTTACCGGGTTGTGTCATGAAAAATCATTGGAAATATTGATTTTTCCTCTACTTTGAGGAACTTCAGGATCTAGAGAAGGGAAATCAATCGATTTTGCATGAAAAAATTGAAACCCGTAGCTCGTGTTGCCCCAATTGGAATAATATGAGGCAACGAGGGCTAAGGGTTTTGATTTTTCCATGCAAAATCGATTGATTCCTCTTCTCCAGATCTTGGGGGTCCTCGGAGTGGAAGGAACATGATTATTTATTCACATTTTCCCAAAAGCAGCCCAGCAAGAAGAGAATTTGAACCACTACCTATGAAATTTTGGACGGGGGAACCTCACATTCTTCACATTGGAGCGACGCGCGCTACGGTTTTTGAATTCTTCATGATGAATCGGTTGATTGCCCTTCTCTAGGTCCTGGAGGTCCTCAGAGTGAAGGGGAAGTTATCGCTTTTAATTATTTTTCATGAATATATGAGAAGTGAAATTGAACGGCTACCCATGATATTTTGAGAAGGGGGACCTCATATTATTCTAACTGGGGCAGCGCGAGATACGGATTTTGATGTTTCCATGTAAAATCGATTGATTTCCCTCTTCTAGGTCCTAGAAATCCTCAAAATAAAAAGGAAACTACTATATTTGATGATTCTCAATGAAATAGCCCGGTGAGAAGCGAAATTAGATCGTTACCCACGATATTTTGAGAACGAGGTCCTCATATTAGTCTCATTGGGGCAACACGAGCTGAGGATTTCGATTTTCCCATGCAGAATCGATTGATATCTCTTTTCTAGGTCCTAGAGGCCCTCGAAGTAGAAGAAAATTATTATTTCTAATAATAGTCTCGGTAGCTCAATGGTTTGAAGCATCCGCCCGGATAGTCGAGAGATGTGATTTCGATACTCACTCGAGATGGAATACTGAACTCTTCAATTTTTTTCAGAAACTTGTGCATAAATTTAAAAATTGATTTAATTCTTAAAATTAAATCGATGGTTTTAATTATCCCATCATTTTCACGCGATAATTCGAGTCTCGTCATTTAACTGAAGAGGTGGGAGGAAAATTCTACAAAGTTTATTTGGGTCCTCTGCCTCCATTGAAACAGATGATTTTCATGAACAGACGCGCCCTCTCTATGACCGCAAAGCCACTTAATTCAAAAATCTTATTACTTTTAATGATTTTCCATGAACGATTTCGGTAAGAAGCGAAATCAGACCACTAGTCACGATATTTCGCACGGGGGGACCTCATATTATTCTCATTGGGGCAACGCGAGCTGCGGATTTTGATTTTCCCATGACAAATCGATTGATATCTCTTTCCTAGGTCCTAAAGGTCTTCGAAGTAGAGAAAAAAAATTATTTTAAATAATTTTCCATCAATTTTTTCGGTAAGAAGCGAAATGAGACCACTAGCCACGATATTTCGCAAGGAGGGACCTCATGTTACTCTTATTGGGGCAACGCGAGCTGCGGATTTCGATTTTCCCACGCAAAATCGATTGAAATCTCTTTTCTAGGTCCTGAAGGTCCTCGAAGTGGAAAAACAAAATTATTTTTGATAATTTTCCATCAACTATTTCGGTAAGAAGCGAAGTTAGACCACTAGCCACGATATTCGCAAGGGGAGACCTCATATTATTCTCATTGGGGCAACGCAAGCTGCGGATTTCGATTTTCCCATGCAAAATCGATTGATATCCCTCTTCTAGGTCCTGAAAGTCCTCGAAGTAGAAAAAAATTATTATTTCTAATGATTTTCCATGGAGTATCTCGGTGAGAAGCGGAATCAGACTACTAGCCACGATATTTCGCAAGGAGGGACCTCATATTATTCTTATTGGGGCAACGCGAGCTGCGGATTTCGATTTTCCCATGCAGAATCGATTGATATCTCTTTTCTAGGCTCTGGAGGTCCTCGAAGTAGAAAAAAATTTATTTTTAATGATTTTCCATCAACTATTTCGGTGAGAAGCGAAGTTAGACCACTAGCCACGATATTTCGCAAGGGGAGACCTCATATTATTCTCATTGGGGCAACGCAAGCTGCGGATTTCGATTTTCCCATGCAAAATCGATTGATATCTCTCTTCTAAGTCCTAAAGGTCCTCGAAGTAGAAAAAAATTATTTCTAATGATTTTCCATGGAGTATCTCGGTGAGAAGCGGAATCAGACCACTAGCCACGATATTTCGCAAGGGGGGACCTCATATTATTCTCATTGGGGGGACGTGAGCTGCGGATTTCAATTTTCCCATGCAAAATCGATTGATATCTCTTTTCTAGGTCCTAGAGATCCTCGAAGTAGAAAAAAATTATTATTCCTAATGATTTTCGATGGACTATCTCGCTCAGAAGCGAAATTAGACCACTAGCCACGATATTTCGCAAGGGGGGACCTCATATTATTCTCATTGGGGCAACGCGAGCTGCGGATTTCGATTTTCGCATGCAAAATCGATTGATATCCCTTTTCTAGGTCCTAAAGGTCCTCGAAGTAGAAAAAAATTATTATCCCTAATGATTTTCCATGGGCTATCTCGGTAAGAAGCGAAATCAGACCACTAGCCGAGATATTTCGCAAGGGAGGACCTCATATTATTCTCATTGAGGCAACGTGAGCTGCGGGATTCGATTTTCCCATGCAAAATCGATTGATATCTCTCTTCTAGGTCCTAAAGGTCCTCGAAGTAGAAGAAAATTATTATTCCTAATGATTTTCGATGGACTATCTCGCTCAGAAGCAAAATTAGACCACTAGCCACGATATTTCGCAAGGGGGAAACTGATATTATTCTCATTGGGGCAACGCGAGCTGCGGATTTCGATTTTCGAATGCAAAATCGATTGATATCCCTTTTCTAGGTCCTAAAGGTCCTCGAAGTAGAAAAAAATTATTATCCCTAATGATTTTCCATGGGCTATCTCGGTAAGAAGCAAAATCAGACCACTAGCCGAGATATTTCGCAAGGGAGGACCTCATATTATTCTCATTGAGGCAACTTGAGCTGCGGGATTCGATTTTCCCATGCAAAATCGATTGATATCTCTCTTCTAGGTCCTAAAGATCCTCGAAAAAGAAAAAAATTATTATTCCTAATGATTTTCGATGGACTATCTCGCTCAGAAGCGAAATTAGACCACTAGCCACGATATTTCGCAAGGAGGGAACTGATATTATTCTCATTGGGGCAACGCGAGCTGCAGATTCCGTTTTTCCCGTGCAAAATCGATTGATATCTCTTTTCTACGCCGTGGAGGTCCTCGAAATAGAAAAAAAAAATTGATTTTTAATGATTTTCCATCAACTATTTCGGTGAGAAGCGGAGTAAGACCACGAGCCACGATATTTCGCAAGAGGAGACCTCATATTATTCTCATTGGGGCAACGCAAGCTGCGGATTTCGATTTTCCCATGCAAAGTCGATTGATATCTCTCTTCTAGGTCCTAAAGGTCCTCGAAGTAGAAGAAAATTATTATTCCTAATGATTTTCGATGGACTATCTTGCTCAGAAGCGAAATTAGACCACTAGCCACGATATTTCGCCATGGGGGAACTGATATTATTCTCATTGGGGCAATGTGAGCTGCGGATTTCGTTTTTCCCATGCAAAATCGATTGATATCTCTCTTCTAGGTCCTAAAGGTCCTCGAAGTAGAAAAAAATTATTATTCCTAATGATTTTCGATGGACTATCTCGCTCAGAAGCGAAATTAGACCACTAGCCACGATATTTCGCAAGGGGGGAACTGATATTATTCTCATTGGGGCAACGCGAGCTGCGGATCTCGATTTTCGCATGCAAAATCGATTGATATCCCTTTTCTAGGTCCTAAAGGTCTTTGAAGTAGAAAAAAATTATTATCCCTAATGATTTTCCATGGGCTATCTCGGTAAGAAGCGGAATCAGATCACTAGCCGAGATATTTCGCAAGGGAGGACCTCATATTATTCTCATTGAGGCAACGTGAGCTGCGGGATTCGATTTTCCCATGCAAAATCGATTGATATCTCTCTTCTAGGTCCTAAAGGTCCTCGAAGTAGAAAAAAATTATTATTCCTAATGATTTTCGATGGACTATCTCGCTCAGAAGCGAAATTAGACCACTAGCCACGATATTTCGCAAGGAGGGAACTGATATTATTCTCATTGGGGCAATGTGAGCTGCGGATTTCGTTTTTCCCATGCAAAATCGATTGATATCTCTTTTCTAGGCCCTGGAGGTCCTCGAAGTAGAAAAAAAAATTGATTCTTAATCATTTTACATCAACTATTTTGGTGAGAAGCGGAGTTAGACCACGAGCCACGATATTTCGCAAGGGGAGACCTCATATTATTCTCATTGGGGCAACGCAAGCTGCGGATTTCGATTTTCCCATGCAAAGTCGATTGATATCTCTCTTCTAGGTCCTAAAGGTCCTCGAAGTAGAAGAAAATTATTATTCCTAATGATTTTCGATGGACTATCTTGCTCAGAAGCGAAATTAGACCACTAGCCACGATATTTCGCCATGGGGGAACTGATATTATTCTCATTGGGGCAACGCGAGCTGTGGATTTCGTTTTTCCCATGCAAAATCGATTGATATCTCTTTTCTAGGCCCTGGAGGTCCTCGAAATAGGAAAAAAAATTGATTTTTAATGATTTTCCATCAACTATTTCGGTGAGAAGCGAAGTTAGACCACGAGCCACGATATTTCGCAAGGGGAGACCTCATATTATTCTCATTGGGGCAACGCGAGCTGCGGATCTCGATTTTCGCATGCAAAATCGATTGATATCCCTTTTCTAGGTCCTAAAGGTCTTCGAAGTAGAAAAAAATTATTATCCCTAATGATATTCCATGGACTATCTCGGTAAGAAGCGAAATCAGATCACTAGCCGAGATATTTCGCAAGGGAGGACCTCATATTATTCTCATTGAGGCAACGTGAGCTGCGGGATTCGATTTTCCCATGCAAAATCGATTGATATCTCTCTTCTAGGTCCTAAAGGTCCTCGAAGTAGAAAAAAATTATCATTCCTAATGATCTTCGATAGACTATCTCGCTCAGAAGCGAAATTAGACCACTAGTCACGATATTTCACCATGGGGGAACTGATATTATTCTCATTGGGGCAACGCGAGCTGTGGATTTCGTTTTTCCCATGCAAAATCGATTGATATCTCTTTTCTAGGCCCTGGAGGTCCTCGAAATAGGAAAAAAAATTGATTTTTAATGATTTTCCATCAACTATTTCGGTGAGAAGCGAAGTTAGACCACGAGCCACGATATTTCGCAAGGGGAGACCTCATATTATTCTCATTGGGGCAACGCGAGCTGCGGATCTCGATTTTCGCATGCAAAATCGATTGATATCCCTTTTCTAGGTCCTAAAGGTCTTCGAAGTAGAAAAAAATTATTATCCCTAATGATATTCCATGGACTATCTCGGTAAGAAGCGAAATCAGATCACTAGCCGAGATATTTCGCAAGGGAGGACCTCATATTATTCTCATTGAGGCAACGTGAGCTGCGGGATTCGATTTTCCCATGCAAAATCGATTGATATCTCTCTTCTAGGTCCTAAAGGTCCTCGAAGTAGAAAAAAATTATCATTCCTAATGATCTTCGATAGACTATCTCGCTCAGAAGCGAAATTAGACCACTAGTCACGATATTTCACCATGGGGGAACTGATATTATTCTCATTGGGGCAACGCGAGCTGTGGATTTCGTTTTTCCCATGCAAAATCGATTGATATCTCTTTTCTAGGCCCTGGAGGTCCTCGAAATAGGAAAAAAAATTGATTTTTAATGATTTTCCATCAACTATTTCGGTGAGAAGCGAAGTTAGACCACGAGCCACGATATTTCGCAAGGGGAGACCTCATATTATTCTCATTGGGGCAACGCAAGCTGCGGATTTCGATTTTCCCATGCAAAATCGATTGATATCTCTCTTCTAGGTCCTAAAGGTCCTCGAAGTAGAAAAAAATTATTATTCCTAATGATTTTCGATGGACTATCTCGCTCAGAAGCGAAATTAGACCACTAGCCACGATATTTTGCAAGGGGAGAACTGATATTATTCTCATTGGGGCAACGCGAGCTGCGGATCTCGATTTTCGCATGCAAAATCGATTGATATCCCTTTTCTAGGTCCTCAAAGTCTTCGAAGTAGAAAAAAATTATTATCCCTAATGATATTCCATGGACTATCTCGGTAAGAAGCGAAATCAGATCACTAGCCGAGATATTTCGCAAGGGAGGACCTCATATTATTCTCATTGAGGCAACGTGAGCTGCGGGATTCGATTTTCCCATGCAAAATCGATTGATATCTCTCTTCTAGGTCCTAGAGGTCCTCGAAGTAGAAAAAAATTATCATTCCTAATGATCTTCGATGGACTATCTCGCTCAGAAGCGAAATTAGACCACTAGCCACGATCTTTCGCAAGGGGGGAACTGATATTATTCTCATTGGGGTAACGCGAGCTGCGGATTTCATTTTTCCCATGCAAAATCGATTGATATCTCTCTTCTAGGTCCTAAAGGTCTTCGAAATAGAAAAAAATTATTATCCCTAATGATTTTCCATGGGCTATTTCGGTAAGAAGCGAAATCAGACCACTAGCCGAGATATTTCGCAAGGGAGGACCTCATATTATTCTCATTGAGGCAACGTGAGCTGCGGGATTCGATTTTCCCATGCAAAATCAATTGATATCTCTCTTCTAGGTCCTAAAGGTCCTCGAAGTAGGAAAAAATTATTATTCCTAATGATTTTCGATGAACTATCTCGCTCAGAAGCGAAATTAGACCACTAGCCACGATATTTCGCAGGGAGGGAACTGATATTATTCTCATTGGGGCAACGCGAGCTGCGGATTTCGATTTTCCCATGCAAAGTCGATTGATATTGCTCTTCTAGGTCCTAAAGGTCCTCGAAGTAGAAAAAAATTATTATTCCTAATGATTTTCGATGGACTATCTCACTCAGAAGCGGAATTAGACCACTAGCCACGATATTTTGCAAGGGGAGACCTCATATTATTCTCATTGGGGCAACGCGAGCTGCGGATTTCAATTTTCCCATGCAGAATCGATTGATATCCCTTTTCTAGACTCTGGAGGTCCTCGAAGTAAAAAAAATTTATTTTTAATGATTTTCCATCAACTATTTCGGTGAGGAGCGAAGTTAGACCACTAGCCACGATATTTAGCAAGGGGAGACCTCATATTATTCTCATTGGGGCAACGCAAGCTGCGAATTTCGATTTTTTCATGCAAAATCGATTGATATCTCTTTTCTAGGCCCTGGAGGTCCTCGGAATAGAAAAAAAAAATTGATTTTTAATGTTTTTCCATCAACTATTTCGGTGAGAAGCGAAGTTAGACCACGAGCCACGATATTTCGCAGGGGGAGACCTCATATTATTCTCATTGGGGCAACGCAAGCTGCGGCTTTCGATTTTCCCATGCAAAGTCGATTGATATCTCTCTTCTAGGTCCTAAAGGTCCTCGAAGTAGGAAAAAATTATTATTCCTAATGATTTTCGATGGACTATCTCGCTCAGAAGCGAAATTAGACCACTAGCCACGATATTTCGCAAGGGGAGAACTGATATCATTCTCATTGGGGCAACGCGAGCTGCGGATTTCGTTTTTCCCATGCAAAATCAATTGATCTTTCTTTTCTAGGCCCTGGAGGTCCTCGAAATAGAGAAAAAAATTGATTTTTAATGATTTTCCATCAACTATTTCGGTGAGAAGCGAAGTTAGATCACGAGCCACGATATTTCGCAACGGGAGATCTCATATTATTCTCATTGGGGCAACGCAAGCTGCGGATTTCGATTTTCCCATGCAGAATCGATTGATATCTCTCTTCTAGGTCGTAAAGGTCCTCGAAGTAGAGAAAAATTATTATTCCTAATGATTTTCGATGTACTATCTCGCTCAGAAGCGAAATGAGACCACGAGCCACGAAATTTCGCAAGGGGAGACCTCATATTATTCTCATTGGGGCAACGCGAGCTGCGGATTTCGATTTTCCCATGCAAAATCGATTGATATCCCTCTTCTAGGTCCTGAAGGTCCTCGAAGTAGAAAAAAATTATTATTTCTAATGATTTTCCATGGACTATCTCGCTCAGAAGTGAAATTAGACCACTAGCCACGATATTTCGCAAGGGGGGAACTGATATTATTCTCATTGGGGCAACGCGAGCTGCGGATTTCGTTTTTCCCATGCAAAATCGATTGATATCTCTCTTCTAGGTCCTAAAGGTCCTCGAAGTAGAAAGAAATTATGATTCCTAATGATTTTCGATGGACTATCTCGCTCAGAAGCGTAATTAGACTACTAGCCACGATATTTCGCAAGGGGGGAACTGATATTATTCTCATTGGGGCAATGCGAGCTGCGGATTTCATTTTTCCCATGCAAAATCGATTGATATCTCTTTTCTAGGCCCTGGAGGTCCTCGAAATAGGAAAAAAAATTGATTTTTAATGATTTTCATCAACTATTGCGGTGAGAAGCAAAGTTAGACGACGAGCCACGATATGTCGCAAGGGGAGACCTCATATTATTCTCATTGGGGCAACGCAAGCTGCGGATTTCGATTTTCGCATGCAAAATCGATTGATATCCCTTTTCTAGGTCCTAAAGGTCTTCGAAGTAGGAAAAAATTATTATCCCTAATGATTTTCCATGGGCTATCTCGGTAAGAAGCGAAATCAGACCACTAGCCGAGATATTTCGCAAGGGAGGACCTCATATTATTCTCATTGAGGCAACGTGAGCTGCGGGATTCAATTTTCCCATGCAAAATCGATTGATATCTCTCTTCTAGGTCCTGGAGACCCTCGAAGTAGAAAAAAATTATTATTCCTAATGATTTTCGATGGACTATCTCGCTCAGAAGCGAAATGAGACCACTAGCCACGATATTTCGCAAGGGGGGAACTGATATTATTCTCATTGGGGCAACGCGAGCTGCGGATTCCGTTTTTCCCATGCAAAATCGATAGATATCTCTTTTCTAGGCCCTGGAGGTCCTCGAAATAGAAGAAAAAATTGATTTTTAATGATTTTCCATCAACTATTTCGGTGAGAAGCGAAGTTAGACCACGAGCCACGATATTTCGCAAGGGGAGACCTCATATTATTCTCATTGGGGCAACGCGAGCTGCGGATCTCGATTTTCGCATGCAAAATCGATTGATATCCCTTTTCTAGGTCCTCAAAGTCTTCGAAGTAGAAAAAAATTATTATCCCTAATGATATTCCATGGACTATCTCGGTAAGAAGCGAAATCAGATCACTAGCCGAGATATTTCGCAAGGGAGGACCTCATATTATTCTCATTGAGGCAACGTGAGCTGCGGGATTCGATTTTCCCATGCAAAATCGATTGATATCTCTCTTCTAGGTCCTAGAGGTCCTCGAAGTAGAAAAAAATTATTATTCCTAATGATTTTCGATGGACTATCTCGCTCAGAAGCGAAATTAGACCACTAGCCACGATATTTTGCAAGGGGAGAACTGATATTATTCTCATTGGGGCAACGCGAGCTGCGGATCTCGATTTTCGCATGCAAAATCGATTGATATCCCTTTTCTAGGTCCTCAAAGTCTTCGAAGTAGAAAAAAATTATTATCCCTAATGATATTCCATGGACTATCTCGGTAAGAAGCGAAATCAGATCACTAGCCGAGATATTTCGCAAGGGAGGACCTCATATTATTCTCATTGAGGCAACGTGAGCTGCGGATTTCGATTTTCCCATGCAAAATCGATTGATATCTCTCTTCTAGGTCCTAAAGGTCCTCGAAGTAGAAAAAAATTATTATTCCTAATGATTTTCGATGGACTATCTCGCTCAGAAGCGAAATTAGACCACTAGCCACGATATTTTGCAAGGGGAGAACTGATATTATTCTCATTGGGGCAACGCGAGCTGCGGATCTCGATTTTCGCATGCAAAATCGATTGATATCCCTTTTCTAGGTCCTCAAAGTCTTCGAAGTAGAAAAAAATTATTATCCCTAATGATATTCCATGGACTATCTCGGTAAGAAGCGAAATCAGATCACTAGCCGAGATATTTCGCAAGGGAGGACCTCATATTATTCTCATTGAGGCAACGTGAGCTGCGGGATTCGATTTTCCCATGCAAAATCGATTGATATCTCTCTTCTAGGTCCTAGAGGTCCTCGAAGTAGAAAAAAATTATCATTCCTAATGATCTTCGATGGACTATCTCGCTCAGAAGCGAAATTAGACCACTAGCCACGATCTTTCGCAAGGGGGGAACTGATATTATTCTCATTGGGGTAACGCGAGCTGCGGATTTCATTTTTCCCATGCAAAATCGATTGATATCTCTCTTCTAGGTCCTAAAGGTCTTCGAAATAGAAAAAAATTATTATCCCTAATGATTTTCCATGGGCTATTTCGGTAAGAAGCGAAATCAGACCACTAGCCGAGATATTTCGCAAGGGAGGACCTCATATTATTCTCATTGAGGCAACGTGAGCTGCGGGATTCGATTTTCCCATGCAAAATCGATTGATATCTCTCTTCTAGGTCCTAAAGGTCCTCGAAGTAGGAAAAAATTATTATTCCTAATGATTTTCGATGAACTATCTCGCTCAGAAGCGAAATTAGACCACTAGCCACGATATTTCGCAGGGAGGGAACTGATATTATTCTCATTGGGGCAACGCGAGCTGCGGATTTCGATTTTCCCATGCAAAGTCGATTGATATTGCTCTTCTAGGTCCTAAAGGTCCTCGAAGTAGAAAAAAATTATTATTCCTAATGATTTTCGATGGACTATCTCACTCAGAAGCGGAATTAGACCACTAGCCACGATATTTTGCAAGGGGAGACCTCATATTATTCTCATTGGGGCAACGCGAGCTGCGGATTTCAATTTTCCCATGCAGAATCGATTGATATCCCTTTTCTAGACTCTGGAGGTCCTCGAAGTAAAAAAAATTTATTTTTAATGATTTTCCATCAACTATTTCGGTGAGAAGCGAAGTTAGACCACTAGCCACGATATTTAGCAAGGGGAGACCTCATATTATTCTCATTGGGGCAACGCAAGCTGCGAATTTCGATTTTTTCATGCAAAATCGATTGATATCTCTTTTCTAGGCCCTGGAGGTCCTCGGAATAGAAAAAAAAAATTGATTTTTAATGTTTTTCCATCAACTATTTCGGTGAGAAGCGAAGTTAGACCACGAGCCACGATATTTCGCAGGGGGAGACCTCATATTATTCTCATTGGGGCAACGCAAGCTGCGGCTTTCGATTTTCCCATGCAAAGTCGATTGATATCTCTCTTCTAGGTCCTAAAGGTCCTCGAAGTAGGAAAAAATTATTATTCCTAATGATTTTCGATGGACTATCTCGCTCAGAAGCGAAATTAGACCACTAGCCACGATATTTCGCAAGGGGAGAACTGATATCATTCTCATTGGGGCAACGCGAGCTGCGGATTTCGTTTTTCCCATGCAAAATCAATTGATCTTTCTTTTCTAGGCCCTGGAGGTCCTCGAAATAGAGAAAAAAATTGATTTTTAATGATTTTCCATCAACTATTTCGGTGAGAAGCGAAGTTAGATCACGAGCCACGATATTTCGCAACGGGAGATCTCATATTATTCTCATTGGGGCAACGCAAGCTGCGGATTTCGATTTTCCCATGCAGAATCGATTGATATCTCTCTTCTAGGTCGTAAAGGTCCTCGAAGTAGAGAAAAATTATTATTCCTAATGATTTTCGATGTACTATCTCGCTCAGAAGCGAAATGAGACCACGAGCCACGAAATTTCGCAAGGGGAGACCTCATATTATTCTCATTGGGGCAACGCGAGCTGCGGATTTCGATTTTCCCATGCAAAATCGATTGATATCCCTCTTCTAGGTCCTGAAGGTCCTCGAAGTAGAAAAAAATTATTATTTCTAATGATTTTCCATGGACTATCTCGCTCAGAAGTGAAATTAGACCACTAGCCACGATATTTCGCAAGGGGGGAACTGATATTATTCTCATTGGGGCAACGCGAGCTGCGGATTTCGTTTTTCCCATGCAAAATCGATTGATATCTCTCTTCTAGGTCCTAAAGGTCCTCGAAGTAGAAAGAAATTATGATTCCTAATGATTTTCGATGGACTATCTCGCTCAGAAGCGTAATTAGACTACTAGCCACGATATTTCGCAAGGGGGGAACTGATATTATTCTCATTGGGGCAATGCGAGCTGCGGATTTCATTTTTCCCATGCAAAATCGATTGATATCTCTTTTCTAGGCCCTGGAGGTCCTCGAAATAGGAAAAAAAATTGATTTTTAATGATTTTCATCAACTATTGCGGTGAGAAGCAAAGTTAGACGACGAGCCACGATATGTCGCAAGGGGAGACCTCATATTATTCTCATTGGGGCAACGCAAGCTGCGGATTTCGATTTTCGCATGCAAAATCGATTGATATCCCTTTTCTAGGTCCTAAAGGTCTTCGAAGTAGGAAAAAATTATTATCCCTAATGATTTTCCATGGGCTATCTCGGTAAGAAGCGAAATCAGACCACTAGCCGAGATATTTCGCAAGGGAGGACCTCATATTATTCTCATTGAGGCAACGTGAGCTGCGGGATTCAATTTTCCCATGCAAAATCGATTGATATCTCTCTTCTAGGTCCTGGAGACCCTCGAAGTAGAAAAAAATTATTATTCCTAATGATTTTCGATGGACTATCTCGCTCAGAAGCGAAATTAGACCACTAGCCACGATATTTCGCAAGGGGGGAACTGATATTATTCTCATTCGGGCAACGCGAGCTGCGGATTCCGTTTTTCCCATGCAAAATCGATAGATATCTCTTTTCTAGGCCCTGGAGGTCCTCGAAATAGAAGAAAAAATTGATTTTTAATGATTTTCCATCAATTATTTCGGTGAGAAGCGAAGTTAGACCACGAGCCACGATATTTCGCAAGGGGAGACCTCATATTATTCTCATTGGGGCAACGCAAGCTGCGGATTCCGATTTTCCCATGCAAAATCGATTGATATCTCTCTTCTAGGTCCTAAAGTTCCTCGAAGTAGAAAAAAATTATTATTCCTAATGATTTTCGATGGACTATCTTCCTCAGAAGCGAAATTAGACCACTAGCCACGATATTTCACAAGGGGGGAACTGATATTATTCTCATTGGGGCAACGCGTGCTGCGGATTTCGATTTTCGCAGGCAAAATCGATTGATATCCCTTTTCTAGGTCCTAAAGGTTCTCGAAGTAGAAAAAAATTATTATCCCTAATGATTTCCCATGGGCTATCTCGGTAAGAAGCGAAATCAGACCACTAGCCGAGATATTTCGCAAGGGAGGACCTCATATTATTCTCATTGAGGCAACGTGAGCTGCGGGATTCGATTTTCGCATGCAAAATCGATTGGCATCCCTCTTCTAGGTCCTAAAGGTCCTCGAAGTAGAAAAAAATTATTATCCCTAATGATTTTCCATGGGCTATCTCGGTAAGAAGCGAAATCAGACGACTAGCCGAGATATTTCGCAAGGGAGGACCTCATATTATTCTCATTGAGGACACGTGAGCTGCGGGATTCGATTTTCCCATGCAAAATCGATTGATATCTCTCTTCTAGGTCCTAGAGATCCTCGAAGTAGAAAAAAATTATTATTTCTAATGATTTTCGATGGACTATCTCGCTCAGAAGCGAAATTAGACCACTAGCCACGATATTTCGCAAGGGGGGAACTGATATTATTCTCATTGGGGCAACGCGAGCTGCGGATTTTGATTTTCGCATGCAAAATCGATTGATATCCCTTTTCTAGGTCCTAAAGGTCTTCGAAGTAGAAAAAAATTATTATCCCTAATGATTTTCCATGGGCTATCTCGGTAAGAAGCGAAATCAGACCACTAGCCGAGATATTTCGCAAGGGAGGACCTCATATTATTCTCATTGAGGCAACGTGAGCTGCGGGATTCGATTTTCCCATGCAAAATCGATTGATATCTCTCTTCTAGGTCCTAAAGGTCCTCGAAGTAGAAAAAAATTATTATTCCTAATGATTTTCGATGGACTATCTCGCTCAGAAGCGAAATTAGACCACTAGCCACGATATTTCGCAAGGGGGGAACTGATATTATTCTCATTGGGGCAACGCGAGCTGCGGATTTCGTTTTTCCCATGCAAAATTGATTGATATCTCTTTTCTAGGCCCTGGAGGTCCTCGAAATAGAAAAAAAAATTCATTTTGAATGATTTTCCATCAACTATTTCGGTGAGAAGCGAAGTTAGACCACGAGCCACGATATTTCGCAATGAGAGACCTCATATTATTCTCATTGGGGCAACGCAAGCTGCGGGCTTCGATTTTCCCATGCAAAATCGATTGATATCTCTCTTCTAGGTCCTAAAGGTCCTCGAAGTAGAAAAAAATTATTATTCCTAATGATTTTCGATGGACTATCTCGCTCAGAAGCGAAATTAGACCACTAGCCACGATATTTCGCAAGGGGGGAACTGATATTATTCTCATTGGGGCAATGCGAGCTGCGGATTTCGATTTTCGCATGCAAAATCGATTGATATCTCTTTTCTAGGTCCTAAAGGTCCTCGAAGTAGAAAAAAATTATTATTCCTAATGATTTTCGATGGACTATCTCGCTCAGAAGCGAAATTAGACCACTAGCCACGATATTTCGCAAGGGGAGAACTGATATCATTCTCATTGGGGCAACGCAAGCTGCGGATTTCGTTTTTCCCATGCAAAATCGATTGATCTTTCTTTTCTAGGCCCTGGAAGTCCTCGAAATAGAAAGAAAAATTGATTTTTAATGATTTTCCATCAACTATTTCGGTGAGAAGCGAAGTTAGACCACGAGCCACGATATTTCGCAAGGGGAGACCTCATATTATTCTCATTGGGGCAACGCAAGCTGCGGATTTCGATTTTCCCATGCAGAATCGATTGATATCTCTCTTCTAGGTCCTAAAGGTCCTCGAAGTAGAGAAAAATTATTATTCCTAATGATTTTCGATGGACTATCTCGCTCAGAAGCGAAATTAGACCACTAGCCACGATATTTCGCAAGGGGGGAACTGATATTATTCTCATTGGGGCAACGCGAGCTGCGGATTTCGATTTTCGCATGCAAATCTGATTGACATCCCTCTTCTAGGTCCTAAAGGTCCTCGAAGTAGAAAAAAATTATTATCCCTAATGATTTTCCATGCGCTATCTCGGTAAGAAGTGAAATCAGACCACTAGCCGAGATATTTCGCAAGGGAGGACCTCATATTATTCTCATTGAGGCAACGTGAGCTGCGGGATTCGATTTTCCCATGCAAAATCGATTGATATCTCTCTTCTAGGTCCTAAAGGTCCTCGAAGTAGAAAAAAATTATTATTCTTAATGATTTTCGATGGACTATCTCGCTCAGAAGCGAAATAAGACCACTAGCCACGATATTTCGCGAGGGGAGAACTGATATCATTCTCATTGGGGCAACGTGAGCTGCGGATTTCGTTTTTCCCATGCAAAATCGATTAATCTCTCTTTTCTAGGCCCTGGAGCTCCTCGAAATAGAAAAAAAAATTGATTTTCAATGATTTTTCATCAACTATTTCGGTGAGAAGCGAAGTTAGACCACGAGCCACGATATTTCGCAAGGGGAGACCTCATATTATTCTCATTGGGGCAACGCAAGCTGCGGATTTCGATTTTCCCATGCAGAATCGATTGATATCTCTCTTCTAGGTCCTAAAGGTCCTCGAAGTAGAAAAAAATTTTTATTCCTAATGATTTTCGATGGACTATCTCGCTCAGAAGCGAAATTAGAGCACTAGCCACGATATTTTGCAAGGGGGGAACTGATATTATTCTCATTGGGGCAACGTGAGCTGCGGATTTCGTTTTTCCCATGCAAAATCGATTGATATCCCTTTTCTAGGTCCTAAAGGTCCTCGAAGTAGAAAAAAATTATTATTTCTAATGATTTTCCAGGGAGTATCTCGGTAAGAAGTGAAATCAGACCACTGGCCACAATATTTCGCAAAGGAGGACCTCATATTATTCTCATTGGGGCAACGCAAGCTGCGGATTTCAATTTTCCCATGCAAAATCGATTGATATCTCTTTTCCAGGTCCTAAAGGTCCTCGAAGTAGAAAACAAGCAGGCGTTAACTCCTTGTGGGTTATTTGAATTCTCAGATCTAACATTCTGTCAATACAATTGGCAGGAGGCTTCCGAATGGAATTTTCAATCTCTATGAATTAATTAATTTCTGAATTTGATGATTCAGCTTTTCAATGTCTCATCATCATATCACAATGAAAATTGTCTCATTTCAATCGGAAAATTATATATTTTATTATCATGAACTAAAAACAATATGTGTTCTTTGGCAAAAATTGAGGAAAATTTACATTTCCGATTTTTTATAAAAAAGTTATTTTTTTCCAAAATAAAAATGAATACTTGACCAATCGATCAAGAATCTGGAGAGTTCATTCCTTTCATTATAAAGAATTTTTTAAGTACAAGCTGGCGCAAATCGGTCGCGTAGTTTTTGAGAAATACGCCTTTAAAGAAAAATCATTTTTTGCAATTATCTCAGAAACGGCTGGACATATTTCGCCTAGTTTCGATAGCACTCTGTATCTTCATCAGATATACAAACTGACGAAATTTGAAGTCTCTATCTCAAATACTTATCGAGTTATCGTTCCGCTAAAATATGAACTGAAAATCACTGAAATTGAAATGATTTCGTAAACTAAGAATCAGAGAAAAATTTACCAACAGTCAAAAATGGGAGTTTTCATTAGATGAATATCGTAGCCTGAACTGGGCGCTACCAATTGATTTTTCATCGAGAGAATTCAAAAAAACGCTTTTTTGAAAATTCGATTATTCTCGGAAATTATTCAACCGATTTCGCTGAAATTTCTATGGCAGCATTGTGCACGCCGAGTAAAAATACAGTCAAATTTTGAGAGCGCTAAGTGCAGCCGTTCCGGAGAAAATGACTATACACGGCAATACACTCAGGCACACACAGTCTCACACATACAACATGCTTAAAAAATATGATTTTTCGATGTTTTGGATCATTTGTAGTCATATTCCGATGAAATCTCGAAATCGAAAAATCCGACGGAAGCAATGCTTCCATTCGGAAGCAAAATAGCACCTAACACTCGGGGCTAAATAATAAAAAGCCCCGAGCCCTCGGGGCTAAATGAAAAATAGCCCCGAGCACTCGGGACTAAATAATGAGAAGCCCCAAGCCCTCGGGGCCAAATAATAAAAAGCCCCGAGCCCTCGGGGCTGAATAATGAAAAGCCCCGAGCCCTCGGGGCGAAATAATAAAAAGCCCCGAGCCCGCGGGGCTAAATAATAAAAAGCCCCGAGCTCTCGGGGCGAAATGATAAAAAGCCCTGAGCCCTCGGGTCTAAATAAAAAATAGCCCCGAGCACTCGGGACTAAATAATGAGAAGCCCCAAGCCCGTGGGGCCAAATAATAAAAAGCCCCGAGCCCTCGGGGCTAAATAATAAAAAGCCCCGAGCCCTCGGGGCTAAATAATAAAAAGCCTTGAGCCCTCGGGGATGAATAATAAGAAGCCCCGAGCCCTCGGCGCTAAATAAAAAATAGCTCTGAGCACTCAGGGCTAAATAAAAAATAGCCCCGAGCACTCTTGGCTGAATGAAGAATAGCCCCGAGCCCTCGGGGCTAAATAATGAGAAGCCCCGAGCTCTCGGGGCTAAATAATAAAATGCCCCGAGCCCTCGGGGCTGAATAAAAAATAGCCCCCAGCCCTCGGGTCTAAATGAAAAATAGCCCCGAGCCCGCAGTGCTAAATAATAAAAAAGCCCCGAGCCCTCGGGGCGAAATAATAAAAAGCCCTTAGCCCTCGGGGCTAAATAATAAAAAGCCCCGAGCTCTCGGGGCGAAATAATAAGAAGCCCTGAGCCCTCGGGGCTAAATAATAAAAAGCCTTGAGCCCTCGGGGATGAATAATAAGAAGCCCCGAGCCCTCGGCGCTAAATAAAAAATAGCTCTGAGCACTCAGGGCTAAATAAAAAATAGCCCCGAGCACTCTGGGCTGAATGAAGAATAGCCCCGAGCCCTCGGGGCTAAATAATGGGAAGCCCCGAGCTCTCGGGTCTAAATAATAAAATGCCCCGAGCCCTCGGGGCTGAATAAAAAATAGCCCCCAGCCCTCGGGTCTAAATGAAAAATAGCCCCGAGCCCGCAGTGCTAAATAATAAAAAGCCCCGAGCCCTCGGGGCGAAATAATAAAAAGCCCTTAGCCCTCGGGGCTAAATAATAAAAAGCCCCGAGCTCTCGGGGCGAAATAATAAGAAGCCCTGAGCCCTCGGGGCTAAATAATAAAAAGCCCCGAGCCCGCGGGGCCGAATAAAAAATAGCCCCCAGCCCTCGGGTCTAAATAAAAAATAGCCCCGAAACCTCGGGGCTAAATAATAAAAATCCCCGAGTCCTCGGGGCTGAATCATGAAAAGCCCCGAGCCCTCGGGGCTAAATAAAAAATAGCCGCCAGCCCTCGGGGCTAAATAAAAAATAGCCCCGAGCCCTCAGGGCTAAATAATAAAAACCCCCGAGCCCTCGGGGTGAAATAATAAAAAACCCCCAGTCCTCGGGTCTAAATAAAAAATAGCCCCGAGCACTCGGGGCTAAATAATAAAGAGCCCCGAGCCATCGGGGCTTAATAAAAAATAGCCCCGAGCACTCGGGACCAAATGATGAAAAGCCCTCGGGGCTGAATAATAAAAATCTCCGAGCCCTCGGGGCTGAATTATAGAAAGCCCCGAGCCCTCGGGGCGAGATAATAAAAAGCCCTGAGCCCTCGGGGCTAAATAATAAAAAGCTCCGAGCCCGCGGGGCTGAATAAAAAATAGCCCCGAGCCCTCGGGGCTAAATAAAAAATATCCCCGAGCCCTTATGGGCGAAATAATAAAGAGCCCTGAGCCCTCGGGGCTGAATAATAAAAAGCCCCGAGCCCTCGGGGCTAAATAATAAAAAGCCCCGAGCCCTTGGGGCTAAATAAAAAATAGCCCCCAGCCCTCGGGGCTAAATAAAAAATAGCCCCGAGCCCTCAGGGCTAAATAATAAAAACCCCCGAGCCCTCGGGGCGAAATAATAAAAAGCCCCCAGTCCTCGGGTCTAAATAAAAAATAGCCCCGAGCACTCGGGGCTAAATAATAAAGAGCCCCGAGCCCTCGGGGCTAAATAAAAAATAGCCCCGAGCCCTCGGGGCTGAATAATAAGAAGCCCCGAGCCCTCAGGGCTGAATAAAAAATGGTCCCGAGCCCTCGGGGCTAAATAATAAAAATCCCCGAGCCCTCGGGGCTGAATTATAAAAAGCCCCGAGCCCTCGGGGCTAAATAAAAAATAGCCCCGAGCCCTCGGGGCTAAATAATAAGAAGCCCCGAGCCCTCGGGGCTAAATAATAAAAAGCCCCGAGCTCTCGGGGCTAAATAATAAAAACCCCCGAGCCCTCGGGGCGAAATAATAAAAAGCCCTGAGCCCTCGGGGCTAAATAATAAAAAGCTCCGAGCCCGCGGGGCTGAATAAAAAATAGCCCCGAGCCCTCGGGGCTAAATAAAAAATATCCCCGAGCCCTTATGGGCGAAATAATGAAGAGCCCTGAGCCCTCGGGGCTAAATAATAAAAAGCCCCGAGCCCTCGGGGCGAAATAATAAAAAGCCCCGAGCCTTCGGGGCTGAATAAAAAATAGACCCCAGCCCTCGGGGCTAAATGAAAAATAGCCCCGAGCACTCGGGACTAAATAATAGAAAGCCCCGAGTCCTCGGGGCTAAATAATAAAAAGCCCCGAGCCTTCGGGGCTAAATAAAAAATAGCCCTGAGCACTCGGGACTAAATAATGAAAAGCCCCGAGCCTTCGGGGCTGAATTATAAAAAGCCCCGAGCCCTCGGGGCTAAATAAAAAATAGCCCCGAGCCCTCGGGGCTGAATAATAAAAATCCCCGAGCCCTCGGGGCTGAATTATAAAAAGGCCCGAGCCCTAGGGGCTGAATAAAAAATAGCCCCGAGCCCTCGGGGCTAAATAATAAAAAGCCCCGAGCCCTCAGGGCTGAATAATAAAAAGCCCCGAGGCCTCGGGGCGAAAAAATAAAGAGCCCTGAGCCCTCGGGGCTAAATGATAAAAAGCCCCGAGCCCTCGAGGCTAAATAATAAAAAGCCCCGAGTCCTCGGGGCTGAATATAAAATAGCCCCGAGCACTCGGGACTAAATGATAAAAAGCCCCGAGCCCTCGGGGCTAAATAATAAAAAGCCCCGAGCCTTCGGGGCTGAATAAAAAATAACCCCCAGCCCTCGGGTCTAAATGAAAAATAGCCCCGAGCCCTCGGGGCTAAATAATAAGAAGCCCCGAGCCTTCGGGGCTAAATAAAAAATAGCCCTGAGTACTCGGGACTGAATAATAAAAGCCCCGAGTCCTCGGGGCTGAATTATGAAAAGCCCCAAGCCCTCGGGGCTAAATAAAAAATAGCCCCAAGCCCTCGGAGCTGAATAATAAAAATCCCCGAGCCCTCGGGGCTGAATTATAAAAAGCCCCGAGCCCTCGGGGCTGAATAAAAAATAGCCCCGAGCCCTCGGGGCTAAATAATAAAAAGCCCCGAGCCCTCGGGGCTGAATATAAAATAGCCCCGAGCACGCGGGACTAAATAATAAAAAGCCCCGAGCCCTCGGGGCTAAATGGAAAATAGCCCCGAGCCCTCGGGGCTAAATAATAAAAAGCCCCGAGCCTCCGGGGCTAAATAAAAAATAGCCCTGAGCACTCGGGACTGAATAATAAAAAGCCCCGAGCCCTCGGGGCTGAATTATAGAAGGCCCCGAGCCCTCGGGGCTAAATAAAAAATAGCCCCGAGCCCTCGGGGCTGAATAATAAAAATCCCCGAGCCCTCGGGGCTGAATTATAAAAAGCCCCGAACCCTCGGGGCTAAATAAAAAATAGCCCCGAGCCCTCGGGACTGAATAATAAAAATCCCCGAGCCCTCGGGGCTGAATTATAAAAAGCCCCGAGCCCTCGGGGCTAAATAATAAAAAGCCCCGAGCCCTCGGGGCTAAATAATGAAAAGCTCCGAGCCCGTTGGGCTGAATAAAAAATAGCCCCCAGCCCTCAGATCTAAATAAAAAATAGCCCCGAGCCCTCGGGGCTAAATAATAAAAATCCCCGAGCCCTCGGGGCTGAATTATGAAAAGCCCCGAGCCTGCGGGGCTAAATAAAAAATAGCCCCGAGCCCTCGGGGCGAAATAATAAAAAGCCTCGAGCCCTCGGGGCTAAATATAAAATAGCCCCGAGCACTCGGGACTAAATAATAAAAAGCCCCGAGCCTTCGGGGCTGAATTATAAAAAGCCCCGAGCCCTCGGGGCTAAATAAGAAATAGCTCCGAGCCCTCGGGGCTGAATAATAAAAATCCCCGAGCCCTCGGGGCTAAATAATCAAAAGCTCCGAGCCCGCGGGGCTGAATAAAAAATAGCCCCCAGCCCTCGGGTCTAAATAAAAAATAGCCCCGAGCCCTCGGGGCTAAATAATAAAAAACCCCGAGCCCTCGGGGCTGAATTATGAAAAGCTCCGAGCCCTCGGGGCGAAATAATAAAGAGCCCTGAGCCCTCGGGGCGGAATAATAAAAAGCCCTGAGCCCTCGGGGCTAAATAATAAAAAGCCCTGAGCCCTCGGGGCTAAATAATAAAAAGCCCCGAGCCCTCGGGGCTGAATAATAACAAGCCCCGAGCCTTCGGGGCTGAATAAAAAATAGCCCTGAGCACTCGGGACTAAATAATAAAAAGCCCCGAGCCCTCGGGGCTAAATAAAAAATAACCCCCAGCCCTCGGGTCTAAATGAAAAATAGCCCCGAGCCCTCGGGGCTAAATAATAAAAAGCCCCGAGCCTTCGGGGCTAAATAAAAAATAGCCCTGAGTACTCGGGACTGAATAATAAAAAGCCCCGAGCCCTCGGGGCTGAATTATAAAAAGCCCCGAGCCCTCGGGGCTAAATAAAAAATAGCCCCGAGCCCTCGGGGCTGAATAATAAAAATCCCCGAGCCCTCAGGGCTGAATTATAAAAATCCACGAGCCCTAGGGGCTAAATAATCAAAAGCCCCGAGCCTTCGGGGCTGAATAAAAAATAGCCCCCAGCCCTCGGGTCTAAATGAAAAATAGCCCCGAGCCCTCGGGGTGGAATAATAAAAATCCCCGAGCCCTCGGGGCTCAATTATGAAAAGCCCCGAGCCCTCGGGGCTAAATAAAAAATAGCCCCGAGCCCTCGGGGCTGAATTATAAAAAGCCCCGAGCCCTCGGGTCTAAATAAAAAATAGCCCCGAGCCCTCGGAGCTAAATAATTAAAATCCCCGAGCCCTCGGGGCTGAATTATGAAAAGCCCCGAGCCCACGGGGCTAAATAAAAAATAGCCCCAAGCCCTCGGGGCGAAATAATAAAAAGCCCCGAGCCCTCGGGGCTAAATATAAAATAGCCCCGAGCACTCGGGACTAAATAATAAAAAGCCCCGAGCCTTCGGGGCTGAATTATAAAAAGCCCCAAGCCCTCGGGGCTAAATAATAAAAAGCCCCGAGCCCTCGGGGCTCAATAATAAAAAGCTCCGAGCCCGCGGGGCTGAATATAAAATTGCCCCCAGCCCTCGGGTCTAAATAAAAAATAGCCCCGAGCCCTCGGGGCTAAATAATAAAAATCCCCGAGCCCTCGGGGCTGAATTATAAAAAGCCCCGAGCCCTCGGGGCGAAATAATAAAGAGCCCTGAGCCCTCGGGGCTAAATAATAAAAATCCTCGAGCCCTCGGGGCTGAATTATAAAAAGCCCCGAGCCCTCGGGGTTAAATAATAAAAAGCCCTGAGCCCTCGGGGCTAAATAATAAAAAGCCCCGAGCCCTCGGGGCTAAATAATAAAAAGCCCCGAGCCTTCGGGGCTAAATAAAAAATAGCCCTGAGCACTCGGGACTAAATAATAAAAAGCCCCGAGCCCTCGGGGCTAAATTATAAAAAGCCCCGAGCCCTCGGGGCTAAATGAAAAATATGATTTGGTAAAAAACCGGCCATTATGGTCACTCCCAAAGAAATTTAAAATTTTAATTGAATTTAAATATCAATGCATCAACGTTTCGTCCACTCTGCGTGAACCTCATCAGGGTGCATTTCATGTTTATTCTAAAAATATCAATACAATTATCAATTATCATTTAATTACATATTTTAAAATCAGTCAATAATAATGGTAATAAACATTTCTCTTACAATTCATCATTTTCTCCTTCATACAAATCATCTTTCTCACTACAAATCGTGAATAAAAACACTACATTTTCAAAATCTCCATTGACATAAACTAGATAAACAATAATTTTTGGTTATGAGATCTCTTGTCAGATATAAAATATGGCGGTAATTCAGTCTTAGTTCAAAAATAATTCATATCATTGCTCTTCATTAGGTTAAAATGTAATTTTGTCTGGAATTAAAATATAGTCAAGATTCTAAAAAATTTTGTCTCTAATTATAAGACTAGATTGAAGAAAAATTCTCCATAAATGAAAAATAGCCCCGAGCCCTCGGGGCTAAATAATAAGAAGCCCCGAGCCCTCAGGGCTAAATAATAAAAAGCCCCGAGCCCTGGGGGCTAAATAATAAAAAGCCCCGAGCCTTCGGGGTTAAATATAAAATAGCCCCGAGCACTCGGGACTAAATAATAAAAAGCCCCGAAGCGTCGGGGCTAAATAATAAAAAGCCCCGAGCCTTCGGGGCTGAATAAAAAATAGCTCCCAGCCCTCGGGGCTAAATGAAAAATAGCCCCGAGCACTCGGGACTAAATAATAGAAAGCCCCGAGTCCTCGGGGCTAAATAATAAAAAGCCCCGAGCCTTCGGGGCTGAATTATAAAAAGCCCTGAGCCCTCGGGGCTAAATAAAAAATAGCCCCGAGCCCTCGGGGCTGAATTATAAAAAGCCCCGAGCCCTCGGGGCTAAATAAAAAATAGCCCCGAGCCCTCGGGGCTAAATAATAAAAAGCCCCGAGCCCTCAGGGCTAAATAATGAAAACCCGTGAGCCCTCGGGTCTAAATGAAAAATAGCCCCGAGCCCTTGGGGCTGAATAATAAAAATCCCCGAGCCCTCGGGGCTGAATTATAAAAAGCCCCGAGCCCTCGGGGCTAAATAAAGAATAGCCCCGAGCCCTCGGGGCTAAATAATAAAAATCCCCGAGCCCTCGGGGCTGAATTATAAAAAGCCCCGAGCCCTCGGGGCTAAATAAAAAATAGCCCCGAGCCCTCGGGGCTAAATAATAAAAAGCCCCGAGCCCTCAGGGCTAAATAATGAAAACCCGTGAGCCCTCGGGTCTAAATGAAAAATAGCCCCGAGCCCTTGGGGCTGAATAATAAAAATCCCCGAGCCCTCGGGGCTGAATTATAAAAAGCCCCGAGCCCTCGGGGCTAAATAAAGAATAGCCCCGAGCCCTCGGGGCTGAATAATAAAAATCCCCGAGCCCTCGGGGCTGAATTATAAAAAGCCCCGAGCCCTCGGGGCTAAATAAAAAATAGCCCCGAGCCCTCGGGGCTAAATAATAAAAAGCCCCGAGCCCTCAGGGCTAAATAATGAAAACCCGTGAGCCCTCGGGTCTAAATGAAAAATAGCCCCGAGCCCTTGGGGCTGAATAATAAAAATCCCCGAGCCCTCGGGGCTGAATTATAAAAAGCCCCGAGCCCTCGGGGCTAAATAAAGAATAGCCCCGAGCCCTCGGGGCTAAATAATAAAAAGCCCCGAGCCCTCGGGGCTAAATAATGAAAAGCTCCGAGCCCGTTGGGCTGAATAAAAAATAGCCCCCAGCCCTCGGGTCTACATAAAAAATAGCTCCGAGCCCTCGGGGCTAAATAATAAAAATCCCCGAGCCCTCGGGGCTGAATTATGAAAAGCCCCGAGCCCGCGGGGCTAAATAAAAAATAGCCCCGAGCCCTCGGGGCGAAATAATAAAAAGCCCCGAGCCCTCGGGGCTAAATATAAAATAGCCCCGAGCACTCGGGACTAAATAATAAAAAGCCCCGAGCCTTCGGGGCTGAATTATAAAAAGCCCCAAGCCCTCGGGGCTAAATAATAAAAAGCCCCGAGCCCTCGGGGCTCAATAATAAAAAGCTCCGAGCCCGCGGGGCTGAATAAAAAATCGCCCCCAGCCCTCGGGTCTAAATAAAAAATAGCCCCGAGCCCTCGGGGCTGAATAATAAAAATCCCCGAGCCCTCAGGGCTGAATTATAAAAATCCCCGAGCCCTAGGGGCTAAATAGTCAAAAGCCCCGAGCCTTTGGGGCTAAATAAAGAATAGCCCCGAGCCCTCGGGGCTAAATAATAAAAAGCCCCGAGCACTCGGGACTAAATAATAAAAAGCCCCGAGCCTTCGGGGCTGAAATATAAAAAGCCCCAAGCCCTCGGGTCTAAATAAAAAATAGCCCCGAGCCCTCGGAGCTAAATAATAAAAATCCCCGAGCCCTCGGGTCTAAATAAAAAATAGCCCCGAGCCCTCGGAGCTAAATAATAAAAATCCCCGAGCCCTCGGGGCTGAATTATGAAAAGCCCCGAGCCCGCAGGGCTAAATAAAAAATAGCTCCGAGCCCTCGGGGCGAAATAATAAAAAGCCCCGAGCCCTCGGGGCTAAATATAAAATAGCCCCGAGCACTCGGGACTGAATAATAAAAAGCCCCGAGGCTTCGGGGCTGAATTATAAAAAGCCCCAAGCCCTCGGGGCTAAATAATAAAAAGCCCCGAGCCCTCGGGGCTCAATAATAAAAAGCTCCGAGCCCGCGGGGCTGAATATAAAATAGCCCCCAGCCCTCGGGGCTAAATAAAAAATAGCCCCGAGCCCCTGGGGCTAAATAATAAAAAGCCCCGAGCCCTCAGGGCTAAATAATAAAAACCCCCGAGCCCTCGGGGCGAAATAATAAAGAGCCCTGAGCCCTCGGGGCTAAATAATAAAAAGCCCCGAGCCCTCGGGGCTAAATAAACAAAAGCCCCGAGCCCTCGGGGCTGAATATAAAATAGCCCCGAGCACTCGGGACTAAATAATAAAAAGCCCCGAGCCCTCGGGGCTAAATAATAAAAAGGCCCGAGCCCGTTGGGCTGAATAAAAAATAGCCCCCAGCCCTCGGGTCTAAGTAAAAAATAGCCCCGAGCCCTCGGGGCTGAATAATAAAAATCCCCGAGCCCTCCGGGCTGAATTATGAAAAGCCCCGAGCCCGCGGGGCTAAATAAAAAATAGCCCCGAGCCCTCGGGGTGAAATAATAAAAAGCCCTGAGCCCTCGGGGCTGAATTATAAAAAGCCCCGAGCCCTCGGGGCTAAATAATAAAAAGCCCCGAGCCCTCGGGGCTCAATAATGAGAAGCTCCGAGCCCGCGGGGCTGAATAAAAAATAGCCCCCAGCCCTCGGGTCTAAATAAAAATTAGCCCCGAGCCCTCGGGGCTAAATAATGAAAATCCCCGAGCCCTCGGGGCTGAATTATAAAAAGCCCCGAGCCCTCGGGGCGAAATAATAGAGAGCCCTGAGCCCTCAGGGCTAAATAATAAAAATCCTCGAGCCCTTGGGGCTGAATTATAAAAAGCCCCGAGCCCTCGGGCCTAAATAAAAAATAGCCCCGAGCACTCGGGGCTAAATAATAAGAAGCCCCGAGCCCTCAGGGCTAAATAATAAAAAGCCCCGAGCCCTCGGGGCGAAATAATGAAGAGCCCTGAGCCCTCGGGGCTAAATAATCGAAATCCCCGAGCCCTCGGGGCTGAATTATAAAAAGCCCCGAGCCCTCGGGGCGAAATGATAAAGAGCCCTGAGCCCTCGGGGCTAAATAATAAAAAGCCCCGAGCCCTCGGGTCTAAATAATAAAAAGCCCCGAGCCTTTGGGGCTAAATAATAAAAAGCCCCGAGCCCTCGGGGCTAAATAATGAAAAGCTCCGAGCCCATTGGGCTGAATAAAAAATAGCCCCCAGCCCTCGGTTCTAAATAAAAAATAGCCCCGAGCCCTCGGGGCTGGATAATAAAAATCCCCGAGCCCTCCGGGCTGAATTATGAAAAGCCCCGAGCCCGCGGGGCTAAATAAAAAATAGCCCCGAGCCCTCGGGGTGAAATAATAAAATGCCCCGAGCCCTCGGGGCTAAATAATAAAAAGCCCCGAGCCTTCGGGGCTGAATTATAAAAAGCCCCGAGCCTTTGGGGCTAAATAATAAAAAGCCCCGAGCCCTCGGGGCTCAATAATAAAAAGCTCCGAGCCCGCGGGGCTGAATAAAAAATAGCCCCCAGCCCTCGGGTCTAAATAAAAAATAGCCCCGAGCCCTCGGGGCTGAATAATAAAAATCCCCGAGCCCTCGGGGCTGAATTATAAAAAGCCCCGAGCCCTCGGGGCTAAATAAAAAATAGCCCCGAGCACTCGGGGCTAAATAATAAGAAGCCCCGAGCCCTCAGGGCTAAATAATAAAAAGCCCCGAGCCCTCGGGGCTGAATTATCAAAAGCCCCGAGCCCTCGGGCCGAAATACTGAAGAGCCTTGAGCCCTCGGGGTTAAATAATAAAAAGCCCCGAGCCCTCGGGACTAAATAATAAAAAGCCCCGAGCTCTCGGGGCTAAATTATAAAAAGCCTCGAGCCCTCGGGGCTAAATAAAAAATAGCCCCGAGCCCTCGGGGCTAAATAATAAGAAGCCCCGAGCCCTCGGGGCTAAATAATAAAAAGGCCCGAGCCCTCGGGGCTAAATATAAAATAGCCCCGAGCACTCGGGACTAAATAATAAAAAGCCCCGAGCCCTCGGGGCTAAATAATAAAAAGCCCCGAGCCTTCGTGGCTGAATAAAAAATAGCCCCCAGCCCTCGGGGCTGAATGAAAAATAGCCCTGAGCACTCGGAACTAAATAATAGAAAGCCCCGAGTCCTCGGGGCTAAACAATAAAAAGCCCCGATCCTTCGGGGCTAAATAAAAAATAGCCCTGAGCACTCGGGACTAAATAATAAAAAGCCCCGAGCCTTCGGGGCTGAATTATAAAAAGCCCCGAGCCCTCGGGGCTAAATAAAAAATAAACCCGAGCCCTCGGGGCTGAATAATAAAAATCCCCGAGCCCTCGGGGCTGAATTATAAAAAGGCCCGAGCCCTCGGGGCGAAATAATGAAGAGCCCTGAGCCCTCGGGGCTAAATAATAAAAAGCCCCGAGCCCTCGGGGCTAAATAATAAAAAGCCCCGAGCCCTCGGGGCTGAATATAAAATAGCCCCGAGCACTCGGGACTAAATAATAAAAAGCCCCGAGCCCTCGGGGCTAAATAATAAAAAGCCCCGAGCCTTCGGGGCTGAATAAAAAATAACCCCCAGCCCTCGGGTCTAAATGAAAAATAGCCCCGAGCCCTCGGGGCTAAATAATAAAAAGCCCCGAGCCTTCGGGGCTAAATAAAAAATAGCCCTGAGTACTCGGGACTGAATAATAAAAAGCCCCGAGCCCTCGGGGCTGAATTATAAAAAGCCCCGAGCCCTCGGAGCTGAATAAAAAATAGCCCCGAGCCCTCGGGGCTGAATAATAAAAATCCCCGAGCCCTCAGGGCTGAATTATAAAAATCCACGAGCCCTAGGGGCTAAATAATCAAAAGCCCCGAGCCTTCGGGGCTGAATAAAAAATAGCCCCCAGCCCTCGGGTCTAAATGAAAAATAGCCCCGAGCCCTCGGGGCGGAATAATAAAAATCCCCGAGCCCTCGGGGCTGAATTATGAAAAGCCCCGAGCCCTCGGGGCTAAATAAAAAATAGCCCCGAGCCCTCGGGGCTGAATTATAAAAAGCCCCGAGCCCTCGGGTCTAAATAAAAAATAGCCCCGAGCCCTCGGAGCTAAATAATTAAAATCCCCGAGCCCTCGGGGCTGAATTATGAAAAGCCCCGAGCCCGCGGGGCTAAATAGAAAATAGCCCCAAGCCCTCGGGGCGAAATAATAAAAAGCCCCGAGCCCTCGGGGCTAAATATAAAATAGCCCCGAGCACTCGGGACTAAATAATAAAAAGCCCCGAGCCTTCGGGGCTGAATTATAAAAAGCCCCAAGCCCTCGGGGCTAAATAATAAAAAGCCCCGAGCCCTCGGGGCTCAATAATAAAAAGCTCCGAGCCCGCGGGGCTGAATATAAAATTGCCCCCAGCCCTCGGGGCTAAATAAAAAATAGCCCCGAGCCCTCGGGGCTAAATAATAAAAATCCCCGAGCCCTCGGGGCGAAATAATAAAGAGCCCTGAGCCCTCGGGGCTAAATAATAAAAAGCCCCGAGCCCTCGGGGCTAAATAAACAAAAGCCCCGAGCCCTCGGGGCTGAATATAAAATAGCCCCGAGCCCTCGGGGCGAAATAATAAAGAGCCCTGAGCCCTCGGGGCTAAATAATAAAAATCCCCGAGCCCTCGGGGCTGAATTATCAAAAGCCCCGAGCCCTCGGGCCGAAATACTAAAGAGCCCTGAGCCCTCGGGGCTAAATAATAAAAAGCCCCGAGCCCTCGGGACTAAATAATAAAAAGCCCCGAGCCCTCGGGGCTAAATTATAAAAAGCCTCGAGCCCTCGGGGCTAAATAAAAAATAGCCCCGAGCCCTCGGGGCTAAATAATAAGAAGCCCCGAGCCCTCGGGGCTAAATAATAAAAAGGCCCGAGCCCTCGGGGCTAAATATAAAATAGCCACGAGCACTCGGGACTAAATAATAAAAAGCCCCGAGCCCTCGGGGCTAAATAATAAATAGCCCCGAGCCTTCGTGGCTGAATAAAAAATAGCCCCCAGCCCTCGGGGCTGAATGAAAAATAGCCCCGATTACTCGGAACTAAATAATAGAAAGCCCCGAGTCCTCGGGGCTAAACAATAAAAAGCCCCGATCCGTCGGGGCTAAATAAAAAATAGCCCTGAGCACTCGGGACTAAATAATAAAAAGCCCCGAGCCTTCGGGGCTGAATTATAAAAAGCCCCGAGCCCTCAGGGCTAAATAAAAAATAGCCCCGAGCCCTCGGGGCTGAATAATAAAAATCCCCGAGCCCTCGGGGCTGAATTATAAAAAGGCCCGAGCCCTCGGGGCGAAATAATGAAGAGCGCTGAGCCCTCGGGGCTAAATAATAAAAAGCCCCGAGCCCTCGGGGCTAAATAATAAAAAGCCCCGAGCCCTCGGGGCTGAATATAAAATAGCCCCGAGCACTCGGGGCTGAATAATAAAAATCCCCGAGCCCTCGGGGCTGAATTATGAAAAGCCCCGAGCCCTCGGGGCTGAATTATAAAAAGGCCCGAGCCCTCGGGGCGAAATAATGAAGAGCGCTGAGCCCTCGGGGCTAAATAATAAAAAGCCCCGAGCCCTCGGGGCTAAATAATAAAAAGCCCCGAGCCCTCGGGGCTGAATATAAAATAGCCCCGAGCCCTCGGGGCTAAATAATAAAAAGGCCCGAGCCCTCGGGGCTAAACAATAAAAAGCCCCGATCCTTCGGGTCTAAATAAAAAATAACCTCGAGCCCTCGGGGCTAAATAATAGAAATCCCCGAGCCCTCGGGGCTGAATTATGAAAAGCCCCGAGCCCGCGGGGCTAAATAAAAAATAGCCCCGAGCCCTCGGGGCGAAATAATAAAAAGCCCCGAGCCCTCGGGGCTAAATATAAAATAGCTCCGAGCCCTCGGGTCTAAATAAAAAATAGCCCCGAGCCCTCGGGGCTAGATAATAAAAATCCCCGAGCCCTCGGGGCTGAATAATAAAAAGCCCCGAGCCCTCGGGGCTCAATAATAAAAAGCTCCGAGCCCGCGGGGCTGAATAAAAAATAGCCCCCAGCCCTCGGGTCTAAATAAAAATTAGCCCCGAGCCCTCGGGGCTAAATAATAAAAATCCCCGAGCCCTCGGGGCTGAATTGTAAAAAGCCCCGAGCCCTCGGGGCGAAATAATAAAAAGCCCCGAGCCTTCGGGGCTAAATAAAAAATAGCCCTGAGCACTCGGGACTAAATAATAAAAAGCCCCGAGCCCTCGGGGCTAAATTATAAAAAGCCCCGAGCCCTCGGGGCTAAATAAAAAATAGCCCCGAGCCCTCGGGGCTAAATAATGAGAAGCCCCGAGCCCTCAGGGCTAAATAATAAAAAGCCCCGAGCCCTCGGGGCTAAATAATAAAAAGCCCCGAGCCCTCGGGGCTAAATATAAAATAGCCCCGAGCACTCGGGACTAAATAATAAAAAGCCCCGAGCCCTCGGGGCCAAATAATGAAAAGCCCCGAGCCTTCGGGGCTGAATAAAAAAAACCCCCAGCCCTCGGGTCTAAATGAAAAATAGCCCCGAGCCCTCGGGGCTAAATAATAAAAAGCCCCGAGCCTTCAGGGCTAAATAAAAAATAGCCCTGAGTACTCGGGACTGGATAATAAAAAGCCCCGAGCCCTCGGGGCTGAATTATAAAAAGCCCCGAGCCCTCGGGGCTAAATAAAAAATAGCCCCGAGCCCTCGGGGCTAAATAATAAAAAGCCCCGAGCCCTCGGGGCTAAATTATAAAAAGCCCCGAGCCCTCGGGGCTAAATAAAAAATAGCCCCGAGCCCTCGGGGCTAAATAATGAGAAGCCCCGAGCCCTCAGGGCTAAATAATAAAAAGCCCCGAGCCCTCGGGGCTAAATAATAAAAAGCCCCGAGCCCTCGGGGCTAAATATAAAATAGCCCCGAGCACTCGGGACTAAATAATAGAAAGCCCCGAGTCCTCGGGGCTAAATAATAAAAAGCCCCGAGCCTTCGGGGCTGAATAAAAAAAACCCCCAGCCCTCGGGTCTAAATGAAAAATAGCCCCGAGCCCTCGGGGCTAAATAATAAAAAGCCCCGAGCCTTCAGGGCTAAATAAAAAATAGCCCTGAGTACTCGGGACTGGATAATAAAAAGCCCCGAGCCCTCGGGGCTGAATTATAAAAAGCCCCGAGCCCTCGGGGCTAAATAAAAAATAGCCCCAAGCCCTCGGGGCTGAATAATAAAAATCCCCGAGCCCTCGGGGCTGAATTATAAAAAGCCCCGAGCCCTCGGGGCTAAATAAAAAATAGCCCCGAGCCCTCGGGGCTAAATAATAAAAAGCCCCGAGCCCTCGGGGCTAAATAATGAAAAGCTCCGAGCCCGTTGGGCTGAATAAAAAATAGCCCCCAGCCCTTGGGTCTAAATAAAAAATAGCCCCCAGCCCTCGGGGCTGAATGAAAAATAGCCCCGAGCACTCGGAACTAAATAATAGAAAGCCCCGAGTCCTCGGGGCTAAACAATAAAAAGCCCCGATCCTTCGGGGCTAAATAAAAAATAGCCCTGAGCACTCGGGACTAAATAATAAAAAGCCCCGAGCCTTCGGGGCTGAATTATAAAAAGCCCCGAGCCCTCGGGGCTAAATAAAAAATAGCCCCGAGCCCTCGGGGCTGAATAATAAAAATCCCCGAGCCCTCGGGGCGAAATAATGAAGAGCCCTGAGCCCTCGGGGCTAAATAATAAAAAGCCCCGAGCCCTCGGGGCCAAATAATAAAAAGCCCCGAGCCTTCGGGGCTGAATAAAAAATAGCCCCCAGCCCTCGGGTCTAAATAAAAAATAGCCCCGAGCCCTCGGGGCTAAATAATAAAAATCCTCGAGCCCTCGGGGCTGAATTATAAAAAGCCCCGAGCCCTCGGGGCTAAATAAAAAATAGCCCCGAGCCCTCGGGGCTAAATAATAAAAATCTCCGAACCCTCGGGGCGAAATAATAAAGAGCCCTGAGCCCTCGGGGCTAAATAATAAAAAGCCCCGAGCCCTCGGGGCTAAATAAACAAAAGCCCCGAGCCCTCGGGGCTGAATATAAAATAGCCCCGAGCCCTCGGGGCGAAATAATAAAGAGCCCTGAGCCCTCGGGGCTAAATAATAAAAATCCCCGAGCCCTCGGGGCTGAATTATCAAAAGCCCCGAGCCCTCGGTCCGAAATACTAAAGAGCCCTGAGCCCGCGGGGCTAAATAATAAGAAGCCCCGAGCCCTCGGGGCTGAATTATAAAAAGCCCCGAGCCCTCGGGGCTAAATAAAAAATAGCCCCGAGCCCTCGGGGCTAAATAATAAAAATCCCCGAGCCCTCGGGGCGCAATTATAAAAAGCCCCGAGCCCTCGGGGCTAAATAAAAAATAGCCCCGAGCACTCGGGGCTAAATAATAAGAAGCCCCGAGCCCTCAGGGCTAAATAATAAAAAGCCCCGAGCCCTCGGGGCGAAATAATAAAGAGCCCTGAGCCCTCGGGGCTAAATAATAAAAATCCCCGAGCCCTCGGGGCTGGATTATCAAAAGCCCCGAGCCCTCGGGCCGAAATACTAAAGAGCCCTGAGCCCTCGGGGCTAAATAATAAAAAGCCCCGAGCCCTCGGGACTAAATAATAAAAAGCCCCGAGCCCTCGGGGCTAAATTATAAAAAGCCTCGAACCCTCGGGGCTAAATAAAAAATAGCCCCGAGCCCTCGGGGCTAAATAATAAGAAGCCCCGAGCCCTCGGGGCTAAATAAAAAATAGCCCCGAGCCCTTGGGGCTGAATAATAAAAAATAGCCCCGAGCCCTCGGGGCTGAATAATAAGAATCCCCGAGCCCTCGGGGCTAAATAATCAAAAGCCCCGAGCCTTTGGGGCTGAATAAAAAATAGCCCCCAGCCCTCGGGGCTAAATGAAAAATAGCTCCGAGCACTCGGGACTAAATAATAGAAAGCCCCGAGTCCTCGGGGCTAAATAATAAAAAGCCACGAGCCTTCGGGGCTAAATAATAAATAGCCCTGAGCACTCGGGACTATATAATAAAAAGCCCCGAGCCCTCGGGGCTAAATAATAAAAAGCCCCGAGCCTTCGGGGCTGAATAAAAAATAACCCCCAGCCCTCGGGTCTAAATGAAAAATAGCCCCGAGCCCTCGGGGCTAAATAATGAAAAGCCCCGAGCCCTCGGGGCTAAATAAAAAATAGCCCCGAGCCCTCGGGGCTAAATAATAAAAAATAGCCCCGAGCCCTCGGGGCTGAATAATAAAAATCCCCGAGCCCTCGGGCCTAAATAATCAAAAGCCCCGAGCCTTCGGGGCTGAATAAAAAATAGCCCCCAGCCCTCGGGTCTAAATGAAAAATAGCTCCGAGCACTCGGGACTAAATAATAGAAAGCCCCGAGTCCTCGGGGCTAAATAATAAAAAGCCCCGAGCCTTCGGGGCTAAATAAAAAATAGCCCTGAGCACTCGGGACTAAATAATAAAAAGCCCCGAGCCCTCGGGGCTAAATAAAAAATAGCCCCGAGCCCTTGGGGCTGAATAATAAAAAATAGCCCCGAGCCCTCGGGGCTGAATAATAAAAATCCCCGAACCCTCGGGGCTAAATAATCAAAAGCCCCGAGCCTTCGGGGCTGAATAAAAAATAGCCCCCAGCCCTCGGGGCTAAATGAAAAATAGCTCCGAGCACTCGGGACTAAATAATAGAAAGCCCCGAGTCCTCGGGGCTAAATAATAAAAAGCCACGAGCCTTCGGGGCTAAATAAAAAATAGCCCTGAGCACTCGGGACTAAATAATAAAAAGCCCCGAGCCTTCGGGGCTGAATTATAAAAAACCCTGAGCCCTCGGGGCTAAATAGAAAATAGCCCCGAGCCCTCGGGGCTGAATAATAAAAATCCCCGAGCCCTCGGGGCTGAATCATAAAAAGCCCCGAGCCCTTGAGGCTAAATAAAAAATAGCCCCGAGCCCTCGGGGCTGAATAATAAGAAGCCCCGAGCCCTCGGGGCTAAATAATGAAAAGCTCCGAGCCCGTTGGGCTGAATAAAAAATAGCCCCCAGCCCTCGGGTCTAAATAAAAAATAGCCCCGAGCCCTCGGGGCTCAATAATAAAAATCCCCGAGCCCTCGGGGCTGAATTATGAAAAGCCCCGAGCCCGCCTGGCTAAATAGAAAATAGCCCCGAGCCCTCGGGGCGAAATAATAAAAAGCTCCGAGCCCTCGGGGCTATATATAAAATAGCCCCGAGCACTCGGGACTAAATAATAAAAAGCCCCGAGCCTTCGGGGCTGAATTATAAAAAGCCCCGAGCCCTCGGGGCTAAATAATAAAAAGCCCCGAGCCCTCGGGGCTCAATAATAAATAGCTCCGAGCCCGCGGGGCTGAATAAAAAATAGCCCCCAGCCCTCGGGTCTAAATAAAAAATAGCCCCGAGCCCTCGGGGCTAAATAATAAAAATTATGATTTGGTAAAAAACCGGCCATTATGGTCACTCCCAAACGGAGTTTGGGAGTGACCATAATGGCCGGTTTTTTACCAAATCATAATTTAACGAATGGTCGGAGAAAAAACTTCAATAAATAATAAAAATCCCCGAGCCCTCGGGGCTGAATTATAAAAAGCCCCGAGCCCTCGGGGCGAAATAATAAAGAGCCCTGAGCCCTCGGGGCTAAATAATAAAAATCCTCGAGCCCTCGGGGCTGAATTATAAAAAGCCCCGAGCCCTCGGGGCGAAATAATAAAGAGCCCTGAGCCCTCGGGGCTGAATAATAAAAAGCCCCGAGCCCTCGGGGCTAAATAATAAAAAGCCCCGAGCCTTCGGGGCTAAATAAAAAATAGCCCTGAGCACTCGGGACTAAATAATAAAAAGCCCCGAGCCCTCGGGGCTAAATAATAAAAAGAGTTTTGATTTTACCGACCGTGTATAGATTATTTTTATTTTTCGTGACATCACTTTAATTTAATTGATTTATTTAGTAATTTAATTTCCATCTTTACGCGATAATATGAGATTTCAACTACTATAACCTGAATAGGTTAGAAGTTTAAATACTCAGGCATTCTGGGCCTTCTCTCCATTTAAGTTCAGATGAATTTCTCAGGAACGAACGCATATATATGACGGAAATTGCCGTAAAAAGTGATGTCGCGAAAAATATAAATAATAAAAAGCCCCGAGCCCTCGGGGCTAAATATAAAATAGCCCCGAGCACTCGGGACTAAATAATAAAAAGCCCCGAGCCCTCGGGGCTAAATAATAAAAAGCCCCGAGCCTTCGGGGCTGAATAAAAAATAGCCCCCAGCCCTCGGGGCTAAATGAAAAATAGCCCCGAGCACTCGGGACTAAATAATAGAAAGCCCCGAGTCCTCGGGGCTAAATAATAAAAAGCCCCGAGCCTTCGGGGCTAAATAAAAAATAGCCCTGAGCACTCGGGACTAAATAATAAAAAGCCCCGAGCCCTCGGGGCTAAATAATAAAAAGCCCCGAGCCTTCGGGGCTGAATAAAAAATAACCCCCAGCCCTCGGGTCTAAATGAAAAATAGCCCCGAGCCCTCGGGGCTAAATAATGAAAAGCCCCGAGCCCTCGGGGCTAAATAAAAAATAGCCCCGAGCCCTCGGGGCTAAATAATAAAAAATAGCCCCGAGCCCTCGGGGCTGAATAATAAAAATCCCCGAGCCCTCGGGGCTAAATAATCAAAAGCCCCGAGCCCTCGGGGCTGAATTATAAAAAGCCCCGAGCCCTCGGGGCGAAATAATAAAGAGCCCTGAGCCCTCGGGGCTAAATAATAAAAATCCTCGAGCCCTCGGGGCTGAATTATAAACAGCCCCGAGCCCTCGGGGCGAAATAATAAAGAGCCCTGAGCCCTCGGGGCTAAATAATAAAAAGCCCCGAGCCCTCGGGGCTAAATAATAAAAAGCCCCGAGCCTTCGGGGCTAAATAAAAAATAGCCCTGAGCACTCGGGACTAAATAATAAAAAGCCCCGAGCCCTCGGGGCTAAATAATAAAAAGAGTTTTGATTTTACCGACCGTGTATAGATTATTTTTATTTTTCGTGACATCACTTTAATTTAATTGATTTATTTTGTAATTTAATTTCCATCTTTACGCGATAATATGAGATTTCAACTACTATAACCTGAATAGGTTAGAAGTTTAAATACTCAGGCATTCTGGGCCTTCTCTCCATTTAAGTTCAGATGAATTTCTCAGGAACGAACGCATATATATGACGGAAATTGCCGTAAAAAGTGATGTCGCGAAAAATATAAATAATAAAAAGCCCCGAGCCCTCGGGGCTAAATATAAAATAGCCCCGAGCACTCGGGACTAAATAATAAAAAGCCCCGAGCCCTCGGGGCTAAATAATAAAAAGCCCCGAGCCTTCGGGGCTGAATAAAAAATAGCCCCCAGCCCTCGGGGCTAAATGAAAAATAGCCCCGAGCACTCGGGACTAAATAATAGAAAGCCCCGAGTCCTCGGGGCTAAATAATAAAAAGCCCCGAGCCTTCGGGGCTAAATAAAAAATAGCCCTGAGCACTCGGGACTAAATAATAAAAAGCCCCGAGCCTTCGGGGCTGAATTATAAAAAGCCCTGAGCCCTCGGGGCTGAATAATAAAAATCCCCGAGCCCTCGGGGCTGAATTATAAAAAGCCCCGAGCCCTCGGGGCTAAATAAGAAATAGCCCCGAGCCCTCGGGGCTAAATAATGAAAAGCCCCGAGCCCTCAGGGCTAAATAATAAAAACCCCCGAGCCCTCGGGGCGAAATAATAAAGAGCCCTGAGCCCTCGGGGCTAAATAATAAAAAGCCCCGAGCCCTCGGGGCTAAATAATAAAAAGCCCCGAGCCCTCGGAGCTGAATATCAAATAGCCCCGAGCACTCGGGACTATATAATAAAAAGCCCCGAGCCCTCGGAGCTGAATATCAAATAGCCCCGAGCACTCGGGACTATATAATAAAAAGCCCCGAGCCCTCGGGGCTAAATAATAAAAAGCCCCGAGCCTTCGGGGCTGAATAAAAAATAACCCCCAGCCCTCGGGTCTAAATGAAAAATAGCCCCGAGCCCTCGGGGCTAAATAATGAAAAGCCCCGAGCCCTCGGGGCTAAATAAAAAATAGCCCCGAGCCCTCGGGGCTGAATAATAAAAAATAGCCATGAGCCCTCGGGGCTGAATAATAAAAATCCCCGAGCCCTCGGGGCTAAATAATCAAAAGCCCCGAGCCTTCGGGGCTGAATAAAAAATAGCCCCCAGCCCTCGGGTCTAAATGAAAAATAGCTCCGAGCACTCGGGACTAAATAATAGAAAGCCCCGAGTCCTCGGGGCTAAATAATAAAAAGCCCCGAGCCTTCGGGGCTAAATAAAAAATAGCCCTGAGCACTCGGGACTAAATAATAAAAAGCCCCGAGCCCTCGGGGCTAAATAAAAAATAGCCCCGAGCCCTCGGGGCTAAATAATCAAAAGCCCCGAGCCTTCGGGGCTGAATAAAAAATAGCCCCCAGCCCTCAGGGCTAAATGAAAAATAGCTCCGAGCACTCGGGACTAAATAATAGAAAGCCCCGAGTCCTCGGGGCTAAATAATAAAAAGCCACGAGCCTTCGGGGCTAAATAATAAATAGCCCTGAGCACTCGGGACTATATAATAAAAAGCCCCGAGCCCTCGGGGCTAAATAATAAAAAGCCCCGAGCCTTCGGGGCTGAATAAAAAATAACCCCCAGCCCTCGGGTCTAAATGAAAAATAGCCCCGAGCCCTCGGGGCTAAATAATGAAAAGCCCCGAGCCCTCGGGGCTAAATAAAAAATAGCCCCGAGCCCTCGGGGCTAAATAATAAAAAATAGCCCCGAGCCCTCGGGGCTGGATAATAAAAATCCCCGAGCCCTCGGGGCTAAATAATCGAAAGCCCCGAGCCTTCGGGGCTGAATAAAAAATAGCCCCCAGCCCTCGGGTCTAAATGAAAAATAGCTCCGAGCACTCGGGACTAAATAATAGAAAGCCCCGAGTCCTCGGGGCTAAATAATAAAAAGCCCCGAGCCTTCGGGGCTAAATAAAAAATAGCCCTGAGCATTCGGGACTAAATAATAAAAAGCCCCGAGCCCTCGGGGCTAAATAAAAAATAGCCCCGAGCCCTTGGGGCTGAATAATAAAAAATAGCCCCGAGCCCTCGGGGCTGAATAATAAAAATCCCCGAGCCCTCGGGGCTAAATAATCAAAAGCCCCGAGCCTTCGGGGCTGAATAAAAAATAGCCCCCAGCCCTCGGGGCTAAATGAAAAATAGCTCCGAGCACTCGGGACTAAATAATAGAAAGCCCCGAGTCCTCGGGGCTAAATAATAAAAAGCCACGAGCCTTCGGGGCTAAATAAAAAATAGCCCTGAGCACTCGGGACTAAATAATAAAAAGCCCCGAGCCTTCGGGGCTAAATAATAAAAAGCCCCGAGCCTTCGGGGCTAAATAAAAAATAGCCCTGAGCACTCGGGACTAAATAATAAAAAGCCCCGAGCCCTCGGGGCTAAATAAAAAATAGCCCCGAGCCCTCGGGGCTAAATAATCAAAAGCCCCGAGCCTTCGGGGCTGAATAAAAAATAGCCCCCAGCCCTCGGGGCTAAATGAAAAATAGCTCCGAGCACTCGGGACTAAATAATAGAAAGCCCCGAGTCCTCGGGGCTAAATAATAAAAAGCCACGAGCCTTCGGGGCTAAATAATAAATAGCCCTGAGCACTCGGGACTATATAATAAAAAGCCCCGAGCCCTCGGGGCTAAATAATAAAAAGCCCCGAGCCTTCGGGGCTGAATAAAAAATAACCCCCAGCCCTCGGGTCTAAATGAAAAATAGCCCCGAGCCCTCGGGGCTAAATAATGAAAAGCCCCGAGCCCTCGGGGCTAAATAAAAAATAGCCCCGAGCCCTCGGGGCTAAATAATAAAAAATAGCCCCGAGCCCTCGGGGCTGAATAATAAAAATCCCCGAGCCCTCGGGGCTAAATAATCAAAAGCCCCGAGCCTTCGGGGCTGAATAAAAAATAGCCCCCAGCCCTCGGGTCTAAATGAAAAATAGCTCCGAGCACTCGGGACTAAATAATAGAAAGCCCCGAGTCCTCGGGGCTAAATAATAAAAAGCCCCGAGCCTTCGGGGCTAAATAAAAAATAGCCCTGAGCATTCGGGACTAAATAATAAAAAGCCCCGAGCCCTCGGGGCTAAATAAAAAATAGCCCCGAGCCCTTGGGGCTGAATAATAAAAAATAACCCCGAGCCCTCGGGGCTGAATAATAAAAATCCCCGAGCCCTCGGGGCTAAATAATCAAAAGCCCCGAGCCTTCGGGGCTGAATAAAAAATAGCCCCCAGCCCTCGGGGCTAAATGAAAAATAGCTCCGAGCACTCGGGACTAAATAATAGAAAGCCCCGAGTCCTCGGGGCTAAATAATAAAAAGCCACGAGCCTTCGGGGCTAAATAAAAAATAGCCCTGAGCACTCGGGACTAAATAATAAAAAGCCCCGAGCCTTCGGGGCTGAATTATAAAAAGCCCTGAGCCCTCGGGGCTAAATAGAAAATAGCCCCGAGCCCTCGGGGCTGAATAATAAAAATCCCCGAGCCCTCGGGGCTGAATCATAAAAAGCCCCGAGCCCTTGAGGCTAAATAAAAAATAGCCCCGAGCCCTCGGGGCTGAATAATAAGAAGCCCCGAGCCCTCGGGGCTAAATAATGAAAAGCTCCGAGCCCGTTGGGCTGAATAAAAAATAGCCCCCAGCCCTCGGGTCTAAATAAAAAATAGCCCCGAGCCCTCGGGGCTCAATAATAAAAATCCCCGAGCCCTCGGGGCTGAATTATGAAAAGCCCCGAGCCCGCCTGGCTAAATAAAAAATAGCCCCGAGCCCTCGGGGCGAAATAATAAAAAGCTCCGAGCCCTCGGGGCTATATATAAAATAGCCCCGAGCACTCGGGACTAAATAATAAAAAGCCCCGAGCCTTCGGGGCTGAATTATAAAAAGCCCCGAGCCCTCGGGGCTAAATAATAAAAAGCCCCGAGCCCTCGGGGCTCAATAATAAATAGCTCCGAGCCCGCGGGGCTGAATAAAAAATAGCCCCCAGCCCTCGGGTCTAAATAAAAAATAGCCCCGAGCCCTCGGGGCTAAATAATAAAAATCCCCGAGCCCTCGGGGCTGAATTATAAAAAGCCCCGAGCCCTCGGGGCGAAATAATAAAGAGCCCTGAGCCCTCGGGGCTAAATAATAAAAATCCTCGAGCCCTCGGGGCTGAATTATAAAAAGCCCCGAGCCCTCGGGGCGAAATAATAAAGAGCCCTGAGCCCTCGGGGCTAAATAATAAAAAGCCCCGAGCCCTCGGGGCTAAATAATAAAAAGCCCCGAGCCTTCGGGGCTAAATAAAAAACAGCCCTGAGCACTCGGGACTAAATAATAAAAAGCCCCGAGCCCTCGGGGCTAAATAATAAAAAGAGTTTTGATTTTACCGACCGTGTATAGATTATTTTTATTTTTCGTGACATCACTTTAATTCAATTGATTTATTTAGTAATTTAATTTCCATCTTTACGCGATAATATGAGATTTCAACTACTATAACCTGAATAGGTTAGAAGTTTAAATACTCAGGCATTCTGGGCCTTCTCTCCATTTAAGTTCAGATGAATTTCTCAGGAACGAACGCATATATATGACGGAAATTGCCGTAAAAAGTGATGTCGCGAAAAATATAAATAATAAAAAGCCCCGAGCCCTCGGGGCTAAATATAAAATAGCCCCGAGCACTCGGGACTAAATAATAAAAAGCCCCGAGCCCTCGGGGCTAAATAATAAAAAGCCCCGAGCCTTCGGGGCTGAATAAAAAATAGCCCCCAGCCCTCGGGGCTAAATGAAAAATAGCCCCGAGCACTCGGGACTAAATAATAGAAAGCCCCGAGTCCTCGGGGCTAAATAATAAAAAGCCCCGAGCCTTCGGGGCTAAATAAACAATAGCCCTGAGCATTCGGGACTAAATAATAAAAAGCCCCGAGCCTTCGGGGCTGAATCATAAAAAGCCCTGAGCCCTCGGGGCTAAATAAAAAATAGCCCCGAGCCCTCGGGGCTGAATAATAAAACTCCCCGAGCCCTCGGGGCTGAATTATAAAAAGCCCCGAGCCCTCGGGGCTAAATACAAAATAGCCCCGAGCCCTCGGGGCTAAATAATAAAAAGCCCCGAGCCCTCAGGGCTAAATAATAAAAACCCCCGAGCCCTCGGGGCGAAATAATAAAGAGCCCTGAGCCCTCGGGGCTAAATAATAAAAAGCCCCGAGCCCTCGGGGCTAAATAATAAAAAGCTCCGAGCCCTCGGGGCTGAATATAAAATAGCCCCGAGCACTCGGGACTAAATAATAAAAAGCCCCGAGCCCTCGGGGCTAAATAATAAAAAGCCCCGAGCCTTCGGGGCTGAATAAAAAATAACCCCCAGCCCTCGGGTCTAAATGAAAAATAGCCCCGAGCTCTCGGGGCTAAATAATAAAAAGCCCCGAGCCTTCGGGGCTAAATAAGAAATAGCCCTGAGTACTCGGGACTGAATAATAAAAAGCCCCGAGCCCTCGGGGCTAAATAATAAATAGCCCCGAGCCCTCGGGGCTGAATAATAAAAATCCCCGAGCCCTCGGGGCTGAATTATAAAAAGCCCCGAGCCCTCGGGGCTTAATAAAAAATAGCCCCGAGCCCTCGGGGCTAAATAATAAAAAGCCCCGAGCCCTCGGGGCTGAATATAAAATAGCCCTGAGCACTCGGGACTAAATAATAAAAAGCCCCGAGCCCTCGGGGCTAAATGAAAAATAGCCCCGAGCCCTCGGGGCTAAATAATAAAAAGCCCCGAGCCTCCGGGGCTAAATAAAAAATAGCCCTGAGCACTCGGGACTGAATAATAAAAAGCCCCGAGCCCTCGGGGCTGAATTATAAAAAGCCCCGAGCCCTCGGGGCTAAATAAAAAATAGCCCCGAGCCCTCGGGGCTGAATAATAAAAATCCCCGAGCCCTCGGGGCTGAATAATAAAAATCCCCGAGCCCTCGGAGCTGAATTATAAAAAGCCCCGAGCCCTCGGGGCTGAATTATAAAAAGCCCCGAGCCCTCGGGGCTAAATAAGAAATAGCCCCGAGCCCTCGGGGCTAAATAATGAAAAGCCCCGAGCCCTCAGGGCTAAATAATAAAAACCGCCGAGCCCTCGGGGCGAAATAATAAAGAGTCCTGAGCCCTCGGGACTATATAATAAAAAGCCCCGAGCCCTCGGGGCTAAATAATAAAAAGCCCCGAGCCTTCGGGGCTGAATAAAAAATAACCCCCAGCCCTCGGGGCTAAATAAAAAATAGCCCCGAGCCCTCGGGGCTAAATAATCAAAAGCTCCGAGCCTTCGGGGCGAAATAAAAAATAGCCCCCAGCCCTCGGGTCTAAATGAAAAATAGCCCCGAGCCCTCGGGGCTGAATAATAAAAATCCCCGAGCACTCGGGGCTAAATAATCAAAAGCCCCGAGCCTTTGGGGCTGAATAAAAAATAGCCCCCAGCCCTCGGGTCTAAATGAAAAATAGCCCCGAGCCCTCGGGGCTGAATAATAAAAATCCCCGAGCCCTCGGGGCTAAATAATCAAAAGCCCCGAGCCTTTGGGGCTGAATAATAAATAGCCCCCAGCCCTCGGGTCTAAATGAAAAATAGCCCCGAGCCCTCGGGGCTAAATAATAAGAAGCCCCGAGCCCTCGGGGCTAAATAATCAAAAGCCCCGAGCCTTTGGTGCTGAATAAAAAATAGCCCCCAGCCCTCGGGTCTAAATGAAAAATAGCCCCACCCCTCGGGGCTGAATAATAAAAATCCCCGAGCCCTCGGGGCTAAATAATCAAAAGCCCCGAGCCTTTGGGGCTGAATAAAAAATAGCCCCCAGCCCTCGGGTCTAAATGAAAAATAGCCCCGAGCCCTCAAGGCTAAATAATAAAAACCCCCGAGCCCTCGGGGCGAAATAATAAAGAGCCCTGAGCCCTCGGGGCTAAATAATAAAAAGCCCCGAGCCCTCGGGGCTAAATAATAAAAAGCCCCGAGCCCTCGGAGCTGAATATCAAATAGCCCCGAGCACTCGGGACTATATAATAAAAAGCCCCGAGCCCTCGGGGCTAAATAATAAAAAGCCCCGAGCCTTCGGGGCTGAATAAAAAATAACCCCCAGCCCTCGGGTCTAAATGAAAAATAGCCCCGAGCCCTCGGGGCTAAATAATGAAAAGCCCCGAGCCCTCGGGGCTAAATAAAAAATAGCTCCCAGCCCTCGGGTCTAAATGAAAAATAGCTCCGAGCACTCGGGACTAAATAATAGAAAGCCCCGAGTCCTCGGGGCTAAATAATAAAAAGCCCCGAGCCTTCGGGGCTAAATAAAAAATAGCCCTGAGCACTCGGGACTAAATAATAAAAAGCCCCGAGCCCTCGGGGCTAAATAAAAAATAGCCCCGAGCCCTTGGGGCTGAATAATAAAAAATAGCCCCGAGCCCTCGGGGCTGAATAATAAGAATCCCCGAGCCCTCGGGGCTAAATAATCAAAAGCCCCGAGCCTTCGGGGCTGAATAAAAAATAGCCCCCAGCCCTCGGGGCTAAATGAAAAATAGCTCCGAGCACTCGGGACTAAATAATAGAAAGCCCCGAGCCCTCGGGGCTAAATAATAGAAAGCCCCGAGCCCTCGGGGCTAAATATAAAATAGCCCCGAGCACTCGGGACTAAATAATAGAAAGCCCCGAGTCCTCAGGGCTAAATAATAAAAAGCCCCGAGCCTTCGGGGCTAAATAAAAAATAGCCCTGAGCACTCGGGACTAAATAATAAAAAGCCCCGAGCCTTCGGGGCTGAATTATAAAAAGCCCTGAGCCCTCGGGGCTAAATAGAAAATAGCCCCGAGCCCTCGGGGCTGAATAATAAAAATCCCCGAGCCCTCGGGGCTGAATTATAAAAAGCCCCGAGCCCTCGGGGCTAAATAAGAAATAGCCCCGAGCCCTCGGGGCTAAATAATGAAAAGCCCCGAGCCCTCAAGGCTAAATAATAAAAACCCCCGAGCCCTCGGGGCGAAATAATAAAGAGCCCTGAGCCCTCGGGGCTAAATAATAAAAAGCCCCGAGCCCTCGGGGCTAAATAATAAAAAGCCCCGAGCCCTCGGAGCTGAATATCAAATAGCCCCGAGCACTCGGGACTATATAATAAAAAGCCCCGAGCCCTCGGGGCTAAATAATAAAAAGCCCCGAGCCTTCGGGGCTGAATAAAAAATAACCCCCAGCCCTCGGGTCTAAATGAAAAATAGCCCCGAGCCCTCGGGGCTAAATAATGAAAAGCCCCGAGCCCTCGGGGCTAAATAAAAAATAGCTCCCAGCCCTCGGGTCTAAATGAAAAATAGCTCCGAGCACTCGGGACTAAATAATAGAAAGCCCCGAGTCCTCGGGGCTAAATAATAAAAAGCCCCGAGCCTTCGGGGCTAAATAAAAAATAGCCCTGAGCACTCGGGACTAAATAATAAAAAGCCCCGAGCCCTCGGGGCTAAATAAAAAATAGCCCCGAGCCCTTGGGGCTGAATAATAAAAAATAGCCCCGAGCCCTCGGGGCTGAATAATAAGAATCCCCGAGCCCTCGGGGCTAAATAATCAAAAGCCCCGAGCCTTCGGGGCTGAATAAAAAATAGCCCCCAGCCCTCGGGGCTAAATGAAAAATAGCTCCGAGCACTCGGGACTAAATAATAGAAAGCCCCGAGTCCTCGGGGCTAAATAATAAAAAGCCACGAGCCTTCGGGGCTAAATAATAAATAGCCCTGAGCACTCGGGACTATATAATAAAAAGCCCCGAGCCCTCGGGGCTAAATAATAAAAAGCCCCGAGCCCTCGGGGCGAAATAATAAAGAGCCCTGAGCCCTCGGGGCTAAATAATAAAAAGCCCCGAGCCCTCGCGGCTAAATAATAAAAAGCCCCGAGCCCTCGGAGCTGAATATCAAATAGCCCCGAGCACTCGGGACTATATAATAAAAAGCCCCGAGCCCTCGGGGCTAAATAATAAAAAGCCCCGAGCCTTCGGGGCTGAATAAAAAATAGCCCCCAGCCCTCGGGTCTAAATGAAAAATAGCTCCGAGCACTCGGGACTAAATAATAGAAAGCCCCGAGTCCTCGGGGCTAAATAATAAAAAGCCCCGAGCCTTCGGGGCTAAATAAAAAATAGCCCTGAGCACTCGGGACTAAATAATAAAAAGCCCCGAGCCCTCGGGGCTAAATAAAAAATAGCCCCGAGCCCTTGGGGCTGAATAATAAAAAATAGCCCCGAGCCCTCGGGGCTGAATAATAAAAATCCCCGAGCCCTCGGGGCTAAATAATCAAAAGCCCCGAGCCTTCGGGGCTGAATAAAAAATAGCCCCCAGCCCTCGGGGCTAAATGAAAAATAGCTCCGAGCACTCGGGACTAAATAATAGAAAGCCCCGAGTCCTCGGGGCTAAATAATAAAAAGCCACGAGCCTTCGGGGCTAAATAAAAAATAGCCCTGAGCACTCGGGACTAAATAATAAAAAGCCCCGAGCCTTCGGGGCTGAATTATAAAAAACCCTGAGCCCTCGGGGCTAAATAGAAAATAGCCCCGAGCCCTCGGGGCTGAATAATAAAAATCCCCGAGCCCTCGGGGCTGAATCATAAAAAGCCCCGAGCCCTTGAGGCTAAATAAAAAATAGCCCCGAGCCCTCGGGGCTGAATAATAAGAAGCCCCGAGCCCTCGGGGCTAAATAATGAAAAGCTCCGAGCCCGTTGGACTGAATAAAAAATAGCCCCCAGCCCTCGGGTCTAAATAAAAAATAGCCCCGAGCCCTCGGGGCTCAATAATAAAAATCCCCGAGCCCTCGGGGCTGAATTATGAAAAGCCCCGAGCCCGCCTGGCTAAATAGAAAATAGCCCCGAGCCCTCGGGGCGAAATAATAAAAAGCTCCGAGCCCTCGGGGCTATATATAAAATAGCCCCGAGCACTCGGGACTAAATAATAAAAAGCCCCGAGCCTTCGGGGCTGAATTATAAAAAGCCCCGAGCCCTCGGGGCTAAATAATAAAAAGCCCCGAGCCCTCGGGGCTCAATAATAAATAGCTCCGAGCCCGCGGGGCTGAATAAAAAATAGCCCCCAGCCCTCGGGTCTAAATAAAAAATAGCCCCGAGCCCTCGGGGCTAAATAATAAAAATCCCCGAGCCCTCGGGGCTGAATTATAAAAAGCCCCGAGCCCTCGGGGCGAAATAATAAAGAGCCCTGAGCCCTCGGGGCTAAATAATAAAAATCCTCGAGCCCTCGGGGCTGAATTATGAAAAGCCCCGAGCCCTCGGGGCGAAATAATAAAGAGCCCTGAGCCCTCGGGGCTAAATAATAAAAAGCCCCGAGCCCTCGGGGCTAAATAATAAAAAGCCCCGAGCCTTCGGGGCTAAATAAAAAATAGCCCTGAGCACTCGGGACTAAATAATAAAAAGCCCCGAGCCCTCGGGGCTAAATGATAAAAAGAGTTTTGATTTTACCGACCGTGTATAGATTATTTTTATTTTTCGTGACATCACTTTAATTTAATTGATTTATTTAGTAATTTAATTTCCATCTTTACGCGATAATATGAGATTTCAACTACTATAACCTGAATAGGTTAGAAGTTTAAATACTCAGGCATTCTGGGCCTTCTCTCCATTTAAGTTCAGATGAATTTCTCAGGAACGAACGCATATATATGACGGAAATTGCCGTAAAAAGTGATGTCGCGAAAAATATAAATAATAAAAAGCCCCGAGCCCTCGGGGCTAAATATAAAATAGCCCCGAGCACTCGGGACTAAATGATAAAAAGCCCCGAGCCCTCGGGGCTAAATAATAAAAAGCCCCGAGCCTTCGGGGCTGAATAAAAAATAGCCCCCAGCCCTCGGGGCTAAATGAAAAATAGCCCCGAGCACTCGGGACTAAATAATAGAAAGCCCCGAGTCCTCGGGGCTAAATAATAAAAAGCCCCGAGCCTTCGGGGCTAAATAAAAAATAGCCCTGAGCACTCGGGACTAAATAATAAAAAGCCCCGAGCCTTCGGGGCTGAATTATAAAAAGCCCTGAGCCCTCGGGGCTGAATAATAAAAATCCCCGAGCCCTCGGGGCTAAATAATCAAAAGCCCCGAGCCTTTGGGGCTGAATAAAAAATAGCCCCCAGCCCTCGGGTCTAAATGAAAAATAGCCCCGAGCCCTCGGGGCTGAATAATAAAAATCCCCGAGCCCTCGGGGCTAAATCATCAAAAGCCCCGAGCCTTTGGGGCTGAATAAAAAATAGCCCCCAGCCCTCGGGTCTAAATGAAAAATAGCCCCGAGCCCTCGGGGCTAAATAATAAGAAGCCCCGAGCCCTCGGGGCTAAATAATCAAAAGCCCCGAGCCTTTGGGGCTAAATAAAAAATAGCCCCCAGTCCTCGGGTCTAAATGAAAAATAGCCCCACCCCTCGGGGCTGAATAATAAAAATCCCCGAGCCCTCGGGGCTAAATAATCAAAAGCCCCGAGCCTTTGGGGCTGAATAAAAAATAGCCCCCAGCCCTCGGGTCTAAATCAAAAATAGCCCCGAGCCCTCGGGGCTAAATAATAAGAAGCCCCGAGCCCTCGGGGCTAAATAATAAAAAGGCCCGAGCCCTCGGGGCTAAATATAAAATAGCCCCGAGCACTCGGGACTAGATAATGAAAAGCCCCGAGCCCTCGGGGCTAAATAATAAAAAGCCCCGAGCCTTCGTGGCTGAATAAAAAATAGCCCCCAGCCCTCGGGGCTGAATGAAAAATAGCCCCGAGCACTCGGGACTAAATAATAGAAAGCCCCGAGTCCTCGGGGCGAAATACTAAAGAGCCCTGAGCCCTCGGGGCTGAATAATAAAAAGCCCCGAGCCCTCGGGGCTAAATAATAAGAAGCCCCGAGCCCTCAGGGCTAAATTATAAAAAGCCCCGAGCACTCGGGACTAAATAATAGAAAGCCCCGAGTCCTCGGGGCTAAATAATAAAAAGCCCCGAGCCTTCGGGGCTAAATAAAAAAAAGCCCTGAGCACTCGGGACTAAATAATAAAAAGCCCCGAGCCTTCGGGGCTGAATTATAAAAAGCCCTGAGCCCTCGGGGCTAAATAAAAAATAGCCCCGAGCCCTCGGGGCTGAATAATAAAAATCCCCGAGCCCTCGGGGCTGAATTATAAAAAGCCCCGAGCCCTCGGGGCTAAATAAAAAATAGCCCCGAGCCCTCGGGGCTAAATAATAAAAAGCCCCGAGCCCTCAGGGCTAAATAATAAAAACCCCCGAGCCCTCGGGGCGAAATAATAAAAAGCCCTGAGCCCTCGGGGCTAAATAATAAAAAGCCCCGAGCCCTCGGGGCTAAATAATAAAAAGCCCCGAGCCCTCGGGGCTGAATATAAAATAGCCCCGAGCACGCGGGACTAAATAATAAAAAGCCCCGAGCCCTCGGGGCTAAATAATAAAAAGCCCCGAGCCTTCGGGGCTGAATAAAAAATAACCCTTAGCCCTCGGGTCTAAATGAAAAATAGCCCCGAGCCCTAGGGGCTAAATAAAAAATAGCCCCGAGCCCTCGGGGCTGAATAATAAAAATCCCCGAGCCCTCGGGGCTGAATTATAAAAAGCCCCGAGCCCTCGGGGCTAAATAAAAAATAGCCCCGAGCCCTCGGGGCTAAATAATAAAAAGCCCCGAGCCCTCAGGGCTAAATAATAAAAACCCCCGAGCCCTCGGGGCGAAATAATAAAAAGCCCTGAGCCCTCGGGGCTAAATAATAAAAAGCCCCGAGCCCTCGGGGCTAAATAATAAAAAGCCCCGAGCCCTCGGGGCTGAATATAAAATAGCCCCGAGCACGCGGGACTAAATAATAAAAAGCCCCGAGCCCTCGGGGCTAAATAATAAAAAGCCCCGAGCCTTCGGGGCTGAATAAAAAATAACCCTTAGCCCTCGGGTCTAAATGAAAAATAGCCCCGAGCCCTAGGGGCTAAATAATAAAAAGCCCCGAGCCCTCGGGGCTAAATAAAAAATAGCCCCGAGCCCTCGGGGCTGAATAATAAAAAATAGCCCCGAGCCCTCGGGGCTGAATAATAAAAATCCCCGAGCCCTCGGGGCTAAATAATCAAAAGCCCCGAGCCTTCGGGGCTGAATAAAAAATAGCCCCCAGCCCTCGGGTCTAAATGAAAAATAGCCCCGAGCCCTCGGGGCTGAATAATAAAAATCCCCGAGCCCTCGGGGCTAAATAATCAAAAGCCCCGAGCCTTTGGGGCTGAATAAAAAATAGCCCCCAGCCCTCGGGTCTAAATGAAAAATAGCCCCGAGCCCTCGGGGCTAAATAATAAAAAGCCCCGAGCCCTCGGGGCTAAATAATAGAAAGCCCCGAGCCCTCGGGACTAAATATAAAATAGCCCCGAGCACTCGGGACTAAATAATAAAAAGCCCCGAGCCCTCGGGGCTGAATTATGAAAAGCCCCGAGCCCGCGTGGCTAAATAAAAAATAGCCCTGAGCCCTCGGGGCTAAATAATAAAAAGCCCCGAGCCCTCAGGGCTAAATAATAAAAAGCCCCGAGCCCTCGGGGCTAAATAATAGAAAGCCCCGAGCCCTCGGGGCTAAATATAAAATAGCCCCGAGCCCTCAAGGCTAAATAATAAAAACCCCCGAGCCCTCGGGGCGAAATAATAAAGAGCCCTGAGCCCTCGGGGCTAAATAATAAAAAGCCCCGAGCCCTCGGGGCTAAATAATAAAAAGCCCCGAGCCCTCGGAGCTGAATATCAAATAGCCCCGAGCACTTGGGACTATATAATAAAAAGCCCCGAGCCCTCGGGGCTAAATAATAAAAAGCCCCGAGCCTTCGGGGCTGAATAAAAAATAACCCCCAGCCCTCGGGTCTAAATGAAAAATAGCCCCGAGCCCTCGGGGCTAAATAATGAAAAGCCCCGAGCCCTCGGGGCTAAATAAAAAATAGCCCCGAGCCCTCGGGGCTGAATAATAAAAAATAGCCCCGAGCCCTCGGGGCTGAATAATAAAAATCCCCGAGCCCTCGGGGCTAAATAATCAAAAGCCCCGAGCCTTCGGGGCTGAATAAAAAAAAGCCCTGAGCCCTCGGGGCTAAATAAAAAATAGCCCCGAGCCCTCGGGGCTGAATAATAAAAATCCCCGAGCCCTCGGGGCTGAATTATAAAAAGCCCCGAGCCCTCGGGGCTAAATAAAAAATAGCCCCGAGCCCTCGGGGCTAAATAATAAAAAGCCCCGAGCCCTCAGGGCTAAATAATAAAAACCCCCGAGCCCTCGGGGCGAAATAATAAAAAGCCCTGAGCCCTCGGGGCTAAATAATAAAAAGCCCCGAGCCCTCGGGGCTAAATAATAAAAAGCCCCGAGCCCTCGGGGCTGAATATAAAATAGCCCCGAGCACGCGGGACTAAATAATAAAAAGCCCCGAGCCCTCGGGGCTAAATAATAAAAAGCCCCGAGCCTTCGGGGCTGAATAAAAAATAACCCTTAGCCCTCGGGTCTAAATGAAAAATAGCCCCGAGCCCTAGGGGCTAAATAATAAAAAGCCCCGAGCCCTCGGGGCTAAATAAAAAATAGCCCCGAGCCCTCGGGGCTGAATAATAAAAAATAGCCCCGAGCCCTCGGGGCTGAATAATAAAAATCCCCGAGCCCTCGGGGCTAAATAATCAAAAGCCCCGAGCCTTCGGGGCTGAATAAAAAATAGCCCCCAGCCCTCGGGTCTAAATGAAAAATAGCCCCGAGCCCTCGGGGCTGAATAATAAAAATCCCCGAGCCCTCGGGGCTAAATAATCAAAAGCCCCGAGCCTTTGGGGCTGAATAAAAAATAGCCCCCAGCCCTCGGGTCTAAATGAAAAATAGCCCCGAGCCCTCGGGGCTAAATAATAAAAAGCCCCGAGCCCTCGGGGCTAAATAATAGAAAGCCCCGAGCCCTCGGGACTAAATATAAAATAGCCCCGAGCACTCGGGACTAAATAATAAAAAGCCCCGAGCCCTCGGGGCTGAATTATGAAAAGCCCCGAGCCCGCGTGGCTAAATAAAAAATAGCCCTGAGCCCTCGGGGCTAAATAATAAAAAGCCCCGAGCCCTCAGGGCTAAATAATAAAAAGCCCCGAGCCCTCGGGGCTAAATAATAGAAAGCCCCGAGCCCTCGGGGCTAAATATAAAATAGCCCCGAGCACTCGGGACTGAATAATAGAAAGCCCCGAGTCCTCAGGGCTAAATAATAAAAAGCCCCGAGCCTTCGGGGCTAAATAAAAAATAGCCCTGAGCACTCGGGACTAAATAATAAAAAGCCCCGAGCCTTCGGGGCTGAATTATAAAAAGCCCTGAGCCCTCGGGGCTAAATAGAAAATAGCCCCGAGCCCTCGGGGCTGAATAATAAAAATCCCCGAGCCCTCGGGGCTGAATTATAAAAAGCCCCGAGCCCTCGGGGCTAAATAAGAAATAGCCCCGAGCCCTCGGGGCTAAATAATGAAAAGCCCCGAGCCCTCAAGGCTAAATAATAAAAACCCCCGAGCCCTCGGGGCGAAATAATAAAGAGCCCTGAGCCCTCGGGGCTAAATAATAAAAAGCCCCGAGCCCTCGGGGCTAAATAATAAAAAGCCCCGAGCCCTCGGAGCTGAATATCAAATAGCCCCGAGCACTTGGGACTATATAATAAAAAGCCCCGAGCCCTCGGGGCTAAATAATAAAAAGCCCCGAGCCTTCGGGGCTGAATAAAAAATAACCCCCAGCCCTCGGGTCTAAATGAAAAATAGCCCCGAGCCCTCGGGGCTAAATAATGAAAAGCCCCGAGCCCTCGGGGCTAAATAAAAAATAGCCCCGAGCCCTCGGGGCTGAATAATAAAAAATAGCCCCGAGCCCTCGGGGCTGAATAATAAAAATCCCCGAGCCCTCGGGGCTAAATAATCAAAAGCCCCGAGCCTTCGGGGCTGAATAAAAAATAGCCCCCAGCCCTCGGGTCTAAATGAAAAATAGCTCCGAGCACTCGGGACTAAATAATAGAAAGCCCCGAGTCCTCGGGGCTAAATAATAAAAAGCCCCGAGCCTTCGGGGCTAAATAAAAAATAGCCCTGAGCACTCGGGACTAAATAATAAAAAGCCCCGAGCCCTCGGGGCTAAATAAAAAATAGCCCCGAGCCCTTGGGGCTGAATAATAAAAAATAGCCCCGAGCCCTCGGGGCTGAATAATAAAAATCCCCGAGCCCTCGGGGCTGAATTATAAAAAGCCCCGAGCCCTCGGGGCTTAATAAAAAATAGCCCCGAGCCCTCGGGGCTAAATAATAAAAAGCCCCGAGCCCTCGGGGCTGAATATAAAATAGCCCTGAGCACTCGGGACTAAATAATAAAAAGCCCCGAGCCCTCGGGGCTAAATGAAAAATAGCCCCGAGCCCTCGGGGCTAAATAATAAAAAGCCCCGAGCCTCCGGGGCTAAATAAAAAATAGCCCTGAGCACTCGGGACTGAATAATAAAAAGCCCCGAGCCCTCGGGGCTGAATTATAAAAAGCCCCGAGCCCTCGGGGCTAAATAAAAAATAGCCCCGAGCCCTCGGGGCTGAATAATAAAAATCCCCGAGCCCTCGGGGCTGAATAATAAAAATCCCCGAGCCCTCGGGGCTGAATTATAAAAAGCCCCGAGCCCTCGGGGCTGAATTATAAAAAGCCCCGAGCCCTCGGGGCTAAATAAGAAATAGCCCCGAGCCCTCGGGGCTAAATAATGAAAAGCCCCGAGCCCTCAGGGCTAAATAATAAAAACCCCCGAGCCCTCGGGGCGAAATAATAAAGAGCCCTGAGCCCTCGGGACTATATAATAAAAAGCCCCGAGCCCTCGGGGCTAAATAATAAAAAGCCCCGAGCCTTCGGGGCTGAATAAAAAATAACCCCCAGCCCTCGGGGCTAAATAAAAAATAGCCCCGAGCCCTCGGGGCTAAATAATCAAAAGCCCCGAGCCTTCGGGGCTAGATAAAAAATAGCCCCCAGCCCTCGGGTCTAAATGAAAAATAGCCCCGAGCCCTCGGGGCTGAATAATAAAAATCCCCGAGCCCTCGGGGCTAAATAATCAAAAGCCCCGAGCCTTTGGGGCTGAATAAAAAATAGCCCCCAGCCCTCGGGTCTAAATGAAAAATAGCCCCGAGCCCTCGGGGCTGAATAATAAAAATCCCCGAGCCCTCGGGGCTAAATAATCAAAAGCCCCGAGCCTTTGGGGCTGAATAAAAAATAGCCCCCAGCCCTCGGGTCTAAATGAAAAATAGCCCCGAGCCCTCGGGGCTAAATAATAAGAAGCCCCGAGCCCTCGGGGCTAAATAATCAAAAGCCCCGAGCCTTTGGGGCTGAATAAAAAATAGCCCCCAGCCCTCGGGTCTAAATGAAAAATAGCCCCACCCCTCGGGGCTGAATAATAAAAATCCCCGAGCCCTCGGGGCTAAATAATCAAAAGCCCCGAGCCTTTGGGGCTGAATAAAAAATAGCCCCCAGCCCTCGGGTCTAAATGAAAAATAGCCCCGAGCCCTCGGGGCTAAATAATAAGAAGCCCCGAGCCCTCGGGGCTAAATAATAAAAAGGCCCGAGCCCTCGGGGCTAAATATAAAATAGCCCCGAGCACTCGGGACTAGATAATGAAAAGCCCCGAGCCCTCGGGGCTAAATAATAAAAAGCCCCGAGCCTTCGTGGCTGAATAAAAAATAGCCCCCAGCCCTCGGGGCTGAATGAAAAATAGCCCCGAGCACTCGGGACTAAATAATAGAAAGCCCCGAGTCCTCGGGGCGAAATACTCAAGAGCCCTGAGCCCTCGGGTCTAAATAATAAAAAGCCCCGAGCCCTCGGGGCTAAATAATAAGAAGCCCCGAGCCCTCAGGGCTAAATTATAAAAAGCCCCGAACACTCGGGACTAAATAATAGAAAGCCCCGAGTCCTCGGGGCTAATTAATAAAAAGCCCCGAGCCTTCGGGGCTAAATAAAAAAAAGCCCTGAGCACTCGGGACTAAATAATAAAAAGCCCCGAGCCTTCGGGGCTGAATTATAAAAAGCCCTGAGCCCTCGGGGCTAAATAAAAAATAGCCCCGAGCCCTCGGGGCTGAATAATAAAAATCCCCGAGCCCTCGGGGCTGAATTATAAAAAGCCCCGAGCCCTCGGGGCTAAATAAAAAATAGCCCCGAGCCCTCGGGGCTAAATAATAAAAAGCCCCGAGCCCTCAGGGCTAAATAATAAAAACCCCCGAGCCCTCGGGGCGAAATAATAAAAAGCCCTGAGCCCTCGGGGCTAAATAATAAAAAGCCCCGAGCCCTCGGGGCTAAATAATAAAAAGCCCCGAGCCCTCGGGGCTGAATATAAAATAGCCCCGAGCACGCGGGACTAAATAATAAAAAGCCCCGAGCCCTCGGGGCTAAATAATAAAAAGCCCCGAGCCTTCGGGGCTGAATGAAAAATAACCCTTAGCCCTCGGGTCTAAATGAAAAATAGCCCCGAGCCCTAGGGGCTAAATAATAAAAAGCCCCGAGCCCTCGGGGCTAAATAAAAAATAGCCCCGAGCCCTCGGGGCTGAATAATAAAAAATAGCCCCGAGCCCTCGGGGCTGAATAATAAAAATCCCCGAGCCCTCGGGGCTAAATAATCAAAAGCCCCGAGCCTTCGGGGCTGAATAAAAAATAGCCCCCAGCCCTCGGGTCTAAATGAAAAATAGCCCCGAGCCCTCGGGGCTAAATAATAAAAAGCCCCGAGCCCTCGGGGCTAAATAATAGAAGGCCCCGAGCCCTCGGGGCTAAATATAAAATAGCCCCGAGCACTCGGGACTAAGTAATAAAAAGCCCCGAGCCCTCGGGGCTGAATTATGAAAAGCCCCGAGCCCGCGTGGCTAAATAAAAAATAGCCCTGAGCCCTCGGGGCTAAATAATAAAAAGCCCCGAGCCCTCAGGGCTAAATAATAAAAAGCCCCGAGCCCTCGGGGCTAAATAATAGAAAGCCCCGAGCCCTCGGGGCTAAATATAAAATAGCCCCGAGCACTCGGGACTAAATAATAGAAAGCCCCGAGTCCTCAGGGCTAAATAATAAAAAGCCCCGAGCCTTCGGGGCTAAATAAAAAATAGCCCTGAGCACTCGGGACTAAATAATAAAAAGCCCCGAGCCTTCGGGGCTAAATTATAAAAAGCCCTGAGCCCTCGGGGCTAAATAGAAAATAGCCCCGAGCCCTCGGGGCTGAATAATAAAAATCCCCGAGCCCTCGGGGCTGAATTATAAAAAGCCCCGAGCCCTCGGGGCTAAATAAGAAATAGCCCCGAGCCCTCGGGGCTAAATAATGAAAAGCCCCGAGCCCTCAAGGCTAAATAATAAAAACCCCCGAGCCCTCGGGGCGAAATAATAAAAAGCCCTGAGCCCTCGGGGCTAAATAATAAAAAGCCCCGAGCCCTCGGGGCTAAATAATAAAAAGTCCCGAGCCCTCGGAGCTGAATATCAAATAGCCCCGAGCACTCGGGACTATATAATAAAAAGCCCCGAGCCCTCGGGGCTAAATAATAAAAAGCCCCGAGCCTTCGGGGCTGAATAAAAAATAACCCCCAGCCCTCGGGTCTAAATGAAAAATAGCCCCGAGCCCTCGGGGCTAAATAATGAAAAGCCCCGAGCCCTCGGGGCTAAATAAAAAATAGCCCCGAGCCCTCAGGGCTGAATAATAAAAAATAGCCCCGAGCCCTCGGGGCTGAATAATAAAAATCCCCGAGCCCTCGGGGCTAAATAATCAAAAGCCCCGAGCCTTCGGGGCTGAATAAAAAATAGCCCCCAGCCCTCGGGTCTAAATGAAAAATAGCTCCGAGCACTCGGGACTAAATAATAGAAAGCCCCGAGTCCTCGGGGCTAAATAATAAAAAGCCCCGAGCCTTCGGGGCTAAATAAAAAATAGCCCTGAGCACTCGGGACTAAATAATAAAAAGCCCCGAGCCCTCGGGGCTAAATAAAAAATAGCCCCGAGCCCTTGGGGCTGAATAATAAAAAATAGCCCCGAGCCCTCGGGGCTGAATAATAAAAATCCCCGAGCCCTCGGGGCTGAATTATAAAAAGCCCCGAGCCCTCGGGGCTTAATAAAAAATAGCCCCGAGCCCTCGGGGCTAAATAATAAAAAGCCCCGAGCCCTCGGGGCTGAATATAAAATAGCCCTGAGCACTCGGGACTAAATAATAAAAAGCCCCGAGCCCTCGGGGCTAAATGAAAAATAGCCCCGAGCCCTCGGGGCTAAATAATAAAAAGCCCTGAGCCTCCGGGGCTAAATAAAAAATAGCCCTGAGCACTCGGGACTGAATAATAAAAAGCCCCGAGCCCTCGGGGCTGAATTATAAAAAGCCCCGAGCCCTCGGGGCTAAATAAAAAATAGCCCCGAGCCCTCGGGGCTGAATAATAAAAATCCCCGAGCCCTCGGGGCTGAATAATAAAAATCCCCGAGCCCTCGGGGCTGAATTATAAAAAGCCCCGAGCCCTCGGGGCTGAATTATAAAAAGCCCCGAGCCCTCGGGGCTAAATAAGAAAAAGCCCCGAGCCCTCGGGGCTAAATAATGAAAAGCCCCGAGCCCTCAGGGCTAAATAATAAAAACCCCCGAGCCCTCGGGGCGAAATAATAAAGAGCCCTGAGCCCTCGGGACTATATAATAAAAAGCCCCGAGCCCACGGGGCTAAATAATAAAAAGCCCCGAGCCTTCGGGGCTGAATAAAAAATAACCCCCAGCCCTCGGGGCTAAATAAAAAATAGCCCCGAGCCCTCGGGGCTAAATAATCAAAAGCCCCGAGCCTTCGGGGCTAGATAAAAAATAGCCCCCAGCCCTCGGGTCTAAATGAAAAATAGCCCCGAGCCCTCGGGGCTGAATAATAAAAATCCCCGAGCCCTTGGGGCTAAATAATCAAAAGCCCCGAGCCTTTGGGGCTGAATAAAAAATAGCCCCCAGCCCTCGGGTCTAAATGAAAAATAGCCCCGAGCCCTCGGGGCTGAATAATAAAAATCCCCGAGCCCTCGGGGCTAAATAATCAAAAGCCCCGAGCCTTTGGGGCTGAATAAAAAATAGCCCCCAGCCCTCGGGTCTAAATGAAAAATAGCCCCGAGCCCTCGGGGCTAAATAATAAGAAGCCCCGAGCCCTCGGGGCTAAATAATCAAAAGCCCCGAGCCTTTGGGGCTGAATAAAAAATAGCCCCCAGCCCTCGGGTCTAAATGAAAAATAGCCCCACCCCTCGGGGCTGAATAATAAAAATCCCCGAGCCCTCGGGGCTAAATAATAAAAAGGCCCGAGCCCTCGGGACTAGATAATGAAAAGCCCCGAGCCCTCGGGGCTAAATAATAAAAAGCCCCGAGCCTTCGTGGCTGAATAAAAAATAGCCCCCAGCCCTCGGGGCTGAATGAAAAATAGCCCCGAGCACTCGGGACTAAATAATAGAAAGCCCCGAGTCCTCGGGGCTAATTAATAAAAAGCCCCGAGCCTTCGGGGCTAAATAAAAAAAAGCCCTGAGCACTCGGGACTAAATAATAAAAAGCCCCGAGCCTTCGGGGCTGAATTATAAAAAGCCCTGAGCCCTCGGGGCTAAATAAAAAATAGCCCCGAGCCCTCGGGGCTGAATAATAAAAATCCCCGAGCCCTCGGGGCTGAATTATAAAAAGCCCCGAGCCCTCGGGGCTAAATAAAAAATAGCCCCGAGCCCTCGGGGCTAAATAATAAAAAGCCCCGAGCCCTCAGGGCTAAATAATAAAAACCCCCGAGCCCTCGGGGCGAAATAATAAAAAGCCCTGAGCCCTCGGGGCTAAATAATAAAAAGCCCCGAGCCCTCGGGGCTGAATAATAAAAAGCCCCGAGCCCTCGGGGCTGAATATAAAATAGCCCCGAGCACGCGGGACTAAATAATAAAAAGCCCCGAGCCCTCGGGGCTAAATAATAAAAAGCCCCGAGCCTTCGGGGCTGAATGAAAAATAACCCTTAGCCCTCGGGTCTAAATGAAAAATAGCCCCGAGCCCTAGGGGCTAAATAATAAAAAGCCCCGAGCCCTCGGGGCTAAATAAAAAATAGCCCCGAGCCCTCGGGGCTGAATAATAAAAAATAGCCCCGAGCCCTCGGGGCTGAATAATAAAAATCCCCGAGCCCTCGGGGCTAAATAATCAAAAGCCCCGAGCCTTCGGGGCTGAATAAAAAATAGCCCCCAGCCCTCGGGTCTAAATGAAAAATAGCCCCGAGCCCTCGGGGCTAAATAATAAAAAGCCCCGAGCCCTCGGGGCTAAATAATAGAAAGCCCCGAGCCCTCGGGGCTAAATATAAAATAGCCCCGAGCACTCGGGACTAAGTAATAAAAAGCCCCGAGCCCTCGGGGCTGAATTATGAAAAGCCCCGAGCCCGCGTGGCTAAATAAAAAATAGCCCTGAGCCCTCGGGGCTAAATAATAAAAAGCCCCGAGCCCTCAGGGCTAAATAATAAAAAGCCCCGAGCCCTCGGGGCTAAATAATAGAAAGCCCCGAGCCCTCGGGGCTAAATATAAAATAGCCCCGAGCACTCGGGACTAAATAATAGAAAGCCCCGAGTCCTCAGGGCTAAATAATAAAAAGCCCCGAGCCTTCGGGGCTAAATAAAAAATAGCCCTGAGCACTCGGGACTAAATAATAAAAAGCCCCGAGCCTTCGGGGCTGAATTATAAAAAGCCCTGAGCCCTCGGGGCTAAATAGACAATAGCCCCGAGCCCTCGGGGCTGAATAATAAAAATCCCCGAGCCCTCGGGGCTGAATTATAAAAAGCCCCGAGCCCTCGGGGCTAAATAAGAAATAGCCCCGAGCCCTCGGGGCTAAATAATGAAAAGCCCCGAGCCCTCAAGGCTAAATAATAAAAACCCCCGAGCCCTCGGGGCGAAATAATAAAGAGCCCTGAGCCCTCGGGGCTAAATAATAAAAAGCCCCGAGCCCTCGGGGCTAAATAATAAAAAGCCCCGAGCCCTCGGAGCTGAATATCAAATAGCCCCGAGCACTCGGGACTATATAATAAAAAGCCCCGAGCCCTCGGGGCTAAATAATAAAAAGCCCCGAGCCTTCGGGGCTGAATAAAAAATAACCCCCAGCCCTCGGGTCTAAATGAAAAATAGCCCCGAGCCCTCGGGGCTAAATAATGAAAAGCCCCGAGCCCTCGGGGCTAAATAAAAAATAGCCCCGAGCCCTCGGGGCTGAATAATAAAAAATAGCCCCGAGCCCTCGGGGCTGAATAATAAAAATCCTCGAGCCCTCGGGGCTAAATAATCAAAAGCCCCGAGCCTTCGGGGCTGAATAAAAAATAGCCCCCAGCCCTCGGGTCTAAATGAAAAATAGCTCCGAGCACTCGGGACTAAATAATAGAAAGCCCCGAGTCCTCGGGGCTAAATAATAAAAAGCCCCGAGCCTTCGGGGCTAAATAAAAAATAGCCCTGAGCACTCGGGACTAAATAATAAAAAGCCCCGAGCCCTCGGGGCTAAATAAAAAATAGCCCCGAGCCCTTGGGGCTGAATAATAAAAAATAGCCCCGAGCCCTCGGGGCTGAATAATAAGAATCCCCGAGCCCTCGGGGCTAAATAATCAAAAGCCCCGAGCCTTCGGGGCTGAATAAAAAATAGCCCCCAGCCCTCGGGGCTAAATGAAAAATAGCTCCGAGCACTCGGGACTAAATAATAGAAAGCCCCGAGTCCTCGGGGCTAAATAATAAAAAGCCACGAGCCTTCGGGGCTAAATAATAAATAGCCCTGAGCACTCGGGACTATATAATAAAAAGCCCCGAGCCCTCGGGGCTAAATAATAAAAAGCCCCGAGCCTTCGGGGCTGAATAAAAAATAACCCCCAGCCCTCGGGTCTAAATGAAAAATAGCCCCGAGCCCTCGGGGCTAAATAATGAAAAGCCCCGAGCCCTCGGGGCTAAATAAAAAATAGCCCCGAGCCCTCGGGGCTAAATAATAAAAAATAGCCCCGAGCCCTCGGGGCTGAATAATAAAAATCCCCGAGCCTTCGGGGCTAAATAATCAAAAGCCCCGAGCCTTCGGGGCTGAATAATAAAAAGCCCCGAGCCCTCAGGGCTAAATAATAAAAACCCCCGAGCCCTCGGGGCGAAATAATAAAAAGCCCTGAGCCCTCGGGGCTAAATAATAAAAAGCCCCGAGCCCTCGGGGCTAAATAATAAAAAGCCCCGAGCCCTCGGGGCTGAATATAAAATAGCCCCGAGCACGCGGGACTAAATAATAAAAAGCCCCGAGCCCTCGGGGCTAAATAATAAAAAGCCCCGAGCCTTCGGGGCTGAATGAAAAATAACCCTTAGCCCTCGGGTCTAAATGAAAAATAGCCCCGAGCCCTAGGGGCTAAATAATAAAAAGCCCCGAGCCCTCGGGGCTAAATAAAAAATAGCCCCGAGCCCTCGGGGCTGAATAATAAAAAATAGCCCCGAGCCCTCGGGGCTGAATAATAAAAATCCCCGAGCCCTCGGGGCTAAATAATCAAAAGCCCCGAGCCTTCGGGGCTGAATAAAAAATAGCCCCCAGCCCTCGGGTCTAAATGAAAAATAGCCCCGAGCCCTCGGGGCTAAATAATAAAAAGCCCCGAGCCCTCGGGGCTAAATAATAGAAAGCCCCGAGCCCTCGGGGCTAAATATAAAATAGCCCCGAGCACTCGGGACTAAGTAATAAAAAGCCCCGAGCCCTCGGGGCTGAATTATGAAAAGCCCCGAGCCCGCGTGGCTAAATAAAAAATAGCCCTGAGCCCTCGGGGCTAAATAATAAAAAGCCCCGAGCCCTCAGGGCTCAATAATAAAAAGCCCCGAGCCCTCGGGGCTAAATAATAGAAAGCCCCGAGCCCTCGGGGCTAAATATAAAATAGCCCCGAGCACTCGGGACTAAATAATAGAAAGCCCCGAGTCCTCAGGGCTAAATAATAAAAAGCCCCGAGCCTTCGGGGCTAAATAAAAAATAGCCCTGAGCACTCGGGACTAAATAATAAAAAGCCCCGAGCCTTCGGGGCTGAATTATAAAAAGCCCTGAGCCCTCGGGGCTAAATAGAAAATAGCCCCGAGCCCTCGGGGCTGAATAATAAAAATCCCCGAGCCCTCGGGGCTGAATTATAAAAAGCCCCGAGCCCTCGGGGCTAAATAAGAAATAGCCCCGAGCCCTCGGGGCTAAATAATGAAAAGCCCCGAGCCCTCAAGGCTAAATAATAGAAACCCTTGAGCCCTCGGGGCGAAATAATAAAGAGCCCTGAGCCCTCGGGGCTAAATAATAAAAAGCCCCGAGCCCTCGGGGCTAAATAATAAAAAGCCCCGAGCCCTCGGAGCTGAATATCAAATAGCCCCGAGCACTCGGGACTATATAATAAAAAGCCCCGAGCCCTCGGGGCTAAATAATAAAAAGCCCCGAGCCTTCGGGGCTGAATAAAAAATAACCCCCAGCCCTCGGGTCTAAATGAAAAATAGCCCCGAGCCCTCGGGGCTAAATAATGAAAAGCCCCGAGCCCTCGGGGCTAAATAAAAAATAGCCCCCAGCCCTCGGGTCTAAATGAAAAATAGCTCCGAGCACTCGGGACTAAATAATAGAAAGCCCCGAGTCCTCGGGGCTAAATAATAAAAAGCCCCGAGCCTTCGGGGCTAAATAAAAAATAGCCCTGAGCACTCGGGACTAAATAATAAAAAGCCCCGAGCCCTCGGGGCTAAATAAAAAATAGCCCCGAGCCCTTGGGGCTGAATAATAAAAAATAGCCCCGAGCCCTCGGGGCTGAATAATAAGAATCCCCGAGCCCTCGGGGCTAAATAATCAAAAGCCCCGAGCCTTCGGGGCTGAATAAAAAATAGCCCCCAGCCCTCGGGGCTAAATGAAAAATAGCTCCGAGCACTCGGGACTAAATAATAGAAAGCCCCGAGTCCTCGGGGCTAAATAATAAAAAGCCACGAGCCTTCGGGGCTAAATAATGAATAGCCCTGAGCACTCGGGACTATATAATAAAAAGCCCCGAGCCCTCGGGGCTAAATAATAAAAAGCCCCGAGCCCTCGGGGCGAAATAATAAAGAGCCCTGAGCCCTCGGGGCTAAATAATAAAAAGCCCCGAGCCCTCGGGGCTAAATAATAAAAAGCCCCGAGCCCTCGGAGCTGAATATCAAATAGCCCCGAGCACTCGGGACTATATAATAAAAAGCCCCGAGCCCTCGGGGCTAAATAATAAAAAGCCCCGAGCCTTCGGGGCTGAATAAAAAATAGCCCCCAGCCCTCGGGTCTGAATGAAAAATAGCTCCGAGCACTCGGGACTAAATAATAGAAAGCCCCGAGTCCTCGGGGCTAAATAATAAAAAGCCCCGAGCCTTCGGGGCTAAATAAAAAATAGCCCTGAGCACTCGGGACTAAATAATAAGAAGCCCCGAGCCCTCGGGGCTAAATAAAAAATAGCCCCGAGCCCTTGGGGCTGAATAATAAAAAATAGCCCCGAGCCCTCGGGGCTGAATAATAAAAATCCCCGAGCCCTCGGGGCTAAATAATCAAAAGCCCCGAGCCTTCGGGGCTGAATAAAAAATAGCCCCCAGCCCTCGGGGCTAAATGAAAAATAGCTCCGAGCACTCGGGACTAAATAATAGAAAGCCCCGAGTCCTCGGGGCTAAATAATAAAAAGCCACGAGCCTTCGGGGCTAAATAAAAAATAGCCCTGAGCACTCGGGACTAAATAATAAAAAGCCCCGAGCCTTCGGGGCTGAATTATAAAAAACCCTGAGCCCTCGGGGCTAAATAGAAAATAGCCCCGAGCCCTCGGGGCTGAATAATAAAAATCCCCGAGCCCTCGGGGCTGAATCATAAAAAGCCCCGAGCCCTTGAGGCTAAATAAAAAATAGCCCCGAGCCCTCGGGGCTAAATAATAAAAAGCCCCGAGCCCTCGGGGCTAAATAATAAAAAGCCCCGAGCCCTCGGAGCTGAATATCAAATAGCCCCGAGCACTCGGGACTATATAATAAAAAGCCCCGAGCCCTCGGGGCTAAATAATAAAAAGCCCCGAGCCTTCGGGGCTAAATAAAAAATAGCCCTGAGCACTCGGGACTAAATAATAAAAAGCCCCGAGCCTTCGGGGCTGAATTATAAAAAGCCCTGAGCCCTCGGGGCTAAATAGAAAATAGCCCCGAGCCCTCGGGGCTGAATAATAAAAATCCCCGAGCCCTCGGGGCTGAATTATAAAAAGCCCCGAGCCCTCGGGGCTAAATAAGAAATAGCCCCGAGCCCTCGGGGCTAAATAATGAAAAGCCCCGAGCCCTCAAGGCTAAATAATAAAAACCCCCGAGCCCTCGGGGCGAAATAATAAAGAGCCCTGAGCCCTCGGGGCTAAATAATAAAAAGCCCCGAGCCCTCGGGGCTAAATAATAAAAAGCCCCGAGCCCTCGGAGCTGAATATCAAATAGCCCCGAGCACTCGGGACTATATAATAAAAAGCCCCGAGCCCTCGGGGCTAAATAATAAAAAGCCCCGAGCCTTCGGGGCTGAATAAAAAATAACCCCCAGCCCTCGGGTCTAAATGAAAAATAGCCCCGAGCCCTCGGGGCTAAATAATGAAAAGCCCCGAGCCCTCGGGGCTAAATAAAAAATAGCCCCGAGCCCTCAGGGCTGAATAATAAAAAATAGCCCCGAGCCCTCGGGGCTGAATAATAAAAATCCCCGAGCCCTCGGGGCTAAATAATCAAAAGCCCCGAGCCTTCGGGGCTGAATAAAAAATAGCCCCCAGCCCTCGGGTCTAAATGAAAAATAGCTCCGAGCACTCGGGACTAAATAATAGAAAGCCCCGAGTCCTCGGGGCTAAATAATAAAAAGCCCCGAGCCTTCGGGGCTAAATAAAAAATAGCCCTGAGCACTCGGGACTAAATAATAAAAAGCCCCGAGCCCTCGGGGCTAAATAATAAAAAATAGCCCCGAGCCCTCGGGGCTAAATAATCAAAAGCCCCGAGCCTTCGGGGCTAGATAAAAAATAGCCCCCAGCCCTCGGGTCTAAATGAAAAATAGCCCCGAGCCCTCGGGGCTGAATAATAAAAATCCCCGAGCCCTTGGGGCTAAATAATCAAAAGCCCCCAGCCCTCGGGTCTAAATGAAAAATAGCCCCGAGCCCTCGGGGCTGAATAATAAAAATCCCCGAGCCCTCGGGGCTAAATAATCAAAAGCCCCGAGCCTTTGGGGCTGAATAAAAAATAGCCCCCAGCCCTCGGGTCTAAATGAAAAATAGCCCCGAGCCCTCGGGGCTAAATAATAAGAAGCCCCGAGCCCTCGGGGCTAAATAATCAAAAGCCCCGAGCCTTTGGGGCTGAATAAAAAATAGCCCCCAGCCCTCGGGTCTAAATGAAAAATAGCCCCACCCCTCGGGGCTGAATAATAAAAATCCCCGAGCCCTCGGGGCTAAATAATAAAAAGGCCCGAGCCCTCGGGACTAGATAATGAAAAGCCCCGAGCCCTCGGGGCTAAATAATAAAAAGCCCCGAGCCTTCGTGGCTGAATAAAAAATAGCCCCCAGCCCTCGGGGCTGAATGAAAAATAGCCCCGAGCACTCGGGACTAAATAATAGAAAGCCCCGAGTCCTCGGGGCGAAATACTCAAGAGCCCTGAGCCCTCGGGTCTAAATAATAAAAAGCCCCGAGCCCTCGGGGCTAAATAATAAGAAGCCCCGAGCCCTCAGGGCTAAATTATAAAAAGCCCCGAGCACTCGGGACTAAATAATAGAAAGCCCCGAGTCCTCGGGGCTAATTAATAAAAAGCCCCGAGCCTTCGGGGCTAAATAAAAAAAAGCCCTGAGCACTCGGGACTAAATAATAAAAAGCCCCGAGCCTTCGGGGCTGAATTATAAAAAGCCCTGAGCCCTCGGGGCTAAATAAAAAATAGCCCCGAGCCCTCGGGGCTGAATAATAAAAATCCCCGAGCCCTCGGGGCTGAATTATAAAAAGCCCCGAGCCCTCGGGGCTAAATAAAAAATAGCCCCGAGCCCTCGGGGCTAAATAATAAAAAGCCCCGAGCCCTCAGGGCTAAATAATAAAAACCCCCGAGCCCTCGGGGCGAAATAATAAAAAGCCCTGAGCCCTCGGGGCTAAATAATAAAAAGCCCCGAGCCCTCGGGGCTAAATAATAAAAAGCCCCGAGCCCTCGGGGCTGAATATAAAATAGCCCCGAGCACGCGGGACTAAATAATAAAAAGCCCCGAGCCCTCGGGGCTAAATAATAAAAAGCCCCGAGCCTTCGTGGCTGAATAAAAAATAGCCCCCAGCCCTCGGGGCTGAATGAAAAATAGCCCCGAGCACTCGGGACTAAATAATAGAAAGCCCCGAGTCCTCGGGGCGAAATACTCAAGAGCCCTGAGCCCTCGGGTCTAAATAATAAAAAGCCCCGAGCCCTCGGGGCTAAATAATAAGAAGCCCCGAGCCCTCAGGGCTAAATTATAAAAAGCCCCGAGCACTCGGGACTAAATAATAGAAAGCCCCGAGTCCTCGGGGCTAATTAATAAAAAGCCCCGAGCCTTCGGGGCTAAATAAAAAAAAGCCCTGAGCACTCGGGACTAAATAATAAAAAGCCCCGAGCCTTCGGGGCTGAATTATAAAAAGCCCTGAGCCCTCGGGGCTAAATAAAAAATAGCCCCGAGCCCTCGGGGCTGAATAATAAAAATCCCCGAGCCCTCGGGGCTGAATTATAAAAAGCCCCGAGCCCTCGGGGCTAAATAAAAAATAGCCCCGAGCCCTCGGGGCTAAATAATAAAAAGCCCCGAGCCCTCAGGGCTAAATAATAAAAACCCCCGAGCCCTCGGGGCGAAATAATAAAAAGCCCTGAGCCCTCGGGGCTAAATAATAAAAAGCCCCGAGCCCTCGGGGCTAAATAATAAAAAGCCCCGAGCCCTCGGGGCTGAATATAAAATAGCCCCGAGCACGCGGGACTAAATAATAAAAAGCCCCGAGCCCTCGGGGCTAAATAATAAAAAGCCCCGAGCCTTCGGGGCTGAATGAAAAATAACCCTTAGCCCTCGGGTCTAAATGAAAAATAGCCCCGAGCCCTAGGGGCTAAATAATAAAAAGCCCCGAGCCCTCGGGGCTAAATAAAAAATAGCCCCGAGCCCTCGGGGCTGAATAATAAAAAATAGCCCCGAGCCCTCGGGGCTGAATAATAAAAATCCCCGAGCCCTCGGGGCTAAATAATCAAAAGCCCCGAGCCTTCGGGGCTGAATAAAAAATAGCCCCCAGCCCTCGGGTCTAAATGAAAAATAGCCCCGAGCCCTCGGGGCTAAATAATAAAAAGCCCCGAGCCCTCGGGGCTAAATAATAGAAAGCCCCGAGCCCTCGGGGCTAAATATAAAATAGCCCCGAGCACTCGGGACTAAGTAATAAAAAGCCCCGAGCCCTCGGGGCTGAATTATGAAAAGCCCCGAGCCCGCGTGGCTAAATAAAAAATAGCCCTGAGCCCTCGGGGCTAAATAATAAAAAGCCCCGAGCCCTCAGGGCTAAATAATAAAAAGCCCCGAGCCCTCGGGGCTAAATAATAGAAAGCCCCGAGCCCTCGGGGCTAAATATAAAATAGCCCCGAGCACTCGGGACTAAATAATAGAAAGCCCCGAGTCCTCAGGGCTAAATAATAAAAAGCCCCGAGCCTTCGGGGCTAAATAAAAAATAGCCCTGAGCACTCGGGACTAAATAATAAAAAGCCCAGAGCCTTCGGGGCTGAATTATAAAAAGCCCTGAGCCCTCGGGGCTAAATAGAAAATAGCCCCGAGCCCTCGGGGCTGAATAATAAAAATCCCCGAGCCCTCGGGGCTGAATTATAAAAAGCCCCGAGCCCTCGGGGCTAAATAAGAAATAGCCCCGAGCCCTCGGGGCTAAATAATGAAAAGCCCCGAGCCCTCAAGGCTAAATAATAAAAACCCCCGAGCCCTCGGGGCGAAATAATAAAGAGCCCTGAGCCCTCGGGGCTAAATAATAAAAAGCCCCGAGCCCTCGGGGCTAAATAATGAAAAGCCCCGAGCCCTCGGAGCTGAATATCAAATAGCCCCGAGCACTCGGGACTATATAATAAAAAGCCCCGAGCCCTCGGGGCTAAATAATAAAAAGCCCCGAGCCTTCGGGGCTGAATAAAAAATAACCCCCAGCCCTCGGGTCTAAATGAAAAATAGCCCCGAGCCCTCGGGGCTAAATAATGAAAAGCCCCGAGCCCTCGGGGCTAAATAAAAAATAGCCCCGAGCCCTCGGGGCTGAATAATAAAAAATAGCCCCGAGCCCTCGGGGCTGAATAATAAAAATCCTCGAGCCCTCGGGGCTAAATAATCAAAAGCCCCGAGCCTTCGGGGCTGAATAAAAAATAGCCCCCAGCCCTCGGGTCTAAATGAAAAATAGCTCCGAGCACTCGGGACTAAATAATAGAAAGCCCCGAGTCCTCGGGGCTAAATAATAAAAAGCCCCGAGCCTGCAGGGCTAAATAAAAAATAGCCCTGAGCACTCGGGACTAAATAATAAAAAGCCCCGAGCCCTCGGGGCTAAATAAAAAATAGCCCCGAGCCCTTGGGGCTGAATAATAAAAAATAGCCCCGAGCCCTCGGGGCTGAATAATAAGAATCCCCGAGCCCTCGGGGCTAAATAATCAAAAGCCCCGAGCCTTCGGGGCTGAATAAAAAATAGCCCCCAGCCCTCGGGGCTAAATGAAAAATAGCTCCGAGCACTCGGGACTAAATAATAGAAAGCCCCGAGTCCTCGGGGCTAAATAATAAAAAGCCACGAGCCTTCGGGGCTAAATAATAAATAGCCCTGAGCACTCGGGACTATATAATAAAAAGCCCCGAGCCCTCGGGGCTGAATAATAAAAAGCCCCGAGCCTTCGGGGCTGAATAAAAAATAACCCCCAGCCCTCGGGTCTAAATGAAAAATAGCCCCGAGCCCTCGGGGCTAAATAATGAAAAGCCCCGAGCCCTCGGGGCTAAATAAAAAATAGCCCCGAGCCCTCGGGGCTAAATAATAAAAAATAGCCCCGAGCCCTCGGGGCTGAATAATAAAAATCCCCGAGCCTTCGGGGCTAAATAATCAAAAGCCCCGAGCCTTCGGGGCTGAATAATAAAAAGCCCCGAGCCCTCAGGGCTAAATAATAAAAACCCCCGAGCCCTCGGGGCGAAATAATAAAAAGCCCTGAGCCCTCGGGGCTAAATAATAAAAAGCCCCGAGCCCTCGGGGCTAAATAATAAAAAGCCCCGAGCCCTCGGGGCTGAATATAAAATAGCCCCGAGCACGCGGGACTAAATAATAAAAAGCCCCGAGCCCTCGGGGCTAAATAATAAAAAGCCCCGAGCCTTCGGGGCTGAATGAAAAATAACCCTTAGCCCTCGGGTCTAAATGAAAAATAGCCCCGAGCCCTAGGGGCTAAATAATAAAAAGCCCCGAGCCCTCGGGGCTAAATAAAAAATAGCCCCGAGCCCTCGGGGCTGAATAATAAAAAATAGCCCCGAGCCCTCGGGGCTGAATAATAAAAATCCCCGAGCCCTCGGGGCTAAATAATCAAAAGCCCCGAGCCTTCGGGGCTGAATAAAAAATAGCCCCCAGCCCTCGGGTCTAAATGAAAAATAGCCCCGAGCCCTCGGGGCTAAATAATAAAAAGCCCCGAGCCCTCGGGGCTAAATAATAGAAAGCCCCGAGCCCTCGGGGCTAAATATAAAATAGCCCCGAGCACTCGGGACTAAGTAATAAAAAGCCCCGAGCCCTCGGGGCTGAATTATGAAAAGCCCCGAGCCCGCGTGGCTAAATAAAAAATAGCCCTGAGCCCTCGGGGCTAAATAATAAAAAGCCCCGAGCCCTCAGGGCTCAATAATAAAAAGCCCCGAGCCCTCGGGGCTAAATAATAGAAAGCCCCGAGCCCTCGGGGCTAAATATAAAATAGCCCCGAGCACTCGGGACTAAATAATAGAAAGCCCCGAGTCCTCAGGGCTAAATAATAAAAAGCCCCGAGCCTTCGGGGCTAAATAAAAAATAGCCCTGAGCACTCGGGACTAAATAATAAAAAGCCCCGAGCCTTCGGGGCTGAATTATAAAAAGCCCTGAGCCCTCGGGGCTAAATAGAAAATAGCCCCGAGCCCTCGGGGCTGAATAATAAAAATCCCCGAGCCCTCGGGGCTGAATTATAAAAAGCCCCGAGCCCTCGGGGCTAAATAAGAAATAGCCCCGAGCCCTCGGGGCTAAATAATGAAAAGCCCCGAGCCCTCAAGGCTAAATAATAGAAACCCTTGAGCCCTCGGGGCGAAATAATAAAGAGCCCTGAGCCCTCGGGGCTAAATAATAAAAAGCCCCGAGCCCTCGGGGCTAAATAATAAAAAGCCCCGAGCCCTCGGAGCTGAATATCAAATAGCCCCGAGCACTCGGGACTATATAATAAAAAGCCCCGAGCCCTCGGGGCTAAATAATAAAAAGCCCCGAGCCTTCGGGGCTGAATAAAAAATAACCCCCAGCCCTCGGGTCTAAATGAAAAATAGCCCCGAGCCCTCGGGGCTAAATAATGAAAAGCCCCGAGCCCTCGGGGCTGAATAAAAAATAGCCCCCAGCCCTCGGGTCTAAATGAAAAATAGCTCCGAGCACTCGGGACTAAATAATAGAAAGCCCCGAGTCCTCGGGGCTAAATAATAAAAAGCCCCGAGCCTTCGGGGCTAAATAAAAAATAGCCCTGAGCACTCGGGACTAAATAATAAGAAGCCCCGAGCCCTCGGGGCTAAATAAAAAATAGCCCCGAGCCCTTGGGGCTGAATAATAAAAAATAGCCCCGAGCCCTCGGGGCTGAATAATAAGAATCCCCGAGCCCTCGGGGCTAAATAATCAAAAGCCCCGAGCCTTCGGGGCTGAATAAAAAATAGCCCCCAGCCCTCGGGGCTAAATGAAAAATAGCTCCGAGCACTCGGGACTAAATAATAGAAAGCCCCGAGTCCTCGGGGCTAAATAATAAAAAGCCACGAGCCTTCGGGGCTAAATAATGAATAGCCCTGAGCACTCGGGACTATATAATAAAAAGCCCCGAGCCCTCGGGGCTAAATAATAAAAAGCCCCGAGCCCTCGGGGCGAAATAATAAAGAGCCCTGAGCCCTCGGGGCTAAATAATAAATAGCCCCGAGCCCTCGGGGCTAAATAATAAAAAGCCCCGAGCCCTCGGAGCTGAATATCAAATAGCCCCGAGCACTCGGGACTATATAATAAAAAGCCCCGAGCCCTCGGGGCTAAATAATAAAAAGCCCCGAGCCTTCGGGGCTGAATAAAAAATAGCCCCCAGCCCTCGGGTCTAAATGAAAAATAGCTCCGAGCACTCGGGACTAAATAATAGAAAGCCCCGAGTCCTCGGGGCTAAATAATAAAAAGCCCCGAGCCTTCGGGGCTAAATAAAAAATAGCCCTGAGCACTCGGGACTAAATAATAAGAAGCCCCGAGCCCTCGGGGCTAAATAAAAAATAGCCCCGAGCCCTTGGGGCTGAATAATAAAAAATAGCCCCGAGCCCTCGGGGCTGAATAATAAAAATCCCCGAGCCCTCGGGGCTAAATAATCAAAAGCCCCGAGCCTTCGGGGCTGAATAAAAAATAGCCCCCAGCCCTCGGGGCTAAATGAAAAATAGCTCCGAGCACTCGGGACTAAATAATAGAAAGCCCCGAGTCCTCGGGGCTAAATAATAAAAAGCCACGAGCCTTCGGGGCTAAATAAAAAATAGCCCTGAGCACTCGGGACTAAATAATAAAAAGCCCCGAGCCTTCGGGGCTGAATTATAAAAAACCCTGAGCCCTCGGGGCTAAATAGAAAATAGCCCCGAGCCCTCGGGGCTGAATAATAAAAATCCCCGAGCCCTCGGGGCTGAATCATAAAAAGCCCCGAGCCCTTGAGGCTAAATAAAAAATAGCCCCGAGCCCTCGGGGCTAAATAATAAAAAGCCCCGAGCCCTCGGGGCTAAATAATAAAAAGCCCCGAGCCCTCGGAGCTGAATATCAAATAGCCCCGAGCACTCGGGACTATATAATAAAAAGCCCCGAGCCCTCGGGGCTAAATAATAAAAAGCCCCGAGCCTTCGGGGCTGAATAAAAAATAACCCCCAGCCCTCGGGTCTAAATGAAAAATAGCCCCGAGCCCTCGGGGCTAAATAATGAAAAGCCCCGAGCTCTCGGGGCTAAATAAAAAATAGCCCCCAGCCCTCGGGTCTAAATGAAAAATAGCTCCGAGCACTCGGGACTAAATAATAGAAAGCCCCGAGTCCTCGGGGCTAAATAATAAAAAGCCCCGAGCCTTCGGGGCTAAATAAAAAATAGCCCTGAGCACTCGGGACTAAATAATAAAAAGCCCCGAGCCCTCGGGGCTAAATAAAAAATAGCCCCGAGCCCTTGGGGCTGAATAATAAAAAATAGCCCCGAGCCCTCGGGGCTGAATAATAAGAATCCCCGAGCCCTCGGGGCTAAATAATCAAAAGCCCCGAGCCTTCGGGGCTGAATAAAAAATAGCCCCCAGCCCTCGGGGCTAAATGAAAAATAGCTCCGAGCACTCGGGACTAAATAATAGAAAGCCCCGAGTCCTCGGGGCTAAATAATAAAAAGCCACGAGCCTTCGGGGCTAAATAATGAATAGCCCTGAGCACTCGGGACTATATAATAAAAAGCCCCGAGCCCTCGGGGCTAAATAATAAAAAGCCCCGAGCCCTCGGGGCGAAATAATAAAGAGCCCTGAGCCCTCGGGGCTAAATAATAAAAAGCCCCGAGCCCTCGGGGCTAAATAATAAAAAGCCCCGAGCCCTCGGAGCTGAATATCAAATAGCCCCGAGCACTCGGGACTATATAATAAAAAGCCCCGAGCCCTCGGGGCTAAATAATAAAAGCCCCGAGCCTTCGGGGCTGAATAAAAAATAGCCCCCAGCCCTCGGGTCTAAATGAAAAATAGCTCCGAGCACTCGGGACTAAATAATAGAAAGCCCCGAGTCCTCGGGGCTAAATAATAAAAAGCCCCGAGCCTTCGGGGCTAAATAAAAATTAGCCCTGAGCACTCGGGACTAAATAATAAGAAGCCCCGAGCCCTCGGGGCTAAATAAAAAATAGCCCCGAGCCCTTGGGGCTGAATAATAAAAAATAGCCCCGAGCCCTCGGGGCTGAATAATAAAAATCCCCGAGCCCTCGGGGCTAAATAATCGAAAGCCCCGAGCCTTCGGGGCTGAATAAAAAATAGCCCCCAGCCCTCGGGGCTAAATGAAAAATAGCTCCGAGCACTCGGGACTAAATAATAGAAAGCCCCGAGTCCTCGGGGCTAAATAATAAAAAGCCACGAGCCTTCGGGGCTAAATAAAAAATAGCCCTGAGCACTCGGGACTAAATAATAAAAAGCCCCGAGCCTTCGGGGCTGAATTATAAAAAACCCTGAGCCCTCGGGGCTAAATAGAAAATAGCCCCGAGCCCTCGGGGCTGAATAATAAAAATCCCCGAGCCCTCGGGGCTGAATCATAAAAAGCCCCGAGCCCTTGAGGCTAAATAAAAAATAGCCCCGAGCCCTCGGGGCTGAATAATAAGAAGCCCCGAGCCCTCGGGGCTAAATAATGAAAAGCTCCGAGCCCGTTGGGCTGAATAAAAAATAGCCCCCAGCCCTCGGGTCTAAATAAAAAATAGCCCCGAGCCCTCGGGGCTCAATAATAAAAATCCCCGAGCCCTCGGGGCTGAATTATGAAAAGCCCCGAGCCCGCCTGGCTAAATAGAAAATAGCCCCGAGCCCTCGGGGCGAAATAATAAAAAGCTCCGAGCCCTCGGGGCTATATATAAAATAGCCCCGAGCACTCGGGACTAAATAATAAAAAGCCCCGAGCCTTCGGGGCTGAATTATAAAAAGCCCCGAGCCCTCGGGGCTAAATAATAAAAAGCCCCGAGCCCTCGGGGCTCAATAATAAATAGCTCCGAGCCCGCGGGGCTGAATAAAAAATAGCCCCCAGCCCTCGGGTCTAAATGAAGAATAGCCCCGAGCCCTCGGGGCTAAATAATAAAAATCCCCGAGCCCTCGGGGCTGAATTATAAAAAGCCCCGAGCCCTCGGGGCGAAATAATAAAGAGCCCTGAGCCCTCGGGGCTAAATAATAAAAATCCTCGAGCCCTCGGGGCTGAATTATAAAAAGCCCCGAGCCCTCGGGGCGAAATAATAAAGAGCCCTGAGCCCTCGGGGCTAAATAATAAAAAGCCCCGAGCCCTCGGGGCTAAATAATAAAAAGCCCCGAGCCTTCGGGGCTAAATAAAAAATAGCCCTGAGCACTCGGGACTAAATAATAAAAAGCCCCGAGCCCTCGGGGCTAAATAATAAAAAGAGTTTTGATTTTACCGACCGTGTATAGATTATTTTTATTTTTCGTGACATCACTTTAATTTAATTGATTTATTTAGTAATTTAATTTCCATCTTTACGCGATAATATGAGATTTCAACTACTATAACCTGAATAGGTTAGAAGTTTAAATACTCAGGCATTCTGGGCCTTCTCTCCATTTAAGTTCAGATGAATTTCTCAGGAACGAACGCATATATATGACGGAAATTGCCGTAAAAAGTGATGTCGCGAAAAATATAAATAATAAAAAGCCCCGAGCCCTCGGGGCTAAATATAAAATAGCCCCGAGCACTCGGGACTAAATAATAAAAAGCCCCGAGCCCTCGGGGCTAAATAATAAAAAGCCCCGAGCCTTCGGGGCTGAATAAAAAATAGCCCCCAGCCCTCGGGGCTAAATGAAAAATAGCCCCGAGCACTCGGGACTAAATAATAGAAAGCCCCGAGTCCTCGGGGCTAAATAATAAAAAGCCCCGAGCCTCCGGGGCTAAATAAAAAATAGCCCTGAGCACTCGGGACTAAATAATAAAAAGCCCCGAGCCTTCGGGGCTGAATTATAAAAAGCCCTGAGCCCTCGGGGCTGAATAATAAAAATCCCCGAGCCCTCGGGGCTAAATAATCAAAAGCCCCGAGCCTTTGGGGCTGAATAAAAAATAGCCCCCAGCCCTCGGGTCTAAATGAAAAATAGCCCCGAGCCCTCGGGGCTGAATAATAAAAATCCCCGAGCCCTCGGGGCTAAATCATCAAAAGCCCCGAGCCTTTGGGGCTGAATAAAAAATAGCCCCCAGCCCTCGGGTCTAAATGAAAAATAGCCCCGAGCCCTCGGGGCTAAATAATAAGAAGCCCCGAGCCCTCGGGGCTAAATAATCAAAAGCCCCGAGCCTTTGGGGCTGAATAAAAAATAGCCCCCAGCCCTCGGGTCTAAATGAAAAATAGCCCCACCCCTCGGGGCTGAATAATAAAAATCCCCGAGCCCTCGGGGCTAAATAATCAAAAGCCCCGAGCCTTTGGGGCTGAATAAAAAATAGCCCCCAGCCCTCGGGTCTAAATGAAAAATAGCCCCGAGCCCTCGGGGCTAAATAATAAGAAGCCCCGAGCCCTCGGGGCTAAATAATAAAAAGGCCCGAGCCCTCGGGGCTAAATATAAAATAGCCCCGAGCACTCGGGACTAGATAATGAAAAGCCCCGAGCCCTCGGGGCTAAATAATAAAAAGCCCCGAGCCTTCGTGGCTGAATAAAAAATAGCCCCCAGCCCTCGGGGCTGAATGAAAAATAGCCCCGAGCACTCGGGACTAAATAATAGAAAGCCCCGAGTCCTCGGGGCGAAATACTAAAGAGCCCTGAGCCCTCGGGGCTAAATAATAAAAAGCCCCGAGCCCTCGGGGCTAAATAATAAGAAGCCCCGAGCCCTCAGGGCTAAATTATAAAAAGCCCCGAGCACTCGGGACTAAATAATGGAAAGCCCCGAGTCCTCGGGGCTAAATAATAAAAAGCCCCGAGCCTTCGGGGCTAAATAAAAAAAAGCCCTGAGCACTCGGGACTAAATAATAAAAAGCCCCGAGCCTTCGGGGCTGAATTATAAAAAGCCCTGAGCCCTCGGGGCTAAATAAAAAATAGCCCCGAGCCCTCGGGGCTGAATAATAAAAATCCCCGAGCCCTCGGGGCTGAATTATAAAAAGCCCCGAGCCCTCGGGGCTAAATAAAAAATAGCCCCGAGCCCTCGGGGCTAAATAATAAAAAGCCCCGAGCCCTCAGGGCTAAATAATAAAAACCCCCGAGCCCTCGGGGCGAAATAATAAAAAGCCCTGAGCCCTCGGGGCTAAATAATAAAAAGCCCCGAGCCCTCGGGGCTAAATAATAAAAAGCCCCGAGCCCTCGGGGCTGAATATAAAATAGCCCCGAGCACGCGGGACTAAATAATAAAAAGCCCCGAGCCCTCGGGGCTAAATAATAAAAAGCCCCGAGCCTTCGGGGCTGAATAAAAAATAACCCTTAGCCCTCGGGTCTAAATGAAAAATAGCCCCGAGCCCTAGGGGCTAAATAATAAAAAGCCCCGAGCCCTCGGGGCTAAATAAAAAATAGCCCCGAGCCCTCGGGGCTGAATAATAAAAAATAGCCCCGAGCCCTCGGGGCTGAATAATAAAAATCCCCGAGCCCTCGGGGCTAAATAATCAAAAGCCCCGAGCCTTCGGGGCTGAATAAAAAATAGCCCCCAGCCCTCGGGTCTAAATGAAAAATAGCCCCGAGCCCTCGGGGCTGAATAATAAAAATCCCCGAGCCCTCGGGGCTAAATAATCAAAAGCCCCGAGCCTTTGGGGCTGAATAAAAAATAGCCCCCAGCCCTCGGGTCTAAATGAAAAATAGCCCCGAGCCCTCGGGGCTAAATAATAAAAAGCCCCGAGCCCTCGGGGCTAAATAATAGAAAGCCCCGAGCCCTCGGGGCTAAATATAAAATAGCCCCGAGCACTCGGGACTAAATAATAAAAAGCCCCGAGCCCTCGGGGCTGAATTATGAAAAGCCCCGAGCCCGCGTGGCTAAATAAAAAATAGCCCTGAGCCCTCGGGGCTAAATAATAAAAAGCCCCGAGCCCTCAGGGCTAAATAATAAAAAGCCCCGAGCCCTCGGGGCTGAATAATAGAAAGCCCCGAGCCCTCGGGGCTAAATATAAAATAGCCCCGAGCACTCGGGACTAAATAATAGAAAGCCCCGAGTCCTCAGGGCTAAATAATAAAAAGCCCCGAGCCTTCGGGGCTAAATAAAAAATAGCCCTGAGCACTCGGGACTAAATAATAAAAAGCCCCGAGCCTTCGGGGCTGAATTATAAAAAGCCCTGAGCCCTCGGGGCTAAATAGAAAATAGCCCCGAGCCCTCGGGGCTGAATAATAAAAATCCCCGAGCCCTCGGGGCTGAATTATAAAAAGCCCCGAGCCCTCGGGGCTAAATAAGAAATAGCCCCGAGCCCTCGGGGCTAAATAATGAAAAGCCCCGAGCCCTCAAGGCTAAATAATAAAAACCCCCGAGCCCTCGGGGCGAAATAATAAAGAGCCCTGAGCCCTCGGGGCTAAATAATGAAAAGCCCCGAGCCCTCGGGGCTAAATAATAAAAAGCCCCGAGCCCTCGGAGCTGAATATCAAATAGCCCCGAGCACTCGGGACTATATAATAAAAAGCCCCGAGCCCTCGGGGCTAAATAATAAAAAGCCCCGAGCCTTCGGGGCTGAATAAAAAATAACCCCCAGCCCTCGGGTCTAAATGAAAAATAGCCCCGAGCCCTCGGGGCTAAATAATGAAAAGCCCCGAGCCCTCGGGGCTAAATAAAAAATAGCCCCGAGCCCTCAGGGCTGAATAATAAAAAATAGCCCCGAGCCCTCGGGGCTGAATAATAAAAATCCCCGAGCCCTCGGGGCTAAATAATCAAAAGCCCCGAGCCTTCGGGGCTGAATAAAAAATAGCCCCCAGCCCTCGGGTCTAAATGAAAAATAGCTCCGAGCACTCGGGACTAAATAATAGAAAGCCCCGAGTCCTCGGGGCTAAATAATAAAAAGCCCCGAGCCTTCGGGGCTAAATAAAAAATAGCCCTGAGCACTCGGGACTAAATAATAAAAAGCCCCGAGCCCTCGGGGCTAAATAAAAAATAGCCCCGAGCCCTTGGGGCTGAATAATAAAAAATAGCCCCGAGCCCTCGGGGCTGAATAATAAAAATCCCCGAGCCCTCGGGGCTGAATTATAAAAAGCCCCGAGCCCTCGGGGCTTAATAAAAAATAGCCCCGAGCCCTCGGGGCTAAATAATAAAAAGCCCCGAGCCCTCGGGGCTGAATATAAAATAGCCCTGAGCACTCGGGACTAAATAATAAAAAGCCCCGAGCCCTCGGGGCTAAATGAAAAATAGCCCCGAGCCCTCGGGGCTAAATAATAAAAAGCCCCGAGCCTCCGGGGCTAAATAAAAAATAGCCCTGAGCACTCGGGACTGAATAATAAAAAGCCCCGAGCCCTCGGGGCTGAATTATAAAAAGCCCCGAGCCCTCGGGGCTAAATAAAAAATAGCCCCGAGCCCTCGGGGCTGAATAATAAAAATCCCCGAGCCCTCGGGGCTGAATAATAAAAATCCCCGAGCCCTCGGGGCTGAATTATAAAAAGCCCCGAGCCCTCGGGGCTGAATTATAAAAAGCCCCGAGCCCTCGGGGCTAAATAAGAAATAGCCCCGAGCCCTCGGGGCTAAATAATGAAAAGCCCCGAGCCCTCAGGGCTAAATAATAAAAACCCCCGAGCCCTCGGGGCGAAATAATAAAGAGCCCTGAGCCCTCGGGACTATATAATAAAAAGCCCCGAGCCCACGGGGCTAAATAATAAAAAGCCCCGAGCCTTCGGGGCTGAATAAAAAATAACCCCCAGCCCTCGGGGCTAAATAAAAAATAGCCCCGAGCCCTCGGGGCTAAATAATCAAAAGCCCCGAGCCTTCGGGGCTAGATAAAAAATAGCCCCCAGCCCTCGGGTCTAAATGAAAAATAGCCCCGAGCCCTCGGGGCTGAATAATAAAAATCCCCGAGCCCTTGGGGCTAAATAATCAAAAGCCCCGAGCCTTTGGGGCTGAATAAAAAATAGCCCCCAGCCCTCGGGTCTAAATGAAAAATAGCCCCGAGCCCTCGGGGCTGAATAATAAAAATCCCCGAGCCCTCGGGGCTAAATAATCAAAAGCCCCGAGCCTTTGGGGCTGAATAAAAAATAGCCCCCAGCCCTCGGGTCTAAATGAAAAATAGCCCCGAGCCCTCGGGGCTAAATAATAAGAAGCCCCGAGCCCTCGGGGCTAAATAATCAAAAGCCCCGAGCCTTTGGGGCTGAATAAAAAATAGCCCCCAGCCCTCGGGTCTAAATGAAAAATAGCCCCACCCCTCGGGGCTGAATAATAAAAATCCCCGAGCCCTCGGGGCTAAATAATAAAAAGGCCCGAGCCCTCGGGACTAGATAATGAAAAGCCCCGAGCCCTCGGGGCTAAATAATAAAAAGCCCCGAGCCTTCGTGGCTGAATAAAAAATAGCCCCCAGCCCTCGGGGCTGAATGAAAAATAGCCCCGAGCACTCGGGACTAAATAATAGAAAGCCCCGAGTCCTCGGGGCGAAATACTCAAGAGCCCTGAGCCCTCGGGTCTAAATAATAAAAAGCCCCGAGCCCTCGGGGCTAAATAATAAGAAGCCCCGAGCCCTCAGGGCTAAATTATAAAAAGCCCCGAGCACTCGGGACTAAATAATAGAAAGCCCCGAGTCCTCGGGGCTAATTAATAAAAAGCCCCGAGCCTTCGGGGCTAAATAAAAAAAAGCCCTGAGCACTCGGGACTAAATAATAAAAAGCCCCGAGCCTTCGGGGCTGAATTATAAAAAGCCCTGAGCCCTCGGGGCTAAATAAAAAATAGCCCCGAGCCCTCGGGGCTGAATAATAAAAATCCCCGAGCCCTCGGGGCTGAATTATAAAAAGCCCCGAGCCCTCGGGGCTAAATAAAAAATAGCCCCGAGCCCTCGGGGCTAAATAATAAAAAGCCCCGAGCCCTCAGGGCTAAATAATAAAAACCCCCGAGCCCTCGGGGCGAAATAATAAAAAGCCCTGAGCCCTCGGGGCTAAATAATAAAAAGCCCCGAGCCCTCGGGGCTAAATAATAAAAAGCCCCGAGCCCTCGGGGCTGAATATAAAATAGCCCCGAGCACGCGGGACTAAATAATAAAAAGCCCCGAGCCCTCGGGGCTAAATAATAAAAAGCCCCGAGCCTTCGTGGCTGAATAAAAAATAGCCCCCAGCCCTCGGGGCTGAATGAAAAATAGCCCCGAGCACTCGGGACTAAATAATAGAAAGCCCCGAGTCCTCGGGGCGAAATACTCAAGAGCCCTGAGCCCTCGGGTCTAAATAATAAAAAGCCCCGAGCCCTCGGGGCTAAATAATAAGAAGCCCCGAGCCCTCAGGGCTAAATTATAAAAAGCCCCGAGCACTCGGGACTAAATAATAGAAAGCCCCGAGTCCTCGGGGCTAATTAATAAAAAGCCCCGAGCCTTCGGGGCTAAATAAAAAAAAGCCCTGAGCACTCGGGACTAAATAATAAAAAGCCCCGAGCCTTCGGGGCTGAATTATAAAAAGCCCTGAGCCCTCGGGGCTAAATAAAAAATAGCCCCGAGCCCTCGGGGCTGAATAATAAAAATCCCCGAGCCCTCGGGGCTGAATTATAAAAAGCCCCGAGCCCTCGGGGCTAAATAAAAAATAGCCCCGAGCCCTCGGGGCTAAATAATAAAAAGCCCCGAGCCCTCAGGGCTAAATAATAAAAACCCCCGAGCCCTCGGGGCGAAATAATAAAAAGCCCTGAGCCCTCGGGGCTAAATAATAAAAAGCCCCGAGCCCTCGGGGCTAAATAATAAAAAGCCCCGAGCCCTCGGGGCTGAATATAAAATAGCCCCGAGCACGCGGGACTAAATAATAAAAAGCCCCGAGCCCTCGGGGCTAAATAATAAAAAGCCCCGAGCCTTCGGGGCTGAATGAAAAATAACCCTTAGCCCTCGGGTCTAAATGAAAAATAGCCCCGAGCCCTAGGGGCTAAATAATAAAAAGCCCCGAGCCCTCGGGGCTAAATAAAAAATAGCCCCGAGCCCTCGGGGCTGAATAATAAAAAATAGCCCCGAGCCCTCGGGGCTGAATAATAAAAATCCCCGAGCCCTCGGGGCTAAATAATCAAAAGCCCCGAGCCTTCGGGGCTGAATAAAAAATAGCCCCCAGCCCTCGGGTCTAAATGAAAAATAGCCCCGAGCCCTCGGGGCTAAATAATAAAAAGCCCCGAGCCCTCGGGGCTAAATAATAGAAAGCCCCGAGCCCTCGGGGCTAAATATAAAATAGCCCCGAGCACTCGGGACTAAGTAATAAAAAGCCCCGAGCCCTCGGGGCTGAATTATGAAAAGCCCCGAGCCCGCGTGGCTAAATAAAAAATAGCCCTGAGCCCTCGGGGCTAAATAATAAAAAGCCCCGAGCCCTCAGGGCTAAATAATAAAAAGCCCCGAGCCCTCGGGGCTAAATAATAGAAAGCCCCGAGCCCTCGGGGCTAAATATAAAATAGCCCCGAGCACTCGGGACTAAATAATAGAAAGCCCCGAGTCCTCAGGGCTAAATAATAAAAAGCCCCGAGCCTTCGGGGCTAAATAAAAAATAGCCCTGAGCACTCGGGACTAAATAATAAAAAGCCCCGAGCCTTCGGGGCTGAATTATAAAAAGCCCTGAGCCCTCGGGGCTAAATAGAAAATAGCCCCGAGCCCTCGGGGCTGAATAATAAAAATCCCCGAGCCCTCGGGGCTGAATTATAAAAAGCCCCGAGCCCTCGGGGCTAAATAAGAAATAGCCCCGAGCCCTCGGGGCTAAATAATGAAAAGCCCCGAGCCCTCAAGGCTAAATAATAAAAACCCCCGAGCCCTCGGGGCGAAATAATAAAGAGCCCTGAGCCCTCGGGGCTAAATAATAAAAAGCCCCGAGCCCTCGGGGCTAAATAATAAAAAGCCCCGAGCCCTCGGAGCTGAATATCAAATAGCCCCGAGCACTCGGGACTATATAATAAAAAGCCCCGAGCCCTCGGGGCTAAATAATAAAAAGCCCCGAGCCTTCGGGGCTGAATAAAAAATAACCCCCAGCCCTCGGGTCTAAATGAAAAATAGCCCCGAGCCCTCGGGGCTAAATAATGAAAAGCCCCGAGCCCTCGGGGCTAAATAAAAAATAGCCCCGAGCCCTCGGGGCTGAATAATAAAAAATAGCCCCGAGCCCTCGGGGCTGAATAATAAAAATCCTCGAGCCCTCGGGGCTAAATAATCAAAAGCCCCGAGCCTTCGGGGCTGAATAAAAAATAGCCCCCAGCCCTCGGGTCTAAATGAAAAATAGCTCCGAGCACTCGGGACTAAATAATAGAAAGCCCCGAGTCCTCGGGGCTAAATAATAAAAAGCCCCGAGCCTTCGGGGCTAAATAAAAAATAGCCCTGAGCACTCGGGACTAAATAATAAAAAGCCCCGAGCCCTCGGGGCTAAATAAAAAATAGCCCCGAGCCCTTGGGGCTGAATAATAAAAAATAGCCCCGAGCCCTCGGGGCTGAATAATAAGAATCCCCGAGCCCTCGGGGCTAAATAATCAAAAGCCCCGAGCCTTCGGGGCTGAATAAAAAATAGCCCCCAGCCCTCGGGGCTAAATGAAAAATAGCTCCGAGCACTCGGGACTAAATAATAGAAAGCCCCGAGTCCTCGGGGCTAAATAATAAAAAGCCACGAGCCTTCGGGGCTAAATAAAAAATAGCCCTGAGCACTCGGGACTAAATAATAAAAAGCCCCGAGCCTTCGGGGCTGAATTATAAAAAACCCTGAGCCCTCGGGGCTAAATAGAAAATAGCCCCGAGCCCTCGGGGCTGAATAATAAAAATCCCCGAGCCCTCGGGGCTGAATCATAAAAAGCCCCGAGCCCTTGAGGCTAAATAAAAAATAGCCCCGAGCCCTCGGGGCTGAATAATAAGAAGCCCCGAGCCCTCGGGGCTAAATAATGAAAAGCTCCGAGCCCGTTGGGCTGAATCAAAAATAGCCCCCAGCCCTCGGGTCTAAATAAAAAATAGCCCCGAGCCCTCGGGGCTCAATAATAAAAATCCCCGAGCCCTCGGGGCTGAATTATGAAAAGCCCCGAGCCCGCCTGGCTAAATAGAAAATAGCCCCGAGCCCTCGGGGCGAAATAATAAAAAGCTCCGAGCCCTCGGGGCTATATATAAAATAGCCCCGAGCACTCGGGACTAAATAATAAAAAGCCCCGAGCCTTCGGGGCTGAATTATAAAAAGCCCCGAGCCCTCGGGGCTAAATAATAAAAAGCCCCGAGCCCTCGGGGCTCAAGAATAAATAGCTCCGAGCCCGCGGGGCTGAATAAAAAATAGCCCCCAGCCCTCGGGTCTAAATAAAGATTAGCCCCGAGCCCTCGGGGCTAAATAATAAAAATCCCCGAGCCCTCGGGGCTGAATTATAAAAAGCCCCGAGCCCTCGGGGCGAAATAATAAAGAGCCCTGAGCCCTCGGGGCTAAATAATAAAAATCCTCGAGCCCTCGGGGCTGAATTATAAAAAGCCCCGAGCCCTCGGGGCGAAATAATAAAGAGCCCTGAGCCCTCGGGGCTAAATAATAAAAAGCCCCGAGCCCTCGGGGCTAAATAATAAAAAGCCCCGAGCCTTCGGGGCTAAATAAAAAATAGCCCTGAGCACTCGGGACTAAATAATAAAAAGCCCCGAGCCCTCGGGGCTAAATAATAAAAAGAGTTTTGATTTTACCGACCGTGTATAGATTATTTTTATTTTTCGTGACATCACTTTAATTTAATTGATTTATTTAGTAATTTAATTTCCATCTTTACGCGATAATATGAGATTTCAACTACTATAACCTGAATAGGTTAGAAGTTTAAATACTCAGGCATTCTGGGCCTTCTCTCCATTTAAGTTCAGATGAATTTCTCAGGAACGAACGCATATATATGACGGAAATTGCCGTAAAAAGTGATGTCGCGAAAAATATAAATAATAAAAAGCCCCGAGCCCTCGGGGCTAAATATAAAATAGCCCCGAGCACTCGGGACTAAATAATAAAAAGCCCCGAGCCCTCGGGGCTAAATAATAAAAAGCCCCGAGCCTTCGGGGCTGAATAAAAAATAGCCCCCAGCCCTCGGGGCTAAATGAAAAATAGCCCCGAGCACTCGGGACTAAATAATAGAAAGCCCCGAGTCCTCGGGGCTAAATAATAAAAAGCCCCGAGCCTTCGGGGCTAAATAAAAAATAGCCCTGAGCACTCGGGACTAAATAATAAAAAGCCCCGAGCCTTCGGGGCTGAATTATAAAAAGCCCTGAGCCCTCGGGGCTGAATAATAAAAATCCCCGAGCCCTCGGGGCTAAATAATCAAAAGCCCCGAGCCTTTGGGGCTGAATAAAAAATAGCCCCCAGCCCTCGGGTCTAAATGAAAAATAGCCCCGAGCCCTCGGGGCTGAATAATAAAAATCCCCGAGCCCTCGGGGCTAAATCATCAAAAGCCCCGAGCCTTTGGGGCTGAATAAAAAATAGCCCCCAGCCCTCGGGTCTAAATGAAAAATAGCCCCGAGCCCTCGGGGCTAAATAATAAGAAGCCCCGAGCCCTCGGGGCTAAATAATCAAAAGCCCCGAGCCTTTGGGGCTGAATAAAAAATAGCCCCCAGCCCTCGGGTCTAAATGAAAAATAGCCCCACCCCTCGGGGCTGAATAATAAAAATCCCCGAGCCCTCGGGGCTAAATAATCAAAAGCCCCGAGCCTTTGGGGCTGAATAAAAAATAGCCCCCAGCCCTCGGGTCTAAATGAAAAATAGCCCCGAGCCCTCGGGGCTAAATAATAAGAAGCCCCGAGCCCTCGGGGCTAAATAATAAAAAGGCCCGAGCCCTCGGGGCTAAATATAAAATAGCCCCGAGCACTCGGGACTAGATAATGAAAAGCCCCGAGCCCTCGGGGCTAAATAATAAAAAGCCCCGAGCCTTCGTGGCTGAATAAAAAATAGCCCCCAGCCCTCGGGGCTGAATGAAAAATAGCCCCGAGCACTCGGGACTAAATAATAGAAAGCCCCGAGTCCTCGGGGCGAAATACTAAAGAGCCCTGAGCCCTCGGGGCTAAATAATAAAAAGCCCCGAGCCCTCGGGGCTAAATAATAAGAAGCCCCGAGCCCTCAGGGCTAAATTATAAAAAGCCCCGAGCACTCGGGACTAAATAATGGAAAGCCCCGAGTCCTCGGGGCTAAATAATAAAAAGCCCCGAGCCTTCGGGGCTAAATAAAAAAAAGCCCTGAGCACTCGGGACTAAATAATAAAAAGCCCCGAGCCTTCGGGGCTGAATTATAAAAAGCCCTGAGCCCTCGGGGCTAAATAAAAAATAGCCCCGAGCCCTCGGGGCTGAATAATAAAAATCCCCGAGCCCTCGGGGCTGAATTATAAAAAGCCCCGAGCCCTCGGGGCTAAATAAAAAATAGCCCCGAGCCCTCGGGGCTAAATAATAAAAAGCCCCGAGCCCTCAGGGCTAAATAATAAAAACCCCCGAGCCCTCGGGGCGAAATAATAAAAAGCCCTGAGCCCTCGGGGCTAAATAATAAAAAGCCCCGAGCCCTCGGGGCTAAATAATAAAAAGCCCCGAGCCCTCGGGGCTGAATATAAAATAGCCCCGAGCACGCGGGACTAAATAATAAAAAGCCCCGAGCCCTCGGGGCTAAATAATAAAAAGCCCCGAGCCTTCGGGGCTGAATAAAAAATAACCCTTAGCCCTCGGGTCTAAATGAAAAATAGCCCCGAGCCCTAGGGGCTAAATAATAAAAAGCCCCGAGCCCTCGGGGCTAAATAAAAAATAGCCCCGAGCCCTCGGGGCTGAATAATAAAAAATAGCCCCGAGCCCTCGGGGCTGAATAATAAAAATCCCCGAGCCCTCGGGGCTAAATAATCAAAAGCCCCGAGCCTTCGGGGCTGAATAAAAAATAGCCCCCAGCCCTCGGGTCTAAATGAAAAATAGCCCCGAGCCCTCGGGGCTGAATAATAAAAATCCCCGAGCCCTCGGGGCTAAATAATCAAAAGCCCCGAGCCTTTGGGGCTGAATAAAAAATAGCCCCCAGCCCTCGGGTCTAAATGAAAAATAGCCCCGAGCCCTCGGGGCTAAATAATAAAAAGCCCCGAGCCCTCGGGGCTAAATAATAGAAAGCCCCGAGCCCTCGGGGCTAAATATAAAATAGCCCCGAGCACTCGGGACTAAATAATAAAAAGCCCCGAGCCCTCGGGGCTGAATTATGAAAAGCCCCGAGCCCGCGTGGCTAAATAAAAAATAGCCCTGAGCCCTCGGGGCTAAATAATAAAAAGCCCCGAGCCCTCAGGGCTAAATAATAAAAAGCCCCGAGCCCTCGGGGCTGAATAATAGAAAGCCCCGAGCCCTCGGGGCTAAATATAAAATAGCCCCGAGCACTCGGGACTAAATAATAGAAAGCCCCGAGTCCTCAGGGCTAAATAATAAAAAGCCCCGAGCCTTCGGGGCTAAATAAAAAATAGCCCTGAGCACTCGGGACTAAATAATAAAAAGCCCCGAGCCTTCGGGGCTGAATTATAAAAAGCCCTGAGCCCTCGGGGCTAAATAGAAAATAGCCCCGAGCCCTCGGGGCTGAATAATAAAAATCCCCGAGCCCTCGGGGCTGAATTATAAAAAGCCCCGAGCCCTCGGGGCTAAATAAGAAATAGCCCCGAGCCCTCGGGGCTAAATAATGAAAAGCCCCGAGCCCTCAAGGCTAAATAATAAAAACCCCCGAGCCCTCGGGGCGAAATAATAAAGAGCCCTGAGCCCTCGGGGCTAAATAATAAAAAGCCCCGAGCCCTCGGGGCTAAATAATAAAAAGCCCCGAGCCCTCGGAGCTGAATATCAAATAGCCCCGAGCACTCGGGACTATATAATAAAAAGCCCCGAGCCCTCGGGGCTAAATAATAAAAAGCCCCGAGCCTTCGGGGCTGAATAAAAAATAACCCCCAGCCCTCGGGTCTAAATGAAAAATAGCCCCGAGCCCTCGGGGCTAAATAATGAAAAGCCCCGAGCCCTCGGGGCTAAATAAAAAATAGCCCCGAGCCCTCAGGGCTGAATAATAAAAAATAGCCCCGAGCCCTCGGGGCTGAATAATAAAAATCCCCGAGCCCTCGGGGCTAAATAATCAAAAGCCCCGAGCCTTCGGGGCTGAATAAAAAATAGCCCCCAGCCCTCGGGTCTAAATGAAAAATAGCTCCGAGCACTCGGGACTAAATAATAGAAAGCCCCGAGTCCTCGGGGCTAAATAATAAAAAGCCCCGAGCCTTCGGGGCTAAATAAAAAATAGCCCTGAGCACTCGGGACTAAATAATAAAAAGCCCCGAGCCCTCGGGGCTAAATAAAAAATAGCCCCGAGCCCTTGGGGCTGAATAATAAAAAATAGCCCCGAGCCCTCGGGGCTGAATAATAAAAATCCCCGAGCCCTCGGGGCTGAATTATAAAAAGCCCCGAGCCCTCGGGGCTTAATAAAAAATAGCCCCGAGCCCTCGGGGCTAAATAATAAAAAGCCCCGAGCCCTCGGGGCTGAATATAAAATAGCCCTGAGCACTCGGGACTAAATAATAAAAAGCCCCGAGCCCTCGGGGCTAAATGAAAAATAGCCCCGAGCCCTCGGGGCTAAATAATAAAAAGCCCCGAGCCTCCGGGGCTAAATAAAAAATAGCCCTGAGCACTCGGGACTGAATAATAAAAAGCCCCGAGCCCTCGGGGCTGAATTATAAAAAGCCCCGAGCCCTCGGGGCTAAATAAAAAATAGCCCCGAGCCCTCGGGGCTGAATAATAAAAATCCCCGAGCCCTCGGGGCTGAATAATAAAAATCCCCGAGCCCTCGGGGCTGAATTATAAAAAGCCCCGAGCCCTCGGGGCTGAATTATAAAAAGCCCCGAGCCCTCGGGGCTAAATAAGAAATAGCCCCGAGCCCTCGGGGCTAAATAATGAAAAGCCCCGAGCCCTCAGGGCTAAATAATAAAAACCCCCGAGCCCTCGGGGCGAAATAATAAAGAGCCCTGAGCCCTCGGGACTATATAATAAAAAGCCCCGAGCCCACGGGGCTAAATAATAAAAAGCCCCGAGCCTTCGGGGCTGAATAAAAAATAACCCCCAGCCCTCGGGGCTAAATAAAAAATAGCCCCGAGCCCTCGGGGCTAAATAATCAAAAGCCCCGAGCCTTCGGGGCTAGATAAAAAATAGCCCCCAGCCCTCGGGTCTAAATGAAAAATAGCCCCGAGCCCTCGGGGCTGAATAATAAAAATCCCCGAGCCCTTGGGGCTAAATAATCAAAAGCCCCGAGCCTTTGGGGCTGAATAAAAAATAGCCCCCAGCCCTCGGGTCTAAATGAAAAATAGCCCCGAGCCCTCGGGGCTGAATAATAAAAATCCCCGAGCCCTCGGGGCTAAATAATCAAAAGCCCCGAGCCTTTGGGGCTGAATAAAAAATAGCCCCCAGCCCTCGGGTCTAAATGAAAAATAGCCCCGAGCCCTCGGGGCTAAATAATAAGAAGCCCCGAGCCCTCGGGGCTAAATAATCAAAAGCCCCGAGCCTTTGGGGCTGAATAAAAAATAGCCCCCAGCCCTCGGGTCTAAATGAAAAATAGCCCCACCCCTCGGGGCTGAATAATAAAAATCCCCGAGCCCTCGGGGCTAAATAATAAAAAGGCCCGAGCCCTCGGGACTAGATAATGAAAAGCCCCGAGCCCTCGGGGCTAAATAATAAAAAGCCCCGAGCCTTCGTGGCTGAATAAAAAATAGCCCCCAGCCCTCGGGGCTGAATGAAAAATAGCCCCGAGCACTCGGGACTAAATAATAGAAAGCCCCGAGTCCTCGGGGCGAAATACTCAAGAGCCCTGAGCCCTCGGGTCTAAATAATAAAAAGCCCCGAGCCCTCGGGGCTAAATAATAAGAAGCCCCGAGCCCTCAGGGCTAAATTATAAAAAGCCCCGAGCACTCGGGACTAAATAATAGAAAGCCCCGAGTCCTCGGGGCTAATTAATAAAAAGCCCCGAGCCTTCGGGGCTAAATAAAAAAAAGCCCTGAGCACTCGGGACTAAATAATAAAAAGCCCCGAGCCTTCGGGGCTGAATTATAAAAAGCCCTGAGCCCTCGGGGCTAAATAAAAAATAGCCCCGAGCCCTCGGGGCTGAATAATAAAAATCCCCGAGCCCTCGGGGCTGAATTATAAAAAGCCCCGAGCCCTCGGGGCTAAATAAAAAATAGCCCCGAGCCCTCGGGGCTAAATAATAAAAAGCCCCGAGCCCTCAGGGCTAAATAATAAAAACCCCCGAGCCCTCGGGGCGAAATAATAAAAAGCCCTGAGCCCTCGGGGCTAAATAATAAAAAGCCCCGAGCCCTCGGGGCTAAATAATAAAAAGCCCCGAGCCCTCGGGGCTGAATATAAAATAGCCCCGAGCACGCGGGACTAAATAATAAAAAGCCCCGAGCCCTCGGGGCTAAATAATAAAAAGCCCCGAGCCTTCGTGGCTGAATAAAAAATAGCCCCCAGCCCTCGGGGCTGAATGAAAAATAGCCCCGAGCACTCGGGACTAAATAATAGAAAGCCCCGAGTCCTCGGGGCGAAATACTCAAGAGCCCTGAGCCCTCGGGTCTAAATAATAAAAAGCCCCGAGCCCTCGGGGCTAAATAATAAGAAGCCCCGAGCCCTCAGGGCTAAATTATAAAAAGCCCCGAGCACTCGGGACTAAATAATAGAAAGCCCCGAGTCCTCGGGGCTAATTAATAAAAAGCCCCGAGCCTTCGGGGCTAAATAAAAAAAAGCCCTGAGCACTCGGGACTAAATAATAAAAAGCCCCGAGCCTTCGGGGCTGAATTATAAAAAGCCCTGAGCCCTCGGGGCTAAATAAAAAATAGCCCCGAGCCCTCGGGGCTGAATAATAAAAATCCCCGAGCCCTCGGGGCTGAATTATAAAAAGCCCCGAGCCCTCGGGGCTAAATAAAAAATAGCCCCGAGCCCTCGGGGCTAAATAATAAAAAGCCCCGAGCCCTCAGGGCTAAATAATAAAAACCTCCGAGCCCTCGGGGCGAAATAATAAAAAGCCCTGAGCCCTCGGGGCTAAATAATAAAAAGCCCCGAGCCCTCGGGGCTAAATAATAAAAAGCCCCGAGCCCTCGGGGCTGAATATAAAATAGCCCCGAGCACGCGGGACTAAATAATAAAAAGCCCCGAGCCCTCGGGGCTAAATAATAAAAAGCCCCGAGCCTTCGGGGCTGAATGAAAAATAACCCTTAGCCCTCGGGTCTAAATGAAAAATAGCCCCGAGCCCTAGGGGCTAAATAATAAAAAGCCCCGAGCCCTCGGGGCTAAATAATAGAAAGCCCCGAGCCCTCGGGGCTAAATATAAAATAGCCCCGAGCACTCGGGACTAAATAATAGAAAGCCCCGAGTCCTCAGGGCTAAATAATAAAAAGCCCCGAGCCTTCGGGGCTAAATAAAAAATAGCCCTGAGCACTCGGGACTAAATAATAAAAAGCCCCGAGCCTTCGGGGCTGAATTATAAAAAGCCCTGAGCCCTCGGGGCTAAATAGAAAATAGCCCCGAGCCCTCGGGGCTGAATAATAAAAATCCCCGAGCCCTCGGGGCTGAATTATAAAAAGCCCCGAGCCCTCGGGGCTAAATAAGAAATAGCCCCGAGCCCTCGGGGCTAAATAATGAAAAGCCCCGAGCCCTCAAGGCTAAATAATAAAAACCCCCGAGCCCTCGGGGCGAAATAATAAAGAGCCCTGAGCCCTCGGGGCTAAATAATAAAAAGCCCCGAGCCCTCGGGGCTAAATAATAAAAAGCCCCGAGCCCTCGGAGCTGAATATCAAATAGCCCCGAGCACTCGGGACTATATAATAAAAAGCCCCGAGCCCTCGGGGCTAAATAATAAAAAGCCCCGAGCCTTCGGGGCTGAATAAAAAATAACCCCCAGCCCTCGGGTCTAAATGAAAAATAGCCCCGAGCCCTCGGGGCTAAATAATGAAAAGCCCCGAGCCCTCGGGGCTAAATAAAAAATAGCCCCGAGCCCTCGGGGCTGAATAATAAAAAATAGCCCCGAGCCCTCGGGGCTGAATAATAAAAATCCCCGAGCCCTCGGGGCTAAATAATCAAAAGCCCCGAGCCTTCGGGGCTGAATAAAAAATAGCCCCCAGCCCTCGGGTCTAAATGAAAAATAGCCCCGAGCCCTCGGGGCTAAATAATAAAAAGCCCCGAGCCCTCGGGGCTAAATAATAGAAAGCCCCGAGCCCTCGGGGCTAAATATAAAATAGCCCCGAGCACTCGGGACTAAGTAATAAAAAGCCCCGAGCCCTCGGGGCTGAATTATGAAAAGCCCCGAGCCCGCGTGGCTAAATAAAAAATAGCCCTGAGCCCTCGGGGCTAAATAATAAAAAGCCCCGAGCCCTCAGGGCTAAATAATAAAAAGCCCCGAGCCCTCGGGGCTAAATAATAGAAAGCCCCGAGCCCTCGGGGCTAAATATAAAATAGCCCCGAGCACTCGGGACTAAATAATAGAAAGCCCCGAGTCCTCAGGGCTAAATAATAAAAAGCCCCGAGCCTTCGGGGCTAAATAAAAAATAGCCCTGAGCACTCGGGACTAAATAATAAAAAGCCCCGAGCCTTCGGGGCTGAATTATAAAAAGCCCTGAGCCCTCGGGGCTAAATAGAAAATAGCCCCGAGCCCTCGGGGCTGAATAATAAAAATCCCCGAGCCCTCGGGGCTGAATTATAAAAAGCCCCGAGCCCTCGGGGCTAAATAAGAAATAGCCCCGAGCCCTCGGGGCTAAATAATGAAAAGCCCCGAGCCCTCAAGGCTAAATAATAAAAACCCCCGAGCCCTCGGGGCGAAATAATAAAGAGCCCTGAGCCCTCGGGGCTAAATAATAAAAAGCCCCGAGCCCTCGGGGCTAAATAATAAAAAGCCCCGAGCCCTCGGAGCTGAATATCAAATAGCCCCGAGCACTCGGGACTATATAATAAAAAGCCCCGAGCCCTCGGGGCTAAATAATAAAAAGCCCCGAGCCTTCGGGGCTGAATAAAAAATAACCCCCAGCCCTCGGGTCTAAATGAAAAATAGCCCCGAGCCCTCGGGGCTAAATAATGAAAAGCCCCGAGCCCTCGGGGCTAAATAAAAAATAGCCCCGAGCCCTCGGGGCTGAATAATAAAAAATAGCCCCGAGCCCTCGGGGCTGAATAATAAAAATCCTCGAGCCCTCGGGGCTAAATAATCAAAAGCCCCGAGCCTTCGGGGCTGAATAAAAAATAGCCCCCAGCCCTCGGGTCTAAATGAAAAATAGCTCCGAGCACTCGGGACTAAATAATAGAAAGCCCCGAGTCCTCGGGGCTAAATAATAAAAAGCCCCGAGCCTTCGGGGCTAAATAAAAAATAGCCCTGAGCACTCGGGACTAAATAATAAAAAGCCCCGAGCCCTCGGGGCTAAATCAAAAATAGCCCCGAGCCCTTGGGGCTGAATAATAAAAAATAGCCCCGAGCCCTCGGGGCTGAATAATAAGAATCCCCGAGCCCTCGGGGCTAAATAATCAAAAGCCCCGAGCCTTCGGGGCTGAATAAAAAATAGCCCCCAGCCCTCGGGGCTAAATGAAAAATAGCTCCGAGCACTCGGGACTAAATAATAGAAAGCCCCGAGTCCTCGGGGCTAAATAATAAAAAGCCACGAGCCTTCGGGGCTAAATAATAAATAGCCCTGAGCACTCGGGACTATATAATAAAAAGCCCCGAGCCCTCGGGGCTAAATAATAAAAAGCCCCGAGCCTTCGGGGCTGAATAAAAAATAACCCCCAGCCCTCGGGTCTAAATGAAAAATAGCCCCGAGCCCTCGGGGCTAAATAATGAAAAGCCCCGAGCCCTCGGGGCTAAATAAAAAATAGCCCCGAGCCCTCGGGGCTAAATAATAAAAAATAGCCCCGAGCCCTCGGGGCTGAATAATAAAAATCCCCGAGCCTTCGGGGCTAAATAATCAAAAGCCCCGAGCCTTCGGGGCTGAATAATAAAAAGCCCCGAGCCCTCAGGGCTAAATAATAAAAACCCCCGAGCCCTCGGGGCGAAATAATAAAAAGCCCTGAGCCCTCGGGGCTAAATAATAAAAAGCCCCGAGCCCTCGGGGCTAAATAATAAAAAGCCCCGAGCCCTCGGGGCTGAATATAAAATAGCCCCGAGCACGCGGGACTAAATAATAAAAAGCCCCGAGCCCTCGGGGCTAAATAATAAAAAGCCCCGAGCCTTCGGGGCTGAATGAAAAATAACCCTTAGCCCTCGGGTCTAAATGAAAAATAGCCCCGAGCCCTAGGGGCTAAATAATAAAAAGCCCCGAGCCCTCGGGGCTAAATAAAAAATAGCCCCGAGCCCTCGGGGCTGAATAATAAAAAATAGCCCCGAGCCCTCGGGGCTGAATAATAAAAATCCCCGAGCCCTCGGGGCTAAATAATCAAAAGCCCCGAGCCTTCGGGGCTGAATAAAAAATAGCCCCCAGCCCTCGGGTCTAAATGAAAAATAGCCCCGAGCCCTCGGGGCTAAATAATAAAAAGCCCCGAGCCCTCGGGGCTAAATAATAGAAAGCCCCGAGCCCTCGGGGCTAAATATAAAATAGCCCCGAGCACTCGGGACTAAGTAATAAAAAGCCCCGAGCCCTCGGGGCTGAATTATGAAAAGCCCCGAGCCCGCGTGGCTAAATAAAAAATAGCCCTGAGCCCTCGGGGCTAAATAGAAAATAGCCCCGAGCCCTCGGGGCTGAATAATAAAAATCCCCGAGCCCTCGGGGCTGAATTATAAAAAGCCCCGAGCCCTCGGGGCTAAATAAGAAATAGCCCCGAGCCCTCGGGGCTAAATAATGAAAAGCCCCGAGCCCTCAAGGCTAAATAATAGAAACCCTTGAGCCCTCGGGGCGAAATAATAAAGAGCCCTGAGCCCTCGGGGCTAAATAATAAAAAGCCCCGAGCCCTCGGGGCTAAATAATAAAAAGCCCCGAGCCCTCGGAGCTGAATATCAAATAGCCCCGAGCACTCGGGACTATATAATAAAAAGCCCCGAGCCCTCGGGGCTAAATAATAAAAAGCCCCGAGCCTTCGGGGCTGAATAAAAAATAACCCCCAGCCCTCGGGTCTAAATGAAAAATAGCCCCGAGCCCTCGGGGCTAAATAATGAAAAGCCCCGAGCCCTCGGGGCTAAATAAAAAATAGCCCCCAGCCCTCGGGTCTAAATGAAAAATAGCTCCGAGCACTCGGGACTAAATAATAGAAAGCCCCGAGTCCTCGGGGCTAAATAATAAAAAGCCCCGAGCCTTCGGGGCTAAATAAAAAATAGCCCTGAGCACTCGGGACTAAATAATAAGAAGCCCCGAGCCCTCGGGGCTAAATAAAAAATAGCCCCGAGCCCTTGGGGCTGAATAATAAAAAATAGCCCCGAGCCCTCGGGGCTGAATAATAAGAATCCCCGAGCCCTCGGGGCTAAATAATCAAAAGCCCCGAGCCTTCGGGGCTGAATAAAAAATAGCCCCCAGCCCTCGGGGCTAAATGAAAAATAGCTCCGAGCACTCGGGACTAAATAATAGAAAGCCCCGAGTCCTCGGGGCTAAATAATAAAAAGCCACGAGCCTTCGGGGCTAAATAATGAATAGCCCTGAGCACTCGGGACTATATAATAAAAAGCCCCGAGCCCTCGGGGCTAAATAATAAAAAGCCCCGAGCCCTCGGGGCGAAATAATAAAGAGCCCTGAGCCCTCGGGGCTAAATAATAAATAGCCCCGAGCCCTCGGGGCTAAATAATAAAAAGCCCCGAGCCCTCGGAGCTGAATATCAAATAGCCCCGAGCACTCGGGACTATATAATAAAAAGCCCCGAGCCCTCGGGGCTAAATAATAAAAAGCCCCGAGCCTTCGGGGCTGAATAAAAAATAGCCCCCAGCCCTCGGGTCTAAATGAAAAATAGCTCCGAGCACTCGGGACTAAATAATAGAAAGCCCCGAGTCCTCGGGGCTAAATAATAAAAAGCCCCGAGCCTTCGGGGCTAAATAAAAAATAGCCCTGAGCACTCGGGACTAAATAATAAGAAGCCCCGAGCCCTCGGGGCTAAATAAAAAATAGCCCCGAGCCCTTGGGGCTGAATAATAAAAAATAGCCCCGAGCCCTCGGGGCTGAATAATAAAAATCCCCGAGCCCTCGGGGCTAAATAATCAAAAGCCCCGAGCCTTCGGGGCTGAATAAAAAATAGCCCCCAGCCCTCGGGGCTAAATGAAAAATAGCTCCGAGCACTCGGGACTAAATAATAGAAAGCCCCGAGTCCTCGGGGCTAAATAATAAAAAGCCACGAGCCTTCGGGGCTAAATAAAAAATAGCCCTGAGCACTCGGGACTAAATAATAAAAAGCCCCGAGCCTTCGGGGCTGAATTATAAAAAACCCTGAGCCCTCGGGGCTAAATAGAAAATAGCCCCGAGCCCTCGGGGCTGAATAATAAAAATCCCCGAGCCCTCGGGGCTGAATCATAAAAAGCCCCGAGCCCTTGAGGCTAAATAAAAAATAGCCCCGAGCCCTCGGGGCTAAATAATAAAAAGCCCCGAGCCCTCGGGGCTAAATAATAAAAAGCCCCGAGCCCTCGGAGCTGAATATCAAATAGCCCCGAGCACTCGGGACTATATAATAAAAAGCCCCGAGCCCTCGGGGCTAAATAATAAAAAGCCCCGAGCCTTCGGGGCTGAATAAAAAATAACCCCCAGCCCTCGGGTCTAAATGAAAAATAGCCCCGAGCCCTCGGGGCTAAATAATGAAAAGCCCCGAGCTCTCGGGGCTAAATAAAAAATAGCCCCCAGCCCTCGGGTCTAAATGAAAAATAGCTCCGAGCACTCGGGACTAAATAATAGAAAGCCCCGAGTCCTCGGGGCTAAATAATAAAAAGCCCCGAGCCTTCGGGGCTAAATAAAAAATAGCCCTGAGCACTCGGGACTAAATAATAAAAAGCCCCGAGCCCTCGGGGCTAAATAAAAAATAGCCCCGAGCCCTTGGGGCTGAATAATAAAAAATAGCCCCGAGCCCTCGGGGCTGAATAATAAGAATCCCCGAGCCCTCGGGGCTAAATAATCAAAAGCCCCGAGCCTTCGGGGCTGAATAAAAAATAGCCCCCAGCCCTCGGGGCTAAATGAAAAATAGCTCCGAGCACTCGGGACTAAATAATAGAAAGCCCCGAGTCCTCGGGGCTAAATAATAAAAAGCCACGAGCCTTCGGGGCTAAATAATGAATAGCCCTGAGCACTCGGGACTATATAATAAAAAGCCCCGAGCCCTCGGGGCTAAATAATAAAAAGCCCCGAGCCCTCGGGGCGAAATAATAAAGAGCCCTGAGCCCTCGGGGCTAAATAATAAAAAGCCCCGAGCCCTCGGGGCTAAATAATAAAAAGCCCCGAGCCCTCGGAGCTGAATATCAAATAGCCCCGAGCACTCGGGACTATATAATAAAAAGCCCCGAGCCCTCGGGGCTAAATAATAAAAGCCCCGAGCCTTCGGGGCTGAATAAAAAATAGCCCCCAGCCCTCGGGTCTAAATGAAAAATAGCTCCGAGCACTCGGGACTAAATAATAGAAAGCCCCGAGTCCTCGGGGCTAAATAATAAAAAGCCCCGAGCCTTCGGGGCTAAATAAAAATTAGCCCTGAGCACTCGGGACTAAATAATAAGAAGCCCCGAGCCCTCGGGGCTAAATAAAAAATAGCCCCGAGCCCTTGGGGCTGAATAATAAAAAATAGCCCCGAGCCCTCGGGGCTGAATAATAAAAATCCCCGAGCCCTCGGGGCTAAATAATCAAAAGCCCCGAGCCTTCGGGGCTGAATAAAAAATAGCCCCCAGCCCTCGGGGCTAAATGAAAAATAGCTCCGAGCACTCGGGACTAAATAATAGAAAGCCCCGAGTCCTCGGGGCTAAATAATAAAAAGCCACGAGCCTTCGGGGCTAAATAAAAAATAGCCCTGAGCACTCGGGACTAAATAATAAAAAGCCCCGAGCCTTCGGGGCTGAATTATAAAAAACCCTGAGCCCTCGGGGCTAAATAGAAAATAGCCCCGAGCCCTCGGGGCTGAATAATAAAAATCCCCGAGCCCTCGGGGCTGAATCATAAAAAGCCCCGAGCCCTTGAGGCTAAATAAAAAATAGCCCCGAGCCCTCGGGGCTGAATAATAAGAAGCCCCGAGCCCTCGGGGCTAAATAATGAAAAGCTCCGAGCCCGTTGGGCTGAATAAAAAATAGCCCCCAGCCCTCGGGTCTAAATAAAAAATAGCCCCGAGCCCTCGGGGCTCAATAATAAAAATCCCCGAGCCCTCGGGGCTGAATTATGAAAAGCCCCGAGCCCGCCTGGCTAAATAGAAAATAGCCCCGAGCCCTCGGGGCGAAATAATAAAAAGCTCCGAGCCCTCGGGGCTATATATAAAATAGCCCCGAGCACTCGGGACTAAATAATAAAAAGCCCCGAGCCTTCGGGGCTGAATTATAAAAAGCCCCGAGCCCTCGGGGCTAAATAATAAAAAGCCCCGAGCCCTCGGGGCTCAATAATAAATAGCTCCGAGCCCGCGGGGCTGAATAAAAAATAGCCCCCAGCCCTCGGGTCTAAATAAAGAATAGCCCCGAGCCCTCGGGGCTAAATAATAAAAATCCCCGAGCCCTCGGGGCTGAATTATAAAAAGCCCCGAGCCCTCGGGGCGAAATAATAAAGAGCCCTGAGCCCTCGGGGCTAAATAATAAAAATCCTCGAGCCCTCGGGGCTGAATTATAAAAAGCCCCGAGCCCTCGGGGCGAAATAATAAAGAGCCCTGAGCCCTCGGGGCTAAATAATAAAAAGCCCCGAGCCCTCGGGGCTAAATAATAAAAAGCCCCGAGCCTTCGGGGCTAAATAAAAAATAGCCCTGAGCACTCGGGACTAAATAATAAAAAGCCCCGAGCCCTCGGGGCTAAATAATAAAAAGAGTTTTGATTTTACCGACCGTGTATAGATTATTTTTATTTTTCGTGACATCACTTTAATTTAATTGATTTATTTAGTAATTTAATTTCCATCTTTACGCGATAATATGAGATTTCAACTACTATAACCTGAATAGGTTAGAAGTTTAAATACTCAGGCATTCTGGGCCTTCTCTCCATTTAAGTTCAGATGAATTTCTCAGGAACGAACGCATATATATGACGGAAATTGCCGTAAAAAGTGATGTCGCGAAAAATATAAATAATAAAAAGCCCCGAGCCCTCGGGGCTAAATATAAAATAGCCCCGAGCACTCGGGACTAAATAATAAAAAGCCCCGAGCCCTCGGGGCTAAATAATAAAAAGCCCCGAGCCTTCGGGGCTGAATAAAAAATAGCCCCCAGCCCTCGGGGCTAAATGAAAAATAGCCCCGAGCACTCGGGACTAAATAATAGAAAGCCCCGAGTCCTCGGGGCTAAATAATAAAAAGCCCCGAGCCTTCGGGGCTAAATAAAAAATAGCCCTGAGCACTCGGGACTAAATAATAAAAAGCCCCGAGCCTTCGGGGCTGAATTATAAAAAGCCCTGAGCCCTCGGGGCTGAATAATAAAAATCCCCGAGCCCTCGGGGCTAAATAATCAAAAGCCCCGAGCCTTTGGGGCTGAATAAAAAATAGCCCCCAGCCCTCGGGTCTAAATGAAAAATAGCCCCGAGCCCTCGGGGCTGAATAATAAAAATCCCCGAGCCCTCGGGGCTAAATCATCAAAAGCCCCGAGCCTTTGGGGCTGAATAAAAAATAGCCCCCAGCCCTCGGGTCTAAATGAAAAATAGCCCCGAGCCCTCGGGGCTAAATAATAAGAAGCCCCGAGCCCTCGGGGCTAAATAATCAAAAGCCCCGAGCCTTTGGGGCTGAATAAAAAATAGCCCCCAGCCCTCGGGTCTAAATGAAAAATAGCCCCACCCCTCGGGGCTGAATAATAAAAATCCCCGAGCCCTCGGGGCTAAATAATCAAAAGCCCCGAGCCTTTGGGGCTGAATAAAAAATAGCCCCCAGCCCTCGGGTCTAAATGAAAAATAGCCCCGAGCCCTCGGGGCTAAATAATAAGAAGCCCCGAGCCCTCGGGGCTAAATAATAAAAAGGCCCGAGCCCTCGGGGCTAAATATAAAATAGCCCCGAGCACTCGGGACTAGATAATGAAAAGCCCCGAGCCCTCGGGGCTAAATAATAAAAAGCCCCGAGCCTTCGTGGCTGAATAAAAAATAGCCCCCAGCCCTCGGGGCTGAATGAAAAATAGCCCCGAGCACTCGGGACTAAATAATAGAAAGCCCCGAGTCCTCAGGGCGAAATACTAAAGAGCCCTGAGCCCTCGGGGCTAAATAATAAAAAGCCCCGAGCCCTCGGGGCTAAATAATAAGAAGCCCCGAGCCCTCAGGGCTAAATTATAAAAAGCCCCGAGCACTCGGGACTAAATAATGGAAAGCCCCGAGTCCTCGGGGCTAAATAATAAAAAGCCCCGAGCCTTCGGGGCTAAATAAAAAAAAGCCCTGAGCACTCGGGACTAAATAATAAAAAGCCCCGAGCCTTCGGGGCTGAATTATAAAAAGCCCTGAGCCCTCGGGGCTAAATAAAAAATAGCCCCGAGCCCTCGGGGCTGAATAATAAAAATCCCCGAGCCCTCGGGGCTGAATTATAAAAAGCCCCGAGCCCTCGGGGCTAAATAAAAAATAGCCCCGAGCCCTCGGGGCTAAATAATAAAAAGCCCCGAGCCCTCAGGGCTAAATAATAAAAACCCCCGAGCCCTCGGGGCGAAATAATAAAAAGCCCTGAGCCCTCGGGGCTAAATAATAAAAAGCCCCGAGCCCTCGGGGCTAAATAATAAAAAGCCCCGAGCCCTCGGGGCTGAATATAAAATAGCCCCGAGCACGCGGGACTAAATAATAAAAAGCCCCGAGCCCTCGGGGCTAAATAATAAAAAGCCCCGAGCCTTCGGGGCTGAATAAAAAATAACCCTTAGCCCTCGGGTCTAAATGAAAAATAGCCCCGAGCCCTAGGGGCTAAATAATAAAAAGCCCCGAGCCCTCGGGGCTAAATAAAAAATAGCCCCGAGCCCTCGGGGCTGAATAATAAAAAATAGCCCCGAGCCCTCGGGGCTGAATAATAAAAATCCCCGAGCCCTCGGGGCTAAATAATCAAAAGCCCCGAGCCTTCGGGGCTGAATAAAAAATAGCCCCCAGCCCTCGGGTCTAAATGAAAAATAGCCCCGAGCCCTCGGGGCTGAATAATAAAAATCCCCGAGCCCTCGGGGCTAAATAATCAAAAGCCCCGAGCCTTTGGGGCTGAATAAAAAATAGCCCCCAGCCCTCGGGTCTAAATGAAAAATAGCCCCGAGCCCTCGGGGCTAAATAATAAAAAGCCCCGAGCCCTCGGGGCTAAATAATAGAAAGCCCCGAGCCCTCGGGGCTAAATATAAAATAGCCCCGAGCACTCGGGACTAAATAATAAAAAGCCCCGAGCCCTCGGGGCTGAATTATGAAAAGCCCCGAGCCCGCGTGGCTAAATAAAAAATAGCCCTGAGCCCTCGGGGCTAAATAATAAAAAGCCCCGAGCCCTCAGGGCTAAATAATAAAAAGCCCCGAGCCCTCGGGGCTGAATAATAGAAAGCCCCGAGCCCTCGGGGCTAAATATAAAATAGCCCCGAGCACTCGGGACTAAATAATAGAAAGCCCCGAGTCCTCAGGGCTAAATAATAAAAAGCCCCGAGCCTTCGGGGCTAAATAAAAAATAGCCCTGAGCACTCGGGACTAAATAATAAAAAGCCCCGAGCCTTCGGGGCTGAATTATAAAAAGCCCTGAGCCCTCGGGGCTAAATAGAAAATAGCCCCGAGCCCTCGGGGCTGAATAATAAAAATCCCCGAGCCCTCGGGGCTGAATTATAAAAAGCCCCGAGCCCTCGGGGCTAAATAAGAAATAGCCCCGAGCCCTCGGGGCTAAATAATGAAAAGCCCCGAGCCCTCAAGGCTAAATAATAAAAACCCCCGAGCCCTCGGGGCGAAATAATAAAGAGCCCTGAGCCCTCGGGGCTAAATAATAAAAAGCCCCGAGCCCTCGGGGCTAAATAATAAAAAGCCCCGAGCCCTCGGAGCTGAATATCAAATAGCCCCGAGCACTCGGGACTATATAATAAAAAGCCCCGAGCCCTTGGGGCTAAATAATAAAAAGCCCCGAGCCTTCGGGGCTGAATAAAAAATAACCCCCAGCCCTCGGGTCTAAATGAAAAATAGCCCCGAGCCCTCGGGGCTAAATAATGAAAAGCCCCGAGCCCTCGGGGCTAAATAAAAAATAGCCCCGAGCCCTCGGGGCTGAATAATAAAAAATAGCCCCGAGCCCTCGGGGCTGAATAATAAAAATCCCCGAGCCCTCGGGGCTAAATAATCAAAAGCCCCGAGCCTTCGGGGCTGAATAAAAAATAGCCCCCAGCCCTCGGGTCTAAATGAAAAATAGCTCCGAGCACTCGGGACTAAATAATAGAAAGCCCCGAGTCCTCGGGGCTAAATAATAAAAAGCCCCGAGCCTTCGGGGCTAAATAAAAAATAGCCCTGAGCACTCGGGACTAAATAATAAAAAGCCCCGAGCCCTCGGGGCTAAATAAAAAATAGCCCCGAGCCCTTGGGGCTGAATAATAAAAAATAGCCCCGAGCCCTCGGGGCTGAATAATAAGAATCCCCGAGCCCTCGGGGCTAAATAATCAAAAGCCCCGAGCCTTCGGGGCTGAATAAAAAATAGCCCCCAGCCCTCGGGGCTAAATGAAAAATAGCTCCGAGCACTCGGGACTAAATAATAGAAAGCCCCGAGTCCTCGGGGCTAAATAATAAAAAGCCACGAGCCTTCGGGGCTGAATAATAAATAGCCCTGAGCACTCGGGACTATATAATAAAAAGCCCCGAGCCCTCGGGGCTAAATAATAAAAAGCCCCGAGCCTTCGGGGCTGAATAAAAAATAACCCCCAGCCCTCGGGTCTAAATGAAAAATAGCCCCGAGCCCTCGGGGCTAAATAATGAAAAGCCCCGAGCCCTCGGGGCTAAATAAAAAATAGCCCCGAGCCCTCGGGGCTAAATAATAAAAAATAGCCCCGAGCCCTCGGGGCTGAATAATAAAAATCCCCGAGCCCTCGGGGCGAAATAATCAAAAGCCCCGAGCCTTCGGGGCTGAATAAAAAATAGCCCCCAGCCCTCGGGGCTAAATGAAAAATAGCTCCGAGCACTCGGGACTAAATAATAGGAAGCCCCGAGTCCTCGGGGCTAAATAATAAAAAGCCACGAGCCTTCGGGGCTAAATAAAAAATAGCCCTGAGCACTCGGGACTAAATAATAAAAAGCCCCGAGCCTTCGGGGCTGAATTATAAAAAACCCTGAGCCCTCGGGGCTAAATAGAAAATAGCCCCGAGCCCTCGGGGCTGAATAATAAAAATCCCCGAGCCCTCGGGGCTGAATCATAAAAAGCCCCGAGCCCTTGAGGCTAAATAAAAAATAGCCCCGAGCCCTCGGGGCTGAATAATAAGAAGCCCCGAGCCCTCGGGGCTAAATAATGAAAAGCTCCGAGCCCGTTGGGCTGAATAAAAAATAGCCCCCAGCCCTCGGGTCTAAATAAAAAATAGCCCCGAGCCCTCGGGGCTCAATAATAAAAATCCCCGAGCCCTCGGGGCTGAATTATGAAAAGCCCCGAGCCCGCCTGGCTAAATAGAAAATAGCCCCGAGCCCTCGGGGCGAAATAATAAAAAGCTCCGAGCCCTCGGGGCTATATATAAAATAGCCCCGAGCACTCGGGACTAAATAATAAAAAGCACCGAGCCTTCGGGGCTGAATTATAAAAAGCCCCGAGCCCTCGGGGCTAAATAATAAAAAGCCCCGAGCCCTCGGGGCTCAATAATAAATAGCTCCGAGCCCGCGGGGCTGAATAAAAAATAGCCCCCAGCCCTCGGGTCTAAATAAAAAATAGCCCCGAGCCCTCGGGGCTAAATAATAAAAATCCCCGAGCCCTCGGGGCTGAATTATAAAAAGCCCCGAGCCCTCGGGGCGAAATAATAAAGAGCCCTGAGCCCTCGGGGCTAAATAATAAAAATCCTCGAGCCCTCGGGGCTGAATTATAAAAAGCCCCGAGCCCTCGGGGCGAAATAATAAAGAGCCCTGAGCCCTCGGGGCTAAATAATAAAAAGCCCCGAGCCCTCGGGGCTAAATAATAAACAGCCCCGAGCCTTCGGGGCTAAATAAAAAATAGCCCTGAGCACTCGGGACTAAATAATAAAAAGCCCCGAGCCCTCGGGGCTAAATAATAAAAAGAGTTTTGATTTTACCGACCGTGTATAGATTATTTTTATTTTTCGTGACATCACTTTAATTTAATTGATTTATTTAGTAATTTAATTTCCATCTTTACGCGATAATATGAGATTTCAACTACTATAACCTGAATAGGTTAGAAGTTTAAATACTCAGGCATTCTGGGCCTTCTCTCCATTTAAGTTCAGATGAATTTCTCAGGAACGAACGCATATATATGACGGAAATTGCCGTAAAAAGTGATGTCGCGAAAAATATAAATAATAAAAAGCCCCGAGCCCTCGGGGCTAAATATAAAATAGCCCCGAGCACTCGGGACTAAATAATAAAAAGCCCCGAGCCCTCGGGGCTAAATAATAAAAAGCCCCGAGCCTTCGGGGCTGAATAAAAAATAGCCCCCAGCCCTCGGGGCTAAATGAAAAATAGCCCCGAGCACTCGGGACTAAATAATAGAAAGCCCCGAGTCCTCGGGGCTAAATAATAAAAAGCCCCGAGCCTTCGGGGCTAGATAAAAAATAGCCCTGAGCACTCGGGACTAAATAATAAAAAGCCCCGAGCCTTCGGGGCTGAATTATAAAAAGCCCTGAGCCCTCGGGGCTGAATAATAAAAATCCCCGAGCCCTCGGGGCTGAATTATAAAAAGCCCCGAGCCCTCGGGGCTAAATAAGAAATAGCCCCGAGCCCTCGGGGCTAAATAATGAAAAGCCCCGAGCCCTCAGGGCTAAATAATAAAAACCCCCGAGCCCTCGGGGCGAAATAATAAAGAGCCCTGAGCCCTCGGGGCTAAATAATAAAAAGCCCCGAGCCCTCGGGGCTAAATAATAAAAAGCCCCGAGCCCTCGGAGCTGAATATCAAATAGCCCCGAGCACTCGGGACTATATAATAAAAAGCCCCGAGCCCTCGGAGCTGAATATCAAATAGCCCCAAGCACTCGGGACTATATAATAAAAAGCCCCGAGCCCTCGGGGCTAAATAATAAAAAGCCCCGAGCCTTCGGGGCTGAATAAAAAATAACCCCCAGCCCTCGGGTCTAAATGAAAAATAGCCTCGAGCCCTCGGGGCTCAATAATGAAAAGCCCCGAGCCCTCGGGGCTAAATAAAAAATAGCCCCGAGCCCTCGGGGCTGAATAATAAAAAATAGCCCCGAGCCCTCGGGGCTGAATAATAAAAATCCCCGAGCCCTCGGGGCTAAATAATCAAAAGCCCCGAGCCTTCGGGGCTGAATAAAAAATAGCCCCCAGCCCTCGGGTCTAAATGAAAAATAGCTCCGAGCACTCGGGACTAAATAATAGAAAGCCCCGAGTCCTCGGGGCTAAATAATAAAAAGCCCCGAGCCTTCGGGGCTAAATAAAAAATAGCCCTGAGCACTCGGGACTAAATAATAAAAAGCCCCGAGCCCTCGGGGCTAAATAAAAAATAGCCCCGAGCCCTCGGGGCTAAATAATCAAAAGCCCCGAGCCTTCGGGGCTGAATAAAAAATAGCCCCCAGCCCTCGGGGCTAAATGAAAAATAGCTCCGAGCACTCGGGACTAAATAATAGAAAGCCCCGAGTCCTCGGGGCTAAATAATAAAAAGCCACGAGCCTTCGGGGCTAAATAATAAATAGCCCTGAGCACTCGGGACTATATAATAAAAAGCCCCGAGCCCTCGGGGCTAAATAATAAAAAGCCCCGAGCCTTCGGGGCTGAATAAAAAATCACCCCCAGCTCTCGGGTCTAAATGAAAAATAGCCCCGAGCCCTCGGGGCTAAATAATGAAAAGCCCCGAGCCCTCGGGGCTAAATAAAAAATAGCCCCGAGCCCTCGGGGCTAAATAATAAAAAATAGCCCCGAGCCCTCGGGGCTGAATAATAAAAATCCCCGAGCCCTCGGGGCTAAATAATCAAAAGCCCCGAGCCTTCGGGGCTGAATAAAAAATAGCCCCCAGCCCTCGGGTCTAAATGAAAAATAGCTCCGAGCACTCGGGACTAAATAATAGAAAGCCCCGAGTCCTCGGGGCTAAATAATAAAAAGCCCCGAGCCTTCGGGGCTAAATAAAAAATAGCCCTGAGCACTCGGGACTAAATAATAAAAAGCCCCGAGCCCTCGGGGCTAAATAAAAAATAGCCCCGAGCCCTTGGGGCTGAATAATAAAAAATAGCCCCGAGCCCTCGGGGCTGAATAATAAAAATCCCCGAGCCCTCGGGGCTAAATAATCAAAAGCCCCGAGCCTTCGGGGCTGAATAAAAAATAGCCCCCAGCCCTCGGGGCTAAATGAAAAATAGCTCCGAGCACTCGGGACTAAATAATAGAAAGCCCCGAGTCCTCGGGGCTAAATAATAAAAAGCCACGAGCCTTCGGGGCTAAATAAAAAATAGCCCTGAGCACTCGGGACTAAATAATAAAAAGCCCCGAGCCTTTGGGGCTGAATTATAAAAAGCCCTGAGCCCTCGGGGCTAAATAGAAAATAGCCCCGAGCCCTCGGGGCTGAATAATAAAAATCCCCGAGCCCTCGGGGCTGAATCATAAAAAGCCCCGAGCCCTTGAGGCTAAATAAAAAATAGCCCCGAGCCCTCGGGGCTGAATAATAAGAAGCCCCGAGCCCTCGGGGCTAAATAATGAAAAGCTCCGAGCCCGTTGGGCTGAATAAAAAATAGCCCCCAGCCCTCGGGTCTAAATAAAAAATAGCCCCGAGCCCTCGGGGCTCAATAATAAAAATCCCCGAGCCCTCGGGGCTGAATTATGAAAAGCCCCGAGCCCGCCTGGCTAAATAAAAAATAGCCCCGAGCCCTCGGGGCGAAATAATAAAAAGCTCCGAGCCCTCGGGGCTATATATAAAATAGCCCCGAGCACTCGGGACTAAATAATAAAAAGCCCCGAGCCTTCGGGGCTGAATTATAAAAAGCCCCGAGCCCTCGGGGCTAAATAATAAAAAGCCCCGAGCCCTCGGGGCTCAATAATAAATAGCTCCGAGCCCGCGGGGCTGAATAAAAAATAGCCCCCAGCCCTCGGGTCTAAATAAAAAATAGCCCCGAGCCCTCGGGGCTAAATAATAAAAATCCCCGAGCCCTCGGGGCTGAATTATAAAAAGCCCCGAGCCCTCGGGGCGAAATAATAAAGAGCCCTGAGCCCTTGGGGCTAAATAATAAAAATCCTCGAGCCCTCGGGGCTGAATTATAAAAAGCCCCGAGCCCTCGGGGCGAAATAATAAAGAGCCCTGAGCCCTCGGGGCTAAATAATAAAAAGCCCCGAGCCCTCGGGGCTAAATAATAAAAAGCCCCGAGCCTTCGGGGCTAAATAAAAAATAGCCCTGAGCACTCGGGACTAAATAATAAAAAGCCCCGAGCCCTCGGGGCTAAATAATAAAAAGAGTTTTGATTTTACCGACCGTGTATAGATTATTTTTATTTTTCGTGACATCACTTTAATTTAATTGATTTATTTAGTAATTTAATTTCCATCTTTACGCGATAATATGAGATTTCAACTACTATAACCTGAATAGGTTAGAAGTTTAAATACTCAGGCATTCTGGGCCTTCTCTCCATTTAAGTTCAGATGAATTTCTCAGGAACGAACGCATATATATGACGGAAATTGCCGTAAAAAGTGATGTCGCGAAAAATATAAATAATAAAAAGCCCCGAGCCCTCGGGGCTAAATATAAAATAGCCCCGAGCACTCGGGACTAAATAATAAAAAGCCCCGAGCCCTCGGGGCTAAATAATAAAAAGCCCCGAGCCTTCGGGGCTGAATAAAAAATAGCCCCCAGCCCTCGGGGCTAAATGAAAAATAGCCCCGAGCACTCGGGACTAAATAATAGAAAGCCCCGAGTCCTCGGGGCTAAATAATAAAAAGCCCCGAGCCTTCGGGGCTAAATAAAAAATAGCCCTGAGCACTCGGGACTAAATAATAAAAAGCCCCGAGCCTTCGGGGCTGAATCATAAAAAGCCCTGAGCCCTCGGGGCTAAATAAAAAATAGCCCCGAGCCCTCGGGGCTGAATAATAAAAATCCCCGAGCCCTCGGGGCTGAATTATAAAAAGCCCCGAGCCCTCGGGGCTAAATAAAAAATAGCCCCGAGCCCTCGGGGCTAAATAATAAAAAGCCCCGAGCCCTCAGGGCTAAATAATAAAAACCCCCGAGCCCTCGGGGCGAAATAATAAAGAGCCCTGAGCCCTCGGGGCTAAATAATAAAAAGCCCCGAGCCCTCGGGGCTAAATAATAAAAAGCTCCGAGCCCTCGGGGCTGAATATAAAATAGCCCCGAGCACTCGGGACTAAATAATAAAAAGCCCCGAGCCCTCGGGGCTAAATAATAAAAAGCCCCGAGCCTTCGGGGCTGAATAAAAAATAACCCCCAGCCCTCGGGTCTAAATGAAAAATAGCCCCGAGCTCTCGGGGCTAAATAATAAAAAGCCCCGAGCCTTCGGGGCTAAATAAGAAATAGCCCTGAGTACTCGGGACTGAATAATAAAAAGCCCCGAGCCCTCGGGGCTAAATAAAAAATAGCCCCGAGCCCTCGGGGCTGAATAATAAAAATCCCCGAGCCCTCGGGGCTGAATTATAAAAAGCCCCGAGCCCTCGGGGCTTAATAAAAAATAGCCCCGAGCCCTCGGGGCTAAATAATAAAAAGCCCCGAGCCCTCGGGGCTGAATATAAAATAGCCCTGAGCACTCGGGACTGAATAATAAAAAGCCCCGAGCCCTCGGGGCTAAATGAAAAATAGCCCCGAGCCCTCGGGGCTAAATAATAAAAAGCCCCGAGCCTCCGGGGCTAAATAAAAAATAGCCCTGAGCACTCGGGACTGAATAATAAAAAGCCCCGAGCCCTCGGGGCTGAATTATAAAAAGCCCCGAGCCCTCGGGGCTAAATAAAAAATAGCCCCGAGCCCTCGGGGCTGAATAATAAAAATCCCCGAGCCCTCGGGGCTGAATAATAAAAATCCCCGAGCCCTCGGGGCTGAATTATAAAAAGCCCCGAGCCCTCGGGGCTAAATAAAAAATAGCCCCGAGCCCTCGGGGCTAAATAATAAAAAGCCCTGAGCCCTCGGGGCTAAATAATGAAAAGCTCCGAGCCCGTTGGGCTGAATAAAAAATAGCCCCCAGCCCTCGGGTCTAAATAAAAAATAGCCCCGAGCCCTCGGGGCTAAATAATAAAAATCCCCAAGCCCTCGGGGCTGAATTATGAAAAGCCCCGAGCCCGCGGGGCTAAATAAAAAATAGCCCCGAGCCCTCGGGGCGAAATAATAAAAAGCCCCGAGCCCTCGGGGTACTTATACTATAAGTACACTCATTTCAACTGTCATATTAATTAAAAAAACCATAATAAAATACCTTTGAGCTCTCGGGGCTTAATAATAAAATAGGTTCGAGTTCCCGGGGCTAAATAATAAAATAACCCCGAGCTCTTGGAGCAAATAATAAAATAGCCTCGAGCTCTCGGGGCTAGATAATAAAATAGCCCCGGGCTCTTGGGGCTAAATAATAAAATAGCCCCGAGCTCCCTAGGTGAGCAAAAAAAAAAAAAAATGATCATTTTTCATGGGAGAATATGGAGTAGAAAAAAGGTTGAATTTGAATTTCCTTTCTACTTCATTTTTCTTTCATTTAGGTTGGAGATACGAGGTTCTCTTCGAAATTTTCAAAGCAGGATAAATCTTCGAAGTTGGGGCAAGCTATAGGAACGAAAAAAAAAGATAAAAAAATGATCATTTTTCATGGGAGAATTTTGAGTAGAAAAAGTAATGAATGGCTCAGAATTGACCCGTGACATTTCCTTGAAATTTTGCAAGTAGCTCCAAAATTGACCTGACAATATCTGAGAATTCCTTCGTAATTATTTCTGTATTCCGATATGGCCTGATGTTCCCCCTTAAACAAGAGGAATCAGTCCCTCTGATTCCTTTCGAGAAAGTTCATTGAAACTCCCAATTCTGGATAATTTGAATATACTAGTGCCATCTTGGGATAACTGCTTCAACGTTCGTCGGCAATTCTAGTCGATACGGAAGCGTGTAGTCAATTACATGTGATCGAACGCTCGTATTCAATTCTCTGTGGTCCACGGTTATAATCCCCAAAACTCTGGTCAACTGCATATGTGGTCTACTCATGTGGCCAACTGGATACCTCCCCTCATGTGCAGGAGGAAACAACGCAAATCCCACATCCAGAAGAAAATAATAATAAAATTGAATAAAAACCAAAATAAACATTTACAAAACGTGCTTCGCTGTGCGATCAATAATCGAATCAGATCATCCATGGATCCGTCTTTAAAAATAAGTCTTCATAACTCGTGATTTTGTTTTCAAAATTTGAAATTACTTAATAATGTAGAAATGCTAAAGAGCCTCCACGACTTTTTCCAGATTATTCCACTGATTTTTTCATTTCACGGAAAAAATCTAGTTCAATTCCATTCTTTTATTCAAATTTCTCTCGAATATTCCAGTTTTTCAAAATTAATAAATTGAAAAAATGACTAGAATAATATCAGAAGGTCTCCATGCGTGGTGCACGAATTGAAGATAAAAAGCTCACATTCCAGCAGAATATTCATGTTTTTTTCTCCAAACTTTTGGGTAGGACATTATAAATGAAAAAAATAGGTATTGATGCATGGATTTAAGAATGTTATTTATTAGTAATTTCAAATTTTTATAATATCATTTATTACTCCACATGTTTGATGTATTATTGAAATATATTTTCTGGTAATGAACAATTATATGAGACAGCATATGCTACGCGCAGTGCAGGGTATAGCGTTCGATCACATGGCTTATCATTTTTTGAAAGAATGACTGTTCTGATATGCTCTCCACTATTGTCCTTCTCAGTGTCATCATGTGATGACGAAAGGAGCTCTAAAATCGAAAATCAATTAAGAATTGAGGAGCAATAAATCACAAGAATTATTAAAAGTAGTATCCCAGTATTAGTTAAGGTAATATGGCCGATAAAACAGAAAAAAAATGAAAATTCATAGGTTAGTTTCTAATCAATTGCTGATAATTCGGGGAAACATGCTTTAACCCCTCGAGTACGGGGTCTATACATCGTATAGACCCCCCTACTCGTTCCATCGCTCGGATCCATGCATCGTATTGACCCTGACCACAATAAAAAAAAATCCGTCAACAATAAAGAAATTAGTTCTTTGATTACTATCAGAGATATTGACACTAAAAAAATTGATTCAGGGCCAGTTTGTGGAGGTGACATTAGCGCTAACCGCGGGTGAGCGTAACTTCAACTCTGGGACGAATATCGCTAACTGCGAGTTAATGTAACTGGGAATTTTCGGATTGAAAATGGTGGACAGCCGTGTTACCCTTCAGTTTTTGATTCCTTACCGTCATTCTGGATTCAACCATCAGTTACATTAACCCACGATTAACAATATTGATTCCGAAGTTACAGTTACGCTAACCGGCGGTTAGCGCCAATTTCACATCCACAAACTGGCGCTCGGATGGATAGTGATACTTTTTTTTTCATTTTTCGTGACATCACTTCTTGCGGCAATTTCGGTCATTTATAGGTGTTCGTTCATGAGAAATTCATCTGAACTAGGCCTAGAATGCCTGAGTATTTAAACTTCTAACCTATTCAGGTTATAGTAGTTGGCATCTCATATTATCTCATAGTGATACTATTTTTAAGGAACTTTCCGTCTGATGGGAACAGGACGCGGCGTATCGACCACATACTTGAGGGGTGTATTTACCCAAACAAATAATTAAATTATTCGAAAGTCATATCTTCAGCTTCTGCATATAATTTTCTATTATCGCTCGATTTTTTTTACATTACTAACTCCCTATTACATGCAAGAGATAGAGAAAGAGAGGCAAATAGTTACGGCTACTTAGTAGTGATGGGCGATCCCCGAAAAAAGAATCGATTCTCGAAAAATCGATCTTCATAGCAAACGATTTATAGAAAATCGATTTTTTCAAAAAAAAAAAAAATAGGAGAAAAATAAAAAAAATAAATTCATATTTGTTCAGTTTTCTCATCGTTTTTTTCTTAACTGATACATTATGGTAAATGTGCAGGAGAGTGCCCATAAAATTTAAATAATTATCAAAGTCAAATCTTCGGAAAAGAAATATGGAATGCACAAGCGAGGTTCGAACTCACAACCATCTGATTACATGTTAGGTGCTCTACCAATTGAGCTATTGCGAGTCCCTATACTTTCCTTTGAATTTTTGACCAAGATATATTACATCATTTTCGCCACCTCCCTTCCTGAGGCAATTCGAATGAATTTAATTTTCAATTTCATTGTGGGCTCTATTATACACATTTACAACAATCGCCCATCACTACTACCTACCAATTGAAATTTCTCGATAACTATACGGAGGATTGAATACTCCTTCCTTTCATTATTTAGTTAAAATGTTCTCTTCGCCAATAGTCTTTAAGTAATGGATCAACTGTCTGTTTTTTTTTAGTAATATTGTTATTTTAGTCCGATTCATGACATTCCATCCCCACCACCGTTATTCTCAGTAACTTTGATAACTCATATCACATAAAGTGGACGATTTAAGTTCAGATGGAAATTCTCATGAAGGAACGCCTATAAATGACCGAAATTGCCGTTAAAGTGATGTCACAAAAATAATAATAGTAAAGAAAATATCATCTTTGATATGCCATCAGAAAAATAAGGGATTAACTGTACTCGAGTTTGCTGAGATACTACCTCAACTAGACAAATATTATAGACTAGATTTCTCAAATATTTTTTTACTTACGTATCAGACATTCCTCAAATCTTTTTGCAAGAGGGATTAAGACCTCCTCATCCTTTTTACGAGGTACAATATATTGATCATCCTCATTTATCTAGAATTCAAATTATTATATCATCAAGGAATCTACAAAGAATCTTTCAATTTGAATTGTGATATCACAAAGAAATTTTCTTTTCGTTAAGTCACAATAATTCATTGAAACAATTCATTTTAAATGAAGCAAAAAAATGATTAGATGATTTGAAAATGAGTTTTGGAATCTAGGAATTAAGAGGAAAAACAGAAAGAGTAAATTTTTTTGCAAAATAGCCCGTAAACTAAGGGAGGTATACCTCATTTGCCATTGTCCTCTTTCATAAAGGATTTCAAGAACTACAGGGAAGAATGAACGTAAAATCGCTCTATCTCGCTTAGTTTCCGAGATATTCATTGAAAGAGAATGACCAACAAATCGACTCGGTTCACATCTTCACTCCAGAATTTTAATCAGGAATTTAATTTTATAATTGGAATGAAAAGTCAAATATCATCATTTCAGATGGAGCTCTAATATTTCATTAATCGAAAAATCAAGTTGAGGGGTAAGGGAAGGAGCTATTGCATTTCTAAATCAATTATTTGACGACATTTATTGATATACTTGTCATAAAAAATATTATGTTCCGAATTTTCATCTGATCGGTTTTAAAGTAGTTAACGATCAGATTTGCGTTTCATACACGAGCTCTTGTAATAATATCTCTTTTTAGCCCTAAATCTATGTTACCATCTGAGTCAATAACATTGTCTCTTGCTGGAATAGGTTTGGTACATGAGTACCTACGTATAAGAATCAACTTTGACTTTCGATTACTTGAAAACAAATCAGGCGAATATTTCGAAAAAAAATGCATAATCAGAATGACATTAGGCACGTCCTGTACAATTTCCAAATCAATATGATCAAACTGTCTAACCTAATCGAACCCTTTACTAGCTCCTCCAATTTTCATTAGCTGCTCCGAAATTTCGTCCATTTTCATGAAAATGAAATTCCAGATTTTTTATTAAAATCTCAGAATGATTGAGGATACTATGAAGAATCTAATGAATGATAAAATTCACAAGAATTTATATCGATAATTACCAGTCCGAAGGCTCGATAAGAGCACCGAAGGATATCAACATGATTTGTCTCTTCCGAAGCTGCTTAGATAAATAATAACAACTCATATTATTGATGAACAATTGATTTTATGGATTAAGGTTGTTCGGTCGAACTGGGGTTCACGTTTGACACCATGTTATTTTGCATATTATCGAAAAAACTTCTCTATTTCCGACATTTTTGCATTTCGCGTCCGAACCATTCACTTTTATTCAATTTCACTCATCATCAAACTTGTAGATCATTCAATTATCAACAGCTTGTGTCTGAAACTTTTTTCGCTACTAACAATACTTTCGACCTTATTGCTCGGTTTATCGATCGAGCTCTGTGCCACCAACGCAATATGACATGAGTATGTATTCAGTGCTGCGAAAAAAAAATATTGAATTATTCTATCATGGGTTATTAGTCAATAAATCTGTATGAAAAGATAGATCAATTGAATAACTCAATCTGAGTACTCAATATGTGTTTCCAGCATAACAACTCGAAAAATATTGATGCTAGGAAAAAAGCTTCGAGTTAAAAAGTTCAGAAATTTAATTTAGAACAAAAAATAGTCTCTATAGTTTTTCTCCACAGAATGAACCATTCTCGAGATATCGCTGTAAGTTACGCCACATTATTAATGAATTGCGCTTAAACTACATGGGAAATGAGTTAAAATTTGGCAGATATGTAGAGCAAAGTCAACTCTTTCGATAGAATGTAAAAAAATATGGTACTAAACGTGAGCCCCAGTTCGATGGAACTACCGTAACTCACCATTTTTAAGACATGCCTTTGAGAGTAAAATCCGTTCGACACAATTTTTTTCCTCTGCAATTATCACATTTGCGATAATCAACAAAATAGAGATGTAGGAAAGAAGAAAAACTCTAAACATTTTTGAAGTTAAATAGAACGAAAGAGAATAGATATTATGGCAGCAGGTAAAATTCCTCTGGTTTTTATGAAAAGCTTATCTTGTCATCACTCCCACCATATAGATGATGAGACGAAAGAATGTGATTTTATTTACAAATTGTCGAATCGGAATGTTTTTTCAAAATAGGAGGAGTCATTATTTTTTACTAATAATTTTTTGAGAATATTGAATTTTTTTTATAGCTTTCAGAATTCGCTACAAAAAAAATCAGCAAAAATTGCTCTATCTCGATTAGTTTTCAAGAGATTCTCAGAAAATTCCCTTATATTTATTTACTAATTAATGAAGAAAGAATTTATTCAAAAGAATTAAATTTATATTCAAGAGCGTTAGAAACTAACTACAAATAAAAATTGGGAATCTCTTCCGCGTGGTTCACGAATCATAAAAAAAGTATGACCTCCTAGAAAGAAATAAAATCATGTCGCCATATAACAAATATTATGATAACTATTCTTTATCTTGGTACAAGAACACTAATTCTAAGTACTCAACACATGGATATATTCGAAATCATTTGAATAATAAAACCGTTATCAATACCCGAGTCCAAAAATAGGTTTTCATAACTCGTCATTTCGTCATTGAAATTCTCTTTATTCTCGAAGATATTTTTGAGGTTTCCAACAACGATGTGACAATAAACGTTATTCTTTCCATGAAAATCATAAAATTATTGAAGACTCCCGTCATCAGCGAATGATCTTTGAATTTGTAATCACAAATTATTATCTTTCAATTATTGATTGAAAAGTGACACCTCACAATGACGAATTAATGGAACTGAAAATAGCAAACTTCTGACAATACTTTAGTTTTCGATTTTTTTTCTCAATGGAAAATTTCCACGTGTTGCGGCTATGCGGAGGTTTTTAAGTCGTCAACGACGTGATAATAAAATATAATTAATACATGATGACCGTGACTAATCGCGAATTGAAATTTAGCCGCGAGATTGAACGAAACAATCTAGGAAAACTAGAATATATGTATCCTTCAATCCTTTGTAATTTGATTAATGAGGAACGTGATCGTTCGGGTAAAACACTAAAGTGTACGATGATTAAAGCGAATTGAATTCAATAGAACCATTTCGAATGACAATTATCTTGATGACGAGATGAATTATGTCCAGTTTTGTCAGTTGATTTAAGATAATAAGTAGAAAAGAAAACCACCGTAACATACCACACACCAGTTAGTATTTATTTTGTTATATTTTAGTGCAATAATTAGGAAATAAACTCGTGGAGAACTCCTTTTGTTAAAGATAGTAAAGAGGAATCCCAAATAGGGATGTAAACAAGCAGAGGCGTTATATCTTGTGCGTTATTTGCAAACCTCACACCTTATGCGACATTTAATATTTTGCCAATTCAATTGGCAAAATGCTTCCGAATGGAATTTAATACGGTATTCATCAAATTACTATTTATATCTCTCATTATTCCAAATGCCGTAACAAAATATGATCTTCTCAACAAATATGTACTTATGATGACAAATTCAATGATGGTTTGATCTTTGGTGAACTTTATTTATTCATTGTTTCCACAAAAAAAAAACCATCAATTTTTCAATCATAAATGGATGATCGTACGACAAATCTGAAAAATTGAAGTTCAGGTTCCAAATAGGATTTCTATTCTTTCCGATTGTCATCATTTTATAGAAAAAATTGTCTACTTTCGAATGGTGAAATAAAAAATAGTAGTGTTCCTAGGGAGGAAGCTAAGAAAAACCGTGATTTTTGAAAAAACTAAGTTATCAAAAGCTCTTACAAGAGACTGCCTCTGAAAAATCTGAAATTCTCACCATTTGTGGGGCTCATTGAGATGAATCTTTTAAGCTGAACTTGGGCGAAATCGCTCCAGTAGTTTTCGAGATATAACCCCTTTTCATAAAATGGTTTTTGTGCAATATCTCAGAAACTACTGGACCGATTTCGCCCAATTCCAATACCAAACTTTTCGTTCATTAGATGCACAAACCCACGAAATTTCGAGTCTCTAACTCAAATAGTTTTTGAGTTATCGTGTATACAAAATTCAGAATAAAAAACACTGTAATTGAAATTATCCGCAAACGAAAAATCGCAGCAAAATTTACCCCGAGTGAAAATTGTGTGTTCAAATGAGATGGATTTCATCGCTGAGAGTGGGGGCTGTGAATCAATTTTTCGCGGAGAAAAATCGAAAAAACGATTTTACGAAAATTTGATTTTTCTCGAAAAGTACTCAACCGATTTCGCTCAAATTTCACGGAGAGCAATTTGCATGGAGAGAGAAAGTACTGTTAAATTTTCAGGTCACCAAATATTACCGTTCCGGAGCAATGAGCTGATATCTGTCACACAAACACACACACACACACACACAAACACACACACACACACACACATACATACAGACATTTTTTAAAAATGTCATTTCTCGACGTTTTGGAACATTCTGAGTCATATTCCGATGAAATCCCGAGATCGAAAAGAATCGCGTTTACAATGCTTCCATTCGGAAGCAAAAGAAATAGAATCAAGTGTTTTGTCGACTTACGGTTTGTAGGGACACAATATAAGGATTCTATGGAGGGAGTCAACGGTGAGTTCAGGTGGCAATATTGTCACTCGGTAGGCGGTTGGTCTTCATGGATGCTCCCTTGTTGTCCGATGTAGGTCAAGTCCTCGCAGCAGGTCAGGATGCTCTTCGGCGTAGCTGAATAAGACGGGTTGTCTAGAGAGAATCACAACGATTTGGGTTAAAAATCACTTTAAATATTTCGAGGGTAGTATCGCGATGCTAATGGGCAGAGGTTCGATGTGTAGATCGAAAGGTTGTAGAATCGACTGCCTTGAGTTTGGTGAATTTCTCCCTTATATAGAGGGTTCTTTGGTAGCGTCACTCATTTTCTATCCTTTTACATTTTTTGAAGATAATTCAGGTGACTCCCTTAATACTCGTAAAAGTGTTTTTCCCAGTAACTGTATAGTCGATCGACTCATAAATATCGCCATCTGTGTACATTTTTCTATTTGTACTTATGAGAGTAGGTGGATTTAATTGAAAGAATCCCGACAGTTCTCGTCGTAAATTTCTTCTCTCTCTCTAGTTATTCGCTCTGTCCTCGTCCCTTTTTCGGAATATCTAGTTTTTACGACGCCCCCGCCAATGAAAAATTCTACATTTCATTTGTAAGGGAGAATTGTTCGTACATCCCTCTGCCTAGGTGAGATTATTGGTGACGAATTCTCGCGTTCTCTCCTTTCAATTTGATTTTATGTCAAATTGACCAATCACAAGCGTTTCAGTATTTCCTTTGCATCACTTGCCGTGTAACCTGCAGGCTACTTTTCCATTTCTTTTGTGTCCTTTCACCGTCTTTCCTTGGGTGCATTCCTTTCTCAGGCGATCTCCTCTCTCGCTTCCATTCTCACGTTGCCGTCTTCTTGACCACCTTGCACTATTCTCATAGTTCACGTGGATTTTACCAAGGCACATAACACGCGTGTAGAAAATTAAAAAAACTATAAGTCCAATTTTCTAAATATTTTTTTTGCAATAATTCATTTAATTTCAAAGAACCCAAAAAATTGTCAGATGTATGCGAATTTAATTAACATATGTTTTCTTATATCTTCAATATCCACTGAAAGCAGCAGAACTTCAGTCGAATTATTGGAAGTGTTCATTTCTATGACCCTTGAAGGATACATCTAGCTTTCTCCGATACTTTCCTTTAACTACTTGGGAAATAATCGGTCTTTTGGGATGAAAATCGGGGCTCACCCGTTTTTAAATGCCAACCATCTATAGAAAAATCAAATCTATAATTTTTATCCACAAAATTCAGGTACTTGTGTACTCAAATTTTAGAGCAGCATTTTAACTAAATAATAGAAGAAAAAAAATATTCAATTCTCCATATAGTTATTGAAAAATTTCAATTAGAAGGTTATCGTCACTAGTTGCATCTCTCTCTATCTCATGCATGTGATAGGAGACTAGTAATGTGAAAAAAAATCCGAGAAACAAAAAAAAATTATATTCATGAGTTGAAGATATGACTTTCAAATTGTTTAATCTCTTCACCGGGTAAATTAAAGCAGATTTTCCCGAATTATCAGCAATTCAATAGAAATTAATCTACAAATCCTCATTTTCTCTGTTTTATCGACCGTATCCATGCATCCTACTTTAAATCCTGCTAACAATTTTTTTTTCTTAAAAATGTCGCAATTTCTCCCTTCAGCAAGCAGATGACGATGGCTATCAAAAACCAACCACACAATAATTCTAAAATCAATTAATCTACAGCTTAAATCATAAGCCTTTGCCAAGAATGTTGACATACCTTTTTCGAAGTGACTCTTCATGAATGAATCACGTAAACCCCTTTTTTCCTGAGGTAGGGTAATATGACCAATAGATGGACGGTTAAGGAAGTATTAGACTTGATTACTTCATATGGAATAGGCAAAACACGTTAAAAAGTTGGAGAAAAGAATGATTTACAGAAAAATATACAGTGAATCGACTAAAAATCAATTAAACTTGAATAATGTAGAAATAATTAAAGAAAATCAAGGAAAAAGAGGAAAATAACTTAAACCTCCAATAGATGGACAGTTGCATAGTTGTCGCGGTATGATTTTAAATTTCGATCAATTGGTATGTGATAAATAGTTTATAAATCTATATGAATGTAATAATCAGGAATTGACGTGAAAAGTATAAAAATCATTCATTTATTTATGAAAATCCTCGATAATAGAAACCGTCCATCTTTTGGTCAGTATCCATCTATTGGTCGTGTGACCCTATTCACAATACAATGTAAAAAAGGTGCCCATCACACTATTGTCACTATTTTCAAGCAATCGAGGAATTCCCCTACAGAGGGACAACAGTCGAAAATTTCAGTAGATTCAGAGCCCAAAAGAAAGACGAAGTAAATGACACTGATGAAACATGTCACTAAAAATTGGAGCAAGAGTTGAAATTGCAGGTAAAGATTGTCAAGGACAAATTGCATGGATTGGACATCCGGCTTTTGCTAGTGGTAAATGGATTGGTGTCATTCTCGATGAGCCAAAGGGCAAAAATAATGGATCTGTCAGGGGACAATCATATTTTCAGGTTAGTTATGTTTTGACAGATGGCCCTTTTCACTTGATGAAATGAAGGAAATAATCAAAAAAAATTAGGCCCTTTTTTCTGTTCATTTTTCATCTATTGTTCTCCGGTTTAATTTCAGTGTGCGGAGAATCATGGAATGTTCGTGCGACAAACACAGCTCGTGCTTCTGGACAGTGCTGGGAATAAACAGGATCCAACGAGCCCAGGATCCACTGGAAGTACTGCTACAACTCCTGATGATGGTGGAGCGAGCAGAGCAAGAAGTCGACTCAACAGGTGAGTTCAGTGATAATTTTTCGGGGAAAATAATTTGAATTTTTTTTTTCAGAATCGGAAGAAGTTAGATGAGTTGAGGAGAAGGTGGAGGACAAGATGAATAAATTTATGAGAAAGTGGTGGAAAATCAGAATTCGGAAATTGGATGGGTCTAGTTTTTTTTTTAATTCTTTGTGTGAGAATAAAAATGTCTCTTCACAAATTCTTCTGAACCTCCTAGTTTATGAGATATTTTTAAAAAAGCTGAAAATTCCCCAAAAAATCTTCGAAAAACTCAACTCATCTTGACTTACTGATTCTAATGGATAAATCACAACAAATAATTATTATCATTATTTCATGAAATTCCTTTACTTAATGACCTCATTAATAAAGCTGGCTCCCAAGTTAAGCTAATTATCTATGAATTCATCGGTGGCACGACGATACATCCCAAGATAATTGATTTCCAAAATGAATTCCATGAAAATAAATCTCAAATTGTTATGATAATAATAATAATCATTAATATCACGTCTGACAATTTTTGAATTTCTTCTTCCTTTGAAAAAATGAAAAATGAATCATTCTAAAGCAATTAAAAATATATACATGCAAAAAATTAAAGAAAAAACTACAAGTGCACATTTTTCAGGTATATTGTTTATAATAATTCATTTGTTTAACAATTTTTACAAAAAAGGTCAGATATCTGATAATTTTATCACAATTTCCTAATAATTATAATTATGATCCTTTTTTTTCTATGGGATTATCATTATTGGAATGATTTTTCTAGGATTGATTGTCGTGTAGCCTAATTATCTTTTGAATCCGTAATTTCATGCTAGCACAAGTGTCCGCAGGAGAAACGAACCAACCGCGTAAGTTTCCCAATTTTCTCAGGTTTATTAAAAAAAAAAAAAAGAAATGTGAATATTTTTCTTCCTCAATTTTCTTAATTCAAACAAATTTTTTTTTTCCCATTCCCTTTATTTTTTGCAATTAAAAAATTAATTTGTGTCCAAAGAAAATGGAATATTCCAATAATATTATTTCCCCCTCATAATGCTGGCTCAATAAATAAAGTGTCAGAAGAAAAACATCTCCCGCACAAGTTAGTCGTCAGCATACCGAGAAATTCGCTGGGTAAGAAAACCAACTGTGTGTTAAAAAAAAAGCAAAAAAAAAAATTGAATTAAAAAAGAAAACAATTCAAAAGCTTTCACTTTTTTCACTGGCTTTTTGTAATACACAAATTATCATCACAGCTTTTGTAATTCACACCCATTTGCACTTTTATTTCATGGATTTCTCTCTTTTTTATTTTTTTTTACTTGGAGAAAATTGGGGTAAAATGGAGACATTTTAGTTTTTGTGTTTCATATTATGAGAATGACGGGAATTGGTAAAAATATTTGAGATAGGATTTTTCTGAGAGTTTTATGGGGAAGCTGAGGAAATTTCCGATGGAAAAGATGTATCGAAATTAATTTTTGAAATTTTTTTGAACATTCGAATTTTTCAAAAAACGAAAAATGTCACTTTTTTGGGGATATCTCTGGTTCTATTAGTCGTAGCGACTTGAGATCAATCGTAAATGAAAGGTGAGATCACTTGCGATTAGTTTATGTGGTTTTCATAAATAAATATCGACTTTTGGAAATTATGCGATGGAAAAACTGATTTTTTCATAAAATGAACTCTAAATCACTCAAAAATCGATAAAAGAAATTGAAAACCCCATAAATCGATGGAAAATGATCTCATCTTCCATTTAAGATTGGTCCCAGGTCGCTGCGACAAATGCAACCGAAGATATTCTCGAAAAAGTAAAAATTCCCAAACATCCCCAAAAAAGTAAAATTTTCTAAAAATTCATAAAAATCAATTGAGACACATTTTCCACCTCAAATTCCCTCAGCTTCTCAATGGAATCATCAAAAAAAATCCACCTTTTACCACTTTCATAAAAAAAATCTCCATTTTATCCCATTTTTCCCTAATATTAACGATTATGAAGTTTCCATCATCAGTTTTTCAAAAATATCTTAGAAACTAAGCGAGATAAAATGATATTGTCCCAATCCATTTTTGTAGCTCTTTGAATTCTCTACAAAAGAATATTCTTTCAAAATTGTCCTATCTCGCTTAGTTTCTAAAATATTAGAATAAAAACTGACAAAACTAAATAAATTTGAAAATTTCATATTCTTTAATATTAAATAACAAAATTGAATAAAATCGATCGAATAAAATTAAATTAGTTTTTTCAATATATACCCACAGCTCGAGGCTGTCACTGGCAGGCAGTAGAACGCAGTTGAGCACTCAGAGCATTGAGAATTTATCAGGTTCAATTCACGAACGTAAGGATGCTGCTGATTCTGGAATTCCAGTTCCAACTGCTGTTAAACGTGCATCATTTGTCGAGGTAAAATATTAATTAAAAAAAACAAAAAATATCTTTTTCCCCAATTTTTTTATTTTAATTTCCCATGCACTTTGTTTTTGTATGTTGAGTACTTAAGACTATGGACTGTGGACGTGACTGAAGTATGAATAAAATTTTAAAAAAAAAAGAGAAAATAATTTTTTTTTCAATAATTAATAGCAAAATTTTCATTTAAATGAATTTATGAGAAAAAAGAGAAAAATTGAGTGTTTTATTTTAGCTCTTGAGTTTTATGATTCTTTTTTTATTAATTATTGATTTAATTGATCTTTTTTTTTTTTAATTTATTTGTCACTTGTTAATTGTGGGATTGAATGTTTCTATCACACGTACGTGTTTCAGAAGTCCCCTAGCACGAGCTCGCCTACCGGCAAAAGGCCAAAGGCTCAAGATGATCGCAATAATGTAATTAATTATCATTAATGTTTACTACAGTTATTTAAAATTAATCGTTCATTCTCCTTGATTATAAAATTATCATTTTTTCTCATCATTTAAGGTAGTATCCCAGCAAACTTGCATCAGTTAATTTCTTCTTTTTTTTTATGCCATATCAGGGATTATATTTTTTTACATTTTTCTGAATTTTTTCATAATTTTTGTCCGTATTGTTTATGAGATATGAATTATCAAAGTTACTGGAAATAGCAGTGGTGGAGACGAAATGCCCTAAATCAGACAGAAATAACGAATTTTACTAAAAAACCACATGGTTGACCCATTATTTAAAAACAATTGGCGAAGAGAACAGCATTTTAACTAAATAATAGAAGAAAAAAATATTCAATTCACCGTATAGTTATAGAGAAATTTTAATTAAAAGGTAATCGTAACTATTTGCCTCTCTCTCTTTATTTCATGAATGAAATGAGAGATTAGTAATTTAAAAAAAATGCGAGAAACAAATAAAATCATATTCACAAACTGAAGATATGACTTTCGAAAAGTTTAATCACTTTTTCGGGTGAATTAAAGCACGTTTTTCCGAATGAACAGCAGAGAATTAGAAATAAATCTACAAATCCTCATTTTTTTCTGTTTTATTAGCTGTACTGGGATACTATCTTAAAGATTTTATTCAACTAATTCTGGAGTTTTTTGAGTAGATCCTGTGTATTTTTGAGAATATCTCGAAATTGAAGCGAGATAGTGAAATTTTTAAGACTTTTTTAGTAAAGCGAAAAAGAGCTATAAAAAGGGTTTCTATAAAAATTTCGTATCTCTGTTTCTTTCCGAGATATTTACCTAAGATTTTGGAGTAAAATAGAAAAAATGTGTTCGAAGGATTTTTTGAAATTTTTTCGTCGATATCTTTGAAACTGATGGATTGAGAGAGAAACGTCAAGAAACATTTTTGGTAAAGAATTTCAAGAGCTGCAGGAGAGATCTCTTGATAATTCCTCGTAAAACTCAACAACTTGACCAATTCTCTTCAACCTCATAGTTTCCAAGATATTTAAGAAATAATGTTAAAATATATTTTTATACTTTTACCAAAATTTTCCTTCGTCTTTATCTCCAGAAATTCAAGAAAAAAACAAAATTATCAGATTATTCCACTCATTTAACTTCAAAAAAGGGTAATCATCATTAGATTTTGTTATTAAATGTCTTCATGGAGTTCATGGTTAACACAATCCTCAGATTCACCCCCCCCCCCCATTTATTTCGCTAAAAAAATCACAAACAGATGTCTAATGATTTAAATTATATTTTAATTTGGTAGAATTCTAAAGACTAACTGATTATATTTTGTCCATCCAATTGTTATTAATTCTCCTAAATATTTATTTTTCATTAGTTGATCCACGTTTTTAGTTACTTATTAGCTTCTCTCTTTGACTGCCATTAACGACTAATTATTAATTATTTAAACCTCGACAACACAGCTCATTTAATGCTTAAGATCAGCGAGTGTGTTTCTTCAATTGACGCTGGGAAAAGGACAATTACTTCACGCGGTGATTGGAGAAATTCGCTTTTTTTTAAATTAGAATTTCCGATATTTTTGATTAATCTAATGAGAAATTTTCTTAGACGGGTTTTGTGGAGACACTGAAGCCGCATTTTGTGCCTGGACAAGCAATGGCTGGCTCAATGTCGAGTGCACTTGGCTCAAATGTTGAAGAAAAATTGACGAATCTCCAACTTGTTCAGGAAAATGATAATTTGAAGGCACAAGTAAGGAAATTATTCTATTTTTGTGTTTTTGGGAAATATCTTTTAGGCAGAGCGAGATAGTGGAATTTTAATGAGGACCTTTTTGGAACTCTCTTTCAGTTCTCAATCTCATGAAATCTTTTTTTAGGACTTTTGTTGCTCTACAAAAAAGGTCTCGTAATAAATTCCCAAAAACTCAATAGTTTCTGAGATATTCTCAAAATGATCTAAATTCATTTTTTTTAATTCTACAATTTTACTAAATAAAGGTGGTCGATTTGAACGAGAAAGTGGAGACTCTCAGGATGAAGAGAATGCAGGATAAGGAGCGAATGAAAGAATTCGAGAAGACAAAAATTCAATTCGAGCAATTGCTTGAATTTAAATCCAAAGTGATGGAGAGTCAGGTAAAAAAATTAAGAAAAATTTTAAAATAAAATGGCTATATTTTCATTATCTTCAAGATAACTCGAAAATGGTGAGGTTTGAAAAAATTTATCAAGATACTTTTTCTTTGTGGGAAATCGAATTCCCTAAATAAAAAAGTCTCTTGAAATTTTCCCCTAAGCCCATTATTTTCGAAGATATACACTAATTCAATGATATTGAAATTAGCACAGTTCTGATAATTTTTTTGAATTTCTTTAAACAAATAAATTATTATACGAAAAAAAAATTGAAAAAAGTTCACTTATAGGTTTTTGATTTCCTATCTACGTGTGCATATTTTAAATTGTTTTTTTTTTATCATTTATTTGTTGAGAATTTTTTTTCCAATGTCAGATATCTGCTATTTTCAGTATAATGAAATTTAATTTTTTCTTTCTCAGGCAAGTCTGCAGCGAGAGCTTCAACGCGCTCGCCAAGAGGCCCGCGAGGCTCTGCACTCGAAGAACGTGTACCAAGAAGAGATGGCAGACCTCGCCGAAACCGTAGAAATGGCGACTCTAGACAAGGAAATGGCAGAGGAAAAGGCAGAAACTCTCCAAATCGAATTAGAGCAACTAAAAGAAAAACTCGAAGAAAAAACGCTTGACCTCGAGATCCTGCGTACGGAAATGTCCGAGCGTACTGGAGGCACCGTCTCCACCTCTGGTCCAACGAGCTACGAAATAAAGCAATTGGAGCAGCAGAACAGCCGCTTGCGGGAGACACTCGTAAAGATGCGAGACCTATCAGCACACGAGAAGCATGAGTTCCAGAAGCTTCAGAAGGATCTGGACCAGAAGAAATCCGAGATCCTGGAACTCGGCAGAACAAAAGAGAAATTATCAGCGCGAGTAGAAGAAATGGAGCATCAAATATCTGATCTCCAAGAGCAGGTGGATGCAGCGCTAGGAGCTGAGGAGATGGTAGAGATGCTGGGGGAGAGAAAGATGGCGCTGGAGGAGAGAGTAGCTGAACTAGAAGAGGCAGTCTCCGACCTCGAGCAGCTGCAGGATATGTCCGATCAATTAGCAGAATCCTCAAAAGAACTGGAGCTAGAGCTCCGCGAAGAGTTGGACATGGCTCTAGCAACTGCACGAGACGCGCAACGTCATCGCGACGCCGCTCTAGAGACCCTCGCCGATCGCGAGATGACAATAACGAAATTCCGGGAGTTGACATCTCAATTACAGGACCAGTGCCTCCAGCTCCAGAACCGCGTACAATATGAATCATCACAATCGGGCGGTGCTGAGCAGCAGCTTGCAGAGATCCTGGACTTCCAGAAGACCTTCGCCGAATCGCGAGCACAAACCAAAGCCGTTGACCTCGAGCTCCGAAGACTGGATGCTGAAGAAGCAAGGAGTCACGTGAAATATCTGATCTCCTTTATGCCACCGGCGTTTTTAACTCGTGGAGGTGATCATGACGCGATTATGACGCTTCTGCTGATCCCGAGAATGATACAGAAGACGGAGATCATAATTTCGCAGGTGCGGGACAGGTACAATGCTATTGAGAAGGTGGACAAAGCGGCGGTGCTGAAGGGACACTCGGTAGCTCAATATTCTTTCAGAACACGTTTATGCGGACACATGCACGCTCTGCAAACGGCACTTGGCTGCTTTGATTCGAGTCTGAACATATGTTCACCAGAAGCACTCCTGAAAGCTGGTGCAGCTTATCCCGAAATGGCGGCGCAAGAAAAATCATTGGATTCATTGATACAACTCGCTAAAAAGGATCAACTCGACGAGAATGTGCCTATGGAGGCGATCGAAAAGTGCTGCACGTACTTCTGCACGATGTATTCGGTGCTATTCGGTGATACTTCAACCGCCAATCAAGCAAGAATAGTCGTGAATGGGACACGTGCACTTGGAAGCTTTTGCACTTCGATCGTCACTGAAGCAACTGCTGTTAAAGCACTTCTCGAAGGTGATCCCGGAGATATTGGACTTCTCTGTCAACATATTGAGACAACTGGTGAAGTCATTCAGAGTAATCTGAACTCAGCGAGGCGCAGGGTCCCAAGGGATCAAGTTAATGCAGCAATAGGCATGAATTTGGGGCTCGATAAGGACTGGACAGATCAATTTACCAATTGTTATCAGCACTCGGTGAAGATCAGCAAGACACTTCAGGATCTATTGAAAACTGCACTGCACACGATCATGACGAATGGGGATTTGGATTCGGGTCTCGATTCGAGCAAGCTCAAGGAAATGGCGGCAGTATCGACAGAGAGGATTTATGATACTGATGATCTTGGACCAGTTGCTACGATCAAAGCGAGTTTAGTACTTCTGCAGCAAATTGCTGGTAATTTAGCGCAAAAAATGGCGGAGTGTGAGAATGAACTCGCCATGAGTGGTAATGTTGTTCAGAATGAAGCGAGTGAGACTGTCGCTCCGATACAGTTACGCGCGCAAGTTGTGCGGAAAGAGTCAGAAGAGACGAAGATTCTTGGAAGAAAGTTGGAAACTCGAGATGTGGATATTAGGGAGGCTAGATTAGCACTAAGGGAAAAGCAGGAGGAACTGTCGGAGATGGTACTGAGGAAGGAGCTAGCGGAGAAGAAATTGGCGACGCAGCAACACGATCACGAGCTGAATGTAGAGAAGCTTAAGAGAAAATTGGAGGAGGCGCAGAATCAGCTGAAGAGGAAAGAGAAAGAGTTCGAGGAGACGATGGATCATCTGCAGACGGATATCGATAGTCTGGAGTCGGAAAAAGGACAGTTGAAAGAGAAACTGAAGAGTTTCGGGAAGAAGGTCACTACGCCTATTACGGGAATTCCGAGTGCTGATAATTCGGTGAATGTGGAGAGCAGTTTGTCGCTGGGAGGAAGTCAGGATAATAGACTTTTGGTGCAGGAAATTGCGGCGCTTAAAGAGGCACTTGGTAACGAGAATAGGATCAAACGGAAGCTCTTGTCGGAGTCGCTGATGAATAAATTTAATGAGCTGGAGCCGCTGCCTGTTGTTCCACCGCTCAAGATCGATCCGGTGCTTCAGGAACTTCAGCAGAAACGCGTGCAATTGTTGAAGGACGTGCAGAACGCAATGGTATATCCAATTGTTCCAGATTTGAGTAAAGTCAGGGTTGACAAGGAATTACCGGCGCTTGAAAAAACTACTGCTGCTTATGATCTGGTGAAGAGACAGATGGTCATGGAAACGTTGATGGAACGGGCAGAAGCACTTGCTAATGATGTCAGGGAGGCGACAGTCAGGAGGACCATGGGCGGAAGAGCTCCTGCTAATTTTTCGATCTTTCCGAGTCGAGAGATGGCAGCTGCCATGAAGGAGAAAGAGTGTCTTGTTGCTGCTAAAATTTATATACCGGTTTGTGGTGATAGCCGTGTGATAAATGTCAATGTTGGAACTGACGAATTACGGAAAGTTCATTCACTTCTTTGCTACTGAATGGGAGGAATTAGGAGATTTTTAGTTTGAATTCAGAAGCGATAAAATAGGATAATTTAAAAAAGAAATTATTTTTTTTAGGATATCTCGGAAACTGAGCGAGATAGGACAATTTTGCTTCCATCGTTATTCGTAGAGAATTTCAGAAGCTTTGAAAAAAGGATTTGAGCAAAATTGCTTCATCTCGCTTACTTCCCGAGATATTTTCGAAAAATTATTAGAAGAAAAAAAAAAATTATCCTATTTTCATCTCTTTACTAGTGAATTCATAATATTCTCAATTAATGATGAAATTTTAAAAGAAATACGTGATGCTTTAATGTTAATGTATTTTAAGATGAACTTTTTCTGATATTTTTAAGAATTTAGGTATTTATTGAAGTGGGATAACTCCTTTCTCATTTAATTTCTCTCAGTTTTTTTCTTTTTATTCATTATTTTTGACAGAGAAGATGTAGAGAATATTCTTCAAATAATTTTTAATTATGAAATAAAAAAAAAAAAATTGAACTCTTTACCTTCTCTTCTTTTTGAGAATATCTCGAAAACTAAGTGATATAGCGCGATTTTGCTCTAGTCCATTTTTGTAGCTCCTGCAAATTTCTACGGAAGTGTTTTCGGGCAAAAAGGGCCTATCTCCATTACTTCGCGAGATATTCTTAAAAAAAATCGGCACAAAAAATCTAAAAAATTCTTTTTTTTTCTCTATCGAGAATATAAATTTTAATTACGATTTAATTTCTCTTGATCCGCTCCGGATGTAGAAAGGAGGTAATAACGGTATTATTTCTGTGGCACGGTGACTGAGCGCACCGTTGCTATCAGACCCAAAAAAAATAATTAAATATAAAAACGAAAACATTTCACAATTACATTTAATTTATGAATACTCATTAAACCATGTGATTTCATGTAATTAAATCAGAAGAGGGTTTGTAAGGATTTCTTTTGACTTTAAGGAAATAAAGAAAAATATTAACAGAAAAAATGAACGAAAAAAATGCATTACAGTACAATGTCGAGTCTTTATTAATAGAGGCGAAAGATTTTTTTAAATTCAGGGTTTGGAGCAGTTTGGTGTAGAAGTTGATAAAACACAAAAATCCTTTTGCCCCTCAGTGAACTCCTTCTATCTTTCATTTCAGTATTTTTCTTTTTTTTAAATGAAATAACGCGTATGTCATTTAATGTCACATTTTTATAATAATATATATAATATATATTCGCAGCAATTATTCATGTTCATCTTTAATTTCTCATTGCTTTTAATATACACGTACTTTCGCCATTCGCGTACTCGTCATATTTTTTTTCCTTTTTATCAATTCTTTTTTCCTTTTTTTTCATCTTTTTTTCCCTATTTTTTCTCATTCATTTCAATTTTATTTATTACTAATTAAATTCACGCACTCGGGATAAAAGCGAGGCTTACCGCTTTCACAAAAGAACACACGCACACGCATAATGCTCACCTCATTCACTCGTGCTCAATCGCATTTTCACTTTATTCATTAAATTTTTTATTTTTTTTTGTTTTTGTTTCTTTTTCTTTAATTATACTTTATTATTCCATTAGATATTCTGTGTTTATCTTATGTTTTTTTCCTTCCCTCAACTCCTTCAATTTTCTCATTACATGTTTATTTATTTGCTTGTTGAAAAATAGTAATAATAATAATAGTAATTATTTAATAGTAAAACGTGTTTAATCATGACGATTCGATTTTTTTCAGTTTTTTTTTTCAAATTGAAACTAAATTAAAGAAAAAAAAATGATATTTTATACTTAAATTCCTAGTACCGTTTTTTTTTCAAATGAATTGAATTGAAAATAGAAAAAAAATGACTCTCGAAATGACAAATATCAGCCACTACTTCTCGTCTTGTCCAGGCTAATCAAAATAAATTAATTAGCAAAACCGAAAAAATTCGATTTCAATGCATTTTTCCAGTTTTTCGAAAATATTATCTCCGGAAATCATAAAAATACGAGAATTTTTGAAGAGACCTTTTTTTGTGGCTCTTGAAATTTTCTACAAAAAAGATCTGTACAAAAAAGTTCCGTATCTCGGTTAGTTTCCGACTGCACATTATTTTACATCGAGAGAAAAAAATCAACATTTTTCCACTTTTTCGAAAATATTTCCGAAAATAATGAAGATACGAAAATTTTCAAAGAGATCTTTTTTGTATCTCTTAAAATTTCCTACAAAAAAGTTTCCACAGGAATTTTCGTATCTCGCTTACTTTTCGAGTGCACGTTATTTTTACATCGAGAGAAAGAAATCAGAATTTTTCTTCACTTCAATTAATTTTTTAAAGTTCTTTTTCTCTTCAAGCATTGGTTCTTAAGATTCTTCATTAAGCATAATACACAAAATTCACACACACATATCAGTATATCACTTGCCGCATTAAACTTTGATGACGCGTTGCGCACTTCCCATTTCATTTTATTAAATTGAACTTTTTCATTTGAATTCCATTCCATTATTTATTCAATTGTTTTTTTTTTTCATTTTCCATTTAATATTAATTTTTACCATTATTTTTAATATTAAAATTGTAACTTAGTTTTGTTTTGTCTCTTAGCTGCAACCCGAGGACTTATTCCTCAATGATGAATGAAATGCTTATTACTAATTTTTTTTTCTCATATTCATATAAATGGATTAATCAAATAATTCAGTTTTTAATTATTATTATTTTTTTTTTTCATTTTTACGTAAACAACAAAGTGAAGACATTTCTCGAGGGATTCTTCCCTCACTTAGAAAAAAAAAACCAAAAAAATTATTTTATTAATTAATAGAGAGAAAATAAAAGTAGAAGAGAGACAGATATTTTTGTAAAAAAAAAAAAAATTAACATTTTATTTCGATTTTTTTTCTTTAATTTTTGCAAAAATTTATTAAAAATTTGTTACTTTTTTTCGTTTTTCCCGATCCTCATTTCTGTCCTTTCTCCATCCACTCCAGTAACACGTGGTTATTATTGTTTGCCTCCTTTCTAAACTCTCTTTACATTTTTTTTTTTTTTTGGTTTTTATCAATTTTTGCAAGTTCCTGGATTTTTTTCTCTCATTCAACTATTCGGGGCGATTTTCTTTTTCTTCATTGAGAGTCTCTAGTCGCTCGCACTTGTGTGTGACACCTTTTTCTCACACGGTCATGTTGAATTTGTTAATTTTTTTTTGTTTGCTTTCGTTTTGGGTTAAACGTTTTTTTTTTATTGGTATTAACTGATACCACTGCGATTGCATTCGGGTTTTGGTGGCTATCACACGGAGTTAGAGTTTTAAGGCGCTCCTGTAACAGATTCCAAGACACGTCCAAATCACAATTAGAGTAATTGCAATGAAAAAAATTATTAATTTTTATTTTTTTAGTTTTAATGAAAAAAAAAAAGTTAGAATTTTCATGAATTATTTTTTTGAAATTTTTATCAATTCTGCTTTTTTTCTGGGCACAAGGTCACATTTAGAATTTAATTCATTTTTTTTTTTCATTATTTTGATTAAAGTACCTGAAATTTCAAGCAGAATTTTTAATTTCATTTTTCTTCAAATTTTTTTCAAAAAAAAAAAAGAGAAGCATTAATTAAGCTTAAGTCAATTCAAATAGTTAATTTTTTAATTTTTTAAAATAAAAAATATATTATTTTGTAATTTTTTTTCCTTCGTGAATACCTTGAGAACCTGAAGACGTAGGCGATTGAAAATACATTTCCTGTGAAAGCCACGGTAAATTCCGAGAGAAAAAACTCTCCTAGAGTCATAGATGATCGACTACCTAAAGAGATATAATAAAAAAAAAATTTTTTTTTTTTAGAAAAAAATTTCTTTCTTTCTAGAAAAAAAATTTTTTCTAAAATAAAAAATTTCTCTTTTCATATCTCCTCAATCAATTGAAGCAGAGAAATTTCATAGTGGGATTTTTCGGTCACAAATTTCCCGAGCTTTCAAATGAAACCATTCTCAACCCCCCACCTCTTCATGCCCTCAAGATATTCACGAATAATTTCAATATTCGTGAAGTGATGAAATGAGAGGATTCATGTTCTATCAAATACCTCGTTAACTAATAGAGATAGGGGAATTTTGGACGAGAGCTTTTCTGTGGAAGAAAGTGAGAGCTACAAAAAAGATTATCACGAAAATTCCTCCCTCTCTAACGATTTCCGAAATATTCAACAAAAAAGAGGAAAGTTCAGAGTTCAAAAAAATAATTAAATATTTCATTCGCAATTATCAGCGAAATGCGTGATTCTACGAAAAAAAACACCAAATATCTTTTGTAGAGACTTTCAAGAACTACAAGACGGGTTTCCACAACAATTTCACTATCCCGCTTAGTTTTCGAGATATTTTTTTTAAAAATTATCAGAAGAAGGAATCTGTCGATCTTTTTGTCACTGGTTTTTTGAGAATATCTCGAACACCAAGCAAGATAGCGAGATTTTTGTATCGACCCCTTTTTCCAGAGACTTTCAAGAGTTTCAAAAGAAGTCACTGCAAGAATTCCGCTATCTCGTTTGATTCCCGAGATATTAGTTGAAATCATTTCACTCCTCTCATTTTATCACAAATTAAATAAAAATTGGATTATTAATTCATGCTTAAAAGTTTCATGCTGCAAAAATAATGAATCAAATCCCAAAATAATTGAACCGAGCCCCAAACAAGCAAACGCGTTAAAATCACAACTTCAGAAGAATAGACACAGAAGGAGGGATTTTTTAATTTTTTTTTTTGTCATTTAAAGTTAAAATTATCCTTTTGATAATTCTTATTTTCTTTAATCTCACGTTTATTAATTTAATTATGAAATAAACTAATTTAAACAAAGATTTATGTTAACTCTGACTCGCCTGGTACGGACGGAGGGTCTGTGCAAGGACGGAAATCTGGACGAGGACGCAGGAACACCCTGAAGTCACTAATCCACTTGAGAGAATATTCAAAGCAATTTTTTTTGATTTTTCTAAATAAATTATTATTTTTTCCTTTATTACTGATTTATTATTTTTTAAATAAAAAAAAAATTAATAGAACTTGCTTTCTAAATTCGAGTAAATTTTTTGTAGTGGCTGCTGTTTGTTCATTCTTGGTGAGCTATTAATGTCCAGAAATCTCTTGAAAAAAAAACAATTTTTCAATAATTTTTTTCCTTTTTTCTGTTCTTCAATTCTTTAAATTTGAACTTCTTCTCAATGCAAAAATAAAGGGGTGGGGATAGGGGATACTTGAGATTAGCCTCGCTTGGAAGATTCATTAACGACGTGTCGCGATAATTTTCTGATGCCAACGTCTCCGGCTGTTAGTGATATAATTTAATAATTTTAATTAATTTTAACATTTTTACTTCTACTCGTAACTAATTTCTCTTTTTATCAAGATTTTTCCTTTTTTTTTTCTTCAATTTCTTTCTTTAGTTACGAATTACTAGTTTTTATAAATAATATAATTAAATTTGTATACTATTAAAGTGCAAAGAGGAAATTTTCATTAATTTTTATTGATATTCCCTTCTTTTTTCGAGAAAAATTGAGGAAAATAATTTTTTTTCAATTAAAAAAAAAAGGAATTATTAAAAAAAAATTTGCTCAATTTTTCAAGATATGAAAAGAAAGAGGATGAATAAACAAAAATTAACTAAATAATCGCCTCTTCATTACAAAAATGTCAATCAGAACTAGATGGACTTTAAACAGAATAATCTCCACAATTTCTTACTCATTTTCTTTTGAACCGTTTGCAAGGTAGCTTGTCTGGACCACAGGATCATAAAATAGGCATGAAAAATACAAAAAAAAAATAGAAATCATAAAGGCATTCCCCAGGAGAACAAGAGACAAACATAAAGACGTTCAAGAATAATGAAACAAGGAAAAAAAAAGAGATGAAAGATTTTCGTGGTCCAAGAAAGCCTGAAACGTTCTCGCACTTGCAATTTAATTATTGAAAAAAAAAACACTTTGTCCCTTTTTTTTGCCAAAGAAAAATGATCTAGATTTGAGACAGAGAAAACAATAATAGAAAAAAATAAAATAAAAGAAAAAGGAAATGAGAAGAAAATGAAAAGTAGAAGTATCAAGAGAGGAGAAAAAAATTCAGATTAAATCTATCGGTTCCCTAGCCCTGACTGCCGGGTTGGCGGATGCATTCTGTTCCTGCTGACCTTGTCCTTGGCCTGTCTGCAACGCTGCACCAGTTAAGCCTGTGGCAGCTGGTCCTGGTAGACCAATACCAGCTTTCTGTTTAAGCATCGTCCAATCAAATGTGTAATCGTACTGATGATTCAATGTACGAAATAGTATACGGAAGAGCTGACGTAGGTACATGTAATCTGGAGACTCATCGAACCGAAGGCCCTTTGTGTAATTTATGTACATTGCGAATTCTGCTGGGAATCCCTGAAAAATTCAGATAAATTCAATAAAAGCGGATAAATTAATTTTTCATTTTTTTTTTATGTTTCGGAAACTAATAGAGATACGCTTTTTTTGCCCGCAGACCTTTTTGTAGCTCTTGAAATGTTCTACAAAAAAGGGATTTGGCAAAAATTGTGCTATCTCGCGATCGAATAATCAGAGCTACAGAAAAGGGCTCAATTCATTGAGACTTTCTCCATCTCCCTCAAATTCCAAAATATTCAACAAAATTTATGCAAAAATGAACAAAACAATTGAAATTTAAATATTTACCTTGCACAAAACTTCAACTGGCGTTGACATTTTCTTTTCACTGATTTTCTCGTACTTTTGTTTCTTAGTGGCTGCTTTGAGGCCCTGCCACGGTAATGATCCACGATTGAAGTACATGAGTACATAACCGAGTGATTCCATATCATCACGACGACTCTGTTCAATTCCAAGATGTGCATTTATAGATGCATACCTCGCTGTACCAGTGAGATTTTTGTCCTCTCTGTAGATTATGTGACACCTTGTACGACTGTCACGATACTTCTTTGCAAGACCAAAGTCAATGATGAATAGCTGTAAATAAAAACAAGTAGTCCACCATTAGATGCGTTATTCAGTATTCTTTCCTTTAAATTTATGTTAATGCATTGGCAGAGTGCTTCTGAATAATTCTTCCTGAATTCCATCCGAATTATTTTTATATTATCTTGATGGTGTGGAGGTACAGTTAGAAAAAAAGTTAAATTTTTGTTTAAAATCGTTAATACCAATTTATACAAGATGAAATGCTCAAATCGGATCAAGTGAATTTGCGAAGAATGTAATTAGGAATAAAATAAGCTGTAAAAACCAAAAATTGATTGAAAATTGGAAAATTTTCTTTGATTTTACATTTCTTCAAATTTTTCAGGATTTAAAAAAATGTAAACAAAAATTTAACTTTTTTCCGATTGTACCTACAATCCATCCTTAAGCCGAAAAGATAAATTTACGCTCTATTACACACTAATCAAAAGCGCATATGTGAAATATAGAATGAAAAGATTGGGATTTATTAAATTCAATCGATCACGAATTATACTAATTTTATTCTCCGAATTATTTAAAATTTTAAATGAAAAATCTCATTTTCACTTTCAATTGTCCTACGAAGATCAGTATGGGTGCATTCTGAAGTGAAATGGGTGTTTTTTCAAATAACCAAATGAAAAGTATAAGGATTCATCTAAAAGAAAAGAGAAAAATCACTTTTTTTGAAAATCTTTAAAAAAAATATACATTTGTTCATGCAATAAGCGGAGGAATTCATGGAGAAATTCAAAAATTTGACAGTTAGTTCAGCTTATAAAGACGAATCTTTTGAGCTTTGATGGAATGGAATCGGATGAATAGTTTGGAAGATATGGCCTTTTAAAAAAAAAAAAAGATACATTACGGAGTATCTCTAGAACCGTTCAGTCGATATGACTCAGATTTAATTCCAACTATCTTATTAGAAACTGCATATACACGAAAAATTTGAATGTTGAATATGGTGAGTTGGAAGTAAAAGTATATAGATCTCCATCGTATAAGGCACCTCTACCCAGTACGTTTTATTAAGACGAACTGAAGATATTCGGGCAATATCTCGGGTCAACAATATACAATGAGTATGTGTGTGTAAGTATGATTGTGTATGTGGTATACTCATCAACGTTGTATTATTCCACAGAGAAAATATTAACTTGAATATATATTATATAACTATGTGAAATACAGATTGTGTAAATAAATAAATAAATAAATAAAATAAATAAATTAGTGCTAATACCAACACTGAATGTTCCAAGTCAATTATTCATTGAGTGCTCATCGATAAATCGAATTTTGGAAGAAAAGTACAAAAACAAATCACATGAAATAATGGAATTCAAATTAATCGAAATTCGCCAAAAGCTGGATATTATAGATGCAAATCTTGTGTACAAATCTGGATGAGATCTCTCTCACGCATATTGAGAAATCTCAAAAAAAAAAGATTTTCACATAATTGCTGTATCTTGGAAACTATTTGTCGATCTTACTGAAATTTCGATAGGACATTTATTTCATTAAATATGATATATTGCCGAAATTTCGAGATCGCTAACTGATTCCGTTCTGAAGTAATAGAAAGTCGTGGGAACAGACAGATGGACCCACATATATACATGTCAACATTTTTTCTGGCTATCATTTCTCGATGTTTCAGATCATTTTAAGTCATTCCCAATGAAAATTTGGAGTTTTTATTAAAATTACGAAAACAAAGCTCCCATTCAGGAGCTGAAATAATGAATTTAAATTAGTATCTCAGTGAACTCGGGTACAGTTAATCCCTCAGTTTTTTGGTGCCATATCAAAGATATTTTTTTTACATTTTTGTGATTTTTTCATAATTTTTGCACGTGTAGTTTATGAGATAAAAATTATCAAAGTTACTGGAGATAGCGGTAGTGGGAATGAAACGCCCTAAATCGGATAGAAAGATCGAATTTACTAAAAACTACAGAGTCCACCCGTTATTTAAAACCAATTGGCGAAAAGAACAACATTTTAACTGAAATAATAAAAGAAAATAATGAAAGAAAAAAATTTTCAATTCTTTGTATAGTTATTGGGTAATTTCAATTAGAAGGTTGTCGTAACTATTAGCCTCTCTGTTCATCTCATGCACGCGATGAGAGATTGATAATGTAAAAAAAATTCGAGAAACGAAAATAAATTATATTCACAAGCTGGAGATATGACTTTCCAATAGTTTAATCACTTTTTCGGGTAAATTGAAGCACGTTTCCCAGAATTTCCAGCAATTAATTGAAAATTAATCTACAAATCTTAATTCTTTCTGTTTTATCGACCGTACTCTGGTATACTACCTCAAGATTATTGAAAAAGTAAATATTTTTGCGTTTGAAGATCAAAGTTCAGGGATACGAGAATCCACCTATTGTTATTTGCGCATTCTGTTATCAAAATGTCACAAACAAGTGGTATCTCCATTTTATTTTACGAGAGCATCCGCGCGTGCTACGCACGCGCCGTGCTTTCTTTTTATCGTATATTTATTATATAGTTAAATAGTAATGAAAATTTGAAATTTTCGAGAATAAATATATCGCAAAACTCGTTTGTATTCGTTTGTACAATGAGATGTGAAAAAATATTGATCCTGGTTCCTGGAATCTTGAAATTACAGGAGAACAATATATTTTACAATGCAAATAGCGTAATCTTTTGTACGAATTTTTCAACAATCTCCCCTGGAGAGTATTTTGCGAAATTTAAACGGCACTGGATTCTTGTGTTTCACCTCCTGATCCATCAGCTTTTCATAAGGCTTGATCCACGTTAAGTCACCCTCAATATCATATATTGAAGTTAAATGAACCGACCCTAGTCGAAATTTTTCGACGTATTCCAACGAACATTGAGCCTATTTTTGACGGATGAATATTCGTTGAAATCCGTTGAAAGTACGCTGAATTTTATTGGAACACCCGATGTATTTTGAACGAACGTTCAACGTGGAACAGGGCAGTTTAGTTGAGACTTCCTCTAGATTCCCAAATCGGAAAATTTACTTCTTCGCCCAATTTTTAACCGATAATATTCCTTTGATGTTTCATTGAACCATCACGATTTCAACGCATTTCGTTGCACGTTCAAATTTTGTTGAAATTTGAACGTGGATTTCTACGCATTTCGTTGTCCAATCAAATCTTAACGAAATTTGAACGTAAATTCAACGTTCACATTTTATTTCGTATTTAAAAAATTGACGAACTCAATAGAGAAAAAGAGGGGGACAGGGAGATGATTAGATGATAAGAGATAGATATAGGGAAAGTCTAGGTAAAATGATGTCGATTTTATGCAAAATACTTGAAATTAGTGTTAGAGATAATTTTCTATGATTCTTCAATAATTCCACTTTTTGGTCAAGATTTGATGGGATAGCCTTCTGCATTTTTAGGAACATTCAAATTTTCAGAAATATCTCCGATTTTATTGGTCGTCACCTGAAAATTCCGAATGGAGGTGAAAGTTGAGATGATTTGCTGTGAATTCGTGGGCTTGAATGAGAAAATATCAATTTTTGAAGTATTTTAGTGCCCATAAATACTTGAAAAATCACGATTTATCAATTGAAAACCCCATAAGTCGATGGCAAATGATCTCATCTCCCATCTCCATTCAGGCTTCCTTTTTCCACCTCAAGGTTTCTCAACTTCTCGATAGAATCATTGAAAAAAATCTATCTTTAACCTTTCCTTGCTAATGTTTATTTCACCCCGTTTTCTTCCTAATTGACATTCAAAATTAATATGAAATGAAAAATGATAGAGAAAATGTCCAAAAGAAATATTATCAATATTCATGTTTTCTTACGAAGGAAAAATGAAAATTTCCTGCTAAAAGAAACAAAGAAAAAAATGAGAATCTTCAACAGGCTTTTCGACTGATTTTTCAAAATCAATTTTTAATACTCATTGAAAATTGGGAAGGATTATTTTAGCAATGATTTTGTTTGCAATGAGTATTGAAAATTGATTTTGAAAAATCAGTGGAAAAGCCCGCTGAAGATTTTCATTTTTTGCTTTGTTTCTTGTAGTAGAAAATTTTCATCTTCCCTCCATAAGAAAATATGAATATTAATAATATTTTTTTTGACATTTTCTCTATCATTTTCTGTTTCATATTAATTTTGAATATTAAATGGGGGGGGGGGGGGGGAAGCGGGGTGAAATGGACATTCGAATGGAATAGTTGGAGATAGACTTTTTTTTGATGATTCCATCGAGAAATGAGAAAATTCGATAGTGAAATTAGCATAAATCTTATGATTTTTTTGCATCTTGTAAACAAATATATTATTATATAGAAGAAATATTTAAAAAATTTGCACTTTTAGTTTTCCGAATTTTCTACATGTACATATTCTTTATTTATTTCTCAATAATGTATTTGTTGAAAAAATAAAAATTATAAGGATGGTTAGATGTCTGCTATCTTCAGTATCATAAAATTTGAGGTGGAAAAATGTGCCAGAATTAATTTTTTAATTTTTTTTTCCCAATTACTTTTTTAAAAATAACTTTGGTTCTATTAATCATAGCATGCATATTCTGAATGGAGGGGGCAGGTGAGATCATTTGCCGTCAGTTTATGCGTTTTTCAATTGAAAAATATCGATTTTTTCAGTATTTATTGCTATTTTCATGAAAAACAGTTTTTCCTACATGAATATTCTAAAAATTGATATTTTTTCATTACAATCCACAATATCACGGCGAATGATCCCACCTTTCACCTCTATTCGAGTTTTTTAGACTACAGACAATAGAATTGGAGATATTTCCCAAAAATCGAATTTTCCGAAAAGCTGAAAATGCAAAAGGTTATGCAAAGGAGTATCCCTTCAAATCCTGACCAAAAAGTACAATTATTGAAAAATAGTAGAGCACATGATTTTCACTGCGAATTTCCACAGTTTTTTAGCGGAATTATGAAAAAAAAAAATCTTTAATTTTCTAAATTAATTTCAAGTGTTTTTTTTTATAAAATCGACATCATAACTGAAATGTGTTCACTTTACCCCACCTTTCCCTACATCTATCCCTTATCATCCTATCACCTTCATCTCCCTCTCCCCCTCTTCTCCTCTTTTGAGTTCATCAAGTTTTTGAATACGAAATAAAATATGAACGTTGAAGTCCACGTTCAAATCCTCGTTCAAATTTCAACAAAATTTGAACGTACAAAAATACGTTGAAATCGCAGCTGTTTAATGAAGCATCAAAGAAATATCGGTTGAAAATCGGATGAATACTCGAAGTTTGGTAGAATCTTCGTTTAAAGCCAGTAAATTTTTCGACTCGGGAAACGTCATTTGTACCAATTATTTTGACAACTTGATCAAATAACTGTTTCCGCGTGGCTGCCAGCTAAATGGCAAATTCCAACTTGGCATCCATCGACATCACAGAAATATTCATAATTTTTGAGCCAGCCACCATGTTCCTCATGTTGAGAGTAACATCCAACATACAGATGAAGTATCCAAAATCCGCCTTCTCTGCATTACCTCGGAAATTAAGAGAGATAGAGCGATTTTGATAATAATTTTATTTGCAGCTCTCATTCTCCTCTACAAAAACGGTCCCACATGGAATCTTGTATTCCCAGTTTTTACCCAGATATTCCACGGAAATTCCTATCAAACTGTCTCCAACAAAAAGATAAATGCCTAATTATTTCATAATTTGTTAGAAATATCGGAATCTTCATAACTATTTTTTTATAGCTTGCATTGTCCTCTGCAAGAAAGGTCTCTACGAAAATCCTGCATCTCCTTTATTCCCTAAGATATTTCATAGAAAATCCCACAACTATGATAGTTTCTCCATAGAAAAAATTGAAATCCCCAATTATCTCAATAAACATTCGAGATGACAGAATTTTCATAATAATCTTTTTTGTAGTTGTCACTCTCCTCTCCAAAAAAGGCTTCTTCAGAATTTCCCTCATCTTCATTATTTACTGAGATATTATCCCTTAAAAAAAGCGAAAATAACATGACAATAAAGTTTTTAGACAGATTTTATCTCATCATTAGTTTTCTTTGAATATCTTGGAAACTGAGCAAGATAGAGCAATTGCGTCAGAATCTTTTTTTTCAGCTCTTAAAATTCACTATGACAAAGCTCTGGAGCAGAATCTCCCTTTCTCCCTTAGATTTTGAGATATTCCAAAAAAACTACCATAATGAAATCAATTCTTTGGAAAGCCTATATTGGTAGAAGGACGCATATCAATGATCCCCACGTGTGGTGGTGATGAACTTCGATAATTTCATCATCATCGATTTTATTTCATCATCAGTTTGTTACGGATATCTCTGAATTTAAGCGACGAAGAGTGAATATAATGATCGTGAAATCTCATTTAGATACCGAGATAATTCAGAGAAATTGGTGACGAAATAAAATCATGATACTGAAAATAACATGATAATGAAATGAGCAGACATCTGAAAACTTTGTGCATTTTTTTAAAGTAATAAATCATTATAAAAAAAATATGTAAGCCATTTACACTTATGAATTTTTAAATTTTCTATCTGTGTATTTTTTTTCAAATAATTTCTCTGTTAAAAGAAGAAAAAAATCTAAAAATTGTCAGATTTCTGCTATTTTCAATATCATAAAATAACAGACATCTGACAATTTCTCATAATTCTTTTTCTGCAAAAATAAATTATTCTTGAAAAAATTAAAATATACATATGCAGAGAATTTAGAAAACTATGAATTTTAAATCTTCTAAATATTTTTAAATAATAGTTTATTCTTTTGAAAAGTCTAAAAAATTGTCAGACGTGTGCTGATTTTATTATCAGATGAAATTAATTCCTCTGAAAAATTCCTATTCTTTCTGAGATCTCCATCTTTTTTCACACAATAACTTGATTTTATTCATTAGATTCAGTCATTAGAATTCTCTATTTCTTATTGTCGCCGTTTAATCACATCAAATGACCGTTGCGTAGGTGTACAATAAATGGATTTGTTACATTTCCCATGACAGTGAGAGGTTAGGATGCTTCAGTTGCAGGAATTATGGGAAACTGCAAATATTTTCCGAACATACATGAGGCTGGCTCTCACATCGAGATTATTAATTATTTGACTGATAGCGTATTTAATTTTCGAAGACACCATAATTAACACTATCACGTAATGAAACTCGAAACATTTTGACATATCCCATCCAAGCATCGGGCTCGAAGAAAGTGAAGCTGAAATGACCGATAGATGTCGTGTCGGTTTCACCCTTACGTTCTTACATCTTACATCTTACGCAGTATCGATATATTTTCGATTCGATATCCTCTCCTTTTTATATGTTGAAAACAGAATGAAGAGCCCACTCACATGAATGAACTAAAGTGCATCATTGATTCCATTATAGAAAGGGCAAATGAAAAACTGTTGCTTCAGAGGAGATTTCGGTTTTTGAGAATATTCTTGGAAACTAAGCGAGACAGCAAAATTTTTGTTGCGTCTTTTTTTTGCAGCTCTTGAAATTCTCTACAAAACAAGATGAAGGCAAGAGTTTTTCTATCTATCTTAGTTTCCGAGATATTCATCAAAAACAAATGAAAAAATTAATTAAATGAATAAGTTAATGTTTCACCTTGTTGCAATGTCGTCCAATGCCCATCAAAAAATTATCTGGCTTAATATCTCTGTGAATAAAGTGTTTGCAGTGTACAAATTCAATTCTTCCAATCATCTGATCAGCTAACATCAGTACTGTTTTAATGGTGAATCTTCGGGAACAAAATGTGAATAAATCCTCGAGCGATGGACCAAGTAAATCCATCACGAGTACATTCCAATCACGTTCCTGTCCATACCTAGTAAATAATAAGTATATGTCATTATTTTCATTGGACGAGAAAAAAGAATATTGAGAATAGCAGAAATCTGACAATTTTTTGGTTCTTTTTGTCAACAAATGAATTATTGTAATTATTTTTTTAACAAATAAATATTGCTAATTTTTTTTACGATAAATAGATTATTTTGAAAAATGAAAAAAATATGCACCTGTAGAACATTCAAAAAACTATATGTGCAAATTTTTAAAAAATTGTTTTTCATAATAATACATTAATTAAAACAAAATTCAAAAATTTTCAATTATAAAAAAATTATATTATCAGATTCGGAGGATAAAAAAATGGGGGATCATTTGCTCGAGTGCATTCGAACAATCAGAACACTTCAGCCTCTTATCTTAAAACTTTAATCACACAATAATGCACAATAACAAATAATCAAGAACGATGTTTATCGTCTTGAAGATATTCCGTTTCAAAATGAAGAGAGAAGAGTAAAAAATATCAGAATTTTATTTTTAACGGTTTTCTGGAGATAATTCCGGAAGTGAAGCGAGATAGTAAAATTTTTCGTAGACATTTTTCGGGGAACTGAACGAGAGATAAAAAAAAAGGTACTCACGAAAAATTTCGTATCTCAATTGAATTCCGAGATATTTTGAAAAAACTGGGTCAACTTTTCTGACGATTTTATTAATGGAATTAGTGGAAAAAAGTAGGTGACTTATTTTGAAAATATCTCGGAAACGGCGAGATTCAGGAGAATTAGACAAGAGCCCTTTTTTTTAGAGTATTAAATTCTGCACAAACTAAGGTCTCCCGCAGTTTTTTTTCTGAAAGGCATTAAGCCTTAAAGATATTCGCAGGGAAATGTAGAGGAAAAATTGCATTATATTTTTTCTTTATTCTACTGATTTTTAAAATTAGTTCAAAAATTTTAATGATCATGAAATTCACGCTGTGTCTTTTGTCAACAGAATAATCACTAGAGAAATAGAAGAATAGAAATTCGTTAACTTTCCAAATATCTCTAGAATTATCGAACCTATCAAAATTTATCGAGAAATTCTCTTTTTTCGAGAAAATTTCCACGAACTAGATAATTACCACAATTTCTTAACCAACTTGGAATCCCGAGATATTCGATAAATTGAGTTATCTGATTTTATCACTTCATTAGTGAAATAATTTCTAATAAATTAACACTGAATTATTGATAATTATGGATGAGTGCTATGAAATTGATGAGAATAAAGGTAGCACACACATGACAATTTTCTGAATTTTATCCGAACAAAAATAAATTATTATCAAAAAAATATTTGAAAAATCTGCACTTGTAGTTTTTCGAATTTCCCACATGTGCAAATTTTTCATTTTTAAAAATAATTCGTTTGTTGAAGAAAAGAAAACAAAAAATTGTCAGATGTTCCCTATTTTCAGTATCATTATCATTAAGGCCCTTTTCAGGGTTTAGAATTAATTGAAAATTAAAATTGTCAAAAAATTACATTAATTGAAAAAAAAAAAGAATTTATTGATAATTACCAGCGAATGTGTGGAATACCAACGCCACCGTGTAATATTTTGTACAATTTTGATTCGTAGAGGAGCTGTGGATGACGTGCTCGCATATTCTCCAGTTTGACAGCGACTTCCTGTCATTTTTACGAAGAAAAAAAATATAAAAATTAATAAAAATGAAAAAATATTTTTTTGCGAGATTATCTATTGAGAATATTTCGAAAACTAAGCGAGATAGAGCGATTTTGCTCTGATTTCTTTTGTAGAATCTTTCAAGAGCTAGAAAATAGGATTCTTGTACAATTGCTTTATCTCGCTTAGTTTCCGAGATAATTCGGAAAACCCATTGAAACGAAAAGTTCTTTCAGAACAATTCTTTTATTTTTTTATTTTTTTGAAAATATTTCGGAAACTAAACGAGATAGCGTCATTTCACCTCAATTCTTTTTCATAGACAATTTCGAGAGCTACTCAAACCTGTTTTAGAGCAAAAACGACGTATCTCCATTACTTTCTAATCTATTTTCAAAAAACTACAAAAAAAAAATAGACTTATTCTATTTCACCTCAATTAATTGAATTAAATTAATTGACAAAATTATTCTCACCTCGCCATTTGAAATATTGATGCCAAGATAAATGTCGCCGAATGATCCCGATCCAATTTTTCTCATGAGCCTGTACTTTCCACCAACGACAAATTCGGTTTTACCGAGTACAGCACTACTACCACTACTCATCATCATGATTGCTCACTTTCTGTATTATTTTACTTCTCTCTCCTCCCTCCTTTCTATGTCACCACAAATGTTAACGAGAAAAAAAGAAAAAAGACAAAAAAAATTAAAAAAATTAAAAAAAAGGATCAAATAAAAACCTCAAAATTTAACGTTTGCATTCAATCCAAATTTTTTTTTTTACAAATTATATAAATTAAAATTGAAATCAATTTTCAGTGATAAAAAAAAAAAATCACCAAAATTCACCCAACTTCACACACAAGAAAAAAAAATGCAAAGAAATGTTTCTTTTTTTTTTGTTTGAGAAAGGATTTCTCAAAGTCAAAATTCAAAGCCAGAATATTCCCAAAAAATTTTACAATTTTTTTTTTTTTTTACGGCTGCTCTTTATTTTTACTCTTATTTTGTGGAGAAATGAATTGTTGAAAAATAATTTTGTTGAAAAAAAAAAAAAAAAAAGTTACACGAGTCTCTTTCTCTGTCCTTAGCAATATACCGTTGCAAGATGGTTTAATTGTACAAATGGAGAACTTTGAATCTCTCTATATTTTCTCTCTCTCTCTATCTCACGTAAATCCACTATATCTCCGAAAAAGTGCACAATTAGCCATTAATATTGGAAAAAGGCCTGAAAATTCGACTCTGCAAAAAAAAAAAAAAAAAAGAAAGATGTGAAATTTTTCTTTAATACTAATAAATCACGGGCTTTTTTGTACCTCTCACAGACACACGCACACACACACTAATCGCCCAAACTTTAACATAATGTAGAGTAGAGAAAAAAAAAAAAGGTAAAAACCTCTTTCTGTGTGTCCACAAGAGCTTTGTTCTGCCGCACGTTTTTTTCGATGCACTAAGACACACACAGTTAATAAAAACCTCAAAATTAAGAAAAAAAATAAAAAAAAAGGGGACAAAAAAAGGATTGAGTCACTGCGTTGGTGGGCGATAATTTTAGGGATAAATTTGAGGGAAAATAAAAAATAAAACTTTTTAATTTTCTAGGCAAAATGGAAAACGTCTGGCGAAAGTCACTAGTGGCACGATAGACCCCACCAACGCACCGACATTTTCATTCCCCTTTGGACAGCACAGGGACTTGGGTTATATATATATATGTATATAACATATATATGGAGAATAAAACTGTACGTAGATGCGTTAGAACTGTCCCGATGGCAATGGCGATCCCCGATGAAAAGAGAGAACTGCAATTTCAGAAGGAAGAGAAAAAGGCGAGTAGAGTTTGGTGGAACGGAGAGGGGGGGAGCTGTAAAGGCTTTCTAGTGTATGGGCAGGAGGGGAGGGGAAAGGGCAAGAGTGGGAGGAGGGCGGAGGCGATGACTTGAAATCGAGGAGAAGTTCGAGTTTGAAGAAAAAAAACGTGAATATGGGCACGGACTATGCGTTAATGGCGGACGTGATGATGAAATTGAGACGAGGAGGTTCTCTACGGGTTTTTTTATTTGTGTCTCTTTTTATTGGAGTTTTCTGTCTTTGTTTGAGGGACACGAGGAGAAAGGAGAGAGGGGAGTTTTGGGCTTCCGGGGAGAGTCTGATTGGTCGAGAGTGGATGGTTGGCAGGAAGTGAGGTTGAGGGGTGGGGGAAACGACGGGGGGCTTAGTTTGAGGAACTGGGGATGGTGGCGCTGGTGGTCGGCGGGAAATTCGAAAGTATTGTTCAGGAGAAAAAAGGGATTTTGCGGTTTTTTTGAGAATATCTCGGGAATGAGGAGAGATGAAGGAAAATATCAAGAGAGCTCTTTTGTGGAGATTTTCATTTACTGTAAAAAAGTTCTCTTGGCTTTTTTTTTATAAAACCCCAAGCTTTAAAGATATTCACAATTTAAAAAAAAAATCAATGATTATTGGGTTTTTTATTAAAAATATTAAAACAATGGTATAAAAAGTGCAGGTCTTTTAATTAATTTCAAAAAATACGACGGGTTTAGGGTAGCGGGGGACTGACGGAAGGGGGCTTTAGTTTCGAGGACTGGGGCTGGTGGTGCTAGTGGACGGCGGGAAATTTGAAAGGGAACTTGGATGGAAAAAAGTGATTTTTTTTTTATTTGTAGGAGATATTTCGAGAATAAGTGGGTTTAGGGAAAAATGTCAAGAGACCTCTTCAGTAGATAATTTAATTTCCTACAAAAAAAAGGTTCCTTGACATTCGTTGATAAACTCATGCGTTCCAAAAAATTGACAATATCATAAAAAAAAAAATTAATGATTCATTGAATATCTGAATTTTAGCAATGGATTATTGATTTTTTATTCAAAATATTAAAACAATAGTATACAAAGTATAATATTTTGAATTATTATCAAAATATGATGAGTTATTTTGCTGGCATTAAATAATCTCTACAAATTACTTCTTTCATTGTAAATTTTAATAGAATCTATATATCTGAACTACTCGTAATTTTCACGTATAAAAAGAAACAATAATCAATTAATATTGATTATTAAAAAAACAAAGAAGATAAAAATCTGCTGGAATTAGGTGAATACACAAATTTTGTTCAGTTACAATTCATAAAGCTTTTGTAGTTTCTCCTCTTCATTATTGCTGTAGCATCGATGTAATTCAATTACAGATGGCACAATTATTAATAAAAATTTAATTATTCATGTGCTCAAACAACATTGTTCTTCAGGCGACCGAGGCTCTCAATTTCTGTCTCGAGGATATCGCCTTTCTGTAATTGATAAAAATTCGGAAATAAATTAATTAAAAATTCTAATTTTCTGCGATTTCAAGAGCTACAAAAAAAGATTCGATTGAAATCGCTCTATCTCGCTTAGTTTCCGAGATATTCTCAATGAGCCTAAATTAAAGCAAAATTGCCTAATTTCATTTAATCATTTTTTCGATAAATTCTAACTACCTTCAAGAATTCTGGTGGATTCCGAGCAAAACCAACGCCTCCTGGGGTTCCAGTCAATATAACATCTCCGGGTAACAAAGTCATGAATCTGAAAATAAATGATTCTAATTAATTCAATAATATAAATGGAAAATATTGCCGCCCTAGAAACAGAGGGACGTAAGTTCTATGCTTGGACATAACACTTACGCCACTTTGTTTCTAACGTGACGATATATTTCCATAGTAAAACGTTCAACTTTACGCGAAAATCAAAAATTTTCAAAACCGCAAAATCCTTTTTTTTCTCAGATTTTTAAAGCGCTGATAAGTTTAGTTTACAGTCATTTGTTTATTTAATTTATTGATAAAAAAAATTGAAGTATCACGTTCTACGCAGCTCTTTTTTCAAGGGAAGAGTATTCTTTCATTTTTCTCATAAAACCAATATTTAACGAGATATGAGCATTCAAAGTTAATAATACAATATATTAAAAATAATCATAACTTTCTCGATTGTTTTTTTTCTCTCAAATGACTTTCCTCGACTATTCCAACAGTATATTTAACAATGACCAAAAAGTGAATGAAATGACGCTGAATGCCTCTGAAAAGAATTACCGTGGTGGACCCAGTTTCTGACACTTTAAAGCTAGTTCCTGACAGCATAAATCCAAAGCAATAACTATTTGCTCATTGCATGTAATTTAATCATATTAATATATATATCTTACGCTAAACGAGCTGAGTAATTGAATATCGAAGAATATATTCAATTGTGCATTTGAAGATAATTGAGAAATTTGCAGAAATTGTCAGTTACTGGGACACTATCAGAAATCAGTCCCACCACAGTATTCCTTTGATTTTTTTTAATTAAAGACTCACTGCGAGATATAAGCGACAATGTCACGAGGTTTGAATATGAGTTCACTCGTATTTCCGTTCTGTTTTAATTCACCATTGACCCAGGTCTTGACTGTTAGATTATTGATGTCAGGGACAGCCTCTTTGGTAACAACTGCTGGGCCAAGTGGACAGAATGTGTCCATTGCTTTACCAAGAAGAAATTGACCGCCATTTCTTTTGCCTTTTTGCCAATCTCGCGCTGATATATCCTGGGCAACTGTGTACCCAAATATGCAATCCTCTGCGTCGTGATTGTTCAAGCCTTTGCAAGTTTTGCCGATTACTATCGCTAATTCTGCTTCCCAATCGACTTTCTGTAAAAATTAAAATATTCTCGTGAACTTTTGGGAACTTTTCGAAGATTTTCGATTATTTATGTTATGAAAATAGCGAAAAATCGCTGGAAATATTCGAGATAGGGTTTTTCTGAGTAATCTATTAGACAGCTGAGAAAATTTTCGGTAGAAAACATGTGTCATTGTACATTTTTGATAATTTTTTTAAAATTCGATATTGTCAAAAATCTCAAAATTTCACTTTTTTGGGGACTTCTCAGGCGCTATTGGTTGCAGTCACTTGGGACCGATCTTGGATGAAAAACCAGATCAATGGCCATAAATTCATGTGGGTTTCACAAAAAATGATCCATATTCAAAAATTATATGATGAAAAAACTGATTTTCATAAAATGAGATATAAGTCACGTAAATAACTAAAAAAAAAATTAGAACCACATTAATCGATGGGAAATGATCTCACCTTTCATTTAAGATCGATCCTGGGTAGATACGACGAATAGAACTAGAGAGATTCTCAAAAAAATGAAAGTTTTCCGAAATCCTCAAAAAAGGAAAATTTGTAAAAAATTCAAAAAAATTAATCGACACATGTTCTTCATCGTAAATTTCCTCAGCTTTGCATTGGAATCATGAGAAAGGTTTCATCTCTCATCGTTTCATCAGAATATCCTATTCCTTATTTCCTATTTTTTTCAGATTAGTCAAAAACTTTGTCAACAATTCTCTTGCGAATATCTCTGAGACTATCGAGTTTACGGAAATTTATCAAGAGACCTTTTTGTAGAGAATTCCAAGAGCTACAGAAATGGTTTCTTGATAGATTCTCATAGCTCTCATGGTTTCTGAGATATTTGCAACAGAAATCTGCACATTCCTCTTTCGAAAAGTAAATCTAACGAATTCATTAATTTTCATTACTTCAGAATAATTGATCGACATAAAATAAAACTAGACTACTTGAGACATCTATTGATTATTTCAGATATGTTCTTTGTACAATTCCGTTTCATTTTACTAGTCAATTGATACTTATTTCGCAGAAAATTCGTAAAGCGACACCATCTAAATTCTTAAGGAAGAAACTACTGGTGTCACTTGCTAATTTTTCCTGAGAAATATGACTCTGCTATTGTTTCTACGAATTCCTGCTTGTAAAATCTTTCAGTAATTATTTCTTTACAACAAAATTTCCTCTCCCATTTAAAAACATCTCGAAATCCAACGGAGATAGAGAAATTTCCATAGAGAACTTTTCTGTAGTTCATGAAATTTCCTAAGACAAATGTTTTTTGAGAAATCCCCATAAACCCAATAGTTTCTGAGATTGTTCCAAAATAATCAATTCATCACCTTCTTCATGAATTCTTTCGCAGATATCGTAAAAATGAGGAATTTAGAGGAAATTATCAAGAGATCATATTTGAAACTTAGTTTGATAACAGTAAATTATCTCATGAGGTCTCTGATTCAAATATTTTTATCAATGTATTAATTGAGCCGTTTCCCGGAGTGTGACATCTTCAATGATTCTATTGGATCACTGACAACGAAATGTATTATTATATTAAAATCAATCTTGTCATTATTGCAATGTGTCCAAATCTGATACCCTAAGAGCCATCATGGTGTCTAATTATATCGAACCATGGTGTCTATCACATACCTATAGTTATTACTATCACAATTATATCGATAGACAATCATATGTATATTTCTCTTGCAATCCTGTCATTGGCCTCGACTGTTGGATTGGCTAATAAATAAATGAATGCATGAATAAATGAACCTTTTTGTAGCTCATGAAATTCTCTACGAAATAGGTCTCTTCCCTCTAAGGTTCATCATTTCCGAAATATTCTCAAAAATCATAAAATAAATACACTCACATCAGAAATTGAAGGTAAAACAACATTATCAGTTGGTCCAACGATATTACTTGGAAATTTACTGAAGATAACTGGACTCTTTGGTGGTTCCACACCCTGTTCCTCACAGTGTCCAGAATAATTGAGTCCCACACATGCTAGTTTGTCCATTCGATTGATAGGAGACAGGAGATCAACATCTGCCTCACTCACGACACTTCGGCCCTCAGCAATAAGGCTATTCATAAATAAATTAGTCAAATTATACCATTATCTCCACATATTGAAATGGAAAAAAAAAATTCTTTGAATTTTCGTGAAAAATCATTCAAGATATTTTGAAAGAGGGGGGAGTAGTTAGGGATGAAAATCAACTAAATTATTCAACTAAAATACAATAAAATCAATAGCGAAAAGGTATATCCAGTAAACAGGATAAGACAATTTTTTCTTTCATTCAATAAATATAAATAAACTACTTTCATCAATTTTTCTTAAATATCTCGGAAACTGATGGAGATACGCCCTTTTCATCTTTATCCACTTCTGTAGTTCGTAAAATTGTCTCCAAAAATGCATCAGGGTAAAAAAAATGCGTATCTCCATTAATTCCCGAGATATTCGAGAGAAAAAAGTCAGAAAAATTGAATTATCCTATTTTAAATTTTCACTAATGAAATAATATAAATGAAATAGTTCAAGCAGGTAGAGCCTTGGCATGCCAACACCAACCTCTCAACGATATCACTCAGATTGGAATCGCCATTCCTGAAGAAACGAAAACACTTCTACGAGTAAAATTATACATTAATAGAGATAAATCTCTTAATCAAAAAAAAACGGCTGTTTGATAAAAAAATAATGAAAATAAAGATTTTTTTATTTATTTGGATTTTAAATCGTTTTTTTTTTTATTTTCTCACCGTCTGGCCTTTTGTGCGAGGACTTCACCGCCATCGAGGAACTTCTTGAGACTATTGGGAATCCGGGAATCTATCGCTGATATCTGGATTATATCACCACCTGCCTTCAATTGGACACCCAGATGCTGGGGACCTCCATTCTTCTTCACAAATTGTACAAACCTAAACATTTAAATATTATTAATTAATTTCCACAAACTTGAATCCAGTTCGTTGAGTGGTGAAAAGAAAAAACTGGAGAATTCTAGTTTTTCGTCATTGGTTTTCGATGATCATCTCGGAAAGTAAGCGAGATAGGGCGATTTTGCACTTTTCCCTCTTCGTGCAGAATTTCAAAAGCTACTATAGAGGAATTTTATAATGCAACAAATAATTTCTAATTTTGCAGTTTATATTTTTTATATTGTTTTTATTTTCATGAAGGGAAAAAATCAAGAATTTTCACGTTTAGTTTCAGAGATTTGGCAATAATTGATGTTGTTAATGATTTTCTAATTTCCCTATGAACTAGAGTACTACTATAGAGGATTCGAACAAAATCGAGCTATCTCGCCTAGTTTCCGAGATATTCAGAAAAAACTAATATTAAGAAAATAGATTTATTATAAATAGATTTTTTTCTGTCAATAGTTTTTTGAGAATATTTCGGAAACTAAACGAGATACGCTCTTTCATCCTGGGACTTTTTTGTGAAGAATTTCAAGAGCTACGAGGAAGGATCGAGTTAAGATCGCCTTATCTCGCCTAATTTCCGAGATATTCTCAGAAAAATGGATAACAAAAGAGATATTGTGTTTATTTAGTAGCTGAGAGAGGCTCTTGGGGTCATGCTGATAGGAACATTATTATGCAATAGTTATATCACTAAAAAGTATTATTACGTTATCATTATGGTGTTTGAAGGTTTTTTGAAATTGTAAAAAATCATTTATTTCACTATTCAGTAGCAAAGAGGTAAAATAAAATTTTTTATTTTTATTGTCATTTGGTTAGTTCAATATCTAGGAAGTTAAGCGAGATAGTACAGTTTTGTCCGGATCCTTTTTTGTAGAGAATTTCAAGTGCTACAAAAAAGGATAAGGGCAAAACCATCTTATCTCACTTACTTTCCGAGTTTCTTAAAAAAAAAAGACCAAGCAAAAAATAGACTTATTATTCTGTTCCATGAATTTTGGAAAATATCTCGGAAAATAAGCGGGATACGCTCCTTTCACCCAAATCTTATTTAGTAGCTCTTGAAATTCTCTACAAAGAGGATAAGAGCGAAATCACTCTATCTCGCTTATTTTCCAAGATATTCTCCAAAAAAAAATGAAAAATCATCCTTATTATATTTTCTATTTTCTCTCTTCATACTAAGAATTTTTTTTTTGTTCAAAAAATCTCATTCTCTCATTTTTATGCATTAAATCAAGTATACCTCTTCAATTGTCATCTTCCCCATTCAATACTCTAAAGATAACATAAACAAACACATTACGTAACACCGACCATTCCCAAAAATGCAAAAATTTCCCCAAAAAAATGAGTAAAAATAAAAAAATTAAATTCACCTCATGTCGTTGCTCCTCGTAGTTCCAAAAGACCTAGTACCTTCAGCACCAGCTGTTGTCCCAGCACCACTCCTAGCTCTAATGAACCCTGAATTGCAATTTGCAAGGCAAGCCTTCCCAAGACTTCTCAATTTTCCACGATAAGGCATTATCGTAACAATTACGTCTTCAATAAACTGAAAAAAAAAACGCCAACAATCACACTTCTTATCAATTAAAAAAAATCCTCGTCAACTCCCTATGAATTTCCCACGAGAATTCTGTAAAGAAAAAAAAAAAGGAAAGAGCAATAATTAGAAAAAAATCGAATAGAAAGTTTTGCGGGAAAACTTGAAGAAAATTGAAAACTCACCAAAACTATCGATAATTTCTTCGATCAAGCACCTTTAAAAATTCTTATCGGCTTCAAGGTCACAAGGGCAATTTTTTTTAAATACGTAACTGCCAAAAAAAAACGACTATTTTCAACGTTTTCGGGCTCGTAAGTGGGCAGTAGATTTTTCGGTCGAACCCCTCTCAATCACCGGCAATATTCCCCTCCCCTCACCCCCCTCTCCGCCACAATCACATCGAGGATTTACGTAATGAGACGAACGGATACGAGAATTTTTTTGAATAATTCCCGCAATTTTCAATCTGAGGATAAAAAAATCATTTTTTTCATTGCACTTTTTTCGGCGATTTTTTCCCTCAATTGAGAGTTGAATGAAAAAAAAATGGGAAAATTGAATAAATGTGGCGGAAGGGGAGGGGAAAAGGGGGGGAAGAGAGGAGAGAGCGCTGCAGTCGGGCCGATTTTGTGTTTTTCTTGTAAACACACAGGATTTTTAATTAATATTGAAGTGCATTTTGTTGCGCAATTGCGATTATTTACGATGAGTAATGGATTTTGGATAATTTGACGTTTACGTCGATGAGTGCTGATTATTTTTCTTTGAGAAATGCGGATTTTTATCGGTTTGTGTTAATCTGAAGCTCTGAAATGACGACAAGAGTGAGTTGCGCTTTTTTTTTGGTTAATTTGTGACAATATGGAGTTATTAGATGAAAATTCATTTTATTTTATCATTTATTTTTAAATATCTCAGAATCTAAGAGAGATACGCCCTTTTGAACCTGTAGCATTTTTGTAGAGAATTTCAAGAGCTACAAAAAAGAATTGATGCAAAATCGCTCTATCTCGCTTAGTTTCCAAGATTTTTTTAAAAAATTAATGAATCGAAAAATCTATATTGAAAAAAAAATTTTTTTTGCATTTGTTTTTGATGAATATCCTGGAAATTAAGGGAGGTAGTGCTATATCGTCTGAATTCTTCTTTGTAGAAAATTTCAAGGGCTACCAAAAAGAATTAGGGTGAAATTGCGCTAACTCGCTTAGTTTCCGAAATATTTTTCAAAAATCATTGGAACGAAAAATCTATTTATTAGATTTTTTTGTTTGTCGTATGTTTTTTTATGAATATCTCGAAAGCTAAGCGAGATAGCGTAATTTTGCCTCTGTCTTTTCTTGGAGAGAATTCCAATAGCTACAAAAAAGCATTCGGCCAAAATCGCTCTATCTCGCTTAATTTCCGAGATTATTCTCAAAAAACTGATGATCGAATAAACTCGATCGTCGCAAATCGTTTATTCCAGAGGTTTTTCTCACCTTTTTTTGTTCTTTTATTTTAGGTGGAGTTTGCAGTGGACTTGAAGTGTCAGAATTGCGTGGAGAAGGTGAAGAGAAAATTAGGGGAATTGAAGGGGGTTGAAGATGTTGATGTCTCTTTGGAGAGAGGAACTGTTTTGGTGAAGAGCGATGTGCCCTATTCGATTATTCAGGAAACGATCGAGAGCACTGGGAAGAGGGCTGTTCTGAAGGGATATGGAGGTGATTTGATAATATTAAGTTATTTTTTTTATGCCATGGTGGTGCAGGTTTCTGACACTTTAGACCTTCTATCTTATTGCATGAATCGAAGGCAACAACTATTTGCACATTGAACGTAATTTAATTATATTAATACATAATTGCTGCACTGAACGGATTCAGCAATTGAATATTAAACAATATATTCTACATTTAAATATAACTGAAGAATTTGCAGATATTTTAAGTTACTGGGGCACTGTCAGAAACCGGGGCCACCTCGGTATCTTTCTTTCTTTCTTTGGTAATTGAGCAGAATAGAGCCCGAAATAACAATTAATTCAAAATTAATTTAAAATTTGCCTCAGGAAGGGAGGTGGTGAGAATTGAGTAATATATCGGAGTCAAAAATTCGAAGGTAAATAGTGGAACTTGCAATATTTCAATTGGTAGAGCATCAGACGACAATAGAATGGTTTTTGTGATGCTAGAATTAAGGCATCATCTTTTCCACTCATTATTCTTTCCAATAGAAAATAATAAAATCATATAATTTGATGAAAAATCCCATATAAATATAAACATTAATTCCCTGATCAATAGCATATAGTCACGAGAGCTTCATAAGCCATTTGACTAGCAGTCATAACTCATACATTTAAAAAAAAAATTTTGTTTCGAACATGTTCATTTTAATTGAGACATCCTGTATATACTTGTAAATACTGTAACCTATTCTTAAAATAAGCTTTGTTGAAAAAAAAAAGTAGAGCATCAGATTGTTAATGTGAAGAATCTGAGTTTGAACCTCGCTTGCCCATATTTTTTCTGAAGATTTGATTCTGGTAATTATTGAATTTCAGGATGGGCGCTATTCTGCACAATTACCCTTTCTTTGTTTATTAAAATGTAGATTTCAGGTTCAAAAGCCCTTCGAAGGCTTCTCAAAAAATAATTCTACAAATTGTCATTACAGTATAACAAAAACATCAAAAGTATACCTGTAATGAATTAAATGAAAAATCAACTTGAAAGAGAACCAGAAATCTTCATAAAAGACTGATTACATGAATAGAGTCGATAAATCATCAGAGAAATGTATCTCAACCCCTCTCATCAGAATTCCTATTTAACTTTATTTCTCTCTTCAGATAAAACAATCAGCGCCGTGTCGATGCTTGGTGGAACATCCGGATTTGGTATAAATGAAGCGATCCAAGGAGTTGTGAGATTTGTACAGATGAATACTGGATGCATTATTGATGGCACTGTTGATGGTTTGACACCTGGAACACATGGATTCCACGTTCACGAGTGTGGAGATATTTCGAGAGGCTGTGAGTCCGTTGGGGATCACTTCAATCCACACAACACGAGTCATGGTGGTCCTGATGATGACATATCGAATAGAGTAATTCCAAACTTTTTTTGAAAGAATGAGAAAACGAGAAATTTTGATGACAACCTACTTAATCAAGAAATTTCTCTATTTCCCACTGATTCCAAGAAATTTCAAAAAAATTCAGTAGTGATGAGATGAAACAGGAAAAAATTGATTTTTTTGAAAATCTTTTTACGAGAATATTTCGGAAATTCAACGAGATAGTGTAATTTCGCCAGGATCCTTTTTTGGTAGAAAATTTCATGAACCATGAAAGAAGATTCGAGCAAAATCACCCTATCTCGCTTAGTTTCCGAGATATTCCTCAAAAACTAATACGCAAAAAAAATAAAATTCTTCAGTTCTACTTTTTCGCTACTGAATTGATCCGTAAGTTCCATTTCGCTAATTATTAATCAATTGTTGATGTCTTTAGCACGCTGGAGATCTTGGCAACATTGTGGCGGATAATTCTGGGCGAGCTACCTTCCGGTTGCATGATAAAGTGATCAACGTTGGTGATATAATTGGAAGATCGTTGGTTATAAGTCAGAATGCTGATGATTTAGGAAAAGGAAATGATTCTCATTCAAAAATTGATGGAAACAGTGGTTCTGGGTAAATTTTAAAAGCTTTTCTGTGTCTTACTTGATGAATCCCTTGATTGTTACCTTTGTTAAAACTGAATGCCGCCGCAGAAAATTTCGAAAATTCGGGAATTTTTGCAGTTTCTAGTGAAGATTTGCCATGGAATATCTCGGAAAGTAATGGAGATACTTTTTTTTTGCTCAATTCCTTTTTCGTAGAGAATTTCAAGAGCTACACGAAAGGATTAGTACAAAATTGACCTATTGCGCTCAGTTTTCGAGATATTCTCAAGAAACGAATGACAACAAAGTTGGACTTATCCTGTTTTACTTTTTCACTCCTAAATTATTCCCCATTTCATCGAAATATTCTCGTTAAATGATGGACAGGGAAGAATTTTCATTACAACCTTTTCTGTAGCTCCAATTCTCATCTAGACGAAGGTCCCCATGGAACTTTCTCTATCCCCATTATTTTCTAATATTAAAAAAAAAACATGAAAAAATCACCTCAACTTCCATTAACTGAAATTTAATTAAATTAATTCATTATTCCTTACAGACTCGCCTGTGGAATAATTGCAAGATCATCCGGAGTTTTCGAAAATACGAAAAAAATCTGCGCATGCGATGGAAAAACCCTGTGGGATGAGAGAGACGATTCTAAAAGAAAAGGTTCATTCAAAAATACGATTTTATATCCAGATACGTGTTCTGTATCTTAGCAATAACTGACAAATTATGCAATTAAACAAATCTCCATCAAAAAAATTATTTTCAATTTTTTTTTTCAGTGAATGGTAATAAACTCTAGGCGTAAATCCCCGATTTTGATGAATAAGTGCATTTTTTTCATGTGGAATCAATTTTCGTGTGCGGGTCACGTGAATAGCTGTATCATTCCATTAAAGAAGGGTATGTGGTGTTTATAATTTTTTTATCTCAGGACTTTAGATAAAAAAATGTTCTACTTAATTATATTGAATAAATAAAGTGATGAGATTACTTAAAAAACAATTTTATATTGAATTCGTAAATATTTTTTTAAGAAGCATTTTTTTAAATTCTATAACTTTTTTTTTTTTGATAATAAATTATTATGTCTTTTATGAATTAATTGTTCCATCAGACCTAATTGAGAACGCGTATTTGATGTGAAAAAATATGAAAAGTATAAAAAAAAAGCACGAGGAATTGAAGATGATTTGATTCATAAAAAATTAGCAGTGAAGAGATAAAACGAAAAATTTAGATTTTTATTCAGTTTTTTAGAAATATCTTGAAATCTATGGAAAATACGGGAATTTTTGTAGAGACCTTTTTTTGAGGACTTTTTTTGCTACACAAAAAAAGTTTCCATGCAAATTTCTCTATATTGCTTAGTTCTCGAGATATCACTGAAAATTCAGCAGTGAAATGGTTAATGAGAATGAATCTCACAATTACGCGCAATTATCTAATTATAAAAATATTTCTGGAACGATGAGGTTTAGGAGAATTTGTCAAGAGATCTTTTTTTGTGGATAATTAAATCCTCTACAAAAAAAAGTCCTCTGTGTTTTGCCTCTAAACCCGATAGTAGCTGTCATTTCGCCAATTAACTGCTGAATTAATTTTTTTTAAATCGTGTTATCTCGTTTTGCCTCTTCGCTAATGAAATTAATATGAATTTCTCATTATTCATCAATCGTCGTCGGAGCCACTGTCAGAATCGTCTCTGCCACGAATTGTTTTGGCTTTTTGCGGATGTCCAAACAATGATTTCGTTGATTTTTTTCCTTTCTCCGGTGGATTCAATAAATCACCAGAATAAGAAATTGCTCCGGATTGGGCAATTCTCCACTCCATCATCTCCGTTGAGAAATCATCACAATTACCCAGATCAGTGAATCCAACGATGTAGTCTTTTGTCTTGCTGTCTGAGATGAGGGCTATTGTTGGAATTATTTTAATTCTCAGGCGTTCTAAAAATTGAAAAAAGTATTTGTAAAGAAGGATCAGTCGTTTTTTGAGAATATCTTGGGAACTAAGCGAGATAGGGCTATTGCACCGGAATACGGTTTAGTAGCTCTTGAAATTCTCTACCAAGGAGGATTCGTGCAAAATCGCCCTATCTCGCTTAGTTTCCGAAATGTTCGAAAAAAGTGAATCAATAGCGAAAAGGTGAAAAAAAGTGATTCAATTTAGTTCGATTGATTATTAAAAATGTTCCAGAAACTAAGCGAGATCGCGCGATCTCCTTTCAATCCTTCTTTGGAGCTCTTGACATTTTCTACAAAAACGAATTAATTAAAATAAAAAGGGCGTATCTCGATTATTCATCGAGATATTTGAGAAAAAAGGAAGCATCAAAGAGTCGAAATTTCGTTTTTTAAGAATATCTCGGAAAATAAAGGAGATAGAGCGATTTTACTTGAATTTATTTTTATAGCTCTGAAAATTCTCTGCGAAAACTGTCCCAACAAAAATATCTCTATTTTGCTCAGTTCCTGAGATGATCTCCAGAAATGAATGCTTAAAAAAAATGGATACATCTTATTTTACCTTTTTGATGCGAAATTCGTTTTTTTAAAGCAATTTTTTATCCTAAATAGACTCTCACCTGTTAAGAATGGACATCTTTCGACGTTCAGCTTGCAGAATCTTGCTTCAACATGTTTCTTTGCAAGAATGTACAGATGTTTATCAGCAATTTTGCATCTCGGTGATCCGTCTTTGTAAAATAGACAAACAATGTTCTTTGATTTTTTGGAGACATCAAAGAATTCTTTCTCGTCAGAGAGTTCACTGTATTCTCCATGCCCCTATAATGAATTAATTGATGAATTAATGAAGATTATCGAGATAGAATACATGATAAAAATAGTGAAAGAAAAATGCTAAAAGATTTTTTCTTCGAATTATTATAAATATCTCCGAAATTAGTGGGTTCAGTCGGAAATGTTAGGAAATTTCTTTTGTAGAGAATTTCAAGAGCTACAGAAAATATTTCTACCGGAAATTCCTGTATCTCTTATAGATTCCGAGATATCACAAAAAACCTGATTGATATGAAGTTTATTTTATCAAATTCATTTTATTTTGTCACCAGTTATTTCAAAAATTCCTCAGAATCTGAGCGAGATTGAGTAATTTCCATAATTTTGATCATTTGTCTAGCTATTGGAGTTCTCTACAAAAACAAGTAATCATGAAAATTGCTCCATCTCACTCAGATTCCTAAATATCGAGAGGAAACTGATTAAAAATATCAGTTTTTCAGAATAATTGATTTTTTTGGTATTAGTTACTAGAAAATATTTCGGAATCTAAAAAAAATAGACCAATTTTCATGATAATGAATTTTTTTCCTAGCTCTTGAAGTTCTCTACGAGAAAGGTAATCATCAAATTGCTCCATCTCGCTTAGATTCCGGAATATCTAAGAAAAACAGTCGAATTCCAAAAAAGTCTCCCTTTTTCCTCTTGACAATTTTTTCCATTTTTTTCAACAAATCAATCAACATTAAAAAGAATTAAACTTGCATTTTTTTAGAATCTTCTATATGTGCATATTTTTTCAAAATATAATTTATTCGTTGAAAAAATAAAAATAATAGAAATTGCCAAATATCTGCTATTTTTGATATTATTCCTAAACTTTCCCCATTTTGCCCCATAGATTTCTGAAGACTCTCACCGCAGCCATCCAGGCCTGCTTCTGCTGATGAAGCTTCTTCATCTCCTGCAGTCGCTTTTCCCTGAGTTTCTCAATATCATCGATATCCAAGTTCTCCAAGGCCTCCAGCTCCGCATCTAATTGCTTCTCAACTTGATTCGCAACCGCGAGGACCTTCTGCTGAATTAATCCCTCCATTATCAACCCTTTGTCCTTTTTATGACCCTCAGGGAATAATCTGCGACTCGTAGAATTCAACGACAAAACTGTCTTCGGCACTCCTTATAAGGAATTTCAATCAATTTCACGTCACCACAACAATAATCTCCCTAAAAAGGAAAAAAAAGGTGAAAAAATTGTCGAAATCGTGGAAAAACACTATTTTTTTTGCAGAAATTACGATCGCCAGAAAAAGGTTCTTCGCAGTTATGACAGTTAGAGACCAAAAGAAAAGAAGAAAACCTCAAAATACGGATTTTTTCTATAATTTTTCTGTCGTCTAGTGAGTGACCACCGGTACAACAGAGAAAGAAGATTCGGGGGATAGTCTGTCTTTGTTGTACAGTCGCAATCAAAATTTTTTGTGAATAATGGAAGAATGAATTTGCCACCTGCTGGAGAATATCCGCAACTTTTTGAAAAAAGTCGAGAATTTAAATTAAAAAATTTTTTTTTTCTCTTTTTCTGTTTTCGCAAGGTCGAGCGTTTTTAGTTTGATAAACTTTACGAGTTTGGAGATAATTGTCTTGTGTTGAAATGTGCATTTCTCTTCATGCGAATTCACTGATATTACAGGAGAATGTTTGAAGATAAAAAATTTTTTTTCAACAATTCAACATTTATTATGTTTTCAGAGATAAATTTATACATTAAAAAATCATTTTTGTTTTGTCGATATTTTTTTTTAAATATCTCCGAAATTCATAGATATACGCTCTTCCTGTATCTCGCTTACTGTCTTCGATGTTTAAAAAAAAATTCAAAAAAACCTTTACATTTTTGATAGTGAAATTAACATACATCTGACAATTTTTTGGATTTTATTAAACAAATAAATTGTTGTGAAAAAAACATTTAAAAAATTGTAGTTATAATCTTCAGAATTTTCTGCATATACATATTTTTTATTTTTTCCAATAATTCATTTGTGTGGAACCACAAAAAAAAAAGAAAAATTGTCAGATGTCTACTATTTTCAGTTCCATTCACATTCAATCAATTATCATCACCCTCCCCCCTCTTCTTCACCCACTCATCAACTTTTTTCTTGATCCCCACAAGGTTTTTGTCCTCAGTTCTGCAGCATCCTCCGATGTACCTCACCCCCATGTCCAGCCACTCCTGAACGAAATCCTCGAGTTTTGGTTCATCCCCGAGCCACTGCCAGCCCTTCTCCGCAGTGTAAGTTTCCCCACTGTTCGGGTAGACAATCAGCGGCAAGAACTCTTCACCACCTCCATTGATGTCATGAAAGAAAGACGAGATAACCTTTGGTGCAATGCAGTTCATCCCAACTGCGATGATCTGCCCTGGAAGTCCACTTCTGTAAGACTTCCTTGCGACCTTCCTGAAGTCACTGCCATCAACGATACTCCTACCGTCAGTGCGGCATGAGAACGACAACCAGGCTTTGATCCCCGGAAAGTCCTTCAACAGCTCCACAATTGCTTCTGCTTCAATCTCACAAGGAATCGTGTCGAACTCCAGAAGATCAACGCCTCCGTTGATCAAGGCCTCAACCCTAGGCCTGTGCCACTCCTTCAGGAACTCTTTGCTTACACTTCCGGCGTATGATCCAGAGTACTCGGAAGCATCGTGCAGTGATGCACCATAAGGTCCACATGATCCAGAAATCCTAGGACGATTCGCTTCAGTTAGACCCTTTTTCTCGGTCATGAAGGTCTTTAAGGCTTCTTTTGCGAGGTCTACGGACTTACGCATAAGGTCTAAACTCGCAGATTCCGTTAGGCCCAAGTGCACCATGAAGCCCTGAACCGAAGCTTGGTATGTGAACGTGGGAATTATCTCTGCACCTGCACGCAGGAAGTCAAGGTAGGTTGAGATTATAGCGTCTGGAGCAGTTGATATGAAACGTGAGATCCATAAAGGATCACCGTCTGGGGATTTACCCACGTGCTTGGATACTTGGGTTCCTATACTTGCGGATAACACTGTGACCTTGGTCATTTTAGGAAGTTAGTTGATGTTGTGATGAAGTTGATGGGTAATACTGAGGTCTCAACAATTTTCGACGCAGTTTCAGTGCACACTTGCTTGATGCCGCGGCTAGACTGATTAGGGAAACTGTCGGACGGAGAGTGGGAATGAAGAAAAATTGGAACTGGAATGTTCGCGCTGAGAGTCTCAAGTGAAACCAGATAAGTTAACTTTTTCGAAGATCATTATTTTTTATATATCATTTTTTGAGGATATTTCGAAACTAAGAGAGATAGAGCGATGTCGCCGGTGTTTTTTGTAGAGAATTTTAAGAGTTACAAAAAAGGCTTCCGACAAAATCATCCTATCTCGCTTAATTTCCGACATATTCTCAAATAACAATGAAAAAAATAAAATTATCTAAAATAATTTTCTTTTTTTAGTCTCAATATTTTTGAGAATATCTTGGAAACTAGAGTGAAAACAACTTTTCTAATAAACTCAGAAAAAAAAAACACAAAATCTTTTGAATTCCCTCCATAAGCCCCTCAACTTTTGGCCATGACTGTAAGTCACGTGATCAGCGATCTTCTGCGCATGCGCACCCCCAAAACCATGCGATAACCCCCCTTCTCCTTCCCCGCACAAAGTCTCCCTTCCTCCCCTCTTTTCCCGCGCACCTAACCTAAAAAAATTCCAAAAACAGTGAAAGAAGTGACAGCCCTAAAATGTCCTTCAAACTTCCCTAAAATACTCATTGTAACCAAAAAAAAAAGGCTCCAAATATCTCAAAAGTAATAGAATCACCTGATAAATGAAAATGCACCGATCGCGGATATCCTGGCCTTCACCAATGCTGTCACGAGGTCTGTCACAACGTCAAAAAAAAAAGAATCATTATGACAGTTTAGAGGTTGACTCAAAAGCAACTCAGAATGAGATAAAATCTGCATATTTCAAGTTGACAATGCAGTACCATCCAGATAAGAATCCGAGTGAAGCAGCAAAGGTCAAATTTCGGAATATAGCTGAGGCCTATGAGGTTCTGGGGAGCTACGATAAGCGCAGACAGTATGACAGGGGCATGCAGATAAAAAGTGATGATCGAAAGAAGCAGGATGTGCACAAGCCCCAGGACTTTACGAAAGAGGCAGAACGCGTGAGAACTGCTATTTACAGGCAGAGCACAGACACCACTGGAACCTCAAGAATGTACAATTTTGATGAATGGACCAAGGCGCATTATGGAAATACCTTCAGAAGAACGATGTATGAAAAAAACGATCTGAGGGAAATTGTGGAGGAGAGGGAGTATTTCAGAGCTGCTGAGAAGAAATCTACCTCTGAAGTCACAATTCTAGCTGCTGTGATGTGCGCTATTGCTTTGTTTGTGGGATTACTTACTAATGACAATACAATAGATAATCCGAATTCTGGGACTGGCGATAAAGAGGCGAAAGCGACTTGAGCGTTGGAGTGACTAGTTTTTGAATTCATGTAAATATTGTAGATTGTAAAATAAATTATGTTATTTCAAGAAGCACGAGGAAGTGATAATTGTTTTTGGAGTGAAGAAGTAAATGTGGGAGATGTGATATTTTTGTAGATCTTGCAATTCTGGATGAAAATGGATTAAGGGGAAATTTGACCTATTTTACTTAGTTTCCAAGATATTTTAGCGAAATGATTAGGACACAAAAAATTCATGTATAAGTCTAATTTTTTTTGAAATTAGTTTTTTTGCAAATATCTCAGAAATTGAAGGGGATACACCCTATCTCACTTAGTTTCCGAGATATTCTTAAAAAATTATTAGAATGAAAAATTTATCTATAAGTGGATTGTTTTTGTGATTAGTTTTTTCTGAGAATATTTCGAAATTCAATGGAGATGCAATATTTTTGCCCTAAGAAACTTTTGTAAAGAATTTCAAGAGCTGCAAAACAGAATGAAGGTGAAATCACCCTATTCTCACTTAGTTTTTGAGATATTCTCAAGAAACAACGTAAAAGAAATTTGAATTCGTTTTCACCTCTTCGTCATTAGTTTTTTTTGGAAATCGAGTTTAGAGAAAAATCACAACATACTTTTTTTTGTAGCAAATTAAATTCTCTGCAAAAAAAGTCTGCAGGAATTTTTACTCCAAACTCGATCGTTTCCAAGATATTTACGGAAGAGTTCAGCAGTCAAATAATAGAGAAGAATCAGTTTAAAAATCATTTATTCTTAAATTATTTTGAAAACAATGGAATTTAAGCGAAATTATCAAGAGGACCTTCTTTGTGGCACGTTAAATTCTCTGCAAAGAAGGTCCCATGACAGTTTTCTTTGAATCTAGTCGCTCCAAAAATATTTGCCGAAGAATGTAATAATGAAGTGATAGAATTTGAAATAACTCTAAAAATCATGAGCACTTAATTTTGAAAATATCTCGGAAATAATGCGGTTTGAGAGAAATTAATAAGAGACCTCATTGGTGGGAACTTAAAATTTTCTACAAAAAAAGTCTTTTGTGATTATTCTCTAAACCCACTTGTTTCAGAGGTATTTTCGAACGAAGTTATAACAAATTCTTCAGCTTATTTTTACCACTTCATTAAATTATAATTGAACACAAAAAAAGTAGTACAAAATCAATGAATATTTCTAATTAATAATAAATGTGCGATACAACTCAGAGATAATAATTGTCATGATTTAAAAATTATGCAAATAATCTCAAGATTAAAATAAAAAAAAAAGTTTATTTTTAATTTTTTTTCATTGATTTCATGATTTTCGAATTTTTTTTATTAATTAATTGTTACTTAATTATTCGATTAATTAAAATTCTCGTGTTATTAAATTTGTCGTAAACTCAATTAAATATACTTAATTTAATATGGATCACTTTTATAGGCTTATGGCTACGAAAACGTTGAAATTAGGGGAAGATGGGGAGAAATGGGCACATGTTGGTTCTGGTATTTTATATTATGAAAATTACTTGAAATTGATGGAAATATTGGACATAGGTCTTTTCTGTTGATTCCATTGGGAAGTTTAGAAAATTTCACATGGAAATCATATGCCAGAAGTTATTTTCTTGAATTTTCCAAAACTTCCATTTTTTGGCTCGAGATTTGAAAGCAAAACTCTTCTTTTTTTTGAAAAATTTCAGTATTTTGGGAATATCTCTGGTTCTATTTGTCGTAGCCGCCTGGGGTAGATCTTAAATGAGAGGTAAGCTCATTCCCCATCGATAGCTGTGGTTAAAGAGAAAATGATCAATTTTTCGAGTATTTAAAGGACAAAAGTTTATTTTCCAAAAATGGCCTATGGGTATTTGAAAAATTGAAGACAAAAAAATTTGAACCACATAAATCAATGAGAAATGAGCTTCCTCTTCATTTGAGATCAACTCCAAGTCGTTGTGGCCTACGAATCGGAGATTTCGCCGAAAAAGTGAACTTTTTCGATATTTGAAGGAGATACTCCTTCAAAACTTGATCAAAAGAGTAAAATTTTCGAAAAATTGAAAAAAAAATCATTTTGATACATGTTTTCCTACTAAAATTTTTTCAGCTTCCCAATGGAATCATTAAAAGAACTTTATGTCGAACTATTCAATTAGAATGTCCATTATACCCCACTTTCCTCTATCAACAATTGAGGTTTTTCCATTATTCTGAAGTTCATTTGGTAATTCAATATTGCCGATACATTGGACCAATTGGCATTGGCATACCAACTGGTCCAGTTGGGTATGGTACAGATGGTGCCAGTCCTGGGAAATTAATTGATGGATAACCAGGACCAGCCGCAGTCTTCATTGATGATTGCCTTCTTAATTCTCTCATTTTGTCAACTTTAACTTTACGCAGATGCATCAGCTTTCTTCTTGTCAAAAATTGATCCAAAAATTCATCAACTTCCATGTCGCCTGATAGAAATGTTTCTGCCAATTTCTGTTTCACAATAAAAACAATGAAATTAGAATCAAATTACTTAAAATAAATTGCATTAATTTCCAAATCTTCATGAAAAAAAATGCTTAAAATTTTTTTCTTCATATTTTTGCAAATATATTTGAAGTGAGTGAGTTTAAGAGAATTTGATGGAAGACCTTTTTTCTTCATTATTAGTAGCTCTTGAAATTTTCCACAACAAAGGTCTTTTTGGACATTCTCGTAAACCTCACGGTTTTTGAGATATTCTTGAAATAATTTATATGTAATTTTTTTAAGTTGATTTTTAGGAAATTCACCTCTGATTCTTCCTCAATTTCTGCTGCAGCAGCTTGCAAGAGCTCTAGGGCTGAGTCTACTGACATTTCTCCTGATTTCTCCTCTATAATATTGAAAATAGAGATTAGGTTTTTGGAGAACGAAAAAAATCAGATTTTAATGATTCTTTGCAGTTTTTCTACGTACTCAACTCTTTTATTTTTTCTTGCACACTCGTGCAAAGGGCGACGCCCTTCTCCGACAGTTCCTGGATTTCTGTCTTGCCTTGTTCCAGCTCTGGCTGCTTCGCCAAGTTGAATTCAGCGAGTGAGCGATTACCAGCGATTAGAACTTCTTTCTCTGCCTCCAAATCTTTGAACTGAAAAAAGGACTTAGTAGTGACAAGGTAAAATCGTTCTTTTCTGGTCATTTTTTGAGAATATCTCGGAAGCTACACGTGATAGGGCGATTTTGTTCGAACCTTTTTTGCAGTTCTTGAAATTTTCTACAAAAAAAAATTCTCGTAAAATCGCGCTGTCTTACTTAATCTGTATTTGTATTTGTATTTTTACTTTTTTCAAGACCCAACAGTTTCTAGAAGCCAATAATGGGGTCAAATAATTCATCATTTACATCATCAATTTACCTTATAACTACAAAATTTTACAATATAAACAAAAAATACAACGTTTCAATCACATTTGAGTTCGAATACACCACGTACGGTCTAAATTTTTTTACATATGTCATCACTGCTGAATACAGAACGTCAGTAGGAATTGAAGAAAAGTCAATTGGAATCTCATTACTTAGAAACATATCATTATCATAAATTTCATATCAGTTTCTGAAATATTCTCAAAAAATATATTCTAAAAATCAGATTTATTCCAGATGATTTCTTTCCCAATGATTCTTTGAAAATATCTTGAATTAAACGAGATAGGGAAATTTTGTCCTCATTTTTTGTAGTTCTCGAAGTCCTCTATAAAAGGAGATTGGAATAAAACAAGGCATATCTCCATTAGTTTCTGAGATATTTCCTATCAAAGATCAGGAAAAAAAATCCAATCATATAATTTAATAAATTGCAGTTAATTCTTCTCATGGTTCTTTGAAATATGTTGGAATCAAACGACAATGAAATTAGATGTATCTCCCAATTTTTTGAATTTTTGTTTAACAATAAGATTATTTTTTAAAAAATATTCCAAACGTTGCCACTTTTAGTTTTTCCAATTTTCTACATGTTTATATATTTTTTTTTTTTTTAATAATTTACCGTGGTAGCCCCGGTTTCTGACAGTGTTCCAATAACTGAAATTTTTTGCAAATTTCTCAGTCATATCTAAATGTACACTATAATGTTCAATATTCAATTGCTGAGCTCGTTTAGCACAACAAATATGTATTGAAATAATTGAATTCAGTAGTGTAAAGTAGTAAAACAAGATAAATCGACTTATCTTTGTGATCATTTCGAAGAAAATATCTCCAAAAATAAGCGAGATAAGGTGATATTATTGATCTTTTTCGTAGAGAATTTGAAGTTACAAAAGGTTTTTAGAGCAAAATTGCTCTATCTTGCTTATTTTCTAAGGTATTTTCAAGAAAACTGATGAGAAAAAGATACTCATCTCGTTTTATCTCTTTACTACTGAATTATATTGAATGAACAAATAGTTTTTGCCTTCGATTTATGCGGTCAGAAAGGAGCTCTAAAGTGTCAGAAACCAGAGCCGAAGTATTTGTTTAAAAAATAGAAATGATAAGAACTGTCAGAAGTTTGCTATTCTCAAAATCATGAAATTAATGAAGAATAGGGAAATTTTGATGGAAATCTTTTTTATAGAAAAGAATCAGACCTAAAAAAAAAGTTGCTATCAAAATTTTCTTATCTCTTTTGAATTCCGAGATATTCCTGAAAAATAATTGATTAATTCAATGGATTAGTGAATTCTCAACAGAAAAAAATGCAAAATCCCTTTCCCTTCACCAAAAAAAGGCGAAAAATTATGGAAATTCTGTACGATGAAATCCCATAATAAAAACAAAACTTGGAAATTATGAAAAAAAAAAAAATCTTCAAAGAATCTGATAAAATAAATGAGAATCGATTAAGATAGATCCTTACTTGCTGGATGTCTTTGACAATTTCCTCAAACTTTTCATCATCATTGAGAATTTCATGCAATTGAGAATTGCTGAGATGATTCAATGTTGCCAAAGCAGCTGGAATATCTGGATCTCGACTCTGATTATACATTTTTCAATGAATTCAACTAAAATTCTTTATTTTTTTTTCAATTGATTCTCAAAATTCTCGAGACATTGAACACAACAACGCACTTGTTGACAATGAGAAAAAAAAGAAATGACACAACTTTGAGTAAATAAATTCTCAGGTTATGTGTCACGAGCCAATGGGAATACCCGAATGCACAAAACCTGAATATTCAACGGTCGATAACTGAGAAAGTCTCTGAATTCATTTTCAAGTGTTGAATAATGTTCGAAAAGAATATTTTCTTAATTTCAAGAATATCTCGGAAGCAATGAGGTTTATGAGAATTTATTAAGAGATCTTTTTTGTAGAAAATGAAATTTCCTATAGAAAAGGTCTCTTGTGTTTTTTCTTTATTCTCTTTTGCATCAAAGATATCCTCAAAAGAATGAAAAAAAGAGTAACTTCTACAAATTTCTGGAACTCTTTGCCTGAAATTATCAGATCTGCGGATACGATGGCAGTTTTCAGTGAAATGTGTTCAAATTATTTATTAAGAAAAGAGACTATTCCATAACAGAGACTATTGATAAAAAAAAGAGACTGTTTCATAAAAAGCCATTTGTGATTCTAATTATTAGATATTATTATTGCTAATATTATACATTTTTTGGCTATTTATTGTTGGCGTATTTTCCTATTAATATTTTTCTGAGAATGTTTAATTTGATAATTTTTTCGGTAAACTATTAACTGATATTGGAGTTTTATTATTTTTGTTATTAAAATCTTATTATGATTTAAAATTTTATAATGTTGCTCAACAACGAATGTATTACTATTATATACTTTATGTATTTCATCTGGCTCCGATGGGCATTTGCCTGGAGTCTTAATGCAATAAATATCAAATATATCAAAAAGATGTTTTCAAAAAATAAATGAAAAATTTCTTTATTTTGAAAATATCTCGAGAACTATGAGGTTTATAGCAATTTATGAAGAAACCTTTTTTGTGAGACATCAAATTTTCTGCAAATAAGGTCTTCTGTCTTTTTTCTCTATTCTCTTTTGCGTCAAAGATATCAGTGGTTGAATAAAATATAAATTTCTGGACTTGTTCTTCATTTCAAATCGACTAGTTCCGGAAAAAAGGCGTTCGTGAGGTCACTCCCCTTTTACGTAACGACTGAGTGAGGCGCAACAATCGCTCGCCGTTTTTTTTTTTTAATAAACTCCGTGATTGTATTTCACCATTTTCCCCCACGTTTCATCTTAAAGTGCAAGAATTTTAGAGGAAAATTTCGATCAGTAACAATTGACAGGATAAAGAGGCACAGGTAACGACGTAAGTGGATAATTGTCTTTAATTGTTGATTATTTGTTTGCGAATTTGTTGAAGATGTAGGGTGATTTTTAGGCGACTCCGGAGATCCTCGAACCGGTCAATTTTTTGGAGTTTCCTTTTTTTCAGGGGTTTAACACTGTTTTTACATTAGTAACGATTAATGTCGTTAAAAATAAATGTTTTTTTTCTTCAAATTTTTGTAGATTTTGGTTGGAGATTTCTGATGCAACTCTTCGGTTGAGTGACAGGGTAGTGTGTTGTAGGTACATGGATTTTTGAGGTTACCTCTGGAGCACGAGGAGTTGAGAAATTGTGATTTGGAGATGATAATTGAGAAAAATCCGAAATTTTTAGATAAATTCATTGGAATTTATTTATTGGTTATCAGTTTTTTTTTCATCCTTGGAGTTGAAGCAAGATAGAAAAAATTTTCCCTGAGACGTTTTCCTAGAAAATTTCAAGAGCTACAAAAAAGGATTCGGGTAAAATTACTCTATCTCGCTTAGTCTCCGAGATATTTTCGAGAAACTAATGACAAGACAGATTTCCTTCTAAATAGATTTTTTTTAACATATAGTTTTTTGAGAATATCGCGTAAAGTAATGAAGATACGCCTTGTTTGCCCTGATCTACTCTTGTAATTTTTGAAATTCTCTACAAAACAGGATTGAGGTAAAATCCCTCTATCTCGCTTAGTTTCCGAGATATTTTCGAAAAACTGATGACAAGAAGAATATGCTAACTTTAGATAGTTTCTTTTATTTTAATAATTTTTGAGAATATCTTGGAATTTAAGCGAGATAAGGTGACTCTGTCTCAATTCTGTTTTGTAGAGAATTTTGGGAGCTACAAGAGAGGATCAGGGCAAAATGACTATCTCACTTAGTTTCCAACATATTCTCAAATAATTAATGAGGGAATAAAATCGATTTGTTCAAAAACTTCAATTTTAATTGAAATTTTCAAGTTTTGAGAGTTTCTTCGGAATTCTCAATTTGTGATTTTGAATGAATGAATATTCCTGGAAATTTATTGAGACTTGACGTTCTTTTGCTATTCTTTTTGCAGGATTTTGAGGCATTGAGGGGAAACGAGAAAACTCAGTAGCGAAGAGGTGAAAGAGAAGAATTCTATTTTCTTGTCATTTGTTTTTGATGACTTACTCAGAAACTGAAGGAGAGAGAATGATTTTAGCTCAATCCTTTTTTTGTGGAGGATTTTGGGAGCTACAAAAAAATATCAGTGTGAAATTCGCGCTATATCACTTATTTTTTGAGATATTTGAAAAAAACGAATGGATAAGAGAAGTTATCTAGAAGAAGTCCATTTTTTTTTCATTTAATGTTTAACAATATCTCGGGAAGAAAGGAAGATAGTGCGATTTTGGTCGAATCCTTTTTTTTTATAGAGAATTTCAAGAGCTACCGAGAAATATTCGAGCGAAATTGCTTTATCTCGCTCAGTTCCCGGGATATTTAAGAAAAATAATAGAAATAGGGAAATTATCTAGAACGAGTCTATTTTTTTGTCGTTAGTTTTTCGTGAATATTTTGGAAACTGAGCGAGATAGGGCGATTCTGCTTCAATCTTTTTTTTGTTTGGAATTTCAAGAGCTACAGAAAAGGACTGGAACGAAATTGTTATTTCGTTTAGTTTCCGAGATATTCTTTAAAATCAAATGATAGAGAAAATGGAGTTCTCTTGTTTTATCTATTTGCTACTGAATTTTCATGATGATCTTATTTGTAGAGAATATTGTAGTCGACCAGAGAAGATTTCATGAAAAATTGAATATCTCCCTTACATTCTGCAATCATTCAGAATCTTACCAATTATTTTTGAAGCGTATCTCAAAAACTAAGCGAGATAGTAAAATTTCAACCTAATCCTTTTTTTTAAAGAGAATTTAAAGAGCTACAAAAAAGGTATAAGTAAAAATTGCGCTATCTCGTTTAGTTTCCAAGATGTTCGCAAAAAATCACTGAGATAAAAAATCGACTTATCTTGTTTGACCTCTTCACTACTGAATTAATTATGAAAAAAATTCGAGTTCTTATTTTTGACCCCTTCTCTACTGAATTATGATTAGAAGATTCCTCTGTTCATCAATAGATCGAAGGTTACATGTCTAATTATTACCCATCAAAATATTACATAATGTAATGAACCTTATACCTCAATTTCGTTGATTTACTCAATTCATTTTACCAAAATTGACATTTATTACATTTAATATCAATTTTTTACTTTTCGTTCCAATTTTACGTTTCCTTCATCCGTTTCAAACTATAATAGAACAGGGTAGCGACTGAAAACTAATTCCAAAATTCCCTGACTTCTCCACGACTTTTCCCTGACTAAAAATATTATTTTAATATACGTTAAAATTCTCAGTTATTCCTGAAAATAATTTTTTCATTAGAACTTAACAATAATACCCTCAACTGTGTTAAATTTTCAGAAATGTGATTTTGTGATAACTTTTTTGCAGATTTCCGACTAATCGAAAAGTTTAATTTTTTACGATTAAATATCTATAACTTTAAAAAATAAGGAGATAATGAAGAATAAACGACAAATTTCCCTGACTGAGATTAAAATTCCCTGACTATTCCAGACGTTTCAAATTCCCTGACTTTTCCAGGTTTTCCAGGTCAATTACGACCCTGTTAGAACTATTATTGAAATATTATTTATCAATATATATTTCAATTGGAAATACAAATTTATTAAGGATGTACTCTTTTCTGCATAATCATTCACAAAACGAAGACTATTGTATGGTGAATAAGTAAACGTTGACATACGACGTAAATGATGAACACATTGAGGAAATAGAACAAGAGTATATTCAACCAACTCAACTTTATTTACACAACTGAACAGAAACATTTACAAAATATTCATAATTGGAAAGAACACAGGATTAAAAGAAATCAATAAATTGAATGTTGTACTGGAACAAATGAACATTAGCATCAATAACTTCATCGAAATAATATTTTCAATCAATATAATTTCTAAATAGTAATATTTATGCAAGCATAATATTTTTGAACAATAATATTTTTTATAATATTTTTGAACAGTAATGTCTTTGACTTTAATTGTTTTTAACGATATTTTAGAGAGTAATATCACATAGAGTAACATTTAAATGTGCTATTAGGTTTTGAGAGTGTCGAGAGAAATTTTTTCGTATCCATGAATCGCAACTGCAGATAATAAATAGAATTCTTGAATTGCTTCTCAAGAAGCTTTTATTCATCAATTTATGAACATCGGAAACGTGTGAAAATGGCGATCACTAGCCGGTCCTATCTTTTGCATTCCAATCCAAAAATGGATAAATACGAACAAACATGACAGATTGCCCTTGAAGACATGTTGGTGGTTTCATTGGCTGTGCGAAATCATTGAATGTAATCTGTCTATCCACCTGCACAAAATATGGAGATCATTAATTGGATTTTCCTGTCATTTCAGTAGTGAAAAAATGAAACAAGACACAAATCAACTTATTTTATGATAATTTCTGATGGAATATTGCGGAAACTAGCGGAGGTTCGCCCTTTTTATCCTAACCATTTTTTAAGAGAATTTCGAGAATTACAAAGAGGATTATCTTGATCAAAGTAAAAAAGGCGTATCTCTATTAGTTTTCAAGATTTATTTAATAAAAAAATTTTTTAAAAATGATCGACCAATTCTGTTCTACTTTTTGGGAGGATAAGTTGATTTTCAAAATCATTCCTTGAGAATAAGAAACTAAGAAATAGAATGATTCTACCAGAATCCCTTTTTTTGTAGCTCTTAAAATTTATAACAAATAAGAATTCTGGCAAAATTATCCCTATAGTAGTACGTCTGGATATTACGGTGAAAAATATTGATAATAGTTCTATTATAGTTTGAGATATTCTTCCATTATAATATTTTGTCATGTGTTTTTTTTCTAGCGTGATACTATTTGATATTTTAACGTTATTCGTTCTATTTCACTGAGACTCAACTAAGAGTATAGATATTATATTTAGAAGTGCCATAGCTGAACTCTTACCGTTAAAATGGCAATATCATTTAGGAAGCTTTGTTCGTACGCATAATTCCTGTGCCATATGATCTTCATAATGCTATATAGGTAGTTCTCAGCTTGATTATACTGGTTTGTAGTTCCTTCAATCACAAAAATTTCCTTGTATGTTGACCCCATGAACTCGTAAGCGCAATGGGCAGCTGTTAAAATATGTGTTTCATCAAGTATAAATCCTCCGCAATTTTGACCATCATAGAGCGGACATGGGATCGATGCAAGATATGCCAAGTCTTCGATATCAGCATCTTCATCGTTAACGATTTTGCTCGGGGTTCTGGCATATGCAACTGAAATTAAATTAGTAATAAGAAGATAAAAAAGGATGAGTCTATTAGTTGTTGCTGAATACCTAGGAAACTAAGGGAGATAGGACAATTTTTTCAAAAGCTTTTTTATTGGAAAAGCTATCCTATCCTCCTATTATAAAAAATTCATAGACGTCGAATGTAACGCTAAACTGTCATGTCTATTTTTTCTAAACTACTGAATTGTTTCTTCTTATACTTGAAGGTTTATCTTTCACTAAAATGCTGCATGTGAAATGCAGTATTCTTTGTGACGGAGAAAAGGGCTCAATTAACGAACAACTACCTCTAATCGGAAATGTATATGAGGCATTCCACGCTATTTCACTCGATTTTCGAATGATGATTTTTAATTTTGTTCGTTTTTGGATATGGTGTTGGAATGGCTAATAGAAGTCATTTTCAATGGTCCAAAAAAAAAAAAAAAATTTTTTTCAAAATTTATGACCATTTGAAATTTTGAAAAAACGGTGAAAATGCCTATCCTACTCCAACTTTGAATGCTTCTATCTCGTTAAATATGAGTTCTATCAGAAAAATGGAAGAATACTTATTTGTGGGGAAAGAGCATGGAATTGTATTAAAATTTAAAAAAAAAATAAAATCGCGTTTTTTCTATTTTTTATTAATAATTGAAATAAACAAATTAATGGCAATTATCCCCACGCACTCTTAAAAATCTGAAAAAAATATATGTTAAAGATTGATTTATTTCCGATTTTCATGTAAATTTTTGTGAGACTTCATCGGACCATTCGCGAGATATCGCTTTTTTCATCTTTTTTCGCGATCCGAAGTCGCTGCCGAACAGCCGTGCGCATGCGCACGCCATTCCTGTTGCGAATGACGTCATCACTGGCGCGTGAATTGAGTGCTCTTTACTGCGGAGTTTTTAGAGTCATCATTCTAAGTTTATACATAATCATGAAATTTGTCAAACACGGGTAATACTTCTCTAGATGATTCTTTCCAAAACAATTATTAAATTTTATTATCGTAAAAATGAAAATAGGCCCCAGCCACGCCTATTTCTGTGAGGCTCTTCCATGATTTTTGCCCCTCCATAATTGAAATGAAATTGCACAATATTTTCTATTTCATTAATTTCTATTTCATAAACTATTATTCATAATTTATTCATAGAGAGCACGCAATTTACGCGCCAGTGATGACGTCATTCGCAACAGGAATGGCGTGCGCATGCGCACGGCTGTTCGGCAGCGACTTCGGATCGCGAAAAAAGATGAAAAAAGCGATATCTCGCGAATGGTCCGATGAAGTCTCACAAAAATTTACATGAAAATCGGAAATAAATCAATCTTTAACATATATTTTTTTCAGATTTTTAAGAGTGCGTGGGGATAATTGCCATTAATTTGTTTATTTCAATTATTAATAAAAAATAGAAAAAACGCGATTTTATTTTTTTTTTTAATTTTAATACAATTCCATGCTCTTTCCCCACAAATAAGTATTCTTCCATTTTTCTGATAGAACTCATATTTAACGAGATAGAAGCATTCAAAGTTGGAGTAGGATAGGCATTTTCACCGTTTTTTCAAAATTTCAAATGGTCATAAATTTTGAAAAAAAATTTTTTTTTTTTTTGGACCATTGAAAATGACTTCTATTAGCCATTCCAACACCATATCCAAAAACGAACAAAATTAAAAATCATCATTCGAAAATTGAGTGAAATAGCGTGGAATGCCTCATATATATTCGATTCCTCATTCCTCATTGGTTGACTGAATTGCGCGTTCGATAAAAAAAAAACAAAATAGAAATAAAGGATAAAACTATTTTTTCAGGTAATTATCAATAATTGGTAATGGTTTTCAATTTAACACGAACAATAATCATCAAAAAAAAATTTGAACAAAAAAATTATCAAATCATTTTCCGTGCGCTAGAGCGCACGATCGGTATCGTATAGAAAAATTAGGGCAAGATTGCGTTATAGAGATATTTAAAAAAAATTATTCCATGAAAATAAGTGGAATAATTCCATTTTTCATTTATTTTTTAAAAATATTTCAGAAACTAATAGAGATACGTCCTTTTTGTCCAAATCCTATTTTGTAGAGAATTTCACGAGGTAGTATGAAGGATCAGAAAAAACCACTCTATCTCGCTCAGTTTCCGAGATATTTTCAAAAAATAATTTGAAAAATCGAGTTCTTCTGTTTTACTTCTTCGTTATCAAGGATTTCATAATCAGAATGTGTTTCTCTACTTACCAGAAGTGCAGACTGCCAGGAAAAATACGAAGACTTCAATTTTTCTATGCTCCATATTGAATCATAGGATTTTTTTCGACTGAATTGAGATTACACCTGCGCTATGCTATTTATACAAACGCGAGGGTTAATATGTCACAACAACTATGTGATTGTATTATTTGAGAAGCTGTTTCTTATCAATTTTCTAATGTTCTGAAGAATTAGAATTTTGAACTAAGGTTATCTCTTTATTTTCAGAAACTTTATATATCCATGATTTAATTTTTGATACTGAGAACAGCAGACATCTGACAATTTTTATTATTTTTATTTTTGTAGAAAATAAATTATCTTTGAAAAAATAAAAAATATGCACAAGTAGGAAATTCAATACACTTTAAGTGCCATTTTTCAAAATATTTTCTTAAAAATATTTATTCGTTTAAAAAAATCCGCAAATTATCAGATGAGTGATAATTTCATTATCATCTTAAATTCTCTTCTAAACTGCATTGGTGGTACAACTTAATCATCACCGCATTATTTTTCTGAATAAATGAGTGCATCGACACCTGCGTTAAATTTGAATTTTTTAGAACTACTCAAATGAAGTGGATAAACATCTGGAATGATCGAAATATATGAAAATTAGTGAATAACAAATTCGACCTAAAAAAAAGGAAAAATATTGATTCTGTTGAAGTTTTGTTCGAAAGGTTCATGGTTTTATTGACTTAGATTAACGTCAATTCCCCGAACTGTCTGTTTTCTACTGACAAATATTTTTGCTTCTTTCGAGATGCTAGAATTAATTATTCTTGATAACAGTCGTGATTCGAGGAATTTCTTTCGAAGCAAAAGACTTTATGAAAAAATGTGAAAAAAATTGAGAAGATACTCTAACATGACTCCTTTGAAAGTGATTATTTTCAAATTTCTTCGTGGATATCTTCACTCTCAAAAAAAAATTGGATCATTTTGTCTCAGGCACAAAATACTTTTTTTCGTTCTTAAATTCAATTTGAGAGTAAAAGATGATCAATAAAATTTGTAATTGAGGATGTAACATTACTTCTTGTATTTTTCAATTAATTCAATTGATTATCAGCTTCATTCAAGTCGCTATAACAAAAAAATCAAGATTACAAAAATTGAAGTTTAATGTAAAAATATTCATTTCAGGTGATAAACTCGAGAAATGGCTGCAAATTTTTTCAACAGACTCGGACAAGTAGGCTTGGGTGTTGCACTCGCTGGGGGTGTCGTCAATTCTGCACTTTACAATGGTAAAAATTTCAATAATAAATTAAGAATGAATTAGAGGTACAGTCGGGAAAGAAGTTAAATTTTTGTTTAAAATCGTTAATAACAATTTATACGAGATGAAATTCTTAAATCGTATCAAGTGAATCTGTAAAGAATGTAATGGGAAATAAAATAAGCCGTAGAAACAAAAAAATTATTGAAAATTTGAAAATTTTCTTTGAGTTTACATTTCTTTAAATCTTGAAAAATTTGAAGAAATGTAAGATTAAAGGAAATTTTCCAAGTTTCAATTAATTCTTTTCTCTACGGCTTATTTCATTCCTCATTACATTTCTTACAGATTCACTTGATCCGATTTGAGAATTTCATCTTGTATAAACTGTTATTAACGATTTTAAACGAAAATTTAACATTTCTTCCAACTGTACCTCTAATCCATCCTTAAGAATCAAATAAGTCTAAAATATCATCTCCCATCAATTTATGCGGTTCTAAAATTTTTGGATCATTTTTTGAGATCATTTGATGAAAATTTTCAGAATTAAGTCATCAAGAATGAATTTTGGCGTATATTTTTTACCGCAAATTTTCTGAGCTTTCCAATGAAATCACTAAAAATATCCTATCCCAAATATTTTCACTAATTTCCCCCGACTTTCCTAATATGAAACATCAAAACTAAAATCAATGAATTAATTATTTTTTTTCAAATTGAAAATTAATTGAATATTTATGTGTTCCAGTTGATGGAGGTCACAGAGCAGTAATTTTCGATAGATTCGCCGGTATAAAGCCAAACGTTACTGGTGAAGGAACTCATTTCTTCATTCCCTGGATTCAAAGACCAATTATCTTCGACATTCGTTCGCAGCCACGAAATATACCAGTAATAACTGGTAGTAAAGATTTACAAAATGTTAATATAACATTACGTATATTATTCAGGCCAGTCCCCGAGTCATTGCCACGAATTTATACAATTCTTGGATCTGATTATGATGAACGTGTTTTACCTTCAATTACTACTGAAGTATTGAAAGCTGTTGTTGCGCAGTTTGATGCTGGTGAACTGATTACCCAACGTGAATTAGTTTCGCAGAAAGTTAGCGAGGATTTGACCGAGAGAGCATCACAATTCGGTGTTATACTTGATGATATTTCTATTGTGAGTAAAATTTTTTGTGAAATTCAACATTTATATTTTTGCTGGTAGTTTTTTGAGAACATCTTGGAAACTAATGGAGATACGCCCTTCTTGCTTGAATATTTTTTTGTAGAGAACGTCAAGAACTACAAAAAACAAAGATTCGGGTAAAATCGCCCTATCTCACTTAGTTTCCGAGATATTTTCAAACAACGATTGAAACAAAAAATCTATTTAGAACGACTATTTTTTTGTAATTTATTTAATTATGAATATCTCAGAAATTAAGTGACATAGGGTGATTTCATTTGAATCTTTCCTTGTAGCTCTCGGAATTCTCTACAAACAAGGATTAGGATTAAATCGCTCCATCTCGTTTACTTTCCGAGATATTCGTGAAAAATGAATAATGAAGAAAACAAATTTTAAATCTAATTTTTTTTTTGGGAAACTTTCTTTGCAAACTTTCTATCAATTCTCTACAAAAAATTTCTCTTGATATTTTCTTCTAAACCCAATAGTTTCCAAGCTATCTTCCAGAAAATCTTTCAACAAAAAAAATAAAAGAAAAGAAAACTCCGAAAAATTAGTAAAGTTTTTGTAATTAATTATAATAACAATAATGAAATATTATAATTTATTCCAGACTCATTTAACATTTGGCAAAGAATTCACTCAAGCTGTAGAATTGAAACAAGTAGCCCAACAAGAGGCTGAGAAAGCACGTTTCTTAGTAGAAAGAGCTGAACAACAGAAAAAAGCATCTATCATAAGTGCAGAAGGTGATGCAACAGCTGCTAGTATGCTTGCAAAGGCACTCGGTGATGCTGGTGATGGTCTAGTTGAATTACGAAGAATCGAAGCAGCCGAAGATATTGCCTATCAATTAGCACGTTCACGGCAAGTATCTTATCTTCCTGCTGGTCCTGGACTTCTCCTAAATCTTCAGCACTAGAGTGAAGTAAAAAAAAACAAAAAATAATTAAACATTAAATCACGAAAAAAGTTGGGAAAATTGTGTAAAAAGGAACAGAGTATGCATTATTCATTGTAAAGAAGAAAAAAAAGGCATTTTGTAGTAATGGCGAGAAGTTTGGATACTTCATTTATTACCCAATTATTCTAAAAGAAAAACTTTGTGGAAGAATTAAAGGTTTTTTTTTCTTATTTTTAAACTTGTGAGAATTTATTGGTCTTTTTTCATTCTTTTTTTTTGTCTCAATAAGTTTGTATTTTTCATTGACTCGTTAAGTCACTGCCACTCACTGTTATCGACTTCCTTCATTAGAATAGAACTGCAGAAAAAAATGCATTCCCAGTGAATAAAATCAAATGGTACTTGGAAAGTGTCTATTTTCATTTGAATCACTAAAATTACGCGGGAAAGTAGTTTTTTTTGGATCTTAAGGTACTGCAGGAGGACTCGGTCAGTGATGCAGAAGGGAAAGCTGATTTTTGGGATTCCCAAGTGGAATGAGTCATTTTTAATCCAGATTTGACTTTCTAGGAATTAAAAAATTGATTTAGAAAATGGTATTGATAAAAATGGATTTTTTTGATATTTGTTTTTAATTAATATCGAGATACGACATTTTTCACAGGAATATTTCTAAGTAGAGGATTTAAAGAGCTATAAAAAAGAATACGGGTAAAACTGCCTCATCTCGTTTAATTTCTGAGATATTTAAAAAAATGATCAGAATAAAAAAATTATTTCGAATAAATCTATTTTTTCGTTTTTTCTTTATGAATATCTCGGAAACTGAGCGAGATAGAGCGATTTTGCCTGAATCCTTTTTTGTAGAAAATTTTTACAGAACTACGAAAAAGGTTGTATACAACATCGCTCTATTTCGCTTACTTGCCGAGATATTCTTAAAGAATGATTAGAAAGAAAAATCTATTCAGAATGGTTCTTTTTTTTTGTAATTTGTTTTCAATCAATATCTCGGAAATCGATGGAAATACGCCCTCTTTATTCAAATCCATTTTCGTAGAGAATTCCAAGAGTTACGAAACAGAATACGACTGAAATTGCGTTATTTCGCTTAGTTTTCGAGATCTATTTAAAAAATAATAGAAAAAAAAATTATTTTCCATTAATCTACTTTTTTGTCATTTGTTTTTTAAAAATATCTCAGAAACTAAGCGAAATAGAGTCATTTTACCTGAATCCTTTTTTATAGAAAATTTAAAGAACTCTAAACAGGCTACGTGCAAAATCCCTCTATCTGCCTTAGTTTCCGAGATATTCTCAAAAAAAAAAAACAAGAAAACCTCTCCATCCACTTTAAAATTTCTGCAATTAAAAAAAAACCGAAGATCACCTTGGAACCTAAATTTATCCTCTTCCCCTACTCCCTCCCCCTCCAGGGTTAAAAACCCTTGAAAAGACCTTCTCCATCTCCAATTGATTGAAGACAAAAGGCGCCTCCTTTTTCCTCAAGAAATTTCCTTAAACAAAGAAGCAGCAAAAAAAAAGGGAAATGACGTATGTTTCATTCTCGCGAGAAGGAGAAGAAGAAGAAAAAGAGGCTCCGACGTTTGGATAAAAATAAAAGAGCCACATGTCACTAGTTGAATTGAAAAAAAACATTACGAGGAAAAAAAAAGCCTGCGACACGCCTCGATGACGTTGTAAATGACAGTACTCCTCGGGTTATACCGAAAACAGAAGAATTAATTGTTATCGCATTTGTAACATTGTATTACAACAATAAACTCAAGTAACAATCCCCATTGGCTATTGCCTGTGCATGTGTGTGTATGTGTGTAGCTTCTTCATGGGCTCATTTTACCTCTGTTTCCTGTCTCATGGAATCCTGCATGGACATCCTTCATCCTTCGACATTTTTTTTATCCATTAAAAAGGAAAAAAAAAGAAAAATTGCGCTAAAATTGCACCTGTTACATCGATGTTGGACGAAGAGGCATCACACGCAAACATATGCCTCTAACTCTTAGAAGAGAAAAGAAGGAAGGGAAGAAGAGTCCTGAGACTCTTGGAGATACGCCCTCAGGTGCAACTGTTTCTTGCTGTGAAGAATGGGGTAAAATAAACCCTCGGGCAACATGATTTAGAAATTTTTTTCGGGGCGAAGGAGTTGATGAAAAAATCAGAAAAAATTTGAGAAGATGCTCCAATATGTGGACATTGTTGGTGAGTTTTTTCAAATTTTTTTGGAGAGGCCTTGACTCTCAAAAAAATTGAAAAATCTTAAGGAATCCGATTTTGAACGAAAGGTCATTTTTGCCCCACTTTCCCCTATAATAGATGAGGAAAAATGTACTTTGCTAGGGAAAGAGAATAATGAGGAGATGCATTTAAATCAATCTTGCAGGAAATATATTAAATTCAATAATGCCCTTTTTTTCATTGTATGATGAAAAAAGGGGAGAATTTGTGAAGAGGAAAATGGTGAAGTTCGTTCAACTTTTTTTTTATTTTTTTAATGCAATTGTAGATTATTGAGAATTTATTGGCTGTATTCATTTTTATGGTAATGAGGTGGTTTATTGGAGGGAAGTGTGAAGGTTGAATATGTGAAGATACAATTTTACGGATAATTAGGTTTATTGATGAAAGGAGATGTTTTTTGATGGAAGTGAATTGATGGAATGAAAGAAGAAAATGACGGATGGTGAAGTAATAATTATTTAATATTAAAGTAATTAGGAATGTGGGATTACGTAAGTTTGAGAATTTATGTTACATCTGGAGTAATTGAATAGATGCAGAGGAAATTTGGCGTAGAAAATGTTTTTTCATGTTTTATTCTTTTGATTTTCTTTTTTTCGATTCGTAGAAATCTATTTTTTTTACCTTCTTTTTGAGAATATCTCGGAAAATTATGGAAATACGCCACTTTTGTCCTCTTAACTCTTGGTAGCTCTTGAAATTCTCTACAAAAAAGGTCCCTTCAAAAATTTAGCTATCTTGCTTAGATTTCGAGTTATTGTTGAAAGATGAGGAAAAAGAGTTTATCTCAAAATTCTATTAGTAAAGTCCATTTTTCTGTTCTTCGAAGAGTATTCCAGAAATTAAGCAAAATAGCGTAATTTTTGTGAACTTTTTTTTTTATTGAGGCGAATTAGAGCTACAAACAATGTTTTCTCCAAAATTCCGCTTTCTCGCATAGTTTCTGAAGTATTCCCAAAAATGACCAAAAAAATTGATTTATCCCAAAATTTCATTAATAAATAGATTTGTCACTTTTAAAAATATCTTGAAAAATGAGCAAGATAGCTAAATTTTGGAAAAAAGTTTTCACAAAATCTTTGCTATTTCCCTTATTTTCGAAGATATTCTCAAGAAACGAATGACCGAAAAGTTGACTTTTTTTTTCATTTTTCCGAAAAATTCTGGATAAAAAAAAGTAATTATTGTGTTCTCGATCAATAATTCAATGGAAAATTACGACCAAGTAGTTCAAGTTTTTGTGTAATGTTTTTTTTTCTTCCATGAAATAACAAGCCAAGCGATTTCTAACTGTCCAACAAATTCACAAGAGACATGAAATTTTCCAACGTCTCTTCTGGTCGATTGCGAAATGTAGGAGAGGCTCGTATGTGCAGTTTCTCGGTAGAGGGATATCGTGTTACGTTTTCTTTGCAAGTACTCATACTTTGCCTATTGCGTACATGTACGTCATACGCGAATAAGAGAGAGAGAGAGAGAAAATTTACGACGTGACTTATTACTTACAACTACAAGACAGTAAATGAATGTGTGTTGGTTAAACTTGCATAAATCCTTTCTGTATTATCGTCTAAAAAGCAACGGGATCAAATGAGAGATAATGGCACCCTGTATTTCCCACGCAAATGAAATTTTAATGAATTATTATTTTTTTTTCTTTCATGTTTCTGCTTGAGATTAGAATCTTATTTGAATTCTATCATAATTTTTCAAATTAGTTATCATGAGTTATCTTGGAAACTGATGAAGATGGAGGTTTTTCTTTAATTTTTAATTTTTGAGATTTCATTTTTTCTAATGACAATAAAATAAGCGTACATCTCACAATTTAGGGTCTTTTTAAACGTATAAATTATTACAAAAAATTTTTTTATAAAATTTGTACTAACAGTTTTTTGAATGTTCTACATATTCATATCGTCGTCTTAGAGCAAAAAGGACGTAAATGATACACGTTTCCTATTTTGTTACGCCCTTTGCACTTTAGGTCGCCAATATTCTTCTTTTTCCAAAATAATTTATTTTTTACAGAAAAAAAAGACTAAAAATTGTCAGATGTCGGCTATTTTCAGTATTTTTTTTTTCAGTCATCTGATTCTCTATTTTCATTCATTTGTTAGGGCCATGCAGGCTTTCCAGCCTTTTGTATTTTCGAATAAATTTATATGATCTTCAACAGAAAAAAGAGAATAAAAAGGGAGAGAACACAGTTAATCTTCATAATATTATCGAATTATTTTTTTTGGGCTTTTGTTTATACTACTGCTTTCGCCCTGATCGATGAGCGTATTCAGCACTCTCCATCTTGAGGTCTGATGATTTTTCCAAACTGTCAAGGATAGTTACATTCAGTTGATTCTTTTTTGCAGAGAATTTCAAGAGCTACAAAAAAAAATTGGGGCGAAATCGCCCTATCTGGCTAACTTTATAAGATATTTCCTAAAAAACAATTGAAAGACATAATCTATTTATAAGTTCACTTTTTTTGTCATTGGATTTTATTGGATCGTTGAACTTTGACAGTAATTCAAGACGAAACTCCATGATATGAATATTTAATTGATCATTTAATATCTCAATTTAAAAAATCAATTACAAATTTTTGAATGAATTTTTATGTGTACTTCGAAGGATAGCCATTATGCAAGAGCACAGTGATAAAAGATGAAAACTATCTCTTTGAAACCTAATCTGCTAAATGATGATCGATCGATAAATCAGGATTTGATCTCAATTGACATACTTAACAAAAAATTTTGCTGAATATCTCGGAAACTACTGGAAATACACCTTTTCGACCCTAATTTTTTTGTAGCTCTCGAATTCTCCCCAAAACGCATCAATCTAAAAAAAGCGCATCTCCAAAAATTTCCGAAATATCCTCAAAAAATAGAAAAATAGAAAAAAAAACATTTTCGGAAATGGGTGTGATAAATAAGCTCTCAACACAATGTATTGACTTTAATATTCAAGACTATATTTAATTGCTTGAGGATGGACCGTCAGTGCATCGGTGAACTCTCTACGAGAGACTAACAACTTTTTTTTCCTTATCAGCTAGACTCCTACTCGAGAGTATGTGCCAAAGACTAACGACTTGTCACCAAGCACGAAAGTATCGGTACCTTAAGACAATGAACCCTTAATTCTTTCTCCCTATGAAATCATTGTTTATGTTTATGTTAGCCTTTCCGACTCTTGCCACATCGATTCGTTTTTGAACTCATAATCTTAATTTAGATAAATGATTTTCAGTAAAAAATATAAAATAATAATCCAATAAAAATCCTCCCGAGAAACGCATTTATTTTTCAATAAAAATATCTCGTTCGGATTCACAATAAATTCTCAACCCCCGAGTGTCCTCTCCCCCAGATGAACGATAATTACAGTCTCTGGAGAATAAGAAAGAGGAAAATAAAAATATAAGGAAGGCTGCATGAGAGAAGGTAAAGTATCCCCATCGTCAGTGGTTTGTATATACCTCATCTGAGACTTCTCTTTGCGGTATATTACAAACTGACGAAACGGTAGACGGAACCGCAGAGCCACACCGGGGACCGGATACGCCCCTTGCGTTACACATATGTTACCAATGGCCAACAAAACCCCAATTTATTATTGCGCACGGAAAGACGCTGATCTGTGGGAACTTTTTTTCACTTGTTGCTTCTTCGATCGATTTTTTTCCCCTTTATTTTTCCACTTGCCTGAGAATTTTTTTCAACTCGTGTATTTTTTCTTACTAAAACATGAAGAGAGAAAAAAAAATCCAGGGAAATTTTCGCGATTTTTCTCGGGTTTATTTATCATGAAATTCTCCTATTTTTTTTTTGTTTTGGAAATAATTGGAGCTGGGGTATTGTTCAGTGGAGTGACTCTGACGCATCACGCGATGACCTCGAGCCAGAATTTGTCATGAGGGAGTCTTTTTTTTTGCGAGTGCCCTGTAACGGTAGCGAGGTGGGTAATATCAGTGTAGAAATACGTCGGCTGACCCTTGGCAAGTAAACACTGACCTTTACACGAACGAGGACACCTGTTTCCATGGAATTTTTTTTGTCCTCAAAAAAAAAAAAAAAAATCGGGCACACGCAAACTTGTGGTATTATTTTGTAGAATAAACATTTTTATGATTTTCTTTGTGTAGCTTTTTATATTGGAATTAATATTTGGGGCAGAGAAATTGAGGACGAGAGAGGAATTGACGATTATTTAGAAAAATTGAGGCTTTCGGGGGGTGATGAAACTTTGAGGATATTTCGGAAACCAATGGAGATAGGGTCACACGACCAATAGATGAACACTGACCAAAAGATGGATGATTTCTATTATCGAGGATTTTCATAAATGAATGAATGATTCTTATAATTTTCACGTCAATTCCTGATTATTACATTCATATAGATTTATCAACTATTCATCACATACCGATTGACCGAAATTTAAAATCATACCACTGCAAATATGCAACTGTCCATCTACTGGAATTTGAAGTTATTTTCCAGTTTTTCCATGATTTTCTTTAATTATTTCTACATTATTCAAGTTTAATTGATTCTTAGTCGATTCACTCTTTATTTTTCTGTACATCATTCTTTTCTGCAACTTTTTATCGTGATTTGCCTATTTCATATGAATTGATAAAGTCTAATAGTTTCTTAACCGTCCATCTATTGGCCATGTTACCCTACACTATATTTGGGCTGAGACGTTTTTGAGAAAAACTAATGATGAAAAAAAATACTTAGTAGAGTTTACTCACTAGAGTTGTTCTAGATAGATTTTCTCTCATAATTTTTTTTAGAAAGTATCTCAAGAACTAAAAAGCTGGAGTGAAGCGAAAAGGGCGTAACTCCGTTAGTTCCCCAGATATTTATCAGAATCCAATGAGAAAATAGTTGACTCATAAATAGATTTCCTGTTTCACTTTTTTTGCGAATAGGGAAACTAAATGAGAGCCATTTTGCCCTTGTCTTTATTCGTAACGCTTGAAATCCTTTACAGGAAACGAACAAGGGCAGAATCGCGCTATCTCGTTTACTTTCCCAAAATAGGTGAAAAAAATTAATGACAAAAGAAATTGTAATGAAACTTTTACCTCATTCTCAATCATTTACTCAATTTATTATTAAGTTTTATCTAATTTATTATTAATTTTTATTCTTCAATCAGCTCTTACTTTTTCCGTTAATTCTACTCATAGGTTTCTCGATTATTCAACCGTAATCTATTGTTTATTCATCATGTGTCTAATTTATCCTTTTAACCATCAATTTCCTTGAATTAATGAGTTTGTAATTTTCCATTGCAGTAATTCGGTTTTTCATTTCATCTCAATTCGGTCTTTTCCTTTATTACTCCACTATTATTATTTTTATAACAAATTAATACAAGTTGTAACAAATTATAACAAATTCACACTTTCCTTTGAATTACTGCTCAATTTTTTCGTTTGTTGGAATATAATAATACAAATTTTCGCACCTATCCACATCACTAATCTTTGGTACCACTTATGGTCAAGTGAGGTGCTAATTAACCGTGTTCCGTCTACCCCGAAATTTATACGTTGCATGCAAGTCAACACAGTGTTAATTACATACGGCAATAATTGTTAGAATAAATACTATATAAGTTTATGTCATATTTCTGTCTTCTTATCTGAATTTCATTTATTTATTTATTTATTGAGAACCACAACCCAACAGCCTAGGCCAATAAGAGGGTTAAAAGTGGTAATTACATACGATGGCAACAATATAGAAAATAGTGACTAAATGTCAATAGTATACAAAATGATGTGTAAAGATGGCAAAAAAATAATTAACTGATTCCACAATAAGCAATTGACAACATCTTTCGACGAAAATGAATTTTTTAATTCTTGGAGGTTTCTTACTAAATATACTTCAAATTTTCGTTTTTCGCTGATCTTTTTTTGAGAATATCTCGGAAAATAATGGAGATACGCCCTTTGTCTTCATCCTTTTTTGTAAAAATTTTAAGAGCTACGAAAAAAGATTGGGTCAGAAAAAGTCTTCTCAAAAAATGTAATTGCGTTCAAGTTTGGTTGATTCAATCTCAATATCTTAATTGACAAAAAAAGAAATCGCATGACATGAACAAGTAAAATCCTCCATTGCGTTTTAGAATAAGAATAAGAGACAATGAAAGGGGTTTTGATGGGATTGTAACACTTTTTGGAAGTTCTTGGAATAATTACAGAAGGAGAAAGGATAAAAATTAGGTTCAAATGCAGCTGCAGTTGCAGTTGCACTTACTACCCTCGTAACGATAAACTGTGAATCAGGGTGGTCGAAGGATCATTGGCAGAAGGTCTTGAACATTTCTACACTGTCTGGTGTGATGCATATCTCGAATTATTATGTAGTGTGATATTCGAATGTCTGATTCGAATGCAATCGCGTGCACGAAGTAATTGTCATTATTGAAAAAAATTGAGGATTAATGTAACAGTTGAATCGTGTAGAAATGAATACACTTATGAATGTGAATATATTCATATTAATATTTTAATTATATGAATGAATTCATACTAATCTAATATATTAGCATTAATTTATTCATATGAATTATTACTAAATTAATTTAATTAATTTAGTAATAATTCATACAAATATTTTAATATTATATTCAAATATTCATAATTTTATACTTCTGAAAACATATGATGGCTTTAGAAACAGAGTAGCGTAAGTGCTATGTATAAGCTAAGCATTTATGGTATTTTGACTCTAAGGTGACGATGTATGAATATCGATATAGTTGTATCGAGAAATTTCATTTAATTACATTAAAAATGAATTTTTTTCAAATTTTATTTTTGTATGTATATATATGGCTAATAAACCTTCCTCATAGATTTCAATGCACTTAATAGAAAAATAATGAAAAATTTGTATCAATATTCAAATATATTCATACATCGATAGTTTAGAAATATATTTTTTCAAATAAAAGTGAAAAATATATGATAACTTTCCTATTGGAAAGTTGATTCATATATTGCTAGATATATCAATTATATATTTCAAAACATCTTAATGATAGAATATAAAAAATCTAATAGAAATTGAATTTATTTTCATTCTATATTTATTATGTTAAGAAATATAACTGAAAATATATACTGTTGAATTCACATGTATTTTAATATTATCTCCTTTTAATGTACATAAGTATTATTATATTAAAGTAAAAAATATCTGTTCTCCACATATTCTTCAAAACCTATTTACTCTTATTCATAAATATATACAATATATTTATAATGCTTTCCTTCAATTCAAAAGCTCAATTGTTTCAACACACAACGCGTATTTGGTGCAGTTTATTTCAACAAATATTTTTTCTTTAACCGATTTAACCGAGAAAAAAGAAAAAAATAATATTATGCCGAGAGCCACGCGTTTCTGCTATTTTAAATATATTCATCCACTTAATTTAAATCTCAAAAACGAGTGAATTTTTTTTCTCCACTTCAGCCGCTAAAACCGAGGCTCCCTCTCTACCTTAAAAAAAAAGAGCAAAAAGCTCGTAAAATAATAGAAGGGTGCATTCATCTGGACGCGTGAGGCAAATAGTTACAATATATCTAAAAGATGAGAACAAATGCAGAATTTTGTGAAGAGTCTCGCGTGCAACGCGATCAACCAAACCGACAAGATTACAAGGTGTGCATAGGTTATGTTCGTCACGTTCTAAATCAATCTTGGATCGGGTTTTGCTCGGGTGTCGGTGCAAAAAAAAGGCTTATGCCGCACAGGTTGGTAGTGCCTGTTGCACTTTTGCTGTTAAAATTTTATTCTTCTGGCGATAGTTTGCCCCCGAGGCACCTCTTTTTCTCAACGAAATTGTTAGCTGCATCTATTGCATGTTTGTGAATTATCTTTTTTTTTCGCCATTTTCAAAATCAATGACCCGAACTTTTTAGAAATCGGAGAGAAGGGAAAGGGCTGTTTAATGCGCGACGCGTGCAGTTACAAAAAAATTAGGATCTTAGAGAAGTGGGGCAGAATGGATCTCTAAGACAAAGTGGTCTAGGAATTTTATTTAAAGTAAAGGCCTTGGTGAAAAAATCAGAAAACAATTGTGAAGATGCTCTAATTTGTCTAACTTATTGCTGAATTTATTCAAAATTTATTTGCGTAGTCCTTCACTCCGGAAAAAATTCCGGAATTATTTTGAATCGCAGGTTGATGTTGCCCCAGTCGCCTCTAAATTGTTTTTTTATATGCGCTTCTGGTGATGCCTCTGGACTGAGGGAATCGACCTCAAAATGCAGTTGCCCTCGGGGACAATTTGCGAAGTCGAGAGAGGTTTAATCGCAATATTGAATGCAGTGTCGCGTGCAAAAATTTAAAATGCAATGTGCGTCTATAGTTGTGTGTTACAGTCTATTTTTCAGTCTGGACAATTGAAAATTGGATTTTTCGTGATGCCTTGTGGCTATTGTACACGACTTTGATGGTGAGGGCTTATTGCATTCACTAGAATACGGGGTAATTAATGTTTTGGTCATTTTTGGGGACTAATTGGATTTACGAATGGTCAAACTAATTTCAAAGTTATTAACGTGTTAAACAATACGTTAATAATTCAATTTGTTGGGATTATTGTTCTTGTGGTATAGGAATTGTAAAATCTTCAATTATTAATCAATTTCGAGTAAAATTAAAAAATGATATTTTTGTTAATATAAATAATTTGAATAAAAATATCGAAAGATATGATAAATATTCCAAATTCTTGAATTTTAGTATTTAATATTTTTTAATTTTTTTTAATGAAATATGTGATGTTTAAAAAATTTATTTAATAATAAAAAATATATTTATTATACAAAACAAATCTATTCCTGAAAAATAACAGAAATAATTGGAATGAAAATATTAAAACATACTAAAAATATAAAAAATATAATTAACGTCAATTTTGTGTAGAATTGATCATTCATATATGTAACTATGAACAACAATATTAATAATAATAATAATAATAATAATAATAATGATATCATAACCACTTGACTATACCGGAAATAATAATAACAGTATTCATATATTCAAAAAAATTACGGCTCTCTTTTTACCTCTTCACTACGGAATTGGATCCAGTGTGAAATAAAAATAAATGTTCTAGAAAAGATAAAAAACATTGACAGACAACTGATAATATTGAGTACAAGATTATGCCAAGAGGGTATAGACGAAGAGCCAGGCACAATATAATGATGATTGGTTTTCGTATAATTTTTTGGTTAATTGTATGCGGCTTCTTTGAGTGACACGCTATGCCGTGGTTGCTGCACCCTATATCTCGTTTTCAACCACCCCTTTTACCCTCAGGACATTTTTATCCTCACGACTCTGTGTTTCCATGGGTCTCCTCTTATTTATTCCCCTCTATTTGCCTGTCGCTGCAGTTTTCGTGCATCCGGTTCTTCTTCGTCTTGTTTAGAAAAGGAAAATCACAGAGAGAACGGAGAGAAGAAGAAAAAGTTAGTATTTTTGATTTTTCGGTGTTTTTTTTTGTTGCAAATTTATTCGGTAGATATTCTCTGGACGCGCTATGCGCCTCTAATGAGATGCGGATGAGAAAAATATTGTCGGGCTATTATTTGACAGTTATTTTTACATTCGAATGGAGAAGAAGTGATCTCAGAATTTATGAAAGCGATAACCTGCATTAAAATTATAATAGAAGTATTATGCAAGTCGTTACCCGTGGGTCATGTAGTGGTTTTTTTTTATTTTTACATGCTTGAGGATTTTCTCTTGGGGATCTTGATGAAGACATGTAAATTAGAGGAGTTCAGTAGTGAAGAGGTGAAATTGAATTTTTTTGGAGAATATCTCGGAAACTGAGCGAGAGAAAGCGATTCCGGTTGAATCCTTTTTCGTAGAGAATTTAGCCGGAAGAGCTGCAAAAAAGGATTCGGACGAAATTGCTCTATCTCGCTCAGTTTCAGAGATACTGTTAAATAATTATTGCGGCACTGTGAAATAAAAATTGTTGTGGTACGAAAATTTTTTTGTAACAAAATTTTCCTTCACAATTTTCATATTCATATATATTGGAATTTTCGGAGCGAAGTAAATTTTTTACAACTCAGTCAATTTTATCACAACAAGTATTTTTTTCTCATTGGAGGAAAAATCTATCTACACGTCTATTTTTTTATAATTGATGAATATTTCGGAAATTGAGTGAGATAGAGCAATTTTGTACCGGTCCTTTTTTGTATCTCTTTAAATTCTCTACAAACAAAGATGAAGACAAAAAAGAGCGTATCTCCATTAGTTTTGGAGGTATTCATCCGAAAAATTATGGAAATAAAAAATCTTTAGAAAAATCAAATTTTCTCATTAATTTTTTTTTTATGAATATCTCGGAAATTGAGTAACATAGGCAAAATGGCCCTATCGCGCATAGTTTCCAAGATATTCTCAAAAAAAGTATCGACAAAAAACAAAAATCGATACTTTTTATTCTCCGCCTATTAATTTAGCAATTAGCCTTTTCCCCCCAGCAAAAAAATTACTTCTCCATCACCTCAACAACACAAAATAAAATGAAATAAAAAATCAAACACGAAAAATTCTCCACCTTAAACTTTAATAGAATCAATTGATCATCAAATATCCCTATAATCATGAAAAAATTACCAATAATTCAATAATGCGTAAGATTAACAGGTGGTGCTTGTCCAGTAAAACTCGCACGCCCATTATTTTCTACTCCTACAAAACTTCTCTTCAGCACATTGTTACTTTTTTTCCCTTGACCACACGCAGCCTCAAAGAGCGAACCGAAGTACTCACTGTAACGTGGAAATAAATTTGTAATAAAAAAAAGGCATGGAGAGTAAAAAAAAAGTGAACAAATTCTTTAAAAATAATTTATTAAACAACAGATGAAAATAAAGAAAAAGTTGCCCACGCGTACTCCAGTGGCCGGAGCAGTTTAAATGTATTGGTGGCAGTTACTGCATTGAATGTGATTTACGGGTTCTCTGATTTACACTGATTACAGGGCTCGCCACGTCGCTAAAGCAAATATACACCCCTCCAATTTTTTTTTGAAATGTTTTATTTTGCCTTTTTCTTATTTAAGTGTGTGTGCAAGAAACGATGAAATTCCAATGCTTCACTTGCCTTTCATTCGATGAGGCAACCGTTGTTTGTATAAGGGAGATCGGAGCAGAATGAACCTCCGATGCAAAATGACCCCGGAATTTTCTTTAGAGTGAAGAAGTTTGCGAAAGAATCTGCAACAATTTCAAAAAATGCTCTAGTATGTTTAAATTATTGCTGAATTTTTCCAAAAGCTTTTGACTGATGCTTTTCATTTAAAAAAAATCGTGAATCATTTTTACGTCCAGGTCCATTTTGCCCAGATTTTGCATCGATTTACACTGATTGATTTTACGGAGGTATTAAATTAATCTTCTTTAACTACGACGACGCGGCAAGTCATCTTCAAAGGATACCGAATTCTCCGGTTTTTTTGTATTTCTTTTATGACTGTAATTTCAGTCGTAAATTATGTTATTGGGACGCAATTTAAATTGATTATTTTTTTATTTTTTATTGTACAATGGGGAAATTATTTTCTCAGTGATTTTTATGGGGAAGTTAAGCATTGGGCTTATTTGGAGATGATTGATTATTTTTTCATTTAATTACTCGGGCTACCTCGCTATTTGCATATTTTTGAAAAATTGGGAGAATCTTAAAAAATATCTGCGAGATGTGAGAAGTATTCAGGAATGTCTGGCAGAAGGAATAGATGCTGCCCTCGGAATGCCGCAACACCGCGTAGAAAGTTGCATAACCTCGCTATATGCATATTTTTTTTTAGAGGTTGAAGTAATACAAAAAGGAAAAAAGTTAATGTCATATAGGAAAGAAAATAGACTTATTTTTGAGGGGAAAGTGTCTGATTGTTCATGAAGAAGTCAAAAATACTAGAGCTCCTAGAAAACATATGGAAAAAATTGAAATTTCTGAAAGAATGATTTTTTTGAACGGTCGTGTAGAAAAATTCCACGGAGAAAGCTGGAAGCTTTCGTTGGGCTCGTCCTCCCAAATGAGTTTTTTAAGCTAAACTTGGATGTGATCGGCTCAGTAGTTCCACAGATCTAACCTCTTTTTATTCACTAGTTTTTTAAGAATATCTCAGGAACTACTGGACCGATTTTGCCCAGATTTCAAAATTTGAATCCACAAAATTTGAAGTCTAAATAAGAAGTAGAAGCTGATCTCGTATAGTGGCTGGCTTGATAATTCTATGTCTCTTCTTTGCATTCTCATTTCATCCTATTATTCAAAAAGGTGGAACTTAATTTTCGTCCCATTGGCTACATTTTTCAATTAGATATTCAGAGCTTCAAATTTTTCTAGAAGCTTATTGTATCCTTTTGACTTAGTTTTGTTCTAATATTTTCGCTCTAGAAATTCATGTCTCAATTCTATTGGGATTTCTCCCGCTATGTCTACCGCTATGTTATCTGGTGTCGATCTCATCAGTCCAAGGTAGGATCTGATTGCTGCATTTTGGATTGTTTCCATTTTTTTTATCAAGACTTCTGCACATCCTGCATAATACTTGACTGCCCCAGTCAAGAAGTAGTCTTATGAGACCTTTGTAGATACTTCTCAACGTTATCGGGTGACCACCCCACTTCGTTCCTAATAGGTAGCTCATTAGTCTTTTTTCTTGAGATTCTTGGATTTGACTTTCATGTAGTTCATTTTTCTGCCACCGCAGACACCGGATTTGGCGTCATTGATGAATGAAACATCGGAGTTCTTTCTCAAATCAAAGTTATGTGCAAAAGATCTGGGAAGACTCATTGATCATCTCAACTTTGGAACAATTAAAGAGTCCACATATGCAATATCTGAATGAGAAAAGATCACCAGAGATCGGAGAATTTGCAGGTGATAATGAATTTTGTCATTGTGATAAAACGAATCAGTGGAAAAGGAAAATGACATGGAGATTACTCGAAAAATTCGATGATGAGATTGCGTGTAATTTGATGTCACGAATGATTCTGAACAAAATGAGTAGAATAAAGGAGAATTTATTTGAAGTTTGAGTGTTTTTATTTTATTGCCAAAATTCATTTAATTTCATACAATACTTCGTTTATATTCCATTAATATATAATTGTGAGGAATTCATGATGATTATGAATTCAATAATTACCGTTGATATAAGAATTTAACAAGAATATTGCTGGGAATTCAGGACTGAAGAGGTAAAACAGCATAAGTCTATTTTTTGGCATTCATTTTTTAGAGAATATCTCAGAAAACAATCGAGATAAAGCGCTTTTGTCCTGAATCTTTTTTGTAGCTCTTGAGATTCTCTACAACAATAGGATGGGGGTGAAAAAGGCGTATCTCCATTCTTTTCCGAAATACTCTATTGATAATGATCAGTTGATTTGGCGTGTTTTATCTCTTTACTACTATCTCACTCACGGGCGCTTTTCACTCAAGTCAATTTAATCAATTGGACTATTCCAAAAATTGTTTTTGTTTCCCAGATTCATCGGAGTGTTCTTTGTACAATTGAAACTATCTGCAAAAGCAGGAGTAATGGAAAGTGGACCATTTACGCGTGAATAGTACGGAGGATGGTCAGAAAGACCTGCCGTAATTTCTATAGAAGTTGACTTCGGTTTTTCACACCATCGCTATAAAGAATGAATTTTGATAACTTTAAGAATCATTATCACAATGAATATTTCCACAAAATTAATCTTAAGTGCATTTCTATTTTTCTTCAATTTTAAAGAGAGAACATTTTTATGTTCTTCATAAAAATCAATCAATTTTAGTACAAACCTGGGCATAGGATATGAAAAACATTTGTTGATCATTGTATTCAAGGAATTGGGGAAGCTTCAATTCTCCATTGGGTAATTTCTTCTTTCTCATTTCTTTGTAAGCATGTAATGCAGCTTGCGTTCCAATCCAGTCTGCCATATTTTCATCGACTGTAAGATCTCCCATTTTTAGTCCTTGTGCTTCCATTATGTTTGAAGGAATCGGTATGCCACGTACTGTCAGCGTTATGTTATTAACTTTGTAATACTCAGTGAAAAAATTCATGAAACTTGTTAGACGTTCCTCATAAATTTTCCAGTCGTCCGCATCCTTTAATATTGTCTCGTTGCCTTTTTGTGCTGAAACGTAATATTTGATATTTCAATGATTGGATTTAAAAACTTGTTAGACTTTACGCAAAATTACCGAAGGTTCCATAAGCATGGGCTATTTCATGACCGATCATGGCACCGATGATTCCATAATTGATGTAGCTGTGAATTGAATTCAGTAGAGAAAAAGTTTAACAGGAAAAATTGAATTCTTTGTGAATCGTTTTTTGATCAAAATCTTGGAGATGAAGGGAGAAATGGCGATCCATTCTGATGCTTTTTTCAAAACAGAATTCCAAGAACTACACAGAAGCGATCGACGCAAAATCCAATTTCTCCTGTTCCATCCCCTGACTATATTATATTCTTTTATAATAATGGACATCCCTATTTTTTTCTTCATTACTTACTCGGGGACTCCAGTCTTTAATATTGGAAACTGTACGGCAATGGGTGACACTCCTAGAAAAAATTCCATCAATTAATTATGCTTGTATATAATAGTTTTTCAAAAATATAAAATTTTATCTACGTACTCAAAGAATTGGACGGTATATCATAAAAAGCATTCAGAGAGAATGAATCGAAGAACAATCTGTAAAATAATATTAGTGGAAAGTTGGGTGAAATGAGGATTGTGATCAAACGGTTTGAGATGATTTTTTTTACGATCCCATTGAGAAGCTGAAGGAATGACCAGTCGAAAACATGTGTCATAATTGATTTCTTTGAATGTCTTGTGATTTCGTTACATGTTTTCTACTGGAAATTCCCTCAGTTTTCCAATAAAATCATCAGAAAAATATTGTCTCAAAAATTTCCACTCATTTTAAGTGATTTTTATTACATATATGATTTCGTTTCCATAGAGAAGAGGTGAAACAGAATAAATCTATTTTTCTTGCTGATTGTTTTTCTTAGAATATCTCGAAAACTGAACGAGACAGGGCGATCTTGCCCATTTTTTTTTGCAGAGAAGTTTAGGAGTTACAAAAAAAGATCAAGACGAAAGCATCCTATCTCACTTAGTTTCCGAAATATTCCTATAAAATATATGAAAAAAATGTTTTTTTTCCGAAATACAATAGGGACTCTTTATAAGACCGCAACAGGGACCAAGTTGAAACATCTTTCTGAGAATTGAACTACCCCCATCAGCGAAGCACAAGTCATCGTTCATCGCACTGATCCGTTTGTATTTCCGGGCTCTGTACAAGGTCGTTCAATGAATCACTTGTTGAGAGGTGACTTTTCATATACTTTTAAAGAAAATTTATGTTTTCATATTTATTGCTCAAAAATGTATGGGAAATGAATTATTTTGTTGAAATAATTTGAATGATAATTGAAATATGCGGTATCACTTCTAATAAAATTTTCCAACGCAATTTCTTTCTCTATCAATAAAACAAATGTGATTTATATTTCTTAATAGAAATCTCTCGAGGTGATTTATTTCAAATGATCTGAGAGAATCTCCCAATATAATGGAGAAATACTAAAATAATAATTGTAATTCTGTTGAAAAATTTCTCATCTTATAAGTTTTGTTCACGGCTTTATACAGAGCTCCCGATTCTAAATAACTTTAAGGATAAGGCGTTCGTGAGGGGAAGCAGCCTTATACGCGGGAGTCTTGTATAGAATACCTACTGTAAATTTTTTGTTCTAATTATTTTTTACGAATATCTCAGGAACTAAGCGAGACAGAGTGATTTTGTCTGAATCCTTCATTATAGCTCTTAAAATTCTCGATAAAAGAGGTTCAGGATGAAATCATTCTGTTTTATATCTTTGCTACTTAATTGTTCATAAAATTATTCTCACGTTCCAGTTGCTATTGTTCCTGCACAATGACGTACAGCTGCTCTCTTCGCGTATTGCTTGTAGTTGAGAGTGTTTTCGAAGTAGTCGTTACCAATGGTCAACTACGCACAAATAAATGTCAATTATGTACCGAAATCACGTATGAATATTGAATTTATTGAAACAAATTCATAATGATACGTACACCTTCATAATAATTGATGAGAGCAGTTTCATTTTTCAACCAGGCGGGATAGCCAATAAAAGCTATTATTTGGTTCAGTTTCCTCTTCATTGCTTCAATTGTTCTATTTGAAAAACTAGAATTTGTTATTTGAAGGGCAAGGGATTCCTTCAAGTGATTGACCATTTTGTCAAACTGGAAAATTTAGTGAATCATTAACACTGGATGTAGAAAGTTTATAATGTCTCATTTGAGTTGAACTTACAGCTTCGAATGTACTATTGGAATGATATTTTTGAATAAATATGTACATATTAGCTTCCTTCATTTCCATTTCCTGTAAACACTTTTGCCAGCTGCGAGAAATCAATCATTACATTATTAACGCTTTCTTCATTCTGTGCTTATAATAAGATAAGTGACGGGAAAATTGCTTTTGACATGTCAGTGAAAGGTCATATGACATTCCAGTGACCATCGTATGCCCATCCCAAGGTTTCACCAAGCTAGGACCAGGCTCGGGACATTTGTCAATTCCAACATGGGTCGGGGAAGTGGGGTACAATGGAGATCCTGATGGAACCATTTGAGATGGATTTTTCTCATGATTCCATTGAAAAGTTAAGAAAATTTCTAGTGGAGAAAATGTATCAGAATTGAGGAAATGAATTCAGACATATGTTTTCTATCGAAAATTTCCTCACCTCTTCTGGAATCATCAGACAAAATCTATCTCAAATATTTTCACTGATTTTCATTCTTCATGGTCTTTTCACTATTTTATGATATTAACCGTGGTTGTTTTGGTGGGACGCCCAATATTTTATCCGCATGATCAACAATCGACCTTCTAATTCTTTCTGTAAAGTAGCTTGCGCTGGAGCTTATGTATTTCCATTGAATGTAATTAACTGAAAAAAGAAAATCATTCTCAATAGAGTCTCGGAAACTAAACGAGATAAAGCATATTCTCTGAAATTCTCTCTCGTAGAGAAGTCGAAGAGCTACAAAAAAATAATAGTACAGAATTTTTTTATTTCTTTTAGTTTTCAAGGTATTCTTCAAAAACAAATAACAAAAAAGTAGACTTATTCTGTTTTATTTCAGCACTACCAAATCATTTTTCATATTCAATAGGAATAATAAAGTATGAGAAATAAAATGTTCAATACCAATAGTTCGTGCATCTGTTGCTTCCAACGTTTTTATCAACTCGATGAAATATCCAAATTGCTGAAAGATAATTCCAGTATTTTCATCAATTGAAAGATTCTCGGAAGAGAATTCTCTCTGAAAGTCATCGTACAGATCGATCTACGATTCATAAGATTGAATAAATCAAAAAAGATATTGATATGTATCTATAGATATTCACATATATGTGAATAAAATTGAGATATTACCTCCGCCTTCGAAGTCGTTGCAATTGATTCTGTTCGATTATTCCACCATCTAATAAACCCATTGAGTTTGAAAATATCTGAATCATTTGAACTCAAATATAATCGAGTTTCTTCATGGGAAGACGCGTTGTTATATGCCTGTAAAAATTGAAGCTCTTCTTAAAAAGACTACTATTTTATTTTCTTCTCATTCATACCTCACGGAGTCTCTTTTCAAATTTAATGAGATCGTCTATGTCTTTCTCGAATTCTTCATTAGAAACACTCGTTCCATGCTCTTCAATGAATATTTGAGCGGTACTCTTAATCATGGATCGATAGAGAATTTCTTGGGTATGATTTTCGAAGTTTATGAAGTAGATACTTGAGGGTGGAGCAGCAGCAGCGATCTGGAATTGAATTATTAATTGTACAGAATTATTTTGGAATCCCTACACTTTAAAAAAAAAGTATACTCGTGGTGAGTTAAAGTCATATGTACGGCTACTCTATCGCAATATCTGGTGTTAAGTCATTGTTTAAACTCCAGAAGTATAAAGAGACTTCTCACAAGTGTATGAGTTTAGTTCGTGAAAAACTCATGGGAAGTACAGAGTACACTCAGTGCTAGTATAAATAATACTTGCGACAAGTATCACCAGATATACTTGGGAGAAATATAAATTATACTTGACTGAAGTATAAGTTATACTCGTGATGAGCTTTTCTTATATTTGGGAATGGTATAAAATATACTTGATTCAAGTCTGAAACGTACTTACAGCGAGTATTTTTCATACTTCAATATATTTCTATTTAAAATGTAAAATAATATGGTATTCATTATAACTTTCAAAACGATTGAAGATCCGCTCAACCAATCAGAAAATGAATGAGAGTTCATTCTCTGATTAACAAGAGAGAGAAGATCCGTAATGAATCTATACGCCTCAATGAGTTTAGTATTGGAATTCATGAACATTTACTTTGAGAACTCATCTGAATAATTATTTGGTATATATTTACAATGATGTTTAGCTTCAAGGATGTATGAGCGAGAGCTTGGGGGAACTGTAAATTTTGATTGGTGGGGACGGGCTCGAACAGTTGTGGGGTGAACTGCAAGAAATGACCACGTGACGTGTACTATGAATCAGGCCAATCATGTCGAGAAATGAATGATTAGAGTCTAATCATTAGACGAAGTAATTCGAATTTCAATACTATTTTTCTCTTCAGCATGACCCGATACAGATCTATCTTTCTGATGAATATTTGTTCTTCGTACTACGGGAGCTTGAAAATTTGATATTTATTAATTTATGATCATAACCTCCATTTCTTCATAAGAGCCCATGTATTTTATGTCAATTTCCAATAATTTTGTCCTTGAACATATGAACTGCCTATCTGTTGCCTATCCCGGACATTTTACAGCTCAGTTCTTAAGGAAGAATCTAACCATAAATTTTTTTTTGAACCTCAAATCAAACATTTTTTCACATCCATACATCCTTAAAAAATACAGACGTGATGATTCTTAGCATGGGAATCATAAAGTAATATAACTTGCACCATCAATACCTGTTCGAACGATTGTGGGTGTACGTATTTTTGAATAATTATAATCTACGTACACCATTTCTTAGAAAGAGTGACTTTATATGCATTACAACGAGGGTTGAATTCATAAATGATATTTTTTTCATTATAAAATAGACTTTCTGTATTGGAATGGAATGTACTCCTCTGAATACAGGATATTCTTGGTGATGTAAATCTCTGCAGAATTTGAAAATATCCTAAGAGTGGGGAGACGGCGAAAAACAGTCAGAAGTGATATACCGTATGGGTAACGAGTACAGTCGAGTTCAAAATCGTGTACTCCAACTGTTTATATAATTCTGGGCCTGAAATTTTTGAATAATAGCTCAAAAATTGAGCGAGATAAAAAAAAATTATTCAACGTATTATATTAGCAACGAAAAAGTGAAATAAGATAAATCGACTTATCTGTGTGTTCATTCTCAAAGGAATACGCCGAAAACTAAGCGAAATTGGGCAATTGTGTCTGAATACATTTTTGTAGATAATTTCGAAAGCTACAAAAAAGGCTCAGTGCGAACCGCTCTTATTTCAATGAATCATAAATTTACTTGTTATAAGGGAGACCGGGGGAAAGTGTGGTACCCGGGGCAAAGGGGGGTAGCAACTTTTTGGGGTACTTTTTTTCTTTTTCTTTAGAGCAATCAACGTCTGCTCCAGTTTTCATTCTCATGGCGTTCTGGGCATTATTCATGGCGCAAAAAAAAATGAAAGTGAAGAAATTTTTTTTTTAATTCGATGTTTCAAAATTTCAACATTTTACTGATTGTACACTAAACGGATGGTGGTTTTCATGAACTCAAATCAGTGCTCTGTAAGTGTCTTGTGCTGTTCTGTCAAAAATTTATTTTCATTCTTAAAATTGGTTTCAAAAAGGACCGAAAAATAATTTTTTTTCGTTTTTTTTGAGAATCGAGCTGCACTTCGCAAATATTGCAAAAAGTACTGATGTTTTAGCCTTTTTTCGATTTTGAAGCAAATTGGTCGAATAGTTTTTTTTTCCCGAATGGTCAAAGTTGTTAGACTCTTCACTAGCATTTTTTTAGACTTCTCACGATACTCCTGTGTTCAAGTATAAGCTTATAACTGTCACCAGTATAATTTTTTTAGAGTGTAGTCAATGAAATTATATCACATCAATAGAGAAGAGCTGAAACAGGACAAGTATTTTTTCATAATTCATTCTTTGAGAATATCTTGGCAACTAATGGAGATACGCCCTTCTAACTCGAATTTTTCTAGACCATTTCGAGAGGTACAAGATATAACTAAAACGCACTATCTCATTCGGTTCCGAGATATTATTTTTTAAAAATCTACGAAAAAAATCGACTTGCAGTCCACTTTTTTGCCATTAGTTGTTGAAGAATATCTTGGAAACTAAGCGAGGTGCGGCGTTTTTGCCCTAATCCTTTTATGTAATTCTTGAAATTCTTCATAAAAGAGAATTATTTCCAAAGAACTGAGGAAAATGAAGACTGAACAAGCTCGGATTTCCCATTTCTCCTCAAAATAGTTGAATTTTTAAAAAATCCTCAGAACACAATTTTGCCTCTTTTTTTTAACAAGAGCTACCGTTACCTTTTTGATGAAATAGTTTTGGAAATACATATTCTGAAACAGTGTGTTCTTTCATTAGAACGTCTTTTTTGCCTTAAAAAAAATTCTGTATTCATTCATCCATGGGGGCTGATAAATTGATGAAAACTTAACCTGAAAAGATGGAGCTAGTGGTCCTCCTGCTCCATTGCAATTAGTAATAAATCCATAGAATGCATGACCCATCCAATCGAAATAATATCTATCAATTTCTTGCCACGATATACTTGTATTCCATGTACCATTACTCATGACCATTGGCCATCCATTGGTATTCCGAAGAATTGAATGAATACGCTCCAGCCCATTGGCTTCACGGGTATCTAAGATACAGAAAGATGAATTGGAAAGACAAATTATTAGTGAAGAGGTGAAACTGGATGAATCAAATTTTTTTTTTTGAGAATGTCTTGGAAACCAATGAAGATATATCCTTTTGCTCCTAGTATTTTTTATAGAGAATTCCAAAAGCTAGAAGATAAGATCGGGGCAAAAGGATGTATCTCCATCAGATTCCAAGATTTTTTCGAAAAAGTGATGACAAAGCAAACAGGAGCCCCACTACTTGTGCGTAATTCGACAATCCCACTATTCATGTGATATTTATTAATCTGCCAATAAAATTGGCAGAACGCTTCAGAATAGAATCTCATTACTAATCAATTTATAGTTTACAATAAAATTCAGAACATTAAAACTCTTAATGAATTTTCATTTATAGCAATATATGTACTGAAAATATAGGAAAAATGCTTCCATCATCAATAGAAACCCTTTCTAAATCTATTAAATAGACTCTACTTTTCGATGAGAAATTAAAATATATTCGCGTTATTAGGAAACAATGCCGATTTATTTAAAAATCGATTCTTTAAATAGTTTGATAGAATCATTCCTCCAGAAAATCTGAAACTTATAGCACAAATCATACATATCAAAGCCCTTCTTTCAAGCTGAACTCCAAGATAATCGATTGAATAGTCTTAGCGATATGGCCTGTTTTTTTGGAATCGTTCTATGCAAATATCTCAGAAAGGAAAGCCAAATTTGACATGCCAAGGTTGGGCTGAGCTTCGGGCTTAAGTTCATAAACCGACATATGATATGCCGAGATTGGACTGAAGCTTGGCTCAAACTTCAGTTACCGATATTGGTTCTAAGTTTAAATACAATCTTCGGCCTAATATAGATGACCCATTGTTGACAAATAACCGATCGGTCTTTGCTTGGCTAAATATTGGCGAGAATATCCATTGTTGACGTTCCGTTAATGGACAAAATCTGAAGATGATTTTATTATTTAGAATAACTAAATTTTCTCTCAACACTTTCAAATAACTTCGATCTGCCTGAGAAAAGTAGATGGCAATGAATTTACGAGGATCAAAATTTCACTCAGAAGTAGGTGAATTCACGGTGGCTGAGATGGTAGAGTAATGGATTGACAACCCCATGGTCCTGAGGTTCATATACAGTTGGAGGATTTTTTTTTGTAAAAAATAATATTTAAAGTCAAGTATCAATATAATATCGATATTTGTATTTATATTGCATTTTAAAACCTTTGAAATCAATCAAAAGACATAATTAGACAAATATACAATGCCAATATTATGGAATTTTCAAAGTTCTATAAAAACATTATTCTGATTTAATAATTTTTTCTGGTACTTCTGCCCTATATTTCTACTGCGTAGTTGGAATGAATTCTTATTTTATTTTCGGAAGATGAGAATTTATCTCTGATTCCGTGAGCTACGACAATATGTGGTTAGTTTTTAGAATAATCCAGTAACGGAGAGATAAAAACAAGCAGATAAATTTTTTCGTTATATTTTGAGAGTCATTTTGGAAATAAGTCAGATAAGGGAATTCTGGTTGTATCATTTTTTTAAGAAAATTTCGAGATCTACAAAAGTGGATTGAGGCAAACCGGCTCTATCTTGCTTAGTTTCCGAGATATTTCCAAAAAAAAGATGTTCGAAAATATGGATTTCACCTGATCTGCCTCTTTACTAATGACTTAATTCAGTAGTGAAGAGGTAAAACGAGATAAGTCTTTTTTTTTCTCATTCACTTTTTTGAAAATACCTCAAAAAATAAGCGAGATAGGACGATTTTGGCTCAGATCTGTTTTGGAACTCTTGAAATTTCCTATCAAAAAAAATTAGTGATATCGTTTTATCTCGCTTAGTTTCCGAGCTATTTCCTCCAATATAATCACAAGGATAAGTCGACTTATCCTGTTTTACCTCTTCACTACTGAATTGAATTCATTAATTGGAATACTCACTATTATCCATGCAAGACTGATAGAACTGCTTCGCCTGTTGAACTGGCAAAATATCCTCCGATGTTGATGGACTCTCCAATTCTCCTGTTAAATTAAACATTTCATTCAGATTGTGAATCATCATCATACAATTCTTTCCATACATCAAAGTAGTCAATATATTTTTGGCCACGTAACGTAACTGATTACCTCGTAGACGAACGGAAGAAAGAAACTCGACGTCGTCAGATCTAAACCAGTGTTTGGCAGTTTTAGGAATTCCATCTTCAGATTTCCATTTACCGCAGGTGAATTCATAAAAATCAACACACGGATCAACTGATCTATTCATAGATTGCGAAAATTCATTAGCTATTTGACGGCATTCTACTGTATCGCATATTGCTGGATTTTTCTCTGCAGATGAAGGTGCACCTGATGTCTCGAGATAAAATTGAGTGATTGCTAGTATAATCCTGAACACATATAATAGTATATTATGTCATGAGGCTGAAAACCGAGGGTTTTTCAGATCGTCGTTCAGTTCGCAGCACGAGGCATGGTGGGGGGACGAGGCTCGCCGAAGGCGAGCCGAGTACCTCCTACCATGCCGAGTGAAGCGAGGGTGCCAATTTTTTGTCGCAATTGACTTCTTTATTTCTATGGTGCGTATAACATTTTTTGTACCGAAGGGAGTGAGAAACGACGTTTTTAACCGAGCGAAGCGAGGTTAGAAACGTCGTTCTTCGCTCCCTAGGTCCAAAAAAGAAATTATTCAGTAGCGAAAAGGTGAGACCGGATACCTCGATTTTTTCCATCATTTTTTTAGGATATCACAAAAACTAAGTGAGATTGAGTGACATTGTCCCTTTTTTTGTAGCTCTTAAAATTCTCTATGAAAAAGGATTAAAATAAACTTGTTCTGTCTCGCTTAGTTCTGGAGATAATCTTCTTAAGACATTAACAATAAAAATTCACTCTAGATAATTTTTTATCTCAATGGTTTCTTGAGAATGTCACGGAAACTGAGCGAGATAATGCAACTTTGTTCATACTTTTTTTTTATAGAAAATTTCAAAAGTTAGAAAAAGAAGATCAGGACAAAATCATCCTATCTTGTTATCCTCTGAGATATTCGTAAAAGATGACCGGGAAATAAAAACCACTGGTCTCAAAGAGGGGTTTTATATAGAGTTATAATTTTGTATTAAAGAACAAAAAATCAAGCGTACTTACAATAATTCTTTTGACGCCATGTTTGGTCTATGAAACATCTCTGATAGTGTCATCACTTCGTATCGGCTTTTATAGGCAGAGGCGTTCATAATGTTTACTCTTCAGTAAGCTATATTTCCTTGTTTTCGAATTTATCATCCCAAAATTAGACTTTTGCTGATTAAGCACAAGAACTACGTCTTATAGATTTCAAAAAGTTCAAATTGAAACGCAATAGTTTTTTTGTTCGCAATTTGACCGTTTTGACCAAAAAATAGCGGTCTACTAGTGTTTATCTTTCACCCTTTCTCGAGTTTCCTGAAATGGACTCCTATTTTCATTCACAATCAATCAGATATATCCCATTTTAGGTCATGACATGATAGACAAATTGAGCATTCAAATTCTTTAATTTAAAAACAAAAATCATTCAATTTTCAAAAATGAAATTTTACATGTTTCTTTTTTCAACCGAGAATGATTTGATAATTTAAATAACCTCGAATATATCTATGTGTGAAATATTAGAAAAAAAATTTGTGAGTGGAAATAATAATTTTCTTTTCTTTTTTCTCGGAAATATGAGAATTTATTTCTAATTCGTCATCCACATGGCTGAAAATTCGTGAATTTCTTTAATGATTATTTCCCAACTTCCTTGAGTGAAAAATAACGCAATACAGAAATATCTGTAATTTTTCCTTATAATCCCTATTGTACCTCAGTCCCTTGCAAGTATATATTTGATCATATAAATTGACTAATTCATGACAAACCGATCTATATATTAAAGAATCAAATCCATATTCAAGGACATCAAAAAGTAACCAGAAGATAAGAACAGTAAATCACTTCACGTGGCTCACGAATTACAAAAAAATGCTCACCTTCTGTCATACTAATGAAATTATAATATCATATCAGAAATATTCACGTGATTTTTTATGATTTTTACACGAAAAAAAAAATCATAATTGCGCAACATGCACAATCATTTTTTTGAAAAATATCTTGGAAACTAATGGAGATACTCTACCTTCGTTTAAATTCTTTCCAACAGAAGAATTAGGACAAAAGGTTACATCTCCATTAGTTTTAGGAATATTCGATTAAGAATGATCCTAAAACTTAAAAAAATAATTCAAACATACATGACACACGATTTTCAAAAAAAAAAAATTAGTTCCTGAAGAATTTCGAAAAATTCTAATATTGTCAATAATCAAAAATTCTCGAAATTCAGCATAAAAAAATTTAATCCCCTATATACTTGATATTAAAATAAATAATAAAACTTTTCGACATTTTAAATATCGTGATGAGTTATCGTCACTATTACAGACTTCTTGTGAGTGCTATAATATGAAAAGGATAAAGTTTTTTGGGTGAACGTAAATTACTTCATCCGAGTTTTGCTTTATACTCGCCTCTTGGTTCCACCTTCTCCACCGAATTATTAAAAGCTAAACTGCCTTTGATTTATATTTATACGTTAAATAGAGAGAGAGAGAGAGAAAGAGATTGAGAAGAAGTCGGATGGAGTTTTTAAATGCCCGTAAAGAAAGTGGTGAGAGGGGCGTGGAGCACGCGCCCATGCCAACGGTTACAGGGAGATTAATTTTATTACTTCCGGTTGAGTAATTATTACATTACTTGAGCAATTGAAAAGTTGCCCTCCTTGGGAGTGCGCTTACACCTTTTTCACAATTTTTTCATTTTTTTCCTCACTCTTTTCCTTCCCTCTCGTTTATTGTACTTTTTTTAAACTATTTTTTTTTATTGATAATTTTGAGGACTGGAATGGTGAGAGTGAAGAGCATCAGAGGGTGTTAATTAATGCAGGGATATTTTTTTAAAATGAAAATGGTAATTCATACAAGTGCATTGACATTTGAGAAAGGAAAGAGAGGATTTTTTTTGTGAAATGCGGTTGACAAAGGGGCAATTCAGAAGTAATTGGTAACAATGAACATTTCGAGCAATATGGAAAATTGAAGTTTAATTATTGCTCAATGGTATTCTGGGATTAATCGGGAAATGGTAATTAGTAACGAGTACACTTGGGAACAATGTCACTTGTTAATTATTTCATTGTTCATTAATATTAATGGGTTTTTTTTTCATTGAATCCATTGGGGATATGAATTTTCACTATTTTTTGAAATTTGTTTTTTTTTTTTAGGTTTTTCTTTTTTTTGGAGAATACCCTGAAAACTAATAGAGATACACTTTTTCCTAATCGCTTATATACAGAATTTTAATAGCTACGAAAAAGGATGGAGGCAAAAAGGACCTATCTTCATTAGTTTCCAAGATATTTCCAAAAAAAATGAGGAATTAGAACATTACCTATCAAGTGCGGTGAAGCATTTGTTAACGAATGTGAAATTGCAAAATGTGTCGAAGGCAAGTTTTGTAATCACATGAGTCTGATAATCTTAACCGCACGTGTTCGGTACAGTTTTCCTATATACGTGTGGAAAAGTATTTTTTGATGAGTGTGAGGCTTCACAAGAAGCTAAAGGCGAGTCTTGTCATCATACGAGTCTAAAAACCTTCACCCCACAGGTAAAGTGCAATCTTTTTTATTGCGCAACGAGTGAAAAGTGGCAATGAATGCATGCGCAGCATGCGAAAAATGACCACTTTCCACACGTCATATAATAAAAGAAGATAAATTGAGTTACCTCCATAGTTTTCATGAAATATCTCAGAAACTGAGCGAGACAGCCCATATTTATCCTGGGTCTCTTTTATAGAGAAATATTGCGAGCTACAAAACATGATTTATGATGAAATTTTTCTATCTCGCTTAGTTTCTGCAATATTTAATGAAGAATTTTTTTCTCTTTCTCTCTCAATGATAAAATAGCAGAACTTAAAAATTCCCTACCTCCAAAAATGGAAAAAATCTGTAGAGAAAAGACTCCTAAAAAACATTATCACCAGTTGACTGGAGTGAATCCTCACGACAGGGCGTTGGTACTGAAAAATACTGGAGATAAAAAAAGGAAAAAGTTGGCGAGGGCTCTCCCGCGATTAATGAGCGGTGTTTGTTGTTAATTGCTGCCACCATTAGGTTGGCATCATATCCCTTCCAGGCTCTTGAAAACATCGGTACAGAGCAAGACAGCCTCGTCGTGTAAAACCTCCGATAATGCGCAGGAGTGAGACGCAAGACTCTTACCCTCTCGAAAGCGCCTCTCTCTTCACTTCGTGCTCTCTCACCGCGTATTATATCATTCGATGGTAAAAAGGAGAGGAAGAGACCCTCTTCTCGTGAGCCCAGAAAACGAGCGGGCATGTTAATGATGTCTCATCCTCTTACCCCCCCTTTTTCCTTCCATTTTTTTTCTTTTTTTTCACTTTTTTTTATTCTCTTTACCAACCCTCTCTGCCACATCCAACGGGCCTTTATCTTTTCCACCTCATTTGCGCGCCACCAAGTGGATACCTCGTGCCACTGCCTCAGTCTGTATATTCTTGAGTGTGCAACTTTTTTTTTTGCTGTCAAATATCATTTTTTCATTTTTTTTTCCTGACTTTTCTCTGTTTTTCAGCTGATGTGTGCACACATTCAACTTTTCTCTCTGTTTCAATGTTTGGTGTACGATGGCTTCAATAGTGCGATGGGTGGAGGAGGGGGGGGGGGATCTTCTGCTTCTGAGGTGTCTCATTCAGGCGCTTTTTTTTTCACCTGCGGGTTATGGTTTTGTTGGGGGATTTAATTCACTTTCGTGAGAGCTTCGTTTACAGATAATTGGTGGAACTGTAATTATTTTTATCGCAAGTTTTGATTCGTTAAAATGTGTTCTTGTAGTTTTCTTGATATTCTTTTTAATTGCTGGAGTGACGCTTTTTTTCGAGGGGTTGGGAGGAGTAGGGACTGGAGATTTCAATGCTTCTGATGCTTTTTCTTAATAACCGGGGTATTTATTATTTTTTATTTCAGTAATTTGGGCGGTTTTGTTTCACTAATTTTTTGAATTGAGAATTTATTGGGGCTTATAGTTCATCAATAAATAATCTCAAGGAATTGGCAATGTTTATAAATGTAATGAAAATTCATAGCGAAAAGGTAAAACACCATAATTCTATTTTTTCTGGAAATATCTGGGAAACTAATGGAGATACACCTCTTTCATTCTGAAACTTTTTCGTAACTCTTAAAATTCTCTACAGTAAAATATAGGAGAGAAAGGGCGTATGCCCATCAATTTTTGAGATATTCAATTGAGAATAATCTTAAAAATGAGAAAATACAAATTTTACGAGATTAGAAAAAAAAAATTCGTGGAAAATTTCAAAAAATTCACTTTTTTTTTTTTGAATATTTCGGAAATTAATGGAGATACACCCTTTTTCTCCTAATCTTCGTTGAACTCTTGAAATCTTCTACGAAAAATAGTACTGGTCAAAAAACGTATCTCCATTGAATTCAACTCAGAACGATCACAAATATAAATAAAAAACAGATTTTACTAAATTTTTGATTAAAAAAATGGTTTAATGAAAATTTTTGGAAAACTATTTTTCTGTTTTTGCATCCGAATGGATGTTTTCGCAATTTTTTTCGAAATGCCAATTTTCATTAGAAACAACTCAAAATGATCCAAAACATCGAGAAATTCGTCTTCATGAGCTGAACAAGCCCTCAATTTTTGGAATTTTTAGATGAAGTTCTCCGCTTACTACATTGAAAAATATATTTTTCTCTCAATATTTCCACAAAAAATCCGAAAAATGCAATTTTTCTCGATTTTTTCGAATGGACACCCATATTTTTCATTTGGTTTTCTCAAAGAATATATTTTTCTCTTTCAAATAAGCCCCTACTCACCTTCGTAGGACAATCAGAAACTGTACCCAAAAGGGAACATTAAAAATGAAAAAGTAATTTTTTATGTAAAATTTAGTATATATAATTTCTTTTCGCGAGAGATGATAGAGGAAAATTCAGGAAGAACCATTCGGAAGCATCCTGCTAATTCATTAGCAGGAATTGAAAGAAAGAAATATCGATTTAAAGGATAACGTAAAAGGAATAGCGACTAACGCAGCGACGAACGCCTGCTTGTTTTGAGACTATTTCGGAAACTGATGGAGATATGCCCTTTTTCCCCTGATTCATTTTTGTATCTCGAAGAGCTTTACAGAATCGGACGAGGGTAAAAAGGCATATCTCTATTGAATTCCGAAATATTCAATTAAGAATAATTACGAAAACCAAAAAAAATAAAAAATTTCTCTGAATTTTTCGGAAAAAAATGAGTTTCTGAAGTATTTGAAGAAATTTAAATTTTATTGATAATTCAAACAATCAATAAATTCGTAAAACCAAAAGATATCTTCTGAAATTCAATTTTTGAAATTGGAAGTTTATTGGGAATGGACGGGTTTTTCGATTTTTTACGGCCATTGAGTTTACGAGGGAAGAGGCGTGAATGAGAAGTGAGAATGGACACAAGAAGTGAAAAAAGAAAAATTGTTTCTCGCCCAAAGTGCAGAGAGACATGCAAAGACTCTTGATCACGCACATTTTCTTTTTATCATCAATTTAAGAATTGAAAATAAAAATGGTTCAGAGAAGAGGGCTGAGTGAATAATAAACTACTTAGTTTAATTAATTGTAGGGGAGATTAGGGTAAAATGGACCTGCAAGAAAAAATGATCTAGGATTATATTTTCAGAGTGGAGGACTTCCCGGAAAATCTGGAAAAAATGCTCCAATATGTCCAGATTGTTGACCAATTTTCTCAAATTTTTCCGTTCATATGCCTTTTTTTACCGCATAACTTGGCACTCACGCCCTTTTGTTATTCTAATTTTTTATGACGTATTCTTCAAACACTTCTTGGACATACGTCCTTCTGATTTTAACTAATGTCGTCCGTTGACACTTATACCCTTCTGGTTCTACAATTGATCGGAGGAAAAAAGAGAGAAACAGACGCCGTTATGTTTCTGAGCTGCCATTACTTACTGAATTTGTCTCTAACTTGACGGAAAAATTTGAAAAAATTTTGAGAAAATGCTTCAATATGTCTAGACTGTCGTTGAATTTTTTCAAAATTTTGCGTTGATACACCGTTTTTTGCTGCATCAGCGGGCGCTCGCGCCTTTTTGTTGCTTCAACTTTTTGGGAGTCATTTTTCGTATGTCTCTTGGACATACGCCCTTTTCATTCCAAACAAATGCGTTCTATTAACCCTTATGTCCTTGCGATTCTACCATGAATTTAAGAAAAAAAAGGAGAAATAGACGCCATTTTGCTTCTGAATTGACATTATTTACTATACTTGTCTCTGACGCATGTTAAACACGTGGAAATTCTCGTGATCCCGTGACACATAGTCAGGGCAAAACATAGATGGAAGGGGGTGGGTGGGGGGGGGGGGGGGAGGGGGTCGTGAGGAATAGGAAGATAACGGCTGAGAGGACCAGCTGGTCTACGACGAGGGTGTGTGGGTGGCAGAATGAAGGACGATGAGAAGGGGTGGGGGTAACATTGTAATTTCAGATAAGCGTCTCCCGGGAGACACGCATTGTGCTCGACCCTTCTCCTTGCGATCGTGTATATATACGTGCGATTGTCACGAGGCACTGATCGAGGGTATAGGTATATGTGTCCCCTGTCTGATAATATATCTAGGAGAAGAGACGAGAGATCTTGATCGATTTTTTTTCTCGGTTTTTTTCATTAACTTTATGCAATTTTTTTTTTGAGAATATGTTGAAAACTAATGGAGATACGCTTTTTTTGTGCAGATCCTTTTGATAGCTCTTCAAATTCTCTACGAATAAGGATTCGGGCAAGAATGGCGTATCTCCATTAGTTTCCGAGATATTTAAAAACAATCGGCAAAAAATCGATTTATTCAGTTTTATCTCTTCACTGTTGCATTCTTCTGCAAATAACTCTGAAACGAGTGGATTTAGAGAAAAATTATAGGTGACCATTTTTATTGAAAATTAAATTCTTCACAGAAAATGTCTCTAGATAATTTTCTTTATATCCACTTCTTTCGGAATTATCGGTGGAAGAATCGGCAAGATGGTTTCTTCGAAGAATAAAATTGGGAAGTTTTGAAATTTATTTTTTGCGATGATTCTTTGAACGAATGCAAATATCAATTGCAAACTTCATTCAAGTCTCCCCTCAATCACGTGGCACCTTCTCTCATCCCGAAAAACAGGGGAAGACCCCTTGGGGATCTATCATTGTCGCTTCATCATCGCGATGTGGAATTGCTCGGAGGACACATGCATGAACCACTTGAAATTTTACGACGAGGGGGAGGGGGGGGGGTGCAAAGTGTGTGTACTCGATGTACACCAGACCCTGTGTACTTTCATGGTGACGAGTGATAATGAGAGATGGAAGCATTTAAATCAAACTAAATCGTAGCGTCATTAATTTTTTATGGGTAAATACTTTACGATGAAAATTTTAATTTGAGGTAGTATCCCAGACTACGGTCGATAGAACAGAAAAAAATGAGGATTTGCAGGCTTGATTCCAATTAATTGCTGAAAATTCGTTTAAAAAAACGTGCTTAAATTCATCCAAAAAAGTGATTAAACTATTTGAAAGTCATATCTTCAGCTTGTGAACATAATTTTTTTTCGGTTTCTCGATTTTTTTTTACATTACCAATCTCCTATCAGATGCATGAGATAAAGAGAGAGGCAAATAGTTACGACTACCTTCTAATTAGAATTTCTCAATAATTATTCGGAGATTGAATTTTTTTCTTCTCCTATTATTAAGTTAAAATGCTGTTCTCTTGGTAATTGTGTACTATAGGGGCCTTTTTTATAAAATTTAAATAATTATCAAAGTCAAATCTTCGGAAAAAAATATGGAATGCGCAAGCAGGATTTGAACCCACGACCCTCTGATTACATGTCAGGTGCTCTGACCACTGAGCTATTGCGAGTTCCTATACTTTCCTTCAAATTTTTGACCAAGATATATTACATCATTTTCGCCACCTCCCTTCCTGAGGTAATTTAAATTAATTTTGAATTAATTTTATTTGGAAAGGCCGCTATACTACACATTTACTGTTCTCTTCGCCAATTGTTTTTGAATAATGGCTCAAGTGTGGGTTTTTTTTAGTAAATTCATTATTTCCGTCTGATTTAGGACGTTTAATTCCCATCAATGCTATTCTCAGTAACTTTGATAATTCATATCTCATAAACTAGAGGGTCAAAAATTATGAAAAATTCAGAGCAATGTAAAAAAATGTCATCTTTGATACGACATTCAAAGAGAGACATTTGTAGAGACTTTTAAGAGTTACAAAAAGGATGAAAACCTCTCTTAGTTTCCGAGATATTTGAGGAAAATTATCTTTCTGGAATAATTCCGTTTTTTGTCATTAATTTTTTGAAAATATATTGGATACCCATGGAGATATGCCCTTTCTGTGTTAAAAAAATCCTCCTTTGTAGGTCTTGAAAGTCTCTACAAAAACAGGCGTATCTCCATAAATTTCTCAGACATTTTCAAAAAATTGGTAAGGAAATCGATTTCTCTTATTTTACCATTAAAAAAAATATTGGAATTAATTAAAATTAATTTGAAAAATATAATTGAAGAAATTATCTTCTTTTTTTGTATTTGTGAATTATCTTAGTCGTTCATTCAAAAATTTGCAAAACGAAAGGGTTATCAAATAATTTTATTTTTCAAGCAAATAGAAGTGGAAATAATGCAGTTGCCCGCGGCACTTTCAAATGAACGTAAAATTTCAGTACAGCTCATTATTCAAGCCCCCCGCCATATTCCTAACATGTCTCGTGTCTAGAATTGAGTAGAGAATTTTTTTTTTCTCAATTCTTTTTTATGAAGAATATTATACGCACCACGTGGCGCGAACGTGGCCCTCGGGCGATCGTGTGTGGTAAAGAAGGTGCGAGTAGGATACGTGTATATTTTTTTGGCTGTTGCATCAAAGTTTTATATCTTTTCCCCTTTTTTATACCTCTGGAGCCCACCTATGTGCACCAATCGTCGATTATTATTTATTTTTTAATCTTTCTTCTTTCTTTTGCACCTAAAAATCTGCAGGGCTTCGAGGAATCCAAGATGAATATTTGAATCTCTTTGACGAAAGTCAAAATTTATGTATATTATCATTTTTAATTTTAATTTCCTAGAATTAATTTTGAAAAAAAATTGAATAAAATTGATATTTTAGTAGTGAAAATCTGTTTTTTTTTTAAATCTCAGAAACTCATGGGGATAAGCCCTTTCTGCCTAAATATTTCTTTTCAGCTTTCAAATGTTTTCACAAAAGAGAATTCAGGTGAAATCATCCTATCTCGCTAATTTTCCTCTAAAACTAAAAACGAAAAAATGAAAATAAGATAAGTAAGTTTCGGAGATTCGTAAAGACATTTTTAAGAAATTGAGATCAAACTAAATTTGACTGCTCTCGTTTAAGATATATTTAAGGCAGACGAAGAATTTCCAATGAGAATGATTAACCGACTTTAAAATTCCTTCTTTTTTTTCATGGATTTGAACGACTAAATTCGTCCGGCGATGAAACAGCAGGGGATCAGTTAAGAATGCGTGATGCACACCTGTGCAATGAATTCCGTTGAAACATGCAAATTCTGTGGATGTGCAGCACGCGATATTATACTGTCTGAGAATTCACCCAGACGAGCAATGACCACACTGTATTTATTGTTTATTTTTAGAAAATCATTAACTCTCAATTTTCTGGAAATAATTAAAAATCTGTTGAGAAATTTTGATACGTGGACGATTAATTCCGGATTTTCATAAAATTTTATAGGAGAGTGATGAATGGTCATTTCCGAAAGTTTTAAGGGGCACACGCCTCGTGTGACGGCTTGAAAAAAAAATATTCGGAAATACTTTCAAAGAAAAATATTGCAAGTTAACTTTTCGAGGATATAATTGTGCATAAATAATGTAGACGTAATAATTTTTTTTTGAATGAAGAAAATTGATTTTCAACAAGTTATTTGTCATTTCCTGGGTCTCCGAAAAAACGTTCCTCGACTGCTGTCGTGATTGACGCCTTCACAATGCCTGAAATAAAAAAAGAAAAAAGTTTTTTAAACTAGAAGGTATTGCGTATACAATGACCCGGGATTATGAAGAAAAAAAAATTGAATTAAAAAAAAAATGGTGGAGTTTTGAAGAAAAGCTCGAAATTTCGCTCAAAAATTTGATGGTTTTTGGCAGGGCAAAATTACATTTGTTATGCAATCGAAAAACTGGAGGGTCATTGTATGAAGAAACACATATTAAATATGCTGAAAAAAGATCAAATCGATTAGTTGATTCGTTATCGAGTTTGAACCGCAGCAGATTTGCAAGAAATGTAGTTCTGAGAAAAACGCGTTTACAGATAAAAGCATTGATTTTATTGTTATAAATCGATAAATATCAACAAATAGAGCTATTCTACTATTCCAGGCCTATGCAATTCCCGTTTCGAAAAATTATCGAAAAATGCCAAAAAAAATTGATTTTTTGAAGAATTCACACTTGTTGTGTCCCTTAATTTCATTAGAAAAATTTCGCAGCTGTTCATTTTACCAATTCAGTAGTAAAGATGTGAAGAAAGGTGAAAATCTATTTTTCTTGTAAAATACCTCTGAAACTAACTGAGATAAAGCAATTTTTTGGAAAAAGGATTGCAGCAGAATCGCTCTATCTCTCTTTATTAGTTTCCAAGATGTTCTCAAAAAAAGATGAAAAAATCGAAATTCTGTTTTTACCTCTTCGACAGAATTAATCAAAAATATTGAGAAAAACTCAGTGTAATCAATAGAAAAAATTCATCCACTGTCTCTTCTTTAATATTCCTCCAGTCCAATCCATCACATTAATTTCATTAATTTAATTTGAGGCAATAAATATATTGTTGTGATTTATGTTTGCACATGTTATGTGTGGCCATGAAACAGATTTACCCTGTGTTACGTTCATGTCACTGAAGAATTAGAGGGGTTGTTTTTTTTTCATAGGAATATATTGTTGGCTTAAAAACCCACCCTCTCGGGCCACCATCTCTCCAACAATTCTCGAGGACACTCGTGTGGTTCCCCTCGAGAGGAATTTGGCCTCAAATTAAAAGATCTTCGGTTCGTTCTGTTTTCCTCTCTCTCTCTCTCTCTCTTTTGCACTACCTCTGCCCCTATTCGATGAAAATCTGAGTGGAGAGAAGTATTGGGGTGTGTGTGTGCACTAGTACCCCTCCTTTGGTTTTTTACGTTTTATTTTTTTTTCTTCAACGACATAACGTGAAAAATATACTACCAAGTCTCTCAAATATTTTTTCAATTTTTTTTCTTCCTTTCGCTGATGGAGAAGCAATAAATGCTCACGTTACGTTTTTTAAACGTTTTTTAAAAGAAAGTTTTAATACCCGTGACCTCGTATATGACGTAATACTGGGAGAATGAAAAAAATTCATTTTATCGAATAGAAAGAAAGAAAAAATAATAATTTAAGGGAAAATTCAAGGATTTAGGAAATTTTTTTGCAAAATATGATTTTGAAATTATTTTAGACATTAATTAAATTTAAAATAATTTACGGAAATTGGAGGAATTCAGCCGTTCTTTGTTAGTTTTTTTTAGTAACTTTTTTTGTGAAAAAAAACTTGGATGTTATCAATATAATGAAGGCATATGACGATCACATACACCCTTCTGGATATTATAATTATTATTTTTACAAAAATGATTCTATGAGATGAAAAAAAATAAAATATACAATGAATCAATTATTAATTATCAAATATTCGATAACTGATTTCGAAGTTCAAGATTTGAGTTAAATTTTCTAGTGAATTACAACTTCTCCATTATTTTAAGAATCAATTCAATTTAAGATAATTCACGAAAATTTACGAAATTTTGCTTCTGTTCGTAATATCCCTTCTTCAAGAAAGGCATAAGTGTTATCAATACGGGAAAGGCGTATGTCCATCACATACGCCTTTTTAAATATTATCATTATTACTATTATTATTATCATTTTTGACTTATTTTTTCTAGATATTGGAAAAACTAAATAATTTCATAGGGTCGAAATTTTGGAGATCAGAGTGATGGATGAAATGAACTAATGAAATCTCGAGATTCAACAGTAGAACTGAAGGAATGAGGAGAGGGGGAGGGGGGAGAAGTGGGGAGAGTATGAAGTGCCTTTGGTCGACTAAGAATTTCAATTTGCGGTCAGGAGGGTGGCCCGCGAGAATGGGGGATGTCAACGAATTCTGGAGATATCGAAAATACACCCCAAAAAAAAGGGGAATGACACAAGTGCGGATAAAAAAAGACATGGGGCCTAGATGAGAATGAAAAAAAAAAAAGAGAAAAACTGGAGGGAGTCAATTGCATTTCTTTGTTTCATTTAGGGGCATTTATACTTTCCGAGGCTAGGGGTATTGGGATTTATTATTATTTTTATTATTTCAGTAGTGAAGAGTGAAACGGGAAAAATCGTTTTTTTTCTTCTTAATTATTCTTAATAAAATATCTCGAGAACTAGCAGTGATACGCCTTTTTTGCATGAATCCTTTTTTGTAGTGAGGTTGAAGAGCTACAAAAAAAAGGGATCGAGCAAAATAGCTCTGTCTCGCTTACTCTCCGAGATATCCTCAAAAAACTAATGACAAGAAATAAAATCAATCCAGAATCCGGTTTTTTTCTCCAAATTTTTTTTTGAGAATATCTCAGAAATCAATGGAGATAGGTCTTTTTTATTCTCATCCATTTTTGTATACAGAGAACATTCTCTATAGAGAATTTCAAGAGCTACAAAAGAGGACCAATACAAAAAGGATGAATCTTCATTACTTTTCGAGATATACTCAAAAAATAACAAAACGAGTGATTAAAATCATTTTTCAATTATAAATTTACAAATATATTTTTTTTTTTAATTCACATTTTTTTTCAAAGTAAAAATCGTCAGGAAAAAATGGGGAAAAAATTGTGATGATGCCACAGCATGTCTCGCTTGTTGTCTGATCCTTTCGACATTTTCCACTAAGTCGACAACTCAAAGAAGAAATTTCCAAAAAATTTCAGAAAAGAACCTTTGAAATTGAATTTACAAATAAAAACTTTTCAATCAAACCAATTCATTAATTCGTTCAATTTAACCAGAAAAAGAATATTAAAATGACTGCATAAGAGTAATTATCTGTTATTCAATGTTCACTTCCTCGAGCGATGAATTACAACAAAATTTATTCCCGCAATTTCTTATTGTCTCTCAGAATAATTGACAAGAAAATAGTATAAAATGCTGTGAATTTCATTTTTTTCCCCAGTATTATCAAAACGTTAACCAAGTTTAATTTATCATCACTTAATGAAAAAAAAGTGATGAAAATGAGGATGATCTTCCTACTCAGTTTTTTCACAATTTTAATCACTTTTGTAATGGGTCAAGGTACAAGAAATAATAGAATTTTATTTTTAGAAAATTAAGCGAGATAGAGTAATTATCTCAATTGCTTCTCCACCGAGTTTGCGAGATATTTGAGAAAAATGATTGGAAAATAAAATCTATTCATAAGTCTTTCTTTTAGACATTGAATTTTTAAGAACATCTGGGAAACTAAGCGAGCAAGTGCTATCTTACAAGAACACTTTTTTGTAGAAAATTTTCAGAGCTCCAAAAAACAAATGGAGAAAAAATTTCTCCATCTCGCTCAGTTTCTGAGATGTTTGAGGAAAAAAATAGAAATAAAAAATATATTCAGAATGAGTTTATTTTTTCGGGATTAGTTTTTCGACAATATCTCAGAAATAAAGCGAGATAGCGCGATTTTATCAAAATCCTTTGTGTAGAGTATTTCCGAAACTATACAAAAGAATTTAAGTGAAATTGTTTTATCTCGCTTAGTTTCTGAGATATTCGCGAAAAAAATGTAAGAACAAAAAATCTATTTAGAATAAATCTATTTATTAGGTTTTAGTTTTTTGAGAATATCTCGGAAATTAAGAGAGGTAGAGCGATTGTACCTGAATTTTTTTCTGTAGCTGTTAAAATTCTTTACAAAGAAAAAGCGGTCAGAACGGGCGTATCTCCATCAATTTGTGAGATATTTTGAGAAAAATAAATCAAAACAAATAATCTATTGAGGATAATTCTATTTTTTTGACTTCAATTTTTTAGAAATATCTCGCAAACTGAACGATAGCGCGATTATACTAGAATCCTCCTTTACGGAAAATTTTAAGATCTACAAAAAAGCATACGGGCAGAATTACGCTATCTCGATAATATGTCTTCCAAGATATTACCAAAAAAAAAAAAAAGACAAGAAAAGTTGTTTTTTCTTCTATTTCGTCTTTTCGCCACTAAATTAGCGAGAAAAATCATATTTGTCTTTCCAATTTTAGCATATCAGCCACAATCTAATCCTAATACTGCACCTAATGGTGGATATGGCGCTGGTACTACTTACTCTGATGGATATTACGACGGTTACGCTAATAGATACAGTTACGAGCAAGGTTATCAAATGGGGAGACGTGAAAACAGAGGAAGAGGAAGAGGAAGAGGACCTCCACGTGATGGTGGAAGAGGAGAAGAACGACGTGAATACGACAGGAATGATTCTCCACTACAATATTAAAAAATGATGATAATTGGATAAATTATGACTCAATGCTTATGATAATTCTTCAAAATTTTCCATGTCATTTTTACTTATATAATTAAAGAAAATCTATCAGAGAATAGAATTGAAGATTTCCATTGTTTTTCCACAATTTTTCCATCGTCGATTGTATGAATGTCATAATTGATCGGTAATTGATCGTGCTTATTGATGATAAAATTGTCTGCAGATGAATTTTATGATCTTTAGCATTTTGTATAAAATAGAAACGTTCTGTTGTGATTATCACACATTCGTTTGTGAAGTCGTCATGAAATTCTTGTGGAGTATTTTGTTGTGCGCCTTGGCGATGATTGCTGCTGTTCAGACTCAAGGTTAGTGATGGTGGCAGGATTTGAGACTTAAGTAAAGGGAAAACGAGATGAATAGAAATGATTTTTTAGTTGATTTTTTCACGATAGGAGAGATCAAGAGAACTCAGATTTTTTTTTCAAAGCGAAGGGCTTTATGAAAAAATCAGAAAAAATTAGCAAACATGCTGTTGTGTACTAAAATGAAGAACGCACTTTTTAGTACTAAATCATTCATTAACACAACTTAAACAATTGAAATTACACGTGAACTGTGATTTTCTCAAATTACAATAACGTTTTAGCATTGTTACGTTACAGAGATTCGTTACTAACTAACTTAATTTTGGGTGATCGAGGGGTATTTATCCCAGGATTGGAAGGTAGTGGGCGAAACTCTTATTCTAGAAGTTTCTTGGGTTTTTCCCTTAATGTTATTTATTTAGAATGTTCGGGAATGAATTTTATGATAGAGAAATTTCGGGATGGATTAAGACGTATTGGGGACCTTGGGTCAATTTATTTGAGGACCCAAGTAATGGAGGGATGGATTACGAGTCTTAATTTAAGACCTCGGGCGGACGGACAGACGGACAAGGGATTAATAGTCGTAAATGGCGCCGAAGATACGCGTTGTACATCTCAATATAAACACAGGTAATGGGCTACATATTAGGAAAAATAATATAATCATTATATTATAATGTGGTAGGTAACCCAACAATGCTCTGACATATCTACATTGTTTCCTAATTTTTTCAATTTTTTTTGTGAACTTCTTCATTTCGAAGAATAATAATCAATAATTTTGTTGTCAAAGGTCTGAATTTGAATTTTGGAAGAGGAGGAGGAGGAGAAGGTCGAGGAGATTATAATAGTCCATATGGACAAAGGGGACAAGGTGGAAATAACCAAAGAGAACAAGGTGGATATGACCAAAGAGAACAGGGTGGATATGACCAAAGGGGACAAGGTGGATATGATCAAAGAGAACAAGGTGGATATGACCAAAGGGGACAAGGTGGATATGATCAAAGGGGACAAGGTGGATATGACCAGAGGGGACAAGGACGAGGAAATGGACGAGGTCCTCCGATGGGCCGTGGAAATGGACGAGGCCCTCCGATGGGCCGTGGAAATGGAAATGCATACGGTAATATTAGATATAATACATTATGCACTTAGGGCAGAAAAATTTGAAGGTTTACTTCACTCGGTGATGGTAAGCTCGCTTCGCTTGGGCAGAGAATTTGTCGAAATTATCTTTTATCTGCCCATGGTGCGCATGATATTTTTGTGCTTAAGAGTGCTGGAAAAATGCGTTTCAAACCAAGTGAAGTGAGGTTAGAAACACATTTTCCCAGGACTCTGAGCGGAAAAACATACTTCAATCGTGGAAAGGTAAAAGAAAAACCAGGATTCTTCTGCAAATCTTTCTATGAGATTATCTCAAAAAGTATCGGAGATACGATCTCATTACCTGAATAATTTTTTGTAGAAAATTTCGAGAGCTATAAAAAATGATTATGGCAAAATCGCGCCATCGCGCTTACTTTTCGAGAATTTCTCGGAAACTAAGCGGGATAGAGCGATTTTACCTCAATCTCTTTTTGTTAGTCTTACAATTTTCTAGAAGAAAGGATCGAAGCAGAAAGGGCATATCCATGAAGTCCCGAGATATTGCATTGAGAATGATGGGAAAAAAGTAGATTTTTCCTATTTTACTTTTTCACTGCTAAAATTATTTCGAAGAATAATTAGGCAAATCTGAATTATTCTATTAACAATTACTAAATGTTGAATATTCCAGGACCTGGTGGTGGTGGACAGATAGGTTATATATAATACTTGCAGCCAGGAATTCTGATATTGTGAATATGGAAATATTGAATTACTGATTATACTGAAATAAACAATTGAGCATTAACATTGATCGCTTTAATTTAATGTACGAATCCCCTGAAAAATGGCATTAACGGAAATTTATTGAGACCTATTCTCGACAGAAAATCCCATATCTAAGATTGTATCCCGGCGCGCTCGAGTACACTGAGAGAAAAATCACTGAGATACCGAAAGAAGAAAATTCTTGAGTCAAGAAAATTATGGCTGAATTTCTCTAAGCTAATCCGGATTAAGTTAACTTAAACCAGCAGTTTTGGTTTAAGTTAACTTCCCCCTCCAGAATCTGCGGGACTAGCGCCGCACCATGGTTCCTATTGATACTTATAACGCTGCCTTATGATTCAGATTCAAATTAATCTCAATCACTCATACCTGCGATCATCAAATTGAACATGAATTCGATGATGCTCAAAATTGTAGGAAATATCAATATTTATCTTTTGCAATGCTCTTAAAAATGATGACACTATAATTTTCACTTATTTTTTCATATAAAAAAATATCATTTAACCACAGCAGCCATCTTTGATAATTGCGGTTAGGGGAAACAACACGCCGTTAGGGGAAGTGCTATGGAGGGAGAAGTTAACTTAAACCAAAACTGCTGGTTTAAGTTAACTTAATCCGGATTAGCTTAGAGAAATTCGGCCTATATCCGCTACCTGAACATCTTGGGAAAAGACCACAATTGATTAGCCCAAGCCGTTTCAGTATTGAAGCAAGAAATTGTGTGTTATCTCGTGAGTTCTTGGTTCAAGGAAAGTCGAATGTCAGTGAATATTATGAAAGGTTTCATGAAATGAATAGTTGCTTGTACCCGGAATTTCCAATTTCGAGTGAAATACTTGGATAAATTCGACTTGAGTATTCTGGGAGATAAACGAAAACATGAAGAGTTTGTCTGAAAATTTTTATTAACAAGGGGAAGATGAAGTTGACTGATTGAGGTAAGTGTTGAATTCACACGTATTCGAAAATAACTTTGAAGAAAAATCAACTCACTGAACCAAGTTGGAAATACTATAATAATGAGTATTATAGTAATGAGAAAGCCCTTAATTGCGATGATAACTGCCATATTATATAGATATTCCTGAATGATTAGCTCAAGAAAACGGGACTGATTTGTCCGAATAGAGAAGTTCTTGGGGGAAGAATCTGACTTTCTGCTTTCCCGGGCACCAGATCTCCGCACCGGATCGAAGGATGTTGAACAGAACGCTAGAAGTTGGTCCGTGCTTTTTGGGCAATTTAGCGTATTCAGCTCTCGTAGTGTATGATTTCTTTCAAATCGAGATATGATTCCTACAAATCAGTAGTGAAGTGGACAACTAGGTTAAGTTGTTTTTTTTTCGAAAATGGGTTTATTGCGGAAATCGGATCTATAGAGGGTACCGCATGTCTAACATGAAGCATTTGAGCCAAAAAAAATTTTTTATTATTATTTATCAACAATGAAAAAAGAGTTGAGTCGAGAATTTCAGGGTTCGTGACAAGTTTGGGAGCTAAGTCGACATAACTCACAAAAAAATTCGGGAGTAAATGTAGACTAATTAAAGTCAAAAACTTGTCGAGAATGAAGGAAACATAGTTGATAGTAATGAAAATAATTTTTTTCAGCCTGGAGGAAATTTTTAAAATTACAATTTTCAAGGAACCCGCAAAATTGAAAAAAAAATTCTCAAAAATTTTCAACATTTCATATTTCTCAACAGTTATTTTCTGTTATCAAGAGTTTTTTTACCCTCTCAGTGGAAATGGATACCAGAAGCTGCTGGACACATTCTAACGAATAATTCGTTATGAAATAACACAGAAATAATTCATATACACTCAGCAAAAAAATTAAGAGAGCAGAATTTTTTTTCAAAACTTCAAGCAATTTTCAAACAGCCGTAACTATACGAAAAATGATGGGATTGGAATGAAACAAAAAAGGAATTGAAGCTTGAAATATTTACTCTCAGAATATTGTAATGAAAAATTTTCCTAGGCGTTACTTATGGCGCGAAACAATCAATCAATGAGGAACAAAAAAAACGAAATTTTTTATTTTTTAGAAATAATCCATGGGTTTGAAGAAAAATTTCTCGGCTCAACCGATACCAAAAACGTATAGCATGACCTTCTAGCTTCAATTTGATTTTTGCCGATTAACTCGGAAAATAAGCGAGATCGAGCGAAATCCACGTTGATATGGGATCACCAGAGAGTTTTTCCAGTTTATTGCGATTATCTCAGTGAAAAAGCGAGATAGAGTGAAATGGGCGTTGATCTGGAATCACCAGGGAGTTTCCCCAGTTTGTGCTGACCTTAATATGGGATCAGTTCGCTTATTCACCGATATAATCACGAAAAACTGGAAAAACTCCCCGGTGATCCCATATTGACGTCCATTTCGCTCTATTTCACTTACTCATCGAGATAATCACGAAGAACTGGAGAATCTCCCTCCTGATCACAAATTAACGTCCATTTCGCTTTTTCGGGTTTTACCGTCACAGAATTAGTAAAAATCAGAATAATTGATTATTCTGATGAAAACCACAGTAATTGTCGCCATCCGCGGTACCCGTTGAGGATAGAGCTCAATTTGAGTCAAGACAGCACATGTCCAGAGTGAGGTCAACATATTTTTTTGACCTCACTGATGATTTTTGTTTGTTTTTGTTTAAATTATCTCCGAAAAAACGGAGGAAAGTTCGAGAGTTAGGACTGGGGAGGATTTTCCCCCAGTCCCATAGATAAATTAGCAGAATCAAGGACGGTCTGGAGGAGCTTGGACAGAAGCATCATCCAAGTGGCTGGTCCAATACGAGCCAGCACTGAGGGACGTTGACCAAGAGCGAGAGAAGCCGGAGACCACGAGGAACAACGCCGTGGATAATGAAAAGAAAATACTTGAGTGAAAGCAGAGACAGAACTTTTCCGTTTGTAATTGTCGGGAAAATATTGTCAATATTGAAATTATTGTGATTATTTTCGCGTGTTACACTTAATTATTTGAGAGTGAGGATTCGTACTAAATTCGGGGAAATTGGGTAAACTCAGTGACGTCGAGTAAAGTAGTGGGGGACTCGCGCAGTAATTGTTTGAGTTGGGCCTCGGCTCTACCGGAATTGAGCGGAAACAGCCGAGTGAACCCAACGCTAACTTGTGGGAGAGAAGACTTCTCCTTCTTCTCCCGGGACACCATGGCGGTCACATCGTATGGAGAAAATTTAGAGGAACGTACAGAAAAGTCAAGAAAATTGTAGAAAATGGACTAAAGTAAAGAAAATTGAGAGAGGCCAAGATGGATAGAAGGAGCGCACATGAAATAAGGTACGCGAGTCCCCAAAAAAATCATGATTTTGTGTGAAAGTGATTAATTTCGAATAAAGAGTAAAATTAAGAAGCGCCGAGTTAGCGTCTGTTTTGGGGTGGGATCACCCACGCTAGAATAAAATTATTGTCGTTCGTTTTGAGTCAAATTCTGAGTTATTAATTGAGGTGAAAGCATTATCATATTATTCTCGAATATTTCCTATTTTTTTGATTTAAATGTACATATATTATTTTCCTTGAACATACATAATTTTTCATGATTTAACTTGAAAGTTATCAGGAGTTTTGTGTGAAGTTTTTGATCTGTCCCGAATACCCAAAGAGAGGGTATCGTCCCCACTCCCCCTTGAGATAAAATAAGGGTTTCACGTAAGAAAGCGGGTAAAATCCGAGTATTTTTGGGGTTTTGTAGTTTTATTAGAATTGAAATAAAACTTGGGGATTTGTCGTTTCCCCCCAAATTCATAAAATTTTGGTAGGGCCAGTTTGTGGAGGTAAAATTAGCGCTAACCGCGAATTAGCGTAACTGTAACTTTGGAATGAATATTGTTAATCGCGGGTTAATGTAACTGGTGGTTGAATCCAGAATAACGGCAAGGAATCAAAAACTGAAGGGTAACACGGCTGTGCGCCATTTTTAATCTAAAAATTGCCGGTAACATTAACTCGCAGTTAGCAATATTCGTCCCAAAGTTAAAGTTACACTCACCCGCGGTTAGCGCTAATTTTACCTCCAGAAACTGGCCCTTAAAACGACTGGCACGCATTTATAATGAGGCAAATTAATTGGGAGTAAATTAGAAAAAATCTAAAGCGTAAATTTGGGTTGAATGAAGAATTAATTTTTGTGCCTTTAACGACTGGCTCAAGGTCAGCCAAGCCAGCCGTTACAAGTTTCAGGCAAGATGAAGATAAATAGTTACAATCTACCGAAAATTTCTGGCTGTCACTATGCATTCTTATTCGGTTGATGTACGAAAAAGCAAAAGACTTAAAGAACTTGTCCCAAGAATATGATTTTATCTTTGAAATTTTATGAAATTGTAGGGAGGGTTTTTTCACCAACGAGGAGAATTTAAGGGATTCGAAGTTTTCTAATCCCATTGCATGACGCTCTAGGATTGATAATGGAAAAATATTCAATATTTGGAGAAATTTGAGTATCAATCATATGAAATTTGAATATATAAGAGGGAAGCACTGATATTCTTGGTGGAATAATCTTTAATTCTCAGAGTGATCGAGAATACTTGCCTATATTCTACATGTTATGTTCTCCCGTAAATTCCGTATAAATCATTCGTCAGCAAGAAGATTTGATAACGCGTGAATTCCTCCTAAGAAATCGAATTTCTCCATTCATCTCTTCGACATTATTATTGAGAATGTTAATAATCCATGTAATGAAAGTATTGCATTCAGCTGAGCTGATACTGATTCGGAGGAATCTATATAAATTAGAGTATTCAATTGCTGAAGAGACTAATACCATTTTATTATTGGAAATATTTGAAAATTCGCAAGATCATGTAAATGTTTCTCCCAAGAAGTGGTAATATGCACAGTTTGTGAAAATTTTCATGTGACTACGTGAAGAATCCACTGGAAAAAATATTTTTGCAGAATCATCCATGGATAAAATTATTTGTTATTATTTATTCAATTAAAATTATGGAGACAGTAGGCTAGGAATGGATATTCTTTTCTGACTCCAAGTGCAATGCTTGAAGTAAGTTAAAATTTTCATCACCAGTAAAGGCGAATGAGAATATGGAATGAACATCAAGAACTCATTCTGAATTGTATTTAAAATTATTTCTTTTTATGAATTTTTAGTCTATATTTTACTTGCAGAAAAGATTCGACTCCTCGCGGTAACTTTGAGTATTGCAGTATAGCTCTCGATGGGTGAATATGTCATTGTGGCAATGTCAACGGTAATTATTTCATCAATAGTTCATTTTCTTCGGACAAGGATATATTTTCTTCTTCGAATTTTTTTCCTTCTCCAGTCTTTTCTCAACGACACAAATTTTTTTGGATGGGACTCCAGTCATTATTGCTGGGACATATCGCCATTATGAGTCAATTTCAAAAGTTCTTGTGGAGTTACTAAAAAATCTTAATGCAAAATATGGACAAGTATTAAGTGCTTGGACAGAGACAACCGCATATCAGAGACAATGGATTGTAGATTATAAACATCGTACGATCGATAAGATCGAGAAGGATTGGCCAATTCTCACAGGAGTACACATGCCGAAGCTAATCGATGCTGACTTCAAGGAAATTTATTCCACGTCGTTGAAAGGAAAAGGCATTGAGTGTTGGAGTGAACTCATGGAAGTCTTGTGTGCTGGATGTAAGCGTGCCCCAGATGATACTGCTGAAAAGGGCCTCAGAAAAAATTGATTTGAATGATATTTCAGAAGGTTTGCAGAGAGAACATTGTTATTATCAATTTTCTATTTCTTGATGATTACAGTAAAGATTGAGCTTTATCTGCTGTTCCTGCTGTGAATCTATTGATTTTTGTATCTTTCTTGCAGATGGCCGTATACTGGGGCAATTGAAGTACTTAACTCATCTATTTCCTCCAAAAGGAAACATGAAAATTGCTAGAAAAGGAGAACGTGCTTCGAATACTGAGTGCCTCTATAGTCTAATGATACAGGATACAGTAAATTCCTGAGAATAAGTATGACTGCAATTTCCATGATTCAATTATGAAAAACTTGTTTCATGAATATTTCTTTTCAGGATGCTGCTTTGGCAGCTGTGAGGTCTAAGAGAATAGAAAACGCTGGGGAAGCTGTTGTTCAGCCCTATTTGATGTTTCTTGGTGAGCATATTACCAAGCCAGAGAAGATTTCCATAATCATTAATAAATAGTAGTACACGGTTAAATCAGCAAAAGAGAGAATTGACCCAATGTTCAAATTTTTACGCGTTTTGGATATCCATTGTCCTCCGGCGAGTTGCCACATTGGGCATCTCATTGAACGAGGTATACCCAAAGCAGCAGCATCCTGAAAGAAAATATTCATGAAACAAGTTGTAACCGTACGGACGAATATTAATTATTTATTTAATATTCGTTCCTGCTGTTGGCTTGATTTATTGAATTAATTTTAATTCAATAGATCCAGTCAATCGGGTTACTTGCAAGTCCGGTCGCCATGTGTTTTTTATAATAATTAAAAACACCAAAACTAAAATTATCATCAAAACTAAACGATTTTTATTCTTGAAACACATTCACGAAATTACACTCAAATCTTTTCTTTTATTTATTATAATAGAAACTCGATCAATTTATTCTTATTATTATTTGTTCAATTTAACTAAACTTAACTGCACACACAAAATTATTCCCGAATCATTATGCTTATTGCGATAATCATACTTTACACACACTTATTACATTTGTTATTAAAATACACTTAATCAATTCGTTTTTATGAATATTTATTTAATTAACTATTCTTAATGATCACTAATTTTACTTTAAACACTTATATTTAATTTTACGCGCTATGTTAAACTGTTTTACCGACTAACAGTAACTATGTTCTCAAAAGGAGCGTTCCGTCGTGTTTGAGATTCTGAATTCAACTGACTCTCCTGCGGCCCACGCGCTCCTTCTATACCCCGCCGGTCTATTGTTCTTTCCTAATTTCTAAGTTTTAATTATCTTATGCATTAATTATATATTTTAGTAATCCCTACTGTTCAGGGATTACTTTGATATATCTTACAGGGAGTTAAACCCTATTCCTGCCTATTTCCTAAGGTTTTCATTACATCGTTAAAACAACATAATTAATACAATCCCTACTTCGTTTTGATTGATTTGAAACTCGTTTCTCTTGATTCGGTTCCAAATTGATGGAGAACGTGTAATTATAGGCCTAAACCTTTAAATCTTGGTTTGCCTTAATCCTTACGTTATCCCGATTATACCTATCTATTTTTTCTGTCACTTTTCTTATTCTATTAATTAATGCCATTATTTAATTAATTCCCCATGAAATGATTTCGGAAACTTTTATCTTTCGCGTTTAGGGGGCAGCACCATACTCTTCTCTTACTACGCCGGCTCTACTCTATTGATGCCGCCTCTAGCCCATAGGTGGCAGCACGGGAGACTTTCGTCTTTCCCTATCGGGCTTTCCCGTGTTGCTGCAAAGTTTTTCATGATTGAATCATGGAAATTGCAGTCATACTTATTCTCAGGAATTTACTTTATCCTGTATCATTAGACTATAGAGGCACTCAGTAGTCGAAGCACGTTCTCCTTTTCTAGCAATTTTCATGGTTCCTTTTGGAGGAAATAGATGAGTTAAGTACTTCAATTGCCCCAGTATACGGCCATCTGCAAGAAAGATACAAAAATCAATAGATTCACAGCAGGAACAGCAGATAAAGCTCATTCTTTACTGTAATCATCAAGAAATAGAAAATTAATAAAAACAATGTTCTCTCTGCAAACCTTCTGAAATATCATTCAAATCAATTTTTTTTGCGGCTTTTTTCAGCAGTATCATCTGGGGCACACTTACATCCAGCACACAAGACTTCCATGAGTTCACTCCAACACTCAATGCCTCTTCCTTCCAAGACGTGGAATAAATTTCCTTGAACTCCACAAGAACTTTTGAAATTGATTCATAATGGCGATGTGTCCCAGCAATAATAACTGGAGTCCCATCCAAAAAGTTTTGTGTCGTTGAGAAAAGACTGGAGAAGGAAAAAAATTCGAAGAAGAAAATATATTCTTTTCCGAAGAAAATGAACTATTAATGAAATAATTACCGTTGATATTGCCACAATGACATATTCACCCATCAAGAGCTATACTGCAATACTCAAAGTTACCGCGAGGAGTCGAATCTTTTCTGCAAGTAAAATATAGACTAAAAATTCATAAAAAGAAATCATTTTGAATACAATTCAGAATGAGTTCTTGATGTTTATTTCATATTCTCATTCGCCTTTACTGGTGATGAAAATTTTAACTTACTTCAAGCATTGCACTTGAAGTCAGAAAAAAATATCCATTCCTAGCCTACTGTCCCCATAATTTTAATTGAATAAATAATAACAAATAATTTTATCCATGGATGATTCTGCAAAAATATTTTTTCCAGTGGATTCTTCACGTAGTCACATGAATATTTTCACAAACTGTGCATATTACCAATTCTTGGGAGAATCATTTACATGATCTTGCGAATTTTCAAAAATTTCCAATAATAAAATGGTATTAGTCTCTTCAGCAATTGAATACTCTAATTTATATAGATTCCTCCGAATCAGTATCAGCTCAACTGAATGCAATACTTTCATCACATGGATTATTAACATTCTCAATAATAATGTCGAAGAGATGAATGGAGAAATACAATTTCTTAGGAGAAATTCACGCGTCATCAAATCTTCTTGCTGACGAATGATTTATACAGAATTAACGGGAGAACATTACATGTAGAATATATGCAAGTATTCCCGATCACTCACAGAATTGAAGATTATTCCACCAAGAATATGGGTGCTTCCCTCTTATATATTCAAATTTCATATGATTGATACTCAAATTTCTCCAAATATTGAATATTTTCCCGTTATCAATCCTAGAGCGTCATGCAATGGGATTGAATATCATCGGATTTCTTAAATTCTCCTCGTTGGTGAAAAAACTCTCTCTACAATTTTATAAAATTTCAAAGATAAAATCATATTTTTGGGACAAGTTCTTGTAGTCTTTTGCTTTTTCGTACATCAACCGAATAAGAATGCATAGCGACAGCCAGAAATTTTCGGTAGATTGTAACTATTCATCTTCATCTTGCCTGAAATTTGTGGATATTTGTGAATGATTCAGTCAGTCTCTAGCCGAGCATTCAACTACTCAGTATTCAAAATAGTCATTTTGAATGATGCTGACTAGAATTTCAATTGAATCGCCGAGCTATCCAGGGAATTATCTCAAGTAAATTATCGAACTGCGATAATGATTCGTGAATACTGGAACTCTTTCCCACAATCAGTCAATTACTAACACGAATCTGACAATAGTTCGAAATTACATATCGTTTTCATGTAAAATTTCACAGGGATTGGTTTTCATTGAATGTTGCATGGAAATGAAGGGTAAATTATAGAAATTGGATGCTAAAATTCAGAGGACAAATGTATGTTTCCCGTGATTTTCTAAATAAAACGTGTGAAACTTCATGCGCTTTGAATCAACTAGTTCATTCTTCAAACGTAGAACAGGAAATATCTGCTACTGAATACCAGAGTTTCCTGGCAGCGGAACCGTTTTGGTCTTGATCATTTAACAACACTTATCATAGAGAAACGGAGAATACTGAAATAACATGAGTTCTTGTCCCAAACTTATCGAAAATGTTAATATATTTTCCGAAACTCACGGGATTTTTTCTTTCTCAGACGAAATTTTTCCATTTCTCATTTGAATTTTTCTAGAAATTCAAGTCTTTCATTTCAGTTTTCTCTTGGCCTGTCAGATTATTCACAGAAGTACTCATAACTTCCCATCATAAGTAAATTCTGAATAACACTACCTCGTGGATTCGAGATCACAATTCAAAAACTGAATTCAATGATTCATCAACAATAACTGAATATATTAGGGATCACCAATCGATAGAAATAGTTATTGGTCCAAGTTATTATAAATTTTGTGGTGATAAAAATGAATTGTAAGGGAACCTGCACATCATTAAAATAACTTGCTGCTTCAATACGACAAAATCAAACTATCTCATCAGAATTTAGCAGATACTTCACACAAGAAAATTCTGTCTTGAATGGAGAACCAGTGCAGTTTGATGATGTCACCCGGATAATTTCCCAGGATGAAATTCTTGCTACCATGATAAGCTTTGGGACTGATCAATTTGTATACTGCATTACTGTATCGATAACATTATCAAACAAAGTGAATTTTAATTTAATTTTAAAAGTTCTTCATTGACATGAAAGAAGAATTGTATACAAAATAGATACAGACAGTAAATGAATCACCGTAGCCTCTGCCCTAGGGCTTTCACATACATATAACTGAAGAGTGTAATTAATTTTTCTTGATCCCCTAACTGAAAGTACGGTCTTCCCGACCGCTTTTTGCTCCGGGAAGAGCGGCTTTTAGGCCCTACTGACGCGCCCTCTGGTGGCTGGCATTTCTGTTGTTTCGGGAGGATTTTTGTGGCTCGTGAAGATTTTTGTGACTTGTGAGGATACATCGAGAAAAATTAGTGGTCAAAACGTGAGAAATATTGATACACTCAGTACTGAGAGAATATTTCTCGGAAAATGAATTCAAAAAATGGTGAATTTACTAAATTTAGTTAGTTCCAAAACGTAATCTTTTGGAATCAATTGAAAGATTGTGTGTGTGGTGTTGTGTTATGGTGTTTGTATAACATGCGAGTGATTTGCAATATATTGTATTATTAGGATAATAAAGTTTTACTTGTATGAGTCTATTTCAGATAATTTCTCATTTTTTATTTTTTTTCACAAGTCATTATCGTGTTTTCCTTTTATTTTTGTTTCTCTTTTTGGCTACATGGGGCTCACCCGCCCCGACCAGCAAAACCGCGGCTTCACCTCGGTTTCGCAAGAGGTGGGTGGGTGACCCCATGTAGCTTCTCGAGGTACTCGGGAGGGCGCGCTGGTGCAGGCCACGAAAATAAAAGCGGGTAACACATTCTACTAATTTATTATTTAATTTTTGGACGTACTTTCGGGTGGGGATCAAGAAATAGTATATTACATACCGAGGCCAGTAAAGCAAGAAATGTCTCAGAGCACATGTAATTGGCCGAGGCGAAGCCGAGGTCAACAAACATGTGCTCTGAGGCTTCTTACTTTAATAGCCTAGGTGTGTATACTTTTTTTTCTGCCCGACGAAGCCGGAAAGCGGCAACTTCGTTCAGCGCAGTGGCCCGAAAGTTGTCACTATCCGGCCGGAGGGCAAAAAAATAGTATATGACACACGGCCAGAAAGTGAGATGCCCTCGCGTACGCGATATACGGCCTCGGCTTCGCCTCCAACTTTCTGCCCTTGGGTCGTAATTTACTATTATAAAAACATGAGGATTGTGGTCATGTGAGGAAATATAGATAGGGAAAATTGGTTTAAAAAACCTTATAACTACAAAGTGAATTATGTATATTGTGGAACTCAATACTTACCGTTCGCAACATCAGTGAAATTAGTTCGACTAATCATCTGATGGAGGCCTATTCTCCCATTCTATCGTCCACTTTTGGGAATTTTCAATTGAAAATAAGTTGCTGAAGCAGATAATATATTTGCATGACAGAAATATAGTCATGTATTCGTTCTCAGATATTGAATATAGACGGCAAATTCGTAGTTTCTCCGATATATCACATATGATTCCATTTGCAGTCACTGGATTGTTCACCGAATTCAAGAGCAATATTTGTGTGAATCATATCTCCATTTGAAAGAAGTCATAGACTAACAGAGCTGAATGCGCAAAATTTACCAAATAACGCGAACAAAATTCCTTGGAGCATTCGCGTAATCGGTGCATGGGTACATCCCTTCCAACGGAAATATTTTTTCATGACGTTGAAACTTGTTGATCTCAAACGTAATATCATAAGATTTGTCACAAATACCGTTATCTACTCAACTGAAACTCTTAAATCGTTTATTTAATACAAACTGGACTAATCCCATCTAGAATACAGCATACATACAAATGAACATAGTCGAAAGTCGAATATTATCGAAATGCGTAAGACCGATTCCTTAATGGTCAATTCGAAAAAAAAAAATAATTTCCCCCATCGGCAGAATTTCGACGAATGCATATCGCAGATCTGCACATTTCTTCTCTTATATATTCGAACCATTAGATATAAATTCCGCGCTGGTAGCGCGCGATCGGTCTCGTAACATAAGTACTTGAGACAATAAAACATTTCTTTGATGAAATTATTTTTTTTTGTCAGTGTGGAGTCCCATTCAAAAAGTTTTGTGTCGTTGAGGAAAGAATGGAGAAGAAAATATATTCTTGCCTGAAGTAAATGAACGATTTCGTCTGAATCTCTTTTTCAAGCTCTTGAAATTTTCTACAAAAAAATTCGAGTAAAGTCTTTATCTCACTTACTTTCCAAGATATTCTTGGTCAATTAATTACAAAAAGATAGACTTATTTTAGATCATTTTGTTTATTTAATAGTTTTTTGAGAATATCTCAGAAATTGAACGAGATACTTTATATAAATATTCGGGAATTTTCAAATATTGGGGGAATTCTGAAACGATAATTCTGGCTGAGCAGCTCCTGTTTTTGAGTTTTCCAAGGTTTTTTCGTGATGACACAGGGAATCGTCTTGAAAATGGAGAAAAATTGAACGAAAAAAAATGTTTTCTTTCAATTTCAGGATATTATCCACAATCTCATTCCAACAACCCATATTAGAGAATAAAATTGAAGGTTGCCACGTGTTTCTTCTCAATTTTTCCACTGTCGATTCTATGAATGCATAATTGCTCGATAATTGATCATGCGAATTAATGACAAATTGTCAGCAGATGGAGTTCATGATCTTTAGACTTGTGTATAAAATAGAGACATTCTGTTGTGATCGTCACATTGGTTCGTGAAGTCGACATGAAATTCTTGTGGAGTATTTTGTTGTGCGCCTTGGCAATGAGTGCTGCTGTTCAGGGTGAAGGTCAGTGATGGTAGCAGGATTCGATTCTCAAGTAAACAGGGGAAACGAGACAAAATTCAATGATTTTCTAAGTGATTTTTCCACAATAGGAGAGATCAAGGGAACTAGGATTTTTTTCAAAGTAAAGGACGTTATGAAAAAATCTTAAAAAATTTGGGAACATGCTCTAACATGTGTATATTGTTTCCTCATTTTTTCAAATATTTTCGTGAACCCCTTCGTCTTGAAAGAAAATAATTAAAAAATCTTATTACAGCTCGGAATTCGGGTTTTGGAAGAAGAGGGGGGAGAGGTCGAGGGGATTATAATAGTCCATATGGACAAGGTGACTATGGACAAGGTGACTATAGACAAGGTGACGATGGACAAAATGGATATGGACAAGGTGGATATGAACAAGGTGGATATGGACAAGGTGGATATGGACAAGGTCCTCCGATAGACTGTGAAAATGGAAATGGAAATCCATACGGTAATATTAGATATAGTACATTACGCATCGAGGGCAGCAAAATTTCAAGATTTGCTTCAATCGGTTATGGCAAGCTCGCTTCGCTCGGGCACAAAATTTTGGTGAATTATCTTTTATTCGCCCATGATGCGTATAGTATTTTTGTGCTTCAAGGGTGCTGCAGGAATGCATTTCAAACCGAGAGAAGTGAGGTTAGAAACACATTTTTCCAGCACTCTGAGCGGAGAAATCTAATTCAGTCGTGAAAAGGTAACAAAGAAACCACGATTTTTCTACAAATCTTCCTATAAGATTATCTCAAAAACTATTGGAGATACGGTCTCATCACTCGAATAATTTTTCGTAGCGAGTTTCAAGAGCTAGAAAAAATTATTCAAGCAAAATCGCGTCAGCTCACTTACTTTTCAAGACATTCATCAAAATCAAATAACAAATGAAGCCGACTTATAAATAGATTTTGGTTCTCCAATGATGTTTCGAGAATATCTCGGAAACTAAGTGGGATAGAGCGATTTTACGTCAATCTTTTTTCGTCACTCTTATGATTTTCTATATAAAAGAATCGAAGCAGAAAGGACGTATTTCCATTAGTTCTCGAGATATTGCATTGCGAATGATGAGAAAAAAGTAGATTTTTCCTATTTTACTTTTCCACAGCTAAAATTATCTCGAAGAATAATTAGGCAAATCAGAATTATTCTATTAACAATTACTAAATGTTCAATGTTCCAGGACCTGGTGGTGGTGGACAGATAGTGTTGAACTGATATCTATAATACTTGCAGCCAGGAATCATAATATTGGGAATATGAAAATATTGAGTTACTGATTATGTTGAAATAAAGAATTGAGTATTGAGATTGATCGCTTTAATTTAATGTACGAATCCCCTGAAAAATGGCATTAACGGAAATTTATTGAGACCTATTCTCAACAGAAAATCCCATATCTAAGGCGGTATCACGGCACGCTCGAGTATAGTTAACTCATTATTATTTTGACGCCGTACCGAAAATAATATTTTTTCACATTTTTTTGAATTGTTTCATAATCTTTGTCGATGTAATTTACGAATTATCGAAGTTACTGAAAATAGCGGTGGTGAGGATGAAACACCCTCAATTAGACAGAGATAACGGAATCACAAAAAAAAACCACACAGTTGAACTATTATTCAAAAACAATTGGCGAAGAGAACAGCATTTTCAACGAAATAATCATTATATATAATAAAAAAAAGTGTGTTACTGGGTGCGTGTACATAAAACTCAGAAACCAACCCCCATATCCCCATGGGGGTTATATGGTGTGGTAGCCCTCCACCCCCCATCCATGAAGAAGTTTTCCGTTTTTGGCTACGGGGGTTGGTTCCTGAGATATGGGGGTGGAAGCGGGTATTGTACCTATTACCTCCTCATGGCAGATATTAAATAATGCGCTAGACCGTTCTAAAATTTACTAGAATGATCTAGAAAGGTTGAAAATGTTCTGGAATATTCGAAAAGGTTCCAGATAGTTTAAGAATGCTCTAGAAGGTTCCAGAAGATCTAGGAATATTCTAGATTGTTCCAAAAAGTTCTAGATTCTTCTAGAATGTTTTAGATTGTTTGAGAATGTTCTAGATACTTCTAGGATGTTCTATATTGTTCTAGAATGTTCTATATTGGTCTAGAATGTTCTAGATTGTTCTAGAATGTTCTAGACTGTTCTAGATTGTTCTAGAATGTTATAGATTGTTCGAGAATGTTCTAAATTTTTCTAGAATGTTCTAGATTGTTCTAGAATTTTCTGAGATGTTCTAGAATGTTCTAAATTGTTTTAGAATGTTCTATATTGTTCTAGAATGTTCTATATTGGTCTCGAATGTTCTAGAATGTTCTAGAATTTTCTGAGATGTTCTAGAATGTTCTAAATTGTTCTAGAATGTTCTATATTGTTCTAGAATGTTCTACATTGTTCTAGAATGTTCTAGATTGTTCTAGAAGAATGTTCTAGATTGTTCTAGAATTTTCTGAGATGTTCTAGAATGTTCTAAATTGTTCTAGAATGTTCTGAATAGTTCTAGATTGTTCTGGATTGTTCTAGAATGTTCCAGAAAGTTCGAAAACATTCTACAATGCCCACAAGGTGCGAGAATTTTTTTAAATGTTCCAAACGATTCGATAATATTTTGGATTGTTCCAGAGAGTTCGAAAACTTCCTAGAGTGTCCTTGAAGATTTGAGAATGTTGCAAGAGGCTGGGAGATATTTTCCAATGTTGCAGGAAGTTCGAGAACATTCTAGAATTTCTTCAAAGGTTCAAGAATATTCTAGAAAGCTCAAGAACATTGGGAATTGGAAAAAATCAATACTGACACATGTTTTCTACCTAAAATTTTCTCAACTATACAATAAAATGGTTGCAAAAGCTCTATCGTGGTCCGCTTAAATGGAATGCTCAACTCATCCCACTCTTGGCTTGATCAATTAATCAATATCGCTGGAAATATTGGAGGTAGATTTCTTCTGATACTCGAATTGGAAAAAAAATAATAGTAATACATATCCTTGACCTAAAATTTCCTGAGCTTTTCAATAGAATCATGGTGAAATCTCTATCTCACACCGTTTAATTGGAATGTATAGGTTACCCCAATTTGTTTTGATTAATCAATCAATATCGATGAAAATATTGAAGGTAGCTTCTTCCTGAGCATTCCATTGGGAAACTGAGGAGATTTTCTACCAAAATTATATGTAAGTCATTTATTTTTTTTAATTTTTCAGAAAATTTCATTTTTTTCAAGATTTGAAAGATGAAAGATTTCTATTTTCGAAGAATTTTCGTCTTTTGGGAATATTTTCGGTACTATTGGATGTAGCGATTTACGGTTGTTCTTCAATGAGAGATGAGTTCTTTTCCTATCGATTCATGTAGTGTAAAAGGAGAAAATATCCATTTTTCGAAAACTTACAGGAAAAAAACTGATTCTCCGAGAATGGCCTATAAATATTTGAGAAATTAATGAAGAAAAATTTGAATAACATAAATCGATGGAACATGAACTCGAGCTGTTGAAAAATCTGACCCGAGCGAAGCGAGGGGGGAAAAGCTAGTAGAAGAAAAAAATATTCAATTCTCCGTATAGTTGTTGACAAATTTTAATTGAAAGGTGGTTGTCACTATTTGCCTCTCTCCCTCTATCTCATGCATGTAATAGGAGATTGATAATGTAAAAAAACAAGCAGGAGTCCGTGGCAGCGTTAGTCGCCATTTCTTCTTCGTTATGAATAATTATCCTTCCCATTTGTCTCTTCCTTGCAATTTCTGCTAAACGATTAGCTGAATGATTCTGAATGATTTTCCTCAATTTCATCTGAATTATTTTTCTATCATGTTTCTTGAAAAAAATACGCTCTCTGATACATTAATCAAGCTCAGATTCCAACAGCTAATAAACTAGAATGAGAATTCAATAAAAGGAAAGAAAAATCAAGAAAATTGTCTAATGTCGCGCATATAGATATAGAACCGATTGTTGCAGACTTGAAAGGTTTCTTTTCGTGCTATGATAAATTGAAATGTAGGTTAATATCATTGGGATTAATTAAATTTAATTATTTTCAAATTCTACTGAATTATAGATAAAAAATCATTTTTTCACTTTTAATGTTCCTTTCTGGGGAATGTACACTTTCTGACTGTTCTACGAAGGCGAGTATGGGTTCATTCTGAAGAGGAAGATGGGTTCTTCCAAAAAACCAAAAAAAAGTATAGCAGCTCATACAAAAAAAATCGAGAAAAAATGAATTTTCGGGAGATATCGAAAAAAATACGTTTTTTTTTAAATAAGCGGAGGACTTCATCTCAAAAATCCAGAAAGTGACGGGCTTGTTCAACTCATGAAAACGAATCTTTTGAGTTTTGTTGGAATGAAATCGGATGAATAGTTTGGAAGATATAGCCTATTTAAAAAAAATACATTCGGAATATCTCTAGAACCGTTTAGAATTCCCTAAGAAGGTTCAGAAGCTGTGCTCCAGTCGATGTGAGAGTGCGTAATCAGAAATGCATAATTTTATGATATTCCACCTTTTTCGTCCTGTTGAGGTCCTAAAAAGGACACGTGCAATCAAAATTTCGGAATATTTCGCCTCACACTTTATCGAATACCTTGTCCCCTCTCATTCGTTTAATTTGTCTCAATTTTCAAGAAAATTCCCTTCGTCTTGCCTGCCAGCATTATCGTTTCAGAATTTCCCCGATATTCAAAAATTCCCAAAATTTTCATTGTACGGGAAATTGTTCAAAGTATCTCGTTTAATCTCCGAGATATGTTCAAAAAACTACTGAATAAAAGAAATTATCTAAAATAAGTCTATTTTTTTTACAATTAATTTTTCAAGAATATCTCGGAAAGTAAGTGAGATAAAGCGAATTTACTGGAATTTTTTGTAGAAAATTTCAGGTGCTACAATGAAAGATTCAAACAAAATCACTCGATCTCGCTTAATTTCCAGTATATTCTCAAGAAAATATTGGCAAAAAATAATTTTTTTTTGTTCTTTTCCTATTCGCCACTGCATTAGTGGAACATAGGTTGTTGGAATTGGACTGTGGATAATATCCTGAAATTGAAAGAAAACATTTTCTCCACTAATTCAGTGGCGAATGGGAAAAACAAAAAAAAATATTTTTTGTCAATCTGTTCTTGAGAATATATCAGAAATTAAACGAGATTGAGCGATTTTGTCTGAATCCTTTTTTGTAGCTCTTGAAATTTTCTACCAAAATTTCGACCAAAGTCTTTATGTCACTTACTTTCCAAGATATTCTCGGTAAATTAATTCCAAAAAGATAGACTTATTTGAGATAATTTTGTTTATTCAATAGTTTTTTGAGGTATCTCAGAAATTAAACGAGATCCTTTCAAAAATTTCCACTAGAATGAAAAATTTGGGAATTTTTGAATATTGAGGAAATTCTGAAACGATAATTTTGGCTGAGAAAGTCCTGTTTTTGGGTTTTCCAAGGTTTTTCGTGAAGGCACAGGGAATCGTCTTGAAAATGGAGAAAAATTGAACGAAAGGAAATGTTTTCTTTTAATTTCAGGATATTATTCATGATATTGTTGCGCATCCCTCCTTCGAATCCCATGTTCCACGGGGAAAGAAGGGAAACAGACGAAAGAGAACCCAGCAACGATCATCTTTTGGAATCAAAACGAAGAAGAATTCATTCTTCTGGAAAACGTCAAGATAAACACATCTGTATCACTCCGAAAATAAACTGTCATTTTAATTGATAATTGTGTTTCTTGTCTCTCATTTACAACAATATCATTCCAACAACCCATATTAGAGAATAAAATTGGAGGCAATTACAAAGTATAATTCATTGTATATTTATATTAATTAATTGTGCAATGCTGTTGGTTTCCAACATGAAACTGTTTAGGATTAGTCTGACTTAAATACGGTTACATGTCTAAATATTGCGCGTTAAAATATTACGTTGAAAAAACTTGCTTCAAAATATTACTGAGCAAGAAAACACAGAACAAAAATATTGCAACGTCAAAATATTACATGAAATAAAATCACAATTGCAAAACAAGCAGGAGTCCGCTCCGTGTGCGTTAGTTGAAAGTGTGGGTACTATGTTCAAATTTCATGTTCTGCCAATGCAATTGGCAGAAAGCTTCCGAATGGATTTTTTAATTCTAAATCTACCACCATTGATCTGTGCATAGAGTGGGGAAACTAAAATATGCCTCAGAGGGTTAAGCTCATCCCAAATATAATCAATTGAATAGTTTTGAAGATAGAGCTTGCTGTTTCGGATGTTTCTATGCTAATATCTAAGAAACTACTGAACCGATTTCGCTCAGTTTCAATACCAAACTCTGTACTCATCAGATGTACACTCAGCAAAAAAATTAAAGGAACGCTGAATTTTGTCAGTTTTTTGCTTGATTTCCAAATGGCTGTAACTTCGCCAAAAATCATCGTATCAGGATGAAAAAAAAATGGTTGGAAAGCTTGAAGTTTTTACTCTTGAAATTTCGAGAGGAAAATTTTTTTTGACCATCCGTTATAACGAGATAAGAGGATTGAAAGTGGGAAAATTTTTTTTCTTTTTTTTTCATTTTTTCAAATTGTTCCACGGACTTCAAAAAAATTTTTTCGACTCAACCCTTATCAGGATCGTGTAGCCTGATCTTTCAGCTTCAATTTTCTTTTTTTTTTTTTCCCCTACGACCCTTTGTTGTTGAGATATCGTCGATTGAATCAAAAAACACCCTTTTGTCTTCAATCGTCGATATCTCAGGAACTACTGATCGCACAGCAAGCGGGTGATGAGATTCGTAAACTTGAATAAATTTCCTATAAGATTATTGCACTGTTTAATTGGAAAAAAAATTCCTTCCACTTTTAAAATTGGTTCGGAGAAGTACCGAAAAATTGAGTTTTTTTTCTTTTTTGAAAATTGCCCTGCATTTTGCGAATTTTGTGGAAATTGCAAATGTTTTAACGTTTTTCTTTAGTTCAATGTGTCCTGAAACATCCCCTAAATTTTCAAGCCAATCGGCCTGACCGTTTTTTTTCCCGAATGAACAAAGTTTCCGCAAAAATTAAAGGAACACTTTTTTGTTCCTCAAACACCAATTCATGATGATTAAGGCCGAAAATGTTTTGTCTCCGTTATTTCTTTGTGATTTTTTGGGCAAAATTTGTTGAATTCCATCGAAAAAAAAATCAAAGAAAAATCGATTTTTTTTTCAAATCATTGAAAAAAATCGAAAAAAAATTTTTTTAAAAAATTTTTTTTTTCGATTTCAAATTATTTTTTTTGATTTTTTTATGATTTTTTTTTTTTTGCTGAGAGTGGACGTTGTAATTTCATTTTTCATCGAGAAAATTCGAAAAAACGATATTTCGACATTTTCATTTTTCTCAAGAACTATTCAGCCGATTCAGCTGAAATTTTTTTGAGAACTTGGAGTACGCATGGCAAACATATGGTAAGATTTTCAGATCGCTAGCTAGACCCATTTCAGAGTAAAGCGGAAAATGCGTCATCACACACAGACACACACACACACACACCCACATACATACACACAGACATTTTTTAAAAACGGCGCTTCTTGACGTTTTGGAGTTACTTACAGTCATATTATGATGAAATCTCAAACTTGAAAAAAATTACGATTACAAAGCTCCCATTCGGAAGCAAAAATGGAAAAAAATTCAAATCTCTGAAAAAACGATTTCTCAGCACTCGTCTAGGAGCACTTGTCTAGTATACATGCAGACATTTCTTAAAAAATATCATTTTCTGACATTTTCGATCATTTGAGTGATATGCCGATGAAATCTCAAATTTAAAAAAAATGACGATTACAATTTTCCCATTCGGAAGCAAAAGCACATGAAAGATGTGATTCTTTCTCAATAATATTTTTTATCATAATATTTTTCTACAATAATATTTTTTATGATAATACTATTGTACAGTAATATTTTTGGCAGTGATTTTTTTTGTGATATTTCGACAAGTAATATTACTTACCATAATATTTAGACGTGCCACCATTGTCGAGGAGCTGCTCACTCGCGAATTCGGGGCGCCATACCACGATGAAGTCAATTTGAAATCAAGTGAAGTCATTGAAATCAATTGAAGTCACTGGAATGAGTGTTCTTTGTCACTGGTATATTTTCGATAAAAGTACAAATTGTATTGAACAGTATCGAAAAACTAATTCCCCTTCTGAGATGAATGAGAGTGGGGATTTGAAACTACCTAATAATATTGTCCAGGCTGTTGAAAAATAGTTCCATTGAAAAACATCTAAATATTGTAATGTGTCAATTTATATGGAAAGTTTTCGTTACACTATGATAAAAACCCGTTTTCCCCACCCTTTTTTAATCGTAAGATTTTATTTATTGCGATTTCAATGACTTCATTCTATTTAAAGTCACTAACTACAAATCGATGAAGTCATTGGCAATCAATTGCGATCATGAAGTCACGTTAATCAGCGCTCGAAGTAATTGAAATCACATTTTTCTGAACTCATTGAAGTCAGACGTTGAATTTACGTGAAATCGACTTCATTTTGAAGTCATGGTATCCCTCAATCCTTGAGTCAGTCACCCCTCAAGTATTGTGGTTTTTAACCTAACCAATCTCCTATGAATTTTTAATAAATATTAAATATGGAAATGAATCAGCCTATCAAATAAAATTGAAGGTTCCCACTGTTTTTCCTCAATATTTTCACTGTCGATTCTATGAATTTCGTAATTGATCAGTAATCGATCATGCGAATTGATGACAAATGGTCAGCAGATGGAGTTCATTATCATTAGGCTCGTGTATAAAATCGAGAAGTTCTGTTGTGATCGTCACATTTGTTCGTGAAGTCGACATGAAATTCTTGTGGAGTATTTTGTTGTGCGTCCTGGTGATGATTGTTGCTGCTCAGGCTCAAGGTTAGTGATGATGGCAGGATTTGATTCTCAAGTAAAGAGGGGAAATGAGATAAAACGAAGTTATTCTTGCATCAACGGGCGGAAAACGACGTTTCTAACCTCACTTTGCTTGGTTAAAAACGTCTGTTTTCCGCTTCGTCGATGCAAAAAATAGCATACACACCACGGACGGAGAGCAGTCAACCTCGACAAAAATTTGTCATTCTCGCTTCGCTTGGGAATCAAAGTTTTGTCGAACCTGCCTTCTTCTCGCCCTAGGTGTGTAATCTACTATTTTAGTTGATTTTCCCACGATAGGAGAGATCAAGAGAACGAGGATTTTTTTTTCAGAGTGAAGAGCGTTACGAAAAAATGTTTAAAAAATTTGGGAACATGCTCTAACATGTGCATATTGTTTCCTCATTTTTTCAAATATTTTGGGGAACCTCGTCGGTTTGAAAAAAAAAATCAAATTGTTTTATCACAGGTCGGAGTTCGGGTTTTGGAAGAGGAGGAGGAGGTCGAGGGGGTTATAATAATCCATATGGACAAAGTGGATATGGACAAAATGGATACGGACAAAATGGATACGGACAAAATGGATATGGACAAGGTGGATATGGACAAGGTGGATATGGACAAGGAGGATATGGACAAGGTGGATATGGACAAGGACGTCCGCAGATGGGCCGTGGATATGGAAATAGATACGGTAATACAAGATAAATAAAATTCAGTTGTGAAGCGGTGAAGCAAGAAACTTCGATTTTTCTGCAAATTGATTCTTGATAATTTTCAAGAAACTAATGGAGATACGCCTTTTCTGCTCTAAGTCTTCTTTGTATCTCTTAAAATTTCCTATATGAAAAGATGACAAAATCGCCATATCTCGCTTAGTTTCGGAGATATTCTGAGATAACAAATAACAAAGAATGAACTAATAAATAGATTTTTGTCTTCTAATGATTTTTCGAGAATGTCTCAGAAAAAAGCGAAATCAAGCGTTTTTACTTTGATTCTTTTTTTTTTGGCCCTTACAATTGTAAAAAGACGTACCTCCATTATTCACTGAGATATTTCATTGAGAAGAATCACAAAAATAGGATTTTTCTTTTTTCACTTCTTCACTGTTAAAAATATTTCGAAGAATAATTAGGAAAATCTGAATTGTTCTATTAATGATAACTTAATGTTTCAGGACGTGATGTTAGTATTGGAACTGGACGTGGGGGCCTTTATTGGCGATGAAAAACTGCTGAGTTGCTAATGTTAATAATGATGTTAATGATTATATTGAAATAAAGAATTGAGCATTAAGATTGTCTGCTTCCATTCAATGTATGAATCCTTCCAAAAAAATGGCATTAGCCGGAATTTATTGAGACCCATTGAAAAGTTAAAGGGATGAAAAATTTTGGGATGAATATTGGGGATGAAATGTCAAATGATGAATTGACATGTCAACGTGAGAGTGCTCAATCGAGAATGCATAATTTTATGATTTTTCACCTTTTCTTTTTTCTGGACATCCTAAAAAAGACGTGTACAATAAAAAGTTCGGAATATTTAGACTAACACTCTATCGAATACCTTGTCTCCTCTTCTTCGTTCAATTTTTCTCCACTTTCAAGACAAATCCCTTTGTCTTACCTGCCTAAATTATCGCCAAAATTTTTGTTTTTAACCTTCCAATACCCATCAATTTTGAATAAATATTATAAACATGGAAATGAATCAGCCTATGAAATAAAATTGAAGGTTCCCACTGTTTTTCCTCAAATTTTCCACTGTCGATTCTATGAATGTCGTGATTGATCGGTAATCGATTATACGAATTGATGACAATTTGTCAGCAGATGAATTTTATAATTTTTAGCATTTTGTATAAAATAGAGACGTTCTGTTGTGATCGTCACATTTGTTCGTAAAGTCGACATGAAATTCTTGAGGAGTATTTTGTTTTGCGTCTTGTTGATGATTGTTGCTGCTCAGGTTCAAGGTCAGTAATGTTGGCATGAATTGATTCTCAAGTAAGGAGGGGAAACGAGAGAAATCGAATTTATTATACCTAGGACACGAAAACCTCGCTTCGCTTGGTTAGAAACGTCGTTTTTTCGGCCTAGGTACAAAATATACTATTTCAGTTGATTTTCCCACGATAGGAAAGATCGAGAGAACGAGTATTTTTCAGAGTGAAGAACGTTATGAAAAAATCTTAAAAAATTTGGGAACATGCCCTGACGTGTGTATATTGTTTTCTGATTTTTTCAAATTTTTTCGTAAGCCCCGTCGTCTCGAAAAAAAATAATTGAAATTTTTTTATTACAGGTCGGAGTTCGGCTTCTGGAAAAGGTGGACATGGAAAAGGTGGATATGGACAAGGCGGATATGGACAAGGTGGATATGGACAAGGTGGATATGGACAAGGTGGATATGGACAAGGACATTCGAAGAAGGGCCATGATAAAATTAAGTGGTGAATAAGGTAAATCAAGAAACTTTGATTTTTCTGTAAATCGATTCCTGAGAATTTTTAAGAAACTAATGGAGATACGCCCTTTCTCAAAGTCTTTTTTGGAGCTCTTGAAATTCCCGAAACTGAAAGATGACAAAATCGCCATATCCCGCTTAGTTTCTGAGATATTCTGAAAAAAAGAAATAACAAGAAATGAACTTATAAATAGATTTTTGTCGTCCAATGATTTTTTGAGAATGTCTCGGAAAAAAGCGAGATCAAGCGATTTTGCTTTGATTCTTTTTTTTTAGCCCTTGTAATTGTAAAAGGATGTGCCTCCATTATTTACTGAGATATTTCTTTGAAAAGAATCACAAAAATAGGATTTTTCTTTTTTTACTTCTCCACTGTTAAAAATATTCTGAAGAATAATTGGAAAAATCTGAATTGTTCTATTAATAATAACTTGATGTTTCAGGACGTGATGTTAGTATTGGAAGTGGACGTGGAGGCGTTTATTGGCGATGATAAAATGCTGAGTTGCTAATGTTAATAATGATGTTAACAACTATATTGAAATAAAGAATTGAACATTAAGATTGACTGCTTCCGTTTAATCTAGAATCCTTCTAAAAAAAATGGCATTAGTCGAAATTTATTGAGACCCATTTTCAACAGAAAATCCTATATTCAATGAAAATTTTTTTTACAAAACTTAGGATAAATCTAAAGTTTTTTCATTCAATAGTTCTTCAAGAATATCTCAGAAAGTGGTGGAGATACATCTCTTTCATCCTTGAACTTTTTTGTAGCCCTTGGGATTCTCTGCAAAAAAAGATTTGTATAAAATCGCTCTATCTCACTTAGTCTTCAATATATTTTTGAAACATTACTCACCACAAAAATTGAGTAATTCTAAATGGATTTTTGTTTCGATGATTTATTGAGAATATTTCGGTAAATAAGCAAGATGGAGCTATCTACTCCGAGCCTCCTTTGTAGCTTTCGAAATTCCCTACAAATGCGGATCGTAGTGAAATCGCTCTATCTTGTTTAGTTTCGGTGATAGTGATCAAGAATAAATGATTAAAAAAAATAGACTTATAAATTATAATAACATATAAATTAATTTCTTCGTGTTTTCAAAAAAAAATAATAATTTTCTTCCTATTCATAATTCCTCTCTCAAAATTTACCAGATGAATGGGAACAGGATCCGTGAACGAAAATTGTATTTCCGTTCAAAAACACTTTGTTTACGGGAGATATTCTTACACGGAAGAGTTTCGTTGACGAATCAGCCTTCCGATTCATTCACAGATCTCACTTCCTCGGCAGAATTACATTACATTATTTTATACTTATAATTATATAATTGATTATTTTCCGTAATTAATTTATTTTTCACTCACAAAGGTTTGAATGACACTAGGGCAATTAATGTTGGCACTTTTACAAATTGAAAAATAGGTTATGTGGGCTCTTCCGTATGAGAACTTGCATTTCGTTTGAGAAAGGAAATGTCAATTCGTCAGCGAATTGTCTCATTCATCTACGGATTTCATTCCGTCAACGAAAACAGATTCTCATACGTCGAAAATAGGCCCCCAGGATACTTTTCATAGGATCTAGAATCCCCCAGAACAATTTGGAAGTTGTGCTCCAATCGGTGTGATAGTGTGTAATTGAAAGTGGACAATTTCACGATTTTCTGGTTTTTCCCTGTTCTGAAACCTCGAAACACTCGTCAGAAATGAAAATTTTAGGATATTTCGACTCATACGTTATCCAATACTCATCCTGCCCTTCGTCCGCCCAATGTTCTTCCTCATTTCCTAAAAAATTCCTTTAGTCTTTGCATGCTAGTTTCGAAAAATCAGAAAAAAGTGTTTCCCTCGAAAAATTGTCGTTTCACCATTCCCCTAATATTGAAGAATTCCCAATTTTTTTTTCATCGAAAATTCCTACTTAAAAATCACATTTACAAATTTTTTTCATTGGAAAATGAAAATTTTTCCATATGAAATTCTTCGAACTTGTTCACTTTGAGAATCTTCACAAACAACATTATGATTGATTTATAATGATCTCCGCGTGCACTTGACGATTTAATGGTTTTGACTTTTCCGGGAAAACGTCATTTGTTGAGTGGAATATTTTCAGTCTCGCGAAGTCTATAAAAGTGTAAATCCTTCGAAGTTGGAGCACAGTTTCACTTGGGAAATCAAAGAAACATGAAATTTCTGTGGAGCATTTTTATCTTGATCATTGCAGTTATCTGCGCTGCTCAAGGCCAGAGTGAGTACATTTATTAAATATCTTGAGTGATCGATATCGACGCGGAGACGAAAAAATTCCGGTTTTTGGGAGACGATTTCAACAGCTTCAAGAGATTCTTTTGCGAATAACTCCGAAATGAGGGAATTTGAAGAAAAATCACAAGAAACTTTTTTTTGTGGAAAATTGAATTTTCTACAATAAAAGACATCCTGACATTTTTTGATAAACCCACTAGTTCCGAAGATATCGGAAGAAGAATATAAGAGACATTTTCAGAATTAGTAAAACGATCATTTTTTTAACAATCTTTTATGTAGAATATCTCGGAAACTCAGCGAGATAGAACGATTTTGCTCAAATTCTTTTTTGAAGCCCTTAAATTTCTCCGCACTCCATCTCGCGATCATACTCCCAAATATTCTCAAAAAAAAATTGAAGAGGAAAAAATGTCTAGAATAAGTCTTTTTTGTGATTTATTTTTGATAATATCTCGGAAACTAATGGAGATACGCCCTCTTTACTGCCATTCTTTCTTGTGGACGATTTCAGGAGCTACAACAAAGAATCCGCGTAGAAAGAGCGTATCTCTTTTTTGTCTTAGTTTGTGAGATTAGTTTGGGAGATATTCTCAAAAAACTACTGAGAAAAGAATCGATTTTTTTGTTTTACCTCTTCACAACTAAAATTATTCTGACAAATTATTAAATGTTATTATTCTTATTCTAGTGAGAGGAATGGGTAGGGGTATGGGAAGGCGCATGGGTCGTAGCCCGCAGTATGTCAATGGTAAGTGCAAGAAAATTCAATGATTAGAAAAGGATTTGGCTATTTGCACAATACATTTCAAAATAATTCCATAAAAAATTGGATAGTCCTGCACCGGAGGTCGAACTCAGGATCTTCCGATGTCACGTTGGGCGCTCTACCGATTAAGCTATCCAGTTCTATACCAAATTTCCATTCGAATTGCCTTGAAAAGTTGCTCGCGCAGTATATACCCCCACCTCTGCCCGTCATGCAGTAATTTGAATTCAATCTTGATCGTATTTTGGTATATTATACTTTGCGTGACTTTTGCGTGCATTGTGCAAACAGCGTGATCCATTAGAAAAATCAAAATTATTATCCTCCTAACTTTTTTTTTGGTTTCAATCTTCTAAACCCGATCAGGGTTTATTCAGAAATGAATAAATTCAGAGATACTTTGGAATACACATTATTAGTTTGCTTTCAGAATAATTAAGGTAGTAAAATTGAATTGGGGTTCACTTTTAGCACCATGATTTTTTGCATTCTATCGAAAGAGCTGACTTTGCTCCACATGTCTGCCGAATTTGGGATTGATCACTCGTGTCATTTGGGTGTAACTCATTAATAATGTAGTATCACGCTTATAGCGATATGTCAAGAATAGATCAAACCATTTTTCTGTAGAATGACAATTATACAGAAAAGAACTATGAAGAAATTTTTTCTTCCAAATTCAATTTCATAACTTTTTCATTCGAAACTTTTTTTTCACATCGACACTTTTCGAGTTTTGCATTCGAGCACAGAAATTTTTCTAATTTCATGTTTTTTAGCGAAAGGTTAGGAACTTATCTCCGAATCGTTAGTAGAAGAAAGAAATGGAAATAGGAAAGTTCTTCGCGTTTGAACGTTATAACTCAAAAAATATTGATGTGCAAAAAAAATGTTTCGAATGAACAAGTTATGAAATTGAATTTGGAAGAAAAAACGTCTCTATAATTCTTTTTTGTGAAATGAATCATTCTCGAGATATCACTATAAGTGTCGTGCGACATTATTAATTGATTACGCCTAAACTACATGGGGAATCGATTCAAAATTTGGCAGACTGTCGAGTGAAGTCAGCTCTTTCAATAGAATGTAAAAAATTATGGTTCCAAACGTGAACCCCAATTCGATCCTACTACCTTCAACGGTAATGCTGCATTTTTAATCAAATTTATGAATTATTGATAGAGCTTGTTGTAACTGTGCTCCCGTAAGAAGACAAACAATTCTCCTAATTTTAATCTTTCATTAATTTCAGCTGGCGAAGACATGATGGTCGACCACGATGGAATGAAGCACAGCAGTGGATAAATCAACTCTTGAAAACTGTAACGTTAGTCATGGTTCTGAAATAAATCATTAGCGAGCATCATCTGATTATTTTATTTATTGTCACAATACCTGTGGAAATATTTGCTTTTCTTACGGCTTTTCGAATTTCACGTCTCATGAATTCATGAAGCAAAAAATGGAAAGATCAATCTATTCTCCTGCTATTTGGTTTTGGAGAATATCTCGAAAACTAAGCTAGATAGGACGGTTTAGCTGATTTTTTTTGTAGAAGATTTTGAGAGCTGCCATGAAAGAATTCTTGGGAAATTACTCTGTCTCACCTAGTTTTCGAGATATTCTAAAAAACGATTGAAACAAAAAAATCTTTCTAAAATAAATCAATTTTTTTGTCATTTATTTTTAATGAATATATTGGAAACTCATGAGGATAAGTGATTTTTGCCTGAGTACTTTTTTGAATAGAATTTCAAGAGCAACGAAAAAGGATCCAGGCAAAATCACTCTATCTCGCTTACTTTCCGAGATCTTCTTCAAGAAGTGCTCACAACAAAAATAGACTTATTCTAAGTAGATTGTTTGTTCCAATGATTTGTTGAGAATATCTCGGCAATTAAGCGAGGTCGAGCGATTTTGCTCTCCCTGTATGTGTTGTAACGTGATATTTGGATTACGTTACTTTTTATCGTCTGGGCGCGTAATTAATTTTGAATTTTAGTAGTTTTGGCACCACCAACCAAGAATCAAAATAAGCGAATCACGAGAGTTCAATTTAAGTAGAAATTATGTAAAACTAATGCCGATTGGTTAATTTTGTATGTTAACGCTCATTGGATTATCGTCAATTGAGTTGATGTCTCACGAATGGAAGAGGGAGGCACCAGATGGACGATGATGAGGAAACCGACATTATCTATGGAGTTGGTTAATTGGAGGAAAGTTTTGGCGCCAATGACGAAATTCATCGGAAGAATTAATTGAGACGTTTAGATGAACCTTGGTTGCATCCTTGGACTAAATAAAATTGTCCCAACTCTAATGTCATCGATTTGGAGTTTCTCAATTTTCTTCGTTGGAATTTATCGTCATTGCAAAAGGAAAATACTTAACGTCAGGTTAAGCTGTACTGAATGACGTATTTTGGGATCGACCAATAAGGAACGTCCTTCCCAGAAAAGACGCCTTAGCCGGTGCACAGCGCTTGCTGTCGGCTGATTCTCGTTTGGTGTGCCGTAGTGAAAACACATGTTTTGTCGTGTTTTGCACACTTTGTTAACCGCCATTTTTGCACTTTTTGGAATAAATTAATTCATTGGAATTAATTGTATTAATTGTCGTTTAATTGAACTAAAAGAAAAATATGTTCACGTGGAATAAGTTGGGAATAATCTGGTGAGCAAGTTTTTGGTTAATTAAATTTTGTACGGTAATTTAATTTCGCGAGTCAAGAATTTTATTTTTTTTAGCGTTATGACGCTGTAGAAAAGTGACGCCGCGAAATTAATTACCATTTGTCGGCGACATTTTTGTTTGATAATTTTGGAAACATTCAATTAAATTATTTTTATTAATAAGAATAATTTTGAACTCTCGTTATCGTTTCTCGAATTATATAATTTTTTTTTTAATTTAATTTATTTTGGAAAATTTAATGTCGCGAATGAAAAAAAAAATTAATTAACGGATATTTTGGCGTCGTGGCCAAAGTTAATTAATTTTTATTTATTGAGAAATTTGAGTCTTGCGACTTTCTGGAATTTTATTGTTTGTATTTTTTTTTGTTTTGTAATTTTCTAGTTTTGGAAATTATCATGAATTAATTTTTTTTTATGAAATTAATTTCATTAATGTCATTTAGTGGCATATCGTTTAGTCGGCCATGATATTTGGGGAAACTTTCTAGGGAAAGTTTCCTAGGGAAATTTTCTAGAGGAATTTCCTAGAGAAATTTTAGTTACTTTTGTTTCGTTACAGAAGAAAACTGTAGGTGGCAGCACCATTGAGTTTCTGTTTGAATTTAAAATTGAATTATAATTCTTTGATTGTTTTACTTGATTTCGTTTTGACGATTAATTAATAAGTTAATCAATTTGTTAATTAATTAATTTTTATATTTGATTATTTTCAATTTAAATTTAGTTTCAAAGAATTTGTTTGTAATTAATTGTTTATTTATTTTCCAATGTTTTAATTGTTTTTTTTTTATTTTATTCAAAATAATATTTATTAAAAATAATATTTTTTTTTTATCGTGCTGCGCACTTGTCGACTAACGCAGGGGTTAAATAATTTATAACTTGAATAATTATTTTTTTTTATATAAATTTTTATTTTATCCCCTAAATTATTTGTTTGAAGTTATTTAACGCTCCTTATTCAAACCCACAACAGCGACCTTGAGAGGAGACTGATCTAGTTCGTGCTGAATAAGGGAGTATTTGAGTTTGTGGTTTAAACATTTTGATTTTGATTTTGTTTTGTTGTGTTAAGATCAATATAAGATTGATCGGATGTTGAGATACATCCTGGCGCCCATTTGGATTTTGGTTTTACTTTGAAATTTTGTTTTTGGCTATTGGGTGCTTTTCAAGCGTGCTTAATTGCTGAGCTTACCGTTAGGCTCAGGAATTACGTCACAGTGTATATCGCCCACTTCCCAATTGTTGACTAGTTCCAAGCATTGTAAATAATCTTAGATTTGAGGGCCTCAGAGCAATGAAATTGAAGGAATGGTTCTAAAGAAGCCTTCCATTTCGGAAACACTATCCACAAAAAAAATAAGATAAACAGAAATAAATTCTTTAAAAATGACATTGACAAAAAAACCCAACTTCCGCAATTGCCTTAGTGAAACATGTCAAGTACTGACTTTTTTTTGCAAAATATTAGCTCCAAAGAATAATTAAACAAATGTTCATTGTTGTAACTCAAATTTATAAACTATAATGTCGTCCTTTTTTGTAGCTCTTAGAATTTTATATAAGAGTGAATTAGGATGAATTCGCTCTATCTCGCTTGTTTGCCGGTATATTCTATTGAAAATGATAACCGAAATAGATAATTTTATGATTCTTCGGTTTTTCCTTGTCCTAAAGTCCTGAAAAAAGTCTACAGAAATAAAAATTTCAGGATATTTCGACTCTTACTCAATCAAATCCCCCCCCCCCCCCCCCCTCCTTTCTGCGATCAATTTCTTTCCCATTTTCAGGAAAAATCCAAAATAGGATTTCCTCTGAGAAATGCTCGTTTCACAATTTCCCCAATATTAAACAATTCACAATTTTGTTTTCCATCGAAAATTTTCATCTCAAAAATCAAATTTTTAACTTTTCTTCATTGAAAAATTAAGATTTTTTTTCCGCATGAAATTCTTCGAACTCATTCACTATGAAAATCTCCACAAACAGAATTATAATTTATTTATAATGATCTTTCCGCTCACTTGGTGATTTAATAGTGTTTATTTTTCCGGGAAAACGTGAAACAAAGTACTCATTATGTAATTTGTTGAGTGGAATATTTTCCTCCATGCGAGTTTAATGAAAATGTGAATCCTCCGAAGTTGGTGCACAGTTTGCCTTGAAAAATCGAAAAAATATGAACTGTCTGTGAAGCTTGTTTATGTTGCGCTGCTCAAGACTCGGGTGAGTACCTCAACTAAATTGTTCGAGTGATCGATGTCGACACGGAAACAAAATTTTCGATTTTTGGGAGAAGATTTGAACAGCTTTGGGAAATTTTCTCGTGAATAACTTCGAAAAAAGTAGATTCAGAGAAAAATCGCAAGAAGCCTATTTTGTGGAGTTAATTTCTCTCCAAAAAAAGGTCTCATGACCTTTTTTGATATATCTACTCGTTCCGGAGATAGGTCGGGGTAAAATATGTGACAAATTTTTGGCATTCGTAAAATGATAACTTTTCAATATTTTCTGGAGAATATCTTGGAAACCAATGGACATACGCCTTTTTTGCTCCAAGCTTTTTGTGTAGAAAATTTCAAGATCTTAAGAAAAAGGTCAGAGCAGATCCGCTTGAATAAATTCATGTTTTGTTTTGATATTAATCACTTATTGTTCATAGTGAGCGAATGCAATTATTCGGATTTATGATTTTTTTTCTCCTACACTCTATTTTTGTCTCATGCCGATTTTTTCCTGGGGTCTATTGTCTGGGGAGATTTATTCAGGCAAACTTTTTTCCGGGAAATTTCTGTCAAGGAGCAAGATTCCAAAATCCAGGATGAGGATGAAAAGGGCGCGTGTCCATTAATTCTCCAGATATTTTCAAAAAACGACTGAGAAAGAAAACAACTTTTACTGTTTTTACTTCTTCACTACAAAAATTATTCTGGAACATTAATCATTGCATTTTATTATTCTTATTCTAGATTGGATAGGAGGTGGTTACAGGCAGATGCGCATGGGTCGTAGCATTCACACTAACTATGGTACACGCAAAAAAATTCAATAATTGGAACAACCAAAATTATTGTTCTCCTAATTTTGATATTTCATTTATTTCAGAGAGCGGAGAGATGATGGTCAACCACGATGAAATATTGCATCGTTGATGAAACAACTTTTGAAAATTGTAACGTCAGCAATAAACATGAAATAAATGATTAGTGAGCATTATTGAATTGTTTTATCGATTGTGAGATTATCTGTAGAAATATTCCCTTCTTTCAATAGAGCGTCTCATAAATTCATGAAGGAAAAGATGAAACTATCAATCTATTTTCTTATCTTTTTGTTTTCAGGCAATATCTCGGAAACTAAGCGAGATAGGGTGATTTTGTCCGAATCCTTTCTAGTATTACTTCAAATTCTCCGCAAAGGAGAATTCACGCGAAGAGTGCGTATCGCCATTAATCTCCGAGATATTCATTAAAAATAAAAAACAAAAAAATTGACTCATTCTAAATAGATTTTTTTTGTTCTAATCCTTTTTCACTTTTTTATTTACCTGATTGACGTCTATACTGAGAAAAAAAGATGGTAGAATCTATTAGATATTAATACCATCGGTCCTTAAGGATGTATGAGAGAGTGAGGAACTGTGAATTTTGATGGGTGGGGACAGGCTCGAATGGTTGCGGAGTGAACGGAAGTGAATGAGCACGTGACGTGTGCTATGAATCTGGCCAATCACGGCGAGTAATGAATGATGAGGTGCTGTAATTGAAATTTCAATTCTATTTTCCTCTTCAGGATAAATAGATGCATAGTATTTTTTAAATATTACCGAATTACTACAATATCCATCTTTCTTATGAATATTTGTTCTTTGTACCACGGGGACTTGAAAATTGAATATTTATCAATTTATGATCATAACCTCCATTCTCCATAAGAGCCCATGTATTTTCTGTCAATTTTCAATTATTTGTCTCTTTCTCATATGAATGGTTACCTACCCCGGACTCTTTACATTGAAAATCTTTGAGGAATAATCTAACTACGAAAAAAATTTGGAGCCCCGAAACGAAAATTTTTATTATGATCATACATCCTTAACAAATATTTTTTTTCAAAATAATTAAAAAAATTGTTCAATTCACTGAATTTAGTTAATTCGAACAATTAATCTGTTTGAATTGACGAAAATCAGTAGATTCGGAAACTGTTTTGATTACTTAAAAAAAAAAATTACTAAGATGGTGTGAATATTTTATAACACTTTTTTTCTCCGTATAGCAATGTTATCGGCTGAGATTTTCACAAATTCAATAAGGAAATAGATATATTTTGAGTCAGCAGAGCAATAAAAATTTGCGAGTGGCATCTAAATCGATTCCAAAGTGTTTGAAATATGTTTCATGCATTGCAGTCATGTTTTCTTCGTGGATTTGTGCACAATTGATACTCTTCGGAATTTTCCACTGTAAGTACCCTAAAATTGAGGAGGAACATTAGTTAAAATGAAAAATGCCAGATCGCTCTGACTTTTTTTTGTAAATAAACTCCAATGAGGTTTGAAATTTGTGTGAAAGTTGGGGTGATTAGAGTCTTCAATTTTTCACAACGAATTTTTTAACATTGCCAGTTCAACACACAATCCAATGGCACTGTCACTTGAACTTGAAAAAAAAACATTCAGAGCAGCAAGAAACTTTTGAAAAAAAAATTCACACGATGTCTTTTACTAACAATTTTCTCTTTCGCGTTGTTTGAATAAAATTAGAACGAGGAATTTAACGATTTTGATCAAAAACCGTCTTCAAAACACAATTTTTCACTCAATACGACGGCTATATGCAAAAACGTGGCAGCGTTGCATTGAGTGTTAAAATACGAAGTTTTTTTAAAAATAATTTTGGGGGAAAAATGAACAATAATTTATTTAATCCAGCACTCATGACGATGAAAACAGAAATGAATCTGCCTATTGAAGTGCAAAGTATGAGGTATTGAAAGAATTGAATTTTATTCATTGGAAAAAGTTACGGGTGATGATGCTCCTTTTTCTCGCGTTATTATGTCGGTAACATAATTCTCGATATTATTAACTTGATGCCACTCTAGTAAATTCAACATGAGGTTGCCACGTTTTTCACGATTTTTTAAAGTTTTTAAAAATTATAATTTTTGAAAGAAAAAAATTCAAAACATATAGAGATCGAATCCGATCGCCTCCAATTTTTTTCTGAAAATCGTGCACTTTAATTAATTCTATTGATTTAATTCTTTAATTTAATTGATTTATTTAGTAATTCAATTTCCATCTTTACGCGATAATATGAGATTTCAACTACTATAACCTGAATAGGTTAGAAGTTTAAGTACTCAGGCATTCTGGGCCTTCTCTCCATTTAAGTTCAGATGAATTTCTCATAAACGAACGCATATATTAGACCGAAATTGCCGTAAAAAGTGATGTCACGAAAAATAAAAATTATCTATACACGGTCGGTAAAATCAAAACTCTGTAAAAACATATAGAGATGTTGGCGATTCAATGAATTTAATTTGAAACACTTTTGTATATTTATTAACAATGATTCATTCAATATAATCTTGTTGCAAATGAATTACAGTCATACACTCGGAAATGATAACGTGCTCGCTAAACTCGATTTTCGCCATATGTAAATTAGCATGACGTGATGCACAAGAAAGATGTGCAGATAACCTGAAACTTTTGGTTCTGAACAAGAGAAGATATTATTTCACAACTTTAAAAACGAAAAGAGTGATTTCGCTTCACTTCCCCAGATAAATGTAAAGTTTTACCAAAAGTTTTCTCCCCTCACACTATACCCCGTAAAGCCCTGATTTTCCTTCTTCAGCCATTCATTTACTTGAATGATCAGCCTCGCTATAAGCAATTACCGCACGCTGTACACTTTCCAGGCGTTGTACATAAAAAAAACTATACTTCACCCGTGCGGTAAAGATTTTCAGACACGTGTGATTACACAGCTCGCCTTCAACTCGTTAGAAAATACTTTACTGCACTTGTTAAATAGTATACTAATTTTGAAGAACCGAGTTCATTACATAATAAAATTGTTTCCGTTAATTTCTCCAGCTACCAATGCAATACTTGGTGGTAAAGCTGCATCTCGAGGTCAATTCAAGTATTTGGTGGAAATACTTGTCGATGATAAGGGAAGTCGAAAAGTTTGTGGAGGTGCTGTACTTGATGGAGCTCATGTACTCACGGCTGCTCATTGTGTTTCTAACTTTGACAAAAAGGACTTGTTCATCATTGCTGGTACCAACGATTTACTTTCAGGGCACGGAATAGAACGGGAAATTGCGAAGATTCATATTCATGAAAAATACAAGAACTGGGAAAATGTTGGAAAAATTAAATACTACAAAATGAGATTCGTAGACTGGTTATCGATGGAACCGAAAAGACCTCTACTTGAGAATGACATTGCTGTTCTAAGGGTAATAGAGAAATTGGATCAAAAAGCATTCACTTGAAGCTATATGATGAGAAAAGAAATGAGAAAAATTATTAAATAAATCTGAGAAAAATTCAGTGTACAGCGTACAATGGAATTTTCAGGAATCTGACACATCGGGCCAAATTCTGCCATTGCCATTTATGCCATTGCATGAACTGACGTCAGCGCTGAAATAATTCTCATATCAGAACTGTAAAATTTACTATCGCCACTGTTCAAGTATTCACTGATCTATACTTTTTCATAGATTTATAATCAGTTGTCCGATAAAAATGAGGGAAAAAGAATTTTATTCCGAAGCAAATTGTGGATAGTCAATAAATAATTGGGGAATTTATTAATTAAAAGATAGTCATCAAGATAGAGAAAAGAAGCAGTATTTTATCAGAGTATCAAGTTTTTCATTTAGGCATGTTATGATTCTATTCGTTATTCCGAAATCAGTTTTTAAACAATTTTCAGTAAAATTAGCCTTCGCGATGACTATTAACAAAAGTCAAGGACAAACGTTCGATAAGATTGGTGTCGATCTCCGGAAAGATGTTTTCAATCACGGACAACTGTACGTAGCATTCTTCCGTGTTCGTGCAGCACAATCACTTGTGATTTTCTTGGGGGAACAGCGTCCTGATAATTTAATAAAAAATTATGTATATACAGAATTATTTTCCTAAAAAAGATACTCGAAACTTTAATTCTCTTCTACAATCATGATTCAATTGAAACCAATGTTGTCTCCTATCTATGTAAAATTATTTTTTTTCCACGAAACATAACAGATTAAAACCAAAAGACAGATAATTTTACAGAACAAGAAAACGCGCGCGTCAGCGCGCGGTCGTTCTCGTTTTTAATAATACAAGAAATGAGCCACGCGCGTAGCTGAGGAGGGAACCCTTCGCGCGCCCGACGAAATTTGTTATCAAGGAAATGTATGAATCTTCTTCAGCTGGAATTTTTCAAGAATATTCTGAATCTAATGCTATGAATGATTTAGTATATTCATCGAAGAAAGCGTGCAATTTTTTTATAATAAAAATACATTTTACACTGTGAATAAGAATTACTATATGTTAATGACACTAATGCTTTTTTTCAATTCTCCATTCATTCTGTACCTTGTCAATTGATTGCAATTAATATCACATTACGGGGTTTAGGGAATTTTCTTGTTAATATGACATTGTTGTGAAGTTCATACAGGACGTTTCTAGTGTTATGCTCATTACGTACAATTTTTTCCTAAATTTTCATGTACACGGTTTTAAGAATGTTAGAGTGAGGTCGACGGGTTTTCAAGAAATGCAGCTAATTGCCCGAATTTTTTTTTCTCCATTCCTCGACCCACTAAGAACTCGTATGCGAAATTTCAGATTTTTTGAGAGCGTAGATGAGACGCAGCAATTGTCCAAAAATCCATTAAACACCCATTTTTGGCGGCTTAGAAAGAAATTCGAGAAACGAAAAAAAATGCAACCATTGATTTGAAACTTTGCACACATCTGAATTTGAGATTCACGAATATACTGTAAAAAAATGGAGCCGATGAGGCACTTATATCGGTCAAAATTAATGAATAACTACTGAAAAAACATGAAAATGGCGCGCGCAACCAAAAAACACGACACCGCTGTGAGTTTGGAACGTGTGGGGATAGCGCGGCAATTACGAAAGCCGATTTGCTCAACCAATAGGCTTTACTTACAGTGGTGGGAAAGTAGAGAAGGTGAAATAGCTACGTATCAGAAGTTGATAGCCATTGCTACTAACCTCTAAGAAGAAGATCAGTTCCATGCGCACTTTTGTCGCTTTTTTTCCTCATAATCAAGATATTTTATTTACAATCAAAATACTTTTAATGCCTAATTTATGTCGTGCAACTTGAAGTTAATGGATGAGAAAGATATTGTGATATTCATTTGATTGCCGAACTCTACAAATATAGCCTAATGATTTAATTTTTAAAAAATATTTTTCGTGTTCCGGGATTGCAATCCTGCAGAAATACAATAGATTCCCCTGCGTCTTACCTCCTACATGCCTACCTCGCCCTAACATCCTTAAAGTAATTAACCATAAAAATTGGGTCTTATGCATCCAACCTTTCTTAGCACAAGATCTTTGTGACCACCGAAGTTGGTACCGAAGATCTTGTGCTAAGACAGATTGGATGCATAAGACGCCATTTTAATCATAAATTACATTAAAACTGTGTACATGAAAATTTAGGGAAAAATTGTACGTAATGAGCATAACATTAAGAACGTCCTATATGAATTGCACAGCAATGTCATATAAACAAAAAAAGTCCCCCAACTTCTTAACTGAAACTGCGATCATTAATCCGAATTATGCGGAAATTCAGATGTTCTAGAAGAAAGGAATTTGAAAAAAAATCGGGAATGCCTCCGCAGAATTCGAACTCGCGATCTTTGGATTAATGGCTGCAATAAAGTATGATTAGTTCTGAATATTGCCAATGGTCACACTGCAGATTACGACTAGCTCCGAACGTTTCCGAATGAATAGTTCCGGATTGGATAGAATATGAGTGGATGAGTAAATTTTACGGTTCGGTATAGCATAAAATCTGAGAAACTGTTGTGAATTGTTTATTCCGTTCACAGGTCTTTTGAGAGTACTCGTAGACCCGAATTTCAATAATATATACCAATAAAATTCAATATTAGTCTTTCTCTGAATTGTTCATATAATTTCGGATAGATTTACTATAAAAATAAGCCACTCTCACGCATACTCTGGTATTCTACTATTACACTTTATCCATGCGATTTCAAGCTAGTTGAGACCCTACCTCTTGGACAACACATCTCTAGCGTCAGATTGCCAGTGGCACCCGTTCTACCTTATCACAAAACCATTTCATTTGCTGCTTGGGGCCGTAAATCAGCGGACACTTCCACCAGTATTTTGAGATGGACGAATTTCAAGATTATGGATGATTTTGAGTGCTATGCTCGCACCAAACGCGACTTTCGTCATCACTTTTGCGTTATGGACCCGAACGAGAATTCATGTACTTTACAAGTAAAATTCTGTTCACTCATTATATATTTCAGTAACTATGCAAAACAGGGAAAATTGGTAAAGGGATAGAATCGCTCTGCCAACTAGAAAATAGATATCAGTAGTGAAGCGGAATAACAGGTTCAATCGAAAAACTAAATTTTTCAGAAGAGGTGAAAAACTATATGACGATGATGCGATCGTGTTTATGCGCTACATTTATGATAAACTTCATTAATCCGCAGTCAGGTTTTTTTCTAATTTGAACGACTTAACTTGAAGTGATGTCGGCTCGTTTAGTTCATCGACCGTCATTTAACTAGATGATAACGGTGAATGCAGTGAAAACGCAGAACATTCAAATTTACTCGAAATATACTTAATCAAGAGGAACCGAGTGATGTCAACTTGACCTTTTTAAACATGATTATTTTTCAAGTTATGTCGACATAACTTAAATGAAAATTCCTGCCTCAAATTGATGAATGTGAACTTAACCTGACATGCACATGGGAACAATTGAGTCTCAAATGTACAGATCCAGCCGAATCCTTTCTGTGGGACATATGTTCACACATTCTAGAACGAGTGGTGATGAAAGCTTATTGTCAGCAAGAATTGGCTTAAGCTGTTATTCCATCTCACTACTGAAATCAAGTGCAGAAATTTTTAATTCCTTCATTTCAATGCTTTATTAGGGAGACAGTGGAGCTCCATTGGTCTATAATGGAATTGTCATCGGTGTGTATTCCCATGGTTACAGATCTCCAAATTCTCCAGCCATGTTCATGAAAGTATTCGAATATGTGCAATTCATCAAGAAAACTCTGAAAGATAGAAATTGAATGTTTCTTGGAAATGAATTTCCGTTTTTTTCTCAATAAAAATCATTCATAATCATGAACAAGTAGTGAAGTTTCATTATTATTAATTTATTATTCATTTTCTGAGTGGTTCAGGAACTATTGGATTGGACTAAAAGTTGAAATTTCATCATGGCAACGGGAAAACGGTACCTAGAACATCCCTACCAATATTACAATCCTACCAAATTCATTTCTACCGGGTAAAGCTCGCGATTCACAAAAGTCCAGAATTACAAATTTACCGGACAGGAATAATTGTGGACATGTCTACTACGCATTTAGTTTACCGAATGAATCTTTTATTTTTACATCTCTACGGGCTGGAAGATCGCCCACGTGCGAATCAGTTCAGCGCATTTCGGTGAATAACATCTGCAACTCCTTACAAGTCTACTATTCGACATGTATATCGTAACAGCTCTACCAGACTACATTTCTATATCAACTGCTCTACAGCTCTACCAATGCAACAAGCCTATCAATTTACAACTCTACCAGCGTCTTAGCGGAAATTCTGTCACTACCGTGAAGGCACCAGTTACCGGACGGTTGAGGCAATGGTACCGGTTTCCGGAAAAGTTAGAATTAAATTGCCAAAATGATAAAAAATTTAGAATAAATGAATCAAACAATTTACTTGATTCTCATTTTAACATTTTGCAAGTATTGAAAAACTAGATTTTTTCACTTAAATATTAATTATTAGTGTGTTTTGCTGCTGCGTTCGGGAACTGAGACTCGTCCGGTAACCGGGTCCACCATGGTACTGTTTTTCAGCGTGAAAAAAATGGACCGGCTAGTGGCGCCCTCCTAGATTCTTCTATCCAATGCAGTCTCGAATTGAGTCATCTCAGAAAATACTCATTTCAATTAGATATTCATATTAACTAGGCTGTTGCGCTACGTGGGCGTATAACTTTGCTTGAGATGCTACCCCAAGCATGTATGCTTTTTTTCCGGCTATACGAGAAATATATTTGAGATTTTGCCGTTCAAAGAAGGCAAATTGAGTTCTTGTGAGAGAGAAATTCAAAAATATACAGCAAGGATGGTCCATCTCCGATACAATAAAGCTCTACGGTTCAGGAACGTCTCCTACAGCAGTCCAGTGTCCAACCGATCATACATTCTATGAAAAATCATCCCGGTTCATAATTTCTACTTCAGGCATGGACGTTCGGAGTCCAGAGAAGGCAAATTGTGGGATTTCAAAGGAGACAACTAGGAAGAGAGAGTAGGAATGCTTCATATTCAATGTAATAAGGCTATACGCACTGTAAAAACAAATGTTTGAAATTAAGATACTGACAATGTTATGTCATTCAATGCTAGTTACTTTCAACCATAGCTGAGCTTTCACTGCCAGTAACCTCTACGATATTCTATCCGACGATAGACTTGTTTCCTCCTTGAAAGTGAGGTGGTTTGAGTCCTCTTCTCTTGGTCTATCTAGCGATAGTCTATCCGAAGATAGTTGCTCTCATGATGAAAGCGATTTTTCCAAAGTTCACCAAGTTATTCTCATACTCACTGTAGTCGTCGGCAATGGTTGATCAGTCCTTGCCTTCGAAGAAATCCGCTGCCACCAATCCGATGCCACCAGTCTCTTCGGAGGCGTGGGTTCGAATCCCACCGCTGCCACCAAATGTTAGGACTGGAATTGGTCCAAGAGTAGGTTCTTTGGGTTTATCTGTAGAGATACCCTCTACAGTGAATAGATACTGCAACTCGGTGGTTTATTAGAAAAAGTATAAATATTTATTTGATTTAAATGATTAATCAATATCCATTATGTATAATAAAATATGATGATAACAGGTACCAGTCTCCGAGGGGACTGGTACAATGACACACTGTCGTGTCTGCTGAGAACTGACCTGTCGAACATCAGTGAGTTCGATTCTTATAGTCAATTATCAGTGTCACATTGCAACATGATTATACATGCAGCAATAAGACGCTGAGTCAAATAATATGTGAAGTAAGTTGAACTCATTAATGTGTTCAACTTCTTCACTGTAATTATGAAATAATTGAATAATATTAAATAATGCTTATGGGGCATAACAATACTTTTGTAGGCACTTTTAAAACACTTTGGAGGCGCTGCTGTTAGTGAATGGCAATTTTGAGACATTTTTTGATTTTAAGGTATTTTTTTTCCAAGTGATATCTTAAATTAAGATACTTGTTTTTACGGTGCGGTTCAGAAACGTCACCTACAGTGGTCCAGTCTCCATACCGATCAGACATTCGATGGAGAATCACCCCGGATCATCATTTCCACTCCAGACATGGGGGTTCGGAGTCCAAAGAAGGCAACGTGAGAGTTTTTAAGGGAGAAAATCGAAAAAATAGAGTATTCCAATTTGCCTTCTTTGGACTGTAAAATCTCAAATACATTTCTCGTATGACATACATGAAAAAACAGAAAAAAAACATACATGCTTGGGTAGCATCTCAAGCAAAGTTATACGCGCGCGTGACAGCCTAGTAAATACAAATATCTAATTGAAATTACTATTCTCTCAGATGAATCAATTTGAAAGTTGCATCGGGAAGAAGAATCTAGGAGGGCCCCACTAGCCGATAGATTGTTTCCACGCTAAAAAGCAGTAGTGACTAAATTTCCGCTAAGACGCTGGTAGAGTTGTAACTTGGTAGGCTTGTTGCATTGGTAGAGCTGTAGAGCGGTGGATATGGAAATGTAATCTGGTAGAGCTGTTACGATATATATGTCAAATAGTAAACGTGTAACTAGTTGCAGATGTTATCTACCGAAATGCGCGGAATCGATTCGCACGCGGTAGATCTTTGAACCGGTAGAGATGAAAATAAAAGACCGGTAAAAATTCGGTAAACTAAATGCGTGGTAGACATGTCCACAATTATTTTCTTCCGGTAGATTTTTAATTGAGGACACTTCAATGTGAATCGCGTGCTCTACCTGGTAGAACTGAATTCGGTAGGCTTGTGATATGAGTAGGGATGTTCTAGGTACGGTTGAGTGACATTTAATATTCTTCCAATTTGGAGTTATAAAAATATGGAGTTATACATCAGGAACGAATATTGTTTCAGTATTACTAATTGTTCAGTATTATTATTGTTGCTAAAAAGCTTCAATATAGGAAAGCACCGCTTTAATAAAATTTATTTTTACATTGGTTGGATGAAATTTTTTGATGTATTTTGATTGTCTAGGGGTCAATCACGCAGCGCAAGGCCAAAAAAACAACATCCTAATTAAATTTTTTTGAAAAATACATCCAACTTTTTCCTGGGAAGTATAATCCAAAAAACGAAAACTAAAACATTGAGATTATCACCACGTTTTGCCTGACCCGAGGCCACGACGGGGACGTAGTGGTGCGTAGGCCTCAAAAGAACCTACACAACCTACCCTAATGCGACACTCGGGATTTAGCTGAAGAATTTTATTGACGAAAACGCCGCCCACCTTCTTTGGGCTTTAAGAATTTAATTTTAACTTATTATGAAAAACCGTACTTTGTGCACTTAGTGCATTAAAAATGTACTTTTTTCTAGTCAATAACTCGAATGCTTCGCGTGGAATAATATCAACCAATTATGTTTATCATGCATATTCAAAAAAAAATTAATTAAATTAAATTGAAAAATACACTTATAATTCTAATTCAGATTTTTTAGAAAGATTCTAAAATTCTCATCTGGAATTGTAAATCCAATGGTATTCAGTGGAGACACTACACTTTTTTCTTCATCAAGAAGAACTAAACAGAGTTAACTAACACAGCAAGACCAGAAAACTCACTAGTGAGGAGAAGGCTCAAATGGTTTTTCATGCCAAAATTGCCCCACTCCAACACCATTGGTCTCTGTCTTACTAATGTGTACGTCTTCAATTCACTCATTTAGTAAAATTATCGATTATTTTCTCTTGTTGCTTTTCGCTACACACCGCGTTCCCTCTCCCATGACAATTCAAAACAATGTAATAAACCGGTAGAAACTGACTCTATTTCTCACGTGTAGAATTTATTATTCTCAACTATTTTGCTTTAATTCGATTTAATATGTTGTAGAATTAGTAATTGACTTTAAAAAATTTGAAAATTATTGATGATATTAATGGGAAATTGGAATTTTCGAGGGGGACGTTTCCTTTACAAAAGCCTTTCAGATTTTATCAATCTGTTCAGGATTCAATCTGCAGTACTTGAACTCAGCTTGGGGTTCAGAATCTCAGCGTAAACATAAACATTCGAATTGCAATAATGTCATTTGATACATAAAAATTCAATATTGAATGAAAAGTACGATCCTACAATAGAACTTGAGAAGAAACATTAAATGTCATGTTTCAAACAGCATTTTCATTTCTCCTCATTGTCATATCAGAATGAAATTGATCTTAGTTTGTAGAAGAAATTGACTACTTTCGAATGGTAAAATAAAAGATACTAGTGTTGTTAGAAAAAAAAATTGAGAAAGATAGTAGTTTTTGAAAAAACACATTTTGTGGAATACCTAGAAATCCCACTGGGAAAATATGAAATTATCGGCATTAGCAGGACTCATTAAGATGAATCTTTTGATACTTGTTTGGATAGTTTTAGAGATACACTGAGAGGAATCCTATATACTGAGAGCATAATATCCATGTAGTCAAGGTCAAATTGAATCATATGTGTATAGTAATCACAGCAATGTCATTCGGCAAATTACTAAATCAAATTAGGATACACAATACAGCGGTAAATGTTCGAAATTCTATAAAAATGTAGTAATAGTTATTTTGTCGTGTGGAAAAAATTAAAAAAAATTAAATCGCGAAATCCAACAACTATGGTGAAAATTATTCTTCCATTCGCGGAAGAAAAACTAAGCTACTGGTAAGAGGACTCTTTAGCGCTCCTTCATCACCGTCGTCACGTCTTCGGCCATTCATATCAGTTTTTCAACTGGATCAACGAAATTAGTGCAGTACACACGGTTAACTCGATTCCATCTTTTTCTGTATTTAAGACTTGTTCCGTTGTTGGGTAATTATGTTATTTCATCGGAAAAAATTATACAATATTAATCTAATGTAACCGAGAATTCCTTGTTCGAGAAGAAAAATTACAACACCCAATGATTTCTGCGTACGTTGAGGTTATATATTTCTTATATTGAATATTAACAATCATTAGACTTAGCTGACACATTGTTAAGGAATCAAATTTCTGAAAAAATAGGAAATATCGATGTTTGCGGTTCTCATAGCACGAAAACTGATGATCACAAAATGGCCCTGGAACTTAGCCACAATAGAAGGATCACATCAAAATCGTCCTATCTTGCTTAATTTCCAAGATATTTTCCGAAATCCTACAAAAATCATCTTGTAGATAGATTTTTACTTTCAATCATTTTTTTATAGAAACTTTCAAGAGCTATAGAATAGGATGCTTGCAAAATCGTCCTATCTTGCTCAGCTTATGAGATATTACCCAAAACCGAATCGAAACTGGAAAAAAGTTTAGTAAACGCGGTAGAGTCTTGCATCAAGTTCATCGTCGAAAAAACGTCTATTTCTTTTCACAGAATTTTCCTTCCATTTATTCTGCCCAGTTTGCTCTTTAGATAACACCAGTCATCACATTCAAATGATCACTTCCAATAAGAAAAGGACAATTTCTCGAGTATTTTTCTCTTTCCACTATCTATGACCTAAGAAATACGGAACTGACTGACACAACAGAATGAGAAATTTCGCAATATCTCATCTTTTTTTTTTCACACTTCACAATTAAAGTGATTACTTCCCAATGAGTTTTGCAGCTAATCATCAGAGTCCTTGGTACTTCCTGAAAGGAATAAATGCACGTACTTCAGATTATTTGTACAGAAGGACATTGTAATTTATCCGAGAACTATAAAGGCGATGGGACTCTCGGAAGTTGATGTGCAGTGCCACATTGTAGATGAGAGAGTCATGAAGTTCAATTGGGGCATTGTGATTTTGATCGGCTTTACGATTTGTGCCGTTCAGGCACAAAGTGAGTAACTTTTGACGTTTAAAACATAATTTATTTATTCAAGGAGGTTCCTCAGTTTTTAGACTAGAACAAGGAAATATATTACACTGTTAAAAAAAAATGGAAATTTCATAGACAATTTGATGGGAATTTTCATGAACGTGATATTGAATTTTTTTTTAATGAGCGAATTTTTTTTATAAGATTGTTATGAAATCTGTGTGTTCCAGAGGAAATTCAAAGGAATCTATGAGTCTTAAGTCGAGTTGAGACGAAAATTCTAAAACTCACTTGAATTTTCAACTGAACATGGATATTCAGAATCAGAATGACTTGAATTTTCAATTTTTTTTTTAGTTTTTCTATTTTTACAAAATTTTCAAGAAACAATTAAACTGAAATTTACAAATTTCATTGATATACAGACGTAAAATTATTTAAAAATCGATGATGTGTTCATTTTTCAATGACGTGATTATCTGTATTTTCAGTAGAAATGTGACTTGTTAGAAATTTCCGGGATTTTGCACGGAAAATTCAGACGGAAATGTTTTAACAGTGTAGATTCTTGAAACTTTTTCAACAAATTCGTTATGGAATGAAGAGTCTACTGTACTTTTTTCGAATTGAGCTTCCATTAAAATAACGCAGAAAATCATGATTAACGTCGGATCTTAAACACAGGATTATACAGAAAGTCGGTCAACTTTGTAAAATACCTACGTAACGAGAGTGTCGGTAATAGAGTAATCATGCTACAATTCTATACCGTTCATATAAGTTCACGTATAATACCTAATTTTAATCATTATTTTCTCCTTTATTCTAATAAAAACTGGTATATTTCCTTGTTTTGGCTCAGAAACTGAGGAACCCCCTCAATTTGATTTTGCTCAAATCGATTCAAATCGACAGTTTTAGAAATATAAGTGTAATAAAAAGAGATAATAGGAAAGTAATTGTAATTACAATTTATTGCATTATGACTCTAGGCAAATGGCCATCAAACCCAGAACAAGATACATAATATATTATATAATTTGTTATATCTTAACGCATTAGTAGTTGAGCAGTAATCATTATTATTTGAGATGATATAATAAGTCAAATATTTTCTTGTAAATTTCAACACTTAGCAACTCTCCAGTGAAAGTCTTATTATTTAGTGAATATCTTTGGAACGAGTAGATTTAGGGGGAAATGTCAGGTGATTTTTTTTGTAGAACATTGAAGTTCCTACAAAAATAGTTTTCCGACATTCTTCTCTAAGCCCAATAGTTTCCGAAATATTCGTCAAATAATCTCCATCAAATTTCCCAACTCTTTCAATATTCATTTGCATCATGAAAACTCACGAAAAATTCACTAATTCAATTACTAACCCAATTACTAATTCCTCTATTTTTCATTTTTTCATCAAGATGGCTGCGGGGGAGGACGAATGAAGCGCCGTAGGATGCGCGGAGGCTGTGGTGGGGGAATGATGAAAATGAGAAGAATGAGTAAGTAAAAAAATAAATTTAAAAATCATCAGAAGAAATCGAATAATCTCCTAAAATTCTCAACAAATTTCAGAAGGTGGTGGCGGTTGTTGCATGCCAGCACCACCACCGCCCATGTGCGGCGGTGGTTGTATGCCACCACCACCACCCCCACCTCCGCCACCCCCACCACCACCCATGTGCGGAGGTGGTTGTATGCCACCACCACCGCCGCCACCACCACCCCCCATGGACAGCTGCGGTGGCGGTGGTGGAGGTGGTTGTGGTGGTGGTGGTGGTGGTGAGATGGTCATTACTGTCGGCGGTGGATCGTGCTGCGATGTGATGACAATGATGAGTAAGTCAAATTTAATTTTTCATTATCTTCACTTTAGAAACAAAGTGGCGTAAGTGCTGTGTATGAGCGTAGCACTTACGCCTCTTCGTTTCAAAGCCAATGTTATGAAAAAAAATAGCTAAAAAAATTAAAAAATAAATTTAAATAATCGCCTCAAACTCTGAATGAATTTCAGCTGGGGGCGAGATGTGTTGCGATCTAATGTCCATGGTGATGATGATGATGGGCGGTGATCGCCGATAAATCCCAAATTAATCCGCAAAAAAATTGTGATTGATAAATAAAATATTTAACCCAAAATAAATTCAATATTTCTTAGAAAAAAAAAGTAGTCAATATTTCCCTTTTATTTTGTTCCTTGTGTACTCGATCATGACATAACAAATTCAGTGAAAAGAGTATTGATATGAAAGAGAATTCGCACTCGATATAAATGTGGAAATGAAAATTTTACGAAGACATGAAAAAGAAAAAGTTTATTTTCTTGGCTTTCGTTTTTTTTAGAATATCTCAGAAACTAATGGAGATATGCCATTTTTACTCTATTCCTTTTTCATAAGAATTTCAAGAGCTACAACGGAGGAATGGGTCAAAAAAGGGCGTATCTCCATCAATTTTCTAGATATTCTGAACAAATGATTGGAACAAAAAATCTATATAAAAAGGCCATTTTTTGTCAACAGTTGTTTGAAGATGTCTCAGAAACTAAGCGAGATGGAGCAATTTCGCTTGAATCCTTTCTTTGTAGCTTCATATTCTCCATAAAAAAGAATTCGGAGGAAATCATCTCCCTTATTTTCCCAGATATCTTCAAAATATCTGTGAAAGAAAAAAAAATCTTTATAAGTTCCTCTTTTGTCATTTGTTTTTGATGAATATCTCGGAAACTAATGAAGATACGCCCTGTTCATCCCAATCCTGTTCCAAGGGCTACAAAGAAGGTTGCGCTATTTCGCTTAGTTTCCCAGATACATTCAAAAAATTGAAAAAAAAAAATTTTACCTCAAATTTTCCCTCTCATCATTTTCCCAAATATTTCGTAAACTAATGGAGATACGCCATTTTTAATTCAATCTTTTTTTGAACCTCTTCAAATTCTCTTCAAAACAGGATTAGGTCAAAAAAAGGCGTATCTCCGTTATTTTTTACAATATTCTCTTTCTTCTTCAGTCACTCGCCCATGACACAAAAAATTCTGTTAAAAAAAATATTGAAAAATAATTTGCACTCGATGGAAATCCGCAAATGAAAATGTCGCGTCAAGGTGAAAAAAAAAGGAATAAAGGGATGAGACTCGAGTGAAACTGCCTGGCCCGAGTGGATACATTACTATCAGGTTCGACCAACTGCAGAGCTCTACACATTTACATTTCGCCTGGCTGACTCTTCTGTATTATTCTCCTTTTTATTTCTCTCTTGCTTTCACTAATTTCTACATTCCATTTTTTTTTTTTTTTTAAAACACGTGTTTCTATACGTCTCGGGGTGCGAAAAACACATGGAAATTCAGTCGTGAGGAATTGACTGAATAAAAAAGTTGTCACGAACTCTTCACACACACACATACACACACAAGAAAAAAAAAACATCTTTACACTTCGATTGGGACTTTCAAAAGATTTTTTTATTATTCAGAATTTGTGAAATTAAAAATGCACTCTGCTGATGGATAATAATTTTGATGGAAAAAAGGAATTCCTCAGAGATTTTTTTTTCTCTTCAATAAAAAATTAAAAAAAAATTCATTCATTTATGAAAGTGGATTTTATTTTTATGCAATTTTAAAATCATACACTTCTGTCCACATTTATAATTTCAGTTTTTCACGAAAACAAGATTGCGTATAATTGTATTTTTTTTAATAAAAAAAAAAAATTATCGTCCCCATGTCCTTTTACGCGGGACATGTAAAAAAGCCCAGAACAAATTGTCGACGAAATTCTTTTTTAAAAAAAAAAAGCGCTGGGACACATATCTTTGCGTGTGTTGCGTGACTAAATTGTTTGCAGCTCTTATTTTTTTCGTCCCTCTCTCTCTCTCTATCATTTCAGCATCCAACTATTTCACGAGGAGTCAAAAATTCTCGCATCCGTCCGCATCGATGAGAAACAATGGGCGAGGCCGATTGCGTGCCCCGAGGGCGACAAAAATAAAGAAATAATTTTTTTTTCTTTTTTTTTTAATATTTCATTTTATTTTTATACTTTACTTTGCTCTCATTGCGAAACTTGTGGTTTCACGTGAATTGAAAGAGTAAAAAGGAGAAAAAAAGGGCATAATTTTATAAAGTTTGTGAATTCTTAGCCGATACTTTTATTCAGAATATATATATATATATGTATATATACATATATATAAATCCTATCTTCTGGATTCTTTCTTTAATTAATGAGTTTATCGGGAAACTCCAATGTTGCGTCTACGTTTGCAGTTTCTCCCTCACCTCCTCCTCTGCCCCGAAAAGTTGGTGGGTACTTTGGTACTCAAGATCCCTCGGGGGTGTATAACTCCCCATCTCCCCCCTCTCTTCGCGTCACTCAGGGCCACCATTTTAATTTCTCCGAAGGAACTTTCTAATTACTAACTTTTCTGATTAATCACAGTAATTAATTAGTACCTCCGGGCTCTTTCCCGCTCTGAAGAGAATTTTCTTCATCCTCCCGTACCCTCCACCCCCCGCCCCCCCCCCCCCCCCCTTCCTTCTTCTTCCGTCATTCGCTTCTGAATCTTTTGCGCTTGATTCATTAATTTTTGTTGCTCATTTCAGTAGTGAAAAGGTGAAAATCGGAAAAAATCGAGTTATTTTTATGATTTTTGTCAATTTTATATCTCGGTAAATAGTGGAGATACACCCTTTTTACCCTGATCCTTCTTTGTAGAATTTTGAGAGCTACAAAACAAGACGCAGGTAAAAAGGACGTATTTCAATTAGTTTCCGAGATATTTAAAAAAAAAATAGACGACTGCAACAATCAGTACAAAAGACGTGAATGGGAAAAATTTTAAGTTTCTTTTCGTAATTTTTCCCAATTTGATATCTTTGTAAATAACGGAGATACGCCATTTTTATTCTGAGCTTGTTTTATAGATAATTTTGGGAGCTGCAAAAAAGGATTAAAGTTCAAAAGACGTATTTCCAGTTAGGTTTTAAGATATTCTCAAAAAACTAATGACATAAAAAATTGCTCCAGAAGAAGTAGTAAAATTCAACTTTTTTTGTGATAACTTTGAGAATTTTTCGGTAAATAATGGAGATACATCCTTTTTAGACTGAATCTTTTTTTTAAGGATTTTAAAAGCCACAAAAAAGGGTTAGGATAGAAAGAACGTATGTCCATGAGTTTCCGCGATATTTGAAGAAAACTAAAGACGAGAAAATCGATGAAGAAGAAGTGAAATTTGAAAAATTCAACTTTTTTGTTTCGATTCTTCTCAATAAAACATCTCGATAAATAACGGAGATACGTCTCCTTGATCCTCAACCTGTAGAAAATTCTAAGAGATACGAAAAGGAATCGGAGTAAAAAAGGGCGTATCTCCATTAGTTTTCAAAATATTCTCAACAAATTATTGAAACAGAAAATCAATCTGGAATTATTCCATTTTTTTGTCATTCATTTCTGATAAATATGTCGAAAACTAAGCAAAATAGGACGATCTTGTATGAAATTTTTTTTGTAGAAAATTTCAAGGGTCTGCAAACAACGATGAGGTTAGCAAATGCGTATCACGTTTATTCTCCGAGATAGTTAAAAAAAACGATAAAAAAAATCAGTTGGGGAAAAGTAGAATGGAAAAAAATCAACCTTTTTCTAGGATTTTGCTCAATATCTCGATAAATAATGGAGATACGCCCCTTTTACTTCAACTTTTTGCAGAAAATTTCAAGAGCTACATCAAAAAGGGTGAAAAGAGCCTATCTTCATTAGTTTCCAAGATATTCTCATAAATTATTGAAACAAAAAGTAAATCTAAATTCAGTTTTTGATTTTAATGCTATTCTTGTGGTTCTTCATGAGACTTATAAAATTTTGAGAGAAATTAAAATTTGAAAGGGAGAGGGGAATTTCATATTGATTTTGAGAGATTCATTGCAGCATTTATGAGGTAATTTCGAAGCTGGTTTTTTTTAGAGAACTTTTTTTTAAAAATCATTTCTTGAGTTTTTGTAGAATTTCATATTTATAAAGCCTTTCAGACAACTCAAAATGAGTAGCATGATTTTTAAAAATTCTTCAATCATGAAAACTATGAGAAAACCCCCAAAATAAAAATACGAGAATTTGACAACATTAGGGCAAAAGTATTCAGGATTTTTTTTTAATTGAATACCTCTCCAAAAAATTTTGAAAAAATTCAGACAAATGTTCAACCATGTCTCAATTATTGTCGAATTTTTTCGAATTTTTCCGTGAAGAATTTCCTTCGAAAAGAAATCCTACAACAAAACTCTTCTCTTTTTCTCTGTTCGATTTTCCATAATATTTCGGAAACTAAGCGAGATGCACCCTTTTCACTCCAATTCTTTTTCATAGAGGATTTTAAAAGCTAAAAAATCAGTTGACGGCAAAATCACCTTATCTCACTTAGCTTCCGAGATATTTCAAAGAAACTAAAAAAAAATAGACTTCACTTTCTTTTTTTAATGGAAAAAATCTCGTTAATATTTCGAATCATTGGAATGCACTGATTGGCTTGTAAAGCCCGTACATTTTCGCACCTCAGTTGTTGTCCAGTTATGCTCGTCTTCTTCAAGAATTAACCAGGTAGCCGATGACTCTGCGCTATTCGTAGAAACTCGTTTCTCCGATGCAGTTTGAAATCCAGTGAAAGAAATAAGAAATACTTTAAAGAAAAAAAATGAGTGAAAGAGAAAATAAGAGAGGGAGATATGAATTCCATGTGGAGAGACGACCCGCAGTCTCGGCCACTTCGTGACTGTTTCTAATTCGGAAATTGCCGGTTTCTTCGCCTTAATCATCGTTCTCATTTGAACAAAAAAATTATTCTAGAATTTTTTTTTAACCGTAATTTTAACACTTGTCTATGGATTTTTTTTTGGGGAATTTTACCTTTTTTTATTTCTTGGGGCGAGAAAATGATTGACGGCAATTTTTTGGGAAATTCATTTCTTCAATTTTTTCGAGAATTTTTTGGAAGTATCAGGTGGTGATGGAGGAGAGGCTGATTAATTTGAGAGATTTTAAAATTGTTTTTACAGATAAATAGAGAATTTTTTTACTTAAAAAAAAGACAATTTAATCAAAACAATTTACATAAACTCTGTTGTGAATATCTCGGAAACGAACGAGTTCAAGGAGAAATTTCAAGAAATCTTTGTTGTAAAGTAATTCAAGAGCTACAAAAAAAAGAATTCAAGTAAAATCGCTCTATCTCGGTTAATCTCCGAGATATTCATTAAAAATGATTAACGAGAAAATGGACATATTTCAGATGGAATTTTTGTTTTCATCTTTTTTTTTTAATATTTTGGAAAATGATGGAGATACACTTTTTTTTATATGGAACCTTTCTGTTAAAAATTTTAAGAGCTACTTAATAGATTCGGACAAAATTGCCCTGTCTCGTTTAACTCCCGAGATATTTATCAAAATCTAATGTCAAAAAAATGGACTTATAAATAGATTTTCTTTTCCAATAATTCTTCGAGAATATTTCGAAAACTAGTGAATATACGCCTTTTTCACCCTGATTCATTTTTATAGCTTTCGAAATTGTCTATAAAAAGGATTAGGATAAAAAGGCCATATCTCCACTAATTTCTCGGATATTTCCGGGAACAAATGACAAAAAATAGACTTTTTCCAGACGGAATTTTTTTTTCAATAATTTTTTTAAGAATATCTCCAAAATTAATGGAGATACACCCTTCTTACTCTAATTATTTTTGTTAAAAATTTCAAGATTCCTATTCTGAAAAGTTTACACACGTCGAATATAATGTTAAAACTGTCAAAATAGGAATCAGGGTGGAAGAAGGGTATTTCCGCTACTTTCCGAAATATTATTAGTAGAGTTACGCCCTTTTCATCTAAATCTTTTCTTGAAAATTCTCAAAAAAAAAGGATTCTAGTAAAAGTTAAAAAAATGGACCTATTTTAATTAGAATTTTTTGTTTCAATCATTCTTTGAAAATATCTCGGAAATTAATGAAAATACGCCTTTTTCACTCACATCCTTTTTTGTAGAGAATTTCGAAAACTGCATAAAAAGTATTTGGGGAAAAATGGCGTATCTCCATTACTTTCCATGATATTCATCAAAATCCAATAACAAAAAAATCCTTTAAAAAAATCAAGTCTTCCTACTTTCCCTTTCCACTACTAAACTCTTTGAATAATGAAAAATCACCTACATCCACTCATTTACTTCTTTTTTTATTCAGTTAAACTCAGCATGAGAGGAAATGAACTAGTCAAGTCATCGCGTAATGACGTAGAGCCTGTCAGTGTACTCAAGCATCTTATGTTAGACAGTCTATAGTTTTGATATTACCTGGGTTGGTGCGCAACGAGATGCAGAAGAAACACAAGAGTCCACTTGGCCATCGCAGTTGGAGCTGAACGAAGATATATAAGACTCACCGTCTCGAGTATCTGGATAGGGGAATATATATAACCGTTCTTATCTACAGCGTCATCTTGGACACCTGGATGAGGATCGTGAGGATAGGAGATGGAAAAAAAAAGGTTAAATTCTTAACCCCTTTGCAGGTTCAAGTCTCGATAGCTCCATCGATCGACTCATTTTTGAGACATTATTTTTTTTTCTAAATATGAAATTTTCACATGTAATACCACAAGAGCTTCAAAATTATCGGGTAATTTTCCGATAGGTTCGTTGCAAACAAATGAAGGAGTCAAGTTTTTCAGGATAAAAATCACGAGCGCGAAGCGCGAGTGATTTTTCTGAAAAACTTGACGACTTCGTTTGTTTGCAGGGAACCTAGAGGAAAATTACCCGATTAATTTTGAAGCTCGAGTGGTATTCGGGGGATTATTTTTTCATCCAAATTTGGGCCAACAGAATTGCACCATGAGACAAATTCTCAGTTAGAAATTCAAAATTTAGATTTTATTTAAATCTGTCACATTTAATGGAGGGTTAACTGGATTGACAAATCGTTTGTTTTTTATATATATAGGCAACATGAAAAATTTCCAGTGGAATTTCCAAAAATTTCCAGTGAAATATCGTGTAGGCGTTATTTTGTTTCGTCGAATGGTGCAATTCTATTGGTCGAAATTTGGATGGAAAAAATAATCAGAAAAATTGATTTTATTTTATCACTAGTTTTTTTTTTAAATCACGGAAACTAATGGAGATACGCCCTTTTTTGCCTTAAGACACTTTTTTAGATAATTTCAAGAACTACAAAAAAAGATTTACACAAATCCACTCTATCTCGCTTAGTTTCCAAGATATTTTTTTTGAAAACTGAAGATAAAATAATATAGATTTTTCTGAAAATTTCATAAACTTAATTTTTGTTGTTATTATTATGATTATAATTTTTACAAGAATGATGATTTTTTTTGCTGGTCTTATGAGAAATAATGGGTGAAATAAAAAAGACAAAATTATTAACTACATCCACCGTTTATTCATCGACAATAATTCACCCAATTTCACAAGATAAATTCATACAATTTATCCAATCACATGTTACAGAGTACCAAAGACGCTATCTATTCTTGCTCCCGTAATTCATTATTTCATTTACTCAACTTCCGGTACCTATCTCTATATTTACAGCATAAAAATATACATTGTTGTCTTCTGGAGATGATAAACAGCCTGACAGTATCATGAAGAAAAAAAAATTAAAAATTTTGTGAGGTATTAATTTAGTTTTTGTTTTTCGAAAATATCTCGGAAATTATGAAGATTGGGAGAATTCACCATGAAACCTTTTGTGTAGAAAATTTAATTCTCTACAAAAATGGTTTCCCGACATTTTACGATAAAACTGATGGTTTTCGAGATTTTTGTAAAAGAATAGTGAGGAGGTAAAACAGAATAACTAAATTTTTTTATATTTCATTTGAGGATATCTTGAAAACTAAGCGAGATAGAGCGATTTTACTGCATACTTTTTTGTAGGTCTTGGAATTGTCTACAAAGAGGAATTATGGCAAAATCGCGCTCTCTCGCTTTATTTCCGAGATATTCTTAAATAATTGAAGGAAAAATAATTATTCAGAAGAAATTTATTTTGTTGTCATTAATTTTCCAGATTTTTTTAAATTGCCTGATTTTTTTTTGTACAGAATTTTTAAAGCTACAAAAAAAGCCTCGAAAGAAAAAGGGCATATCTCCACGAGATTCCAAGATAATTTCCAAAAACAAATCACAAAAAAATCGAATTATTTCGGATAATTTTTGTTTTCAATTATTTTCTAAAAAATCTCAAAAACTGAGCGAGATAAAGCAATTTTGTTCTCATTCTTTTTTAAAGAGAATTTCAAAAGCTGTGAAAACACATTCAGGTAAAATCGCACTATCTCGCTTAATTTCCAAAATATCTGCAAAAGAATGTGCAGCAGATGTTTTTCACGCTAAATTACAATTTTCCTTCTTTCAAGAATATTCCGGAAACTAAGCGAGATAGAGCGATTTCACTCGAATCTCTTGAATTATTTGATCCAAAATTTCAAGAGCTTCAAGACAAATTTCGAACAAAAAGGGCATATCTTCATTATTTTCCCAGATATTCTTAAAAAACAAATAAATAAAAAAATTGACTCATTTCAGATAAATTTTTTTCTTCTATTATTTTTTGAGAAAATCTCGGAAACTAAATTAAACTTAGAACGATTTTCTCCTTATCCTCTCTTGTATAAAATTTCAAGAGCTACGAAACAGACTTAGAGTAAGAAGGGCGTATCTCCATTATTTTCCAAAATATTCTTGAAAAATAAATAACAACAAAATAGAATAATTTCTGATAATTTTTTTTCTCCAATTATTTTTTGGAAAAATCTTGGAAATTAAGTGAGATAGAAAGATTCCATCCTAATTCTTTTTCATACAGTATTTCAAGATCTTCAAAACAGGCTTAGGACAAAAAAGCCGTATCTCCATTATTTTCCGGGATATTCACAAAAAAATCAATAAAAAAAATAGAGTTTTCCTGTTTTACCTCTTTACTACTGAATTGTCTTACATTTTTTTTCTTTTCTTTTCAATTCGTTATCTTGATTTTTTTATTCTCATTAATTGTCCCCACTATTTGGCCACAAGTATATCCCGTTGGGCAGACGCGTGGGTGTCCTCGAATGAGAGCCTCACGCTGTGCCCCCACGCACGATAGCGATCATGCGCACACACTTGTGTTGTTGGATCCTCACCCCTTTCCTGCCCTCGCCCTCTTATTCAACAGGCGCACGCATCCACAAAAGAAATAACGTAAGAAAGATTAAGAGGAAAAAGGAAGAAAATATTGAAGAATAAAAATTAGAAAAAATCAATTGTTCTCAAAGTCAAAGGGGCGTATGTGCTATGTATAATGATAGGACTTACGCCCCTTTGCTTCTGAGACAAAATGATAATAGGCAACGGGTATTCCGGGAGCGTAAAAACTCGACCCAAGGAATAATTAACGAGCCGCCTTTTTCCTCCCTCCCCTCTTCGCCCCCCTTTCTTGAAAAAGAAAAAAAAATCCGAAAATTAACTTTCGGACACGAGTCAGGTGCATCCGTTCACTAATTCCAGAAATAAAAAAATTTCCGGAAGTTCTGCGCCTCTGTATCATTCCACACACACACACACACAGACACATACAGATGAAAACTGAGAATTCTTTATTTTTCATTTTCTTGATTTTTTACAACTAAAGTTTTCAGACGAATCAATTTCATTCAGTTTCTTGGGAATATCTTGGCAACTAAGCGAGATAGAGCGATTTTAGACGAATTTTTTTTTGTAGCTCTTGAAATTCTCTATGAAATTGAATTTTGTAGAATTGCGCTATCTCATTTAGTTTCCGAGATATTTATAAAGAAGTAAGTGACAGAAAAATGGACTTATTTTTGATAAATTTTGCCAGGCAATTGTTTTTTCGAGAATATTTTGGAAAATAAGCGAGATGTAGCGATTGTTCCATCAAATCACCTTATTTCGCTTAGTTTCCGAGAACTTTGACATGAATTGATGAGAAAATAAAATCAACCTTTCTGAAGACAAGAATCTGATTTTTTCATACAAATTTATTTTATTTTGTCACCAGTTTTTTGAAAATGTTTCGGAAACTAAGCGAGATAAAGCGATTTTGCTTGAATTTTTTTCGTAGCTTTGGAATTTTCTACGAAAAAAATTGAATAAAATCACACTATCTCGCTGAGATTTCGAGATATTCTCAAAAAACTGACGAAATAAAATGAATTTGTCTGAAAACTTGAAATTCTTCAATTTTATTGATCACTTTTTCTTGAATATTTCAGAAACAAAGCGAGATAGCATCATTTTACTTCAATCATTCTTTGTAACCCTTGAAATTCTCTACAAAAAACGTTGCGGAGCAAAATCGCTTAGTTTCCAAGATATCCCCCCAAAAAAAAACTGTCGCAAAAAAATCAATTCTTCCGAAAACTTCATTTCCTTAATTTTTCATAAATATTCTCTCACTCATACAATTCGAAAAATTCCTACGAAATTCATAACGACTGTAAATACTCAACGTAATTTTTTCCAATGTTATTTATAATACAGTGATAATTAATTACTTAATTATTTAATAATTGTGTGTTTATAATAAAGTTAATTACAATAATTATCAAACGTCAACGCCCCTTTAATTTTTATTTATAATTTTTTTTTTAATTGTTTCTTTTTTTTTTCACTTTTTTTTCTCACTGCGTTTGTAATTATCTTCTCTATTTTTTTTTTTTTAATTAATTATTTACAAAGTTTAATGACGTCCAGGTGGGTGGCGTTTTTTTTACTCTTCTTCTTCATTTTTTTTTTCGTTTTTTTTTTTTTGATACTGAATGGGTTAAATGATGACGTCTTGCCCGAGTGATTCGTCTCGGTTTGCGTGGGAGGCAGTACATTTTACGATGGGTCCTGGTAAGTCGTACACGATGATCACGGCGATGGCGAACGTGTGGGGTAGTGGCGCGCGTATTGTTCCGTGTAGTGATACCTGTAACATCAAAATACAAAAATAATTAATTAATTTTCGTTGAAGAATTAATTAGAGTTTGAGAATTGGGGGAGGGGGCGACTTTAATTGAGGATATCTCGTGAACCGCTAGAGTTACGAGAATTTTTCAAGAAAGTTTTTTTGGAGTACGTGAAATTCTCTTCAAAAAAGGTTCCTTGTGTTTTTTCTCAAATTCTCCCCGCTTAGGAGATATGCACTGAAAAATACAAAATATTTTTTTTTTTCAGTGAATTACAATTTTTTCTATTTTTGAGAATATCTTGCAAATTAACGGAGATACGCCCTTTTTGTACGAATCTGTTTTTCTAATACTTGAAATTCGGTAGAAAAATGGGTTAGGGCAAAATCGCGACATCTCGCTTGATTTTCGATATATTTGAAATAGAGGAGATAACTGGAAAATGAACTTGTAGATAGATTTTTTTCTTCCAATAGTTTTTTCTAGAATATCTCGAAAACTAAACGAAATAGGGCAATTTTACTCGAATTTTTTTTGGAGCTCTTAATATGCTTAGCGAAGAAGAATTGAGGCAAAAAGGACAAATATCTATTAGTTCCCAAGATATTTGGAAAAAAATCGTAACTCACGTTTTTTCACTGAAGCATTTCTTTTTAAGAGAATATCTCGCAAATGAATGGAGAAACATCTTTTTTACCCGAATTCTTCTTCGTAGAAAATTCTGAGAGCTATAAAAAAAGATTTGAGCAAAAAAGGCGTATCTCCATGAATTTTGGAGAAATTCGTGAAAAAATATTCGAAAAACTTTTTTTTCACTAATGACAATTATTTCGGTTTCCAAAAACATCTTGGAGACTAAGCGAGATAGAGCGATTCTCCCCGAATCCTTCTCTGTAGAATAATTCAAGTGCCCTGAAATAAAATTGACATAAAAAGGGCGTATCTCCATTAGTTTTCACCATATTCTCAAGAAACTTCTAAAAATATAAAATTCCTAGAAAATATGAATTTAATTATTTACTTTTTTAATAAAAATATTGTCTTGACATTTTGTGTTAATGAGATACGGTGTGAGGTAGCCACTACGAGATACATAAAACAGGAAGACATAACTCGTTGCTTGGGATAGCTCACTGTGCCCACAAGCTAGATATGTGACTCTCGGATGTATTTCCGAGTCTCGTGTTACCGTCCTGTCTGGATTTGTAATGCACAGGAGAGAAAGAGATGAAGTTTTGAAAAAAAATAAAGACGAGAATGAAGTGGAAGGTGGGGTACATGGCCGAAAGAGTGGACCCACGGGTGGCCATCACACTAACACCTAACATTTGTGTGTGTGTGTGTGTGTGTGAGTACGTGGGCCTTAGGTAGAAACTGACTCCAACGCTCACAGCGGCATTAATAACACTGGTAGCTGGTAATATGTTAAACGTCTACCCTGTTATACCTACCAACTCAGTTTTGCTACCTACAGCGTTGTTTCACTTATACTGAGAGGAAAATTACATTTGAATAAGTAATTTTACATTTATCGAGGGAAGAGAGGAAAAAGGATCAATGAGAATTGGTGATAATGAAATTCTTGAAAACAGATCTCTTATTTATAATTCAAGATATTGACGAGGGGGTAATCACTCCTGCTATCTGTGTACACTAAACTTCAAATCGCAAAAAATGAAAGGTTCTTGAATTCTCAGCAGACTTCATGAAGATTCATAAAATTTCATGAAATCAGTGTCAGCAGATCGGGAGATGGTGCCAATCATATCAGGGGCGTAATTTTATCGTATTTGGGTAAAAATTATCGTGTTTTCAAATAATATAATTTTTTTTAGCATATTTTTCATTATTATTGCCATGGCATTTGAATTACAATAAATATGTATCATACATAAGATGCAACTAATTTTTCTTCATTTATTTTTATACACGAATATTTATGCATATTTCCATATGTACTCTTCATTTCAGTACATTCTAAGTATATTTTATGAAATAAAACAAAATTGAATGATTAATGACTAATCATAGCTTCAATAGATATGAATTATTTTCATAAAAAATTGCCATATGAATGATGAAGTGTAATAAAATATTTAGAGAGATAATTAGAAATTATTTGGCATCATAATATCATTGTACATATCTAAGTCTTCTCCACTCTCTGTATATGAATCTCTAATTGTCTTATTCATACATTCAGTCATACTTTTTTCTCATGGATACAATTGAGTTCAGTAATGTTCTGGATGCGCGAGGAGATTTATATTTTTAATAAATGTAGCTATAAAATCTGATTTTATGTAAATTTTTTGCAATACTCAGAATTATCGTATATATCTAATAAGTATTGTACGTCTGCTAATCCTGCTTGGAATCTATAACAATTGAACGGATTTATGAAAATTCTATAGATTTCTATGAGAATTCAAGAGATTTCAGGAAATGCTAAGAAATTTTGCAGAAATGAGAATGTATAAGAAATCAGATAATACATAAAGTAAGATGTACAATTTCACACACTAAAAATAAAAAGAATTCCACATTGAGTATTTCCAGATACCTAATAGCAAGGAATCCATTTTGAGTTTTTTTAGAAACTCGATCCTGATATCTACAGAAACGTGATTCAAGTCACTCATGGAGTAATTACTTGAGCCTCAACAAAATACTCAAATTGAATTTCACACACGAACCTGAATCGGGTTTTTCTCAATACTCAATTTCGGATTCTTTCTGTTAGTGTGTGAAAGGCATTAAATAGGAAACAAATGAAGAATGAATTTTTTCACATAATTAACTAACACAACAATTAAAAAAGAACTGAAACACGAGACTATACACAACATACATTTGCATTCAAAAAGTTCTCAACTATTATGGACCAATACAGAATGGTGTTTTTTTAAAAACAAGTTTACTTTTAAGCCTATATATAACGTAAATGGAACAATGTAAATAATTCTGAATAAAAAAAAAACTTTATCACAAAAAAAAGGGGAAAAGGAATTGAAAAAAAATATTGTGATTTCATGTAGTAGATGAGGTAAAAGTCTTAAAGATTTAGGGGATCTTAGGTTGTTTTTTTTATTTCATTAATTTCGTCCTGTTTTGAACGATTGGGATGAGGAAAGGAGGATTACGTAAGTGGAAATATGAGAAAAAATGACAAAAAGTAGAAAAGTGAATTTTTGTCATTTGCTTTTTGGGAATATTTTGGGAAATAATGGAGATACATATTTTATATCTTGATCATTTTTTGTACCCATGAAAATTCACTACAAAAAAAAATCAGAGCGAAATCGTTTTACTTCGTATAGTTTCCGAGATATTTATCAAATAAAAATTGAAAATTTTTCAAATCTAGAATAAATTGATTTTCCTGTTATCTATATTTTTAAGAATTTCTTGGAAACTAAGCGAGATAGAGCAATTTCATCTCAAATCCCCCCCTCTCGGAATTCTCTAACAAAAAAGGATTCATGCTCTATCCCTTCAGACCCACGCATTTCTGACATATTTCCGAATACATAAAAAAAAACTCAAAAAACCTATTATTCAATAATATCTTTTTCTGACTATAATTTCACGAATATCCGAAAAACTATTAGATGTATCGAAAAACATCGAGATACCTTTTTTGTAACTCTCAAAATTTCTTTGAAAAAAGCTCTCCTTACATTTTCACCTAACTCCACTCCCCTCCAAGATAACCCCAAAATAATCCAACAAATCCCTTCTTAACTCCAGATAATTAATTCTGAGACCCTGATTAATTATCGAATTTTAAAGAATTTATTTATTCCTATGTAGTGATGTCATCTCGTGTAAGCGAAGGAGCCACATTCATGGGCGATATCAAACCGTTACGAGGACATTCAGATGGAGAATAACATCGGTTGCGGCATCTCGCGCCAATGCACACAATTAATATCTTCCTTTATCTAAGATCTCTCCGTTAAAACGGAGTACAGGCCTCATAAACACCAATGAGAAAGAGTGAGACAGCAGGAGAGGGGGGGGAAAAAAGTCCCAAGGCTTTTTTTTTTGTTGTTGTAGGTATTACAAACGTCCATGTAGGTATAACTTGGTCGAACCCAAGAACGTTATCCCGGTAGATGCTACCGTATACACACACACCCCAGGACACCAAGATCCGCTATGCATCACCCTAACGAGCGGTGCATCGCGTGCCGATCTGTATTAAGGATTTATTATCTTCCACTGTGTAACGTTTTATTTCATAAATACATGGATTTTTATTACAATTTCTTTTAGTTATAAACATGTTAATGATTTTTTTCAAATTCAATTTTTATCATTGAATGGAATATCTAAGGGTGATATCTTAGAAATTAATAGAGATACGCCCTTTTTATCCTAAATCTGTTTTTGTAGCACTTGAAGATTTTTTAAAATTTAATTTTTCTTATTGAATGGAATATTTGGGGGTGATGGAGGTCAAATGGAGTTGGAGAGAAAATTATGGAGAATTTTCGTAGGGGATAATGAATTAATTGCTCATTGTAGGGGAAGGGGGAGGGGGATTTTAGCCATGAAAAGGTAAAACAAGAAAAATCGACATTTTTTGGATTATTCTCAATTGAGTATGGAGGAAAGTACTGGACATACGCTTTTTTTGTCAGGAGCCTTTTTTAGAAGAAAATTCAAGAACTACTAGAATGGATTGGAGTGAAAAGGGCATATTTCAATTATTTTCCGAGATATTCGGACAAAATGAATGATAAAAAAAAAATGCATTCATTTTAGATCGATTTTTTCTTCCAGTATTTTTTGAAAAATATCTTGGAAAATAATGGAGATACGCCCTTTGTGCCCTAATATTTTTCCATAGAAAATTTCAAGAGCTAACCAAAAGGATTACAATGAAAAAGACGTATTTCCATCATTTTGCGAGATATCCTTAAAAACTTATTGAAAAAAAGAATCTATTCATAAGCTCATTTTTTGTCGATTATTTGTTGAGAATATCTCGGAAACTTAACGAGATAGAGCGATTTTGCCGGAATCCTTTATCATAGTGAAATTCAAGAGCTACAAGAATGGATGAGGATATAAAGGGCGTATGTCCATTAGTATCCAAGACATTCTCAGAAAATTACGCAATAAACTTCTTTTTTCACTAAATTATAATTACTCCTTTTTTTGAGAATATTTCGAAAGCGATTTTCTATGTTATTCTTCTTTTCATGAATATCTCGGAAACTAAGCAAAATAGTGCGATTTTACTCGAATCTTTTTTTTTAAGAGAGTCTCAAGAGCTCTAAAAAAAGACTCGGGCAAAATTGCCCTATTTCGACTATTTTCCGTGATATTTTCCAAAAACTAATGAGGAATCGAGTTTTTCCCTTTCACATCTTCGCCACTTAATTATCCACAACTATCAATTTACAATAAAAAAAATTATTCGAGATTAATATCCAAAAGTTAATAAAAAAAACTTAAGAATAATGAATTAAAATTTTTTAAATTCTCTTTTTTACAGAATTTTTTAGTGGAAAGACTGAAAATAGAGGTGGGCGTTCCAAGTGGAAGAGATAAAGGAATAAGAGACAGACCAATCCAGTTCATGTCCTTGCCAGCGCGTCACTGATTACGATGGAGTAAAGTCGCTAAAGCGTCTCGTCGACTGGACGGATTGAGACGGGTCTTACGTCTCTACCATTCACCACCCTTTCTCATTCCACCTTACAGGCATTTTGTCCTCTCCTATCTTTGTCCTTCCTCGATAATTCTCTCTCTGTATCTCCATCTCTGTCATTCTCCATCGTGTACGAGGCCCCTGTCTCTCTGGCACAGATGCTTGGGAGTTATATAGCATTCCCTATCCATTGCCGTTTCACGATGCACAAGTTCTCTCTCGAGTGCCAGTGCCACCCTCACCCCCCCCCCCCCCCCTTCTCCTGCCATCTATTCCTTTTTCCTTGACGAGGACGAAGAGCCACTTTGAAGATACCATCTCGAAACAAATTGCGAGTCCCGGTTGCGATATCTCTTTTTCTTTCCTCTTCACTTTTTTTAAAATCTTTTATGTTAAATAACAATTAATGTAAAAAATGGAGAAAAACAAATTTCGTTTTAAAAAATTTCTGATTTGCGAAAAAAACTGGAAGAAGTTTTTTCCTCGTTTTTGATAGATTTGGACTGATTCTAGTAGATTTATGATAATTTAGGTGGATTTTAGGAAAAACTTAAACCTAAAGAAAGTGTATCGATATTTTTAAACAGCCGCAGAAAAAATGGCAGTTGAGTTGAACTGATACGAATAGGTAAAGCAGATTTGAGATACTCTGAAAAAATTGAGAAAACAGATTTTTTTGTTTTTAAGAAAAAATCGTTTTCAATAAGTTGTGATTTGGGAGAAAGTTGGGAGAAGGGATTTTCCTGGTACCTGACAGATTTTGGCAGATTTGAGTAGATTTAGGATAATCTTGGTACATTTTCGGAAAACTTATGAACCGAAAAGAACACTTTTGATATTTTTAAGCATTGGAAAAGAATGGTAGTTGTTTTGAACAGATTCAAGTAGATTCGACCAGATTTTGACAAAAAAAAAGTGTTCCCTCATTCTCCAGCATTCAAAAACCTAATTATAGATTCGGGAAAATAATGATCCGATTTTTTTTCATTTGTTCCCAACAGATTCCAGCAGATGCAAGTAGATTTCATCGGATTTGGACTGGAATGAAGGTATAGTTAAGCAGATTTGGGATGATTTAGATACTTAGGAAAATTTATGTATTGAAAGAAATTTTTTCGATATTTTTAAGGTACTGTAGAAAAAATTGTAGTTGATTTTGGCAAATGCAAGCAGATTTGGACAGATTTCAACAAAAAAAGTATTTTCAACTTTTCAGGTATCGAAAAAAACTTGTCAGATTCAGAAAGATGATGAATCGATTCCTCGTCGTTTGTTCCCGGCAGATTAAGGCAGATTTAGACAGATGCGAGCCGATTTCAGCGAATTTGGATAGATTTGGATAAGTCCGGTTGAATCTTTATGATCCTCAAAAACTAAAAGGAAGTATTCCTCAATTTTGAAGTCCCTCAAGAAATGATAGCGATTTCTCTCCACACTCACATAGATTTCAACAGATTCGAACTCATCTACATGAATTTTAGTAAAACTTGATACATGCAAAAAAATTGATCAAATTTTTTGAATTCGTTTGAGGAAAGCTGGGCCTAAATTCCAGAAATTCGAACAGATTCATCCCCAAATCAGATCCAGATTATTTCACAGATATCTCTGGAATCAATCAAATCTGACGGAAAAAATCCAAAAATTTATCTAGTTCAGTTTTCGAAATTAAAATTTCCCGAAAAAAATCAGTTTTATTTAAATTTCTTCCATTGAATTAATTCCGTCCAAAGAATAAAATAAATTTTTCCAATGAAATTAAGAATAAATGCCTCTGTTTTTTCATTCTCCCCTCAAAGTGAGATTACTCAACAAACATGAAACAATCAACGCCCCCCCTCCCTTCCCTAAAAAATGTCACCATTGTTCACTGAGAACTTCGTCATTGTGTAGGGCTTCAACAACCTGCTCCAGGGGCTTCGAGAAACGAATATGAAAAGCATCAGAATGAAAGTGCGACTAACCAAGCAACACTATTAAATCCACGTGAAACGTTACAATATTTGGATAATCTCTTTTTGAAACCACCTATGTGCAACATCAAAGGCACGAATAGGTCATCCCTTTAATTGCGAAAATCTCGGATTCATTTTACCGGAAAAAAGTTGATTCACGCGTAATTTTTTTGCATTTACGTGAAAATTCAACGGGGATTTTCATGAAAACGTGGGGTAATAGAAAATCCGAAGTGAGAGCTTTTTTTTTTTTTTTTTTAAATTCTGAATGAGAATGAAGCACTGCAACGTCCCCAAATCTCCTCTTCTCCACGATTTAATTGGTATAAGAAGCTTTGGGAATTCGAAAAACATCAAAGGAATATCCTCGTCGAATGGAGTGATGATTATTTTCAATCGGGTATTAATTATCGTGGTGGATTTAGTCATTCTCCCAGTGGAATATTTTCTCATTAAAAACCACGGGAAATCGATGATAAAAACATAAAAAAAAGTTAAATACTGGGATTTTGATAGTTTTATAAAAAAAAAATGGGTCATTTCATTCAAAAAACCAACATATTTTTTTTTCGTGAAATTTTGAAGGGAAGAGGAGAATTTTAAAAAATAAATATTCTAGAGAGAAATTTGAAATCCCGAATTTTTTCCTTTTGATGTAAAAATCCGGAATTTCTGTTGATAGTTTTTATAGAATATTTCGAAAACTAATGGAGATACACCCTTTTCGGCCTAATCTGGTTTTATAGCTCTTAAAATTCTTTTTCTTTTCAATTCTTTGGAGATTCAGGAAACAAACATATTTTTCTTTTCCAATACCTAGAAAATTTAATCAATAAAATAATTTCCGATAAAATCATTAATCTCAATTCAATAATTTCCAATAAAGAATTAATAACGAAAGTCCTTTCTCCTTTTCCACTGGGCAATTTTGTCATTGAGCCGAGCGACAGATCGGCCACATGGAGTACAAGGGACTCCGCATATGACCCCACACAAAAAAAAGAGTAGAAAAAAGATAAAAAAAAAAGAAAAAGAAAAATTGAAACGAGAATGTCATCGACGTCCCTTCAACCGTGCAGAATAAAGAAGCCTGGATCACTCTGATAGAAGAGTAAAAGAACCCAGAAAAAAAAAGGGGGGGGGGGAGGCTGGAGGATGGGATAGTGTAGTGGCTGAGCTAGGGATTGTCCGACGAGGATCTGATTGCGAAGAGTCGTGTGATTAGATGGCCACGACCTCAGCCGAGATTGAAACCGACTCTCCAACTCTCTTTTTCCCCTCTTTTCTCCCTCTGCCCCTAGAGCCCCTGTTACACTGCCAATGTAGGGGGGACAGAGACGTAAAAAATGCAATCGGCTCTTAGAGTAATGAAAACCCATGTTATCCTCTCGTCCCCTCCCCCTCCCCTCTTCGTTTTTTCTTTTTTTTTTAGCTAAAGGACAACGGAAAAGGATGAAACTGAAATGTTCGCTAAATCCTCGGAACTTTTTTTTCTCTTCGATTTTTTTTTTATCATAGTACTTCGGAAGTTTTGGTTTTGTTTCTAGTGTATATTCACTTTTTTGTGTTTCTCTTCACCGCAAGTCCCTGAGGATTGGGCTTGGGTTGTTGACGATATTCTTTCGTATTGTTTTCTGGGAAGTCATTGCGGATGGATTTGTGCATTACCCAAGGGCATTAAGTGTATGATGTACTTCAAAGAGATGCAGTGAGATGTGATGGGAGAGGGGCTTTGTTGACACGTATTTTATGGGTTTTTTGTTAAATTAAAAATAAATTGGGAAAGGGGAGATGAGGCGGAAGGATACAGGATTTTTTTTCCGGGTGAAGGAGTTCATGGAAAAATCTGAAAATTTTTTAGAAAGTGCTCTGGGATGTCTACATTGTTGTTGAATTTTTTCAGAATTTTACGTGAAGGCTTTCAGTGCAAAAAAAATTCTGATTACTTCTGTCTAACTGGTCCATTTTGCCCCGGATTTTTTTCAGACTGAAGCACTTTTGGGAAAAAATTAAAAACTTTGGAAAGATGTTTCAATATATTTTCATCATTGCTGAATTTTTTCAAAATTTTTAGTTGAATCTTTCAGTCTAAAAAAAATTTCGATCCTTTTTCCCTTGTCAAACACACGAAATTCTTGTTTTTTCGACCTATCGAAAGATAATAATCGGAAAAAAAATTCTATTATACACGTTTTCGATATAAAATTTCCTGATCGTCCCCGCCATCCCCTTCACAAGCCTCTCCCTCTCATTTCCCTGCAGAATATCCCCTAAAATGTAAAATAAAGAAACAAACAATTAAAGAAAATTTTTTTTAAAAAACTTGAATGTTTCGTGTTTTTTTATCTCCACTAATTTGAAAACGACATCACGACAAATTTACTCAATAAGAAGCATGGATTGTGTAAGGGTACCTGTAAGATTGTAGAGGAGTTTAAGAGGAAAAATACGATGAGGGTTGGAGTACTAAAAATTGCTGGGAAAAGAAATTACTTTCTCCCTTGTATTTCGGTGTCTCGCGTTTTCGAGTGGAGTAAAAAAAAAAGAAAAAAGTAGAAAAAAAATAAGGGAGAAATGCCTGGGAGAGATGAAAACCCGGGTAGTACTGGAGATAAAGGGAGGAGGATGTGGAAAAACCTAAATGCGCGAGGAAGAGGGAAAAAAAATGAGATGAGTGTATAGAAAGAGAAGGAGAAAGGGAAAAACGAGAGTTTATATCTCGCTCATCCTCATTAAAACTCACTGGGCTCTCACTCCACTATTTTCCCTCTGAGATCGTTGGAGACGAGAGGGGGGGATGTACGCTCTATTAATTAAAAAAATGGAATACGCTCAGTGGCAAATGCTGGTCAGTCGACGAAAGATTTCACGGAAAATAAAAAAATGGGGGAATGTGTAATGACACGAATTTAATTCCTCGTGACCTGGAGAATTCGCGTAATTAATGCCTAAGGGGAAAAGCAAAATACGTCATTTTTTTTTTGAGAATAATCTCTCAAAAAAATAGAAGTTTTAGAAGCATAAAAATGGCGTATGCCCGAAATACAAAATAATTTAATGATGAAGTAACAGAAAGGCATAATTACCAATTTATAACAAAAAAAAAGCGTATGTTTAACACATATGCACTTTCATTATTAGGATTTTTTATTTTTTAAAAATCCATATATTTCAAGTGTCTGTAGTAATAAAGAGGTGTATCTCCACCACTTTCGATGATTATTTTCACGTTCATTTCCATCTGCTCGAGATACGCCCTTTTTTATCCATAATTTTCGGAATGATTTTGTATATTGAAAGGTTAATAGCAACAAGAAGACGTATCTCCAGGACTTACGTTTTTTTTCATTAATATTGTATTTTTTTCAGAATTTTCAATCAGCTTCGGAAATGAATGACAACAAAAAGGCGTATCTCCAACAATTTTGATAATTAATCATCTTCATGTGAATTTGTACATACGCCCATCAGTTTCTAGAAGGAAAAAATGATAGAAATCATGATTGAACTAAAAAATACAAAAAGGCATATCTCCCACACTCACAATCTTTTTTCATTAGCAGTTTTTTCTTCTCAATCGTTAATTCCCTCTGAAAATCAATCATAACAAAAAGGCTTATCTCCTGTGCATTTGATGAATAATGATTTTCACGTAAATATCCATGGGTAAAAAAACTAACGCCTTTTATTATTAAGAGAAGAAAAAAAATAAAAAATGGACTTACGCCCTTTTTGACTTTAAGCTGAAATCTTCATGGAATTTTCCGATATAACAATATAAAATCCGAATTTTTTATTTTTAATTTATTTATTTCTTTTTGAGAGTACAAAATCTCCCTTTTAGCAAGAGGGCGCAAAGTACATCGAGGTCCATTTACAATATTTCACTAAATTGATGAACAAAATTACAGGAAAAAAAATGCAAGAAAAACATAAACTAGTGGTAAAAATGGCAGTAAAAATTGTGAGAAATAGTAACAATATCTTCGAAGTAAAGAATCTGGATTTGTAGAGCACGAAAAAAAATTCTTAATTAAAAGGATAATTTTAATTTTTTTTTTTCATGAAAAAATGAGGAACTTTTGAACCACCATTTTAGTATAACATAACGTGGGTGGGATTCTCGAGCGCCCTCACCAAACCGTCACCTAGGAGACGGCTTCTCCAGGGCCTCTCTAGGCTTCTCCTACACTTGCCACATAGTGGATACACACAGCCAGTATACATGCAGCAAATATTCTCCCCACGAGTGTACCAAACGCGGATGAGAGAGAGAGAGAGAGAGAGATAGAATGAGAATCTCCCTGGAGGGCTGCTCTCCGTCCGATTGGCGGTAGTGGACTATCGACCAACCCGACAGAGGCAGAGCTCTTTTGTCTTAGCCACCCCCCTCTTCTCGGTATAAGCGTTTGCCTGCTTATTGACGTTCTATCTCAGACGAGAAATCTGTCTCAGAATAAACTTTTTCCTCCATCGTCTTTTCTTCAATCCCCTCCTATTCTTCCTGTTTTATTGGGATTCGTCGATTTTATTTATTTCAAGTTGTACACGTGCTCGTGACACGTGTTCGTTGGTTGAAAAAAGAATCTAGGGTAGCAGGACTTATGAAACTATTGAAAAATGGAGAGAGGTAAGGAGAAATTCTGTTATATGCCGAGTTATATAAGTTCCTGATATTATAAAAATTTACGAGAGAATAATCATCAAAATTGTTGGAGATGCGCCTTTTTTTTACCATTAATTTTCGAAGTTAACCAAAAATTTAGGAGATAATGATAATGATATTAATAGGGAAAGGGCGTCAGTGTTGGAGATACTCCTTTTTGTTATTATCGATTTTCAAAGTAAATCAACGATTCAGGAAAAAAAAGTATTGATAAAAAAAGGGGGAAAGTGCTGCAGATACGCCTTTTTGTTATTACCGATTCTTAGAATGTACAGAAATTATTGCAAAATTATTAATAACAAAAGGGCGTATCTCTCGCACATTAAAATTTACGTGAAAGTAATTTATTGCTATTAAAAATTTTGCAGAGACACCTCTTTGTTAGTATAGATTTTCAAAGTAAATTGACGATTTAGAAAAAAAAAATATTGATAAAAAATTTTGAAGTTAATTAAAAATTTAGAAAACAACAATATTGATAAAGGAAGAGTGTAAGTACTGGACATACGGTTTTTTATTTATTATAGAAACTTGTAATATACAGATTTTTTATGGAAATCACTAATAACAAAAGGATTTATGTGTTTGTGGGTTCAAAAAAAAAGAATCTCGGGTATCAGGACTTATGAAATTATTGGAAAATGGAGAAAAATGAGGAGGACTTCTGTTATATGTTGAGTTATATAAGTTTCTGATATTATGAAAATTATGACAATGAGAAACGATTGATTAATTCAATAGCGAAGGGATGAAATGATATAATTTCATTTTTTCAATCCGTTTTCAGGAAATATCTCGGAAGCTAATGGAGATACGCCCGTTTTGCCCTGAGCTTTTTTCCAAAGAACATTTCAAGAACTACAGAAGTGAATTAAGGTAAAAAAAAAAAGGATTTCTTTTAGGTTTCAAAATACTTTATGATCGTCAAGAATTTTTATCTGAGCGGTGCCTGCACAAAAAAAAATTGGAAGAATTACACAGCAATAGAGACACTTTGGAGCATCTTTCCAAATTTTTTCAGATTTTTTCAAAAAAACTCCTCGACTCGAACAAAAAATCCTTTTCTTTTCTTCAAAATCTCACATTTTTCTCAAAAATTTTCTCCAGAATCCATTTTACTTCACTCAATCAATCCTAATACAATAAAAAAAGGCGTATCTCCAATAATTCCAATAAATAATTATCTTCACGTGAACTTACACATACGCCCCTTAGTTTCTGAGAACAAATAATAATTAAACAAGAAATACAAAAAATTTCATTAACAATTTTTTCTTCTAACTTCCTAATTCCCTTTGAAAATTGATAATAGCGAAGAGGCGTATCTCTAGAACTTACGCCTTTTTCCCACAGTTCCATGTTTTTCACTTGGTTAAAGAAAGCCAAGTTAATTTTGCCTAAAAAACTTGCAAGCCCCTCAATGATGTCTAATTGGCATGAATCCTTGGTTAGTCGAGATCAAAAGAATTCTCACTAGTCGGGTCACAGATTTCTCAAGTGCCCAGCTCGCATCCCTCTCTCTCGCTTCTTTTCTCCCCCCCCCCCCCCCTCCCCCCCCCCCCTCTCACCACCCCCCTGTCCTTTATTCAAATGGAGTCTCACAGAGAAATTGCACGTTAGTACACAACGAGTAGAGTAATGCGTCTCTTGAATTCATCGTGGAAACTCGTTATAGGGTAACTACGGGTACCTTCTAAGAGAGTATGTCTTCGACGAGAGAATTAATTGCTTGAGCTTATATACTTGGTGAAAGTCTCTTTGGAGGGCTTGGAAGGTAGGTAAGATGCCAGTAGTTCACGGATGTCTTCACTAATTAAGGGAATTTACCCGGGGAAACTAGTTTAATGCACTAGTGTCTAGTTTCTTTGATTTAAAGAATTTTAGGAAAATTGAATTTTTTTCAAATATTTTGAGGAGTTGATGGGATTTAATCCTCTTATGAAGTTGATTCGAGGTTGCATGAACTACGTGTCATAAAGTGCAGTTCATGTCCTAAAGTACTGTAGATAAAAGCATTAATTTCACCTAAAGCATGAGAAAGTTGTGAATCAGTAAAAAAAAAAAAAACTTTCCGTTACCTGTTTTTGATAAATTTCTCATTTCTTTAGATCAGTCTCTCTGGTTTAGAGAATTTTATGAAAATAGAATTGAAAGAAAAAAGAATTTAGGGGCAGATGGGATTTAATTGTTTTATGAAATTGACTCGAGGTTATATATAATGCAGTAGATGAAGATTTACTCTCAAAAAAATGAACAGTTGCAATGAATCAATCCTCTTCTTCGCTCAATGTTCAATGATTATTCTTAAAGAGGTACAAGACCTTAACAAAAATGATGAAAATTCCACGAAATTTTGAAAAGCGATAGAAATAGGTGGAATCTTTGACACCTCAAATTTTTAATGACGTAAAATTAACAGTTTTTTTTTAATGATGAAAAATACGAAAATTCACATGGATACAGCATACCCACTCACGTGTTCCTCTGTGTTTATTTTATTTATTTCTTTATTCATTTATTTACTCTTAGACCCAACAGCTGCAAAGCCAATAACAGGGTCACATATATACATAACGACACAATTCGAATTAGTACAATAATGTTAAGTACAAATTTAATATTTAATGTCTAATGTTTAAGGCCTCGAATTGATCGCATACTGAATTGCTTCAGTGATTATTGATTCCATTGACGACGAGAAAAAGTCCATGCGACATGTTTAATACGTTTTAATTATGAAAAAGTGATGACATCCTGCCGAAAAACCATTTAGATTTGATACAAATGGTCGTGGAAATTATAAAAAACAAAAAATTGTCGGGTGGATATTTATTTACTGGTATGAATAACTTTAAAAGATACAAATTTTAAACAAGTAGTGAGTCAGACGAATGGGGGTTGAGGGGATGCTAACGCTGTAGGTTGAAACTTATTCAAAATTCACTATTTTTTATCAATTTAACATTAATGAGAAGTAATTATTAATACCTAAACAATTATTGAAAAAAAAATATTACAACAAGTGAATACTCGTTTGGTTTGCGATACAATCACTCTCCTTCGAATGAACAGTCTCGATAAAAGTTAATCCATTCATTCCAGTCCACATATTAAGCGACCGACCTAACGATAAACAGCTTGAGTTGAAGGTACGTCCCGTTTCTCGTTGCAAACTCCAGGCTAGTGAGCCCATTGGAATTAACATAGTAAATTACATGCATATAAATTAGAAGTTGCATGAAAATGCAAAATATTCACATATTCCTTATAAAAATCACAAAATTCCTTCATACATTTCGCAGTCAATTAGGAAAATTTTTATATACATTCAGGAATTAAAACTTGAGGTTGTATCCCAGCAAACTTGCGTACAGTAAATTCCTTATTTTTTTGATGCCGCATCAAAGATGATAGTTTTCACGTTTTTCTGAATTTTTTTATAATTTTTGTCCGTGTAGTTCATTAGATATGAATTATCAAAGTTACTGAAAATAGTGGTGGTGGGGATGAAACGCCCTAAATCGGACAGAAATAACGGAATTACTAAAAAACCACACAGTTGACCCATTATTCAAAAACAAATTGCGAAGAGAACAACATTTCAACTAAACAAGAGAAGAAGAAAATATTTAATTCACCGTATAGTAATTGAGGAATTTTGATAAGAAGGTAGTCATAACTATTTGCCTCTCTCTTTATCTCATGCATGTGATAGAAGATTAGTAATGTAAAAAAAAATTCAAGGAACAAAAAAAAATGATATTCACAAGCTGAAGATATGACTTTCGAATAGTTCAATCACTTTTTTCGGGTAAATTAAAGCACATTTTGCCGAATTATCAGCAATTGATTGGGAACTAATCTACAAATCCTCATTTTTTTCTGCTTCATCGACTATACTCTAGAATACTACCTCAAGAAATTGAGAAGAATACAACAGTAAAGTAATACGGTGTCACAGAAATTGCTTTTAGATATTGCAAATAGAATTATGACAAAATTATTACAATCGTCTAGCATTTTCATCAGATTAATTGCTTTACGAAGATTTCTCAATTCAATTATTCACCCCATCAATTCATTCATTTCCCTTATTCATTATATACTCGAAACACAGTTTTTTAAATTCAGCAATTTATTTTTTTTTTGACATAGAGCAATTCCACTTGAATCCTTTTTTGTGGAAAATTTCAAGAGCTACCAAAAAGGTTTAACAAAATTGCCCTATCTCGCTTCTTTTCCGAGATACTCTCAAGAAAAGATTCATACAAAAAATCCATCGAAATTTTATAATTTTTCTCAAATATCTCAGAAACCAAGCAATTACGCCCTTTTTACCCGAATCCTTGCTTTTACCCCTCGAAAATCTTTACAAAAAGAAATCCAGCCAAAATCGCACTATCAATTTCCGAAATATCCTCGAAAAAAATTCACAAAAAAATTTCACAAATAAAAAAAATAATAATTCCCATTGAAAAATGAATAAATCGACGACTAAAATTTTTCCGCTTGTTAAAATATCGATTTTCGATTAATCGAAACTCGTCCCCCTCCCAACCCCTCTATAATCATCGAACCTCCCTCAGTGAATGGAGAACGGGAAATTTTCCTCATTTGCACAAATGACAAAAGCATTTTTCTTGACAATCAATCCAAAGAGACATCGATAAAACACAAAATGGCGTATTAAAAATGAAACGCAGTCTTTTTGACTACAACTAGTTTTTCAACAAAAAAATTTCTCACATTCATTGAGCCACGTCACAAACAGATGTTCATTTTACCAATGATAATTATTGAAGTAAGGGAGTTTTGAATCGTTTAAAGGGTATGGGTTCTCCTGCTTTTGTAAATTTCCACTATTTTATATTACAAGAGCCAGAGGGAGGAGGAGGGGTTTATTTAATACGCGATCTGAAGTTGGAGGGAGATAATGGGGTGAATGAATATAAAACAATGCAACGAGCCAATGTCCCGTCGAGCGAAGTCCTCCATTATGTTTCCCACGGGACAAGAATTATGCAAGAATTTTACTGACAGGCTATAACAGTGGAGGAATCTATTTGAGAGAAACGAGTTATGAAATTTTGTGTTCATTCAAGTGAGAGAGATGCCACTACTGCTTGTGCCAATGACGGATGAAGATTTTTCAGTATAAATTATTATTATTTATTTATTTTGAGGTTATCCGGGATATTTGGACCAAATCAAATAAATTGTAAATGTCAATCTTTACATCTATTTCCTAAATTCGCGACGTTTTGCTTCTGATAAGGAGCTTCTTCAGGCTCTTTAGATAATTGTAAGTTGTTATAATATTAAAATTAAGATTGAGAAACTCAGAGAATACTTCAATTGCTCTTTTACACGACCAGCGTGCTCAGCAAGGTAAAGCCCTAAAGCTTTTCATGTGGGGTTAGAATGCCTCATCAGTTCATTGTGCCATATTGAGAAAATTTAAATATTTGATGAATCAAAAATTGTATTATTTGTTAGCAAAATCATTGGACTTTCATATAAATTGACGAAAAATTGATAAATAAGGACCAGTGATAGAAATTAATTGATGACAATTATTGGGACCACTATGGCAGAAATCGGACCATGCTTACTAAATGGCATGAATCGGGCCATGAGCAGAATATTTAAAAAAATATAAATTAAATAATTTTCATCATTAATTCAGGGAAATAATTAATGTAAATGATAGTCCAGACTCTAAATTCATTCGAGGAAAAATGAATTCGAATTTATGATATCTCATTTTTCTATGAAGGATATGCGGCAGAATAGTTTTCTTGGTGGCAGTAATTGGGTCATTGACGGTATCGCTCTTTTTGTCGAAATCTACTTTTGTAACTCTTTCAATTTTCTAGAAAAAAAGGTTGAGGGATGAAAGGACGTACCTCTATTAGTTCCCAAGATATTATTTGGATAAACTTCTTCTGTTTTTACACTGAGAAAAAACAAAGTGGTGTAAACTATTAAATATTGATGCCATTGGTCCTTAACAAATTTTTTTTTTAATAATTGAAGAAGCTGTTAAATTAACAGAATTGAGTCAATTCAAACAGATTAACTAGTTGAATTGACTTAATCCAGTAAATTCAACAGCTTCTTTGATTATTAAAAAAAATATTTGCTAAGGACACAATGCCATCAATATTTGATAGCTTTTACCACTTTTTTTCCTCAGTGTAGGAACTATCAAAAATTTGATAAATCGAAAATAAATTTTTCAAAGAAAACTATAAAAATCATTCATAAAAAAGAATAAAATTTTCAACTATTATCTTTTTTCATTAATTCCGTATTTTTGTGATTCACAAAAATTTCTTTTTATCTATTTTTTCCTTTTTTTTTCTTCATTTTCTTTGATTTCTATTTTGATGAACTTTGAATGAATTATTTTGTAATTGGAATTGTCGTGGTTGGTGAGGTAATACAAATTACATTAGCGCCAAATCACTAGACGGCTCTCCGGCTCGTTGGGCATCACCTCAAACGTGACAATACGGGCTAGATAATTATAGCTAAAATAAATGTTAAAAAGAAGAAAAAAAGAAGAATGAACTAGTGTAATATTGATTTGTTTATTGAAAATTAATTCGTGTGATTGAGCGAATCACTTGCGGTTTCCATAATTGGTCGTGCCTTTTTTTATTTCAGAAAATTTGAATTAAATTTCTTTGAAAAATATTGAGAGTTGTATATTTGGGAGGAATTCAATATTTTTTTTCCTCTTCTCCTCTTTTTTTATTCCATTTTTTTTAGTCTCATGTAGGAGATGACTGTGCAAGAACGTGACGACTCACTGCAGCCGTTCAATTTCTGGCGTCAATTAAAAAGTGACGGGAACCGAAGTAAATCGGTAATTAAGGGAGCAATGGGTGTTACCTATATAACACCGAAGTTTCTGATATCAAATTCATCTTAATACAAAAAATAATATTAAAATCTATCGGATGGAGTTTTTTTTTCACTAATCATTTTTTGAAAATATCTCGGAAACTAATAGAGATACGCTCTTTTCATCCTATTCCATTTTCGTAACTCTTGGAATTCTCTACAAAAAAGTGTTGAAATGAAATTGCCCTATCTCGTTTAGTTTCCGAGATATTCATCAAAAACGAATGACAAAAAAAAAGATGTTTGCTAAATCGATTTTTTGTTTCAAAATAAATTTTTGTGAATATTCCGCGGAAATTAATGGAGATGCGCCTTTTTTATTTCAATTCTTGTTTGTTCAGAATGTTGAGGTCTATAAAGAAATCTCAGCGTGAAATCGCCCTATCTCTCTTAGTTTCCACGATATATTCATGAAAATCTAAGAAATAGACATATAGATGGATTTTTTCTTTCAATAACTTTTAAAAAATATTCCGAGAACAAGTGGAGATACGCCCTTTCTACCTTCGTCCATTTCTATAGCTCTTGAAATTCTCTACAAAAAAAGCTCAGTGCAGAAAGGGCGTATCTCCATTATTTTCCAAGACATTCTACAGAAAAGATCAGTAAAAATAGACTTAGGAATAATATAAGAAAACTTAAAAATCGAAGGCAGATACAATTACAAATATCTTGAAAACTATTGTATTTACGAAAATTCACCAGGAAACATTTTTTTTTAGCTTATTGAATCCTCTACAAAAGAAGTCTCCAGACATTTCCCTCGAAGCCCCCCTTCATTTCCGAGATCCCCCAAAAATAATCCCCAATTCCAGATTTCTGGTAAAGTCTCCAATTATTTGAGATTAAACTGATTTATTTCACTTTTTTGTGATACCATATTATCTTACTGTTATATATATCTCAACTTCTCAATTTTCAATTTCTGGAGATTTATGAGACTTTTCCTCATTCGCAGCAAAATGTATAAGGGAATTTTGTAATTTTGTAAGAAATATGTAAATTTTTTGGAATTTTTACAGAACAACTTTTGCTAATTTGACTTCCAATATATATGTATACAATTCACTATTTTAGCTCCGATGGGCTCACTAGCCTGGAGTTTTTAAGAATAAACATTAAACATCAAGGAGGAACTGCAGCAACTGAACCAAAACAAAGGAAATGTGACAAGGTCCTGAAACTTTCTAAACAAGTTCACTGGGTGATTAAAAAATATATCGGCGCCTTAGAGTGAAAGGAGCGTAAGTGCCAGAAATACGAAATTCTGGTGTGAAAGGGGCGTATGTCCACTTATCACTCCAAAATGTTTTTTATGGTCTCTGGAACATTATTCGGGTAATTGAAAATTAAAATAACAAAGTGACGTAACTACCAATCTTAAAATGAAAGGGACGTATCTCCACACTTACACCCCTTTGTTATTTTCTTTTTGAACGCTATAGAATTGTTAATGTTAAAGTGAAAAGGACGTATCTCCGCACTTACGCCTCTTTGTTTTTATAATTTTTTCCATCTCATGAGAATATTTGGAGTTACGCCCTTTTGTTTCAAGGATTTCTCATCTAAATTTTGGCTCTTTGTTTTTGAATTTTTTTCATTGAACTATTTTTCCGGACTGACACCTCTATGTTATTAGTATTTTTCCAATGATTAGGAAAAATTCAATGAAAAAACTAAAAACAAAGAGGCGTATCTCCGGTACTCAGGCCCGTTTGTTATTAGTGAGTGCTACTTACGCCTATATGTTATTATTTTTTATTTTCTTACTCATATTGCGTAAAAGGCCTTGGGAAACCTATTGGAGCAATAATGGTGGAGATACGCCTCTTTTTTATTTTGAAGAAAAAAAATCGGACAAAATGGCACTTACGCCCCTCTCACTCTAAGGCGACGATATACTAATTTTTTGGAATTGAGTAACCGTAGAATAGGGAAGAGAATAAATATCAAAGTTGAACTTTTTACATAGGGTTATATAGGCAGTCGGTCAATTTCGTGAAAATCCTACATATCCGACCAGTCGGTAATAACGTAATTGTGCTACAATTACCCATCTCCTATATAACCTCATGCGAAAAATTTTATTTCAATAATTATTTTTTCTCTTATAATAACAATAAGTCAAGTCCAAAAAATTGGTGTATACTTTGAATCACTCAATGAATGTGTTTAGAGAGTTTAAACACTCTGTCAGACTCCCTTGTTTTTTCTGAGTTACTGAAGTTCCTCCTTAAACATCCTCCAATTTATTCTTTTGATTTCTCTCGAAAAAAATAATGAATCCCCCCTAAAAATCCAAATTTTTGCAGTAAATATGAAAAATCCGCCGCCAACGCCTCTCCATCCTTCCGAGAAACCCCTCGAAAATGAACAAAAAATCAAAAGAGTTACAAAACAGGAGCTGGGCAAAAAAGGCGTATATCCCTTAATTTCCGAAATCCTTCCTAAAAAAATACATCGCTCGATTTAGTCGAACTTCGATGAATCCAATTGAAATCTTGTCATGCCTGAATTTCATTGGTTGATCGGAATCACGATATGCACGGGATTTTTCAAAAAATCTGTTTGAACGATGGAAAGACAATCAGAGCTACCCTCTCGCGGCACATTTGACGTTCAATTACCTAAACGCGGATAAACAGAAAATAAATGTTTCGTATTAAAATATTGTGCACAATATGTAAAATTTCTCCCCATTAATAGAAACAACCATTTAACTGTTGTTTTCACTCGAGTTATAACAGACTAAGACTTTTTATTCTGTTATTATCTTAAAAATTGATTCTGTTTTAGTTATCGTTTGCAAACAGGTTTGAGACTGTCCCTCGACTGATCAACCTCATTGTTCCATATTTTCATTGTAAAGAATCAAAAAGGCTATACATGGAATAAAAATGAAAAGATGAAAACAACCGTACATGATTTAGGAGAAGAAAAAATTTCCTTTTTAGTTTCGAATATTGATGATGCATGGAAACATACATAAATATTGGTTAGGTTAAAGTCACAATTCGCAAGGAGCGCACGTCAAAATTTAGTATTCTCAAAAAAATGATCGGGACAATAGTATATTACCTAACAAGTGCCTTGTCTTCGGCTCGTTTTGCAACATCACACTCGTCAGAAAAGTACTTTACCGCACGTGTAAGGTACTATTTTTTTACGCACGACGTGTGGAAAGTGCCACAGACCGCATGCGCAGCGTGCGGAAAGAAATCTATTTAGAATACCACTTTTTTGTCTCATTATTTTTTAAAAAATACTTGCAAAAACCAATGGCAAAACGCCCTTATTGCCCTAGCTCTTTTTTGTATCCCTTGAAATTCCATAGAAAAAAGGATTCCCCCGAAAAAAAACTCAAATCCTTTTTATTAGTCCTCAAATCTCGACGAAAACTCGAGTGCAATTCTCTGAATAAACTCGAAAGTTCTCAATAATCAAACCTGCCAATTAAAATAAACCAAGTTATTAAAAAAAAAATTAAAAAAAGCGTTCGTTGGATCGACAGAAGTAACCTCCCCCTTTCCCCCTGATTGTAACACTTTCTGTCATTTCTTACGCGTGAGCCCGAGGCTCGGCGATTGCGGGTATGTTACAAAGAGTCACAGATTCTTCCAGCGTAGCTCGTTACGAGCAGTGACTCGACACTAACTGACACTCAGTGGAAGTATAGTTATATCGAGCCCCCGATCCTCATCACCCCCTCCCCCTCGCCCCATCGCCGCCTCTTCCAGACGATAAATTCCTCGGGATCGATTTTTTTCCATTCGAATTGTTAAAAAAAAAAAAGTTCAAACGATTGGAGATTTTTTTTGTTGGAAATTACGCAATTTTTATACTAGAAAATTATTTGCATAATTATTTGACCCCAACTGTGCTAATGAGTCATCGAAATTCATTTTTTTCTTTATTGCAAAATTATCATCATTGTGGTGTTTTAGAAGAGTGAAAGTAAGGCGAATTTGAAGGATTATTGATGGAGAATCTGGATGAGTTCTGAGAGAGACTGAGTGACTTTCTAGAGATTAGCGGCAAGTGCAATTTTTCATGAGCAATGACGATTCGCAACGGCTGTCTAGGAATTTCATGACATTTTTTTTGCTCGTGTCTTTTTTTTAGACAAAATTGTGGGAACTGTAAGTTTTAGTTTTATGTGATTAATGACGTTTCAAAAAAAAAAGGCATGAGGGGATTTTTGGATTTATTTTTTATAACATCAAATTTTCTCAACAAAACGATTTCTTCAATTTTTTTGCCATTTTTTTTTTTATAGATTATGAGAATTTTTCGAAAGATAGAATCAGTCAATTTTGTATTTGTATCAGTTTCTGATGAATATGTTAGAAACTGAGCAAGATAAAGCAATTTTATCCTGATTTTCTGATAATCAGAAGAAAGAAATCTATTTATAAATCCATCTTTTTTTTTGTCATTAGTTTTTACAGATTATTTCGGTAACTAAGCAACATAACGCTATTTTACCTGAATCCACTTTCGGAGTTCTCCAAATACTCCACAAACTAGAACAGGCTAAAAGGGCGTATCTCCATTAGCTACCGATGAGTTACTGAGCTATTCTCCAAAAATAAATTCCAAAAATTATTTCCATCTCAATTCACTTTTTCCCTATTCAACTAAACTACAAAAAAGTTTAAAAAATCAATCTACACAAAAAGGCAACTAAATTTACCATTTCATACGACTCTCCACTTTTGAAAACGCGCCTTTCTCCATAAATTAATAATTAATTCCTAAATTACGATGTTATTAAAATGCCTCGGAACAATGTGAAATTTGAAGTTGTATCCCAGAGTACGGTCAATTAAAAGAGGAAAAAAACTAGGATTTGTAGGTTAGTCTCTAATTAATTGCTGATAATTTGGGAAAACATGCTTCAATTTACTTGAAAAAGTGATTAAATTATCCAAAGGCATATCCTCAGCTTGTGAACATAATTTTTTTTGTTTCTCGAATTTTTTTCACATCACTAATCTCCTATCCGTGCATGAGATAGAGAGAGAGGCAAATAGTTACAACTACCTTCTAATTAAAATTTCTCGATAACTGTACGGAGAATTGAATATTTTTTTCTTCTATTATTTAGTTAAAATGCTGTTCTCTTCGCCGATTGCTTTTAAATAATGGGTCAACTGTGTGGTTTTTGTTAGTAATTTCGTTATTTATGTCCGATTTAGGGCGTTTCATCCCCACCACCGCTATTTACAGTAACTTCGATAATTCATATCTCATGAACTGCGCGGACAAAAATTATGAAAAATTCTCAAAAATGTAAAAAAATATCATTTTTGATACTGCATCGAAGAAAAGGAATTAATTGTACTCGAGTTCGCTGAGATATTACCTCAAACTAGAAAAAAAAATTTTTTTAAATAATCTACACAAAAAGCCAAATAAGTTTAAAATTCCATAGGACTCTCCACTTTTAAAAATTCGTCTCGCCTAATAAATCAATTAATTCATTTCTGAATTACGATGTTATGAAAATGCCTCGAAACAATGTGAAATTTTATTCGTTGTGAATTGCTGGAGGTAATTAGTCATTAGTACCAAGGTGTATATACCTGTGAAATTAATGGTGAAGAGAGACGTGTTTTATTGATGTGTTAATCTACGAGACGCGTTGAGATAAAAAAGGAAAAAATGAGCATCAAGAGCCCCCACCCCCCCCCCCCCCCTCTCCACCTTCACTCCTTTACATTTTGAGAACGAGTGAGACTGACTTTTGGATTCCATGAATCAGCGGTATTTCAAGCCTCCCCCCTCCCCTCTCGCCGTCCTCCCGACCGAGGAAAATCGAATGGACCGTACGTGCCGCAACCTCTCGGATGAAAATTCGTCTCAGTTGGAGTTTCGTGTTTGAAAAAAAAAAAAAAATTCAATTTTTTTGAATTTCTGATTAATTCCAATGAATTTAATTGGAGAAAAATTCGTGAAAATTCACGAAACAATGGAAAAAAAATCGATTTCTCATTAATTTTTTACTTGCATTTTTTTTCTGCTTGATATTTTTTTTTGAGAGTCTTGAAGCAATTTATCGATTAATGAAAAATAAATGGGGGAAGAAAGAAATTGGGGAGAAGCGAGAAGCCGAAAAAGCCAATCGCGTTCGATTTCATAGCTGTCACAGGTGACTGGACGCAGGCCCATGTGAGGGCCTTTTTGTTGCGATTTTATCACACAAAATTCTCACCAATGAGCCTGCAAATTTTTTAAATTCCAGCCGCAATATTCCGATTAATTTGTGCAAGTGAATTTCCAGAATTTCTAACTATTATTCTATTTCTGCGATTTTGAAAATTAAGAGAATCATGAATTTCGAATTAGTGATTTGAGAGTGTCTCTGAAACTGCTAGGATGACGAGAATTCATGAAGGGATTTTTTTCATAGGAAAGTAAAGTCTCTATGAAAAAGATCTCTTGACATTTTCGCCTCGACCCAATATTTTCTGCGATATTCGCAATATAATCAGAGGCTTCTCGCGCTTGTCTTCTATTAAGGTAGTATCCCAGCAAACTCGAGTACAATTAACTCCTCATTTTTTTGATGCCGTATCAAAAATGATGATGTTTTATGTTTTTCTGAATTTTTTCATAATTTTTGACCGTGCAGTTTATGAGATATGAATTATCAAAGTTCCTGAAAATAGCGATGCTGGGGAGGAAATGCCCTGAATCGGACAAAAATAACGAGATTACCAAAAAAACCACACGATTGACCCATTATTTAAAAACTATTGGCGGAGAGAACAGCATTTTAACTAAATAATAGAAGAAACAAATATACTATTCACCATATAGTTATTGAGAAATTCTAATAAGAAGGTAGTCGTAATTATTTGTCTCTCTCTCTATCTCACGCATGTGATAGGAGATTAGTAATGTAAAAAAAAAATCGAGAAACAAGAAAAATTATATTCACAAGCTGAAGATATGACTTACGAATAGTTCAATAACTTTTTCTGGGTAAATTAAAGCACATTTTTCCCGAATTATCAGCAATTAATTGGAAACTAACCTACAAATTCTCATTTTTTTCTGTTTTATCGACCGTACTCTGGGATACTCCCTTAAAAAAAACTCTCTCCACTCAATTCTCTTATAAATTCCTCTTTTTCATTTACTGTCACAAGTGAACTCACCGTGCAGCAAATAAAACTTGGTTATTCCGATCCACTGTCTCCGTAGTGTCAGGTTATTGGCCATCGCGAAAGCCGCTCACGTGGGCCAAGACTCTTGTACACGAACATTCCCCGTCGCGCTCCAGTCCCTGCAAAACCATTGAAAATCCTCCACATTAATGCCTACTTAATTCTTCCTCAAATTAGCACAAAAAAAAAAATGGAAAAAAATTAGCCCATTAAAGTCCCCCAGATAAAGACCGTAAAGAAGAGAAATGACTTGATGAAAAAAAAAAAAAAGAAAAAAAAAAAAGAAAATAATTAAGGAACAATTAGTCAAAAAGTCCTTGCACGCGACACACGAAGAGAAATGAATAAAAAAAACTAAAGAGAAAGAGACATCGTGACCCGTGGAAGACGTCGACGTATTAACCGGCCTATTAATTCTCACCAGGCGCTTCCTAAGTCGACATCACGCAGGCAGAACTACGTGGCCGCGTGCGCGTCTCTGTTTTGTATTATAATCGCAGTGTAGCACGTAACCCGAGGTCGTGCGCGCTGAAGAGAAAAGAGAGGTTTTCTTCGAGTGCCTTTGGTTATAAACGAGTTGATGTATGCGGCCTGACGCCTGGGATAGGGGAGAAAAAAATTAGAGAAAAGAAATTCGGAAAAAAAATGAAGATAACTCGAATGGGATTCGAACCCACGACTTTCGGATTACCGGTCTCCAAGAATTTTTTTGAAAGTGAAGCCCTTTACGTGAAAAATTTGAAAAAATTGAACAATATAGGCATGTTGAAACATCTTCTCAATTTTTTTCAGATTCTTTTGTGGAGTGCTTCACCTTGAAAAAAAACCAGAAATTATTTAGGTCAGGAGTGGGATTTAAGAAGTCTTGCGAGAGTGCGGGAAGTGAGTTCACGATTAGACCGGCAGAGAGATACGACTGATCCAATTCAATAGGGAACTTGAAGTGTCTAGACGAGTTGTCTGGCGCAGTGGATCGGATCGTAGATTCACGTGCGGAAGATCAGGGTTCGAGTCCCGACTGGGTAAAGAAAGTTTGTGTGGCTCATAACAACAGGGAAAAGTTTCTGAACACAGTTTGTGGGATGAAAATTAGTTAAAATTGGCTGTATAACGGAATCGTTTAAGGCCAGCTACGTAAACAGCGCAGATAACAAACAACTTGAAGTGTCACAAATAAATACTCGCAGATAAAGGGCATTCGTAAACTATTTTTTCCGCACGCCGTGCGGTCAATGGCACTTTCCACACGTTGTGCGTAAGAAAACAGTACCTTACGCGTGCGGTAAAGATTTTCAGACTCGTTTTGCAACCTCACACTCGTCAGAAAAGTACTTTACCCCACTTGTTAGGTAATGTACTATTTTCAGCCAAAATCGCTGCAGCATTTATTGCTTTTCGAGTTATGAAAGGAAGGAGAGAAAATTTTCATTCAATGAAATTGCACTATTAGAAAATCGTAACGTTAATACTGGAGAATTACAATATTTTTAACACTTTCATAATCAACATCGTAATATATGAATAGTTTAATAATGCAATTCAAAGGCGATTGTTGGATTTTGACACTTGAGCCTTCCAAGTGTTCTCTAAAGAAGAAAGTCGTGAGACAAAGCACTCTAGTGAGAATATGCACGACATATCATCATAGAAAATGTCATAATGTAACAGAAAATGATGAAATGTGATAATTAACGAGGATAATGTCTAATTTTGTCATAATATTTCCTTTTTTTTTAATATTACAACAAAAAATTAGATTTTTTTCTGAGCAATAATGATCGGATAGGATGAGTGGTCTAGTAGTCGAACCGATAAGACTCGTTAGACATCAGTGATCAAACATAAAAAATTCGATAATTACTGATATATTTAACGGTTTCATAAATTCTCATTTGAGATTATGAACATTATATTATGTTTCGAAGATGAGAAAAATGATATTTCACCGGAACACAAACTTTTCCAGGTTAAATACGTTGAATAGTTTGATCACTGGACGAGTTCGAACACTAGTCAGCTCACCGTATGTCAGAATTGCTCGTTGACCAAAAATGACATAAATTGAGAAATGTTATGTCTTAATATTTCAAAAAATCTCATATGATGATACAATTTGCGAGCTTTCCTCCATTTTTTTAATTCTCCATATTTTTGTCAAAATATGTCAAGTAGAATCAAAATGTGACATATTCGTCCAGAATTGGTCAAATTATGACATGATGTTCCAATAGATGGTCAAAAATGATCATATTTCAACGAAAGAAACGTTAATTATGATATTTAATGATCTATTCTGTCGAAATATGAGAAAATATGACATAATTTCTCCAGAAATTCGTCAAATTTCATCAGAAGAATGACATTTTATGCCTAAACCTGTCAATATTTGACATGCATATTTTCACCCATAAATATAGAATCTAGTTCTATTTCTTAAATCACCTATTCCTTATGAAATGAATCTAAGACTGATCCGCTATAGAGACATCAATTCAGGAATATTTGGTAATTCTTTTCAATCATTCTTTCTAAAATCGGATTTTTTCAATCTCCTGAGGATTATTGATATGAAATCCCTCGAGAGACATAAACACCCAATTTGTTTGGAAAAGAAGTGTCAAAGCCACGTTCTCTTCGCTCCTTTTTTTTTCACTATACTCCGGTGTGAGGCGTCACGACATTATTACACGGTTCATTAGGGACGCAGAAGCCCTGGAGCGATGTTGACTGTATGATGCTCCGAATCAGCCAAGATGAAAATGTGAAACGATGGTGAATGTAAAAAAAAAAAAAGAAGAGAAAGGTGTAGCGTTTATTAGAGCCAGCCCAGGCTCACTTCATCGAACGAATCCGGAAAGAATTGCGCGCGCAACAATCCGGGGGAATTGTAAAGAGGCGATGACGGTAGACGAATTAATGACTCGAGAGATGAAAAAAAATGGTAATCATTCAAAATTTTACTGGTGTCTCGAGGTAAATTTTTAGACGTGGATTAATTTCATCGAAGTAAATCTACTTTTATAGAGGATTAGTCCTTGTTTGTTATGAAAAGTTTTAGTTAGTATCGATTTTAGAGATTATGAAAAGTTTTTTTGGTCTAATTTTTCTTGATAGATCTAGACTTTTTTGGCTATCCTTTCGTGGAGAATATCTCGGAATCTAATGGAGATACGCCTTTTTTGGCCTGTCCGCATTTGTAGCTTCCGAAATTCTCTACAAATAAGGATAGATAGATGGATAGATTTATTTATCGACTGTAGGCAAATGCCGATAAAGCCAAAACCAATGCAAATTACATCAATTACATTATTAAAAATTTGAATGATTGTACGATTCATAACAAGTTAATTGAATTTTTGTTTCATGATAATTTTGTGTAAAATTTCATGATGTTCATTAATTGTCCATTTTAGTTTCAAGCCTGAGTTGAAAAAATCTTTAAATGAATGGAAGAAAGAAATATAAATGATTATTTGAATGAAAAATTGAAAAATTGAGTTAAGGAGTTCTAAAAAGTGCTCCAGAGATTCATAGAAAGAACACTGCACTGTTTGAATCTGAGCATTACAACACTTTTGTCACAATTAAGCATCAGTGAAGCTGTGCTAATAATGAGAGCTCTCTAACTGAGACGAAGAACTCTTCCGATTGATACTCTGGCGTCGTTGCACTCTTTGGATAGAAGATGATGATGTAGTGACTTTTTGAAGGACGGGGGAAAAAGGACGTATCTCCATCATTTTCCCGAATATTTTGACCAAACTATCAAAAGGAAAAATGAAATTCTTAGGGTGAGATTCTCTTCCAAGAGAAAGCCTTCACGAAAAATTCTGAAAAAATTTGGAAAGATGCTCTAGCATATCCAGATTGTTGGGGAATTTGCTCAAATTTTTTCGTGAAAGTCTCACATTGAAAAAAATTCCCGATCATTTTAGTCCTGGATAAGTCAATTTTTCCTTATTTTCATCTAAAATTATCTCGGAAACTGAGCGAGATAGAGTGATTTTGCCCTGGTCCTTTTACATGGATAATTTCAAGAACTACAAAAGATATCTGAAGCAAAAAGGGGCAAATCTCCATTATTTTCTGAACTAAAAAATTTTCTTTGCAGTTCGACAAAACATCAATTTTTTCGAGTCTATCTGAAGTAACTGGATGTCAAACTTTAGACGGAAAATTGCATTTGTGTGCATTGATGTCAGTAGTAGTTTTTATGAATTCCGTTTCCGTGTAACTTCCGCCGGACGATCTGATCTCTCGTCTCTTCGTCCCTTCCGTCATCGCCGCATTATTGCCAAACGTTCACTCCCTATTTTCGTTTTTTTTATTTTTTTTTTCGAAAACAATTTATCCCTTTTTCACTCGAGTGCAACTACCGCACCCACGTTATTTTCCGTAACACTGAGATGTAAAGATGAGCATCCGCTTCCTGCAAAAATCATTAGTCCTTTTTTATTTAAAAAATTTACATTTGAAAACAATATTGTCGTTATTGTTGATTTTTTTGAATTTTTTCGATCGTCCAACTGTCTTATTGACTTTTTAAAGCACTGAGAGTTCGGCGAGTGATTTGAATGCAATTAAATAGGGGAAAAATGTAAATATTGACTGTGCGAAGGGCTGTACCAAATATTTACCATCAGCTGGTAAATAGGGAGACTGTATTGTTCGGCGGTGAAAGAGTGTATATTTAATTATGCATTGGTGAAAAAGATTGATTTGCATTAATATAAAATTTCATCGAAATTATTGAAATTTTTTTCTCGGGAATTTCTTATGAATATCTCGGAAGTTAATGGAGATACGCCGTTTTTACCCGAATTCTTTTTTGTAGGGAATCTCAAGATCTACAATAATAGATTGGAACAAAATCGCTCTATCTCGCTTATTTTCGGCGAAATTCTCAAAAAATTAAATGCGAGAAAAATTTCAATTTTTATCTACTTTTTCTTGAGAATATCTCGGAAATCGATGACCATATGCCCTTTTTCAACTAATCTACCTTTATACAAATTTCAAGAACTACGAAAAATGATTCGAGCAAAAAGGGCGTATCTCCATTAGTTGCACTAACGGAATATTTTATTCATCATTTTCACCAAGTAAAAAAAAAAAAAATTTCCCAGTCTATCTATTTGGCTTTTTATTTATAACACAAATAAATATAAATTGACGTGAATATACGCGAAAGAAGGAGGAGAAACGCATCTCATGGCACATGGAATCTGCTGACTCGTCGCGTTCAGTGAAAAAAATAAATAAAAATAAAGATACGTATTGCCATCATCCCGTTGTACATGCGGGAGATGGACTCTCTCGTAGGCACCAGAGTGCGGTGACATCTTTATCGTACCGCGGAGAGCTTGGCAGCCACCTTCATCCTATCTCCGGTCATCCGAAAGAAACACCCATCACCCTGTCCTCCAAAGGCGCTCTTTAAAGTCCGCGTCTTTTCGTTCCTCTTCCTTATTCTTTTTTCCACTACTTTTTTTTTTATTCCTCTCGATTCTTCACTGATGGGCATGACTCGAGTATCGGCTGTGGTCGACTTCTCTCGCCTATTCGGGGCTTTTGTCGGTTAGCCTAGGGGTCAAGGGGGTCATTCTAAAACTCTAACCCTGCTCATCAATTTTTTATGAATAATTTCTCATTTTTTTTTTTTTGGTTAGGAATATTGAGTGAAGTGTTGAGAGGATATTCGAAGGATTTTTGAGAATATTTCGAATACAATTCTATATTTTTTATTATATTCGTGCAATAGACAGGTTATAAAAGTGTGTCATTGTATTACTGTGTTATCTGTTTAATTTATTTGTAATCGTGTAACGTATTCGTATATTGATTTATTTATTCATTTTTTCACACGACATGTTGCAAAGAAGAAGAATGTTTGAGAACTGCTTGTTTCCCCATATTATGGAAAATAATTTCAAGTTGATAAAACAGCAATAATGATTTTACAGTTATTGATGTTAATGATTTTCTAATTTCCCTATGAATAACTAGAGTATTTATACAGGTTATATTTGATAATTATATTAATAATATAGTCAAAATATATATTCAATATATTTGATAGATGATGAACATTGAAAAATTTTATATATCAAATATATTTAATGTTTTTTCGAAGGATATTCAATGAAAAAGCTCAAATATTAAGAATATTTCTAATATAATGGAATATATACCATCATATATATATCAAATATGATTATATTCATTGGATTTTTCGAATATATATGAATATATTCAATAATCTGATATATTTGATATTTCTTGCGACTATTCAATGAGAATTCTCAAATATTGAAAATATTTTGATTTTTTTTTTTTTTATTACGGCTTCGAAACCCTATTCGGCTCTATTCAGCCTCAAATATTTTGAATATAATAAAATACCCGACTAGAAATTTTGATACGGGTCTCATTTGGACCTGATCAGGCGGCCTGACTCCGGACGTCAGGCCCTGGCTTAGATGTCTTATCAGGTCCAAGCCTGGGCTGTAACGCGCTCGTCAAGTTAGGGCCTGACTTGGATCGCCAACTCAGGCCCGGATGAGGCATTCCAGATTAGTGCCGGATGAAAAATTCCATACATGATCCAAAAGACTATAATCATTAATTAATCAACGCAATAACAAAAAAAATATTATTTATTTACTTTTGAGTAATTCATCGTTGAATTATACGTGAGATGGCATTTTTTTTAACTGAAATGAGCGATTTCAAATTAGGAAATTAATTTGCACTTGAGTGGACTCGATCCTGGAACCTTTTACACACTAAGCTGACCTGCTAACCACTCGACTACAGCTCAATTATAGTATCAGTCGGTCTGATCATTTACATACATTTCTTCCAAAGGGATATTAATAATTTTCAGAATTAGATCATGAAGCTGTGAGAATCTCAGAATGATTCATGAGTTGTTCATGATAAAGTTAATCAAGATTAATAAATATCCGGGAAACTTGATATAGTCTTGATCATTTCCGGATCAGGATAAATTAATCAGACTTGCATTTTTTCACAATTTTCTATCAGATTCCCCAGATCCGGGAGATGTTCAGGGCCGGACCAGGCCAGTCCTTACGGAGTTAGCGTTCTCTCTAAAATTCTTTGATCAGGCTATCTTGCTGTAATACTGGTCAAGGTCATCTTTGATCGGGCCTGCCCATGCTATACCTCATCTGGATTTGATCAGGCATGCCAATCTTATATCTGATCAAGATAGCCATATTCACTATGGATCCGGATTTGATCAGGCGTGCTCATGCTATACCGGATCAAGATAACCATACTGATTCCGGATCCAGACTTGATCAGATGCAACCACGGCGTGCCTGATCAGGATAACCGTATTCATTCTGGATCCGTACCAAGTGTGACAGTAGGCGTCCCCGACAAAATTTCTAGTCGAGTATATTCCAGGATATATATCAAATATAATTATATATATATCAGGTATTCGAAATATATTTTATGTGTTTAATGTATACTTGATATATCTGATATGAAAAAAATTGACGGAATTTGAAGAAAATTCTTCAATCTTGAGTATATTTCAAATATTGCAAAATATATTCCATCATATATATGCAATATAAAATTCGTATAGAACGAAGGGGCATGAATACTGTGTAGAAGGATAGCACTTACGCCTCTTTGATATATGTCATGTATATTTCAAATATATCACGAAAGATATTAGGTGGGGGGGGAGATTAAAAGAAGATGAGGGATGAAATCCCCTTCCTCTCGAAAAATAATAATTATATCCCTCAGCTTCATTTCGTCGTTTTGTTAAGAAATTCTTAAAATATTTTCATGACCTGTTTCATCACGCACCAAAAAAATTTCATAAGACCGATGATACGTCGAAAAAAGGAAAATATTGACAGTCATAGAATGTATCGCAATCTTCACGTGCCCGGAATTCCACCGGTTATTCACGAGTGACGTTTCAACGTGTGCCTTCTCGTCTCCTGAGGAACGAGACGAGAGGGCATCCATATGAGCGTGCACGGTGAGAAATCGTACGCCCGAAGGAATGCCATCGGGCACAGGCACCAGTGCGTTAATGGTTCCACTTAACGTCTCAACCTGCGGATCGTTCACTCCCCACTCCTCTATTTTATTTTTTTTTTTCTTTATTTTCTCTTACTCGTATTTTTTTCGTAGCACGTCCGAACTTCGTCTCCGCGTTAATAATCGACAATATTTATTACGGATTCGTCATGGCTCAGGTTTGGATGACGACGAGGTTAAAATTGAGAGAAATTTATTTAACTGGTCTGCATGATTGATGGGGACAAATTTTTTCATTGGAATTCATGTCTTAATCAACGTTGAGCGTTAAAAAAAATAGACTTAACTATTTTGTGAAGCACTTTTCTCTTAAATTTAGTAGAAAAAAAAATACTTATGAAGGTTTTTATCATTTTTTGAGGGGAAAAATCTCAGAATGCCTTTTTTTTGCATAAATCTTTTTTTGTAGAGACTCCTAAGAGCTATGAAAAAGATGAAATTAAGGAATAATATTTCGGAAGAATTGTTGGAATAAAAATTTATCCATTCTTTTTTTTTTTCATTGGTTTTTTGAGAATATTTTGGAGACTAAGCGAGATGAAGCGATTTCGCTCTCATCCTTTGTTGCAGAGAATTTTTAAAGCTGCAAAAATAGATTAGAGCAAAGGAGGGGTATCTCCATTTTTTCGCAATTTGTTCAAGGATATCTCGTCAACTACGGGAGATACGTCTTTTTTGAATGAATATTTTATTGTAGAATATTTTAAGAGCTACAAAGAAGAATTGAAGCAGAAAAGGCGTATCTCCATTAGATTCCGAGATATTTTCAAAAAACTATCGAAACAAAAAGCTGGTCTACGAAAATTCGATTTTTTGGTAATTTTTTTATTTTTTACAAAATTCTTGGCTAACTGAAAGAATAAATTCGTCTTTTTTTGTTTTTCAATGAATATCTCGTAAGCCACGCGAGATAGCGCGATTGCACTTTTCTATAATTATTCAGAAAAAATCCAATTTATCTTTTTTTACCTCTCAATTATTACTTAATTATTCTTGATTCATGCGCAACATAATTAACCTGTTTTTAATTTCCGAAGAAGCATTGAGACAAGATAATAAACATCATTCTCCTGAAAATTAGTAAATTTATTTAGAGATAAAACAGAAATAATAAATAAAATGTAATTTCTGGGAAATGACTATGGGGTATTTATTCGAGCGAACGGACGTCGTCTATATATATGCGAGTTCTCCGGGGACTACCGGGTTCACAAAAGGGGTTGACGATGAATCGCCTCCGGTGAGGGCAGCAGTAGTGGACAAATGGGAACATTAAGTCGCTTTTGCGGCAACCACGAGGGGGGGGAAGGGGGATGGGGGAGCTGTCTCTCTCCCCTTCTCCCGCTTTCTGCACGGAAGAACTCTCGCGAATGACTCTATGTACTCCATCCCCTGTCCCATTTGCCGGTGAAACAGAAAGAGAGAGAGAGAGAGACTGTCCGATCGCAATCGAGTTCCGGTCGGAAAGGCTTTTTTCCTCCTGCCCCTCCGGAGTCTATATATATCCTATCTGGACAAGATTATCCGGACTTGCCGGACTCTATTCCTAATTCCCTCGTAATTTTCATTAGAAAAAAAAATGACAAATAAATATTGAATGTTTTATTTTATTTTTTGGAAATATCTCGGAAACTAATGGAGATATGTCCTTTATATTCGAATCCTTTTTTGTAGCTCTTACAATTTTTTATAAACGGGGTTTCAAGCAAGAAGGGCGTATCTCCATTGGCTTTCGAGATATTTCTAAAAAATGAGCAGGGAAAAAAATTGAATTTTCAAGATAAAATTTTTTTAAAAATGAAGGCATTCACGAAAATTTTCGAAAAAATTTGGAAACATGCTCTAGTGTTTCTTGATTGTTGGGAAATTTTTTCGAAATTTTTCGTGAAGATTTCAACATCGAGGAAAATTCTGCTTCATTTTAGTTCTGGATAAATCAAATTTTTCCGGTGATTTTCGGTTGAAATTATCTCAGAAAAAAAGCGAGATGGAACGATTTTGGATGACTCCTTTTTTGTAGAGAATTTCAATAGCTATAAAAATGGACCGGAACGAAAAAAAGGCGTATCTCCATTATTTTCCGAGATATTCTTTGATAAAAAAACTGCAGAATTGAAAATTCTCAATATTTTCAAACTTTAATTTGAAAATATCGAAAAAAATGTTAATTTATACGTAAAAAAAGAGGAATCTTAACCCTAACAGTGCTTCATACCAGAAATAATTTCGGAACACCCGTAGCACTGACTACAGGTATATCTTTTGGTACAAGAGGAGGAGGTGGGGGGAGAGGGAGTCGAGGACCTGTCACATTACGGAGTGGAATTTATGCCCGATGCCCAGCGGCGTGACAAGTTGCCTCTGATGAACGGCCACGCCGCGAACTCTTGGCCTCTCCTGCGACGTGCCATATAGTGGCGAAGGTACTGAAAATCACCTCACGGCCATTTTAACTCAGCGAAATTCGGTACGAAATGGCCATTGATTTTTTTAAATTCCATTCTGCCATTAATCTCGAAAAAAAGGCGAAAAATTCACTCTTTAAATGAATCTGAATCTCAATAAATTCATTTAGTTAAAAAAAAAGTTGAAGGAAAAATTCTATTAAATAATTGACATTAATGTTGATAAATTCGATTGAGTTTTTATTATTTATTTTCTGCGAATATCTTGCAGAGTAAGCGAGATAGAGAAATTTTCGAAGAGACTTTCTTTATGGCTATCGAAATTTCCTACAAAAACAGATTCGGACAGAATTTCGCTATCTCGCTTAGTTTCCGAAATAATTCCAAATGAAAATCACAAAAAAATTGACTCATTCAGAACTAGAATGAACGAAAATTTTCTTCGGAATGTAACCTCCGCGAAAAAATTCGAAAAAAATTCCCTTACAATCCAGAGATGCTAGAGCATCTTCCTAAATTTTTGCAAATTTTTCGTGGATATTTTCAATTGAAAAAAAAAAAATATATCAAAAAAATTCAATTTCTCGTTTTTTGATTTTTTAAAAAAATCTCTCGGAATTCTCTAAGTCTCTCAGAGTAAAAAAAAGCGTATCTCCATTATTTTACAAGATATTCTCAAGCAAAAAAACTAAAAAATAGACTTATTCTATTTAATATTTTGTTCCATAAGATTAGCATCTTTCTTCTCAAATATGAAGCTGGAAATTAAGCGAGATAGAGCGATTTTTCCCGAAAACTTTTTTGTATTTCCTGAAATCCTCTACAAAAGTCTCTTAGATCAAAAAAGGCATATCTCCATTAGTTTCCGAAATATTCATCAAAAACCGGATAAAAAGTAGAATTCACTTTTTTTTATCTCTTGACCACTTAAAAAAATGGGCACTTGAAGAATATAAATAAATAAATAAATAAAATTCTCATACGATTTTAACGTCTCTAACCTCTCGCGAAAGAAGCTAAGGACGTTGGAAAGCGAAGTGCCGCGGAGCGATAAACACGACAAGTTACGATTTCTCAGAGTCAGTTATCCCAACCGAGCCGTTATCCGTTCCCCGTGTGAGTCCAAACGTATAAGTGTTGTATTGGCCATGCTAACCTATACGCATCCAGTCTGCCATATGTCACCTCAGGAAAAAAAGAGGCAGTTCTTTAATTAAATTTTTACACTCTCCTCTTTTTCCACGGATACGAGAAAAAAAAAAGAGGGAAAGGGGAGAAAAGCCGATGGGAAAAAGAAAGCTGGTGGATTATATGGAAGAGGAGTGGGACCTATTCTCTATCGATATGACAAAGTTATCGTGAACGAAAGTGACTCCATTCACGAAAAGCGCTTAACGGATCGGGAAGATTCGTGGATGAACCTCGCTTTCCTATACGATCGTACCATGATGGACCCGGTTACCGGACGGGTCCCAGTTTCCGGACGTAGCAACAAAACATACTAATAATTAATATTCAAGTGAAAAAATCTAGTTTTTCAATACTTGCAAAATGTTAAAATACAAATCAATTAAATTGTTTGATTCATTTAATTGAAATTTTTTTATCATTTTAATAATTTTTCTGAGAACCGGTACCTTTGCCTTAATCGTCCGGTAACTGGTGCCTTCACGATATAGGAAAGCCGAATTTGTCCACGAATCTTCACGAAGTCCTATTCTCGACTATCAATGGATTCTTTCCGTGCACAAAATTCAATCCGTAAACGGAATGATTTTACTTTCATTTACGATAACTTGGTCACATCGATAGAAAATAGGCTCCCTGGACACGTGCGCATTCTGTGTGCGTCATACTGACGCCATGTGATGAGAAGTCGTCACGGGGATGCGCGTAATCCTTCTCCTTGCTTCAGAACCAGACGCTTCCGATTTGAAAAGTATGGAATTGTATCAGTTCATCGAGGATAATGGCTTTCTACTTCAGGAAAACCCTTTTCATTTTCTTTTTGAGGGGAAAAAGGGAAAATTTGAGGAAGAGGAGAATTTCAGGGAGAAGAGATGAAATTGGATGATTTTTTGCATTTTTTTTCAAATATCTTGAATATTAAAATAGATCAGGCGATTATGCCTCGATTCATTTTTTCTTTGGCTCTTGAAATTCACTGCAAAAAAGGACCAATAAAATGGACATTTGATAGTTTTTACCACTTTTTTTGCTCTTAGTGCAGATTTTGAAATCCTCAAAAAAAAAAGTATTGCACCAGCTTCGCTCTATCTCATTTATTTTCCGAGATATTCATCGAAAATGATTCAAAAAATTGACTCATTCAATCAATCACAATAATTACACAAAATTTTCATGCAAAATAAAAAATTCTCCTATTCCAATCTTTCAAAAATACTTGTTAATATCAAATGAATTTAATTTCAATGAAAATAAAGTGACAAATATCTCAATTATCGCGTAAATTCCGCAAACGTAAGCTTCTCAACTTCGAAACAACACAAAATCTCCCGTTACACCTTCTGAGAAATGTTCATTTCGTTGAAGAAATAAATAAAATAATAAAGAGAGGAGAAGAAAATGCTTAAAATTATTGTGTAGAGCGTGCTAAAGCACCGGTGCACGTGCAGTACAAACGACATGCAAGAGTCCAAAGAAAGTCATAGGAAATGTGAAGAAAGAGAAGAGCGACAAGTGCAGTGAAGAGAAAAATAAAAAAGGACAATTATAAAAATAAGGAGGTTCAATCGCTGCATATGATTCAAATGGAGGGTTGTGTCCAAAATTCGACAAATTGAATTAAAATATCAATGACAAATAATATAATTCAACAATAGAAAATATTATTAGAGAAAAAAAATTAATTACAATGTTGTCGAATGGTTTAGTTTCTGGTCAAGAATTTTGAAACATCGATTAATCGATGCGGTATCTCGCATCAAATTCGAGATATCAAATATTGTTCAATAAGTGGCGTTTCGCCTATTTTAGCTTGAAGGAATTAGGAAAACAATCTCACATCAACCTTTGTTCGATCATTTTCAAATATCGATTAATCGATACGATATCTCGCATCCCATCATTGAATATCGATCAATCGATGGAATATTTTGCTCTGAATTCGAGATCTTATACAATACTAGCAATTAAAGGCGCGTCTGCGTCAATATTTCTTTCGTCCAAAAACAGCAGCTTCTGATCGATCATTTTCGAAAATCGATTATTCGATGCGATATCTTTCATTAAGTTCGAGATATAGCATTCCATTCGATAATGCAGTTTCACATTTTTTACTTTGAGGGGAAAAAGAATCAACTTCCAATCGATCATTTGGCAAACATCGATTAATCGATTCGAGATATCGCATATTATTCGATAGTTCCATTGCACCGATTTCAGTTTGAAAGGACTGATTTTCATCATTATTTTGATATTCTTCATTTAAGAAGGGCAGCGATTGGACCTTCAAAGAAAAATATTTAATATGTGTTTGTTAATGGGCGTTTCTCTCAGTTGGTTTCAATGTGGACTCACGTTGGTTAACCATAAGTGTCGTGTTGCTTTGTTACTTTGTCCACCGACACCGGGCCACATTGACATTAGGTTTGCATTCTGGTAAATCTCTTATTTGCTTACTTCTCGCTTTTAAAATCATGGAATCGTGTTGCATATCAGTGTCAATTCTAATAACACATTTTTTGAGTGCACCTGGCGTCTGTTGATAAATAAATTTTTCATGGAAAAAATGTTTCATTTTTTCGTTTTTTTTTATTGGGAAAATAATGGAGATACGCCTTTCTTGTCCGAATCCTTTTTTGTAACTCTAGAAATTCTCTTTGAAAAAGAATTGAAGCAGAATCACTTTATCTCGCTTAGTTTCCAAGATCATTGAAAACGAAAATCTCTTGAAAAATTGACTTATCCAGGATTAAAACGAAGTGAAAGCTCTACGAAAAAAAAATTGAAAAAATTCCCTAATAATCAAGAGATACTACAGCATCTTCTCAAATTTTTTCAGAATTTTTCGTGAATTTCTTCATTTTGAAAAAAAATCTTATCCTAAAAATTCAATTCTTTTTTCTGATTATTTTTTCCAAATATCTCGAAAACTAATGAAAATACGTCTCTTTTGCCCAGATCTTTTTTTTTTTAATTTCAAGAGTCACAAATGAGGCTTTGGACAAAAAGGATATATCTTGCTTAGTTACCAAGATATTCTCAAAAAAAAAAACAATTAAAAGGAAAAATCGACTTTTGACTCTTCTTGAGGAACAAAATGAACCAGAATTTGTTTCGCAATGAAAGACTTCCCAGAAAAATTTGAAAAAATTCAGTAACCATGAAGACATATTCTAGAATATTCACAAATTTTTTCAGATTGTTTTATGGAGCCCTTATTGAGAGAAAAAAATCTTAATTCGTTTACTCTGAAAATTGTGTTTAAGAATCGGATTTAGACAATTTTGAAAATTGCTCGAAAACCATTGGTTCTACGATAATATATCCGAGGATCTTTTTCGTAGCTCTTAAAATTCTCTTTGAAGAAGTCTTTTGATATTTCTCTCTAAACCCGCTCGCCTCAAAGTTATTTGCAGTAAAACGTAGAAAAATTCTGAAAATTGAAGATTTTTCGGTGAAAATTAATGTTTGGATGATTTGCAGCGCTTCAAGAGCAATTATTCAATCAAATAAACCCAATGATGTACACCTGTTGATCCTGCCAGATAAACTCGTTGACCCTATCCATCGAAAATTAGTAAATTAGTGAAGCCGAAAGAGAATAGGCCAAAGATGAGGCGAATGCCCAAATGATGAGAGAACAAAACTGAAATGGTCAATCTTCTCGTTATCCCACCGTTGATCCCTTCTTCAAAAATATTTCGGGCTTTTTGTTACGGTCTGTGTTGTTTATCGCAAATTACAAAATACACTTTTTCACCCAGGTGAGAAAATTTTAAGGCACTCAATATTTTTATGGGCGTGAATGTTGTCTTACCACAAAATCCAGTGATCTGAGACCCGTTATTTTTCCCTAATTCTTGAAACAATAAACCCTCAAGTGGGCTAGAGTAAATAATGCCTGTCAAATCTTTACAAATTACTGCCTTTTTGTTTCAGTAGTTTTGAAAACTGTGAAATTCATCATATTATCAAGAGATTATAATTTCTCAAAATATTTCAAGAAATCTAACTACTGGATAATTGACGAAAATTCAGGAAAAAAAGAATGTTTTTAGACGAAAGTATAATTTTAATTCTGTTTTAATATTTTCTTGAGTATTGATTAATTCTGTGATGAAAGACGCTGCTTCCTATCATTAATGCTTTTTACTATTAATTAATTTGACAGAAAAGTTGTGTTTTTAAGATTTCAAAAGAAAAATCCTTAATTAATTCATGAAAATTTCATTCAATGAAATAATTTGAAAATTAATGGAGACACACTTTTTTCGCCTTGATTATTCTTTTTTTTTTTTTTTTTCCTTTGTTTGCGTATAAGTCTTAGACCAAGTCCCATTCCGCTAGACCAAGTCCCATTCCGCTTGATTATTCTTTGCAGAGAATTTCAAAAGCTACAGAAAGACGTATCTCCATTAATTTCCGAAAAATAGCGTAAAATTGAACAGTTTAGAGAAATAGCGGTGGTGGGGATAAAACACTCTAAATTGGACAGAAATAATGAAATTACTAAAAAAAACCACATAGTTGACCCATTATTTGAAGAATATTGGCGAAGAGAACAGTATTTTCAATAAATAATAGAAGGAAAAAATATTCAATTCTTCGTATAGTTATTGGGGAATTTTAATTAGAAGGTAGTCGTAACTATTTGTGTGATGGAAGATTAATAATGTGAAAAAAAATTGAGGAACGATAAAAATTATATTCACAAGCTGGAGATATGGCTTTCAAATAATTTTAATCATATTTCGGGTAAAATAAACCACGCTTTCCCGAACCATCAGCAATTAATTAAAAACTAACCATTAAATCCACATTTTTTTCTGTTTTATCGACTGTAATCTGCGATACTACCTTAATACCAGCCAAAGTCTCACCTCTTCATCATCATCATCATCAATATTGGAAAATTCCAAAGAATACTGCAAATGTGGAAACCAATAGAAAAATGCCTATCGTGAATGTGTTTGAGAGTGGAGAGATGAGGCAAGTGGAGACTCAAGCAAGGTGATTTGCCCCATAACCTTTGGGATTGCCCATGGTGCATGGAGACAATGAAACAGTCACCATAAAAGTGTCTATCCTCGGTGCAAGGACATTTTACGAGCTAACACAGGGGTTAGGACAGAGATCCCCTCGTAGTCTTGGTCTGGAGGAAAGGAGCAGGTATCTAGTGTCACGATTCTTCAGAGAGCCTGCTGGTCGATGTTGCAGCAGGGTGTCTCTTTTTTGTGGCATTTGACAATTTTGATGGAGCTGAGACTTAGAGAGATTTTGAGCCATTTCTGGATTTTCCTTCTTAGCAGAAAATCCGAGGGATTCACGAGATTTCATTTTTTAAAATTGATTATTTTGATGTAAAATTAGTTTTTATCTTGAGAAAGTGAAAACTTCTATGTTCAAATGATTCTTCATTTATCTCTACAAAAATCAAATGACACATAGATTCTACCGATTTTTGAACGAATTTTCGTAATTGTCGAGTTATTTAGGCTCCTTGAAACATTTTTTAAAAAATGGAGTTTTTTGATACCGCCAACGATTGAATTTTTTTTGTGATCAATTTTTCGTAAATCTGTATTAATATTATAAGTGTTTTTTTCTCTCTCATTTTTTTTTTGATTCTGTATGATATAAGTTATGGGTTGATATTGTTCCACGCGAAGCATTCAAGTTATTGACTGAAGAAAAAGTACAAATTTTGAAGCACATTATGCAGAAAATTTTTGAGGATATCCTCAATTTTCCACGAGGATATCTTGGAAACTGAGCGAGATATGCCTTTTTCATGTGAAGCTACTTTTGAGGCTCTTGACATTCTCGACAGAAAAAAATAGAGGTAAACTCGTCATATCTCGCCTAGTTTCTGAAATACTCTCAAAAAAACTGTTGAAAGGAAAAAATCAGTCTCAGATGACTGTATTCATTTTGCCATCAGTTTTTTGAGAATATCTCGAAAGCTAAGCAAGATAACGCGATTTGACTCGAATTCTTCGTTGTACTTCTTGAAATTTTCAACAAGAGTGTCTTCAAACAAAAAGAGCGTATCTCCATCAGTTTCCAAGATATTCCACCGAGAATGATAAAATTCACTTCTTCATTAATAAATTAAAATCAAATAAATTAAATTTTAAAGTTCTAGTCCAGATCTCCAACCCCAAACATTCACGATAGACATTTGCCTCCACATCTGCATCATTCTCAACGGAATTTTTTCAATATTGATGATGATGATGATGAAGAGGTGAGACTTTGGCTGGTATCATTGGCATTCCATCCAATGGAAGGGCTTTTAATTTTCTGACAGTTCCCCTGGATCAGAGGATCGGTGTTTTTTTAATGTGTGTGCTGCTTGAGGAGAGGGGTGAAGGGGGGGACACTTGGAATACGTTGCCGAAGCTCCCCCGTTGTGATGCCGGTTGGACTTCAAAGTACTCAGGGGGCTTCATCATCGATAGGATCCCTGATCACTGCCGACAGATTAGACGCCTCGCTTCATCTTTACCGTCCGCTTTTTTTTCCTCCTCTCTTTTTCATCATCTCTCTGTTTGGCAACTGCGTTAGTTATCTAGTGGTGCTGAGGATTTTTGTGACGTTAGGCTGTGTTTCGCATTGCGAAAATATTCAGAGACTAGAGTCGTGTCAAAGTAAATCGATTTTTACGTGGAATTGGATCAGTTCAGTAGCGAAGAGATAGAACAGAAAATATCTAGGAAATTAAATGGGATAGAGCAATTTTGTAGACTGGAAAAAAAAAATTGTTAGAACATTTACATAGTTGAAGAAAATTTACTTCACTCCAGAAAATTTCAATATATAGAGATATAAAAGTTTTGAAGGGAAATTTTGTTAAAAGGCAATTTTCTTGCTACAAGAATTTTTTTTTCTCAGTGTATGAATCCTTTTTTGTAGGAAACTTCACGAGAAACTAAATGGGATTCGAGCGAAATCACCCTATTTCGCTTAATTTGAGGAGATATTCTTAAAGAATAGACTTGAGCAAACTAAGTCAATTTTTTAAATATTTTTTTCGACAAATATCTCCGAAAATGAGCAAGATGAAGCGATTTTTTCCTCACTTTTTGTCTTGTTTCCGAGATATTTAAGAAAAAATGAGTCTATTTCTTTTGTGGCTGGTTTTTTCGAATATCTCGGAAAATAATGGAGATACGCCTTTCTTGCAGGAATTCTCTTCTGCAGCTCTTGAAACTCTACGAAAAAAATATTAGGACATAATCGTTCTATCTCGCTGAATTTCTGAGATATTTTTTAAAAATTAATGATGAAAAAAATAGACTTGTAAACAGATTTTCTCTCCCAATGATTTTTTGAGAATATCTCGGAAACTAACCGAGATGGATCGAATTCGCCCCAATCCTCTCGTGTAGCTCTTGAAATTCTCCACAAAAGTATCCTATAACAAAAAGGCGTATCTCCATAATTTTCCGAGATATTCTTAAAGAAATGATCTTTTTCGCAGAATGTTCCGGAAAATAAACGAGATAGAGCGATTTTCCCCTTTTTTATTTTTTGTAGTTCTTGAAATTTTCTAAAAAAAAAAATTGAACCCAGAAAAGCATATCTCCACTAGTTTCTGAGATATTCCAGTGAGAATGATCATAAAGATAACTCACTAATAAAAATTTGTCATTCGGGCTTAATATTCGTCAACAAAACGTCGAATGCCGCATCTAATCGGCTTAGGGTTATCCACCTGTAGCCCTTGGGTTACTGGCTACACCCAAAAAGGGATAGGCAATATCACAAAATTCCCCTTTAAGTAACACCATATTCTCGTGCTCATCAGTTTCGCCAAGAGCCTCTTGAGTACAAGGAAAATCCTATTTTCCTTGAGTAGAGAGAATATATATCCCCTATTTCCATGAGGGAAAAGCGTGTCTAAAATTGCTGTATTTCTCAACACAAGACGTGCACCTGCTGCAGGTATAATACTGAGGCTAAAATTTTTCGAGTCCCTCTTTTGCGGTCAAGATACACCCATTTTCAGGTACTATTTTTCGCACCAACTAACAAACCATAAATTATTTTTTTTTACACAGATAAATCGTCAGGTGTGAAAGAATTTCACGAGAAATTTGGAAAAAAAAATAAAAATAAATGCAAATTTCATCATTAATTTTTTGTTTGAGGTAATAGTCCAGAGTACAGTCGATAAAACAGGAGCAAGTCAGGCTTTGTAGATGAGTTTCTAATTAATTGCTGATAATTCAGGCAATCTGCTTTAATTCACCCGAAAAAGGTGATTAAACTATTCGAAAGTCATACCTTCAGCTTGTGAATGTAATTTTTTTTTGTTTCTCAAATTTTTTTCACATTAATAATCTCCTATCACATGCATGAGATAGAGAGAGGCAAATAGCTACGACGACCTTCTAATTAAAATTTTCCAATAACTATACGGTGAATTGAATATTTTTTTCTTCTATTATTTAGTTAAAATGCTGTTCTCTTCGCCAATTGTTTTTAAATAATGGGTCAACCGTGTGGTTTTTTAGTCATTTCGTTATTTCTGTCCGATTTAAGGCATTTCATCCCTACCACCGATATTTTTAGTAACTTTGATAATTCATATCTCATAAATTACACGGTCGAAAATTATAAAAAAATTCAGAAAAATGTAAAATAATATCATCTTCGATGCTGTATCAAAAAAATAAGGGGTTAACATTGCTCAAATTTGCTGGGATACTCCCTTAATTCGATCAGTATTATTTGAAATCTTTTATTAAGAATTTGTTGGAAACTAAGCGAGATGGAGCGATTTAATCTTGCTTCACTTTTGTAGCTCTTGAAATTTTCTGCAAAAGTGTCTTCAGGTAAAAAGGGAGTATCTCCATTAATTTCAGAGATATTCTCAAGAAAATAGAAAAAAAAGCTTTCTTTAATTCTTTAAAAAAATTATTCAGTTACAAATTGACGAATAAAACAATTTTCAATCCTCAAGTGATTTCGATAAACTTCAAAAGTTTTCTGGTTTTCTTCGTAAAATAAACTTTTCACCACAAATCGTAAAACTTTCACCCTTCAAACTGCCTCTGCCTTCAAAAAAAAAGAAAAAAAAGAAATAAGATGAAAAAGTTTTTTATTCACGATTTATTCACTCATAGAAGTAGACTTCGTGCCGCTACAGAGTGCCCCTGGGTGACTCATCGAGAATCGATTTTTGGTTACCTCTGAGAAGATGAGGTGAGAGTGAGGGAGATGGAGATGGACTCGAACTACCGTTTCGAATCGCAGAAAAATTCACAGCCGCTCGGAGGAACAAAAAAAAAAGAGGAATAATAAACGATAACAATGAAATTGCAGGCTGTCAAATTTTCATCCGTGAAATATTAGAAATTCCGTGAAATATCTTCGCACTTCGGCTCGCGCAAGATCGCTTAATTATATTTCTTTTATTTTCTGAGGGGCGGTGTTTCTCTTTTTGAAAATTTAGACAATTGAAACTGTCGGCACATTTTTAAATGGATTTTGAAAAATAAAAAAATGAAGAAAAAAAATTGACAATTGAATATTTTTTTTAAATCTTTTTTTTTATAAATATCTCAGAAATTAATGGAGATACGCCCTTCTTGCCCTAATCTACTTTTGTAGTTCTTAACATTTTCCAAAAAAACGGAATAGGCTAAAAATTTACTGAGATGTTTCCAGAAACCAAATGACGAAAATTTTGTAAGCTTTAAAAATTCAAATTTTCGTCAATTAATTTTTTAACAATTTTTTTTTTCATAGACATTTAAACGTTTTCCTGCGACGTTCCAAACCTCACTAATTCTACGTCGTAATTCTTTTTTTTTCGTTCATTTTTATATCTCTTTTCCCCTCAGCATCATAACAGGTATATATGCACAAGGCTCTACACTATTTGCAGCAGCTCTTGGCAGATAACGAGGTTTACTCTCGCGCGAAAGGCCCCCGTGGGCGTTCAATAATTATCGCCATAGCGCCTCCTCGCATCCTCTTCCAAAGGCCGTGGGCGCGTCGCCGGAGTTACGTTATTATACGCGCACCCAGTTCTCGAGAGGTGGAGAGAGAAGAGAAAAATATTGAGGGGCAGAAGAAGAAATGAATAGAAAAAAAGAAGAGACGAATGAGAGGAAAAAATATAGAAATTTTTGAACGTTACGAGCGCGTGAGAAGTATCAACTCTCCGAATTTCTGGCGAAATTCACCTGTTTTTGTGTCTGTTTGCCTAAATTGTTTGGAAAATTTTCGCCATTCCTCGGTGGCCTTGGGGCAGCGATTAGCAAGGCTGAAATTCTACGAAATTTTTTTCACACAAATTTTTATGTTATCTTGAACCAACAAATTTATCAATTCAATAAAATTTGTAGAATTTTTTTTTCTACACGAAAATGTAGAGAAATTTTGTGAATTTTTTTAAATGAAATAATTTGGAAAATAAGCGAGAGAGTGGTACTTTGCGTGAATCTTTTTTCGTGGGGAATTTTAAGGGTTACAGAAAAGGTCTCTATGAAAATATTGCTATCTGGCTTGATTATCGATATATTCTCAAAAAAAAGAAGACGAAAAAATAGACTTATTTCAGGTAGATTATTTGTTTTGATAATTTTTCAAAAATATCTCAGGAACTAAACGAGATACGGGTTTCACTTGAATCCTTTCTTGTAGCTCTTGAAATTCTCTACAAAAGTGTTTTCGGGCAAAAAGGACTTATCTCCATTACTTTCCGAGATATCTCCAAAAAGCAATTGCCAAAAAAATGCGTCACTTTTGAATTAATTCATCAAGTCCTAGAAACACTGTAAAAACTAATGTTTGACATTAAGAAACTTTCGTAGACGCTTTTAAAACATTTTGAGAATTTTTTTGGTAGTGACAATTCAGTTATCTCTAAATATTTTGAATCTGCCAAAGTGTCTTATTTTTCACTGATACAACCTATAAATGTATACGTGTCCTGTCATAGAATAGGAACTGAATTGAATGAATTTCTGAAGACTGGAAGGTGGAAAAAAATACGATTAGTAATTAGTACATTAATTTTTTCTCATTTATTCAATCCACGTTATCATTGTTCCCATATTTGTGTAGAAAATTACAATACTTGACTAAGACACGAAAAATGTTTTACATTGATGTGTCTAAATAGCATTTAGCAACTGAGTTCGCCATATACCTTCAAGCTTCAATGACTGAACAATTGAAAAATATCTTATTTTCAAACATAAAAAACAGCTGAATATATTCATCTTAATTTTTCAGATACAAAATAATGTCATGTCACTTTTTAAAACATGCACCATTTCCTAATTTCAGATGTTTTCTATTTCAGTTACCCAGCTTCAAGATACTTTCAATTTTAAGGTTACACGACTAAATATCATAGCGACAATATCACACGTCAAAATATCACAGCCGAAATATCACACGTCAAAATATCACGTGACCAAAATATCACAAAATGAAATATCACACGTCAAATTATCACAAAATTTTATTGCATTGATCCAAAAACAAAATTGGAATGATCAAAATATGAAAATTAGAAAAATCAAAAATTACAATACAACATTATTTCCTCACCCACGCAGAAAATCAAGCATTTGTGATGGATCATAATTAGCAACAATATTTTTAAGACGAATATCATAATAAACATATTTCTTACGTCTAGTATTTAGAGCGATCTGCCCTGCAGGTTAAGCCTGTTGCTTAATAAATAATTCAGTGAGGTCTTGTTCACTCTTCAAGCAATTAATAAATTTACCAATATGTACATGATTAATACTGATTACTGATATTTACTTTGTGATATTCTGACCATGTGATATTTTTACAGTGATATTCTGTCGTGTGATATTCTGTCTGTGATATTTAGTCGTGACACCAATTTTAAGATATTTTTCTCTAACTGATATCTTAAATTAAGACATCTGTGAAACATTAGTTTCTGCAGTGATATATCAACAAATCACCTCGAGCATTAAAATTCAAGTTTAACCAGTATTATACCGATTAATAATTACCTGATTGTCAACGTACAGCTTACTAAATGCTTTTAATCAATGTCATCGGGCCAATTTCCGATCCCCCCCTCCCCTTAGAAGCGCATATCCCCCCCCCCCCCCCCTCTCTCTCTCTCTCTCCTGTGCCTCAATCTCCACTTCAATTTGTTACTAAGCCATCTCTCTCATTCACATTGATTAAGTATATGCGGTTAAAACACATAAGCATTGGTTTAACATCGTCCTCGGTACACAAACGTTATCGGTACAATTCAGGGTGACCGGCAGGAAATTACACGCGGGCCCGAAACGTCGGCGGAAGTTGCAATTTATCGATGCTCCGTTTTACTGTTTACTGTTTACAACGGGATGCCTCGTATAGCACGTGCCCCTATTTGCCATTTTCCGCATGATCGTGTATTGATGAAATAGTACAATTATTCTTTGATAATTATAAAGTTTTTAGACAAATTGATTTTAACTCAGTTTTTTTGAAAATATCTTGGAAACTAAGTGAGATAGAGCAATTTTGACTGAAACCTTTTTTGTAGCTCTTGAAACTCTCTAAAATAAAAATATCAGGGCGAAATCTCGCTCTATCTCGTTCAGCTTCCGAAATATTCCCCAAAAAGAAATGACAATAAAAAAAAACACTTAGAGATGAATTTTTATTTCTTCATAGATTTTTTCTCAATCATCTCGGACACTATGCGAGATGGAGCGATTTCCCTCGAATCTTTTCTTTTAGCTCTCAAGATTCTCTGCAATAAAGGATTAGGGTAGAAAAGGCGTATCTCCATTAGTTTCCGAGAATGTTCCCCAAAAGTGAATAGAAGAAGAAAACTTATTGTCATTTCTTCACAAGTGAATTATCAATTGGCTGAAAATGTTTTTCGTCATTTATTTCACAGAATACCGACGTGCTTTTGAACTCATCCGTTAATCTTTTATTTTGTTGTTCTTTTTTTTTTTTTGGTTCATTTTTTTCGCTCGATCTTTTGCTTTTTTCATTGCTAAGTCAAGGCTCTTGATGTTGACGGAGTACTCGTAATTCCCGCACTACCTCAATGCCAATCAACGAGCATTCACTCGTTCGGTTACGCTCGGAAGCTAAATTGACTCGGCAGATAATACAAAACGTGATTAAATGAATTTAAAAGATAATTTTTGGGCTGTGGGTTATTTTTGGATAAATTTTAGTAATTGATGATATTAGGGAGAAGAGCTGATTATCTTTCAATGTAGCGAGATGATTTATATGGATGAAAATGTACTTTCCTTAATTAAAATCCAAATCAAATTAATTAAAAAAAAAATTGCGTTTTTTTCTACTTTTTAATCAAAAAATGGAGAGATAATTGATGAAAAAATAATTTTTAAAATATCCCTGAAATGAGTGATTTTATGAGAAAATGTGAAGATATTCTTTTTTTAAAAGAATTTTCTAGGCTGCAGAAGAGGCTTGATGATAAACTTTTATAGCTCTCGAAGTTTTCAGCGAAAAAAGATCAGGGGGAAAAAAGCGTATCTCCATTAGTTTCTGAATTACTTAATTGTAAAGAATCACGAAATGAATCAAATTTGTTTACTTTTTTTCTTTACTGATTTTTCTTTTTGCTCGTTAAATTTTGGAGCTAGGATTTTTTTATTTAGAAATGTGGGCATTGAGTAAAAATATGAGTATTGTGTAATTTCTTACTTACTAAAAAAGAAATACGTATACGTTTTCACTTGATTGTTAAGAGAAATATGTGGAAGCGGAAGAATTATTGGCAAATAATTGTTTTTAAATGCAATTTTTTAACGGAAAATTACGAGGGGATGAATTATATTCGGGGGAGTATAAGATATGGAGATTTTTGGAGCAGAAAGTGTTGGGGCGTCAGAAAAAAAATGTCGGATGAAAATTTTGAACCTGCGATAAACAGGATCAACAAAAAAATTGAAGAATTGTTGGGTGGAAGCGCTTCTACTCCTTCAAATGATACTGAAGATAGAACACATTTGACAATTTTTTGGATTTTTTTAAACAAGTAAATTACTAAAAAAATATTTCAGAAATTTACACGTGTAGGTTTTTGAATTTTCGACATGCGCATTTTTCCATTTCTTCAAAAATTTATTTGTTAAGAAAAAAGACTCAAAATGGTCAGATATCTGCTATTTTCAGTATCATCTCTTCCATTCTCTCTCTAATAAAATTCTCTATCTTTCTCCTCAGACACTTGGACGCTCACGCCATGTTCTATGGGCATGCATAGTGCTACTGTTTGGCGTATTTCCAAAATCTACTGCATCACTTCGCACAAGGCGATACAACTAAAAAACCCCTATGTAGATTATAAAATCAATAAATACATTTTTATATAAAATTACTCTGCATCTACTTGATATAAATAATCCATCAATAATTAATTGAGTTTTTTTTATGAAGTCGAGGAAAAAAAAATTAAATCGCAGCCTGGATTGGAACCAGAAACTCCGGGATAAATATCATCTAAATATACCATGGATATATCGGAATTCTGATTCTGATCCAGAAGCAAATTCCGATTCAGATGCATATTTTGATTCAGATCCTGATCCTGAACCTGAATATACCATGAATTCTCCACTGACCTTCCTTACCAATTCCGCCACTGCGACTTTGACGCTTTCGTGCACAGAGGGAAATTTCGAATGTACACCTAACAAAAATCCTATTATTGAGGTCATTTTCGTAATCATCACAATTGATTCTAGTACACAGTACTAAATGTTTAGTAGATGTCACCGAGTCCTTGTGCGAGAATTTTGATACGTTAGAACAGCAATGGCAAATGTCACTACGACTATATTAATGTTGTTAAAATTTTACTATTTTCAGTATCGTAAAGATTTTAGATTTTCCTTTGCAGAAATTAGTGATGGAACGAAAAAAAATGACGGTCATTTGACGGTCATTTGACCGGTCAATTGACCGTCAATGACCAATTGGCAATGACTGACCATTTTGGTCAAAAAATAATGACCAAATCGTGAGTCAGAAAATTGACCAAAAATGGTTCTGACGGTCAGATTCCATCTATATAGAGCTGATGATTTTTTTTCTGGACCTCATGAATATTTCCGTAAATAAATTTTTTATATAGCGGAAATCAGAGAAATTTATTTTTGCCAAATAAATTCATTTGGCAGAAGTAAATTTTTCTCTCAGTGTAATACAAGAGTAAACTGAATCTATTAGGATAAGTGCAAAATTTATGCAGAGTTTACGATTTGTTGAGAAAATAAAAGAATAGCCCTATGATATCATTGTATTTAAATTTAATAAGCCTTTTCCTCTTTAAAAATATCATTCTACTAAAAGTGACAAAAAAAATGACCGAAGAACCAATTGACGGTCATTTTTCATCTAAATAGCTGGATTTCATTAGAGATTCTGGTTCTTTATTCTTCAATTGGGTTTTTCAACCGCCGATATTCTACCTAAAAAAGAAATACTGAACGACTTTTGGAAATAAATGATTTCTATGAGTATTTGCATTGAATTTTGAAAAATCATAAAAATGACCAAAAAAGTGACCGAAAATAAAATTGACGGTCAATTTTCATCTATATAGATGGATTTTGACATTTATTTCTCCTGACTGACCATTTGAATTTTTGACGGTCAATTTTCAACGAAAATTGCGGTCAAGTCAGGAATGGTCACGAAATGGTCAATTGACGACTGACCTGACCAATTTCAAAATTGACCGTCATTTTACATCTCTAGCAGAAATAACCCAATTCGTTTGTTGTTACTTTCGTGACTCTACGCAGTATAAAAGTTTCTATAATTGACAAATGATCATACTGGTACTTTCACTGTGCGAAAATTGTAATCACTAAATTGTGATCATCTTCTTCTGTTGCAGTAGATTCATATGATTTGATTCACTACTTGACATAATGATACTAACTTTTCATGTCTAAAGTTAGTATTACCAAATATAAATGGTTGAACTCTTCTTCAACTCTAATTTTATTGTTACTAAAATTATATTTTCCTCCCTGTGTGAATCCAAAAGGAATGATTGGCAAAAAAAGGCCAATGGATTTATCAGTTCACCATTGAGTCAATCAATCAATTTATTGACTCATTAGCGCTATCTCACTAGTGTTCTTCAGTCACACTGTGAGGGATTTCCTCACCATTTACTCTACATTGCAGAATGCTGCCAAGTTTTGCCACAGGCAGCGCTGTTCCATGCAAATCTCTGCAGAAACCGTTCGCGTAACACGTGAAAATATTGACGGCATCCTAAAAAATATTTTTTTTTTCTGCTAAACAACCACTTATAAATTATTTTTATTGTCGCTAAGCGAGATGGAGCGATTTTGTTCCATGAGCTACAAGAAAGCATTAAGGTAAAAAAGACGTATTTCCACTAGTTTCCGAGATATTCCATTCAAAAAAATCCCTCTCAAAAACTCTAATTTTTCCTGTTCTAAAAAAATAAAATATTCTTAGAAAAAAACAAATTTCACCTTCTCTTCAAGTTTTCCTCCTCCCCCGAAAATCTTTTGAAATCACCAGTAAAAAGCGGTTTCCTCTTCCACCCATCTGCAAAATCAATTGAAAAGCCCTCGCTTGTCCTCTCATCAATGATTAATTGTTCTCAATTGATGAATTTGATATAATTCCATTTCTTATTATACTGTGGAATGAAGTGCAAAGTGTCATCGAGGGAATTCGACACAGTGGGTTTTTACAAGCGTGACAAAAAAGGGGTGGATACATTCACATTAAAGAATAACTGTTTTTGGTTCGTAAATGGGGGAGGAGGAGGGGGGGGGGGGGAGAAATGGTTTCGCCACCCCTTATATATTCCGTTCGTCTCCCGCACGAAAAAAGATATAAAGTCGAATGACGAGCCAATAAAATATTTATGGTGTACGCCCTGGGCCCATGTCCCATATTACGACACTCTGCCCCATGCCAGAGTTCAAATTTCTTTCCCCTACTCTTTTCATTTTTTTTTTCTATCAATAGCAACTGAAAATACTCCCCAGTGGTTACACGATGTTTACCCTCACGCAAATCCCCATGAGCTCATTCTACCGTATGTATGCTCACTGTCTGAATTCATTTGGGGATAAATTTTTCACGGAAAATACTCGAGTACGTCATTAAATCGTTGATCCTATTAAATTCTTTATTTCAATCGTTTGTCATTATATTAAGAGATTTTTTTTATTGTTTCATGTTAAAGTTTGGGGATTAAATTTTTTTGGAAATTTAAAAAATATCTTTTTTTTTGTTTTTGGATTTTTTTGGAAAAATTTTGGTGTTTTTTTTTGTGCAAGGTAAATCGATTTTTTTTTGGAAAAGAAGGAGTTGAGGAAAAAAAATGAAAAAAAATTAGGATGATGCTATGGTGTGACTGGATTATTGAGAAATTTTTTCAGATTTTTTTGGAAAGGCCTTCACTTTGAAAAAAATTGTTATTCTCAAAAACTATTAAAAATGAAAATTTATAGAAAATTCCTTTTTTTCGTTTATCATTTGTTTTTTGAGAATATCTTGGAAACTAAGCGAGATAGGACGATTCCACCAGAATTCTATTAAAATTCTTTACGAAGAAGGATTCATGCAAAAAGGGCATATCTCCATTAGTTTTCGAGATATTTAAAAAAAAAAGATTATAAAATCGATCCTCCTTTTTTCACCTCTTTTGTCTACTGAATTTTTTATTTTACGCAAGTCATGAATTGACAGCTGCCAAAAAAAACCCTCATCGAGTGGCTCAATAGGGGTTGCAAACTTTTACGGTATTACACGTGGACAAGATCCTCATCTCCGTCAAATAATGTGTTCCTGGGATAATCCTTTCTCAATTGTTACATGAAACGATTCGTTCTGCCCAAAAAAAACTCAATCTGTTTGTATTTACGGTTTATTAAAAACTCGTTGGCTATATCGGAAATTATTTAAAAAGAGATATGGGTATGGGGTTGTGGGAATTGTAAGCCGATTAGGGGATGTGTCAAAACGATTCAACAATTGGCACAGTTTCTCTTTAATCATTTAATATCGGACACAGAAACGAGTCATTGATTTTACCATTTTTACAGTTGAAGTAAAATAAAGTTTTCATAGATGAGAAAAAAATAATAATTTTTCCATTCAACCGGAAACTGATCGTTTTTTTATCATTTTAATGAACGAATAAGAGTGATTGTATTTGCATGATATATTATTTAATGATCAAATTCATTTATCAATTCAGTAATGAATGAATTATTTCCATCGTTATTATTATTACTATAATATTTTTTTAAATTCAGTTTTTCACGAATATTTTGGAAATCAATGAGGAGACACCTTTTATACCCTCAGCCATTCTTGTAGAGAATTTCGAGAGGTACAAAGAAGGATTGGAGCAGAATAGCTCTATCTCGCTTAGTTTCCACGAAATTTATTAAGATCTGATGACAAAAAAAAAGGATTTAAAAATAGATTTTTTCCTCCTATCATTTTCTGAGAATATCTCGGTAAATAATGGAGATACGCCTTTCTTACTCAAATTCTTTCTTGTGGCTCCTGGAATTCTCTACAAAAAAAGATGAGGGGGAGAAAAAATTATCTCGATTAGTTTCCGAAACATTCTTAAAAAATCTATTTAGATGAATTTTTAATTTTTTTTTTCTCAAAATATCTCAAAAACTAATGGAGATACATCTTTTTCACCCTAATCCTTTTTTCAGCCCTCGAAATTCTTCCCAAAAAGGGCCTGAGGATAAAAAAGTGTATCTCAATTAATGTCCAATTTTTTTTTGGTTTTCCTCTTCTCACTCCAAAATTATCTCAAAATTCGCTAACGAAACTCAGATTAAAAAAAAACTAAGAAATTTCCCTCCGAATAACGACATAAATAGCCCAAAAACAAAAGGATAAGGCTCCAATCAAAGATAAAAAGGATAAAACTCCAATCAGAAAAAAAACCCCGAGACTACTCCAGTAGGACTTGAATAAAAGACGTGTAACAGTGTTAGTCTCCGGCAAATGGACAGTGGAAAGAGTAGCGAGTAGGGCACAACTTCTGGGCATATATATCCCCATTCGCTTGTGAACGCGCGTGCGAAAGAGAAAGAGAAAGAGAGAGGGAGAGCCCTCGGTTTGTCAAACGACCCTCTGGTGTCGCTTACAAGACAGCAAATTTGTCTTAGATAAGCAAAACAAGCACTCGACGAGAAACCTCTCTCTCTTTCATATATTTTTTTTTTCCTTGTCCTGAGCTAAATAATTCTCCCCCTTTTCCCCCTGTCTCGAGGAATTCAGGCACAATAATATTATCAAAATCAGCAGAATGAAAAATAAAGAAAAAAATAAAAAATAAAACATCGCCTTAGAAAGAAAGGGGGGCAAGTGCTATGTTAAAAAAATGACACTTACGCCCCTTTCTTTCTAAAGGAAAAGGAAATAAAATAAAAAAGAATCCGCACATTTGCATTTTTCGGATTAATCATAATTGGCCAATGTGGACCACTTCTAAATATAAAATTAGTATTTACGACGAAACAGACGTATATGTGCATTCTGATTTGGTTTTTTAAAAATAAAATTGAAAAAAAAAAAAGAGAAAGAAGAGTTTTTATCTTGAGCTCATTGGTTTTTGCGGTTTCCAAGTCGCCGTATCGTTGGATTAGCATAAATTAAATTTTATCCTTCCTAGAACGTCCGTCTTCCTTCGGTGGCGCGTATTTATTATCGTCATATATTTGGGAGTGTTTCTAGTGTCTCTGTGTGGGTTTGAGGGAGGAGAAAAAGACAAAATTCCGAAGTTATTGATGCAAATGCATTCAATTATTTAATTTTATTAAATTACTCATTTTTTTTTATCTTGAATTTTTTAATCTTATTTTGGAAAATATATTTCGGAGGATAATGGAGATACGCCCTTTTTGTTCTAAGCTTGTTTCACAGAGAATTTTGATAGCTACAAAAAAGAATTCGGGAGAAAAGGACGTATCTCCATTAGTTTTCGAGATATTCTGAAAGAAAATATTAGAAAAAAAAATCTATTTATAAGTCCCCTTTTTCGATAATTAGCTCTTGGAGTTTATCTCGGTGAGTGGGCAAAATAAAACGATTCTAGCCTAATCCATTTTCGTAGCTCTTAAAATTCTCTATAAAAAAGGTCTCCTGACATGATTCTCTAAGCTTTATTTGCTTCAAAGATATTCGTAATATAATTCACATGAAAAATTTTTATTTCGAATTTTCAGTTCAAAAATGAAAAATCAAAGTTTCACTTGACCTAAAAATTAATTACTCAATAAATAAAGATATTTCTCTCAAATTTTCCGGTAAATTTTCCCACAATTCATCTCAAACTGTTCAATAATATTCAGACCACGTTAAAATACGACTCAACCAACATATTTATGTCCTTTAAATCCTGAAAATACGTTACAGACACAACGAGCTGTAACAAAAAAAAACAACTTAAACACCGAGAGTCATCAATAGTCAAATAAAACCAAACTGAAATCCATTAAAAAAAAAAAACAACAACAAAATTCCTAAGCATGTGAAAAAACAAAAGGGCACCAACGACGCAAACTCGTGTTCCAAGCAGTAAACCGTATATGTTTGGCCGTTAAACGGTCAAATAAATAATCCCCGGCAGCTTCCTGGGGTCCCGTACAGTATGACAGGGGGGCCCATACGTTCCCCATGCAATTCAAACGAGATAGAGAGAGAATCCGAGTGTCCGAGAAGAAAAAGAAAACGTTAAATTCATAAAACTCGATTATTTCTCTGAACAAGAAATTCTTTTTGCGGTTTAATTATTCCAATAATTACCTAATCTTTATGTCAATAATATTCTTAAGGAGGATCGATCACGACCTTTTTTTGATAGATAAGAATCTAATTTTTTTATATAATGTAAATGAATCTATACTGAGTTACCAGTAGAAATTTGAGGGTAGCTCACCGAAGAAATTCTTTATTATTTAATTATTTTCTTTAATAGCAAAATACATTGGTTCTTATGGACATCAGTGAAAAAAATATTTTTTCGGTTATTTTCGCGATAGATGTAAATTCGTATATACTCGAATGATAAAATTTGAGCTTCATAAAATCAGAACAAAAATAAAAAATAGTGGGTCACCGGTGGAATAACCAAGAAAAAAATGGAAAAATATTGAATTTTGAGGTTAAGTGGGATGTTGGACAGATGAATAAATAGTAGAGGTCAATCTTCACATTTATTTCCTAAAATCGCTCCGTTTTGCTCCTGATTAGAAGCTTCTTCAGGCTCTTTAGATAAATGTAAATTGTAATTATGAGATTCCCCTCGCACCGCACCCGGCCAGCAGTCTATCCCTACTTTAGTGACCCCCCACCCCCACGATCGAACCTCCTTAATGCGGAAGAAACTTAATCATGAAATAAATCAAATTAAGGTAGTACCCCAGTGGACTTGAGTGCAGTTAACCCTTTATTTTTATGATGCCCTATCGAAGACGATATTTTTTTACATTTTTCTGAATTTTTCCATAATTTTTGTTCGTGTAGTTTATGAAATATGAATTATCAAAGTTATTGAAAATAGCGGTGGTGGGGATGAAATGCCCTAAATCGGACAGAAATAACGAAATTACTAAAAAAACCACACAGTTGACCCATTATTTAAAAACAATTGGCGGAGAAAACAGCATTTTAACTAAATAACAGAAGAAAAAAATATTCAATTCTCCGTATAGTTATTGAGGAATTTTAATTAGAAGGTAGTCGTAACTATTTGCCTCTCTGTCTATCTCATGCATGTAATAGAAGATTAGTAATGTAAAAAAAATTCGAGAAACAAAAGAAAATTATGTTCACAAGCTGAAGATATGACTTTCGAATAATTTAAGCACTTTTTTGGGTAAATTGAAGCACATTTCCCCGAATTATCAGCAATTAATCGGAAACTAACCTACAAATCCTCATCTTTTTCTGTTTTATCAACCATCCTCGGAAATACTACTTTAATATAAGCAAAATCAGTGGTAAAAAAGGTGTCACCTTAGGAAGAAAGGGACTATGCACTTACGCCACTTTATTTCCAAGGTAACGAATTCGTAATCATTTTCAATGGAGTGTGCCAGAAATCAATAGAGATACGTCCTTTTTGCACTAGACGAAAGTAAGGGTGAAAAGGGAGTATCTCCATTATTTTCTGCCATATTTTCAACATCATCGCCACTAAATTGTGTTTTTTCTTCTTCAATATTTCGGAAACTAATGGAGATAAGCGTTTTTTTACTCTTACCCCTTGTTAAAAAACTAGGTGATTTTCGAGAGGAGAATTTTTCGACGTTGATGCCCAGGTCCGTGAGTGGTGCAGAGAAAAACCTCTTGAGAAGCCTGTAAATTAGCGAGGTGGTGAAAAGAGTCCGAAATGCACGTTTATTAAGCCGATTTGGCTACCGTTCCTTTTATTGTATAAAACCTTAACTATTTACACTAAGTATTTGGTTTATTAGCGGTGAATTTACTGGTGATTTTTAACAATGAATATTTGATGATTTCCGGATTTGGTGATGTACAAAAAACGCGAAAATTTTCCGAAAGAAACTGTATGAATTTTGAACCGTTCGGTGATTCGCGCACGTTACTCGTGAGGTAGCCGAAAGCCAAGTGCCCACGACGCTTCGGCCGTTCGCTACTTCCCGAGGCCTCTCGGGAAACTTCGTGATACCGCCGGAGATGTTGCCAACGTAGCAATATGGATGCCTTGGCGGGAATCTTCAAGTTCCTGACCTCGAGCATCCAAAACTTGGGCCAAGTTTTAACATACCGCCCGCCGTCGTTGACCGCGCCTGCGACAACGACCTGTTGAAGATGGTGCTGTTGATCTACCTAGTGGAATTCCAAACCCTTTGGATGCTGTGGCCTTTAGTTGGTGATTAATCTGTGATTTGGCCTGAACAGCTGATTCATCTCAATTGAATCAGACCCCAATTGTCGTTGATGCTCGTCTGAAATTTGAATAAATTCCGTGGAACCGTTCCGAACTAACTGGAACAAAAAATACATGGATTATTCAATGCTTGGAACCGCGAGGAACCACGCGGAACCGCGAAAAAACCGTTAAATTTGAAATTTGAATTTTTTCCTTGTGCTGAACTCGGTAGAGGCAGATTTGCCGATGAGCTGATTGTTGACCTTGGCTCCTTGGCTTGCCTGATCAACTGGTCCATGAAGACTTATAATTGCCGTTCCATTGGTGATAGCCTTGACCTGGTGATTCGGCTGTTCGTCTCAGTCTCGGAGGAAGCGTAAATTCCTTCAAGGCCGGTTGAACCCCTGGTGAGACCCTTTGATCGTGATGCCCATGGTGACGATGTTGGTTGCTCAGGGCACGGCTATTCCTGATGTTGCTGCTCCGGTTATTCTGCTTGAGTTATGATTTTCTTGATTGGTGACTGGTCGTAGTTGCCTTCCATTTAGGTGGTGACTCCGCAATTTTGCCGCTTTATCGTCTTTGCTGGGTGAAATTTGTGTCCTTGAAGTTCAGAATCTCAACCTGAAAGAGTGTTTCTGACTTCTCCAGCTGTTTTCGTTGGACTTGTTGATGCTCTTCCACAATTAGTGCTTCAACGATGAATTTTCCATGACTGGTTGAAGCCTGATAGATATTTATCTATCCGTTGTCAGACGTTGCTCCTTCACAATGGTAACCGTTATGTCCTGTGCACAATTTAGACATAATGGCTAGCGTTGATGACGAGTCTTGTCCTGATTTCGTAACTACCAATTGCTGAATGCCCATTAAACGAATGATGAAGAAACTCGATCGTTGTTTCAACTTCACTTTGGTAGATCTAGATTGTTGCTTGCCCAGTTTTCCATAGTTGCTATTGGTGCCAAACTTCCGATTGGTGAATTTCTTGAAGGACGCTGTTGTTCTTCCCTGGTAATGACCGCAGTTGCTTTAACCCCGATGTTGTGTCTGTTCCGTGATTGCCTTCCGTTAGTTGCGTCGCCGAATGCCAAAGTTAAGTGATTCAGGTTTAACTAAACTTTAATTTAGTTGAGTTGTTTAGCACGTTAATTATCCGTAATGTCCAACTGAAGACCTTGATGGTCGGTGAGCATCCTCAGTATTTTGTTGCCCCAATTTTGCGTGTTCTCCAATTTAATATGATGACCGACATATGTGAAAATTGTTCAACGTTGATGGAGCATTGTCGCCCCCCATGAGGAACTCTAGATATGCTGCATTTCCATTGCCGCCCGCCGTGAAGAACTCGCAGAGTGGTATGATGATCTTCGATGTTTGTTCTCGGCCATTGGTGGTGGTGCTAGTAGATGTCCCGCTTGATTAATGCTGAATTCTGAGAACAAATGATAATTTTAGTGATTTTGATTAACCATATTCATATTATCTTGATGATGAGTTTCGTTGAAGGGATTTGAAAGAATCGGAAATTCCTTCACTCCAATTATTAAATGATTTTAATCCGTTGGGCTTGGCTTCCTGTTATGTGATAATGATCCAATTGATTCCAAGTCTCTTTAGCCATAGAAAAGTTGTAAATTTTTCCAACGCTGATTGATGTGGAAGCTGCTTTCATGATACCTGGCCTCTGTGTTTGATGATTGACCATGAATCATAATAAAGAGATCTTCCAACTGAATGTCCAAGCCCGCGGTTGGTGATGTTCAGTTGACTATTAAGTCTTGAATCCGTTTGGCTTTGAAAAAGTCGTAAATTTCTCCAAACCCATTGCTGATTCTTTGACTTTGATGATTTGATGAATGACCAATTGATTTTATAATTGCTTGATGTTGAATAACTCCTTAATCCTCATTCTATTTTCGGATTTCAACGAGCGTTTGAAGAGACGTAAATTCTTCTAAGCTGGTTAATCTCCTGATGATAAAACTCGACAAAAAGCCGTGACCAGTGATGAAGAACCTGCTATTGACTCGCGTCAATTGATGATGGTCTTGAAGATTTGCCATATTGATCATGTTCGATGATAATGAACTGAAATTGATGAAGAAGTCTTCGATGATGAACCATGATAACTGAAGCTTGTTGGAGATTAGCGTTGAATGTTTTTATTCACTGGAGATGTGCTACCACTGCTATTGTCCATTGGAGATGTCTCTAGATGATGAATGTCCATTGGAGATGTGCTAATCTTGATGTCCGTTGGAGATGTGCCAAGTGTTGTTGATTTCCACTATACCGATCTGAGGATTCTCCTGAAAGGTTGCCAGTTGACCTTGAAGGAGTCGTAAATTCCTTCAAAGTCGATTGACTCCCTGATGATGATTTTAAATGTGATAATTGTAACTCTCGATGCTTGGTGTGATGATTATCCCCTGCTGTATTGCATGCGCAGCTTTGCATCTGCACATACCGATGACATTTCTGTTGCACGTTGACTACTCTCGTTGTTTCTTTCCATGGTGGTGTGCTTTCGAAGCCACAATGCTGGAGGTTTCCTTTGATTTAATTTCCGGCTTGGAGATTCACTTCAGTATTGTTCCTGTGAAAAGCGCAATGGTTTCATTAGAATTGTTGCCAGAAAAAAAACAATTTTCGAAAGTAAGGGAATGAATCCAGGGAGGGGTTATGAGCCCCCTCCAATTGTTTCTCAAATTGTTGATTATCTTGAATATTTTCCACTAAGTCATCGATTTGTAATATAGCCTGCGGTGTTTTCTAGCTCTTGCATTCTTAAAATGACGAGCGTTTGTGTCCCAATGTAATAATACGCGATTATTTTCTTCGTTATTGTCCATTTTTCAATTAATACACGAGAGAGTATGATATAGAAATTGAATGTCAAACGTACCGATTGTGCAAGTGTTATACTTGCGTTTGAAAATATTGGTGAGTGTGCCGTGTGAAGTCTCGCACGTGTTTGCTGCTCTGCCTTGTCTGGCAGTGGAGGGGGAAGCTCTGCGATGCGTGGAAAGGGACCGTCGTTCGAGCGCCAACGATGAGTGCCGAAGTCTTCCGGACAGTTGTGCTGATGGTGGGGATGGCCGACAGCGACGGCCGATGACGTCACTGAGACTTGTAGAAACTCGAACCACTGTTGATGTCCAAAACGTAAACACTATTGTCTCTTCCAATTGATTTTTCACACAAAGGATTTTTTGATACTGTCCGTGTTAATCCTTGTGTGAACCCCGAATTTCAGATTTAATAACCACGTTTTCACCAATTTAGCACTGATTTTATTTTCCACAAGTTTTATTTCTTACACCGATTTTATTTTTCTGATTTTATTTTTCACAAAGGAATTAATCGATGATTGTCCGTGAAATTCCTTTTGTGAACCCGAAAATAATGCTACGAAATAAAACTTACGTTTTTCACTGAATTTTCGTCCGATAGATTTTCACGCACACTTTTTACAGACTCACGATATCTGACTACTCGAAGGACCAATGTTAAAAGTCCTTCGTCCGATAATTTTTTTCTCTCCGCACTCTTTTTAATAACTCACGATATCCGGCTACTCGAAGGACCAATGTTAAAAAACTAGGTGATTTTCGAGAGGAGAATTTTTCGACGTTGATGCCCAGGTCCGTGAGTGGTGCAGAGAAAAACCTCTTGAGAAGCCTGTAAATTAGCGAGGTGGTGAAAAGAGTCCGAAATGCACGTTTATTAAGCCGATTTGGCTACCGTTCCTTTTATTGTATAAAACCTTAACTATTTACACTAAGTATTTGGTTTATTAGCGGTGAATTTACTGGTGATTTTTAACAATGAATATTTGATGATTTCCGGATTTGGTGATGTACAAAAAACGCGAAAATTTTCCGAAAGAAACTGTATGAATTTTGAACCGTTCGGTGATTCGCGCACGTTACTCGTGAGGTAGCCGAAAGCCAAGTGCCCACGACGCTTCGGCCGTTCGCTACTTCCCGAGGCCTCTCGGGAAACTTCGTGATACCGCCGGAGATGTTGCCAACGTAGCAATATGGATGCCTTGGCGGGAATCTTCAAGTTCCTGACCTCGAGCATCCAAAACTTGGGCCAAGTTTTAACACCCCTGTTTATAGCTCTCAAAATTCTCAACGAAAAAAGTCCAACGCAAAAAGCCGTATCTCCTAATTTCTTTATTCACTCAGTGAATAAGTCAACTAATCAAAAATTAATGATTTACCTCAATAATTAAATATATAAGTGCACTCGAGTGTATGTTTACCCTGTTCAACTAGCGTGTGGCACGCGAGCTGCCCTTGGTTAGAGAAGAAGCTCCCTAACTTACGTTAACGACGACGTTAATGCACGTCGACGTACCCCACAACGTCTTTACGAGAGGGAGAATAGCACCACATTAGCGGTCGAGGGGTTGTTTTCTTCCTTCTCTCTTGCTCTCGCTCGAGAAAGTGCTACATTAGTCAGAAATCAGGAGAGACCACTGGGGGTTAGAGATCTGGGTGTGGCCGAGAGAGAAAAAATTCAGGGTGATTAGATGTCACACCCTGGATTCTAACACGAGGGAATGTCGAGGAAATTCATTGACTCCCTGGAGGCTGCTTGCTCGATTGACTCACATATGAGGAAAACACTTGTCTAGTTTATTATTTCATTGTCATTAATCAAATCACAGATAATTAATTGTTTCTTTCTTTTATTTGAAGAAACTGTGGACCTCTGGGATGGAATGGTTCAGGATTTTTTTGGAGAAGTGAAGAGCCGGCCGAAAAATCTGAGAAAAATTGAGAAGATGCTCTAACATATTTAAATTGTTGTGTAATTTTTTTCAACAATTTCGGAAATCACTTCCGTCCCAATAAAAAATTCGGGTTTATTTTGCCCTAAAGGTTCATTTCTTTCAGGATTCTTTTTTTGAGTGGAGGACTTTATGAAAATATCTGGAAAAATTCGAGAAGATACTCCGACATGTCACCGTTAGCGCTGAATTTTTTTCAAAATTTTTCAAAAATAGCTTCACTTTAAAAAAAAATCTCGGTTTCTTTTGCCTCGGAAGTATTTTTCTTTTAGGATTTTTTTTCAATATGGAGGACTTTGTGGAAAAATCTGAAAAAATTTGGAAAGATGCTTTGAAATATCTCCATTATTGTGTAATTTTTTCATTTTTTTATGACCGAACCCCATCCCTCCTCCAAAAAAAAATCGAAATCTAAAAAATTTTTTTAGTAAATTGTGTAATTGTGTCTTTTCTCAATAATCAATCCCCCTCCCCTTCCCATAAGAATGATCATACACCCTTTTTTCATTGATTGGAAAACCCTTAAATAAAAAAGAAGAAAGTGCTCTTTCACACGAAATAAAAATTTCAATAAAAAAAATAAAGACATACGCCCCTTTTACACTAAACTAGTAATCCATAATTTATATGACTTAATGAAGGAAGCAAGCAGAAAAATAGCTGGTAAGTGACAGTGGGTAATGGTGTGTATCGGGAGTGGCGAGTTTGTGATAGAGTGGTAGAAACGAAAGAGAGAGAGAGAGAGAGAAAGAAAGAAAAAAAAAGGAAAAATAAATAAATAAAAAAAATTGTTGGAGGGAGATGGGTTTGTGCGAGTTAAAAAAGGGAAACGGAAGTAAATCGTGTTCACCACGAAGAACGTCACGCGATGACAAACGAGACGCTTGAGGGAGGTAGGCAAACCTCTCGCAATGAGTTAAGAAGGGGGGAAGTGGGGGGGGGGGGGGGGGGGGTGCAGGCGTCATCACGCGAGAAGTGGAAGTGACATCTGATAAAGGTGGTAATCGCATTAAGCGTCTCCTCCCTCGAGCACTACTACCCCCCTCCCTCTTCCCCTTTGGCCCTTTTCTTGAACAGTTGTATTTATATATATATATATATGTGCACCACTCGAATTAACACTCTTTTCTCGCCTCGGTTTGCACGTTCTCCCTCACGAGTACACTCTTCTCTCGAGATTCTCGTGTTTATCGAAACCGGTATTCTCCCTCAAACGACTTTATTAGTAAAAAGGAAGGAAAAATGAGAATTACTTTTTTTTTCCCCCATTTTTTATTAAATATTTTTGTTTGGAATTTTTTTTTTTTTTTCATCTGAGAAAAGAGGCGATTGGAAAGATGTGATATGTGACTCACCAGGCTCGGAGGGACTCCGAGTAGCAGCCGGTTTCTGGATTCAACATTTTGCGATCACTGTCTGTCCTGAAATTTAAAGAAAAAAAAAGGGATATTTAAGATTTGCTCTTAAGAGATGAAATAGAAAAAAATTGATTTCTTTGCGATAATTCGGAATAGAATATCTTGGAAACTAATGGAGATACGCCCTTTTTGCACTAATTCCTTTTTTGTAGAGGATTTCAAAAGTTACAAAGAGATTAGAACAAAAAGGGCTTATCTCCATTAATTTCCAGAATATTCTCTAAAAATTAATGAGAAAATTCAGTAGTAAAGCGGTGAAAAGAATAAATCTTTTTTTTTTCATGCCTTCCTTTCAAACATCTGGAAAATTAATGGAGATGCGCCCTTTCTACACTAATCTATTATTGTAAGAAATTCGAAAGCTACAAAAAAGAGATTAGAGCAAAGAGCATCCCATCTCGTTTAGTTTCATACATATTCTCAAAAAATAAAAAAAAGAATCAACCCCTCCTATTTTACACCCCCCTCTCCCCCTTGCCCTTCCCCTCCACCCTCTCCCATGAATAATTAAACTGCTTCAATTAAAAAAAAAAGCATTTAACCGCTTAATAAATAAAAAATCAACGAAAATAATTAAAATTTCCCCTCAACCACAAAAATCCCGTACTGAACCCCTCCGCAAAAAATTCTCACGTAAATTTAAACTAAATTAATTCCCTGTGATTTTCCAAAAATCAAAAGCTCTATCTCTCACACTCACCCCAACCCGATTAATTCCAGTGTCCATTTTCGTAAATAACATTCCCACACACTAGTCTATTGTAATTCAAGCCAAATAGAGGGTTCGTACGAATCGTTAACGCGAGGGTGTCCACCGGTGTCTTCACGCGATGTCCACTACACACAAAACAGTGATATACACATGAATATGTAATACCCAAAGTAGACAGTGATTTTAACATCAACCCCTCTCCCCCTCCCCCTCCTGTTGAACGCCCTCACAAAAGTAGGGGCAGATGGGGTTCTCACGGGCTCCGATTCTCTGCACCTAATGTTACCCTTCACCCCTTAACCCCCTCCCCCCTCCTCGTTTTTTTTATATTTTATGTCAGTACATCCGAAAAACCCCAGAGCTTTGTGTAATGTCGACGCGTAATCAGGGAACGATAACGCCAGTACGTGTTACTGTCAAAACACGCAAACTCAGAGGTTTTGTGTACTCAAGAGTCAATTTGGGGCTTTTTTTTCATCGTGATGACTGTGATTAGGGGTGTATTTATTATTTATCGGGGAAAAGGGCGTCAGGTGATTGGGAATTTTATTTGGTGATGATTGAAATGTGGAGAATTGGAGAAATTAAGGGTTTTTTTGGTTATTTTTGGGGAATCATGGATTTTGATTGGTTTTGGGGTGGGGGAAAATGGAACAAGTGCTATTTTCTTAGGTTTTCTGGAATATCGAGGACAATAATAGATACACCCTTTTTATACTGATATATTTTTATAGTTCTTCAGATTTTTTATGCATTGCCATTTTGTATTGAAGAAATTGGAAGCTTTTTTTCTGTTTTTGAGAAAACATTTAATGCTTCGATTAACTTTTATTTGGGGGTGGAAGGAAATGGGACAAGTGCAATTTGTTTGGATTTTTTTAGGAATGCGGGAATTGAGGGGAGTAGAAACATTATTTTTTGGGATTTTTTTTGTGCGAGTTCCTCAAAATAATTTTGGATTTCTTGGGCTTTTTTTCATAATTTCTGTAAATAAATAGGAAAAAGTGAGGTAAAATCAGGATTCTGAGGAAACTCTTAGATACAGCTTTTTTTTTATTATTCCATTGAAAAGTTGAAGAAATTTCCGGTGAAACACATGAGTCAATTCCTTTTTTTTTTATTTTTAAAAAATTCTCCTTTTCTGTGAATTTTTGAAAATTCTCACTTTTTTGAGAATATTTACGGTTCTATTTGTCGTAGTGATTCAGGGCCCATTTTGAATGATAAGTGAGATCATTTCCCATCAATTCATGAAATTTTAATTCTTTCCATTGATTTTCAAGTGACTCGTAGCTTATTTTATGAAAATCAAATCTTCCATTATATTATCTTCAAAATCGATTTTTCATTTAAATCCTATAAATTGATGGCAAATTATCTCAACTTTCATGTAAGATGTGTCCCAAGTCTCTACAGTCAATAAAACCAGAAATATCTCCGGAAAAGTGAAAATTTTCAACTTTTAGAAGATCTAGACTCAATTGTCTTCTAAAAAAATCAAATTTTCAAAAAATCCTCGAAAATTAATTCAGACACATACTTTTCATCGGAAATTTCCTCAAGTTTTCAATGAGATCATCAGAAAAATTCTATCTCGAAGATTTTTGCTGATTCCTCCCAATTTTTCATAATATAAAACATCAGAACTAAAATTTCCCCTCCCCCCCTCATCACATCTCCACCCCATCTTCTTGTATGAACCTATTAATTAATGAATATTTCAAATTTTCATATATTTATTAAATTTTCTCATTGCTCCTTCTCATTAAAAAAAAACTATAATTTTATTTATAAAAAAAAAAAATCCTCTTTTTCGTAAATTTTGCAAAACATGACAAATCATCAGATAAAAAAACCCGGACGTTCCCTTATTGATGAGCCCTAGGAATAAGGGGCAAAAAGAAGGGGGAGGGAGAAGAGAATATTATTTTTGACGGTTCGATGGAATATTCCGCCAACGTCACTCTAATTTCCGAGTCTCGCTCTATTTATCAGAAGTGTCGATTTTCACGATGAGTAATCGTAACGGAGTAAGGGCTCGGAGAAAAAAAATGAGGATTCATAGAAAGGAAAAAAAAAATCGAAAATTAGAGTGAGAGTGAAGTACGTCGTGGGAGTGAAGCACGTGGATAGAAACGAAATGAAATGAATGAAAAAAAAAATATACAAAGGAACTTGACGCAACCTTCTCGCTTTGAGGGGCCATTTATCAACGTGACACGACGATCTTGCGACTCACCTTACTCCCCCCCCCCCTTTTTTTCCCCTCATCCACCCCCACCCCCACTTGTGATGTCGAGCCACTGACAATTGTTGTAATCCTGACAAATCCTATCTGTCCTTGGCTCTTTCAACCCTTGAATTTTTGCAGTGGCCTTGGTTGATTCGATTCAAGTCAATTTATCAGAAAAGAGGTAAAAGATGAGGAATCTAGTTTTTTTCGAATATTAAAAACTTTTATACAATTAAAAAATTTTTTTTTTGTTTTTTCATTTTTTTAAAAGACAAATTTATCGCATTTTGGCACGACAGTTTTTTCCCTTTTTTTTTCTTCCAATTCGTTTTTTTTTACAATATCTCGGAAACTAAACGAGATACGCCTTTTTTACCTCAATTCTTTTTTGTAGCTCTCAAAATTCTTCACAAAAATATCCAGAGCAAAAAAAGCGTATCTCCATTAGTTTCCGAAATATTCACGAAAAACTAAAATTTTCTCCTCTTTACTGAAAAATTTGTTTTCATTTTCTCAAATAAGAAGAGAAAAAAAAAAGTATAAACGATATGTAGAAATTTACCGCAGGTCGATTAAACGTGTAATTTGGACTGTGTACCACGCAAGTACCGTGTCCCCGGGCCCGTAACTAATTACAGTATTTAGCAACGAGTAAAGGCTCCCGTTGGGTTTCCCATAACCTCGACGCGCCAGTGGAACAACACGATTCTCGGTGACATTCCGTCCTTTTGGGTTTTACATATACTTTTTCTACATGTATATTTATGTTTATCCAACGTGTGTATTACACTTAGCATTGAAATCCGTATGAATTTTGGGCAGGTGGTGTTTGTAAACCCCCTTCTCCCTGTCCGGATTTCCCATGGGTATTTTTGTTACTTCTGGACATGTGTAAACTACATGCATCAATAATTATAATCAAGCAAACGACAAAAATTAATAATTCCGTAGAAAAAAAAGTAAAAAACAAGATTTTTCTTTTTTTTTTTTTTTTAATTTCTCAATGAAATATCTTGGTAAATAATGGAGATACGCCTTTTTACCTTGGAACGTTTTTGTAAAGAATTTTTAGGGGTACGAAACAGGACTAGGATAAAAAGGGCGTATCTCCATTCATTTCTGAGATTTTTTAACAAAACAAGCAAAAAGAATGGATTTTTTTTATTTTTCATCACTTTTTTTAAAAATATTCTGGAAAATAAATGAGATAGGGCATTTTGCCTCAATCTTGTTTTTTAGCTCTTGAAATTCTCCATAAAAGAGGATTAAGGCATAAATCACTTCATCTTTCTTAGTTTCCGAAACATTCTTAAAAAATTATAACTAAAAAAATGTATTTATAAGTCCATTTTTTTAATCATCAGTTTTTGAAATTTATCTCGGAAAATAAGTGAGATACGCTTTCCATACTTGGATCTTTTCTTATAGCTCTCAAAATTTCCAGCGAAAGAATGTTTGGGTGAAATCATTTCATCTCGCTTAGTTTCCGAGATATTCTCAGAAAATGATTGAAAAATTCATTAAAAATTCGCTATTGGTCGGATGAGTGCCTGCGTCTTTCTAAAACTGGATTCAAATGAAAAAATTCGAGAAATCTACTTTTTCCCCGATTTTCTTTAAAGAATATCTTGAAAACTAATGGAGATACGCCTTTTTTGTCCTGATTCTCTATTGTAACTCTTGAAATTTTCTACAAAAAAGTCTCAAGATAAGAAGGGTGTATGTCCATTAGTTTCCAAGATATTTATCGAAAATTTTGAAGGAAAAACAAATGAACTGCAGTTTTAATACTAGAATAGAATGGAATAGAATTCATTCCTTTGAGTTACAAAATTATTTATTTTATATCATTTTTTTGCCTTACTCCTACGTTTTTTTTTTTTTTAAACTATTATTCACACTTGAATAGGGAGTGTTACCTCCTGAATACTCTAGATAATTCAGCTCAATATATATATTTCATATTTATATTTATTTCCACAGTTTTAATACTCATTTTCAACTACTGATATTTTCGAATCAAGTAAGTTTAAGAAAATTTTTTTTTGCAGATAATGCAATTCTCTATAGAAAAAGGTCTCTTGCCATTTTTCCCTGAATCCAATAGTGTCTGAAATATCTACGAAATAATTAAGAAATATGACAAGAAAAATTTCCTTTTCCCTTTATTTTTTACTTCACGAATCGTTGAATTAAACTCAAATTATAAATTCGAATTGTCCCAGAGATGCGAGAAATTCACGTGACAATCAACAACACAGTGGTGTGTGACATTATATATCGGGTATAAATCGTGAGGATGGTCACACCAGGGCGAACCGCTGAGCGTATATCCCAATGTAATATCGAAAAGCGGAAGTACGGGGGTTCCCCGCGTACAACGTCGCGGGTCAAACCTACCGGAACACCGGAACCGGAAGGGTGCGGAGCCTCCGTTCGCGTACATGTACTGCAGACTCGTTGACTCGCACTGATTACCAGAAATTCAGAAAAATTGTTTTGGCAATTTCAAGTTATTCTATTTTTTTCATCTCAAAATTAAGGTAGTATCCCTATGTTCGGTTGATAAAACAGAAAAAAATGAGGATTTGCAGATTAGTTTCCAATTAATTGCTGATAATTCGGGAAAACGTGCTTCAATTTACCTGAAGAAAGTGATTAAACCATTGGAGAGTCATATCTTCAACTTGTGACTATAATTTTCTTTTGTTTCTTGAAATTTTTTTACATTAAAATTTTAAAAAAAAATTGAAAATCGCTAAAAAATATATTTGATCAGAATATCCAATTTTTTTTTGTTCAAACTCCTTGACAGAAAAATTTGAAAAAATTCTCGAAGATACCCCACCATCTCTCCATCATTCCAGAATTTTTTCAAATTTTTTCATAAAGACCTTCACACGAAAAAAAATCCCAATTACCCAAAAACGTTTTTTAAACTATTAAAATTAATCTGAAAAAAATGAAAAATAAAGTCTCGGTGTTCCAGTGAAATCATGGGTGGGCACTAGACAGAGCCCACGAGGAAGAGAGGCCCATGTGAAACGTCAAACTTTCATCAAGAGTAATGATATCCCCGTCTTGAATTCTTCAGCATGAATATTTCAAGCACGTGAGAGGCCCCGATCCAGACTGACTACTCTGGACCCTTAACACCTGTGAGCACTTGACTAATGATTGGCGGTTTTAACCACAAAAAAAAAAACAAAAAAAAAATAAAGTAACCGAAGGCATCGAAATCTCAGGCATTCACATGATAGAGACAGATAACGCATTTGAAGAAGGATAAAATGAAAATTGCCTCTCGGTAAAACCTACCGCGTTGTATACTGGCTTTCCACTACCAAACAAGAGGCAACCATTAAGACCAAATGACTCGAGCGTGAACGACTGCGTGATTAAAAGGCCGATTTGTTATAAACCAAGACGCCTATCTCGTACAAACACCTACACGCCAAATATATTTGGACTTTGATCTTCTTCTTCAAGAAAAAGAAAACAAAAAAAAAAGAAGGGCATAACTTTCATCTTAATGTCTCGTTAATTCTGCTTCTTATTCTTTCATTATCAATGTTTAAATGCTATGAAAAACATTAATTCCCGTTAAATTCATGAAATTATGCGAGAATAAGTCAATATTGTGAGAAGATAAAATGAATTAGAATTTTGTTTTCATCACTTTTTTGAAAGTATCTTGGAAACTAAGAGAGATAGGGCGATTTCGCTTCAATCTTGTTTTCTAGCTCTTCAAATTCTCTACAAAAAAAAAGATTCAAGCAAAGTCATCCTGTCTCGCTTAGTTTCCTAGGTATTTTCTGGAAAATCATCAAAAAACTAAAATCTATTTATAAATATTGGAATGAGCAAAATTATTTTTCAATGTATGACTCAAGGTATTGGGGGTGTATGTGTGGTCTTCTTTGTGACCGATGCATAGGCTCCAATATCTGTTTATGTTACGAGGTCATGTAAACCATAGGAGAAAAGAAAACCATGGCAATCAAATTTGTTCGTTAAAAGAGTCAGTCTTTGGCTACACTTCGTATTGACAAGTATATAAAATAAATACTCAGTATCCAGCTCAATAATTTTAAAGTCATCGATGCCTTGCCTTTTCTACACATTCCAACAATGAATCCATTTTTTTTTTCATTAGTTTTCAAAAATGATTTCCGCAAATAATGGAGATACACCTTTTTTGCCCTAATTCTTTTCCGCAACCCCTAAAATTCTCTTCAATACAAAAATCCATCAGTGTAAAAAGGGCGTATCTCCAATAATTTCCAAGATATTCTCCCAAAAAAAGCCAATAAAAATTGACTCATCCTATTTTTCCTCTTGACTACTGAATTAAATTTCCCTCCAACTCGCAGAAATTCCGCATGAACTCAAATGTGCAATCAATCACATCCAAAGAAAGGCACTGAGCCATCAAATGTAATATTGAAGCGAAAAAAAAAAAAGAAAAAAAATATCTTCGATGAAAATATACATCGAGGAAGAGACAGAGATCACAGACGGACGGAAGTTGGCTCGTGGAGGTGGAAATGGAAGGCAATAACGACGTCACTCGGTGTGCCGCTTATCGAGATATCGCTGGCTCTCCTCGTTTCCGCAATTTCCACACTATATGGGAGGTGGGAGCACCCAGCTACTGGGTTGCCCCCCTCCCTCCCCCAATGGCCCTCAACTGGGCTCCGCTTCGTCATCCAATCCCGGTTATACTCTGTCGCCATTGCGCGCACCGGTACATAACAGGACACAGATATATATATATATACATATAAATAAACCGTATATATGCTTAACTCTCCCGCAGGCTCTGAAACGCGTGGACGCACGTACCGGCCTGTAAATCCGTGGCACAAAGGACTGACGGAAGCGGCATGGCATATGCCAAGTGGCGCGTGAACAAAAAAAGACATCAACCAGAGAGATTTATCCTTTTTTTTCTTTTTTTTTACATTTTTTTTTATCGATAACGAGGATTTGAGATACAGAATGAATACATTGGGGTTTTTAATGTAAATTACGATGACCAATTTTTTTTTTGCACTTGATGGGCAATTCAGCGGTGATATTAATTTAATCGAGTGAAAATTCGTGATAAAAAGGGATAATGGGGGGGGGGGAGGGGGTATTGGAGGAGGGGGAGAGAGGAATTTTGATTAAAAAAATGGATTTTTTTTTTGAGGGAAACGAATTAAATTGGGGAAATTGTGATGATTTTTTGCGTTTTTTTCTGTGAATTTTTTGGAAAATGAGGGGAATAGGACGATTCTGTAGTGGGAGTTTTCTGGAGGGAGTTGGAAGAGATGAAAAGAGAGATTCGAGGAAAATTGTTCTATCTCGCTTAGCTTCCGAGATATTTTGAAAATGTGAGGTATACAATATTTCATATAATTCAAATAGCTTTTCTTCCGATATATTCATACATCATCATCACATGACCTGAAACTAACACTAACTTGTAATTTTTACTTTTTGGTTCACACCTCCGTCTTGACTTTTGTAAAGCACACATACTGCTGAATAAAATACTTTTTCTCTTTACATTTTAATCCAATCTATTCAAGTGCATCATATTCCCTGCATATTTATTAATCTGCCTGGCTAACAGTTAATTTCCTCTGAGTATTTAATAGAAAATAATGAAAACTGAATTTTTGAGTGAAATTGAAGTTTATGAGAAATGTTTTTTTCAGAGATTTTTGAGAATATTTTGATTTTTTTTTGTGAGAAAATATCCAGAGCTACAGAAAACGATTCAAGTGAAAAAGGCGTATCTCTATCAGTTTCCGAAATATCTCCAAAAAAAAATCACAAAAAAAACGAATTTTATTTATATTTTCCTTGTTTCACTAGTTTTTTAAGAATATCTCGAAAACTAATGGAAATAAGCACTTTTTATTTCAATCCTTCTTTATAGAAACTTTGTGGGGCGACAAAAAAGGATGAGGACGAACAAGGAGTATCTCCATCAATATAAGAAATCTTTTTAAAAAAAAGACTTATTCTATTGAGATTTTCTTTGTTCCAATATTTTTCCCAAAATGTCTCGAATACTAATGAAGATACGCTCTTTCCACTCCAATGTTTTTTTTTAGCCCTTGATATTCTCCACAAAAGAAGATTGAGATAAAAAGGGCGTATCTCCCTTAGCTTCGGAGATATTTTCGGAAAAATGAAAGAGAAACTAAATCCTTCAATTTCACCTCTTCTCAATTTTTCCACAGAAATTTCCAAAATAATGACAAAAATTCCCTCATAATCATGCAAACTGAATAAACAAACCGCACAAAGAATTTCTCAAAAAATCAAACCGTTTAATTTAATTTTCCATTTTTTCTCCTGAGAATAATAAAATAAATGTTTCGCAATGCATTGTTCCCCCCTCTAAAAAAAAAAAAAAAAAAAAAAAAAATCGTTTCACCGCGGGAATGTTAGGGGATCGCTCCGAATTCCTCCTGTGCATTAACTGGTGTTATATCCCCATGAGTCCCTGTGATTGGTCCTGTTGGCAACTAGTGAACGAGAGAGAAACTGTGAAAAAGGTTACGGGCAAGAGAGAATCCAGAGAAAAAAAGAGCGAGATAGAAAAAAAAGGACAATGAGCCAGTGAGGACGAAAAACTCGGCACACCTGGCCAAGGGGCAAGGCAGCTGCAGTCTTCAGCCCCCCGACTGTGCCAGGGGATGAAAAGGAGGAGAGGTAGAGAAGGGGTGCTGAAGCTGCTGGGGTGAAAAAAGGGGGGTGGATGCTGAGATTTCAGTTACGCTACGGTTTTACCCTCCAGCTTCACTCGACCTCTCTCTCTCTCTCTCTCTCTCTCTCTCTCTCTCTCTCTCACTTTTTTCTTTATTCGAAAGTAGAGAGATCCTGAGGATTTTAACGAGCGCACAAGCGAGAACGGGAGCAAATATTATTTTCATTAAGGTAATATCCCAGTGAATTTGAGTACATTTGACTGCTTATTTTTTTGCATTTTTCTGATTTTCTTTGCAATTTTCGCTCGTGTAGTTTATGAGATATGAATTATCAAAGTTACTGAAAAGAGTGGTGGTGGTGATGAAACGCCCTGAATTGTACAGAAATAACGGAATTACTAAAAAATCACACTGTTGACCCATTATTTAAAAACAATTGGCGAAGAGAACAGCATTTTAACTAAATAATAGAAGAAAAAAATATTCAATTCTCCGTATAGTTATTGAGAAATTTTAATTAGAAGGTAATCGCAACTATTTGCCTCTCTTTCTATCTCATGCATGTGATAGAAGATTAGTAATGTGAAAAAAATTCGAGAAACAAAAAAAAATTATATTCACAAGCTGAAGATATGACTTTCCAATAGTTTAATCACTTTTTCGGGTGAATTGAAGCACATTTTCCCGAATTATCAGCAATTAATTGAAAACTAACCTAAAAAGACTCATCTTTTTCTGTTTTATCGACTGTACTATAGGATGCTACCTTAAATGTCAAAAAAAAATCCTGTAAATAATGCGGAAATTGAATTTTGGGGGATGTATAGTTTTGAACATTTTTTTTTTCATGACATGGTGGCGGCCATTTTGTTCTGCATGAATGGGTACGAGAGACACCGATTTAACTTGAATTCCTTTGGGATATTTTTTCCATCAATTTTTTTTTCTCCTGACGCTGGTTCTTGAACGATGTTAAAGAGGAGAATGGGGAGGACTTGGGCGGAGTGTGACGAGTGGGAAAAAATCATTCGGGGGTTCTACACCGACATTTCAAGAGGGTGCTTCAAGATTGAGGCTATGACGTACCTCTCTCGTTGTGTACTGGCTAGACTACTCTCTGACAGAGTGATGTATATATATATATATATATGTGTGTTTGGAGGAATAAGTGGAATTTGGGTGGGGTGAATAGCGAAAGTCTTTTCGAGATTCATTTTTCATGGAATTCAAGTGATTTCCCCTTTAAATAAATAATCATGAATAATTGTTGGGGGGAAAATCATTTCACAGGATTAATCTATTTGTTATTTTTGAAAAATATCTCGGAAAATAATGGAGATACGTCTTCTTTTGGACCTTTTTTGAGCCTTTTTTCATAAAAATTTTCAAGAGGTAGAAAAATGGATTAGGGTGAAAGAGGCGTATCTCCATTAGTTTCTGAAATATTCCCAAAAAAACATAAAAGAGAAAAAAAATTATTTCGATTATTTTCTTTTCATTTTCAATCATTTTTTCAGAATATCTTACAAACTAATGGAGATAGGTCTTTTTCACTCTACCAAAAAAAAATTCCAAGGCAGAATTATGTTATCTCGCTTAATTACCGAGATTCTCATAAATTTTTTCAAAAAATCGCCTTTTCTCAAATAATTTTTGAATTTCAATCATTTCTCAAAAATGTAGAAAAACAAAGATATTTTGAATATTTTTTTTCCTGATACTTTTTCAAGAATATCTCGGAAACTGATGGAGATATGCCTTTTTTATCCTACAGAAAAAAATCTGGATAAAAGTACGTCATCTCGTTTAACTTCCGAGATTTTCATGAAAAATATTTCTTTTTTTGGGAAATCGACTTTTTTTTAGATAATTTTTTTTACAATTATTCTTTCAAATAACCTCCGAAATTAATGGAGATACGCCCTTTTTGTCCGAAGAAACTTTTGTAGCGAATTTCAAAAACTTCCAAACAGTGTTGGGATAAAAAGAGCGTATCTCCATTAGTTTCCGAGATATTTGAGAAAAAAGACTAAAATATTGACTTTTCCGATTTTGTCTCTTTCCAAAAAAAAAAAAAAAAAAAAGATAAAGACCCAAAAAATTAATTTATTTCCTATAGTAAAGTATCAATGATGAATCAATTGACTCTTTCATCCAATCACTGAAAATTCATTCAATTCACCCCTTGAATCTTCCCATACACCTCAACCCCTCTATTTTCATTATCTCTAACTTTTTTTTTGTTGTTGTATTTCTATTCTCAATCTTTTCATTCTCTTCGGGTTTAGGCCAAAGTGAAAGCCATTCAACAGGTGAATTTATTTAAATTGCCCGAATAATACTGAAATACAAAACTCTTTTCTTTTCTCGAATTGCCAATCCCCCCGTATTTTTTTTTTGCGCATCGCTGACAACAAAAAAGGCAAGAGAAAGAAGAAAAGAGATGCGCATGACCCTTCAAGGTCACCGAGTGGCCCGATTTGTTTATAGACGTTTTCCTAACAGTTTTTCAGAGATATCTCGGAAACTAAGCAAGATAGGGAAATTCTTGTAGAAGCCTTCTCCGTAGCTTCTAAAATTCTCTACAAAACAGGTCTCTTCAAAAATTTCGCTACCTCACTTAGTTTCCGAGATAATATCAACCGAAAATCACAAAAAAAAATTGATCAATCCTGGGCTAAAATGAACCGGAATTTTTTTCGAAATGAAACCTCCACAAAAAAATCTGAAAAAATTCCCTAATAATCTGAAAATGCTAGAGGATCTTCCCAAATTTTTTGAGAATTTTTCGTCGATGTCTTTACTTCGAAAAAAATTGTTAAAAAAAATTCCATTCTCTTTTCGAATCATTTTTCCAAAATATCTCGAAAACTATGGAGATACGACTTTTTTACTTTAATCCTTTTTTGTAAAGAATTTCAAGAGCTGCGAAAAAGGATCAGGATAAAAGAGGCGTATCTCCATCATTTACTGATATATTATCGTAAAAACAAACGAAATTCCCTAATTTTACTTTCTTCACAAAAAAATAACATTGAAATGTTGAAAATTATTAGAAAATTCTTAGCTGATTTTTTTTTACAGATAGACTTTTTAAAATAATTGTCAGAATAATTTTAAAAAATTCTGAAGAACTGTCGAAAAAAGAAATTGAAAGAAAAAAGTCGAAAAAAATTTCGAAAATATTTTTGTAATCAATTTTCCAAAAAAAACGAACATTCTGTGAAATTCTCAAAGAGAAAAAAATACTTTGAAAAATTCTAGAAAACTCTCAATTGGGAAAATTAAAAAGAAAAATGAAAAGTCTGAAAAATTCTTAAATAGGGAAATATGACTGTTTTTTTCTTAAGTGTTTTGGGCTCAGGAAGAAGTAGATCCATAAAAACACATTAAGTGCATTTGCGTGTATGTGTGTGTGTATGTGTGTAAATTCATATTTGATAGTTACTTATAAAAATTAAATGGGCGAAAGAACCACTCCCTCAGAGGGTGTACTGTGTGGTAAAAGCTGTGGGCCCAAACTACAGGCACTGAGTTATTCAATTCATGTCAAACGCGTGCCACTGTGTATTGTCGTCCCCCCCTCCTCTCCTTTTCTTCTGTTCATCATAATAGAAAAAGGAGAGAGAGAGGGAAGAATGAGAGAAGAAAAAAAAAAACGGTTCAAAACATGAGTGAAACCTGTGGCTTTCGGTATTGTGAGGAGAAAATGTATTTTCATTGGGCAAAAAATGAATTAGGATGAGGCAAAATTTCGGAGAAAGTATTTTTTAAACTTTTAAAAAAATTAGAGTAAAAAAATGAAAAGAATAATAATTTTATCAAATAAAAAATTTGAATTTTATCATTTTTTGAATAAATCTTGGTAAATAATGAAGATACGCCTTTTTTGTCCTAAGATACTTTAGTAGAAAATTTCAAGAACTGCAGGAAAGGATTCGTGCAGAATCGTTTTATCTCGTTGAGTTTCTGGGATATTTATTAGAAAAAAATGAAAAAAAAAAGGAATTATTTTTGGTGATTTTTTTATTTGAATTAGTTTTTTGGAAATGTCTCGAGGAAATTAAGCGAGATAGAGCGATTTTGTAAGGATTCTTTTTTGTAGAGAATTTCGAGAGCTACAAAAGAGGATTGAGCCAAAGAAGGGCGTATCTCCATTGAATTTCAAAATATTCATAAAAAATGAAAAATAAGATTCACCTTTTCACTTTTCAATTTATCAATAAATTTCCCTAAAAATTATACTTAAATCTCCAAATGATAAATAAAAATATTCACAAAATTTTGCGATTTACCTTCTTAATTTTTTTTTCACTATTTTTTCTACAATTATTCCCTGTAATTCATTTTTTTTCGAAAATATGGTAAACACCACTTCAAGGTTTCACCAAAAAAAAAAAAAAAAACATTTTTACATAGTGGCAATAATTTACAATAATTTCATTTTAGAATTCAAAATCTTCACAATTTCTGTCAAAAAAATATTGACGTGTGATGAAGTACTAAGTGCGAGCTCAAACAGCTACTAGTCTTACGAAATTTCTTTAAAAAAAAAAAGAATGTAATAAAAAAGGAAAAAAAAGAAATGAGCGAAGAAATAATAAATTCGAGGATCTTCACTCGCTATTTCCAGAGTTAATATTTGAACAGTTACGGTTTCGTTAGCAACGGAAAAAAAAAGTACGTGACACTTGAGCCCGGCCTCTTCCCCATTTCTCCCACGAAAAAAAAAAAAAGGAGTCATCGGTGTCATCTTGAATATTATTATTTATTCCATATTTATCTAAAAATTCTCTTCAAATAAATAATAAAAATAAATAATTCAATTTTTTTTTCATTTTCATTAAAAAATCATTCAAATTTCATCATTTTATTATTATAATTATTATTGTTATTATTGTTGTTAAACAAATGATACATTATGATAATAATAATTATAATAAAACGGTGAAATAAGAATCATTCTTTAATGGAAAAAGAAAATTATATATCAATATTATTATTATTCATGAAAATGTAAGAGAAATGCCGAGGGAGAAATAAATTCTGAATTTTCACTAAATTTGGAAAAATTTCCAAATAATAGCATCATTTACACGCTTTTCATTTTATATTTAAAGAATTAAAATTTATGACGATAAATATTAATGACTTCACACGCACAAATACATTTGGGACCTTGGAGCACGCGTGGATGTTCAGTAGGGACGAATTATCATAATTTCGTAATATTTTCGAAGCTGGATGACGCCTCAGTTTCTCTTCCACAAGAAAAAAAAGGAAGAAAAAAAAAGAGAGTGAGAGAGAGGGGAAAAATTCCAGAGAACTCGTGCGGGCGCATTTCGATCATTTCAGGTGACAGGAAAAAAAAATTGGTGATCGACGGTTTTTAGCAGGAAATGAGGCTGAGAAAAATTCGAAGATCCTTTTTTTTTTTTTTTTTTGGTTCTTCTGAGGCTTTTTTCGGTCTCCGAAGGTGTGGGAGTCGAAAGGGACTCAATGAAGGAACCACGGGGGTACGTGGAAATCGGGTGAAATCCTTTTTTCCAGGAATTTATTGAATAGAGCCAGCGAATTTCCCACGGTTGCGAAAAATAGCTTTTTTTTTGGAAATACGTTTTCAAATAAAAAGTGATTCTTGAATTTCATCAATTTTTGCGATTGAAGCATATGTATTGAGGCATGTAAAATGACGGTCGATTTGAAGATGGTTCAAGTCAGTCGTTAATCGACCGTTTTTTGACCATTTCCGACTTGACTAGAAAGATTTTTTAAAAATTGACCGTCAGAAATTCAAATTGTCAGTCAGGAGTAATAAATGTCAAAATCCATAGATGGAAATTGACCGTCAATTTTATTCTCGGTCAGTTTTTTGGTAATTTCCAGTCAATTTTGTGTTTTTTAGGGGGAAGACTCGAAAAAATGACAAATTTCCAGAAGCCATGCAGTATTTCTCATTTTTTCTGTAAAATTGTAATCAAACTATTTAATTCAAGAATAAATAGAAAAAATCGATATTGAAATCCAGCTATTTAGATGGAAAATGTCCGTCAATTTCTTCTTTGGCCATTTTTTTGTCATTTTTTAATTGAATGTTATCTTTAGTGATAAAATAGTTTAAAAAATGGAATATAATTGTGTCATGGAGATACAAAAATCTAATCACAAAAATAATCATCCGTCCATTTCGATGGAATTTAACCATCAAAACCATTTTCGATCAATTTTCTGACTCACATTTCGTTACTTATTGACCAAAATGGTCAGCTATAAACATACGGTTAATGACGGTCAATTGACCAGTTAAATGACCATCTCAGCACGTAATTTCATTAACTAGATGATGTAGCGCGTTTCACACGCACCTTGCAAATTGTGACTTTAATCTAACTGATATTTATGCATGTTTTCATGCATCATCATTCTTCAAATCTTGAAAAGAACATCTTTCTTCCTTTAAATCATGAATGGTTGTTTCTATTAATGAGAAGAAATGTAGCATATCATGCACGATATTTTGATACGAAACATTAATTTTTTATTTATCTGCGTTTAGGTAATTAAACTTCGAATGTGTTGTGAAAGGGTGGTTCTGATTATCGTTTTAACGGATATTTTGAATAATTCCGCGCAAATCATGGTTCCAATCAACCAATACAAATAAAGCGTGACAGGATTTCAATTCAATTTATCAAAATTCAACCAAATCTCATAATGTATTTTTTAGACAGGATTAATTTCCTTTTCTCCCAAATATCTCTGCACTGAGAAACAAAAATTTTTGTCTCGAAAATTCACTTTTTTACTCCAGAAAATTTTAATATATATAGATATAAAAATTGTGAAGAAAGATTTTCGTTAAAAGGCAATTTTCTTGCTACAAGAATTTTTTTTTCTCAGTGTGAAATAAACGAGTCATTAAATAATCCTCAAAAATCTCATAATTTCCTCATAATTCTCAAGCCAAAAAAATCGTAATTTCTATGTCTTCACTCCATTCCATTCTCCCCATCCAAACTCCAAAAAAAAAACCTCTCTCCATCTCTCTCAGATATCCTCTAGCCTAGACTTAATGACGCAGCATTGAAATCTACCGAATGATGGACTCCAATTCTCGTAGGTCTCGGTAGACAGTTGGGCGCCTGAGTTTTTACCAAGAAAGGATCGTCCGAATAGAGAGTCCAGCGTATTTCTACATGGCCACAGGTAGTCCGAGTGTTTTTATCCGTTCTGGACCCCTCGTGAGGTCCAGCATCATCGGACGAGGATAGAGAATTGAAAAAAAAAAAAAAAACATTTTGGTTGAGGTAAATGAAGGAGAAGAAGAGAGAAAATGGTTTATGAAGTTTCGCACGAAAAGAGGGGGGGGGGGAGGAAGGGGGATGCCCCTGCGGGTCCTGGGGGTTACGTACCCCCTCGGTTGTACGGTCACGCGTGCACCTGGGCAAAAGAGAGCCTTGAAAAAAAAAAAAAGTTTCGAAAATGGTGTCGGTTTTTAGTACAACGTGCCCAACCCTGATACACTCCTCTCCGGCTCCTGTTTCTATCCGGATTTATAATATATACAATTTTGACAGTCGTAACTCTCGGGGGCCTCTTATCTAAATCATTTTTACGGGAATTTATACGAAGGGTAATATTATAAATATTGTAATTTGAATTTTGATGGTAAAGTAATTTTAGAGTTGAATATATTGAAATTGGCTTTATAGGAATATGAGAAAAATTGGGCATTTCTTTTTTTTTTCATAAATTTTTGAAGAATTTTATATTTATATTATGAATATCTTAGAAAATATTGAGTTTCGATGAAAATGAGAGGAGCCTTTTTTTGTAAAGAATTCAATTTCCCACAAAAAAGGTCTCCTGCAAAATTTTCATAAACTCAATAGTTTCCGAGATAACTCCAAAAGAAATTTCGATTTCTGCACAATTCTTCAAAGAAAAAAGTGCCAAAAAAATCTAAAAAAATCCCTCATTATTTCCACAAACCGCAAAGAATAATCGTTACAAACAAGTACCCCAGGTCCACGCCAACTCGCAGATGAATTAAACGTCTCGCGTCTAACCTGTTCAGCTCGAAGAGCGAGTGAGAAAACACGTGGAAAAAAAAAGAATGAAAGAAACTGAAATATATATATATATATATTTTTTTTATTACCGCATCACAGACGTGAGGAGAGAGAGAGAGGCTAGTTTCTCGTTTATCCATTCCATGTACTGTATTTAAGAGGCAAGAGGGGGGAAGAAAGAGTTTCCTGTATGGAAATGACAAAATGCAAGATTTTGAATCCGGATATAGGGAAAACGGGAGCAAAACGGACCTCTTTGTAACATGATTCAAGATTTTTTTTCCGAGTGAAGAACTCGATGAAAAAATCTGAAAAAATTCGAGAATATGCTTCAATAAGTGGGTATTGTTGGTGAATTTTTTCAATTTTTTTTTCTAACTCCTTCATTTGAAAAAAAAATCCCTGAGTCATGTTGCTCTAAAGGTCCATTTTGCCTAACTCTCTACTACCTTTACGTTTATAATACACAGTGTATAACCCAACCAATCACGAACCAATGATAATCTGGGAGTGAGATCGTACGTATTATGCGCACCGCCTATTAGCCTCTGAATGAAACTGTGAATTAGATACATACAGAAAATGAAAGGGGAAAAAAATATGGTTAAGTCGGAATGAGACAGTCTTTCGATGTTTATATCTAATAAAACGTTTGGATTTATTTGACCGAAACTAATGCCTCTATTAATGAGATTTTTTTTTTAGTTTTTTTCAATTTTCTCAGATTAGGATGTGTTTTGACAGATTTTATCGTTATTTTTGGTTGTTGGAATTATTGATAATTTTAGAAGAAGTGGAGAAAAAAAAAGAAATTTTTTTTTTTTTGAAAATATCTCGGAAATTAATGGAGATACGCCCTTTTTGCTGTAACCTTCTTTCAAAGCTTTGGAAATTTTCTAGAAAGGAAGATTTGGGATATAATCGATCTATCTCGTTTAGTTTCCAAGATATTTCCAAAAAATCATCGAAAGAGAAAAAAATGGACTTATAGATGGATTTTTTTCTTCCAATTATTTTTTTGCAAATAATCCATAAACTAAGGGAGATAGGTCTGATTTTAGTTCAATTCTTGTTGTAGAGAATTTCAAAAGCTACAAAAAAGGATAGAGTCAAAAAGGACGTATCTCCATTACTTTCCAAGATATTTGAAAAACTAAAAAGTTTATGCCAATCCCGCAAATCTTCGTGAAAATTTTTTATAAATCGTTTTTTTTTCGAATATTTCGGAAACTAATGGAGATACGCCCTTTTCGTCCCAAGATATGTTTGTAGGAAATTCGAAGAGCTGCAAAAATAGCTCGAGACACAAAGGGCGTATCTCCATTGGTTTCCAAAATATTCACAAGAACTAATTGCCAAGAAATTTCCACAAAAATATTTTTAATTTTCAATAATAGTGAATTATTAAAAATTCCATTTACTTTATTTTTATTGGAAAAAAAAAATTTTTTTTCTTCAAATTTTTTGTCGACGAAATAACACGACATTCGAGTGAGATTCGACGGTAAATTTTTAGCTGAATATCTCTCTCTCTATATATATACATATATATATATATATATATATACATAGCCCCCGGGCTTCTCTCGAACGTTTTTCGCTACGTCGGACACGAACGCGGGTTGACGTGCTCGCCGCTACCGGATTTCATCCCTGAATTCACAGCATTTCTCTTCAGCCCACGTAAAACTCATTCTCTCCGTCTCTTATTTCTCCTTTGGCATCCTCTCTCGGACATCATGCCTGTTCAGAGTGCCCGCCCCAGTGCAACGGCTATTTGATCTGGCCCACCGATAGCCGGGAGGCTCAACTCACCCGGAATATCTCTGCCGGTTGGACTCTCTAGTTTTTCGAATGTGTAGCGGAAAAAAGAATAAAGGAGAAGGAAAAAAAAAGAAGCGAAATTGAGAGGTAGACATAGATGAACTACTTTTTTTTTTACCTCCATTTGCTGGACAATTTTTTTTTTCGGTCGCGGATGGAGAGAAATCAATGAACAATTGTTTGTTTTTTCAAAAAAAATTGTGGCAAATTTTCAGAAGATATAATTGATAAAATTCAGGAAGAAAGGAGTGAAAATATAAGGGAATGTGATTTTTTTCTTCGTTTTTTGAGAATATCTCGGAAACTAATGGAGATACGCCTTTTTGCTCTAACACATTTTTGTCGAAAACCTCAGGAGTTGCAAAAAAAAATCGGTTGGAGAGAACGTATCCCCGTTAATTTCTAAGATATTCTCTGAAGAAAAGGAATGGATGAAAATTTAGGATATTTCCGGAGAATTTTAACTTTTTTTTTTTTTAAGAATATCTTGGAGTTGTTTCAGCATTGCCGAGGCTGCTGGGAAGATAACCAAACTTGATCATTTAGAGGAAATAAAAGTCGTAACCAGGTTTCCGTAGGTGGACCTGCGAAAGGATCATTGATGTCTACACATCCAAATATTGTGCAGTATTGATACATTGAAATTTTAAACAAAAAGTTTTGAAAGTTAACGAGATACGGTGATTTCATTCTGACTCATTTTTTTGTAGAGACATTCAAGACCTGCAAGGGAGGATTGGAGCGAAAAGAGCGTATCTCCGGAACTCTCAAAAACTATATTAGTTTCTAAGATATTCGCAAAAAAAAGGCAACCAATGGAGATACGTCCTTTTGACGTCGATCCTCTCTTATAGCTCTTGAAATTCTCAACAAAAAAAATCAAGTAGAATGGCTCTATCTCGCTTATTTTCCAAGATTTTTTCAAAAAAATAAATGAAAAAAACTAATACACAATTCAATCAATGCTTCTCCCTGAAAATCCCCCTGAATCCCCAAAATTTCAATTAATTCCCTCTCATGCCACAAACATAATCCATTAAATGTCATAAAATCTTCCCAACCCCCCCCCCCTTTTTCCCTCTCTCCTCCAAATAATCAATAACCCAATCTCTGCAAATAAATTCAATTAAAGTAAGTAAATGTCAAAAGTTGTCCTTTTCCCAGTCGTGTCTTCAAACAGAAGGAATAACCGATTCTAAACTCAGTTATACATCCGGTAGCTGAGAGCTTTCCTTCTCTCTTCCACCACAAACAATTGTCGCTCCACTCGAAATTGAGTTTCTAAAAGTGAACTGGTAACAAAGTAGATGGCGATATCGCCCATTAATAAACAGGCCTCTGTGCCACCATACGAGAGACGAAGAAGGACTAACGTCTTTGCCATTTCCCTTTCTCTGAGGACGAATGAAATGTAATTTCCCTGGTAACATGTTGCGTTGAATCGAGAGGTGAGGGAGAGAGAGAGAGAGAGAGAGAGAGAGAGAGAGAGAGCGTGTGTCTCTGATTTGGAACAGAAAGATGAGAGACGCATATATACAGTAGCTGCGTGTAAACCGTAGCGAGGAAACTACCAAGTCAGATATGCGTCGTCAAGTTGTAATTTCCAGGCTGTCATGGGCCTTCGCAATCGCACGACACACAACACCAATGCGACTCCTGCGACGACTCGCCCCAACTGAGGTGACGCGTCTCGGTTTGTATTCAACTGTGTTCCGTTGGTTAGAGGCTCTCTCTATCTTCCTCTTTCTCTTTCTCTTTCTCTTTCGTTCTCTCACGTGTGTTGCCGTGTCTTGTTTGGATGTGCTCGTGTCTATTCTTCATTGAATTTCCCTTATGCAGTTGAGGACTCGTGTCGCACTTGGGTTTTGTTGGGAGAATGCTAATAAAGGAAACACGAGTCGATTTTTTCTGAAGTTAAGATGGTATCCCAGAGTACGGTCGATAAAACAGGGATAAATGAGGATTTGTAGGTTAGTTTCTGATTAATTGCTGATAATTCGGGAGAATGTGCTTCAATTTACCCCAAAAAGTGACGAATCTCTTCCAAAGTCACATCTTCAACTTGTGAATATAATTTTTTTTTCTCGAATTTTTTTTACATTACTAATTTCCTATCACATGCATGAGATAGAGAGAGATACAAATAGTTATGACTACCTTCTAATTAAAATTTCTCGATAACTATACGGAGAATTGAATATTTTTTTCTTCTATTATTTAGTTAAGATGCTGTTCTCTTTACTAATAGGTTCCAAATAATGGGTCAACTGTGTGGTTTTTTTTTTAGTAATTTCGCTGTTTCTGTCCGATTCAGACCATTTCATCCCCACTACTGCTACTTTCAGTAGCTTTAGTAATTCGTATTTCATAAACTACACGGACAAAAATTATGAAAAAATTCGGAGAAATGCAGAAAAATATCATCTTTGATATGGCATTAAAAAAATGAGGGGTCAACTGTATTCGACTTCGCTGGGATACTACCTTAATTCACTCGGTGGAACGAGCTGATTTTTTTTTTTTAGAATATCTTGAAAAGTAAGGCAGATAGGGCGTTTCTACCCTGATCCTCTTTTGTAGGCATTGGAATTCTTTACGAAAGAGGATTGATGTAAGAAGGGCGTATATCCATTAGTTTTCGAGATATTTGGAGAATAAATCAAGAAAACAAATTGCATTTTTAGGATGATTTTTTTTTTCAAAGTGAAGGCATTAGCAAAAATTCCGAAAAATTGGGAAGATGCTCTAGTATCTCTAGATTACTAGGGAATTTTTCAATTTTTTTTTCTGTGCAGGTTTCACTTCGAAAAATTTCTGTTTTTTTAGTTCTGGATAAGTGACTATTTTTTAAAATGATTTTCATCTTCAATTATGTCGGAAACCAATAGAGATACACCCTTTCTTGTGGCCCTAGGAATTCTTTAAAAAGAAATATTAGACTAGAATCGCTCTATTTCGGATCCTTTCTGATATTCCTGAAAAATTATTATTGGAAAAATGAAAAAAACAAGATTATTTATCTCTAATTTCCTCAATTTCAATAATAAATCATCGAAATTTTTTTTTTTCTTTAAATAAAATCGCTCATTTCAAACTCTTATTTACCGTCATTCAAGCCCACGAAATGTAAACAGCTCGTAAGAACTTAGTAGAAACATATCAGAGAGAATCAATAAATTCTTTCACAATGAGACACCTTAAGGTTAAAACCAGAAATGATGTCTCAAGATTCATTCAACAATACTCGCGAGATAATAGAATTTGAAAAAAATCGAATTTATGACTTTTTAAACTAATTTTTTATCCCCAAAATTGATGTTGAAATTTTCATAAATATTTGCAGTTACAATATTTATCAAAAAATTCATCAACAATGAATGATTTTTTTTTGTATTTTTTTTTCTTTAATTTCAATGAATGATTTATTACCCATTATTTTTCTCTGCAGAAAATAACAATTTGTGTCAAGCAGTTTTACTAATACGTGTTGTGACATGAGAAGTGTGTGGTCGTTGACCTCGAAAAAACAGGTGTTTTATCACTATTTATTTTATCTAATTTTCTTTTGAACGTTGAAGAGAAATTCATCATAATTTTAACGTCAAAAATGAAATTTTCAGACAAATCGATTTTATTTTATCAGTTTTCTCGAATATCTCGGAAACTAAGTGAGATAGAGCAGTTCCGACCAGATCCTTTTGAAGAGACTTTAAAATTCTCAAAAAAAAAAAAATAATTCTAGTAAAATTGCTCTAACTTGCTTAGTTTTCGAGATATTCGAGAAAAACTGATGAAAAATTGATTAATCTGGTTTTAAACAGTTCATTGTCAAATTTTCATTTTTTTAATAGTATCTCGGAAACTAAGCGAGATAGGCCGATGTGGATTCTTTTTTGTAAAGGCTGCAAAACTGCCCTATTCCGAAATATTCAAAAAAAAAAACTGATCCAAAAAAAAAAATTCTCTGAAAAATTTCCATTTTTTTTCTTTCACTGAAAAAAAAATCTTTTTCGTGTTTGTAAAAATCTGCAGTGAATAATAAATTGACGGAATATACTTCTGGGTAATTCAAAAAAGTACACGAATAACCGTTACAATTTTTTCAATGAATTTCGTGACTGGAATTGCAATTTTTTTTTTTTTGTTGTGACACATCATTTTACACTTTTTGAATTTATCTTAATTTTTATATGCAAACGGAATAGCCCAACACTACACGAAAGACGTGGGGAGGCTATAGACAGGCGTGATCGGAGAGCTCGATGCTCTGTGCGCACTTCGGAGAAAAAAAAGCCTCTCTCTCTTGTTTAATTTCATCGCCTCAGAATCAAAGTGGCGTAAGTCCTGGGGATAACGATAGCACTTACGCCCTTCTATTGCCAAGAGTATAGATAGATACCTTAGAAGCAGAAGGGCATAACTGCCTAAGGTATATATGTATCACTTATGCCCCTTTGTTTCTAGGGTGAGAATATAAAAAGACAAGGCAACTGTGTTTTTCTTTATCCCTCTGCGTCATGCCACGCGCCTTGTGATTGAGATTGTCCACGAAATTATCGTAGGATCTTGTCACGTAGATCTTTAGCACGCGACTACTGACACGTCTGTTAGAAGAACAATGCAACAAGGAAGAAATGACACTTGAAGTTTTTCATTATCTATAAATAAAGTTGAATAAATTAATTAAAGTTTGAGGAGAGTCAATGTTTATTTAGTGAAGATTTTGATGATTTTTCTTGTAAATAGAGAAAATACGCGATTTTCCCGTAAATTTTTGTATCAAATACTTCATTTATTTGTAATCATCTCGGAATTTTCGTTTTTTTTATCTCGAAAATTATGAGAGATAAATTTTTTTGAAAAAAAAATTTTTTGTTGAATATTTTGAGAAATAGAAAAGAGGAGTATAATGAAAAGGGCATATCTCCATTATTCTCTTGAGATATTTGTAAAACAAGCAGGAGTGCCACTCTTTATGCGTTACTGGCAAACCTTACTCCTTGTGCGACATTTAAAATGTTGCCAATTCGATTGGCAAAATGCTTCCGAATGGAATTTCATCAATATTGCATCAAATCGCTATTCATGTATTCCATTGCTCAAAAAAATAACATCATTTTTACGACAAATACGCACTTAAACATTCCTACGAATATTGTTCACGACCGTATTGATCTGTTCAGGATGCAATCTTAGGACCTGCAGTCCTAGCTTACCATAATCGATTAAGCTGCAATAATGTCATATGATACATAAATTTTCAATATTAGATAAAAACTGAGATCCTACGATAAAACTTAAAAATTGAAGTTCAGATTTTAAATAGGATTCCTATTCTTTCCGATTGTCGTCAGAAGAAAATGTACTCATTTGGTAGAAAAAATTGTCTACTTTCGAATGGTGAAATGAAAAATAGTAGTGTCCCTAGGGAGGAAGCTAAGGAAAACCGTGATTTTTGAAAAAACTAAGTTATCGAAAACTCTTACAAGAGACTACCTCTGAAAAATCTGAAATTCTCACCACTTGTGGGGCTCATTGAGATGAATCTTTTAAGCTGAACTTGGGCGAAATCGCTCCAGTAGTTTTCGAGATATAACCTCTTTTCATGAAATGGTTTTTGTGCAATATCTCAGAAACTACTGGACCGATTTCACCCAATTTCAATACCACACTTTTCGTTCATTAGATGCATAAACCCACGAAATTTGGAGTCTCTAACTCAAATAGTTTTTGAGCTATCGTGTATACAAAATTCAGGATAAAAAACACTGTAATTGAAATTATCCGCAAACGAAAAATCGCAGCAAAATTTACCCCGAATGAAAATTGTGTGTTCAAATGAGATGAATTTCATCGCTGAGAGTGGGGGCTGTGAATCAATTTTTCGCGGAGAAAAATCGAAAAAACAATTTTTCGAAAATTTGATTTTTCTCGAAAAGTACTCAACCGATTTCGCTCAAATTTCACGGAGAGCAATTTGCATGGGGAGAGAAAATACTGTTAAATTTTCAGGTCACCAAGTATTACCGTTGCGGAGCAATGAGCTGATATCTGTCACACAAACACACACACACACACACACACACATACATACAGACATTTTTTAAAAATGTCATTTCTCGACGTTTTGGAACATTCTGAGTCATATTCCGATGAAATCTCGAGATCGAAAAAAATCGCGTTTACAATGCTTCCATTCAGAAGCAAAAAAACAATGACAAAAAAAAAGATTTCAGGGAAATTGGTCAATTTTTTGAATCCTCTTTGATGAATACATCTTTTTTGGGGATTTTGAAATCATCTTTTTTACAGAGAATTTCGAGAGCTACAAAAAAAGAATTGAGGCAAAATTCATCCTATCTCGCTTGATTTCTGAGATATTTTCAAAAAACTGAATGAGAAAAAAATTGATTTCAGCTAAATGAGTCATTTTTTAGAATCTTTTTTGATGAATATCTCGGAAATTAAACGAGATGGAGCGATTCTTACATCAATCCTTTATTGCAGATAATTTTAGCATTCTTTTTTTGACTCTATACTTTTTTGTAGAGAATCTCAAGAATTGCGAAAGAAGATCAGGACTAAAAGGGCGTATCTCTATTAGTTTTCGGAATATTAGAAAAAAAATTCCATGACAAAAAAATTGATTTTAGCAAATTTAGTGAATTTTTTCATCTTTTTTGATGAGTGTCTTGGCGACTAAATGAGAGAGATGGATCTTGGCGTGAAATTTTCTTGTAGAGAATTTTAAGAAACTACAAAGAAGAATACAGGAAAAAAGGCGTATCTCCACTATTTTTCAAGATATTCGCGAGAAAGTGAATCATAAAAAAACAGAATTTAGCAAAATTCTACGTTTTTTCATATTTTTGATGAATATCTTAAGAATTTATGCAAATGCGCCCTTTTTGTTCTAATCCTTTATATAGAGAATTTCAAGAGCTAGATTAGAAGATATGAGGGGAAAAATGACGTATCTTGATCCGTTCCCGAGATATTCTTAACAAGTCATAAAAACACAAAATAGACTTTTCCTATTCTAATAAACTAATGCTTCCCGATCAGAATATCCTCAAAATTCCTAAATCCTCGGCCCCGTTATGACTAACGAGATCATACACCATAAAATTCAAGAAATGACGGTTATGTGGGAGTTTCTTGCAACTGCATGTGAATTTATCGAGACAGGCGGACACAACTGGAGCTTTTGCCAGAGAATTTTGCCCGTTGGCATTTGTGGCATTGGATTATTAGCCGGCGAGGCGACAGTCCCGAAACTTCACAAAGTTTCATTACCTTCAGTTGCAAAAGGGCGTAAGTCCTATGCATTTCTTTAGCACTTATGCCCATCTGATTCTAAGACAGCTATATGTCATCTATTTTATGCTGTAAAACCCAACGGACACCAAAACTTAGTTTTTGGGTGGAAAAGAGACAAAATAAACGCAACAAGGGGGCGGAGAAAGGGGGGAGGGGGGGATTCTCAAACTTGCGGATGGCTTATGAATTTATTGCGGCAGAAAGTACTGCTTTCACAGGCTCGCGCTAGTCTTGGCGAGTTATTCACTGAGACTCGGGAATTTTGAAAGAAGGGTTGGGGCAAAGTGAACGAAGTTTTGCGTGTGCTCGTATGAAAGCGCTCGGGGGGAGTAACGCACGATTAACTTTTTACTCTATTCCCCCCCACGACTTTTTACCTTTTTTTTTTAATACTTTTTATGAGCTTCCGTGTACAAACATTTTAGTTGATTCCTTGATCTCGTTTTTTCCAGGAGTTTTCGTCTCAGTAGAACGGTAAAATGAGGTTAGGTTTTTTTTTTTAAGACAAGAGCCCTTTGGAAAAATCTGAAAAAATTTAGGGAGGTGCGTCAGTATGTGCGTATTATCGGGTAATTTTTTCAAATTTTTTCATCCGCAACTTCACACCGCCAAAAATCCGACTGATTTCGCCGGTTTTAAAATATTTTTGGAAAAATATTGCAAAAACATTTTTTCAAAATTATTTCTATATTTTAGCGGTTTAGGAACAGAAAGGCATAAGGGCTAAACTAAAGCCTCCTGATTAAAAGAAACTTGGCCCAAAAAAGGCATAAGTCAAAAAAAAATTTTCTTCCAACATTCCAAAATCTGGAATAAATTGTATTTTTTTAAAGTGAACTGTTTTACAAAAAAATCTGAAAAAATTCCCAAAGATGCTCCATCATGTCTCAACTCTTGTAAAATTTTTGCCAATTTTTTAAATGAACTCCTTCCCTCAAAAAAAAAAATTATTCATAAATCCCTCCCTTCCTTGCCACTTTAAGAACTTACGCCCGTTTTCCCCTGAGCCACTGATATTCCTTCTGAAACTCGCAATACAAACGGAAGCAAATAATGTAACATCACACTCGTCTTGAGTTCCATAATTTTGTAACCGTGACAATTCCTCCCCCCCCCCCCTCTCAAAGTCATGCTCACCAGCTACTAGATGTAAACACATGCCAGATGAAAACACATTTAGCATTTACTCTTCCACTCGCGTAATTTATGCTCACACGCAGTACATTAAGTGCCAGAATGGTAGAATGCGTTGGAAACAAGGAAGAGGGGAAAAGAAAAAAAGAGGAAAAAAGTAGGAGAGGCTGGGGAGAACACGCGAGGATATGGTAAGAGAGCAGGTATCGGTGTTCGTGGACAGATTCAATTCGGTCACGGTTTCTGAAGTCGCCCTCGAGGTTGCACTGTGACACTCAACAACTTAGGTGCACCCACCGTGTCTCCTGTGCCATGTACACCCAAGGGGTCGACCTCACACGTATACATATGTCCTGTACTCTTATAATGATAATAATGCGAATTGAAGAATTTCCTTAATGAGTGAGTATAAAAATTAATTTAATTGAAATTTGATGAATTTAGGTTTTATTGGTGGTTTTTTAAGAATATCTTGGAAAGTAAGGGAGATAGGACGATTTTGTCTATAATGGTTTTGTAGCTCTTGATATTTTCTAGAAAAAAGGGATTCGGATAAAATTGCTCTATTTCGCTTGATTTTCGAGATATTTTCAAAAAACTATTGAATTAAAAAAATAATCTCATGAAATTCAATTTCTGAAAAAAAAATTTGTTCACCCATTATTTTATCAATATCTTATAAACTAAAGGAGATAGAGCAATATTGACCCAATCTTTCTTTGTAGCTTTTCAAATTTTCTATTAAAAAAGATCGCCCAATTTTGTTCATATTCTGAAATATTTTGAGACAAATTATTGAATTTTTCAAAAATTTTCTCATGAATCCCAATTTTAGTCACAAATTGCGTCAATGATTCCCGAAAAAAAATTCGGAAATTAAGTGAGATAGAACGTTTTTGTTTCAATCCTTTTTTATAGCTTTTCAAATTTTCGATTAAAAAGATCCAGTCAAAATAGTCCTATCTCACTTAGTTTCAGAGATATTCTCTAAAAATCATAATGAAAAAAAATATTGAATAATTTTTGAGACAATATCTCGAAGCGAGATAGCAAAATTTCCATGGAAACCTTTTTTATAGAGCAGAAAAAAGTTCTCTACACTGAGAAAAAAAATTCTTGTAGCAAGAAAATTGCCTTTCAACAAAATTTTCCTGCACAATTTGTATATCTATACATATTGAAATTTTCTGGAATGAAGTAAATTTTCTTCAACTAAGTACATTTTCTTACAACAAAAATTTTTTTTTTCTCAATGTATGAAAAATTCTGTATCTCCATTATTATTCGAGAAATTCCAACAGAAAAAAAGACAAAAAAGTCTTTTTTTTCTGAAACAAAATCTTCAGAAAATTGGAAAAAAATCAATTATGTAATCACATTTACCAAAATGCATAGAATCCGCGAATGTCCTCTTACCATTCGCCAATGAGAAGAATCGGAAACAGCAATTATCCTATCACCGTCTGCGCAAAGATTGTTAGTATCGATTGCAGTGGTCGAGTGTAATGTGGAGTTGCGCTTCGATCGTCCGAGATTCCCGTGTGTTTTCTACCCATCCGGGGGTTCCGATACACCAGGTAACACGATATCCCGTGTGACATCCTGCGGGGACACCCCAAGCACTCTTCTTTTTCACCTTTTCTTTTTTTTTTTTCCTCCTCCCTTCAACAAATTTGTCTTTGACACCCTTGGCTCGAGTGGTATGATACTCTTCCACTTCTCACTTTCCGGTATCATCTGTCACACTGATTTTCTCTACTCCCTGTTGTTTATCTTTATGTCTCAATTTTTGTCTCAGGAAAATTACTAGTGAAAAGTTTAGTAATAAAAAGGCAAAGAAGAAGGAAAAATCCGCCTTTTTCCTGTGATTTTTGCTTCCGAATGGAAGCTACGTAATCATCAGTATTTTCGATTGTAATTTTTTTAATAGAAGATACTTAAAATTTTTTAAATAGAGAGAAAATAATATTTTTAGCACATGTCTATGTGTGTGTGTGTATGTCTGTGTGTGCATAAGAGTCTCAATTATAGCAAAACGATTTTATAAGAAAATTTCATATTTTGTGGGAAACTTCCTCTCGACGTACTCTATTTTTCTAAAGTTACTAACAAAAAAGGCGTATCCCCATTAGTTTCCACGATATGCCCAAAAAAAGTAAAAAAAAAAATAAACAAAAAAGAGTTTTTTGAAAATATTTCGAAAAATAACAGTCATACGAAAATTTCGATCCAGACCTCTCTTGTTTGCTTTTTTCTTTCTATGATTCAAATAAATATTTGGATAATTTAATAATAATAATAAAATTTATTATTGAATAATAATTTAATGATTTTATTTTTTGAAATCTTGACAGGATCCATTAGTCACCATTTATGATATCAAATATCTCCAATTTTTCCAAAAAAATAATATGACGATATCATATCCCCTGAAAGCCCTCGGAAGTCCAAAGTAATTACGGGATGAAGATGTCTAGAACTAGGATAGAAAGTTCTCCTCAAACATTAGGGTGGAGATAGTGGAAGAGCCGTGTGTCTTCCCCAAGAATTCTCAAACCAATCCCCCAAATGTCGACTAATTGCTTCCAGTCTAACGATCGTTTCCTAAGACAATAGATGAAAAGCTATAAATTCACACTTTGTAGATGATCTTGAAGAAGTTAACAAGCCCAGCGTGTAATATCCCTATTATTTGGATAAATTAATGGAGTAATAAGAAAGAAAAAATGTGCTTGCTCCAATTTTTACAATGAAGATGAAGACAAAAGGGTGATTTACTTTTTTTTTTTTTAATTTTCTCTTTCACTTATTTTTATAGTAGCTCATAAGCTTGAAGAGCACTCGGAAACTATTGAGTTTAAGAGGAAGTGTCTAGAGACCTTTTTTGTAGGAAATTAAATTCGCTACAAAAAAGGTATCTTGCTATTTTCCTGTCGACCTGCTCATTTCCTAGCTATCTTTACCTCAATCCAAAATTCCTTCATTTTTCACTGAAAAATGAGTTAGTTTTTCATTAAAACAAAAATTCAAAAAAGGACATTACATTGAAAGCTTTTCCAGACCAAAACTATACCCGCACACGACCCGATTAATTAACTGCCCCTTAGTAACGACTAGAATCTCGATAAACCTGATAACTTGTTCCAGTCAAGAACTGGAAACAAAAAAAAATATATATAAAAAAAGGGAACTCGTATGTTTGTATCTTGCTTACTGGTTTACGCGTGAATTAGTAAGGCAGTGAGTCGTGCGGCGAGGAGTGGCTCGTAATACGTGCAACCACCTCCCAATTAATATTCCCCATTTCTCATATATATATATATATTTTTTTTAAATTCTCATATTATTCCCTTTTTTATTTCTCCATTCTGCCCTCAAAGCATTCGAATTTGCACGAGTATACTCGAAGCCGAAGAGGGTCCCTCTAACAAATGATTTTCATAACTCGAATGTGGGGATATCGTTCTTTTTCTTCCATCTCAAGGGGTGAATTTTTTAAGTTAAGAAATATAAAAAGATATTCCGTAGTAAACAAGAGTTTCGTGTCATCATTTTGCGACTTTTGAGTGCATATAGCCACTCACAGCCGCTTTTTTTTTCCCCCCACTGCCGTTTATTTTTACAGAATTTTTTGCACCATTGTCATTGTAATATCCGTTTGGCTCTTGATTTATTTTATGGGACCGGCGCATAAATGCTGTGCTAAATGGCTCGGGCAAACCCAGACGTGTTTGTGTATGTGTGTGTTTTTGTTTGTGTTTGTGTTATTCGAGAAGAGAGAATGATTCCCTCTCTTTCTGGGACGAATTTCACCCAAATGCCTAAACTGAATATTCATACTGCTCAAGTACTTTGGAAAGTGACTCTAATTTCACCACAAAAGGGCGCTTTTATAATTTAGACAATAGGAGTTATCGATGCCCTTTTTCTACTCATCTTCAATTAAAAATGTAAATTTTTTTTGTTTGAGGAGATGGTGGAGAAAATATCTCGGAGATAACTAATGGAGATCGGTCTTTTTTGCTCCAAGGCACTTTTGTAAAAAGTTCTGGGAGCTATCAAAAAAGTATCTATGAAAATTTTACTATCTCGCTTAGTTTCCGAGATATTATTAAAAAAGAATTGGAGGAAAAAAATCCATCAAGAATTTTTTTTTTTTATCATTTATTTTTTTGAAATATCTCGGAAACTAAGAAGGATAAGACAGTGTTGTCTGATTTTTTTTCTTTTTAAGAATTCCAAAAACTACAGAACGGTCTCTACAAAAATTTTGCTGTCTTGCTCAGTTTCTGAAATATTCTCGCAATATTGCGACAAAAAATGCCATAATATAACAAAAAAAGACATAATATGACATTAATGAGGATAAAGTCTAAGTTTACCAGAATATATAATTTATTGACATATTATAACAAAAAATTACATTTTTTTCCGGACCAATAATGACCAAATATTTCAGATTTGCTGATTGACCAAAAAGTACATAAATTATGAAAATTTGACGTTTTTTTTTGTGACATAATCTGTCAAAATTTGTCAAATTGTGACAGAATTTTTTGGTAAGAAAGTTCGACAAAATATGACATGATGTTCCAATTGATAGTCAAGAATGGCCATGATTTAACCAAAAAAAGGCACATTGTGACATTTCATTGAAGATTCTGTAGAAATATGTTAAATTATGAGATATTTGCTCCGACAATTTCTCAATTTTTTTTTAAATATGACATTTTCTTGCCAATAATTGATCAAAAGTTGACAATTTATCGAAAAAAAAAAAAAATTCCCTGTTAGACCTCTCCGCAACTGAATCATAGTACATTACGCACCTAGGGCGAAAAAAGTTAATTGTTTTTCTGTCTCGCTTTACTCGTAAAAAATTTTTGTCGAATTTATCTTTTATACGCCCATGGTGCGTAATGTATTTTTGTGCTCAAGGGTGCTGAAAAAATGAGTTTCAAACCGAGCCAAGTGAGGTTAGAAACCCATTTTTCCAGTACTCTGAGCAGAAAAATCAATTAATTACCCACGCACATAATTTCTATTAAAAAAAGGACTAGTGAATAAATTTGGATACATCATTTTTTTCTTACTGAAAAAAAAAAATTTTTATCGACGAATGAAAGAATTCTGGTACTCAATGATAATATATTGATGCGGCTTTATAGAGACTGAAAAAAAAAAACTGTTCAGACCCAACGAACAGGCAAACACTTGAGTGCCGGGTTCGGAGGCGCACCGATCAAACATGGGAAACGAGGAACTACCACTCAAAAGCCATAAGCAACCAAACGGACACGGAGCGTACAGCAAACACTCGTTGAACCGTGGCTCGTTTCCTCTCACTCGCGCTAACTTGCGTTTGAAGAATAAAAAAAAATATATATATATATATCAGGGAGGAAAAAGGGAGTAGAAAAACGTGCAGAGGGTGGACTGATGGGTTCTGATGTCCGACATGGTGCTCCACTGATACTTCATGATGGATTCACTGAAACCCCATAGGCCTAATTACTAGTTGTTTGCTCAAGTACTTATTCGCCAAATGGAAAAAAATTTTCTCTCTTTTTTTCTTCTTTTTCACCCTCATAGAAAATTCATCATCATATTCAGAAGAGGAAATGGATATTTCCTCTTTAGTTTAGATTCATAATTTCCACTCTTCAATCGAAAATTCATTAATTATGAACATCAATTTTTTTACCAATAAAATTTTTAAAAAATTAATTTATAAAATTACTATAGTAATCTATACTAGTGAATAACCTTCAATGAATTTTCTCCAAATTCATTCAACGAAAACGATGACAGTGGTCAAATGGAGGTACAACAGTGGCAAAATGAATTCATTATGTAGGAGAGAACGGATAGACTAATGGACATACGCCATTTCTGCCCTAATCCTTTCCCTCGATTCTCTCTACAAAAAAAAGTCCGAGGAAAAAAGACGAATATTCATTAGTTTTTGAGATATTCCATTGAGAATGATCACACAGCCATTGGGAATCCCCGGGAAAATAATAGAAATCACGTGCCATAACCTCTTCCCAGTTATTTCCCATAACTCCGTTGAAAATAAAGATATCATGAAAAGTCAAGAGGCTTTCTTGATTTGTTCCCAAAAACCAAACAACTTTTGTTTCAACAATTTTTCTTCAACTCCCACGGTTTCACCGATAAATCAATCAAAACATTTGAAGTGGCACTAACAATATGGCGGACATTCTTAATGTCAAATTTTCATGAAACAAAAAAGGAGCGCGGAAGTAGTTAAAACAAATTTCGGGAAAATCATTAAACGAGAATGATGACAATGGTCAAATGGAGGTACAACAGTGGCAAAAGGAATTTATTATTTAGGAGAGAACGGATGGACTAGAGTACATTCGCAATAAACTGTGCGTCACGTGGAATTATGGTGCGAGAGAGGTTTGTTATGGCCAATGGTGGCAACTACCAGGCAACACAGACACCCACTACACTCATCTCTCACTCTTTCCTCTCACATTTTCGTTGTGCCCATCTCTCTCATTCCTTTTTTTTTTCACACATATATAGTTCAACACGAGATCATATAGTCGAGGCAAAGTGAGATAGAAGCCACCCAGAGATGATTTACTGCCTGGTACTGTGGCTGCTGTGCTCTGGCCCCACCCAGGAATGCTGGGGTTTGCGCGAGATTTTGTTGTTCACAAAAAAAAAAAAACATAGAAAAAAAATTCCGGGAGAAAATGAATTGCAAAAAAAAACATTAACACAGAGTAAAGGAGGCTGATAATCCTGCAGTCGAGAGGATCGAGTAGAATTAAAATAAAATAACAGAGACACTGGGTCAGACGAGTTCTAAGTGCCATGAAAATTTTTATTTCAATTTTTATTAATTTATAGCGAAGATTTATTTAGTGAGAATTTTTTAAATCGGAGGATTTCATCCATTTTTATTTTGGAAATATCTTGGAAAGTAAGGGAGATAGGGTGATTTTACACATTTCTTTTTCTGCAGCTATTGAAATTCTCCGCAGAAATGAATTAAACCCGCTCCGTTTCCGAGATATTTGAGAGCAATTAAAAATTCAATAGTGAACAGTTTTTAAAGAATATCTTGCAAGTTAATGGATACTCCTTTTTTACCCTAATTCATTCGTGTAGCTTCTGAAATTCTCTACAAGAAGGTTCCTTTCGAAATTTTCCTCATTTTCACATTTTCGGAAATAATTGAAGATAAATTAAATATTTTTATCATCAATTGAATAATACGAAAAATCAATTTTTTTTCATTTTTTGCCAATATCTTGAAAACTAATGGAGATGCGCCCTTTTCCCCTAATCCTCTTCTGTAGCTTCCGAAATTCTCTAAAAATAACAGCTTAGAGCAAAAAAAGGTGTATCTCTATTTATTTCCTAAAATTCTCTCATCATCTCTAATCAATCAAAGATTCAATTTACCAAAATTATTACAGTCATAATTTTTCATTCATGTCTTTGTTTTTTCTTTTCAATGCGAAGCATACACATAGTGTTGTGTTATCCTGGCGTGACGCCAAGTTGACGTTAAAACTGCAGGGGGAGACATAAGACCCATTGCACGTCAGGCCTAGCCAGCGAACCGTGAATATCACGAATCAATCTCGATACGCCGATTACGAGTGAATTGCTGCATTCCGCTGAAACTTTTATGTCGTCGCCTTAAAAACAAAGTGGCGTAAGTGCTATAGATAAGTGCAGCACTTAAACCTTGGAAGCAGAGTGACGTAAGTGCTATGCTCATCTATAGCACTTACGCCACTCTGTTTCTAAGGCGCTTTTTTTTCTTCTAAAAAATACATTGCGAAATTCGATTGAACTTCAATAAATCGAATCGAAATCCTGTGACGCCTAAAATTCATTGGTTGAAGGAAATCACGAGTTGCATGGGATCATTCAAAATATCTGTTAGAACGATAGAAAAACAATCAGAGCTACCCTCTCGCAGCACATTTGACGTTTAATTACCTAAACGCAGATAAACAAGAGATTAATATTTCGTATGAAAATATCGTCAACAATATGTTACAATTTCCCCTTATAATAGAAACAAACATTTATGATACAGGAGAAGAAAGATTTCCGTTTTAGTTTTGAAAAATGATGACGCATGAAAATATATTCAAATATTGGTTAGATTAAAGCCATAATTCAAAAGGTGCGCGCGAAGCAGGCGTCATAATCTAGTCTAATAGAAGCGAAGTGACGTAAGTGCTGTACTTCTCTATAGTACTTATTACGTCAGTTTGTTTCTGAGGCGACGATGTGTATTTCGTTATTATTTGGTTATTATTTATCATATTCAGTCAAAGCAATTCACTGCGACCAACAAAAATGAAAATTTCAACTTTTATTATTTTTTTAATTCTTTTATTTCTGGAATCTTGTAAATTTCAAATGTGAGGTTAAGCACTGTTTCAATGCAACCCACAAATACACTAAAGATGAACTTTATTGATTCTATGTAAAAGTATTTATAAGAAAATTTTTAAAAATAGTGAATCAATAATTTCTGTAATTTTATAATAATTTTATATTAAAATTGTTTCAGTTTTTTTATTTCATATTGAATAAGTACCATGAAGAGGACTTCACAAAAAAGTCGAAACGGTGGTACAAAGTAAATTCAATGTTTTTTTTTTTTTTCCATAAATCATTTGAGAGCAGCGACCAAAAAAGCCACACACTTCATTTATTAATGTATATTTCATGTGGGATGGAAAATTCTTTAAAGATTCGAGTTGACGAAGTTCTTGGACAGTTTGCTCTTATTTAGCATTTTCATCAGTAACTTGTAATCAACGGTTCGCACGAGTTTGCAGAAATGAGATAAGATCAAGAGGCAAAGGGCGTTGAAGAACAATTGAATTGTGAAAACGTTTACATTTTTCCTTTTTTTACGAATAATCTCGGAAACTAATGGAGATCCGATTTTTTCACTCCAAGTTTCTATTAAGCCCTTGAGATTTTCTACAAAAAAGGCGTATCTCCAGCATTTCTCAAGATTTTCCCTGTTTTACCTTTTCACCAAAAAAAATGATTTATTACTCCCGTTGAGATAGCATTCCGGCGAACTCAAGTACAGTTAACCCATTTTTTTAGGCCGCCTCAAAGATGATATTTTTTACATTTTTTAAATAATTTTTTTCCGTGCAGTTTATGAGATATGAATTATCAAAATTACTGAAAATAGCGGAGGTGTGGATGAAACGCCCTAAATCGGATATAAATAACAAAATTACCAAAAAACCACACAATTGATCCATTATTTAAAAACAATTGGCAAAGGAAGCAACATTTTAACTAAAGAAGAAAAAAATATTCAATTCTCCACATAGTTATTAAGAAATTTCAATTAGAAAGTACTCGTAACTATTTGCCTCTCTCTCTATCTCATGCATGTGATAGGAGATTAGTATTGTAAAATAAATTCAAGAAACAAAAAAAAATTATATTCACAAGCTCAAGACATGACTTTCGAATAATTTAATCACTTTTTTGGGTAAATAAAAGCACATTTTCCCAAATTATCAGCAATTAATTCCAAACTAACCCACAAATCTTCATTTATTTTCTCTGCTTTATCGACCATAAGCTGGGATACTACCTTAAATTAATCAAAAAGATTTATATCTCTCGGAGAAAAAAGAAATTATTTTTTTTTTCTGTCATAAATTTGATGACAAATGTCAGACAATATGTTTCTAAAATTGAAAACCAATTTGGCTGAGGCAATTGGAACGACTTTTAGAATGCAAAAATAAAAGAATAATTTTAGTCATCGAATGAGTTAGAGGCCAACTCGACCAGTCTCTCTCTCTCTCTCTCTCTCTCTCTTTGGTGGGCACTATATACCGGTCCCCAAGAGACTGCCTGTGTTTTGAAAAAAATAAGTGTTTCAGTCCCAACGGGAGACTGTGTCTGGGACGTGTCATATTAGGATAAAAACCACTGGGATACTTTCACGTTTTCCTTCACTTTCGGTTTTACCCCCTAATGATAAAGACCCACCCTTTTCTCTCACACAGACAAATAACCACTTGACAGAAATTAGAAGACAGTGAAAGGAAAAAGTGTTTGAGTTTATGCAGGTGCGAGCGTAACAAATCGAGAGGAATAAAATGCCCTATTTGGGGTTTTTCATTGAAAAAGGACCTTGGTTGCATAATTTTCACGGCTTTGTGTGAAAATATGATAAATATTTTAGTTGAACCTGTCAAGAATTTTACGAGAGGACAAAAGTGGGAAATATTATGAATATGAAGAGTTTCTAGTCCTTTTGAATGTAGAAATTGGTGAAAGTTTCTGAAATTTTTGGTTAAAAAAGAAAACTGAATTTTTTGAATCGATTTTTTTTTTTTTTTTTTTATTGATTCTTTGTAAATTCAGCGGAATAGAGCAGTTGTATCTTTACCTTCTTTTGTAGTTCTTGAAATTCTCTACAAATAAGGATTTAAGCAAAATCGCTCCATCTCATTTAGTTTTCGAGATATTTCGAACAATATTGTGACAAAATAAGGTCAAAAAATTTCATGATTTCTCAAAAATAAAGAAAATTAAACTCCTCAATTTTTTATTTTTAATAATTTTTTTCCCCTGGTGCTATATAGTAGAAAGAAACTTCAATGCACAGAACAATTATTTTGCCTTGAAAGTTTAGTCGAGGTGACTGTGACCGGAAACGATGAAACAAAACACAACCGAGAGCACTGATACGTCAAATCCCTGAAGAACATTTGATGTAACAATAATGATATTTATTCCATTTTTTAATTCAATAATAATTTACCTGAGTTTAACAGAAATTCGTGCGTGATTATTTAACCGTGAACATTCATCCTCTTTGTCCCACTGAAAACCAAAATTGTAACACACGAGCGCATACGGCTTAGACTCTAAGCCTTAGAGATGTAAAATGACGGTCAATTTTAAAATTGGTCAGGTCAGTCGTCAACTGACCGTTTTGTGACTATTTCTGACTTGCCCGTAAATTTCGTTGGAAATTGACCGTCAAAAATTCAAATGGTCAGTCAGAAGAAATAAATGTAAAAATCCATCAATATAGATGAAAATTGACCGTCAATTTTATTTTCAGTCACTTTTTTGGTCATTCTTATGATTTTTTAAAAATTCAATGTAAATATTCATAGAAATCATTTATTCTCAAAAGTCGTGGAGTATTTCTCATTTCTGGTAAAATATCGGCGATTGAAATACCCACTTCAAGATTGAAGAATCAACATCGATATTAAAATCGCACTATTGAATGGAAAATGACCGTCAATTTGTTCTTGGGTCTATTTTGTCATTTTTAGCGGAATTATATATTTTTGATGAGGAAATGGTCTATGGTCTATTCAGATGGAATTTGATCGTCAAAATTATGTTTGGTCAATTTTATGACCCACGATTTGGGCATTATTTTTTGACAAAAATTGTCAGATATGGCCAATTGATCACTGACAGTCAATTGACTGGTCAAATGACTGTCACTTTTCTAGCTCCCATCCCTAATACGGCTACCGTCTTATGTCTAAGCCCCGCCCTCTTGTGTCCCGAAACAAAAGAAGATCGATTCTTTTTCACGTTCTTCAAAATTGAGATGTCTGTGGATCAAACTAACTAAAATATTTGATCATAAATTTTTTATTCTCATAAAACTGACTATTTTTTCGGTAGTTTTTTCGAAAATATCTCAAAAACTAAGTGAGATAGAGCGATATTACCAAAATCCTGTTTTATGGCTCTTGAAATTCTCTACAAAAAAAGCTCCAGAAATCATTGAAATAAAACATCTATCCCAAGTCTCTTTCTTTCGTCATTCATTTTTCAAGAAAATCTAAAAAGGACGTATCTCCATTAATTTTCGAGATATTCGCCAGAAAAAGAATTTTACTACTAAGTTGCTTGTAAATGGGAGGAAAAAAAAGAGTTTCTGACTTTTTCAAACGACAGTACAACTCACCACAAACGCCCCCTCCTCCCCCCCTCCCACTGGCACAACACGAACAAAAGAATAGTCGTTTTTTTCCATTATTCAAAATCGACGTAACTTGGAGAATGAAACTGAACACGAGGGTGTATTTTTCATCGGAAATTTCCCTTTCCCTCTCACTCCTTTTTGCCATTTTCCTTTTCCATATATCGAGTTATATACCGTTGACAATAACCTAGTAATAATTGAGACTTGTGTGCTATCGGTTGACTCCCCAAGAAAAAATTCTAAAGTTGATAATTAAATTAATGAAATGAAAAAAAGGTCTCCTGAATACTCGGAAACTACCGATATCCACATATGGCCCTCGGGGGGGCCCCCAACTTGTCCGACAGGTAGCGCAGGAGTGCGTTATTTTTTTTATTTTTTTATTAATGCCTCATATATACCTGAACAGACACCGGGTAGCCAACGAAATATTCCTATGAATCATTACTATCCCATCTATATTTAGACACTCATACAGACTCAACTATAACCGAGGTGTGAATCCCATCTACTTCTTTATGTTGATGAGAGCCACAGAAGGACGATGGAAAAAGAAAGTTAAGATAGTATCCCAGCGAACTCGAGCACAGTTGACCCTTTATTTTTTTGATGCTAGATCAAGGATGATATTTTTTTACATTTTTCTGAATTTTTTCATAATTTTTGTCCGTGTAGTTTATGAGATATGAATTATCAAAGTTACTGAAAATAGCGGTGATGGGGATGAAACGCCCTTAATCGGACAGTAATAACGAAATTACTAAAAAATCACACGGTCGACTCATTATTCAAAAACAATTGGCGAAGAGAAAAGAATTTTAACTAAATAATAAAAGAAAAAAAAATTCAATTCACCGTATAGTTATTGAGATATTTCTATTAGAAGATAGTCGTAACTATTTGCCTCTCTCTCTCTCTATCTCATGCACGTGATAGGAGATTAGTAATGTGAAAAAAAAAAACGAGAAATAAAAGAGAATTATATTGATAAGACTTTCGAATGGTTTAATCACTTTTTCGGGTAAATTAAAGCGTGTTTTCCCGAATTATCAGCAATTAATTTGAAACTAACCTACAAATCCTCTTTTCTTTTATTGTATCTACTGTATTCTGGGATATTATCTCGAATTTCTAAAACTAAATCGTCACCTTAGAGTCAAATTGGCGTAAGTCCTATGCTTATACATGGCACTTACGCCACTCTGGTTCTAAGGCGACAGATCTATCTCTGCCCTTTTTTTTTCCATTTTATTTCTAACGGGTGCCTTTTTTTATCCGCTTGGGGGAAAAGAAACACTGGGTTTTATTCACTTCCACCTTCATGGTAGAGTACGATTGATTTACTGTATTGCCTCGGCTCTTCTATGCCATTAATGGGGGGGCGTTAAGTGGCGTATTGTTAACCCCTACGTTATGCACGATTAACCGATAGGTTGACAAGTCTCGTTCACGTTTTTACCCCTTTTTCTAGTTATCTTTTTGTCGTCAAGTTTTTACTCCAATTTCTATAATGAAATATCTTGGAAACTCATGGAGATACGCCCTTTTTGCACTGAACTTTTTTTAAAGAGAATTTTGAGAGCTACAAAAGAAGAGTTTGAGCAAAAATGGCGTATTTCCATTCATTTTCTGGATATAAGAAAAAAAAAAATCATTTTTCTTCAAGAAAATTTCAAGAAAATAAGAACTTATAATTTTTTTCTCACAATTAAGAAATTATGTCTTGGGCTTATGAGCAATTAACCTCGAAATGACCTTTACGTGGGCTTCTAATTTTTCTCGCTAGGACCTAGAAAGGCGCTAGTCCTCTTCCCTTAGTTCCGCCACAATGTGGCAGAAATAAAAAAAGAAAAAGTGGAAAATAAAAAAATGAAAATTAATGCTTCATTCTGCAGGCATTTGACGAAAATTACACTGATGATCTACCAGAGGGAGGATGTGGTTAACGTCGAGTCAATTAGTGGGCATGAAAAATTGCAATCCACTCTTTTGCAACCGAGGATGGAACTCTTCTTCTCAAGTTTAGCTGGTGGAGTAAATGAGATATATATATATATATATATATATATGTTTGTGTGTGTGTGGTTAAAGTGGGATGCTGAAGGAGTGAAAGAGAGGGAGTGTATGCGCGTGGATGCGCCTCAATTAATTTGCGGGAGAAGACGTCTGCAGAGATGCTCAGACACTTGGGTAGAAGGGGTGAGCGAGAGCATGGAAATCGCAGGTGTGAGTACTTTTTTTTTGCCATTCACACTCTTTTTATTACGCAAGAGAAAAGAAGTAAGTAATTGTCTCCCCCTCGGTCTCTCAATTTCCTTGAGAAAGAGGAGGTTAAAAAAATATTTCAGTAGCGAAGAGATTAAAACAGGATAATTCGAGTTTTTTATCAGTTATTTTTTCGAGAAAAGCTTGGAAACTAATGGAAATACGCCCTTCTTGCGCGAATCTTTTTTTGGAAAGAATTTTAAAAATTACACAATAGAATTGGATTGAAAAAGACGTAATTCCATTAGTTTATGAGATATTCTTCAAAAATTGATGGAAAAAATGGATTAAGGAAGTATTCCAGCAAACTCGAGTACTGTTAACTGCTTATTTTTTCAATGTCGTATCAAAGATGATATTTTTGCACATTTTTATGAATTTTTTCATAATTTTTGTCCGTGTAGTTTATGAGATATGAATTATCAAAGTAACTGAAAATAGTGGTGGTGGGGATGGAACACCTTAAATCGGACAGAAATAACAAAATTACTAAAAAACTAAAGGATTGACCCATTATTTGAAAAATATTGGCGAAGAGAACAGCATTTTAACTAAATAATAGAAGAAAAAAATATTCAATTCACCATGTAGTTATTGAGGAATTTTAATTAGAAGGTCGTCGTAACTATTTGCCTCTCTCTCTCTCATGCATGTGATAGAAGACTAGTGATGTAGAAGAAATTCGAGAGACACGAAAACATATTCACAAACTGAAGATACGACTTTCAAACAGTTTAATCACTTTTTTGAGTAAATAACAACACGTTTACCCGAATTATTTGCAATTAATTGTAAAATAACCCACAAATCTTCAATTTTTTTTTGTTTCATTGACCATAAGCTGGGATACTACCTTAATCTTGTGTATCACCTCTTCATTTTTCACAGTTTCTTAAATTCTGCATTAGAAATATTAGAATAAAAAAGGCGCATCTCCATGAATTTTCAAGATATTTAAAAAATTCAGGAAAAAATGAACTTATCCTGTTTCGCTTCTTCACAGCTGAATCAATCAATAAAAATATTCCGTTAATCTGAGTAAAAACCAAGAAAAAAACTTTTCCCGTGATCAGTCAAATAGCCGTGTCCGGATAATTGATGCTAGCTGACTTGTTAAGTATCCTTTGGTTGACTCTAATGCACGATTCGCATGTAGCGACAGAATGTCCATAACACGCACAGGGTCACCCAACAAACCGTGCTTAATTTACTCCAACCCCTCCTCCAACTGATTTTAATCAAACGATTTGGCGTAATTTTGGTTCGCCTCAAGTGTAAAAAGAGAAGGGGAAGAAAAAAAATGAATTAATAAATAATGAAAGGAAAAAAGTAAGTTGAGGCTTATCACCACCTTGAGGCACGCGTGTAACGAGGGGTTAGGTGATAATCACTGCATCACACGTAAATCTCACGTAACTGATTTCCATTTAATTGAAGAAAACATGAAATAAAATGTGAATTGAAGAAAATTAGGGATGGAAAGAAAAATGAAGGTCATTTGACCGTCATTGACCGAATCTTAATTACTGACCATTTTTTGGTAAAAAAAATAACGAAACGTGAGTCAGAAAATTGACCGGAAATGGTCAAATTTCATCAAAAGATACTGATTTTTTGGGTGACTAAATTTTTGTGTTTCCATGACATAATTATATTCAATTTTTTTAAACTATTTTATCACTGAAGATAACATTTAATTTAAAAATGACAAAAAAAATGACCAAAGAAGAAATTGATGAACATTTTCCATCTAAATAGCTGGATTTCAATATAGATTTTTTATATGTATTCTCGAATTGGGTGAATTACCCATTAATACCAATTACAGTTTTTCAGAAGAAATGAGAAATACTGCATGGCTTCTGAAAATGAGTCATTTCTTCAAGTCTTTGCACTAAGAAAACAAAATTAACTCGAAATGACCAAAAAAGCGATGAATAAAATTGACGGTTAATTTTCATCTATTTAGCTGGATTTTGACATTTATTACTTCTGACTGATCATTTGAATTTCTGACGGTCAATTTCCAACAAACTTTCCGGTCAATTCATAAACGGTCAATTGACGGCTGATCTGACCCATTTCCAGATTGACAATTTTCTTACATCCCTGAAGGAAATTATAAACCGGAGTATTTTCTTCACTTTATTAATTCACTCTATCTTTTATTACACGTGAAAAACACTTGTACGTAAATAAGGGTCACGTGTCCCACAAAATCGCATCTGGCGCATACGTCGTTGTCGCCAGCTACGTAAACATCGCTAGACAATTCTGGGTTCTTATAGTCGAAAAAAATGAATAAATTAAGGAAAAAAAAGAACGAAAATTTTCCGGGTTTTTTCATCCATTTTTATCGCCTCTTGACGTATCACGATCATATATTATTCCGAAAAATAGGGAAAAATGCGCAGAATTGAAACGGCTTTACGCACACTTTTGTGCTTATGTGCGTGTGTACTTGCACATTTGTTGACGCTGGTTATGATATATTGTTGAGGTGTATTACATGGGCAATTTTGTGATAATACTAGCCATTCATTGAAAGACCTCGAAATAGTGGCCTCTTATCCTCTCAATCCTCCTCAAGGTCGTTGCTATTATTTTCTTTTCTTTGTGAATTTACCCGATGATTTAGACCCACGAAAAAAATAATGTAATTTTTTTTGTTTTACGTAAAAAGTCGGGTTTTTTTTCTACTTTTTTGAGAATATCTTGGAAACTAATGGAGATACGTCTCTTTTCATCAATATTTTTTTGCTGATCTTAAAATTTTGTGCATAAAAAAATTTGGGTAAAAAATCAAAATTCAATAGTGATGGAGTAAAAACCGGATTAATCTATTTTTTATCAGTTTTCCTCAAATATTTCGGAAACTAAACGACATAGCGCGATTTTATCTGAAACATTTTATAGCTCTTGAAATTCTCTATAAAAAAATATTAGAATAAAAAGGACGTATCTTCACTAATTTTCGGGATATTCATCAGAAAAAAAGAATTAGAAAAACAGTGACTTATTTGGTTCACCTGAATTATCACATTCAGTTTTCGTTGAATATCTCAGAAACTACTGGAGATACGCCTTTATCACTTTCACCATATTCGTAGCTCTTCCAATTCCCCAAAAACAAGTCTCTTGACCTTTTTCTCTAAATCCATTTTTTCTTGAAAATAACTTCATGAGAATCTGAATAAATCGAGAGAAAAAAATCTCTCAAAATCTATAATACTGAAAAAAACAGACGTTAATTTGTTATTTTTCTTCCTTCTTCACAAACAAATTATTTAAAAAATGGAAATTATGCACATGTGGAAGATTTAAAAATCTGTGAGTGGGAATTTTTTCAATATTTTTAAAAATATAATCCATTTCTTAAAAATAATCTAAAAAATTGTCAGATGTGTGCTAATTTTATATCGTCACCTAAGAAATAAAATGGCACAAGTGCTATGATTATACCCAGCACTTACACTTCTCCGTTTCTGAGGATATATGATACTGAAAATGGCAGATATCTCACAATTTTTGTTTTTCTTCTTTTTGTCACAAATGAAAAAAAAAAATATGAATATTTCAAAAATTCAAAAAACTATGAGTGCAAATTTTTTCAAAATTTTTTAAATAATAATTTATTTGTTAAAAAAAATCAAAAAAGTTGTTAAATGTTTGCTAATTTCATTATCATCAAAATTTTCCATCGCAAATTTTTATATCAAAGAAACTTTTATTTTTTTCCGAATTAAAAAGTAATGACGTGATGCGGCAGTATTCTGACGTGAAACCAGGTGGAACTATTAACGACATTAACGCATTGCGCAGGCAAACACGGGGGGCCCTATATCATCTACATGGTACCAGTGGAATAATAAACAATAAATTCAAGTGAAATACGGCGAGTGGAAGAGCGTAACCCATTTGTTTGCGATAAACTGACCCCGTAGCTAGTCCAACCAGTTCACAACGATCGCTTCGGGCTCTCTCACGATATTTATCTCCTCTCTCTGTCGCTTCTCGAACTTTTTTTTTCATTTTTTTTTATTTGCACTCGTTTCTCCAGCCTCTGCCCTGTTAAAATCTCTCCTTTTTTTTTCCTCTGAATTTTGAAGTTTCGCCCTTTTGTATTCGAAAAAAATAAAAAATCAACCTCCCCGAGAATATGCGTTTCCGTTCCCGTGCGAAATTCCGCGCGCCCTCTCCTCCACCGGAAGCCACCAACTCTCTCAAACCGCAAAACGCCTTTTTTTTTTTTTTAAACATGTGAGAAAGAAAGTTTCATTCATTTTCGAAAACTGCATTTTTTTTGCAGTACGGCACGAAAGCTGCGTTATATCGTAAATATCTCGGGAACTTGTGGGTTTAGGGGAAAATATCATCAGAGCTTTTTTATAGCGCTTGGAATTCTCCATAAAAAAGGTCTCCTCACATTTTTTGAAAAACCTAATGGTTTTTGAGATCCCTTTAAAATAAGTGAAAAACTGCAATTTTCACGATTATAAAGTTTTTCGAGTTTCTTAAAAGAATATCTCGGAAACTAAGCGAGATAGAGCAATTTTCGGAGAAACATTTTTCATAATTCTTGACATTATCTACGAAAACGGTCTCTGGATATTTTTTCCTAAACCCAATTGGCTTTTGAGATTTGCTTGGTTCCCGAAATTAAAAAAAAAAAACTGATAAAGCATTAAATAAATTGATTTTTCTGAATAGAATTTTTCGCTTTTTAATATTTTTTGATTATCGGAATTACCGCGTGTGCTCGTTATCTGCTTTGGATAAAGCCATCGAAATGAGCTCATCAAATTATCCAATAGAAATCCTCCGACAAGCCCCTCCGCAAATGGCCAATTAATTTATCAATGAAAAACACGATTTTTTTATTTATTTTTCAAGATAAAAATACAAAATGTTTTCCTTTATCTCTCTTTTATCATTCCACAAATTTGCTGATTAAATTTCCATCCAACTGTAAACTCAAATCATTTGAGTATGAAAAAAAGCCCGAGGTTTTTAAACTAATTGGATGATTTTCCCTATCGATTTAATCTCGTTATTCTCTGTCTAATAAAATTTCTATTGAATTTCAATTTTTATAGAGGAAAAAAAAAATGAGAATTACGTGTGTATTTGTAGTGTCTCTAGTGCTCTTGTATAAATACTGCCTTCGAATTATTATTTGACCGGTTACGAAGGAGATCTCGAGTGCAGACACGAATACAAAATGAGTCTACAAAATGGCGCCTGGATGTTGGAAGTAGGAAAATGAATAAATTAATAAATTGAGAGAATGAATGGAAAAAAAGAAAATTTTGAATAAATTGAATGTTTTTAAAAATGGAGATAATCTTGGAAATTCCTAGAAACCCTATTTAAAATCCAGCATACATACAGATAAATATAGTCGAGAGTCGAAAATATATCGAAATGCTTGAGACCGATTCCTCATTGGTTGACTTGAAAGAAAAATGTACTTCACTTGTAAAATCGTTATTATAAATCTCGTAACATGATTATGATTTGCATTGTGTAGTCACCTACGTAAATCTACTATTGAGAGCAATTTACTATTTGTCATTACTTCTTTATTAATTCTGTTATTATCTTTGTAATTATCACTTTCAACCCTGTCATTGGCTTAGGCTGCTGGTTTGTGGTTCTCATAATAAGCAAATAAATAAAAAATCATTTCCCCTATCGGCAGAATTTCGACAAATGCATATGGCAGATCTTCACATTTTTTCTCTTATATATTCGAAACATCAAATAGAAATTCCGCGATTGTTCTCGTTCAATTACTAATGGGGTAATATAATTTATTTTCAAATACTTTTGTAAAATTCTTAAAAATCTGATTTTCGACATTGAGGCCCAATTATTTCGGAAATGAGTAGATTCAGGGAAAAATGTCAAGAGACCTTATTTGTCGAAAATTTAATTCCTTAAAAAAAGGTTTCTTGACATTTTCTTCTAAAGTCGATAGTTACCGAGTGCTTTTTAAAAAACTAAATAACGAATTTCCCAACTTTTCACTCCACTGACAAATCCCAGATATGGAGAGACTTTTGCTGTACTGAATTAAATTCTCAATTCCCCATAAAAAATGTCTCTTGATATTATCCCCTGAATTCACGAGTTTCTGAGTGCTCTTTAAAAACTAAATAACAAATTTGTCGAAATTTCACGTTTTTTTTTTAAATATCTCGAAAACTAAATGAAATGCAGAAATTTTCATGATATTTTTTTTCTAGCTCTCAGAATCCTCTGCAAAGAGGGTTACTACGAAAAAACCCCTATCTCTTTTCCCTTCGAAAATATATTTTCAAAAAAGATGGAAAAAACTGTGAATTTTTTCAGGTGGAAAATAAACAATATATTTTTATCAGCTCTTAAATTTTAAAGAAATCATTTCCGCGATAAAAGACTCGTAGTAAAATGCACCGAGTGAACAATAATTCGTTCTAAGTAAAGGAAAAAGCCTCGTCGGTTGTATTTATGTACATTTTTATCGCAGAAACGTGCTGGCCCGTTGACTATAACCAGAGAAGAGAAGAAAGCTATAGGTTCAACCGAGTTTAGAGAAAAATGCAGGAGACTAAAGCGTGCGAGCTCGTTCGTCCATACCCTCAAGGGAAAGAGAGAGAGAGTTAGAGAGTTCTCTAACCAGAGAGGCTGGTTAGGCAAATGTGGATAATTGAAAGCACTTTGGCGATACCTAACGTTTTTAAAATTATTTTTGTGGGCTCTGCGTGTGAATATGTTGCATTTTGAATAGAATTCAAGGAGAATCGGTAAAAATTGAGGCGAGAAGAAAAAATGGGGAAATGGGGGGAGATGGAATTTTTTCGACGGTTCCAGTGAAAAGCTGAGGAAATTTCGGGTAAAAAACATGGGTCGATTGACTTTTTTTTATTTTTTTATTTTTACAAAATTTTCTTCTTTTTGGGAATTTTGAAAAATGGAGATTTTTATTAAACTGCGGGAAAAGGATTTTTCTTTGATGATTCTAGTGAGAGGCTGAGGAAATTTCGGGTGAAAAACATGTGTCACAGTTAATTTTTTGAGTTTTTTGAAAATTTTAGTTTTTTGGGGAATTTTTGAAAACTCGAATTTTTAGGTGAGAATAGAGATTTTTTGATAGAATGGTGGGATAAGGATTTTTGTTTATGATTCCAATGAAAAGCTGAGGAAATTCTAGGTGGGAAACATGTATCAATTGATTTTTTAGAATTTTTTCCTGAAACTTTCACTTTTTTGAGGATTTTTTAAAAAATGAGGATTTTAATGAAAAATAATTTTGTGGGAGATAGATTTTTTTTTTTTGGATGTTCCAATGAGAAGCTGAAGAAAATTCAGGTGGAAAACATGTGTCATAATGAATTTTCGAATTTTCTCGGAATTTCAAGTTTTTCGGAATTCTTGAAATTTTGTAACTTTAGGAGAAAATAGGGTATTTTATTTCACTTTTTTGAGGATTTTTGAAAAATGAGGATTCTGATGAAACACTGAGAGATGGATTTTTCTTGATAGTTCCAGTAAAAAACCGAGAAAATTTCAGGTGAAAAACATATTTTAATTGATTTTCCTGGAATTTTAAAAAATTTCAATTTTTTGAAAATCTTTGACAATTCTCAATTTTTCCTAATTTCTCCAGTTTTTTGATCGTAGTGACTTGGAACCAACTTTAAATGGAAAGTGAAATCATTTAAAGTTTAAAAATTTTTTTAATTAATTTTTGAATCTTTAAAACAAGTAAAATGTTTTCATCAACAATTGAATAGAATTTTTTTTAAAAATGATTAAAAATTAGCTTGCAAATATTTTCCAACGGAATTTTTCCCAGTTTTTCAATGAAATTATCAGGAAAGATCTATCTCAAATGTTTTCACGGATTTTTCGCATTTTTCATACAAAAATTCGTTTTTGAAGTAATTTCCCCGGAATATCTCGGAAAGAAAGTGAGATACAGAGATTTTCATAGACATTTCTTGTAGAGGAGAACAGTAACTTAGAAAAAAGGATTTTTCCAAAAAATTTCATATCTGTCGTAGATTTCGAGATATTTGAAGAAAACCGCAAAATCTATTTGCAATAAATTACAAAATCTCTTTTTTAAAAATCCAAATAAGTAATTCGAGTGAGGAGAATTGAAGAGAGAATGCTCACAATTAATTTCTCAATTTATAATTACCTGATTAATTAACTCGGCATCCAATGGAATTAATCCAAATTTAAAAACAATTTTTTTTTTTTAATTTTGAATTCATAATTATATTGATTATATTAATGAGGAAATAATGAGTGGGAAGTATTATGATAATTGTGTAGGTTTAATGTTCAATTGAAAACACAGTGCACGTAAATGAATTGTATAATTAATTTTTTTTTAATCGTTCCTCTAAGAAAATCGAAGAGAACATTATATACACAAAATTTTTCCTCGCATTTGATTATATAATTTTATTTTCTGTACAGAAGCCCTTTCTCTCTTTCATTCTCTCACTTATTAAATCAGAAAAGAATTAATAATTAACACTCAACAATTTTTTTTTTAATTCCATCAATTTTCTTTTTTACATTGAGTTCCAATTATCTTCTCAACGAGTGGATTTTGGAAAAATTTCCAATTTACCTTTTTTGTAGAGAATATTCTGAGCTACAAAAAGGGTCTCCTGCTAAATCCCCGTAAATCCAATAGTTTCTGAGATATCGTTGATTGAATAACAAAAAACTTAAATATTGGAATCCAGAAGAAAAATTGAAAATTGAAGAATTTGCTATTGAGTTTTTTGAAGAGCACTCAGTAACTATTGGGTTTAGGGGATAATATCAAGAGACATTTTTTGTAGAGAATTTCATTCCCCTCAAAAAAGATCCCGTGACATTTTCCTCTAACTCTAATAGTTACCTCGTGCCTTCAGATTTTCATATTTTTCGAAATATTTCGAAAATTAAGCGAGATAGAGCAATTTTTGTAATAGCTTTTTTTGTAGCTTGCAAAATTTCCCTCAGAAAAAAAATCCCTATCCCTCTTCGTTTACGAGATATTTCCAAAAGAATGAAAATAATAATAATAATTATAATAATAAAAATCCAATAAACTCCTCGATATTCCCCCCAAACAAAAGGAAATGGAAAGGATAAAGGAGTAATGTGTGTATAAATAAATTTTCTTAAATCATTATTTCATAATTAATATTTTCTTTTTAATGTTTTCATTTTTTAAATCCATTCACAACTATTTACTTTATCCTTTCTCTCTAAATTTTCCAATGAAATAAATCTACACGCAGCCAAGTGTGTGTGCTCGTCTATATACAAACATACATAATTTCGAAAAAAAAGGGAAAAGAAGAAAAATAAAAAATAATAATTGAAAACATACATATCTATTTTTTTTTTCGTGTTTAATGATTTTTTCATTCAATTTTAGTCAAATTCGTCTTTCGAATTCACGCTAAATAAAAATAATAATAATAATAATAACATGGTGTCCGCCTTGCACCACCCCTGAGCATCGTCACAATTTATTGAAAAAAATTCCTTTTTTTTCTCTCATCTCTCCATTTTTTTCTCTCTCTCTTTCTGTCCCCCATCGTGTGAGTTGTGTCTGTGTGATGTCGTGTGATTATTATTTATTTACTTTTTTTGATTCCTATTTTATTATTTTACTAAAACTCATTTCTCTAGAGTTCAAGCGCACGAAGCCGTTCTTGCGCGTACGGATAAAAAAATGGGGCAAACGTTGTCCGATAAGTCCTATATTGGGATATACAGTAGATCAGTAAAGTATATTTTTAAAAAATGAATAAAATAATAATTTTAATTTCAATGAAAAAAAAAAAAAGAGAAAAAATAAAACTAATTAATTAATAATACTTGAGATGATTTGTTTTTTTTTTTTTTTTAATGAAAAAAGAATTATTGAATTAATGTTAAAGTAATGATTATTTAAGGGCACTGATGTGATAATGACACAATTTATAATTAATTATAAAATGATAATATAAACGTCTGTCCTCGAATATAATTGTTATATATTTCATATATATTTCATGATTTTTTTTTTCAACTATTTAAGTATTAATTACTTTTTATGAAAGAGATATTAAGTATTTACACACACGGGGGGGGAGACAAAACTCTTGATTTCCCATTTTTTTCCATTTTCATAAAGAAAAAAAATAATTAATTTAATTTTCACGAAAAAAAAATTCCTCATTCTTTGATTCTTATTACTTTAATACCGGTAGCAAGGGAAATTAATATATAATATATATATACACGCTAATCTTTTTTTTTTATTATTATTAATTCTATGTATAATATATTTATAAATAATATTTACACTTCTAAATTAATATTAATTAAATTGTTTAATTAAACACCACGTCGCATTCCCAGCCACGACCTAAACTTAATTTTCTTCTTTTTTTTTCCATTATTTTAATTACTTAATTTAATGTTTTTTTCCTTTTTTTTTTAATTAAATAAATTCTTCAAGTGAAATTAATGATAGTTCAAAGAAATAAAAAGTACACAATTTCGCCGGTTCGTTTCCCCGTTTCGTTCGATCATACTGAAGCGCGTTTTATTGTTTATTATCACAGTGGTTACTGGAGGAAAACGAGTCTGGCCGTATACGATTTATTTCAAATAATTTTCCTTATTTCAAATCCACTTTTAATAATTTTTTTTTAACGAAGAATTTTAACGTGGGAGTTTGCGGAAGACTCCGTTTCCGCAGCGAAAATTTACTAAAAAAAATATTTCAATCATTTTTGTTTTACATTTTTTTCAAGTTTATTGTTTTTTTTTTGTTTTGATGAAACTGATGAAGTTGTAGCTGAAGACGTGCATTTGCTCTTTCCCTCGACGTTTAAATCCTCGCTGTGGAAACGTGTTTTTTTGCTGTTCCGCAGGCTCCCACGTGCCCTCTCTCTCTCCACCCTCTTTTTTTTATCTGTCTTAATTAACTCTCTCTCAGTTTTACCCCTGAATTTATTCATTGTTTTTTTTTTTCATTCATTTTTCGTCCTCATTCTATCGATTTATTAATTATTCGATAATTTCCCGACTATCCCTGTATGCTTCACAAGATCCCTGGCAGGCCTCGGTCCATCCGCGTCTAAGCTATCCTACGAGATTAGTGTTATGTTTTCGTTAGCTTTCTTCGTATAATTCCATAAAAATATCAACATTTAAAAAAAAATTCAAAAAAGCGCATGCAATAAATACAACAAAAAAAAAATGAAGTTTCAAAAAATGAGGAAAAGATTTTAAAAATTGAGAGAAACCGCTCGAGTGACAAACGTCAATTTCAGCATTTTCAAAAATAAAAAAAAAAGTGTCTAATCATCTCCAAAAATATGATAAATTCATGTAAAAAAAAATCGTTTTTATTTCTTCATGAATTTATCTTTAAAAAAATTGACTTTTTAAAAATGAAAAATTCAGCTTACATGTGAGTGAGCGGTGGTATAACTGAATGATGCTGTGCAAGTGGATCAGGCGATGGTCCTGGTGAATAAACGCCAGCAGAATGTTGTACAACACCTTGTTCACCGCTCTGCGGTAGATACATTGATATCATTTGTCTCAAATCACCTTGTGGCTGTTGTCCTTGCTGCTGTTGTCCACCTCCACCACTACCGCCCATGTATTCTCTTTTAATAGCTGAATTACTAGTGCTAGTTGGTCCAGTAGGTGTTGGTGTATGAATTCCTCCACTAGCTGGACTAGTGGGTTCTGATTTGATGCTACTACCACTTGGACTGTGACTTGACATTTGTGATCCTGGCTGTGGCTGATGATAGGGTGATGGTGATCCACCAGGAACAGTGGTGGTGCCATAGCCACCGTATCCATTCATGTAGCTGTTGATGGGACTTGGACTACCACCGCCCATGTGATGGCTCATGTCATAACGTGGATATCCAGCAGCTGCAGCAGCGGCAGCAGCAGCAGCTCCCATATGACCACCATAAGGATGCTGCTGATAAGCAGTAGGATCATGCATCATATAGCCATTTGGCATATAGCCATTAGGCATTTGATAGACATCCCGTGGCAATTGACTCTGCTGAGCTCCACTGCCACTAACTTGACGTTGATCAACCCCTAACATACTTCCAACTCCTGCTACACCAGAACCTAATGGAAATTTGTCCTTCTTAAGTAATGTCTTTGTTTTCCTTCTTGGTCTGTACTTGTAATCGGGATGTTCCTTCATATGTACTGCACGTAATCTTTTGGCTTCATCTATGAACGGACGCTTTTCCGTTTCATTAAGTAGCTTCCATTCTGCACCTAGACGTTTCGATATCTCTGAATTGTGCATCTTTGGATTTTCTTGTGCCATTTTGCGGCGCTGTCCTCTGGACCAGACCATGAATGCATTCATGGGTCTCTTTACGCGGTCTATGTTATTGTTCTTGTTGGTACTGTTGTTGTTGTTAGGAGGTTGATGCTGTTGTGGATTCGATTGCGATGATGGCTGTGATTGGGATTGATGCGAATGATGCGTTGCAGCAGCCTGTTGCTGAGCAATATGCATACTTTGCTGTTGCTGCTGCTGCTGAACAGCCTGCATCGATGCATAATGATGCTGTTGGGCTTGATGATGATGTTGAAGCGTTAGAGCTGATAAACCACCTGAACTTGGGGGACTGCCTGATGATAGTGCAGGACTGTGGACTATTGAACCTAGGGCACCATAAGGTGATACTCCAGTATGATGACCCATTGGTGAAACACCCTGATGTGGATGCGGTGGCATTTGGCCGTGCAGGCTGCCGCCCTTCAAATCCGTCTCCATCGTTAGCATGTCTTCCTCCCTGTGCCCGTACAGTTTGCCGCCTTGTTGATAGTCCGTCTTGAAACTAAATAGAACTTTTTTTTTCTCAAAGGTGTTTTTTTGGGGTTTTTTTTTAAGGGGGAGAAATTATAAAGTTTATTTCACTGGGTTAATAATCCTTGCACTATCATTTGATCGTGCCCAATGTTTATATTCATATAATAATCGTCAATATCCACGATTATTACTATCGTCACTGGTAAACACAAGTTTATTGCCGGGGGAATAAGCCACCGACGAATTACTCACAAACATCACACTATATTTTCAATATAAATTGTTCACTTCTACCAAAATATACTACAGTTCCTCGAAATATTCTGTTTATTCCCTTTTGTATTTGTCTACTATTTTTCGTAAACAGAAACGTTAGCAAAAACGTTCTTTCACGCACTATGTCCAAAAATTTTCGATTCAATATTAAAATCCTTCGGACACTTCACAATTATTGTTTTTCTTTTTCCACTTGATACCACTTTTTCTTTTTGCTCTTCAAAAAGTCGAAGAAACAAAAAAGGCTTATTATCTCTATACGTTTAACAAAAGCATTAACTCGTTTTTATAAACGCGCACTATATTCTTTTTTTTTCTCTTTTCTATTAACTTCTTTATTGTACTGAAGCGCCGAAGAATGGACCTCCACTCTCCTCGGAAGAACAGAACCGTCTGAGCATTTGTAGGTTTTGCCTTGGGGTCACACTCACCATGGTTCTCGGGGCTCACTTCCTGCCGAGGCGGTCGGTGGCTCGTTCTCTGCCTCTTCCCCCACTCCACAATGTTAAAACCCATAGGTATAGTTGTCCTTGTTTTATGCACTGGTAAAGATGGAGAACACGCAGAGAACCGGAGTTCCCCCTCCACTTTTTCTGCGCATGCTCGTTCGTTTGCCTTACTCCCCCCCACCACCACCACTACTTGCCAGCAACCATACCCCAGAGCGTCTGTGGCAGTTGTACGCTTGAGCCTACTACAGGCAAAATCGATTGGCACACACGCCTGCCATCATTTCTATCCACCAATCAGGCTCATCGCTTCTTCTACCTTGTGGGCGGGGCTTAATGGAGTGACGTCACAAGGGGGGATAATAGCGCACTCTTTCGGCAGTTTTACCAAGTTGTGCCTGTGTTTTTCCCGCTTTATCGTGCACACAGAGCTCTTTCTTCCTCGTGTTTCATTTTTTTTCATGGATATAGAGGAAAAAAAATACGGGAAAAAAAGGCAGGACATTTTGAAGATGAGAAGAAGATTTTTTCGAGGTTTGGGAAGTTCGAGAAATAACGTAAATGTCTGTTTTTTCCAGGATAATCTGAAATTTTATGATTTTTTCTTGTGTTTAGGCGATCAAAAATGCGAGAGGTATTTCATGCTCTCTCGCACTTTTACTGTAGTTTTTTTCTTTATTGCAGATACAAAGGGCGCAATAAAAGAGATGGATCATGGTGTGTTCATGGGGCATTTTTCGACTCTTGACTAAAGAGAGGCGAGTTGAAACGAGACCACAATAAATGAATGATTTCAATGATAATATAGTATTTTTTGTGTATATGTACTTTATTTACACGGAGTTTAATGGCATTTTCCCCGTGACCGAGAGTCAATGGCTGTATAAATACAATGAAGAAAAGAATGAAATTCAATGGCACGCGCCTCAACAAAAAAAAACGTAAGAATTGCCGAAAAATTTCTGCCTGTGAATAAAGGAAACGAGATCATCAAATGATTTACACAGTAATAATTTATTTCCTAATTACATTGAGCTTGTGTAAATACAAGTGTTTGAGCACATGCGGTTTATTTCTATTTGAAGGTTATTACGATATTTTCAGAACGTAAATAAAATTAAAAATCAATAAATTATCGAGAAACTTTTCTCTTCTATTTTTACGAATTCTTTTTATATCACTTCTTTTTTTGAAAAAAAAAAAAAAAAAAAAACGTTTTTCTTTTCTTCTCTCTTCTTTAATAACGGTTAAATGAAGTCTAAAATTTTTATGTGCATTAAAAAAAAATTGTAACGTACGCACGTGTCTGAGCGATTCGTCTTGCATCCTTTGAAATTTTCCCTTTTACGACGTTTTTTTTTTTAAGGCTGGATTTTTCCACGGGCATCCTCAGGTCCCCAAAGAAGAGCACCGGGCTGTACAAAGAGACTTTTTTCTTCTGCTTCATGCTTCTCATAGATATATATATATATATATATGAAATTTTTTTCAGCGATGACACCGAGTGCACACACCTAGCAAACTGAAAATTCTCATTCTACCGATCTGTCCTTGCGTATATAGGACCTGTTGCCTGGAGATATAATGGAAGAATGCGTCATAGATAATCATAGTGTTGCCCCGTATATGTGCACAATGACAATGAACGCAAGAGAGTGAGTGAGAGTTAAAGAAGAGGGGGGGAGGAAAAGGGTCCCGTTCAATTTTGGACGAACACACAAATGCGTCTCTGTTCATTGTGCGGTGGCGCTGCAGTACGGGTTATGTAGGTTATAGGTACTTTTTCATTTTTTTTATTTTATTTTAAAAAAATGGGATTCTTTTTCGGGTGATCGAGAGCGAAGAGATGGAATGGTAGAAAATCTGATTTTTTTTGTGATCAATGCTAATGGAATCTCTGGAAAACTAATGGAGATACGATTTTTTTTGTCCTACGACATTTTTGTAGAGAATTTCGAGAGCTATAGAGGAGGATTTTATTGAAAAAAGGCATTTCTGCACGTGTTGAGAGATGAAGAGGTGAAATATGAAGAATTCGATGCATTTTTAGGATTATTAATGGAATTTCGATAACTAATGGAGATACGCTTTTCTTACCTGAAGACACTTCTCTGATGAATTTCAAGAGCTTCGAAAAGGCTTGAGATTCAAAAAGGCGTATCTCCATTAGTTTACGAGATATTAAAAAAAAAAAAAATGAGAAACAAAAACTTTTTCTAAATAATTTGTTTTAGAATATCTTGGAAATTGATGGATATACGCTCTTTTTTTGTCCATATCCTTTTTTGCAGAAAATTGTAGAAAAGAGTTATTTCAAATAGATTTTTTCGTTTTAATATTTTTTTAGAATATCTCAGAAATTAATGAAGATACGCCCTTTATACCCTAATCCGATTTTTATCGTTCTTAAAATCCTCTACAAAAATTAATTTGAGCAAAAAAGGCGTATCTCAATTAGTTTACGAGATATTTATTAAAAATAAATGATAAAAAAAAGACTTTTTGTTCTAATTTTTGGAAATATCTCTAAAACTAATGAAAGATATGTCTTTTTCGCCCTGACCCATTATTATAGAGCATTTCGAAAGCTACAAGAAAGCATTAGCGTAAAAAAGAGCAGAAAAATTTCATTTTTCCTTCTTTCTTTTTGAGAAACAAAAAATGATTGTATGTCTCGAGAAATGGGTTAAATTCACAATTTCCACTGAAATCGATAAACACTTTTGGTCCTTGAATTCATGCACCAAGAATGAGGCAATCGTACCCAAGTAACCTTCCCCCCCCCCCCCCCCCCTCTCCCTGATCACTTCTACTCTTCTCCTCAAGCCATCGCTTTTCCCTTTTTCTTTCTCAAAGCTTTTGCTCATTATCCTTGCGCCAAGAGACATCGAAAGCGCCTTCAACAACAAGTAAAAAGCCACAAATGGTATCACCTGTTGGCAATGTACTGCACTAAATTCCAGTTGGACCCCACGACTCCATTGTTTTCCCTTCTATTTTCATATATTTTTTTTCTCTCTCTCTTTCAGACACACGGAGAAGAAGAGAAAAAAAAAACATAACTTTCCCTTTTTTCGTGAAAGCAACAATGCTATATTATGCACGCCTAGTTATGCTCATGAGTCAAAGAGAGAGAGAGAGGGAAAAGGGTACTCGAGTATATACACTGAATTCTATGAGTTTAAAGTTGCGAATGGGCAACAAGGAGCTCACATCGAGTATCAACAAACATTGATTTGAATCACAAAGACCTCCCGCTGCCTCCTGCGGTTGGAACTTACTTATTGTATCGCATCTTTTCTCTTTTTTTCCCTCTCATTTCACTTCTTTCTCTCTCTCTCTCTTTCTAGTTTTTTTTGCACATGTTATTTCACTCGATTTTTATTGTGGATACAAGTGATATGATCGCTCCCTTTCTTTAACTATCAATTCATGTATTTAGGGACTTTATATACCACTTGTTAGAAGGTTACATGAAAACCGTCAATTGACTGTTTTTGGGACTACTTTTGACTGAATTGACTGGAAATTTTGCTGGAAATTGATCGTCAATTTTATTCTCACTTGCTTTTTTGGTCATCTTGAGTTAATTTTTTTTTTAGTGCGAAAACTTGCAGAGATAACTCATTCCCAGAAGTCAGGCAGTATTTCTCATTTTTTCTGAAAAACTGTAATTAAACTATCCAATTCACGAATAAATATAAAAAATCGATATTGAAATGCAGCTATTTAGATGAAAAATTTCCGTCAACTTCTTTTTTGGTCATTTGTCTTATCATTTTTTAATTAAATGTTATTTTCAGTGATAGAACAGTTTTGAAAATAATAATGACCAGTTTTTTGCCAGTTTCTGATCACATAAAAATTTGTAATAAGAAGCGAAATCAGTCTCCAGACAAAAATGGAATAAAACAGAACGAATAATTCAAAGAAAATACCGGAAATCTAAAACACTACTCCACTACGAAGCTCAATGAGTATGTATGTGCATTATTAATTAAGTCAAGAAAAAATCTGTTTTCCATGTTTTCCAGTATCATAAGTAAATAGCAATATCAATGTATCCATATGTAGTAATGCTGGCTTCAATGATCATCTTTAAAAGAAAAAACATTTTTAAAGATGGAATATAATTGTGTCATAGACATACAAAAATTTAGACAAAAAAAAAATCGTCAGTGTATTTAGATGGAATTTGACCATCAAAACCATTTCCGGTCAATTTTTCGACTCACCTTCCGTTATTTATTGGTCGAAATGGTCAGTTATTAATATTTGGTCAATGACGGTCAAATGACCGTCATATTTTTTTTACGCCTTTTTTACTCTCCTTCTAGCTTTGTAGCTCTTGAAATTCTCTACGAAAATAGATGAGGGTAAAAAAGGCGTATCTTTTGTATCATATCTTTCCTCCTTTTTTCCCTCTCATTTCACTTCTCTCTCTTTCTGTTTTTTTCTGCACATGTTATTTCACTCGATTTTTATTGTGAATTGTATCAACAGTATGCAAGTGATATGCTTTCTCCCTTTCTTTAACCACTAGCAATTCATGTACTTAGGGCGTTTATGTACCACTTGTTAGAATGCTGCATTCAGACCAGAAAATCAACGAATCTATTGTGCAGGGGCAAGTGTTTATTCTATTTTGATCTGAGGAATTTTTGGGAAATCGGAGAATTTGTGGGGAAAGAGATCTTTTGGGAGTTCAGGGGTGAGATGGAGATTTTTTTTTCAGTTGGAAGTTTTTGATGAATAAAACATTCTATTTAGAAACAATTTTTATTCAGTTGAAAAAGTACGATTGTCATTATAATTATGAGTAAATTGTGATGATATTATGGGGCGATAAACGTTCATAAAATTATTCAAATTATAAGTTTTTATTGTAATTCCGGTGAATTGTCATTTTGGTGAAAAAATTAAAGATTGAACTTTTCTATTTTCTAATATTTTAGTTTTTTCGATTTTTCATGAATTTTGAGGGGTTTTGTTTGATTTTGGAAGTTTTTTAAAAAACATTTTATACTCATTCGATGAAAATTCACTTTTTTTTCTCAAAAGTCATGAGGAATTCATCCAAAATCACTCAAATCAATGGGAAGAATGGAGATCATAATTTGAAAGAATGGAAAAATCTCAATTTTTTCCCAAAACATTATTTATACAATTTTTTACATGTCAGGTGCTCTGACCACTGAGCTATTGCGAGTTCCTATCATTATTTATACAATTAAATAGTTAATTTTTCGATCAGAATCCATTTTATTTTCTCCAATTTTTTATTCTTCAGTTCATTTCCTTCCTTCATTTTTCTCAAATCCCTCGAAAATCAACGGAGATGAGTCCTTTTTGTTTCAATTCATTCTTGTAACTCGTGAAATTCTCTATGAAAAATTTCTGAGGGCAAAAAGGGCGTATCTCCATTAATTTCCAAGATATTCATTTTAAAAAAATGACGAAAAAGAAATTATCTCTAAAAATAAACATGAGTATGATAAATTTCAATTAATTCCATTAATCACATTAATTACAATAAACCCATAGAAATAGCCAAAACCATTAATTAAATAATAATCCATTGAAGTTCAAGAAAACATCGCCTTTGTATTCGCATTAACGCACCTCACGAGGCTAGTTGTCACTTTGAGGTGTGTGTGTCGACAATATAAATACAATAATAAGCGACATGAACATTATACTAATGACACACACAATCACATAAACTCAACCTTGAGGGTTTTTCGGTCTTGAAGAAAAGACCAAAGAGATTTCCAAACACATTATTATCAGCGAAAAACAAATTTTGTCACCTCAAAAACAAAGGGCACAAGTGTTACACATAAGCATAGCACTTACGCTACTTTGTTTCCAAGTCATGAAACAAAGAGGCGTAAGTGCAATGGATCAGTCTAGCATATACGTTTATTTATTTGTCACCTTAGAAACAAAAGAGCATAAGTGTTATGCTTATGCATTTCACTTACGCCTTTTTGTCTCTAAGATGGCGATAAGAAAGGTATAAACATAAAATTATGCCATTTTGTTGTTGAGTCACCAAACAAAGGGACATAAGCACTATCAATAATACTTATGCCTTTTTGTTTCTAATCTGATGATAAAAAGAGCGTAAGTGTCATACATACGCACAGGATTTACGCCCTTTTGTTTCTAACATCATGATAAAAAAGGCGTAAGTTACCAAACAGAAGGGCGTAAGTGCTATACATATGCATAATACTTACGCCCCTTTGTTCCTAAGGTGGTGATGAAAAAAAGGCATGAGTGCTATGCATAAGCATAACACTAACGCCATTATGTTTCTATGTTAACAAACAAAAGGACGTAAATGCTATGCTTGAGAATGGGATTTACGCCCTTTTGTTACTAGAATGACGAACATTTATTTATTTAGCTCATTGGTCATCGATTACCTGCTACCGTTTACTCAGCACCAAAATATCAAATATTAAATTTCTCACAAACGTAAAATATCGAGTGGTTTCCACAGGTATTTCCTTTGTTCTCCTACAAATACTGGAAATATAATCCTAGGAAATACAAAATACAAAATACCAAAGGTTTTTCGGTGTTATTGACAAGTCATTTTGTTGCCTGTGCACGTGTGGCCCAATAAAATTTTATGACACTGATTTTTCGTGAGGATCGGTTACGAGAATTTTTGGTAATGGATGAAGTTGAGAATTCTAGGGAAAATTTACAACACACTGTGGGGTATAACAACCCTTCTTTGAAGGTTTCAGTGGTCAGGTGAGAATTCGTGGAATTTTTATTTACTAAATTATGACATAAGTCGTGAGTCAGGGAGGTAGGGATAGATAAAATGAGGAGTAAAATTTTGACAAATTTGAAGTGATTTTCATTATTTTTTGAAATTTATTTTTAATTTTTTCTGAAGGGAGTAGAGATTTTTTTGAAAATATCTCGGAAAATAACGGATTGACGAGAAATTATCGAGAGATTTTTTTGAAGGAAACCAAATTTTCACAAAAAAAATTATCTTGATATTTTTCGATAAATCTGATAGTTTCAGGAAAATTTCAGAAAAGAATTCAGTAGCGAAGGAATGAACAAAACGGATGTTTCCACTCAATTTCTCTCAAATGTCTCGAAAAATAATAGAGATACGTCCTTTCTGCTCTAATCTTTGCTTGTAGCCCTTGAATTCTCTACAAAAAAAGCATTAATGCATAGAAGGCGTATCTCCATTAATTTCCAAGAAATTCCCCCAAAAACTATTAACATACCTCAATTTCCCTACTTCAGCCTTTCTTATTTTGAAAATATCTCAAAAACCATCAGATTTACTAGAATTTATCAAGTAACCTTTTCTGGAGTAAATTAAATTCTCTACAAGAAAGGTTTCTTGACATTTTTCTCTAACTCCACTCATTCCCGAGATCCCCTTATTTTAATGTCAACAGAATCCCCATTTTTCATTAAAAATATTGAAAAAAATCCAAAAACGTGAGAAAAAAATCACTGAAAAAAATAAATAAATGACTCAATATTTGAGGATCCGTCAAGGAGTTAACGAGCCCTGAAAAATCCACTCATCCATAAACCCCCAATAGCTCGAAAATAAATAAAATAAAGCCTGCTAAATTCCACAACAAAAACAGAGTGTCAGCGAGTGGTAATTCATACATTTAATTCTTTTCATTATTATTATTATATTTTTTTTTCTTCAATTTTTCAATGAAACACAATGAGACATCATTATCCCTAATTCTCACAGACAAAAACGTAGTCAACAATGCTGAAAAATATGCCGGGGGGGTATTAGCAGACACATAACCAGCATTCGGTGACACCGCTGGACTCTACAAAGAGACTGGAACAAAAACTAGTGAAAAAAAAAAAGAAAAAAATAGGAATGAATAGAGAAGAAGTAAATACTCCACTATATCGAGACTTGATATTATGTATTTTGTGTTATTGAAGTGAATAATAGTAGCAATGGGGCTTTGTGTGTGTAATCGGCCCTTCTCTCTCTCTCTCTCGGTGATAATAAAGTCACGAGCTTTTATTAAGCAATTATTGTAGGGAATTGTGAATTGATTTATTACCACTTAATTTTTTCACTGAAATTTAAAAGGATCAAAGCAAATTGTAGAAAATTGAAAGGATTCAATTGATGGAGATGTTTTGGGGGATGTTTTAGGGTATTTTTGAGAGTGATTGGATCTCAAAAATTAGACTAATTATCAGAGAGTTAGTGAATTTGGCTTAAAAAAAAAAATTTTAGATGAACTTTTGTTTTTAATTTTTTCTTTTTTTTCGATAATTCAATTTTTTTGATATTCTTATTTGTAGAATATCTCGAAAACTGAGCGAGATAGAGCGATTTTCCCAAAATTCTTTTTTTCTAGAGAATTTTAAGAATTATGAAAAAGAGTTGGGGTGAAAAAGGCGTATTTCCATTATTTTTCGAGATATTCGAAAAAAATACACAATAATTTTTTATTCTACTACATTACATTTATTCAGTTTTTTGAGAATATCTTGGAGAATAAGCGAAATAGTGGAACTCAAGCAATTACTATAGGAAATTTTTAATTGATTTAATTATCACTTGAAGTTTACACAAAAATTTAAGGGGATTTAATTGTTGCGGTTGTTCTTGATATTTTGGCCGTGTTTGGATTGTTAAAATTGAAGAATTCTTGAATTCTGCGTAAAAAAAAGATTTGAAAGAAATTTCTATCTTCAATTTTTTTTCGGACGATTCAATTTTTTTGCAATTGTTATTCGAATATCTCCATTAGTTTCTGAAATATTCACGAAAAAATGGGTAACGTAACTTTCTTTCACTAAATTAAAATTATTTAGTTTTTCAAGAATATATTCAAGATATATCTTGGCAATCAAGCGAGATAGGGTGATTTTTCTGAAATTCTTTATTGTAGAAAATTTCAAGAGCTACGAGAAAGAATCTAAATGAAAAAGGTGTATCTCGTTTAGTTTCTGAGATATTTATTGAAAATAAACAACAAAAAAAATGAACTTATTGACAGATTTTTATCTCTTTATTACTGAATAGAATGATTAGACACACATATATATAGTTTTTATAATAATAATTAATTATTAAATCAGTGAATAAATAACGGCAGTGGTAGTGGCAGTAATAATAACATTAATAATTATAAATTCTTTTTTCAGAGTTGATAAACTATTATTATTATTTATTGTTCCATGTATAGCCTTTTCAGCTTTTTACAAGGAATAGAAGAAACAATTTGAAGTTAGGATGTTACTTTGGAAAAAGCGTGGAGTGTAATTCATGAAGAGGGACATTTAGTAACAGTTTTAGAATATAGCTGTACTTCCAACTAGCCACGAAGGAAAAAAAAACGAAAAAAATAGAATAAAGTGAGAGCCACTGAATGAAGGGCCCATTTCTCGCGATCCAGACCCTCGTGATGTTGAAACCAAATTCAAAAAAAAAACGTGAAAGAAGGCCAAGGGGGGTTGGAAGTACGAGCCCAAACGAGAAGAGGAGAGGGGGAGAGGGTAGAGGGATGGTTATATACGGTGTGAGATTCGGGCGATATTTATTGCGGGTATGCGTGCACGCCAGATATTATTATTTGTACCGCACATAATTCAAGTAGGTCGTTAAAATTATTTTATTACTTGTTCTACATAACGCTTTCTGGTCCTGACGGTATATATGCCTGAAAAAGTGCAGAGAGGGGAAGGAGGGGGTCGAAAATACCGAGCATATTTCCCGGACGGAAGTGCCGATGCGTTTTGTATTATTATTATTATCATTATATAGGAAAAATTGGGGCAGGATGGATCTCCGACTTGGGTTGATTAAGGATTTTTTTTCGGAGGTCTGGACTACCCTAAAAAATCTGAAAAAAATTGACAACATGCTCCAACATGTCGACACTGTTGGTGAATTATTTATTTTTTTTTTGTTGAGGCCTTCACTCTAAAAAAAAATTTCGAATCATTTTGAACCACAGGTCCATTCTGCCCTGATTTTCTCTACAACGTAATTTAATGCATTTGGCAATTTTCGCATTTTGTTCGTGAATTAATGCAGGTCTCGATTGGGCACAGATCAAGAATAGAATGAAAGCGATCCTTTTTTTTTTTTTTTTTTTTAATTTGATTTTATTATTATTTTTTTTTCTATTATTCTGAAACCGTTATGATGCGTTACTTATTATTTCCCTGCGTAATCGATACGTTTTGGTTACATGTATCGACCTTTTTTTTTGACATTTGCATGAGAATAGGGATTGTGCACCTGGAGAGCATGTTCCATATGCAATTAAAAATGTATCAATAAATTTGCGTTTAATTTCTTGGAATTATTGAATAAATTTTGGTTATGATATTCTGGGGGTGAAAATAGGCAATTGATTTCTTGAGAATATATATCGGAAAATAAAAGAGATAGGGCGATTTTAATTGAATGCTTTTTCGTGAAAAGAGAGTATCTCGCTTAGTTCCCAAGATATTTATTAATATCAATTTACAAAAAAATAGACTCATTCTAAATAATTCTTCTTTCCATCATTTTCTAGGAGATTTCAATAAATAATGAAGATCCGTCGTTTTCTGCTTGAACTTTTTTTTAGTAGCTTCTAAAATTCTCTGCGAATGAGAATTCGTGCAAAATTATTATTAAATTATTGAGACAAAAAGTTATCTAAAATTATTTTATTTTTTTAATGTCATTAATTTTTTATAAATATATTGGAAACTAAGTGAGATAGCACCATGTTGCCCAAATATTTTTTGTAGCTCTTCGAATTCTCTACAAAAAGAAAAATTGAGGTAAAAAAACGCGTATCTCCCTTAATTCTCGAGCTATTCCACTGAAAATAATCGTAAAAAATGTCAAATTTGTCTTATTTCATTATTTCATCAAGTGCACTCCTAGATTCGTCTAAATTCCTCATTGCAAAATTCTTCCACGTAATGCAAAATCGACTCATCTCAATCCACCCTCACTCCCAAATCTCCCAATCTCCATCTTTCCCCCATAATTTTCCATCAAATCACGAGAAAAATGATTAATCCCTTTCATCCGATTTTTTTCTCATCTCTAACAACAAAATACACGACACGAAAGTAACTTAAAATCCTATCAATCTCAGTTACACCAATTTTTGACAGTCTTCGGTAAACTGGTTCTTCTCTTCCCCCCTTCAATTTTCACTTAAAACCCATTTTTTCACCAATTATTCTCTCTTTGTCACTTTCAAGAAGAAAAAAAAGGATAAAAAATCTACAATTTGTCACCTTAGAACTAAAGGGGCGTAAGTGCAATGTACAAGGATAGCACTTACGCCTCTTTGATCCTAAAGTAAAAACAAAAAGGCGTAAGTGCTATGCTTATGAATAACACTTACGCCACTTTGTTTCTAACATAATGAAATAGAAGTTTTTTAGTCTTCACTCGAAATCTTCATAACAATTGAAGAAGGGTGTTGCCCATGTTTCAAGGTAAAGCAGCAAAGAGAAACCGGGCAAGGGGAACAAGGGAGGGGGGAGCCCCCCCCCCTCTTCTTCCGTTTTCTATGCAAATTGTGCTGGTACGACTAGACATCGCACACGCTTCTCTTCTGCATGTTAAGTAACCATCTTGGACACGAGCTAAGTGTGACGTGGAGGACATCATGCATATCGTATGTGTACAGATGATATACATGAGAGAAGAGGCAAAGAGAAGGGGGGGAGTGGATTGTCAACGTAGTCTTTGCTCTATCACCTGTTCAAGGAATATATTTTCGTTACAATTTTGCACTGGCACAATGGATTATTCAATTCAGTACAATTCAGTGTTATTCCATCCTTGGTTACCCTTTTTTAATGGAATTCATTGAGATTATCCTGATATTTGTAGTTAGGCGGAGGGGGGGGGGGGGGGGGGGTTGTATTGTGCTTTGAAGATTATTTTTTCGGGGAGAATAATTATTCGTGTTTTTGTAGAATTTCAATGAATTTGTATTTTTTCAAATTAATTTTTGGAGATTTTTGGGAGAAATACGAGGAAAAATGAAGGTTTTTGAGGTTATTAGGGAAGATGGGGTGGGAAGACCATGCACGGGAAATTTAAAATGCGCAACTAATAAATTCAGGGTTTTTTTTCAAAAATTTACTGAATTATTTGAAAAATTGATGATTAAGTTTTGTTCTTGGTGATTTTTTGTTGAGGATATTGCGAAAATCAAAGAAGGATTCGAATAAATATAGCCTATCTCCATTTTTTTCTGACATATGGAAAAAATCAGATTTCTACAGAATTTTTTAACAGATTTTTTTTTTAAATTTTATTACAGATAATTTTTTTTCCATTCTTAATCTCATATATTTTATCTGAGAATAGGTTTCTTGCCTTATTTTGTCTCATTTTCTTCTTCATTATTTTGAGAATGTCGCGAAAATTTAAAGATACCTTATTTTATTCTTATAAGGATGTATGACATATTTTGGATCACAAAAGGGTCAATACATTTCATTTAAAAAAAAATCCAACTGTAAAAATTTAATTTTTTTCCCAGCAAAAATCTCAAGATTCACTGAATATTTAAAATAAATATAAAAAAAAATCAGTTGATGATTCCCCTCGATTAAAAAAACAGTTGAGCTTGTCAAAATGTTAATAAATACAATTTAATATTCCCTCTATTGTCACCATATTCGATGAATTTTTCAAGAAAAAAAAAAAAAAAAAGGGTGTGACACTCTCCAAGAATCCAATTCGCAGACGCCTTTATTTTTTCAAAGGGATGCACAATTCTTCCACAACTACAGTGTCTCAAAAAATCGAGAAGTCAGTCTGAAGTGGCTCGAAGTCTCTTTCTCTTCTTTTATTCCAAAGTGGTGAAAAGTTCAGATTCGGAGGTCATATGTGCACACGTGAAACTTCGCAATTTATACGGGATGAGAAATAAGAGGGAGAGAGGAGAGAAAAAGGAGCACAAAATGGGGGCACAAGGGGGGGGGGTACCCTTGTCAGGATCGTCACTCCAGTGTGACAGGTAAATGGGGGACAGAATTTTATTATTATTATTATATATACCCCTCTCCCCCGAGTTCTTTTGTGCGTTTATGTACATGAAAAAGCCCAATTTATAATGCGAGAGAAATATATTAATATCAAAAAAATGGTTTAATCAGAAGAAAAAAAAAAGATATTGATTCAAGTTTTTTCTCATTCAACTGCTCATTGTTTAATTCATAAGTTCATAAAATCAGACATTATTAAAGCTACTGCTTCCTTTATTCTATTAATTAGAAGAAAATTACAGATTCATTACGTTACAACCACATTTGCACAGTTCTTTTCATGATGCATGTATTCTAATTATGATCTAAACAATTTTTTCTAATCAATAAACTATTTTTTTTTGTATTAAAATAAAGAGAACAACGACTTATTAAAAAAACTGATTTTATTTAGAACATTTTGGAAATTACTGGAGATACGCTCGTTTGACTTGTTTTTTTTTTTTTTTTCATTTATTCAGTGCATTTGGCACTACAGAGTTCATACAGCTAGCTCTTTCTACTCTAGTCCTTCTTTTAGGGATCTCCAAGATCTATAAAAATGGATTAAGATGAAATCGCTCTGTCTCGCTTATTTTCCGAGATATTCTGAGGAACTGAATTAATAGGTTATTTTTGTTAGATAAAAAAAATTGCTACTGATTTTTGTTTGTCTTTTTTTTTTTTGAGAATATCTCGGAAACTGATGAAGATACGCCCTTTTTACCTTTTTTATGAGAAAAGAAAAGTTAAAACATTCACTTTTTCTTTACTCCAATAAATTTTTATCCCTTTACTCCTAAATTCACATTTTTTCAGTCATTTTTTTTTTTTTTTTTGTTAACATTCAATCAAAGAATTTTGTATCAATTTGGAAATTGCAAAAACCACAGGGCAGTGATTGTACTAGTCTGAATAATTGCCAGTGCCAATCTGCCACATTCGAATTTTCACAATTACGCTTCAATAGACATTCTAAACACGTACACGTACCTACTCTCCTTTTTTTTTTTCACGCGCAGTTTCAATTTCACCTACACGTATTTTATTACACATACATGGTACCGTGATTGGTTGATGAATTCCGCGGAAAGAACGCTCATGGGGTACAAACACGTGTGCGCAATGGGGAACGCGTGGAGCCCCAGCATCAGAGGGGTGAAGAGAGAGAAGCCATCTGCATCACGATGAATACCAGTAGCAGAGTTCCCCTCCCCTTCGTTTCTCCTCTCCGGTTTACCCCACGATTTTTGGAGGAAAAAAAAAAAAATTAAAAACCCCCTTCGCGTTTTCAACCCCTCATGTGGGCCAGCCGGACTCTTCGCAGTGGCTCTCAATTCGTTTTTATGAAATTTAAGGTTTATTTTATGTTGAAAAATAATTTTTTTTAAAAATAATTACAAGAAGTGGAGATTTTGGAATTTTTCATAGGAAAAAGAAGGGTGAAAGAGTTTTTTTTTCGACAATCATTTTGAAAATATTTAATTTTTTTTTAATTTGGAAAAAAATGAATTTTTAGCTCTGTTTGAAAAATCAATTATTTTTGGAAAAATTCAATTTCTAGAAAAAACTACGATTATCCAAGAGAATCCATCTTCAAATCAATTATTTTTCAAAAATTCAAATATCCTTGAAAAAATGTAAATATTGTTCAAAATATCCAATCATTTTTGGAAAATTCAATTATTCTTTAAGGAAAGTAAAATAGCAGTTATTAAACAAGAAAAAATCCATTCGTTTGAAAAAGAGGACAATCCATTATTTTTGGAAAAATTAAAAAATAGATTATTTCCAAACAAAATAGAAAAGTGATTTTCAAAATGGAGTAAATAATCAAATATTTGAAAAAAATCAATTACCTCTGATGAAAAGTAAGAATCCATTGCTTCCGAAAAAAAAAATTAATCATCGAATATTTTTTTTCAAAATATTTTGAAAGATTTGATTGTCCCCAAAATATCGACGTATCTTCTCCTGAATTGTCAGAAGCGTGTTGAATCATGAAGCGAATTAATGTTTATATTTTAAGTTATAATAGAAGCCACGAGTGTATGAAAAATGAATTATCCCTGGTAAACTCAATGATTTGCAAAATAAGCCCTATTCTCATCTGGTTTTATGTATACGCTTAACTTCTGGGCTCACTAGTGCGCCCAGCGTTTATCAAGTGTATGAATTAAATTGCCGTTTTATTACCCCTTAGGGGGAGCACCGTTGAGTCCACAGGGAAATGCGAAACAACTGAACATTATTCCCCACGTCACAATGAATTTCCCGGCCTCAATTTTCAATTAAAAAATCATTTCTCGGGATTTTTCTCAGCAAAAAAGACCCAAGAAAATGCGGAATCGTGCAGAGGAATTCGCGCAACAACTCAAATTTTTGAAATTTGGAAAAAATAAAACAAAATTTCAATTATGTTTGGAAACAAATTTCAATTATTGAACCAAAAATTCAATTATCTTTGAGAAAAAATTGAGTATAAAATTCAATTATTCTTGAAGAAAGGCAATTATTAAAGAAAGTGCAATTATTTTTGAAAAAAATTCAATTATTAAAAAAAATATATAATTATTAGAGAAAATTCATTTTTTTTGAAAAAATAAAAATCTGTAATTTTTAAAAAAAATCCACTCTTTTGGGGTAGTGAAAAGCGCGCATCATAAAAAAAAAAAACATTTTTTTGTTCTTTGAAAATGAGCACAAACAGAATGAGAAAATGAGAAAAAAAATTGTCCAAGGCCAAGTATCAACAGCGTCTGAAGTCGCTCTAAATGCAAGGACCATCACGATGTACTAAAAGTACTCTGCAAAAAAATAATCGTAAAAAACTGATGGAAGGATGAAAAGGAGAAGGCAAAGAGCCAAAGGAAGGTAAAACACGTCCAGAGGGACAGAGAGAGAGAGGAAGAGAGACACGTGCACTTCAGTTTAGTGGCATTCAATGAAAAGACCGCAGTGCAATCATGCCGCCTGAAATTTTCATAGAGTCCTCTATCATCGTGTGTCCTACCGCTCATTGCATGCACAGTGACACGGTGAAATGAGACTCAGGGTCAAACGTGTGTCCACAAAAAGTGGAAAATGTGAAATTCAAAATTTCAAATTTTTTCGGGTAAAAATAAAGCCTTTGAAGTGTTTGGGTAAAGATTTTTTTTGATTAAAAAAACTTAAATTTTTTTATTAAGGTAGTTGCCTCCCGATTTTCATATAACACCAAACTTTTGAAATTTTTATGAAAGGTAGATAAATATATAAACTATTCATAACCAACATTTCAGATTGATTCACCACACCATTTCTGAGTAATTAAGTTTTTTGAATTCCTTCTTATGAATGTCAATGTATGGAGGACCGATAAGGTTAGTATTATTTCTATTTTATCGGGCGAGCCGCTCCGAAAGATTTCATACTAACTTTATCGGCTCTTCATACATCGACGTTTTACACGTAAACTAAGAAACTATTAGAAACTCACACGAAGGAATAAAAAACATTAATTACTCAGAAATGGTGTGGTGAATCGATTTGAAATTTTGGTTGTGAACAGTTGATATATTCATCTATCGATAATAAAAATTTCAAAAGTTTGGTGTTATATGAAAATCGGGAGGCAGCCTCCTTAACATGAATAAAAGTGGATTATTTTTGGAAGAGGAGCTCCGACTCTTTGTGATGCGATTGTTTTCAACGAAATTGAACACGTGGCTTAACTCTACACTGGTCAACATATGACCACGCTCTGCTGTTTCTATTCTTTTATGATCAATCGGTTGAGTGGAAAATTCTCAAAAAATTTGACTTTCATCGTTAAAGTGGTTAAGAAATAATCATATTTTCTAAATTACATATCCTACAAATGTGGAAGAGAAATAAAATCAATTCTAGGAGTTGATAAAATTTTTCCAATGCTTAATGAAATTCTCCGGTGAGCGACCTTGCCGCAAACACGCTAAACGCGTTCGGGCAATGTAGAGGAGATTCGGCATCATCGCAGCCAAAATAACACGGCAGCGAATCCCTCATCAGGTCCGGTTGTCTGGTGCAGTGGATTGGACTGTAGATTCACATGCAGCAGACCAGGGTTCGAGTCCCGACTGGATAGAAAGTTTGTGTAGCTCATAACAACAGAAAAAAAAAGTCTCTGAGCACAGTTTGTCACATAAAAATGAGTAACATTGGCTGTATAACATAATTTGTTGAAGACCAGCTGCGGAAGCAGCACAAATAACAAACAACAACAAAAATCCCTCATCACCCGACCAGAGTCGTAAGGTCGCTCATGTTGAATCTAAATTTGAAATATTTCTAGACGTCTTCGCACTACCCGGGATGAAAAAATTCGAGTCTTTCAGTGGTCGAAAGACTCCTGTCCCGGTCTCTGACAGAGTCCCTATTCGCGCCATGGCAGGGACTTTCTAGAGACACCTTGCTGTCTCTCCGAACGGGACACGTGTCTCTCTTAAAGGGACTCTCAGTCCCTGCTCTACGAACCAGAGTCCTTACTTGAGAGACTCACAGTCTCTCAAATAAGAACTCCTCCAGTTTCTTCGAGAGCCATCAGTCTCTCAGATAAGGAATCCTCCAGTCTTCCTTCGGGAGCCATCAATCTTTCTATTTTTCAAAAAAATATTTATTTTTATCCATATTTTTTTTTGTCAAAAAATACATTAATCAATATTTTAGATGATAATAGATTGTTGAATGCAACTTAGTTTTCAATAATCCTTAATATAGATCGATTCCAGTTTTAATTAACACAACTGCATGTTTTTCTTTAAATTTTCATAACTTTCTGCACTTCATCTATAAAAAAGATTGATAATATAAACATCAAAACTCAAATATATCCATTTTACCCCTATGTCCGTTTCACTCCACTTTCCGCTAATATTGAGAATTTTAATTAAAGTCAAATATGAAAAAAATGATAACTCCACGCTTTGCAAAAATTATAAAAATTGAAAACTTAGAAATTATTAAGTTGAAATAAAAAAAAAAATTCATTTCTCGATCTCTCTCATAAGGACTTATGTCTTTGCAAAGATTTATGAATCTAATAAGAGCCCAGTAAAGATAGAAGTCCTTACGGAAGAGACACGCGACGATAGAAGTCTTTACGGGAGAGACCAGCAAAGATAAAAGTCTTCATGGGAGAGACCCGAGAGACACTGTAGAGACAGTTGCGGGACTTGCGAGACACTCTAGAGACTGAAAAGTCTTTCTGGGAGTCTTTGAAGACCGTAAAAGACTCTCCAAAGACTCAAAAATTTTATCCCGGGTAGTTGCCGAGTGTGAAGCAAGAAATAAACAAAAAAATCACCCGAAAACTGATATTTATGATTGAAAACTTAGTTCTTGTCTTGGTATTTAAAGCGAACTCGAAGAAGATTTTAGGAATTATATGAATTATTTGTAATTCATTACGCAACCACTAGTATGCCATTTGACTAGCGTATTCACGAATTTCCCTATGCAGAAAAACAATCATTCATTACAAATTTATGAGACAGTGAATACCTTTAATATTGAATTGTAATTTTTTATTCCTTTTTTTAAAGACATTTTCTAAATTTTAATCTTTTGCCTAACCGAAAAGTGCAAAAGCCTGCATTAATCCATAAGCCATTGTGTTATTTCTATTTTGTTTTTATTTATTATTGACCAAACAAAACGGTCAATTGATCAGAAATTTCACGAGATAGTTCAGATTTATATAAGCTTTCAGTTGAAATTGATTTCAGATCTTAATCTTTGAATTCGTGTAGGTATAGAATTACCTTAAAGCCATTCTACAAAAGACGTCATACAGATTCTAAAGATTTTGAAAAATCAAAATATTGGGTTTTATGGAAATACGTCAAAATGATGGTATTTGAGGTGAATAATGCTTATTTACATTGGAATTATTGTGGGTTGTTCGCCTACACTTCATGTCACGTGACCGCGTTACGTTCACATCTTGGGTAGAATTGCCTTTAGAGCGATGCTACGATGACGCCCGTATCATTTGACGACTAGTTCCAAAGCTAATGGATTCAGAAGAAATAGTCAAGAAACCTTTTTTATGGAAAATTTCGGGATTATCAAAAAGGTTTCGGAATCAATTCTGGTAAACCTGATAGTTTCGGGGATTTTCTCAAAACAAAAAAATAGCAAAAAATTTGTGCCGAATTTTTCTGCAAATGACTCCAAAACGACTGGGTTTGAAGGAAATTGTCGAGAGACTTTTTTCACAAAGAATTGAAAGAACTACAAAAAAGGACCAAGGCAGAAGGGCGCATATCCATTAATTTCCGAGATATTAATCGAAAATCAATTCTTCCAACGCTTCTTTGAGAATATTTTGAAATTAAACGAGATGGAGCGATTTGTCTTAATCCCTTTTTGTAGAAAATTTCCAGTGCTACAAAAAGAGTTTGATGCAAAATCGCTCTATCTTGCCTAGTTTCGGAGATATTTTCAAAAAATGACAAAAATCGAGTCCTCTTATCCTCTTTGCTACTGAACCACTAAAAAACAACCGTCTAAACTACAGATTATCGATCCGCTTTATCCCAAACGATCAGTGTCGAAACAGTCCACTTTGTGCACAGGTGTAGCAGAAGAGAGTAGAGCCGAAAAGACAGATACGAAGGGCTTAGACCTCGAAATTATTAGCAAGGGTTGTATTAAACGTTTCGACCGTTATAATCTGGTGCGTACGGGATCAGGTCTATTTCTCGGGGCGTTAATCCGACACTCGGGATAGGATTCAAGGGGTGCGATAGATCTCCTCGAACGGGATTAGCGTGAAATTAGCTGAGGACCCAACGGATTTCTAGACTCTCTGGCGATCGCCTAACCCAAGCTGTCAAAGTCCACTAGTTCACAGTTGTGACGTAGACTTCCAATAAAGTTGCATCCATTAACCTTCAAAGGACCAACATATTTTTGGACTACTTTTTCAGTTTAAGTGCTAGAATTTTCATATTATTGTATTTATATGAATTGTATATGGAAAAAGATGGCGCCACTATAGTGGCTCTCAGTCTAAAATTAGAAATACCAACTCTTTCGTCATTTTTCGCAATAAAATCAACAGATATCACAGGAAAAATAATGAGTGTGTTTTATTGAAAATAAACCAAAATAAATATGAATATTTTTGCGTTGAACATTATTATTGAATTATTTATAACGGAAAAAATAAAATAATTCAACAAAATTATAAACTTAGTCGCATTAATAACTTTATTCTTACGAATATTATCACGAATTCATTAAGAAAATTACAGAAATAACTGAAAGTCACCAAAGTGGTTTCCGGTTTTCTAGAGGTGAAAGTTCCCAGAACAATCTATCCAGAAATAATAATAATGATGTTTTTTTTTCAATTGGATGTAACTTTAAGGAGAAACGAAGATAGAAGTAAAGCAGAAGAGTCAGAAGGGCGTGAGTGCCCGAAACCTTAGCATTTCTAAATAAGACGCCATTTCGGTTTTACCGAAAAAGTAATAATTGGCACTAACGCCCCTTTGACACCACGGTAATGATGTAAAGTCAATAGATATTGATGCAGCCTTTAATTTGAGACTACTTTCAACCCGCTGCGATCATGATCACTGGAGATATCCGTGAAAAAGTGGATAAATATGAGAAAAGATGGCGGAGCATTCAGATTTGAGGTTAGAGCATCACTAAAAGAGCAGCTCATATCAAATTAAGATAATATCCCAGAATACACTCGATAGAAGACAAAAAATTTCGAGGATTTATAGGTTAGTCTCTAATTAATCGCTGATAATTCGGGGGAAGGTGCTTTAATTCACCCGAAAAAGTAATTAAACTAATCGAAAGTCATATCTACAGGTTGCGAATATATTTTTATTTCCACGATTTTTTTTTACATTACGGATCTCCTATCACATGCATAAGATAGAGAAAGAGACAAATAGTTATGACTACCTTCTAATTGAAATTTCTCAATAACTATACGGAGAATTGTATTTTTTTTTTCTATTATTTAGTTAAAATGCTGTTCTCTTCGCCAATAGTTTTTAAATAATGGATCAATCGTGTGGTTTTTTAGTAATTTCGTTATTTCTGTCCGATTAAGGGCGTTTCATCCCCACCACCGTTCTTTTCAGTAACTTTGATAATTCATATCTCATAAACTACACGAAACAAAATTATGAAAAAATTCAGAACAATGTGAAAAAATATCATTTTTGACGCGGCATTCAAAAAATAGTGGGTTAATTGTACTCGAGTTCGCTGGAAGACTACCTTAATATTACTCATTTCACTTAACACCAGTAAATCTTATTCCAAACGAGAAATTTTTTTTCTCAGTGACGTGTAAACTTTAATGGAAGTCCACTGTGCTTTCACATTCTCTCCTTTCTTATTCACTTGGCCGATAGTTTGTCGTTGTCACTCCGAGGGGTTCCTAGTTTGCCTTTTGTTCACAATTGTCACTCTATTCTGGGAAAAATCTTTATCCCTCGTGACGGATCGATGTCGTGTATATATCGCTGTTATTACCCACAGGTTCTCTCTCTCTCTCTCTCCCTCTCTTTTCTCATTCAGTTGTACAGGTGACTAAGACATTTTAAATGACTCATTGTTCCTCTTAAAAATAATAATTAGATTTGTTATCCACGTGCTTCCTGTCAAAATTTGTCACTCGCAGTGAACGAAATTCTTGGAATAATAAACAATGAATTGTTCCTCCTTTCAAAAGGTTTTGAAATTAAAAAAAAAAATCCTCTATTTTCTATTTTTATTTTCATATTTTTAATTAAAATTTGATTGTTTAGAGTTGATGGAAAAAAAATCATTTAACGTAAAATTTTTTTATTTTTTTTTCAAAAGCTTTAATAAACCCATTGACACAGAAACATGAGTATTTTTTGTGAAATTCGTACAAAACCTGTGACCTAACGATTTTTATGAAAAAAGGAAATTGTTCTAGTTATGTTTTTCATGTAAAAATTGAAAAATTGCGTTTTCATTGAAATCATTCGTCAGAATTCCTCGGAAGAGTTGCAATCATTTTTGATGCAAATAAATAATTGACATTTTTTTTACATGCTGTAACTTCAAATAGACATATAAAAGAAAAAAGAAGAAAGAGAGTAGGGTCAAAAGAGACGAAGTGTCATAAACCTAAAGATCTTAAAATAAGACGCCATTTTGTTTCCATCGAAAAAATAATAATTGGCACTTAGGCCCTTTTAATATTGAAGTAATAATGTGGAATCAATGAGAATTGACGTTACCTTCAATTTGCAATGAGTTTCAACCCGCTGCGGTCATTATAATCGGAGATACTGCCAAAAAACTGAATAAATACGGAAAAATATGGCGCAACGTTCAGATTTGAGATTAGAAAAAAGATGCCGATTCGTTTTTAAATTTGAGAAAAATTGAAAAGTAGTACTTACGTCTTCTCATTATAAAGCATGTACAAAACTGTTGATCGAATGCGTTTCTTTAATGAAAAAAAATATTGTTTCGAAAATCATCAGCGTCAAAAATTCCTCGAAAACACCGCAGAAAAAGGGCTTCCGACAAAAAAAAATTACCCTCAATTGTAAACCCCTTTTTCCCTAAACAACGAAGAGAATACGAAGGAACATCGATCAAGGGAGTTATACCTCCCCACTCCCCCCAGTGTCACTTGATGGATGCTAGATTAGAAGCGCCCGGGACACTCGTTGACACCCAAATGATGTATCGTCCTACACGCCCTGGTAACTACGTCGGTTTGAGCTACTTACCACTTGAAATAAGAAAAAAAAGACGAAAGAAACCAGGGGTAGTAGTAACAAATGAGTGAATGAAAAGAGGAAGAAAGTGTCACGCACGCGGAATGCGGTGGTAATAAAGAAGTGAAACGGGATAAATCTTGTTTTTTTGTAAAAAAATAATAAGTAGATTTTTTTTAAACGGAGGTAACTGCAAGGAGTAATGAAAATAGAAGAAAGGCAGAAGAGCCAAAAAGGCGTAAGTGCCATAAACTTAATTGTTTTCAACAGGACGCCATTTTGTTGTTATGGGAAAGATAATAATCGACAATACAGGACCTACCTTTCGACGTTGAAGTCATCATGTGGAATCAATGGGAATTGATTTTGCTTTCAATTTGAGACTAGTTTCAACCCGCTGCGGTTATTATAACCGGGGATATTCACAAAAAAGTGATTAAATATGAGAAAAGATGGCAGAACGTTCGGATTTGGAATAAGTCGATTGTGTTGGGGGGAATATTTGGGAAACTAATTCAGATACGCTTTTTTTGGATGAATTCTTTTTTGTAGAGAATTTCAAGAGCTACAAAAATTAGTGCAATAAGGACGTATCTCCATTAGTGTCCTATTTTACCTTTTCGCTACTGAATTAGTGACACTTTAAAATTGAGAATTTCGAAGAAAAAAAATCGCTTTGAAGGACAGATAACGTTTTTTTCCTCCTCTTCCTGTGCACAACACTTTCTGATTCTTTTTTTTTTCTTCATCTCTCCCTTTTTATTTTCTGTAACATACCGATACATTTTACGTTGAACGTGCTTGTATCGTTTCAGGATGGAGGAGGGTCACGTTACGATGTGTAAAAAGGTTGGAAGGCCAATAGCGACGAGTTTTTTTTTTTTTTTCGGTGCGAGAGGAATAAGGGGAAGAGGAGGAGCCAGAGGGGATAGAGGAAAGAAGTTGAATAGAAGATTGGAACTCTTTTTGTGGTGACGGTACTCCTTCCGGGCCGGGGCGGCCGATAGTGCCGGCTATTTCCGGTGGCCGCCATGACATTCACTATCGTTGCGAAGTCGGCTACACATCCTTTTCTTCGATGTGTATTCTACTTCTAGGTGTATGAGCTTCTCGTGATCTTTATTTCGTATTTGCATTGAATGTGGGACAATATTTTTTTCTTACGTTCAATGGACATTTTTTTTCATGCAGATAAATAATTGGGTTTTAGCGGATGTAACTTCAAATAGAGGTAAAAATAAAAATAGGAGAAAAGGCAGAAGGGCATGAGTACAGTAAACCTCAAAATTGAGAAAAAACGCCATTTTGTTTTCATCGAAACAATAAGAATTGGCACTTATGCACTTTTGACATTGAAGTAAACATGTGGAATCAATGGGAATTGATGGAGTCTTTAATTTGAGACCAGTTTCAACCCGGTCTGATCATTAAAACTGGAGATATCCCCAAAACCGTGAATAAATATGAGAAAAGATGGCGGAACGCTTAAATTTGACGCCACCTTGTTTTTATCCGAGCAAAATTAAAAAGTGGCACTTTCCTCTCTCTAATTCTACGTTTATGATGCAGAATTGATGGCAATTGATGTTGCTTTTAATTTGAGACTAGGTTCAATACCATGCCGTCATTGAAACCGGGGATATTCGTGAAAAAGTGGATAAATATTGAATTTAAGGTTAAATTATCACTGTGTGGGAAAACATTGAAATTTCTCTATTTTTCTATTGAGTTTTTGGCTTCAAGTAACAAAGAGCTTCAAAATGAACGAAAAAAAGGAAAAAAAATATTTTTCTATTTTTGGAAATTAATGAAAAAAAAATTAGTCCCAAAATGATATTGTTCTCGGAGAATGATGGAGATAAGCCTTGTTCGCCCTAACCTTTTTTCGTAAACATTTTCAAGAGTTCTAAAAAAGAACCAGGAGAAAACTGGTCTATCTCCAAATTAACGAGAGAAAAAGAAAAAAAAATATTTTTCTTGTTTCGGTTGAGGCAACGGCAGAGATTCAACCATAGGTCAGAATTACATGTTTAAGCTTACACATGCTCTATATATACGTATCTAAATCCTGCATAAACCCTGTGCATGTGTACCGGAATACGCAACCCATAGTAGGAGGGTTATAGAGAATGTAAAGGAGGGACAGTTGAGAGAGGGTGAAGAAAGACAGAGTAAGAGAGAGATGGAGAAAGTAACAGAGAGGCTGCGATCGTACCGTGTAGTCCCGGTGCATTGAGCTGTCAGTCATTCCTACGCGTTTATACTCACCCCGGTAGTCCCCGAGAACATCTGTCCCTGGAGAACACGATATCACGACGAGATGCTGCCGGTCCCTGTTTCAAACTGCGTAGGAGGCTGCGAAGGATGAGATTCAATGCCTGAGAATCCGTTTTTTTTTTTTTTTTTTTTTTTTTTTTTTTTTTTTTTTGGAATTAAAAAGGGAATGTTGATTAACTCAATTTCGTATTGATTTATTCTTTTGGGGTAATCAAAAAGGGCGGAGTAAAATGGAGCCGTGGAAAAATCTCAAAAAATTAGGCAATGATCTAGATATATCAGAGCGTCTCCATGAATTTTTTTAGATTTTTTTGAAGAGCCATTGGCTCGCAAAAAATTCTGAAAATTTTGGGGTTATAGATTTTTGACTTTTCCGTAGAGTAAAATCACATAAGAAAAGGGCGGGGTGAAATGGCAGGGTGAAAAAATTTGGAAAAATTAGACAACAATTGAAATATGTCGGGACGTCTTTATAAATTTTTTCAGATTTCTTTGAAAGGCCCTTGACTTTCAAAAAAATTCTGGAAATTTTTGTATTTTTTGAATTTTTAAATTCGTTTTGGTGTTTTGTGAATATTTCCGAAACTAAGCGAGATGGCGAAAATTTCGTAGAGGCTTTTTTGTAGAGCGAAACAAAAGCTACAAAAGAAAATTTTTATGGAAAATTTCGTATCTCCAATGGTTTTTCGAGATACTTCTTTTTATTTGAAACTGCGTAATTATCTGTTTCAGTTAAGGAGAAAATCGAGGCCATGCTGAGATTAATAGAAATCGTCACTCTTAAAATGATTATCGTATTATGTACCCATAGATATACTGGATGACTGGGTAACAACTGTCAAAGCAATATGCCAAGAGTGAGTATATTATTGTATTATACATAATCCCGGTCATTCAATCCAATTGAATGGCGACGAGTTGATCTCACTGGTACACAGTCAACACAATTCATCCGTTAAATTTATACGGCATGTATCTTTAATGATCATCGACATTGATTAGATTGTCAATTAATGCGACACCTCCAATCGCAGATTATCATTAGTCAAATTAATTGAACTCGAAAGAAGAATTGTTGATTGATTCAGTAGTGAAAAGATGAAATGGAATGTCTATATTTTGTTGTCTTTCTTTCAGAGTATCCTGGAAACTAAGCGAGATAGAGTGATTTTTCTCTTGTCTTCTTTTGTAGCTCTTCAAATTCATTTGAAACAAGTGCATTATAGTATTGCTTTCCAACTGATATAGCTTTTTCTGCTGATACTTTAGCAATATGCTTCCGAATAGAAGTGATACAACTTTTTTCGAACCATCATCAAAATATCGAATTTTGAAAAAATTCATTAAAACGCCAATAAGTCGAGAACTAATCATGCAAGTAAGCTCAAAATTGACAGGCATCTGACTGATACAACTCTCGAGATAATATATGAGTATAAATGACATCAGTTCAATAGTTTCCAGAAGTTCCATTAAGAACTGATTTTCGAAAAATGGACATATTTCAAAAAGTATCGATCGGATTCTCTTCAAATAAAACTCAAAAAATAGAGTTCGTCGAGAGGAAGTTTTCCACAAAATATGAAATTTTTCTATAAAACCGTTTTGCTGTAATTGAGACTTTTATGCACACACAGACATACACACACACACACAGACATGCACTAAAAATATCATTTTCTCTCTATTTAGATCATTTTAAGTATCTTCTATTAAAAAAATTACAATCGAAAATTCTGATGATTACATAGCTTTCATCCGTAAGCGAAACGTTCACATTTTAAAAAGAAAGGCGTATCTCCACTAGTTCCCCCAATATTCCTCGGAGAATAATTCACAAAGCCAGTTAAATTAAAATTCTCAATTTTTAAAATCAAAGAAAAATGACTTTACCCTCTTCCTGCTGAGTCCGTTCCCACAGACATCAAGATACTCCCCAAAAAAAAAAAAAAAAATTGGTAGAAATAAACTCTTTTCATTGTGCTCTGATTTTCAATGCTCGTGTTAACGAGTTGTGTGTGTGTGTGTCTGTGTGTGTGTGTCGGTTCAATGCTACCGGTGCGCATCCCTTTCTTTTCCCGCAAAAAAAAAAGAAGAAGAAATCTTTTATTTATTTTTTTCCTCCACTCTGTCCCGTGAATTCATAAAAACCCGATGGAAAGCCTCTGGACACCGTCAGCAATTCGAGAAAGACGGTTAAATGAAAAAAAGACGAAAAAAAAAAGTAAAACTTATCTGGAAATTCGACACCGAGTCTCGCGTACCACCAGAAGCGATCTTTTTCTCAGCGGTAGCTCTACTTTTTTTTTTTTTTTTTTTTTTTTTAATTCTTTCGGTAGATTCTCTATCGCTACCTCTCATCCTCAGCCTCGGCAGTTCTTTTAATTCGAGGGACTAAAAGCGGCACGAGACCGCTCACCCCGTGGCCATTCATTGCCATCTTCTTCCAAGATCGTAAACGGAATCACTCATTCTTTGATGTGAGAATTTTTTTTTTAATTTTTTTTTTTCCCAGTGAATTTCGGTCTATTTTCTTTTCACGATGCTTTATTTTTCGGGGGTTTTTTGGGGACGAGGTCAGTTTGGGGATTTACGACATTCCAATGTCTTGGGGGAGGAGGGGAGGGAAAATGCATGAATGGAGGTCCTTTTTTTAAACGTGGAAAATCACGAATTGGCGGAAATTCAGTTGGAGGAGAAGCAAACGGATTTAAAACGTGCTGGACTAGTGGATTTTTTCGGAAGGGAGGGGGGGGGACTTTTTCGTTTTTACGAGGTATTGGATGATGTCGGTGATTTAATGAGAAGCAGAAAAATACCATTTTCATGGTAATGAAACTAGGGATTTTGTTAGAATTGAATTGTTTTTCAAAGATATTCAATTATTTAAAAAATCGAGAAAAAAAAGAGTGAGTTCATGAATATAATAAATAGTTTATAATGAATTGTCGAAAATATTGATATTAAAAAAAAATCGAAATTCTTTAGAAGAATCAACTTTTTAAACTTTGGGGTAAAGACCAAATTTTGGAAATAATTTGAAGTCCAAGAAAAGATTAAAATTTTCAAATTCAATTGATTTCGGAAAATTCAATTGTTGAAGAAAATCAAATTTTTGATTCCAATTTTTAATGATTATTGAAAAATCAAACAAGTAAAAAAGAGGCTCGAGAAGAGTCCTCAAGAAATCTTGATCGTAAAAAATTAAATTCTCCTTAAAAACGGCATCTTGTCATTTTTCTAAGCCCACTCATTTCTGAGACATATTTCCAGGAAAATAAAAATTATTTAACCACGAAATTTTTTAATTATCTTGTTTTTGTTTCTCATTTTAAAAATATCTGTGAAACTACTTCTTCTAGGAGAATATTCAATAGCCCTTTTTTCGTAGGAAATTAAATTCTCTACAAAAAAACACCCTTGGAATTTCCTCCTAAACCCCTTCATTCCCAAGATATTCACCTTACAGTCCAAAAAAACCCAAAAATTCTCACGACAACCAAAAATTTTCCTCCAATATTTCCAAATAGTCTTTGCATCTCTCCACGAGGATCAATGGAATTTTTTTGTCCTTCTCATCTCAATCCCAGGTAGCAATACTCCCAATTCATTTTTTTTTATTTTTCTATAGAATATTCTTCACGTGAACTGAAATAATGAGAAGTCCCATTCCAATGGGTTTTCTCGTCTTTTTCCTTGAGGGGCCCTTTCCTCCCCTCCTCCCCCCTTTTTTTTACTTCGAGGAAAAGTCCCCGTGAACAAGAGGCGGAGCACTCACAAAAATGTTTCAGGGCCTCAAACACGCCAGACTGGCTGAAGAGGGAAGTGGGTGGATGCGAATATAAATGGCTACCCCCGAGAGTTTATCGGCAATCTCGTTCGAGTGAGTGAGACTACTGAAACGGCTTCTTGAATGGCAGAAGAACTCGTGGAATTTCATTCATGGAAATGGACATCTCAAGAGGACATCTTTTTTTTTTCCTTTTTTTTCTCTTTTTATGGGAATTCTGGGGATTTGGTGATCTGCATCAGACGAGGAATTAATTGTTCAGGGGAATGAGTGAGAGGAGGTAAGAGGGGGGGGGGGGGGGGTGAAGAACTGTGAGAAAGTGAGAATATGAAAGAGAAAAGAATTGAGGCAAAATGAACCAGAATTTTTTTAGGATTGTGCAGTTTTCGGAAAAAACGATTTTATTCATTTATTTTATCAATTTTTCAAGAATATTTTGGAAACTCAATGAGATAAAACGATTTTGGGATGAACCTTTTTTTTTTGCACTTGAAATTCTGCACGAAAAAGGCTTCGCGTAAAATTGCTCCATCTTGCTTAACTTTCGTTTCGTTAATTTTCCTTTCCACCCTAACCTTTTCTTGTAACTCTTAAAACTCGTATTTTCATTAGTTTCTAAGACATTCTTAAAAAAAAAAATTGAAAGAAAAAATCCATTTATAAGTGATTTTTTTTCTGTCTTTGGATTTTTTTGCAAACTAAGTGAGATGAGGCAATTCCACCCGAATCCTAAGTTGTATCTCTTAAAATTTTCTACAGAAGTGTCTCAAGGCAAAAAGGGCATATCTCCATTAGTTTTCGAGATATTCTCAAACCAAAATATTAGAGGGAAAAAAATCCATTTTAAGCGATTTTTTTCATCGTCTAATTTCCTTGAATATCTCGTAGCTTTTGAAATTCTCTACAAGACTGTTTTTGGGCAAAAAAGATGTATCTTCAAGAGTTGCCGAGAAATTCCTTTGAGAAGAATCCCCTCAAAAAGTTGCTTTTTTTGCTGTTAAAAAGTGAAAATTCAAATTTATTCAACCCTCAATTAGCCTTTGAAACACAAAAGAACGAATAATCTGCCATAAACTAGTTTTTCAAAATGAGAAAAAAAAATAATTCATTCATGATTTTTAAATGGCGAAAAAGCGAGTTTAGTAGACGTGTTCTTCGTCGACAGGTTCGTTATCGTCAATCTCATTGTTTGTTGCTCTGCAGAAGAATCGGGTGTGACGGTTTCCTGAGAGAAAGAAAAAGAGAGACGTTTGCGTCTTTTTCATCGTCACGGACAAGGAAATGTACGCCGAACTCTGCAGGACACCAACGCCCTGGCAAATAGTGTACAGGTGGTACTGGTAATGTTCTCTATCCCTCACTCCATCAAAATTTAAAAGAAACTTCTCCGCCTAATCTTACCACGGAGTAACGTAGGATTAGGCTCATTAACTCTCACAGTACACCTAGTATTTGGCTACTGGCGCCTTTTCCCACGAGAATTTTTGACAAAATCTTTCAAACTTCTCTTATTTTTTTGTTCTGGAAAAAGAAACTATTACTTTTTTTTTTCAAACTCTCCACACACTCTTTCCGGTCTTTTCAGTTAATCTTCACATGCTGTGCTTCAACTTCATTTTTACGTAATGAGAGTAATTCAATAGAATATTTTAGTGAAAAAAAGGGAATTTTTTTTCTTCATATTTTTAGAATATCTTAAAAACTAATGGAAATATGTCCTTTTGTGCACTGATATTTTTTCGTAGATTTTGACATTTTTTACAGAAAAATAGCAGAGTAAAAGGGGCATATCTCCATCAGTTTCAAAGATATTCTTTAAAAAAAGATCGACAAAGAGTTGATTTTTCGAGTTTTTTACCTGAAATAAATTTGAATGAAGCGCGCAAAAACTGATGAGCCAAGCGAAAGGCGTGAGTACTCATTCGACCAATGGCTAGTCGATGTAATAATTTGTCAATGTAATAATTTTCAGCGTCACGTGTGCTTTTTTTTTAACATAATTTTATTTTTCGATGAAAATACATTTATCGAGGACATTTTGTGAGAATATCTTGGAAACTAAGTGAGATAGAGTACTTTAGCCCAAGAAAAACTAATTCTGACACATGTTTTTCATCGGAAATTTCCTCATCCTACCCCTGAAAGCATCAAAAAAATCCCCATTTTCTCCCATAGTCCCTTTTTTTGAAATGAAAATCCCTTCATTTTATTGAAAAAAAATCTGAAATAATTGCGTTATTTTCAGGTTTTTCTCCATTTCTTATTGAGAGTCATGAGATCCTGAGGAATCGAATAATGGTCAGCCTTGGAGTACCATAAAACTTGAATATGAGACACCTGCAACCAGAAAAAAAGAGAGAGACAAATAGACCTCTAGTACCTGGTGAATTCGAGTGATTTATGCCTTCGGCAGGTGGATGCAGCAGTGGTTTTTCAAAATTTCACAACGGTCTAGCATTGTTGTCAAGGATTTTGCGATTCGCTAGGCAGTTGAACGTATACCACCTCTTTCTTCTTCTCCTCTCACAAGAGATGAGAATGAAAATGACACAGGGATAAATGGCTGCTGGACACAAGCCCAGAATATCGTTGGTTCATAGACGAAGAATATAACGGACCAAAAATACTAAAACTACCAGAGGTCCAGGAGCTTTAATAGGCTTTTCTCTCACTCGAATCATCCTCGAGGAAAATCTCGTTATACTACTACTATATATATATGTGTATATTTCTCTCTAGTCTTGTTGATTTTTCCGTCCTGGGTTAATGCGGTTTATATTCTCTATTCTTTACAAAATGTCGTCTGAAAAAATAAGGGCTTTTAGAATGCCAATTATTATTATCCATGGCTCAAAAATTTTGAAAAAAATCTCTTTTTTTTTGGGTTCTCTGGATTTTTAAGTTTTTCTTGGATTTTGGGACCACCCGGAATTATGTCGATTACAATGTAGATTTTTAAATGGAAAAAAATAATTGAACACTCGAATTTTTTAAAATTTAGATAAATATCCAAATTTTTGGAATTTTTTAAAGTTTAATAAAAACACAAATTTTGGAAATTCTGATGAAAAGTCAAATTCTTGAAGGTTTTTGATAAGGTGGAAATTTTGTAGAAAAATCATATTCTGGGATTTTTTGATGATTTCATGAAAACGCAAAATTTTGAAAATTTTCGAAATTTAAATGATTCAATATTTTAAATTTGAGATTTTTACGAGAAATCAAATTTTGTGTAAAAATCAAATGACAGAACTTTTCAAAATAAAAAAAATCGAATTTTTGAGAATTTTTAAAAAATGAAATAAGTACAAAAAAGGCGTTGTAAAGACTCAATTTCTCATCAATACCCTTTTTCTTTTTTTTTCTCATCAATACCCTTCAGCATCAAATTTTCATCCAAACACTTCATATTCCAAAGATAGTCAATAATTTAAAAACTAAAAAAACCCAAACAAAAGCTCATAAATTTCGTCACGATATTCTTTCGCCACTCTAATTTTCAATTGCCTCGAGTTTCACACTTGATTTGCCAGTACAAACCCTCACGCTCGATTCCTCGCAGACGCCGTTACAGCCTCCCCCCTCCCCCCATACTCTTCATGAATTATGGCAGGAAAAAAAAAGAGTTTCAATAGAAGCAAAAGAAAGAGAAAAAAAAAGAAGCGAAGAATCACTTTTCCCCTTTCTTTCTCACCCCAATTTTCCGTACACTTGATAGTACCCACAAATTTCCTCAACCTTAAATAAAGAACCAAAAAAAAAAAAGGATTCAGTTGCAGAGATAAAGAAACAAATTTCTTTGGAACAATTAGGAAAGAATCAGGATAAATATCCGTTCGCAAATAAATTTTCAAGGGATAATCCTTTATAAATATTTGCTGATGAGGGATTTTGTAGTTGAATTCAGGCACTCGTTTGGGTAATTAAATATTTGTTCAAGCCACTGAGTACACTTGAGTTTTTGTGACCCAAATTCCCTTTCTAAGGGGTATTTTTCAAATCTTCTAGAATTACATGAATTCGGGAGCCAATCTTTTTTTTTTTTCAGTGACGACAGTTGAAATTTCCGAATTTCGAGGAAAAAAATGAAAATTTTGGAAAAAAATGGAATTTTTCAATTTTTCGAAAATATTTTTGCAAAAAATCGATTACACTCGAATTTTTGTCTCCTAAATTTCCTTTTTGTGGGGTATTTTTCAAATCTTTTAGAATTATATGAATTCTGGAGAAAAAAAACTCAATTTTCTTAGTGATGAAAGAAGAAATTTTCGGAACTTTAGGAAACAATAAAATTCTTGACATTTTGACAAAAAATAACAAATTCTCGAAATTTTGGAAAAAAACTTAAATGTCTGATAATTACCAATTTCTAATAATTAGAAATTGAACTTTTTTTGAATTTTTTTTTTTGAAATTCTGTTATGAATTATTTTGTTAAGAATACCTCAGAAACTAAACGAGATAGAGAGGTTTCATCATAATCGTTTTTTGTAGTGAATTTCAAGAGCTATATAAGAGGATTCGACCAAAATCACTCCATCTCGCTCAGTTCCTGCTACATCCTCAAAGCACTGATGGAATGAAATCGATCCATCTGAATTTTTTTTTTATCTGCACACATTAAAAATGTTTTTTTTTGTTAAAATAAATCCGCATTTTTCTCCAATAATTTTTCTCTCGTCTCCTTCCATCTATTATTTTAGTCGTGTATTAATCGTATTTTTAATGATGGAATGACAAGCACAAGAAGAGGAAAAGAGCGAGAGAGAGAGGGGGGGGGGATAAAGAGGGGAATAGGCGCAACGCTGTCTGGCGGGTATCGATGGGGGCACCGAGGACAAGAGAATGCCAGGTATAACCCTCGAGGACGGCCAGGTGTGTTGTGTTCTCTGTTAGCTGAGCCACCCGAAAAACTAGTATAAATTACCCTCTGCGCTTCTTGGAAAAACGACCGCCTCAAAATTTATGGCCGAATTAATCGTAATATCGACAGGTCTCGAAGCTCACAGCGACATCTCTGCGCAAGTTTTTCAATGAAAAAAATGGGGGAGAGCACTTTTTTTTTTTAAAGAAGAATTTCACCTCTGAATTTTAACCCCGCTAATTCAATTGGAGAGAGAAGAATAATATATTATTGGAGAAAAATGTTTCGATTTTGGGGAGAAAATGAAGAAAAAAAAAGACACAATGACAGTGGTTAATGTACTGGAAATTGTAACGAATATGAGCCGATAATGGAAAACTATTTCACACGTTTTTCTAAATTTCTTTTCGATTTTTTTACTCTGAGTGAGAATTCATTTTGATTTTAGGAAGTTTCTTGTAATGTGAAACGAGATGAGTTTTGTGCTTTGTCATGATTTCGGTGAATATCTTGGAGAGCAAACGAGATAACGCGAAACAAATTTTCGAAATTCTTGACATAAAAAAGGTTAATTTTCAAAAATTTTAAGAGAATTCTCTTCAAAAATCAACGGAATTTTTGGAAGATTGGAGAAAGGACAAATGTTTAGCATTTTTTTTAAACAGAAAAAATCAAATTTTTCGAAAATTAGCTGAAAACTTGAATTTTTGAACCTTTTTTAAGATTTAAAAAAAAAAAACAATTTCTGAAATTATTGATGATTATTAGAAAATCAAACGTGTACGAAAAAGGTATTGAAAAGAGTCAATTTTTCATCAATAGCTGCGAATTCAAGCCCGCAAGACACAATCGTCTTGGTCAAGACCATTTTTTTTCTTCCAAAGATGCACTCGACCATTATCCCATTCTATTCGCTCCATTTGCACACGTACATTTCTTCATGTAAAGAAAAAAAGTCAAATTTTCAAAATTTAATTAAATATAAAGTTATTCAATATTCTGAAGAAAAATGAATGTGACAAAAAAATCAAAATATTGAACCTTTGGATAACTATTCAAAAATCAAACAAGTACAAAAAGAGCATTGAGAAGAGTCAATTTTTCATCAATAGACACGCAAGACACAATAATCTTTGGCCAAGACCATTTTTTTCCTTCTAAAGAAGCACACTGCACTATTCTCCCTCTCTTCCCCCTCCACTTTACGCACGTACATCTCATTCTCCAAGTCCAATAGAATTTGCGATCAAAAGGACTTACAATATCCAAACACAGAATAGATTTCTTTTGGAAAGAGAAAAACATGGAGGGGTCACGCGTGTTCTGGAGTTTGGGCTTGAAAATAGTACACACAGCATCATAGAATTACACGTATAATACCACCTTGCGGTAACAAAAAAAAAAAAAAAAAAAAAAAAAAACGACTTTTTATATACTAAACGCAGTTGAATACTTTCTATGGACTTTCAATTGGTCCGATTCTATACTGCGAGAAGAGTGTGAGGGAGAGAGAGAGAGAGAGAGAGGCATTAACCGTGCAAATCGGCTCCCCGGTTCTCTCTCAATGCGCGACAACAAACGCAACAGGTGAAGGCAGCCATTGTCCTCTGACATTGTACTCCAGACACTTTAACATCAACATTGTATAGAAATTGATGCTGACATTACTAACATACAAAGATGTTATACTGCAAGTGAGATTATATCACAAAGAAACAGTGAAGAATTGGTTATTAGCGAGAGATTCGAGAGATTTTAACGATTAATTCGAAGGGGGGTTAATATCGAGGTAATCAAAGCGAGGGATGTTTTGGAAATTTCGGAGGTTTTATTGGAGAATTTAGGAAATTTTTAGGAGATCTTCTGTGTTTTCTTTTTTGATAATATGAATTTTTATATCTCTGAAAAAATTTGCAATTCGTTTTTTTTATTTTTGGCATTTTGATAAGAACTCAATTTTCAAAATTCAGAGAAAAAATAAAATTGTCAAAAATTGTGAAGGAATCTAATTTGAGAAAAGATGAGTATTTTTTAGCGATTTGATTTTTTTTTTAGAGATTTTTCAAAATTTTTTACTTTTTCTGAAATTTTGAATTTTTCAGCAAATCGAATTCCAACAGAATCCTTTGCCCGCATGGTTTTCGAAAAATCATTTTTCCAACTAATACTAGATTTTTCGGGATTTTTAGAATTTTCAGATTTTTTCCAAAAATTTCGAGAAAATTAAAAAATCCCAATTTTCTTCTAACTTTTTGCTCCGCAAAAGGCTTCAATCTTCGCGTAATTGTTCGTATTGAGGCACTCGTGCGAAGCAAAGGGTTAAAATCCATTCGTTAAATTGAATTTCATTTTTTTTTTAGTTTAAATTTGATTAAGAAAAAAAAAGGTTTTTAATGCACAAAATAAAGTTCCAAACATTATTTTTCCTCAAATTTCCAACGGCTATCGATTTAACCAAGAAAAATCGGTTTTTTCAGTTCTTCTGAGATGAAGAAAATGATTATCTAATACTCAAATAATTGATTAACTCAAAAACAATCCGAATAATCACTAGAATTGCGAAAATATTTTCGAATCATTGGACCGAAGATAAGAGCTGATCCACGCATTCATCTGGCCCCATTACCTTAACATTCCATTTCGGCATTTCATAAGGCTGAAGAATAACGGAGGAGGGGAAAAAAAGAGAAATATGAGAAAAAACATTTATAAAAATGAGAATGCGGGTGAAAAGGTCGCATGAATCGTAGCACCTGTGCTAGCTTTGGGCCTAGCCATCTATTCTGGCCATTCCCCCGTCATCACTGATTAACGCCCCATTAATTATGTCAAACGGACCAATTATACTCAGCCAAGCCATTAATAAACTTCTCGTACGGCACTGTTGGAATCTCAGTCATCTCCTGAACCGGATTCTCGACCTCCGTCAGAGAACATAACCCACAGAAATTACATACCACCATGTATACCACCCAGATTCAGTACCACAACTCTGGAACGTAATTTTATTATTATTTATTCAAATAAAATTGAGTTTATTGGAGTTGAGAGTCAAAACATTGATTTAATGAGAAAAAAAAGGGCCAATATGCTTTGTTTTTGGAATTTGTAGGTTTTATTGAAGAATTCAAGAAATTTTAGAAAAAAGTCTTTTTTAGTCCTTTCTCCCTGAAAATTATGGAAAAAAAACGTTTTCAAAATTTTGAAGAAATCTATGTTTTTTCCAATTTCGAGAAACAATTAGATTTTGTAAATTCTAGAAATTGAAAGCAAAAATAATAATCAAATCCTTCGATAATTTTTCAAAAATCGAATATTCAAAATCTTTACAAATAAGATATTTTGAGATTTGTCTCTAAATTATTGGATTTTAAAGATATTTACGAAAGAAATTATCAGAAATTTTTCGAATAATTGAATTCTGCTTCGTCTGTACTATGTTGCAAATAATATCTTCCAAACCTTAGATTTACGAGAATTCATCAATTTACTTTTTCGTAGCTGTCAAAATTCCCTACAGAAAGAGTTTCTACCCATTTTTCTCTAAACTCACTAATTTCAAAGATATTCACAAAATAACCCAATAATTTCCCAACAATCTTCAAAAAAAAAAGAAAAAAGTTCATTTCTTTTTTTTTTCAAGTGACATCGATCAATGGATCCAGATCATTGAGCCTAACCCAGAGTAAATATTTAACGTTGGTATTTATGAAGAAAGAAAAAAAAAAGGAAATTTAGGTCGTTGGATCCCGAGCAGTTCAGGCATATTGGATCTGTCGAAACGATTTACCTCGTGCATTTACGTTTTTTTTTTTTTTTTTTTTTCTCTTATTTCCTAGCAATAGCGAAGGCATCGAAGAGCACAGGGGGAGATGGAAAAAAATAAACCCAGTGAACCATTGAGGCGTAAAAGTAAGTAGAGATTTCCGGAGGCTGCGCGCGGCTCACGTCAAAAGAGAGAAAATGAAGAAGCATACATACAGTTGTGCACTGCGGGGGTGTCCTCTTACCTGAACTACGGGGATTCATCTCCCCTTCATCATATTCACCATCTCTCTTTTTTTTTTAACTCCCCCCCCCCTTATTCTCGTTTTGGCCAGGAAAAACGGGGATTTTTCGGTACTGGTTTATATATGAAAAATCTACGAGACCCCGTGAATGAATGGAAGTAGATGGCCTCGACTATTTCTTTTGTGTGCATTCCTTTCGGCTCCCTGGGCTCGCCCTGGGGACCTCCTTCATTGGAGACAGGGTGACTGCCAAGAAATTAAATGCGGGAGTATCCTATTTGTGGATTTTCTAATAGTAAAATCGAATAAATGTATTTTATAAAATCATTTTTTGAAAATATGAGGCAAATAAACGAAATATGGCAATTTTATACTGAAGCTTTCCTGTAGCTCTTGAAATTTTGCTATCAAAAGAGGCCTTATTCATAATTTTTTCAAATGAATGATGAATTTTTGATAATTCATTGAATGTGGAGATAAATATATTTTTTTGCCGGAAATTTTCGGAGAAATGACTTCAATGGTTATTGATTTTTAAAAAAAACTTTTCTTATTCCATTCTACTTGCATTGCTGGATCAATATCGGCTTAGCACTGGGCCAGTATCAGCCCAGTATTGGTCCAGAGTCGGCCAAATACTGAACTAGTGCTGGCCAAATATTCGGGCAGTATTGGCGATCCAGCTTTGAATTGGAATGAAAATAATGACGATACGCTCTTCTCACTCTTAGTCTTTTTGGCTCTCGAAGTTCTCTGGAGAAAGTATCGGTGAAAAAAAAAGTGTATCTCCCTTAGTTCTCGAGATATTTGAGGGAACTCATTGGAACACATTATCCGTCTAAAATAAGTCCCGTTTTTCGTTATTCTTTTTGGATCAATATTTGAGAAAATAATTGAGATACGTCCTTTTTATCTTGAACCTGCTCCATAGCTCTTGAAATTCTTCATAAGGAAGGATACGAGCAAAATAGCCTTGTCTCGCTTACTTCCCAAGATATTCTTCGAAAGAGCATCAAACGAATAGGCTAATCCGATTTTAGCTCTTCACCATTGAATTATCCTCCCAATTTCCAATTCCATTTGGAAGCTGAAAAAAAAGATATCACTATCGAAGTGCTGTCAGGAATTTGCGCTAGAAAATTCTATCATTAAATCCCTTTTTCTCCGATACTTCTCGAGACACAAAAGTCCAAAATTTCGACGTAAAAATTGAACTTTATTTTTATTTTTTTCTATTTGTTATAGAGCTGCTTTCTTTTACAATCTTTTTCCTATCAAGACCTATTAAAATCCATAAAAATCACTGAGATATGAGTAGAAGCTTAAGGGCTGTAATTATTTCAATAGTTTCATTTGTGTCACTATAAATTTTGTGTTCAGTTACTACATTGTATATAAACAGTGAGATTTGAGTGACACATTGCAATGTTAATAATAATCTTTTTGTATGATTTTTATTTCCGATTGGAGAAAAATATCTTCGAGTTCACTACACACTAATGATGTCAAGGTATTAACGTTGAGTAGATTTGTGTAGTGGAGTAGATTTGTGTAGTGGAGTAGATTTGTGTAGTGGAGTAGATTTTTGAGGTTATGAGAAAGTTTGCATTTGTTTTGTAATTTCAATTTTGTAATCTATATCTTGTACTGTGATTTTCCAGGACCTGAGGAAGCCTGAATAAAGCGGGCGAAACGTTGTTCATTTGACAATTATTAGTATTGTTAAATTTAATATTTCCAACGTCCCATGATTCTCACATCTTAATTGTCTATAAAGTTGATAAACATCGTTCGAAGTTAAGTTTTCAAATATCTCGAGTAGCAATGACTCGTTCATTATATCAAACAGCAGCACAAATTTGTCTGCCTTTTCACTAAAATTATCACCAGATAACTTCCAAAATTTTGAGTCTGTTAGAATTCCTAAATTCAGCTTCACCCATAAAAATCCAAGATAAAGAGAAATATGCAATGATGAGTTACTCATCACAACGTCTACAGATATTCTGTCACAACCGTGGTATATCCCTGTGAGCACACAGTTACGTCGGGCAACGTGTCGGATGCCACCCTCTCGATTGGTTCGTGGAACTGAATAGAAGGCTAATGAACGTACGTCCGCGCTTCATCTCTTTCTCTCTCTCTCTCTCTCGGTCTATCGTCATCACTGCCACCGCAATACCCAAACGATCATCCAACGTCCTCTCCTACATCTGATATGGCAGTACGTGAACGTTACAGTAGAGATTACTTTCGTAATATGTGTGATTCATTGCTCCTGATTGAATTCATGATAAACTGATGAGAAAATACACAGTGAGCATTTTTCTTTTGAGTCATAATTAAGTTGATGGATTCCCTTCAATTGTGGCATCAACCTAATGAGGAATTCGAGAATGCCCATTCAAAATCGCTCGATTATTTGACCTTTGGATACTTTTGAGATTCTAGAAACCACAAAATTTGCGAGTTCTAGACGGAATAAGTTGCTAATTTTTTTCTTATTCTTCTGGAATTTTGAATTTCTCTAAACAAAAGTTGTCCTGTTTCGTTCTACGTGCATTATTGGGCCAATATCGACTCAATATTTGGCTAATATCGGCCGAGCGTCCGTGGGGCCCAATCCCAAGCCACTACTGGCCCAATGTCGGTCCAATACCGGGCCACGATTAGTACGATGCTGGGCTGCTGGTGGACCAATATTGCACCAGTATTGGCGCATTAGATTTTAATTGAGGATTCACATTCATCTCTCTTCATGAATATAATTGAAACGAGTGGATTGTTAAAAAATATCGAGTGAGCTTTTCTGACATTTTTTTTCCAGAACCTCATGCTTTTCGAGAAGCGTTCAAAATAATCATCATGTTGCGAGCCCTGGAATCGGTCAACTCTTAAAAATTCCATAGATTATAATTGACCGGAGTCATCATAATTGAAATAATAAAAAAGGGAAAACATTGACATGCCGAGTTCAACGCTCCCAAATAAAGTGACGTAAGACAGCGCGGCTAGAAGAAAAAGAGAAGAAATGTCGGTGCATCTAAGAAACACCTGCGAGGCGGAACAATAAAGAGAGGTCATACACGCGCCAGACTTAAAATTCATTTTACCTCTAATTTCATATTTTTCTCTCAATTTCGAGGCGGCAGAATTAGTCAGAACAAAAAACTTGACTAATCCCTGCATGACCCGAATTAGCATCACATGTCAACAGAGGCGCATGCGGATTTAGAAGAACAGAGGAAAGAGGAAAAAGGCGTCGACCCACCCAAAATTTGGATGATGAAACAATATGATACCTCTATCAATTCCCCCTTTTTTTTTCCTCTATAAAAAGTGATGCACATCGGAATCATCACCTTCAGTAACAAGTACGCACTCAGTAGTGTTACTCTGTCCGAGTTAACATCTCCAGTAACTAGACTTCTATCTAGAATGTTACTCTACTCAAATTATAATCGATTGATTAAAGTATTCATACTTTCGGAGTAAAGTTCAAGTCTTTAGTTCAAAGTAAAGTAGAAACATTATTGAGTAAAAACGTTTGAGTCATTCTACAAGAAGCAACAACCATCGTTCGAGTATTCTGAACTGCATCTATCGGGCTCCAGTATCCTGCATCAGGCCAACTGCATAATAAAAGAGTCATCTACATTGGCAGCAAACATTCACCGGAATCCCACCAACTCAACTTCAACTATGAACCTTTGTTAATTTCTTTCAATCCCATCTGTAAGTTCAATTTTACGCTGAAGCGATTACAATTTTCTTACATCATATTGACTCAAATTAGACATTTGATTTATCCTCGAATAAATTATTTGATGCTAGTTGAAAATATATAAATTATAAAATTGAATTCTGAATGAACTTATTTTGTCCACAAACTTCTGTCCTTCAGACATCGGTACACTTCAGTGTTTTACCGCGACAAACCGATCTCTTATTTTTATTTTGAGTACAACCGCAACCGTGATTACTACGAATAATCTACTATTTTCTTCATAAAAATATTATTTAAATCCACGTGTTTTTCGAGTTGTAGCTCGCAACAATCAAGTAATTTTCAAATTTATCTCAATTTGGACTCATCCACGAATTGACTAGAAAAAATCCAGTCAAAAAATTGAATTTTTGGTTTATTCACTATTTTCTCAACTCGTCAAAGAGTCAAAAATAAAAATAAAAATTATATAATTTTTAATTTTATTGCTGACTCTTTGACGAGTGATATCACTCCTCTTTTTCATCACTTCACGTGAAAATAGTGTTGAAATCATAACGAACGTTTTCCTTTCAGTTTCAAACGAGCGATCCAAAATATTAGCAGTTGAAGTGAAGTTAGAGAGTGTATATGAGAGGCTTGAGGTCCAGTGCGAAACATGATAACGATAACAATGGCAGCAAACGGATATCCGGCGAAGTCTCGCTCGGACGTTCCTGTGGGCTCTCTATATCGTTTTCATGGAGTGCTTTACTCTTGTTCGAGGTGGAGACACGAGATGTAGGGGGTGGAGGAGTAGTATAGATACCTGGATAGTGAACAGTGTATGTCCTGGCATCGCTGCGGATAGGCATTGGATATCTACGTATGAAAACTCGTGACTTTGCCATCGACTGTTTCCGTAGTTTGTGTAAACATGAGATGAAAAGACTTTTTGATTTACGTTTGGTTTTAAAAGAACTAATTTATTTGCATCTATTGATATTTTACACTCATCATTTTGTTCAATGGTGCATTCATTCTGCGTTGACTCTTCGGTATCTTTTAATCAGTTGATAGAAGCGAGAATGCATTTATTCAATCGAAATTTGAGGACGATAGAGAAATTTTTAGGGAAATATTCATTCATGATTTGGAATCCCATTTTGGAAAAGTTTTTTTCCATGTTTGATTCTACGTTAATTTTTGGGCCAGTGTCGTCTCACCACTGGCCCAGTACTGTGCTAATGTTGGTCCAACGCTGCTCCAATATGTGATGAGTATCGGCGTGAGAGCTTTCAAATCGCATTTTTTGCAAAAATCCTAGATAAGAAACGCCAATACTGAAGGATTGGCCGAGCCTCACCCTAGAGTGGCGCACCAAGAATCGTTCATCAATAGTTGGCCATGCCCTGGTGAGTACATGGTACGCCAAACGTTGGTTGCCAACGCTTGACCTAGTTCAGGCCAAGAATTGTACTGCCATTGGTTGACGGAAAGAGTCTAGCCTGTTCTTGGTCCATCCCCGGGTATCCGACAATGCTATTCCAATGTATTATAGATGAATATGTGTTTATATATATGTATAAATAATATCCCTACTAGAATATTTATATGCAGATAAATTGAAATAATGTATATAACAGTGAATAAATAAAATAAAATAGATACATTTCCTTAAATTCATTCAATTCGAATGTTTATCAAATTATTGAAAAAACGGAATTCCAATTCATATCCTAATTTTTGCTCACCATGGGGCAAATAACAGATCTACTTTCTACTTAGTCGGTAGTTTAAATTAGTCCATCGAGTGATATCTTCGAAGTGACATTCAGATTCAGAATTATTTTTAAAAAACTCAAGATGTCCATGAACTATTCTAAAGTAAAGAAGTATAGACAATTACGTAAGAAAGTAGTAAAAAAAACAGTGAGAGTGAGCATTTAAATTATGAATCAAGTGACTAATCAGAGAGTGAGGTTATGTATGATGAGCAGAAAATATTCGGGAGCCCTCTGTCAATACAAGACTCTTTTCAAGCTTCAGCTGATGTATTGATGAATATTAGTGATCATGAGTCTCCTTCTGAATTTTTTAATAATTGTTCAACAACTACTCTTCATGATTCTGTTAATGGATTCTCAGGTAATGTCAGTACATCTTCTACATTTTTTGCGGCTGATTGCGAGGCAATAATGACTTCATATCAGGAAACACCAGAGAGTTGCAGGGAAAAATTACGTTGATGGGCTTTGAAAGAAGCATGGCCAGAACTTGAGTTCGATCTTTGGCTGTTGCTTGATCCCCCATGATCGGCCTAACATTAGCATTCCATTCTTCATCCGATACTTGGCCAATCTCGCTTGGGATTGGGCTTCCAGGATTGGTACCTTGGCAACTAGACTTGGACCAAGTCTGGCCCGTTTAATTTTTCTTGCCAGGGATATGGTTAGGACGAGTATGTTCAAGGAAAAGTATCAAGAGATGCGTTTTCTCATCAGGTTAATATCTGCTCAATATCGGGTCAGTGTCACTTTAATATTGGACCGGTACGACTTTCGAATTAAAGGAACAATATTGAGTCAATGCGGGCCCAGTGACGGTCAAATACTGGACCAATGCTGGCCGTGTATTGGGCCAGTATTGGCGCACGACCTTTGCCTTGAAGAAAGACATTCATGTTTTTTTGGAAAAACATCTTCAAAATGAGTAGGTTTGGAGAAAAATGTTAGGAGACCTTTTCCATGTGAAATTTAAAGTTCTTCGGAAAATATCTGTAGATACGTCTTCCTAAATTCATAGATGTCTTAATTCAAAGATGTCAACAAGTAAAACTTCCCTTGATTTTTCAACCTTCAGTATTCATCACAACGACTTGATCTGAAATTTCTAAACATTTCTAGCACTAAAATCCTGGATGTAAAAAAAATGATTCATATTTTTTTCATCAAAAATGAAAAAAGATGTTTTAGTTTGCAATTAATTGCTTCAAAACTTTCACATAACTTTCACTCAATAGTTCCGCTCACTAAAATTCACGTAAACTCAATGTGAACTAGCACTGAAAAGTTTCTCTCACATATACAATTTCAATTTTGCTATCTATCCCTCACCCCTCCCACCTCCCCCCCCCCCCCCCTTCCGTGCGTCGTGCATTGATGAAGACGCGTGCCAGTAGAGAGAACCCTCGTTTTCAGTCCAGGGTGAGGACAAGATTTCAGAATTAGATAGGCAGGAGTGATAGGGAAGAGGAGAGGGAGGGGAAGGGGGGTTGGAGGAGTTTAGAGTCGATTGAGGGGGGATTTTCAAATGTACGGAGGCAGTGTGGTTGAGGATTTGAGAATGTGCGGTGGTAAGTTACCACCCACTTTCACTCACAGAGCTGTCACTCAAAATACCTAGTGAATTGTTGGTGAGGCGGGGGGAGGAAAAGGGGGAGGGAGAAACTGTTGGGGTGGCTTACCCCTCGTGGACTTGGTAATTGAATTTCACAAGCTGGTTACCCAAATCAACCAAGCAATGCCCAGACTTGTCGTACCTATTTCCCCCTTTTATGCATTTATAACTTCCACGTGAATGCCGAAATTAAATTTATAAATTTGCAGAATTTTTATTAATTATGATGCAATGGAATTTTTAGTAGTAAAAAGAGATGAAACAGGAAAAATTGATTTATTTTTGGAATAATGGTCATTATGATATGTCGATAATTAATGGACATACGCCCTTTTTACCTTCATCCTTTTTGTAGAGAATTTCAAGAGCTACGAATAATGCTTGAGATTAAAGAGCGTGTCTCTACTAATTCCCGAAATATTCTCCAAAAAATAGATTTATTCAAATGAATCAAATTCAAATAAATTTTCAAAAAAATTGTAAATTCCGTTCATTAACGAGACATTTGTCTATCTGAACAAGCGCATATTTCCTCAAAAAATTACTAAAAGAGGAAAGAGAATAGAGGAACTGTACTACCGAGAAACTATTTCTGGAAGAATTTTCGTTTAAGAATAAAAGACGGCTGTCAAAACTTTTATTGCATTAAAAAAAAAAATTAATTAAAATTCATCAAGGAAAATGATCAATTAATCAAGTGATGGGGCGATGTAAACCAGTATTCGTTCACTTGAATTCGCATAACAGGAAATAGTCTATTTATTAATTAAAATACTTTCCTCCAACTGCAAGTGATTTCGTTCAGAAAATACGTACGATTAGAAAAAAAATTCAATTTTTTACGTTTGAACCGAAACATCTTCGACCTTTATTAAAGAAGATTCAATCCCCCTCAAAAAGCTGTGGTCACATTCCCTCCTAAAACCTAATAGTTTTCAAGATGTTTCCAAAATAGTGCGCAATCGCCTTTGAACTTATGTCTACAAAAAAAAATCAGAGGATCAAAAAAGTAATTAAATAAAAAAAATATTTGCATTGCATAATCAATGAATTAAACAATTCCCCAACAACAATCTCCCATTAATTATTAAGAAACGTGAAAAATTTGAGTAGAAAAAAAATTTCCATACGAAATGAAAAGTATTCTCAAGCCCTTGAAACTAATTATTTCCCTCTGTTTATGATACTTAGAATCAACTTAACATCCACCTGGACCCCACTCGAGATTTCTCCCTGAGAAACCGCAGTATGGCAAAAAGAAGTGTGCATAAATTTCGTTGCGAAAAGAAAAAGAGAAAAAAAAAAATATATATATATATATAAAAAGATTGAGAATGAATGGAAAGTGAAAGGCCTCATACCCGTCTCATGGTTGTGGTACGATGGTACTTGAGTAGTATACCACATATATATGTGGCTGGAGTGGCCCTCTTGGTAACGGGGCGAAGCACTTATTCGCCTTGCCTTGCCAATCCAAATGAATTGGATAATTTGATCAGCTCGTTGCTGGCCCTTTGTTGCCTCCTGGGAACTTTGAATGGACCGGTAGACCATCATCTCGTAACCTCTCTCGCCCCTCTGAGATCCATGCTACTTCCATAACGCATATAAAATTGATATTTAAAAAAATCAGAGATGAAGTACTTGGTAACAGTGTCGGCCCGAAATATCCTAATAAAAAAATCCAGTATAAAAATAAACATGCCATAGTATAATCAAACAAAAAAAAACAATGGAAAAAATCAACCTGATACTAGAAATGTACTTAGTCTACCAAGTGAAAGCACAGATTAAAGGTACACCAAGTACATTTCTTTTGTTTAATTTCTTTACTATTCAATTTTTCAAATTCATTGTACAATGCCAATTTCATCTGCTATCCTAATTATAAGATGATGAATTAATTTGAAAAAGTAATGCACAACTCTTCATCCGATGAGACTTCAACTTGCGCGCTAGAAGAAGATCTACGGACTTGTATTATTCTGATTTCGTTTTTTTTTCCAATAAAATCAGGGCGCGTACTTGTCAACTTTTTTTTTAAACGCACTGGCGTTTTTTTCCAGCCTCTAATATTCGTTCAATGCAACTAATTCCGTGAGTTCACTGTTAACGAAACCTTTTCTCAGTGTGTCTGCAATGATATACCATGAAAATGATGCTAAATTAATAATAGATATAGCATTTATACTGCATGAGTGCAGAAAATGATATCGTCACCTTAAAAGCAAAGGAGCGTAAGTGCTATGCTTATACACAGCACTTACGCCACTTTGCTTTTAAAGTGACGATATAATAGACTATTGTAGAAGTTATAATAGAATAATGTCATGATGATATGTGAAGAAGTACTGCTCAAGGTAGTATTCCAGAGTACTGTCAATAAAACCGAAAAAATTAGGATTTGTAGGTTCATTTTTAATTAATAGCTGATAATTCGGGGAAACGTGCATAAAATCACTCAAAAAAGTGATTAAATTATTCGAAAGCCATATCTTCAGCGGGTGAATTTATTTTTTTTGACATTACTGATTACATTTCAGTGATTTTGATAATTCATATCTCATAAACTACAAGGACAAAAATTCAGAGAAATGTAAGAAACTATCATCTTTGATAAGGCATCAAGAAAATAAGGGGCTAACTGTACTCGAGCTACCTGGGATATTACCTTAAATTAATTGTATTGATAAGCAATCATTGAGAATGTGTCCATTTTTTCCTAAGAACTCTACTATTTTTTTTTTTTAATTTTTTCTAGCCATGTATAACCTTTCGGTTTTTTACAATTTTTCTGTCCTTTTTCCACCCCCTGTGCGACTCCATGGATCGACTTCTTGCCATACTGCCCGCATTTGCCGTGGACCAAGGGAAACCATGGAAAACCCTGATCAGTGCAGTCGGATTCGTACAGAGCCTTAATGTGCCTTTCTGTCACGCTGACGAGAAAGGCACACTAATTCTCTATAGTCACACCTACCGTATGGTTCAGTTTGAGTTCGAATCCGTGTACGGCAAGTGGTCACCCATCCAAGTAGTAACCAGACGCAATGCTGCTTAACACGGTAGATCCGCCGAGCCGTACACAGACCGAACAGCCAAACTGCCGGTTTCATTGAGAATGTGATGATTTATAATATGAAACGACGTGAATGTAACTAATCATGCTAATTGATACTGTGAACGAGACCGATCTCGCGCTACGCGCACTGACTTTGTATCTGATGGTTCGAATATATAAGAGGAAAAATGTGAAGATCTGCGACATGCATTTTTCGAAATTCTGCCGATGGGGGGAATAATTTGTTTTTTTTAAATTGACCCATGAGGAATCAGTCTCAAGCATTTCGATATATTTTCGACTTTCGACTATGTCCATTTGTATGTATGCTGTATGGCAGAAAAAAAAACGCCAGTGCGTTTTAAAAAAAACATCGACAAGTACGCGCCCCGATTTTATTGGAAAAAAAAAATATGAAATGAGAATAGTACAAGCCCGGCGATCTACCTGTGCATTACTTTTTCAAATTAATTCATCATCTTATTATTCGAATACTAGATGAAATTGGCATTGTACAATGAATTTGAAAAATTGAATAGTAAAGAAATTAAACAAAAGGAACGTACTTGGTGTACCTGTAATCTGTGTTTTCACTTGGTACACCAAGTACGTTTCTTTTGTTTAATTTCTTTACTATTCAATTTTTCAAATTCATTGTACAATGCCAATTTCATCTAGTATTCGAATAATAAGATGATGAATTAATTTGAAAAAGTAATGCACAGGTAGATCGCCGGACTTGTACTATTCTCATTTCATATTTTTTTTTTCCAATAAAATCGGGGCGCATACTTGTCGACGTTTTTTTTAAAACGCACTGGCGTTTTTTTTTCTGCCATTTCACTTCTTTTTTTATTTATGAATGAGCAATGTAATAGAGATGGATTAAATCGAATCTAGACGCGTGCTGATCGACTTGACTTTGAATTGAAATATCTTGAAAACTATTGAAAATTTATCGAGACATGCTGCGAATGAAATTTAGAGAAAAAATTAAGGAACAGAATGAGCAAAACTCCATTATCCTACGACTCTTAGTTTCTGAAACATGATTTTTCCAATGAAAAATTCGAAAATAACGCGCGAGGCTCCAATTAGTGAGCGAAAAATGAAAATAATCTATACACGGTCGGTAAAATCAAAGCTCTGTAATTTTTTCTTAGGTCTCGCACGTCATTGTTAAACTTTTCAGTAAAAAATTAATATCTCCGAAACTACAAGTCGTACAAGCACGGGGGTTTGCTTATTGTATTCGTTAATTTATCCCCTAAATTTTATCCGCAGCATGTCTCGATAAATTTTCCATAGTTTTCGAGATATTTCCATCCAAAGCCAAGCGCGTTTGATGTTTACTGCGTGCGTTCGTGTGATGCATGCTTCTACGTAGTGTCGGTGAGGCACTAACACAGTTACAATGTCCCAAAGAAAGTTCGATTTGGAGAAGAATTCTGGTCAACGTTTTGGTAATAATAAAATATCGTTTTTTCAATTTTTTTTTTACATAAATCCGAAGATGTTGATAAAAGCAATATATTACCGGAAAATCATCTCACGAGATAGAATTTTGACTGTAGAAAAAATTATTGAATTTTTTCGAATCCTATTTAGCCGTATAGGAGTGCGGTAGCCTTTGCCTGGCAGAGTGTTGGATTCGTACTTGTCGAGAGATGCTACCGCATCTCCTGATTTTAAATAGGATAAATTCAATATAAATGAGTTGATAAACTTGTTATTTTGTTATTTATTATATATTCATTAGTTAATTTTCATTATTAAAAATGAGTTATTGGTACCTGGTGATAACTGTATTTGGTTATTTTTATTTATGAATATTAATTACATGGATATTTTTGGATCAATTTATTTCTGGACGAGTTTTTTTTTTGTAGCAAGTATTGAAAACATTGTAAAAATTCCATTAGGTTTTTTTCCTTCAGAATAGTGGAACGTTTTTTTTAGTATTCTTTTTTAAAGAATATGTTGGAAAGTAAGCGAGAGAAAGCAATTTTTTATAGGAAATATGTAGACCTACAAAAAGGATGCGGAGAACACTGACGTACCTTCATCCTTCATCAAGATATTCTGTAAAAACCCTTGACGAAAATGATCAACTAATTCCGTTTTATGAAAAAACGTCAAAATTTGAAGTTTTTAAATTGGAAAGTCATGTAAAAAATTCGATATTTCTCTTTTTATGGAAAAAGCTGAGTTTTTAATGACAAAACTTTTTTCTGGAATTTTTCAACAGGAAAATACTCTCCCCGTGGCTATATTTTCAATCCGTCCAGTTTTCTCACGATATTTAAGTTTTTTTGTCTTGTAAATGTATATATATATATATATATTTTTCCTTCTTTCTTGGTTGAAGACTTTTTCCTCCCGGTTTTGAAGCCCTGACAAGGTGGTTTTCTTATCGCCTCAGGTGAGTTCAAGATTGTAAACCAAGGCTCTAAAAAAAACACCCCTCTCTCTTTCTGTCGTTGACGGACTCATTAGAAAAATTTAAAAAAAAATCAACGGCTATGAGAAATTGCACTGTGATTACATGGAATGTAATCTTGGAAAATGTCACTGGAGATGAAAAAACTTGTATTGGAAAAATAATTAGAATGAAATTAATTGTAAAAGTTTTGATATTTAATAAATTTTTCAGGCAATTCCATCCTAGATTTTTGATCCTGACTATAAGAATTTTATAAACACTATTATAATTATTATGAGTTTGTTCTTGGGAATTATTGAGACTAATGAAGTGACAGGGTGGCCATTGACCTGGAAAACCTGGAAAAGTGAGGGAATTTTAATCTTAGTCAAGGAAATGTGTAGTTTATTTTTTATTATCTCCATATTTTTGAAAGTTATAGATATTCGATCGAAAAAAATTGAACTTTTCGATTAGTCAGATATCTGCAAAAAAGTTAACAGAAAATCACAGTTCGAAAAATTTAACGTAGTTTTGGGTATTATTATTGAATTCTAATAAAAAAAATTATTTTCAGAAATAACTAAGAATTTTAACGGATATTCAAATAATATTTTTTTTTTAGGTCCTGGAATTTTGTTTTCAGTCAGGGAAAAGTTATGAAAAAGTCAGAGAATTTTGAAATTAGTTTTCAGTTGCCACCCTGAGAGATTAGTAAAATGAAATTTATGAATTCAGTAGTGGAAGAGTTGAAACAAAATGTATTTTCTTTTCTCTAGATTTTTTTCTGAGGGAACGATTCTCAAGTATTGATTAAGCGATGCGCGTTATCGATTAATCGATATTTGAAAATCATCGAACGGAACTTCCTGTTTTTGCATCGTGCGCTTTTCATTGCTTCATGACCCAAAAAATCAATATCCCATGGATTTTCGATCATTCATTTCCATATATCAATTATTCGATGCGATATCTCGAATTCAATTCGTTCAGAAACTTCCGATTGGTCACATTCGAACATCGATTAATCGATATCTCGCATTAGATTCGAGATATCGCATTCCATTAAATAGTTCCGTTTCACCTGTTTCAGTTTGAAGAGGATGAACTTTTAGCTGATCAATTTTCAAATTTCGATTAATCGATATCTCGCATTCAATTCGAGATATCACCTATCATTTGATAGTTCTGTTCTACCAGTCCTACTTTAAAGGTGAAATATTGCATCAACTCCCAATCGATCATTTTCACACATTGATTAATCGGCGGATATCTCGCGATAAATTAGAAATTACGCATATCATTTGATAGTTCCATTGCACCGGTTTCATTTTAAGGGAAAATGAGACTTTAAAAAAAAATCTCATAAAACCCCACATATCTCCATTGCATTCTTTTTTTCCCCATTTTTACCGCCGAATCATTTAAAAAATTCTTGAAGAAAAAAATCGAAAAAACATTTTTAACAAATGTAAAAATAGAAGATAAAATTGAACATTTTTTATTTTAAAAAATTATCACGTATGTACATTACACATCCCAGTCTCCCGCGGCCATGCTGTCTTTCGTCGGACGTCTGCAAGTAGGTGGGAGGCACAAAGGCAGAGTGAGAGAGAGAGAGAGAGAGAGAGAGAGAATGTGCATGTACGTGAGAGAGAGGTGGACGAAAGCGGTGAGAAAAGGAAGGAGAGAGAGAGAGAGAGAGAGAGGGGAATGATTAATTACGAGGGAGTGACGAGTGGAAGAGGCGAAGAGCTCTGAATGGTCCGGGGGATCCAGGCGATGCTGAAAACCCCCGGCGCGAGAGGGGCCAAGGGGGGGGGGGGGGGAGGAAAGGCCACGTGAGAGAGAGAGAGAGAGAGAGAGAGAGGAGGAGGAGGAGGCAAATGAGACGAGAGCACTGAGAATGTGGAACTCACCTTGAGGAACCGGCCTGATGAACCACGCCGATGAGAGTTTAACCACTCGAAGAATGATGCTCCTGACATTTTGCTGCCGCTCTTTCATATTTTTCTCTCATTTCTTTTTTTTTTTTCTATGTCATTTATATATCCCTTCTATCGTGCGCACTTTTTTTTTGTACATTATTCTTCCACTTGAGCAATTTTTTTTTTCGTGCACTCGTAAATGGAGACTAAAATTTTTTAATAACCCTGATGGAGTGTCTTTCAGTTTATTTTTGTTGTACTTTGTACGTTTTCATTTTTTTTTAGTTTTTATCACTCGCCTTTCTTTAGCCCGCTTCATTTTTTTTCGGTTTTAATTTCAGGGATGAGTAGAAAAATGAAAAATTGCAGATATGTGAAGACTCATGATCAGATTTATCGCGGACGTGAAATTTACGGAACGAATTTAAATTGCCGGTGGGGAGGAAAATTATATGCGCTAGTAGATTGAGAAGTGAGGAAAGACGGAGGAGAGGGGGAGGAGATTTTTAAAGCACAGCGGGATGCAATATCACTGGAGCGGTCCACCGGTAATGTGTTTCTGATTGTCGGCGGGGGTATATTTCCCGCGGTTTTCTGGGCAGGTTCTCAATCAATTGATTTATACTGCAATGATATTTAATCGGGGGATGAGAACCACTGCTTTCTTTTAAGGACTCGACGTGATATCACAAAATTTTGTTTATCAAGTTCTTCGAAAAACAATTGTCCGAAAAAAATGACGTTTCAATAGAATTTGATTTAATGGAAAAAAAATATCACAGCTCCTGATCGATTATTTCCGAATATCGATTAATCGATGCGATAACTAGCATTGAATTCGAGATTTCATAACGTAAAAAACTCAATATCATATCAACTTGTGATCGACCATTTTCAAAGATCGATGGATCAATGCGATATTTTGCATTAAATTCGAGATATTGCATAGCATTCAACAATTCCATTTCACCAATTTTAGTTTTACCGAATCAACGTTCAATCGATCAGTTTTCCAAATTTCGATTAATCGATGTCGGAATTCGATTAATCAATATCGAAATTCAATTAATCGAATTATGATTCATCGATGTTAAAATTTGATTAATCATTCTCGAAATTTAATATCAACATTAGATCAATCGATGTCGACTTTCGATTAATCGAATTTTGGATCAATCGAGAATTCGATTGCGTTTCATCATTTTTATTTTTAGGGTATTTTCATAATTTAAAAAAAATAAGTTAATTTTAAGGAAATGAGTTCAATTTCTTTTTGAGAATGAGAACCACTTTGTCCAAACGGATCGGTCATCAAAGATCACCGCAGATCACGCAGTGTAAGAATGATGGATCCGGTGCTTAACGATTCTCTCTCCCTCTAGCTTGAATCATTCTGTCTTCGATCTCTCTTTCTCAAGAGAATAAAAAAAAAAAGAAAAATTCCATCTCTCTCACCTACCACCCAGAATTGCAAAAAACATCACGATACAGACAGACATCATCGCGCCCATGAGATTGATCGATCCTACGAAAATCGAGTTACCGTACAAGATTATAATCATCAGTGAGTTAAAGCTGCAGGGAAAGAGGAGAAAAAAGGAGAAATAATGTAACGAATGTAAGGTGCTGGACCCCTACGATCGACTCGGCTAATCCCATCTGGTTGTGATAACTGTGGGCGATAATGTGAGCTATACTGTTGACGAGCTTCCCCCCATGATTTTTTGGTTTCTACTTATAGAATTACTTTAATCTACCGGGATCTAACGTCGACAGTAGTTGCTTACGATCAGGCCGATGATGAGCGACACGTGCTGGCCAATGATCAACCAAATACTATTCAATTTTTACCCTAGTCATCAATTTTTATCGATAACTTTCAATCAAATTGAAGTGAATTTTTTTTCTAAACTCAAATTAATTGTCATTTAATTCCTATTAATTCAGTTTCTTTTCTAGAAATATATCATGATGGTCATTAGTGATTAGAAGAAATGAAGTTAGTACGAGGTTATGCTGGAAGTAGCGCCACTGTCACAATAAAATGGCGGGAAAACGTGAAAATTAGGTGAGGAAATGTCTCTGCTCAAGTTCTATCTTTAAAGGATTTAGTGGCGTTACAATTGATTTCAGGATATTTAAAATCCCCGAGATATCCCTGTTGGAATAGGTGGAGAAGGCAAGGCATAAAATAACTTTAAAATTGTTGGATTGGAAACTGAGCATTTATTTTATCTACTTGTCGATATGGAGTGTCGCCAAAGACTGACTCTTTTAACTAACAAATTTTGATTGTCATGGTTTTCTTTTCTTCTACGGTTTACATGATGTCACTCGTAACATAAACAGATATTGGAGCCTATGCATCGGTCACAAAGAAGACCACATATACAACCCTAATACCTTCAGTCATACATTGAAAAATAATTACATTAATAATTTTGCTCATTCTAATAATCTTTAAAACCATTTTCTCTCCAACATTCCAGAGATAATCGAATCGTCGCCTTAGGAACAAAGTGAAGTAGGAGCTATGCTTATAGTAACCACTTATGCTACAATGTTTCTGAGGTAACGAAATAATTCAATGAATTTTCAGGAACAATAAAAGGAAAACAATTTGAGAATGACCACTTTCAAACAGCCGAAAAGCACTTGTGACGTCACTCAAGAGTTGTAATTCCATAAATACCGAAAGTGGCGTTAGTGTCATAATTAAATAGCGGACAAATGTGAAGATTAGGTTAGGAAATGCTCTGGGATTGTCTCCAAACGGGATTGTCTCCAATCTCCAAAATGTCCTCAAAACTGCTTCCTCCCCAACAACCCCGAGATCCGCAAAGAATTAGATTAAGGTAGTATCCTCGAGTACGGTCGGTAAAACAGATAAAAATGAAGATTTGTAGGTTAGTTTCCAATTAATTGTTGATAATTCGAGAAAATATGCTTTGATTCATCCGAAAAAAAGATTCAACTCAGAAATCATATCTTCAGCTTGTGAATATAATTTTTGTTTTTCGGATTTTTTTTACATTACTAATTTCCTATCACATGCACGAGATAGAGAGGTGAATAGTTATGACTACCTTCTAATCAAAATATCTCAATAACTATACGGAGAATTAAATATTTTTTTTTTATTATCCAGTTGAAATGCTGTTCTCTTCACCAATAATTTTCAAATAATTCGTCAACTGTGTGGTTTTTTCAGCAATTTTTTTATTTGTGTCTGATTTAGGGCGTTTCATCCTCACTACCGCTATTTCCAGTAACTTTGATCATTCATATCTCAAATATCTCCAACCAATGTTGAAGAATGAGTTTTAGAATAAGGTAAAGAAATGATTTGAATAATGAAAAGAAATAAACTTGATGATGTTTAATTTTTTAATTTTTTTCCTCAATTACTGATACAGCCGAAAATTTTTAATGAAACTTCATAATGTTTACATGTCATTTAAACAATGTGTATAAATAATAGTATGATGATTTGTAATAATTTTTAGATAAAATATATTGATATCCCCTGAAGAGGATTTCAGATATTCACGTAGTTTTTCTTCATGGCACTCATTGCAACAGACCGAGAATGATCAATTCCCTTTAATTGATGATTCATATCTCAAACTACTCGGGCAAAAATTATGGAAAAATTCATAAAAATGTAAGAGAAATAGAATTTTTGGTACTGCATTGAAATAATGAGTTAGCTGTACTCGAGTCTGGTGAGCAACAACATTAATTTCCATGAACAATACAAATTAAAATTTTCTCATCAAACTTTGAACACTTCGCAACTTGTGTTTAGGAATAACTACAGATATCAATATGTGGGTCGTTAATAACTCGGTTAACTCGTTATTAAGTTGACATTCACAGGGTGGGTGGAGCGCTCAATGCCCAAGACGGAAGGGGGAAGGGGGAGGGGGGGGGGGGAGGGGTGAAGAGAAGCAAAGAAGAGAGTTAGTGGAATTGCGCATGCGCTCACATGCCTCAATGACTCGATTAATAACGACTTGGTTAGTGCGATATATACCAAGTGCCTCTGGGTATGTCTTTAGTAACTCAGAGGTCTCCTTTCAGCTTGTAGGTACTCGCGCGTTCACTCACTTGCTACATATATATACACACAGCCAAAGGACTATATATATACCCTTTATTCCTCGCTGAGCTGGTTCGCTTTGATTTTGCCGCCAGCGGGGGTGCCTTCGGCTTGCACATTCTCTCTCTCTCTCTCTCTCTCTCTTTCTCTCGCTCATTCTCTTTCACTCATACAGATAAACACAGTACACCCACATAGTCACATTTAAACAGTACGAAACTTTACGTGCGTGTGAAACGCTCGTGTTACCAAGCTCGTTACTCAGCGCCTTCGAAACGCTTTCCCTCTCTTGCAACGAATTATTCTCTTCTCTCTCCCTCTCTCGCTCTTTCTCTTTAGTACGGACTTTTGAATTGAAAACTTTGTACCCGCAAAGTTAGAACTATGGAGAAACGCTAAATTTCGTGCATCGTATACTCACCATTTCTCGGATGTTGCTGGATGATATATCCTTGTTCTCTTGTTTATCTGTAACACATTGGAAAATATTTTGTTAATTATGAATCATTTATTATTATTTCATTTAGTAAAATTAAAGTTAAACAGGATATTTTCTTTGTTGCTATTTTTGAGGATATTTCGGAAACTAATAGAAACACGTCCTTTTTGACCGGATTCTTTTCTGTAGCTCTTGAAAGTTTCCACGAAAATGTCTCAGGGCAAAAAAACAGATCTTCATTAATTTGCGAGATATTCTGAAAAAATGATCGGTAAAAGTGCTTTAGAAAAAAAAAATTCTTTGACATAAACAAATTTTGAGAATCAAAAAGGCACAAGTGTCAGAAAAGTGAATCTTGATAAAAAAAAACAAATTGAGAAACAGAAAGTCCTAAGTGCCAACAATTTTCTGCGAAATGAAATGAATCAGGATTTTTTTTGAGAGTGAAGGACTCTAAAAAAAAAAAACGAAAAAATCCATCAACAATGTAGACATATCCGCGCATCTTCTCGAATTTTTTTAGTTTCTTCCATCAAGTCCTTCACTAAGAAAAAAATTACATCATTCTTCCCACTCTGAAATCAAGCCCTTTCTGCATATAGGCCATATTGTCTCTAACCTGCTAGAAATCCCCGAATAAAAAGGACAAAATCCAAAGAAAAAAATCTATTTTTAAAATAAGCAATCCATCAGTGTCCCTCGATCTCCGCAAAGAGAGGACCACAGCTTCACCTTTGATCTCAGTGGTTAAAAAAAAATGAGTGAGAGAGAAGAAGAAAGTACAAAGCTTCTCTCGGACTGCAGAAGGGGAGGCAGTGGCTTCACCGCATGAGCGAGTAAGGTTTCCCATCTCGAGACGTTTCAATATCGCACAATTTACGATTTTTTTTTCTCTCTACTCCTTCTGCGAGAGAGAGAGAGAAAAAGAGAGAGAGAGAGGAGGAGGAAGGGAGGAAAAAGAATAAATACTGAAAAAAAAAGTGAAAAAAAGGAGAGAACTGTAGAGTGAAGATGACAAAACAGAGTAATACCCTGCTGCGAGCAATTAATCTCGCCTTACTCATTTTTCCTCCCCCTCTCCCCTCTATCTCTTCGTACGTACCCCCTTCCTTTTTCCTATTTATTTTTACTCCAGCTTCTTTTTAATCGTTTAATCGATCTCGTTGACTTGAGCCTCATCACGTCTATGGGGAGATACGTTATGTTCGTCGGTTGTAAGAGACGTCCCTGGTGCAATGTTTTACGTCGTCGCTCGATTAAAGGATTCAAAGAAATTCAGAGACTCGATCCCTCGGGTATATACGGGTACACGCGACTCCCCTCCCTCCCTTTTTTCGTCTTCCCTGAACACATACACAAACACTGTGTGTTACGTTTTTTTTTTAGAGGGCTGTGTGCTGACTAGCTTCGCTGATTGCTGTTGCATCTTTGATGACCTCGCCCAGACGACCGTGGGGCCATCGGGGGCTCGTACTTTACATATATACATATATGTATATATATGGCTTCGTAACCTTTCCCCACTCTTTGTGACATCACTGTGCAAAGAGTGAAATGCTCGGAGTGATGTTTCAACAGACGGATTATGGCAGGCCTTGAAATGATAGGGGAAGCTGGGGCATGATGGACCTCAGGGTGGATGATGATTTATTTTGGAGTGAAGAGATTTATTTAAAAATTTGAAAAAATTCGACAATAATAGAGACATGCTGGAGGATCTTCCTAATTTTTTTCAGTTTTTTTCATAAAGGTCTTCACTCCGAAAAAATACACGGTGGAGATACACCCTTTTCGTCCTAAGACTTTTTTTATAGGGAATTTTAAGGGCGATGAAAAGAGCTGATTCCCATTAGTTTCCAAAATATTTTCAGCTGGAAGAGTAACGGACCGGGAATTCGGAGGTTCCAGGTTCGAATCCCGCTTAGGCATTTCCGATTTCCCTTGAAATTCCTTTTCTATAGAAATTCCTAATTTTTTTTTCCAAAAGAAAAGAGACGAATCTACTTTTTTGTACATCGTGCGAAAAGTGATCAATTTTCGCAAATTGTACAATAAAACATTGTACCTCATATGTATCTTGAGGATTATCAGAATAATTTTATTGCAAAATTTGCCTTCGGTTCGAGATTTTTACATTCATTTTACGCACGCCGTGCGTAAAGTTGCAGTTTCCACACGCTACACATGTGTTCCGTAGCATTCTTTACATGTTGCACACTCAAATATGACACCTTACACGTACGGTAAAAGTTTTCAGACTCATGTAATTACAAAACTCGTCCTCGGTTCGTTCTGCAACCCTCACAATCGCCGGAAAATACTATAATTTTGAACACGCCGTGCGTTTGAAAATGTTTTCCGCACGCTGTACATAGAAGAACTGTACCTTACACGTGTGGTAAAGATGTTCAAACTCGTGTGATTACGAAATTCGCCTTCGGTTCATTTTGCAACCTTAAAATCGTCAGAAAATATTTTACTACACTTGTCAGGTAATATACTACAGTAGACCTCCTGAAATTCCGAACTCTCGGAGGACTCGATTCTGAGAAGTCGGACTTGGCTTACAGGCTTGCAATAGGTCAGATCGTTTAGGAACCAAGAGTGGGGAAGAATATTGATACAGTGCGAGAGAATGATTGCTTTGCCTATCGGAATTAGAGGAGTCCTACCGTATTATTGCACACCGTGTGAAAAGTTGCTATTCTCCGTCCGTTATACAATAAAACACTGTACGTTACACGTGCGGTAAAAATTTTCCGACACATGTGACAGCCGTCTCTCCTTCATAAATTGCCTAAATTCATCTCAATTCTCTCTCATTACCAGGGCCCGGAACTTCGTACATCTAAAAGTATTGCCAGCCGTAGCTGATACCCTGGTTACGAGAGTAAACAAACTTTGCAAAAATGTCAATTTCAGTGTAAATTTAATTCAAATTTGTATTGCACGATACGGAATTTTTTAATTGATAAGGCTAGTGATCTGTGTGCATATATGACTTGGTACTCGTGAGTAAAATGATGCAGTGAGTGGCAGAGAAGAATAAATTCGAGGAAGCTCCATAAATTATTCAGAAAATGTAGCCAAGACACATGAAGAGGAGAAAAAAAATAATAATGAAGAACTGAGGTAAAATGAAAATCTCTTTTCCATTACGTCTCTTCCAATCTTTTCCATGTCTTTTTGAAATGTTCTCCAAGTGTTTTTTGAATCTTCCTTATGTTTTTTCTAAATCTTCCCCATGTCTTCTTAAAATCTTCCACGAGTGTTTCTCGAATTTTCTCCAAGTCTTTCTTGAATATTCTTTAAGTCGTTTTTGAATCTCCTCCCTTCCAGACTTCGTCATCAGCTCAGATATGCGTGGTGGAGCTGTGCTTGTGATTAACGCAATGCGTGGAAGAGAAGGATGACAATTGGAGACAGACTCGAAAAGCATACAAAAATGAAATAAATACGAATAGAGGTATGGAGAAATCGAAAAATACAATAACCTGGGATTTTAAAAAATGTAAAAAAACATGATAAAGTGTGAAAATGGAATAAAATAATCTGATATTAAGTTTTTGATGTTTTATTCAATTTATCCTTAATTCTATACAAAGTCATTCATTCACTTCAGTTTTTTGATAAAATATAAACTTGAATAATACTATTCCAATGCCAAGATTAACCTCTATAATTCAACATTCGAAGGAAATTGGGGAAGAGTCAAAAAACACTTGGAGACGATTAAAAGAAAATGTAATGGAGAAGAGATTTTTTTGTATCTTGGGTCTTCATTATTATTTTTTTTCTCCTCTTCATGTGTCTTGGCTACATTTTCTTAATAATTTATAGAGCTTCCTCGAATTTCTCCTGCTCCGCCACTCACTGCATGATTTTACTCACGAGTACCAAGTCATATATGCACACATATCACTAGTCTTATCAATCGAAAAATTCCGTATCGTGCAATACAAATTTGAATGAAATTCGCACTGAAATTGATATTTTTGCAAAGTTTGTCTACTCTCGTAACCAAGGTATCAGCTACGGCTGGCAATACTTTTAGATGTACAAAGTTCCGGGCCCTGCTCATTACAAATGTCTCTCCTGCTAAAGTATTACCAAAAAAAAATCTCTAAATTCCTTAATTCTTCCATTCACCCCGAAGATCAAAGTTTTCAAGCATAAAGCTGTATCCATCGGCTACGCAGCAGGTGGTATTCTATTTTCTCCAGGGGAAGAGGAAAAAAGAAGCAATATCCTCCAACGTATTTGGTTAATTAACTTCGCATCACTGAGTGCCAAAGCACGCGTAATGACACTCTTCATGTTGCCTATCTGATTGAAAATATCAAACATCAAAGCATTCAAAATATTTAGATTCACGTTAATTTCAAATTATAAAAATATACGAATGAATTTTATTCAAAATAAAAATACTTTGAGGGCACATATAGCATGAAAATTCATAGAAACTGATGAAAAATGGTTATCAGTCGAAATGTATACCAGTACAGTGCATAGTCGAAATCATTTCGTAAATTTCGGCAAAGGAGGGGGGGGGGGGTCTTTGGATGTTACTACCAGTGAAGCGCGTAATACGGCATTGACAGCAAACGGACGTGAATGAGAGAGACGATGAGATGGAATTATATATTACGATGTTGTATATAGATATATATATATATATGTATGTACATAGCAAAAGTAGATGAGAGAGACGATGAATTTGGATGCGAGAGAAGCCGGATCACCGTTGACACAAAGCGCCCGTAATCCGTTTATCTTCTCTCCGGGCCACTCTCCTGCGTCCACGTGTTCCGTGGTACGCTATTCAACTCATCCCCCACCTTTCCACCCCCACCCCTTCGATTTTCCTCATTTCATATTGCCCGCGGCTTTGGAATTATTGGAAATTTCCTCCTTATAGTTAAGGAAAAAGTCAATTTTTTAAAATAATTATTGCGATTTTTTGGAGCTCAGTAATTGTAGGGGCAAAATGGATAATAAATTATTATTTTTATCAATTCTATTTTTAAGGATTAACTAATTGAGTCCATTTTGTGCTCGTCTATGTAATCATGAAATTATATGGTTGCCTTAGAAACAAAGTGGCATAAGTGTTATGCTTTACTGAGCACTTATGCCATTTTGTTTCGAAGGTGATAATATTTATTTTATACACTATTATTTGACTTAATATTACTTCTGAATATTTTCAAACTACAAGAAAAAGAAATTTTTATTTTGCATCAAAAACAAATTATTCTGGATATTTGAAATATTCTTGAATTTTATCAGTCAATTTAGTGATAAAATATTCAGATAAGAGTGAAAGCTCCGTGAAAAATTTTGAAAAAAGTCCACAACAATATAGACATACTGGAGCAACTCTCCAATTTTTTTCAGATTTTTTTGTAAACATCTTCACTCTGAGATAAATTCCTAGATCATTTTACTCTAACTTAAAATGATTTTCCCAAATTTTTCGATCGTTTATAGGAAAAAAATTTTCATCTTTTTTTAAACTGAAATAATTCTGTAAATAAATTTATAATAAATTTGTCTCTTCTAATCCTCATTAAACATTCAAAAAAGCATTCTTCACTGAAAAAATTCTCCCTCCTCTTTTTCTCTCCATAATTTCTCATTCCTCTGTTGACGTACCGTTGAAAGACATCCACAATTTTAACAAAAGCCAGCCCTGATATATTACGCTTATTAATGCCTCTCTCGTCTTTTCTCTTCTCCCTCACTTCTACAATCGACTTTTGCTCACAACCTAACCTCAGTTATTATTTAAACCTCTCCTCTCCCCTCCCTCCATCTCTCTCAAACTGGTAAAGAGACCGTAGTTGTTAAAGGGTGAAGGTATTTGTGTGTTCCTTTGGGTAAATACCGAAATATACATATATATATATATATATTTAGTGTGGGGGTGGTTGAAATATTTTAGAGATGAAAAGAAGGTGGTAAAAAGAAAATTCGTCTGTGTGACGTGTACAAATGAATTGTGGCGGTACTGGTCTGTTTGTCCCTTTACATTGGCTGCCCCCTAGCGTCACTCTCGACTACTTCACATTTTCTTAGAATCATTTATACTGAGAATAAAAAAATTTAAAAAATAAAAGAGCAAATTAGAAATTCAAAGAAAGAAAAAAATGGACTCGTGCATTTTATTATTTTCGTTCGTTAATTGACGGGGAATTTTATTCTTTCGCGATTTAGAGAAGGGGGGGGGGGGGTATTGTTTCTTGTCTCAATGACGAATTTTAAGGTTCTACAAATTAAATTCATAATGTTTATTATTATGATTATTTTTCCAATTCTTTCGTGTTTTCAACAGGATTTTTTTTTCTTCATTGGAATTGAAAATAATTGGGTATTGGGTTTATTTGTGGACCAATTGTGAATTGAAATAATGAGGATTCCGGAAATGGGAACGATTAAATGGGTAAATTCCATGCGTTTTTTTTTTAGTGATTTTTCTATTTTTTTAGTTGGTTTTGCTCTTCTAATATGCGCTTTTTCATGTATGAACATGAATATTATGCAGAGCGGAAAATACAGCGTAATCTTCGGCTTTTATTGTTTGTACAAAATGTGCACGAGTGGGTAACCGAGAGTTATTCATTGTCCTCGTACGATAATGCATATTAGATGAATATATTGTTCCTATATTAATTTATACGGGAAAATTTTCCAAATTGTTTTATGAAGTGAATCATTATTTTTTCAATTCCGAAAAAATGAATGATTTCTTTGCCATCAAAAAAAATGAAAATGAAGAGTTATATTTTCATTCAATTTTATTTAAAAATCATTTTTGTGAAAAATTTAAAGTACACGTTTTTAACATTTGATAAAAATTGAAATTTTTACAAACAATTCCAATTTTCATAGATTTCGGAATATATGGAATTTTTCCAAAATTCATTTCTTATGAAAAATTTCAAGGAAATATTTTTAAAATTCAATGAATTTTGAAATTTTTCAAAAATCGTATTTTTGTAGATCAATCGAGAATTGAATCAATACCAGTAGAGTCTAAAGGGCGCGAGTGCCACAAATCTGCACACTTGAAAAAATACAGTAAATGAAAAAAATTTTAAATTTGAAAAAGTGTGACATACGCCTTTTTGATTCTACATTGATGAAATGGTCTATAAATTTTGATTTTTCATTGATCAAAAATTCAAATCAACATTTCTTTCCCAAAAAATTGAATTAACAAAAAATTTTCAATTTTTCAAGAAAAAAAATTTCAATCAGATGAATTTGAAAAAGAAATTTAAAATTTGAGTTTAACTGAATTTTTCTGAATATTTAATTTTTTTTTTTTTTTCAAATGTAAATAATAATTGCGTGACAGTGTTTCCACTCAAAAATTCAGATTTTCTTATTTATTTATTTATTTATTTATTTATTATCGTAGAGTATTCGCAGGGGTTTTTTCTTGAAGCCCTTGAATAGAAAAGATGCGAGTCCGCTGAAGCGTGTACGCTTTCCACTCGGGCTCTTTTTTTGCTTCTCTCTCTCGCGGCAGAGGGATTTCGCTAATAAGGCGATGGAATAAGAGGCCGACAAACCCTGGGTTCTTTAAGCTTCCATCTCATCTTCCTTCGTCTTCTTTATTATATTTTCCTCCTCTCCCTTCTCCCCATCGTCTTTCCTTGTCTCTCGGTACTGTAGCCCACGAAGGTCGGTAACGATTATCGATTTATCTGCTTGACGTCCCGCGTGGACGGCAAAAGAAACACCGAAGGTTATAAGCACTGATGGACAAGAAAGATTCCAAATCGGCTAGTGAAGAAAAAAAATGAGGCTTACGCGTTAAGAATTCTGTTCTCTCACGCGCTCAACTATTTTTCATTTTCTCAGATTATTTTTCACGAGAAAAAAAATGTTAACATAAATAAGGACAGGATAAAAGTGAAGATTCTAATGGAATCGTAAGAGATCATTTTTTTTTGATGATTCCATCGAAAAGCTGAGTAAATTTCCAGTGGAAAATATGTATCAAAAGTGATTTTTCGAGATTCTTTGATCTTTTTGCTTTTTAGGAATTTTTCGAAAATTTCACATTTTGTGTTTTTTTTCTCAAATTTTACTTTTTAAGAATTCTTAAAACATTTCATTTTCTTTGAATTTTCTGGAAATTTCACTACTTTTTTATGTTTATGAAAATGTCACTTTTTTCAATTTTCTTAAACATTTTACTTGTTCCAATATTTAGGAGATGTCCCCAAGGAAGAAAAATTTTGAATTCCAAAACAGGCGAATTCATAGGAAATTATTGCAAATAAATCTTAAAATGTTTTCTAGCAAAAATTTTATTAAAAGAAAGTTTCATAATATGAAACACAGAAACTATATCTTCGTTTCCCCACTTTTTCTCGTCCTTACGAGAATCAGAATTTTTTTTACAATTTGAATTTTTCAGATTTTTTTGAATTTTTTTTCTCAGAAATTTTCATATTCCCAAAAATGAAGAAAAATTATTCTAAAAAAGAGAAAAAAATCAAATTTTCAAGAAATGATTAAAAATAAATAGTAAAATGAATTTTAATGGAACCGTCCTCAGAAAGAATTTTCATGATAGAAAACATAAAAGCTAAAATTTCTATGTTCCCCCCACCTCCCCCTATCCTTGAAGAAATTCAAATAATTCCTTAAAAGTGAAATAGGAAAAAAAAAAGTAGAAGAAAATTTCGATTTTAATATTCTCGAGATGGATTACGCGTATAATCTCCATGACGAGCGTCAGTGAAAGAGTGCGACGAAGGGAAGGGCTGCTGGTAAGAGGGGGAAGGGGGGGGGGGGAATATATGAAGAAAATTGAAATTCATCGTGGCAAACTCTCCAACTCTACCTCGGCTCATGTGCGTGTATCGATTTGTTATATATTCAAGTCAATGCTGTTTCGTAAAGGGGAGAAAGAGAAAAAAAAAGAGAGGAGGAGAAAAAGAGAAGAACTTTTGAGAAAAGAAAAAGTAATGGAGGAAAGAAAAGGCGGAAAGAAACGAAAAAAAAAGAAAAGAAAAAAAGGAAGATGAAGCCGAAGGGGTCAGCCGGCCGAGACCTCCACACGGCTCGTGTGTAGTACAAAAGATTGGCTCCCAAGAGCCAACCAATCAGCTGCGAGGCTCTTTGTCTTGCCAGATTGGTCGACGCATTGTTTTAAGGGAGGCCCGGCGCATGCGCGTTAACGTGCGTGGGAGGAACGTATATAGCCAAGACTGCCCATGAGGTCAAATTTTGTTTTCAAATTTTTTGAAAATTTTATCTTTCATGAAATTTTTGATGAATTGAATGTTTCCCTATTCTTCAAAAATTCGATTTTTTAAATTTTTTTTCGATAATTTTACTTTTTGGACATTTTGAAAATTTCCACATTTTCGAGAAATTACATATCGTATATTTCCATCACTCTTTCTTTCATTGAATATTAGAGAAATAAAATAAAAGTTTTTTATTTGAAAAAAAAAAAGATTCCAGTTCTTTTCACAGAGCTATGTGACTGTGAGAATCTGCTCTGTCCATTTTTTTGTGTACAAGATAGGCCCAAGCGTGAGAATGCTTATCCAGCAATTTTGAGTTATGATGTGATTGAAACACCAAAGTCTTACTCCTATAAGAGTATTATAATCGTCGTCTCAGAGTCAAAGTGGCGTAAGTCCCATGCTTATGCACAGCACTTATGCCACTTTGGTTTTACGCGAAACGTAATCATTAATTTCGAGATATTTCATGTCTAGACTTGAGTAGTGAAAAAAATCGATTTTTTTTTTCAGAGTAAAGATTTTTTCGAAAAAATTGAGGGAAATGCATTATTGCAGGATTTTTTCAAATTTGTCCAAAAAAACTCTTTACTCTGGAAAAAATGGTTTTATCGATTTTTACAGATAGAAGTTTTTTTGTGGAAAAAAAAAGTTGACTACTTTCGAGAGAGAAAGTATTTGATTCGCTGCAGGGGGAAGGGGGGGGGGCATTCACCAACTTCAGTTATAACCCTCCGTTCACTTCGATAATGGCCGTACCGGAAACGAGATGACGCGTGACCCCAGACGGATGCATTAGACGCACTTCCGGCAGTACGACGCCCGGCGTCCTCTCTCGCTCGTCCATGAAACTTGGATGTGCAATCCCGCCCATTACGAGTCATCGAGTGTAATCGCCGATGCGATCATCTGCTCCTATTTTTTCTTCTCCTTTTTTTTTTAATCTCGAGCAATCATTTTTTTTTCCATGAATTCAATTAATTCAATCAGCAGAAGGCCATTGACCTCTATTTTCAGACTTCAATGATACCATTAAAATTATCCCGTTAATTTTCTGCGTTTAAAATTTGGCGGGAGTTCTAAATGAAATTAATAATAAGAATCGATAAAGAGATTATTTTTTTATTCGTTTTGGGAAGATATCTCGGAAACTAAGCGAGATAGCGCAGCTTCGCAAGAATCCTTTTCCGTACGGAATTTTAAGAGCTACAAAAAAGGTCTGAATGAAATTTCGCTATCTAGCTTAGTTTCCGAGTAGGGATGCACGACGTTGACCGATATATTTAAGTTCTCGATAATTTCATTCGTTTAATCGGTATTTTTTGAGCGATGTTTTTTCAAATTGATTAATCGAATATCGATTTTTTTTTCTTGCACATTGAAGGTCCACCACTGCATGATTTACTCTTTCAAATTTGAATCTCCGACATTTGAAATTTTTAGTCATTGGCATAATTTTAGAAACTCATCCTGCAGTTACAAGTGTGATATTTAACAAGAATTATTAACAAGATCAATTATTGTTAAAACGCGACGTTTCGCTGAATAATTTCAGCTTCTACAGGCTCTGAAACCAAACTTGATTTTTTTTAATTTATTCTCTATTCGTGACTACATTTTTTTGCCTTCATAAAAATAATTAAAATAATTGAATGAATTGAAAAAGTGAGAATTGAAAGTGTACAAAAATAACTGAACTTCATGAAAAACCAAAAAACCTCAAAAAGTCAAAAAAAAACGATTTATCGATAATTCGATTCTTTTGTCTCGATAATCGAATGCTGTACACAGAGAAAACTGTTTTCTTAATTTAAGAAAGGAAAAGTCACTTGATTTAAGTGAGAAAACTCACTGAATTTAAGTGACCTGCACATTCTTAAATTAAGTGACTGCACATTCTTGAATTAAGAAAACATTTTCCTCTGTGTATATCGATTGCTTGAATGATTATCGATATTTCCGATGTCGATTTTTTTTTTCAATATCACACATTTCTATTCCCAAGATCCTTTTTAAAAAATAATTTAATAAAAAAATGTATTTCTCTGTGAAAAAAAATCAAGTCTCTCCATTTACAATTTTCTACATTTAAAGTTCACTGTGTTATAACATTTTCATCTTCATACATTGACATTTTGAAACAAAGCTCGTCTCCGGAGTTTCTCCCTCGACAGTGCGTTGCATCGATACCGGAAACGCCCGGCACGAGGAGAACGAGCGAGCGATAATAAAAAAAAAAAAGAGCGGAAAAAAAAGGCAAATCGGAGAGAAAAAGAGAGAAGAGGAAAAAAAAGTGGAAAGACGAGAGAGCCTTGCGAACGTGTCCTGTACACGTGCGTCATGAATATTTGAGTCGATAGTAGACTTCTCTCATCCCCTCGATACTTCTTTTTTTTCTCCTCATTTTTATTAACTATTTTTCATTATTTTTCCCCACCTCAATAGCTCGCATTTACTGCGCAATGTGTCGTTGTCTCTCGTCACGCTTTCTACCGCATTCAATGAGTGCAAAAGACGCATATCGAACATCCATAAACGTCCGTTCAGTGTAACGTGTGAATATAATACGCTTAAAAAAAGTTTTACATGACCTCTATTTTTTCCTGGAAAATGTAAAAGTTGAAGAGAAAAGTCGAGTTCTTTCAATTATTTTTCAAGAATATTCCGGATAATAATGGAGATACATTTTTTTGGTCCAGACACTCTTACAGAAACTTCTGAAAGCTGAAAAAAAAAGGATTGAAGCCAAAAAGACTTATCTCCATTAGTTTTCGAGATATTTGACAGGAAAATAAAAAATTTATCTTGAACAAGTCAATTTTTTGGGGCATGAATTTTCTGAAAATATCTCGGAAATTAAGTGAAATAGAGCGATTTTGCTCAATTTCATTCTGTAGCTATTGAAATCCTCTACAAGAAAGGATTCAAGTGAAATTGCACGATTGCAATCAATTCTAGAGATATTGGCAAGAAATTATTGAGATAAAAAAGTTATCTAGAATAAGTTTTTTTTTCTCAAGTATCTTTCGAAACTGAGCGAGATAGAACGATTTCACTTGTTTTTTTTTGCAGCTCTTGAAACTTTCTATAAAAGAGATTCCTGCAAAATCGCTCTATCTCGCTTATTTTCCAAGATATTTTCACAAATTTTTTTTATAAAAACTGTATTTTCTTTTTTCTGGAATGAAAAGTATTTTTCGTATTTTCCTAACGCGAGACATTGAAAACAGTTATGTAAGCGAGAAAATCGGAGGATCAGAGTCCTGACAGAGGGAGAAAGGGGAGGGGGTGAGTGAGGGTGGTATGGCAATGACGACGTGGCAAAACCGAAAGGGACGAACTGGGAGAGAGAGAAAGAGAGGAAAAAGGGGTATATTCATACCTTCGTACTTTGCCATTCCCAACGGGGATTAATAAAGGCCTACCGTTGTCACCATGGTAACCTCGGCTTAAAAAAAAATGCGTCGACACCCTTTATCACGAAGATTTTGTTCCTAACGTGTCATAGTACGCGACATTTATGAAAAAAAAAAGAAACAAAGGGTAAATAGGTGAATTGAATTTCATTGTTTTGCGTGATTTTGATGGGGTCATAATTCAGTTATTTGGGAGATTTGGCGGGAGCTTTAAATTTCTGAATCAATGAATGAAATCGGTAAAGAGGTAAAATAGGACAACTCGATATTTTTTGGCAGATTTTTTTTTCATCATTATCGGGCAAAAAATGGCGCAGTGTTGGCAAAAAAAAATCAGTATTTTTTTTTCAATTGGAGCTCTTTCAGAATTTTCGAAATTATTTTTGATTTTGTTGAATTTTTCCCTAAAAATGGTTTTTTCAGAGAGAAAACCAAGAACTCTAAAAAGAGGTATCCACCAAAATTTCCCTATCTCACTTACTTTTCGAGATATTCTCCAAAAACGAATAATTAAAAAAATTAGATTGACTCTTCTCTCAACTTTCTCAGCATTTTTAAATAGGAAAAAAGAATTTCTCATAGCCATGAATTGATTCCTTTGTTCCTAGACCTATCGAGTGATATCCCAAGATCTAGGTTCATATCAGAGAGTAAAGTGGATCGTGCCCTGCATAAACTAGATCGTGTCAAGATAACGATTCGTAAATACTGATTCAGTTGTATATTTTCTTGGACACAAAATTCAACACTAGAAAAAGAAAAAGGGAGAAGAAAAGACCTCGGGCTCTTATAATAGAGGGATATCTTCTTGCAGTGGCAGGACGTCGAGTCACCATGGCTTGTGGATGTTCTTGGTGGCAACTGAAGAGAGAAAGAGAGAGAGAGAGAGAGAGAAAGGAGAGAATGGAAATGATCAATATTCATGGTCCGCCCGTTTTTGAGGGGAAGAGTAGACGCACGCGGGAGGACCCTGGCAGGCTTCGAGGGGGTGGATTTATGCGAATCCTTCCTTCCGTCTCTCTGCTTCTATAACCGTGCCCCCCCCCCTCTCCTCCCCCTGTCTCTTCAACAGCCCGTACTATTTTCTTCCCTGGACCAACTTCCATTCTCGGTGAGGGCGAAAACCCTTCTTCATTCAAACTTGCCTTTCTTCGAACACCCTAATTTCTTCGAATTCACTTTTTTCGAAGAAAGTTATTTTTAGGGATTGGTAAAACACAGATTTTTTCACTCTTATAAGTGATTTCACGATTTAGTCGATGCTAATTGTACCATTTTCCCCTTTTTAGTAGTGAAATGTTTCTAGTTAAAGTAGTATCCTTGTGAATTCAAACATAGTTGAACCCTCATTTTGTTGATGCTGGATCAAAGATTGTATTTTTTCACATTTTTCTGAATTCTTTCATAATTTTCAACCGTGTAGTTTATGAGTAAAGATGGCACAGGTAATTATGACGATCATTTGACGGTTAATTGACCGTCATTGACCAAATGTTAATGACTGACCATTCTGATCAATGAATGAGGAAACAGACCAAAAATGGTTTTGATGGTCAAATTTCATCTAAATAGACTGATGATTGGTTTAGTGATAAAATTTTTGTATTTCCGTGACATAATGATATTCCAGTTTTTGAAACTATTTTATCACTGAGAATAATATTTAATTGAAAACTGACAAAAATAATGAGTAAAGAAGAAATTGACAGATATTTTCCTTCTGGATAGCTGGATTCCACTATCGATTTTTTATATTTGTTCTTGAATTGGGTAGTTCATTTACAGTTTTCCAGAAAAATGAGGAATACTGCATGGCTTCTGAGAATGAGACATTTCTTCAAGTTTCCGAACAAAAAAAATAAAAAAATTCGAATTAACCGATTAATTTCTGTCTATTTAGACGGATTTTGACATTTATTACTTCTGACTGATTATTTCAATTTCTGACGGTCCATTTTGAGCAAATTTTCCACTCAAGTCAGAAATGATCAAGGTCGATATACAGAACAGCGCCCATTTCATAAAACTTGATAATTTCAGAATCGAATTTCGGAAAAAATAAGGAATGCGCGAGCGAGGTTTGAACTCACATCCTTCAAATTACCAGTCTGATGCTTTACGAATTGAACTACTTCCATTATTCACCTTTGAATTTTTGATTCCGATATATGACCTTCTTTTCTCCGCCACCCCCCCCCCCCTTTTTGAGGCAAATTTGAATTAATTGTAATTCATTTCTATTATCCGGGCTCTATTATGCATATTTACCAAAAAAATATATTCACGAGCTGAAAATATGACTTTTGAATAGTTTAATCACTTTTTTGGGTGAATTAAAGCACGTCTTCCTGACTTATCTGCAATTAACTCAACTTTTCTGTTTTATCGATTGTACTTTGGGATTTCAATTGAAATTTTATTGATTTTCACGATCTGTTAAAAGATTGGATAATTTAATTTTTCAATTATTTTGTGAATATCTTGGAAACGGTCAAGTTCAGGGATAAATTTCAGATCTTTTTCGTGGAGAATTAAATTTTCCACAAAAAAAGTTTCCTAATATTTTTTTCTAAATCCACTCGTTTCGGACATATTCACGATATAATCTACAGATTATTACTATTAATTCTCCTCTACAAAAAGTTGGTAACCTAAAAACTAATTACAAACTGAAATTGACCTTTAATCGACCTCCAATCTCCCCCGAAATTGCTCAAAAGTTTGAGCAGCCTGAATTCATGAATAAAACTTTTTCCACGAACTTTCAAGGTCGAACAAATCAGCATTCAGTAGTGAAGCGTTAGAACAGCAGTCGATTTTTCTTTATTTTTTGTAAGAATACCGAGGAAACTAAAGAAAGATACGATTTTTTGCCCCGACTTTTTTCTGTAGCTGTTCAAATGTTCTTCAAAAATGGATTCGGGCAAAATTGCCTTATCTAGCTTAATTTCCAAGATATTTTCTGGAGAATATTCCTCACATGACATCAATGATCACCATTGAATAATAATGCCTCGATGACTATTGGTAAATATCTCGAATCATCTAAATTAAGTACCGTGAAGGCACCAGTTACCGGACGGTTAAGGCAATGGTACCGGTTCCCGGACAAGTTAGAAATAAATTATTAAAATGATAAAAAATTCCAATTAAATCAATCAAACAATTTACTTGATTGTTATTTCCACATGTTGCAAGTATTGAAAAAACTATATTTTTCCACTTGAATATTTCCATCCGGAAACTGGGACTCGTCCGGTAACTGGGTCCAGTATGGTATGTAGAAAATTGTATAGACAATGATTGTCAGAGAAATATTTCGGAAACTAAGTGGAGTAGCGTGATTTTCTGCAAATTCTCTTCTACGAAGAGTTTCCAGAGTGATAAAAAAATATTGAGAAAAGTTTGCTCTATCTCACTTAGTTTCTCAGATATCATTTTGTAAGTAGATAAACAAAATGAATCAACTTATTTTTCTAGTCATTCTCCTGAAATTTCCTTCCCTTGCATTCCGAAGTTCTTATTGATATCAAAGTTCTACTTATTGCTTGCGAATAGTAGCTATGTAATCATCAGAATTTCCAATTGTAATTTTTTTAATAGAAGATACTTGAAATGATCTGAATAGAGAGAAAATGATATTTTTAGCGCATGTCCGTGTGTGTGTGTGTGTGTGTGTGTGTGTGTGTGCATGAAAGTCTCAATTACAGCAAAACGGTTTTATAGGAAAATTTCATATTTTGTGGAGAACTTTCTCTCGACGAACTCTATTTTTTAAGCTTTATTTGAAGAGAATCCGATTGGTACTTTTTGAGATATGTCCATTTTTCAAAAATCAATTTTTAATGGAATTTCTGGAAACTCTTCAACTGATGTTATTTATGCTCATATCGTCGCCTTAGAGTGAAAGGCGCGTAAGTGCCAAAAACATGAAATTCTGGAGTGAAAGGGGCGTATGTCCACTTATCACTCCAAAATGTTTTTTATGGCCTCTGGAACATTATTTGGATAATTGAAAATTGAAATAACAAAGTGGCGTAACTACCAATTTTAAAGTGAAAGGGACGTATCTCCACACTTACGCCCCTTTGTTATTTTCTTTTTAAACGCTATATAATTGTTCAAGTTAAAGTGAAAAGGACGTATCTCCGCACTTACGCCTCTTTGTTTTTATAATTTTTTCTATCGCATGAGAATTTTTGGAGTTACGCCCTTCTGTTTTTAGGATTTTTTTTTTATTTTGGAGTTACGCCCTTTTGTTTTTAGGATTTTTTTTTTATTTTGGCACTTACGTCTTATTGTTTTTAGGAATTTTTTTTTTAACTTTTGGCACTTACGCCTTTTTGTTTTTGGGATTTTTTATTTAAACTTTGGCACTTACGCCTTTTTGTTTTTGAGATTTTTTATTTAAACTTTGACACTTACGCCTTTTTGTTTTTAGGATTTTTTATTTGAATTATGGCACTTACGCCTCTTGTTTTTAAAAATAACAAAAAGACGCATGGACTGGAGATACGCTTCTTCGTTATTATTTTTTCCCGATGATTAGGTAAATATTCAATGAAAACACTAAAAACAAAGGGGCGTATCTTCGGCACTTACGCCCCTTTGTTATTAGTTTTTTTCCTAGGTCGGGGAAAAATTAATGAAAATACTAAAAACAAAGGGGCGTATCTCCGGCACTTACGCCCCTTTGTTATTAGTCAGTGGTACTTACGCCTTTATGTTATTAATTTTTTTTATTTCACTAATATTGCGTCAAAGGCCTTGGAAAGCCTATTGGAGCAATAATGGTGGAGATACACCTTTTTGTTATTTTGAAGAAAAAAAATCGGGAAAAATGGCACTTACGCCCCTTTCACTCTAAGGCGACGATATATTATCTCGAGAGTTGTATCAGTTAGATGCCTGTCAATTTTGAGCTCATTTACATGATTAGTCCTCGAGTTATTGCCGTTTTAATGAATTTCTCCAAAATTTGATATTTTGATGATGATTTCAAAAAAGTTGTATCACTTCCATTTGGTAGCATATTGCTAAAGTATCAGCAGAAAAAGCTGTATCAGTTGGAGAGCAACACTATAATGCACTTGTTTTGTCATTTATTTGAAAATATATTGGAAAGTAATGGAGATACGCCCTTTTTTCCCTAGCCTTTTTCTGTGGCACTTGAAATCTCTAGAAAAAAGGATTAATGTCAAAAGGACGTGTCTCCATTAATTTCTCCGATAATTAATCTAGAATAATGTCAAAAATAACAAAATTCGTCCTATTTTACCTTTTCCCATTTTTCTCTCCCTCTTAAATCACAACCTCCTGCTTCTCTCCTTCCTCTCATTCTCTCATTACATTTGTCAAAACAACAGCAACATGAATGAATACTGAATACGACAGTTTAAAACAACTAAAAGACCAAAAAAAGAAGAAGAAGAGAAAAAAAACTGAGCAAAAGCCCAGGAAATGCACAGAGTAGCTATCCTTTGAGGTGTTTAATAAAGATAATGCCCGAGATAGAGTGATTTCAACTCAAAAGTAGTGAAAAAGAGGGAGGGCAGAGGGGGGGGGGCGAGAGTAGAGGGAGGCAGAAGAGATCAGGCAGGGTCGAGAGAGCCTCATTCAGTCGTTCGTTCGTGAGTTCTCTTTTCCCCATGAATACCTTGAATGCCTTTCCATGCACCCCCCCCCCCCCCTCTTTGCCCCTCCCGTCCCTTTCTCAACCTACATTTACTCCTTACACTCGCATTTGCATGATTATCATCGTAAAATTTAAATTTTCTGAAAAAAAAAATTAATTCCTTCGAAAATCCGATTTTAGAGATTTTATGGGGAAATTATAGGGCAAAAGGGAAAAATGGAAAAATTGTTGGTATTAAGGTAGTTCTATACAAAAGGGATGTATTTATATAAAAATTGAGGTAACAGGCCCTCTATGAAAAGGGTTTTCAGTGCATATATCACATATTGATTTTCATTTTCATACATCCAAAATTCACTTATTCGATACTCAAATATGAAATTTTGCATCTAATTATGAATTTAACAGAAATTTCAAGATTTTTCAGTGAACTCTCGATAGCCCTTGAATGATACGGTGCTGTATGCACATATCTAAATACTCACTGCACGTATAGGATGATAGAGCTCACACAGAACTATGCGGAACGAAACAGCCAATCACGTCTAAGCATTGGCTAGCTGATTATCTCACTCAAACATGAATTCTGCTGAATTTTCTTGTCTTGGAAATTTAAAAAAAAATACACGGTGAAAAAATTTGAATTAATTCCAAATTACTCAAAAATATCGGAAGAATCGCTACATATTTTTTCATTGAAATCTCACTACTGGATTTTGGGAAAAAATACAAAAACCTGCTGAAATCGATTAATTTTTGAGGTTACGCTATTTACTTTGTGCTGAAAGTTGAAACTTTGAGATTGAATATCTCATTAATCGTAGGGTCAAAAAATTTCAAATCTCGCACAAAAATCGGAGATAACATGAATAATTATTTCACAAAATTTGAAGAAAATCTCTCGATTATTAAAAAACCAATAGAACTACCTTAACAGTTCGTGGGGATTCTACGAAATGTCTGGGGCAAAATTGCAACACACTGGAGCACCAGAGAGGCAATAATAGACGTTACAATGCGCTTCTCGTTGCTTTTCAACTCATCCCAAGGTTTTTACTCTCTTTTTGCACTCTTGCTTCGTTTTTTTTTTTTTTTTTTTTTGTGTATGGGAGAAGGTTTATGTGTGTAAGTCTCGTGAGCCGGGGGCGGTGGACCCGTTAGCTCTGCTCATCAACTAATGGTCCGCACCGGAACCAAACTCGGTCTCTCACGAGAGAGAGAAAAAGAGAAAGAGGGAGAGAATCTCTCGCTTGTGTACTGGCATTTTCCAGTGCAATGTATAGACAAACTCTAACCCACAGCTTTGGCTCTCGTGTAATCTCTACATTTCGTTCGCTCAAATGTAGTGAATTCATCCCCACTATGAGTAGGGGGGGGGGGGTTGGGGGTGGTAATGGAGGTTCGGAGAGATTTTTTTCTATTTATTTTTTTTATTTTTTTTGTAATTTTTATAGAATAAATTGGAATTTTCGTGATTTATTTCGAGAATATTCCCAAAAATAATGGAGATACGCCCTTTTTGTCCTAATCCTGAAAATGACGATGAGAAGGGCATGGCTCCATTAATTTTCAAGATATTTCAAAAAAAGTCACTAATTATTTTTTCAGTTGTCATTTTTTTTTTTTTTGTTAGTTCAAAAGTCGTGAAGTATGAGGACAGACTATCCTTTCATTTACTCCACTTTATTTCACTTTTTGGTTCTCAATTTAGGAACTACGGGCATTCTCTTAGATCTTCGTGCAGACCACTGAGAGCTGTGATTCTTTTTTTCACAACGTGACCCCAATTACTCAGATGCTGCAATCGTTTCACCTTTTGTTTTTTCCTCCTCAATGTTTCTCGGGTTTTTTTTCTTTTTTTTTTTTTTTCATTTACATTCACCTACAACTAAAAAAGTAGGCAGAGGCACTGAGGATTAACACACTTTAAAGTAGTTTCTCTTGCTCATTAAATTCCCCTTTGAGTCAAGGATTTTAGTTGAAAAAAAAATCATGAAATAAATCAATTAGTGAAATATCTATTTTCAGTTGTAGTAATTGAATTTTAATGGGATATTTGTTCAGATAAATTAATAATTATTTTTAGAGAAGAAAAATATAATTAATTTAATTTTGAAAATAGTTTGAAGAATGTGAAAATAATTAATAAAATAAAAACAATTAAATCTGTCTTCAATTTTTATATTTTTTAAAATTTATTCATCAGAGTAATTAGAAATCATGGAGATGCTCTAACATGTTTCTACTAGACTGAAATTTAGAAGAAAAAAAATCATCAAGGTTATATGCAAACAAAAAAAAATCATAAAATTTTCCAAAGATTTTTGTTGATCGAGAGTTTTTTCAAAAAATTCTCCAGGATTTTTTTTCAACAGAAAATTTTTTTTAAAAATTCTCAAAAAAAATCATGGCGATGCTCTATCTTGCCTCCATCATATCCTAATCTTTCCACAATATACAACAAAAATCTTCTTTAAAAAAAAATCTTCCCTACTTTCCTCCTGGTCCACTTTTTCCCTATCCCTCTTCCCAAATAAATAAATCAATGAAAAAGAAAATTTCCATTGTTTCATCACTTGGCTGCTTCGTGTCCCTACCCCCCTCCTCCATTCTGGCCCTATTCCCCCTCTCCATAACGGTCTTCCTTAATTACTGCCGCGTGCAAATTGGAAGGAAAAATTAATCGCAGAAATGACTTAGGAGCGGGCCGAGGCGCCAAAGAGGCCCTGGATAGGCAACGGTAACAGCTCGTAAGGCAGGCTAAAGGAAAAAGCAAGCGCGAGAGGAAGAAAGAGAGTGGATGAGGGAAACGAGGAAGCGCACTCGGGGGTCGCACAAAGGGGATGAAAGGAAGTCCGGGGCAATTAGAATGATGCCCTTTGCACGGCCTTACTCGCCGTCTTTTTACCCCGGTTGTCCCCCCCCCCCCCCTCCTCCCTCCCCCTTTCTATACATTTCTCCTCCTCCCGAAGAATGCTTTCTGCAAGACTCTTTTCTATTCTAAAAAAAAGGTAAAAAAAGAGGAAAATAATTCCGTCGCTTTTTCCAAATTTGCTGCTTTTATTCGACGATTTAACGGGAAAGAAATGAAAAAAAAAAGGAAAAAATTTCATCAAGACCCCTTTATTATTATTATTTAATTAACAATGGATTTTGCTCAAGTTCACTTGAATTAATTGGTAAATATTTTTTTTTTTCTTTATAAATCATTTAATGTCGGAATTTGGGATTCTTTCAGTCGTTAAAAATATGTCAATCGAGGCGTTAAATTAATTACCTTGATTGCATAATACAGAGAAGGAGCCCTAATGAAAAGAAATATTAGACTCCCTCCATTTCTCCGTAAATTTGAAGGGGTCGAGGGACTCTAGCGCCCTCTTTCTCGCTCTCTTTCTTTTTCTCTCTCTCTCTCTCTCTCATTCGCGCCTACTCCCAGAAAGTTCAGGACATTTTGCGGATTATTATTATTATTATTATATTTGGATGGAGGAGATGCCCGAAGCTGTGTTACTAATCCAGCGCATAGTTTATACGTCATTAAACCACCGCAGTATTGAAGACTATTCGCAGCGTCACCCTCAAGCCTGTCACGAAGAATCATCCCTTGGGGATATGACGTGCATGTATGGAGGGGAATGGAAGCTCTGACCAGGACTGGGGCGAGGAATATTGGGATTAAATGCCATCATCATATTGACGGGACGATAACAAAGGGAAAATCTTTCATAAAACGTTTTTTTTTAAGTTTGGAGATGGATTTTTGGAATTTTTGAAGTTTTTTTGTTTTTTTGGGGAGTATTTCTCGGGAATTGTGGAATTTAGGGATTTTAATAGAAGAATTTTTTTATAGAGAATTCCAAGAGCTACAAAAAAGATTTAGGGCAAATTTGCCATATCTTGTTTATTTTCTGAAATATTTTCGAAAAATCAAAAACAATAAAATAAATTTATCTTTATACTAAATTAATAAGTCAGAAACTATGGAGAACAGAACAATTTTGAAGGAAATTTTTTCCCCGAGAATTTCAAGAGCTTCAGAAAAGGATGAGAGAAAAAAGGACGTATCTTCATTAGTTTCCGAGATATTTTCCAAAAGTTATTGTAAGAAAAAATCTATTTATAAGTTCATTTTTTCGTAGTAAGTTTTTGGAGATTATTTGGGAAATTAAGGGAGATAGAGCGATATTGCCCGAAGGTTTCTTTGTGGAGAATTTCAAGAGCTACACAATTAGTATTCAAGATAAATCGCCCAATCTCGTTTATATTTTGAAATATTCTTAAAAAATCGAAGACGGAAAAATAATTTTTTTATATTCTATTAATTATAAAATTATTTTATTCATTCACGATTATCTCAGAAACTATGAGAGATCCGAAAATTTTGTAACTAACTTTATTTGAAGGGAATTTCGAGAGACATGAAGGAAGAATTCGAACAAAACGAGCGCTTTGGGCCTTCTCTCCATTTTAGATTCAGATGAAAATTCTCATGAACAAACCCCTATATATGACCGAAATTACCGTTCAAGTGATTTCACGAAAATAATAATAATAAATACACGGTCGACAAAATCAAATACTTTATCATGAATAATTATTGAAAGAAATATTTTGACGTTAATGATTTTTCGGCGGTGTTTTGTCCTTTGTTATTTTGTCGTTGATACATTATTACGTCATACCCGCTATCTAGCGTAGCTTCCGAGGGATTCGCAAAAACTTATTTCATAATTCCAAAATGTGTATTTTCAAATCCGTTATTGTTGAATATCTCGAAATCTCATGGAAATAGACAATTTTTCCTGATGACCTTATTTCTACCTCTCATTCTCCTCTCCAAAAAAAAATCTCCACCGAAATCTCTCTATCTCTCTCACATCCTGTGATATTTTTCTCCAAATCTCGCTAAAATCCCCTTCCGTCCCACGCACTCTCAGTTCCACTGTCTTTTTCTACTTAAAATAGCCTCTGATTGTCTCCACTCTACCAGTTCAGACTCAAAGAAGAGAGAAAAAACATTTTAATCTCTCTCCGCTGTTTAACGCGACAAAACGAATAATTACCTGAACAAAGAGTGGCGTTTACTATATACACAAAAAAAAAAAAAAAAAAAACTAAAAACGGCCACAATAACTGTGTCTCCCTCCTTCGCCACCCCCAATTCTTTGACTCCATCTCGGTGTCCCCGACAACAGAGTCAAGTGGGCCACAATGAGGCACGCCAAGCGAGTATTATATTGAATGCCACACACCCGGTCCCCCCCCCTCCCCCTCGTTCATATGTGCATGCTTGTTTATATATGTGTATATATCGTTGCTTTAGAGTGGAAAAGGCGTAAGTGCCATGCTTATACATATTTTCACCTTAGAGATAAAGGGGCGTAAGTGGTGGGTATAAGCATAGCACTTAGGCCTCTTTGATTCTAAGACGACAATATAACTTACGTCACTTTGTTTCTAATGTGACGGTATACATATAGCCTCACCTTAGAATCAAAGCAGCGTAAGTGCTTAAGTATAAGCATGACACTTACACCACTTTGTTTCTAAGACAACGATATATATGTTTGAATTCATGACGTCTTCTATCTTCATTTTTTCTCACTCGCTCATCACCAAATGCGGCATTTGCCATCAGAGAAAAAGAGGGACGATGAGATGTACCTTCAGCTCGTATGGTATTCAAAAGCCAAAGATTCAATGACCCACCCAAGCCTCCCCTCGTTTGGAGATGTCAACGATATCATAATATGAATTAAGAATTGGATAAATTACATTAACTCTTATGAAAATTTATGGACATTAAATGTTAGATGTGAAGAGGTAAATTGGATGAGTCGAGTTTTTTTGAGTTTTTTTTTTTAGAATATCGTGGAAATTAAGCGAGATACGGGGATTTTTCATGAGTCGTTTTTTTGGAGCTCTTGGAATTTTGTATGGAAAAAATTGAAGGTGAAAAGAGCGTATCTCCCTTAGTTTCGAAGATATTAAAGAAAAAAAAAATTTTAATTGACTCATTCTGTTTATTTCTGTAGAATTGAATTTTCGTGTTAGTTTTTTTTTTATCTCGAAAACTAAGGTTGATGGGCCCATTTTGCCCTGAATCTCTTTTGTAACTCTTGAAATTCTCTACAAAAAAGGCTTGAAGCGAAATTACCCTACTTTGCTTAGTTCCTGAAACGTGTTTTGAAAGAAAAGATATTTTGACAAATAGATCTTTCCTATTTTACTTCTCCACTGCTCAATTCAATGGCAGATATATTTGAAAAATGAATCACATTTTTTTTCTTTATTTTTCCTGCCAATATCTCCAAATCAAAAGAGTTGAAACAGAATCACCTAAAGGAAAACTTTTTACAATTTTTTGGGAGTGGAGGATTCCGTGAAAAAATCGCAAAAAATTTGAGGAGATGCCCCAACATATCTCTATTATTGTTGAATCTTATCAAATTTTTTCGAAGAGGCCTCAGTTCTCGAAAAAAAATCCGACTCAGTTTACCCCAAACTTCTCTATTCAAACAATTTCGTTCCTAACAAAAACATGAAAAATTCAAAGTATATCATTAAATAAATAATAAATGATGTTGGTCGAAGGAAAAAATCTAAAATTCAGGACTTAGGCAAATGTATAACGTTGAAGACCATCGGTCAACTCGAAAAATCCTGATGGATGACAGAAAACTCATCTCCGGAATGTTTTTCACTGTGAAAGGGTGTCCCTCGGTCTCCGTTACACGTGGAGAAGACTACATAACCGAAAACAGTTGACAGTTTGTGCAAGCGAATGAAAAAGAAAAATCGAGGAAACAAAAATCCAAAAAAAAAAAGGAAAGGGCCGACAGTCGATCTTTTTCCCGAGAAACGCATATTCCCCACTTCCGGTTTGTTTTTCACAGTCAATCGAAAAGTGGCGGTTCTCTTTCGCTTATTAAACCAGGGGAAAATGGACCTGTTCGGCACGATGATCGATCATTTTTTTTTATTAGAAAAGGCTCTACAAAAAATTTGGAAAAAATTTTCTAACAATATAGACATTTCAGAGAATCTTCTCAGTTTTTTTCAGATTTTTCCGCGGAGTCCATCACTTCGCAAAAAATTCCAGGATCATTTCAGTTTAATTGTCCATTTTGCCCCGTTTTCTCCTACCCCTGGGAAAGAGGTGGATGGCAGAGGGAGGAAGTGAGTTGCGAGGGGGAGGGGAGGGGGAAATGGTGGTTCCCCAATGAAACAGGGTAAAATGAACCTCCAAGAAAAAAAGATCCATCATTTTTTTTTATCAGAAGGTGTTTCCAAAAATTTTCGAAAAAATTCCCTAACAATATAGACATGTTGAAGAAATTCCTCAAATTTTTTGAGAATTTTTAATCGAGCCTTTTCCTCTGAAAAAAATTCCAGAATCATTTCTGTTCGAAGGTCTATTTTGCCCCAGTTTCCCCTGCCTCCAGGAAAGAGGCGGACGGGCGAGGGAGGAAGTGCGGGCAAGGAAGAGGGGGGAGGGGGGCATATGCAATCAATAAGACATTCGTGACGCGACAGTTATGGCTGATGTTAATGTCCATGTGTATGGGATGCTGTCTCTCTGTGTATGTGGGGAATGTGATGGGGTCCAAACGGCCAGCCCCATGAATATCTTTCGATAGATTGCACATCGACCCCTCGTAGAAAGGCTACGTCGCGACGCTCACTATCCGAGGGTGGAGAAAAAGAGAGAGAGAGAGAAAAAAAAATATCGTGTGCAGCCACGCGTCGTACCGTGCGGTTTGACTCGCCAGTGATGGAGAGTTGATTTTTTTTTACTACTTTTTTTTTCACGGTTCGTTTGGAAGGGTCAATATATCTCATGATTTTGTTTATAATTTTTTATCGAGTGAGTGATGAAAGAAATTTTTGGGAAAATTTTTTGAAAAATAATTGGGAAGACTGTGGCTAAATGGGATTTTGTTTGGAGGTGAACGGCTTGATTTCGGAATTTGAAAAAATGACAGAATAATGGAGATGTGTTAGAGCATCTTCTTGAATTTTTTCAGATTTTTTTATGAAGCCCTTCACTGAGAAAAAAATTCGTGAATTAGTCTATCCCAAAAGGCTCAATTTGTTTTGTTGAATTTTCATTTTGATATTATCTTGGAAACTAAGCGAGATAGCGAATTATTGTTGAAACCTTCTTTGTAGCCACTAAAATTTTCTCCAAAGAAAAATTTAGGCAAAATTGCCATATCTCACTTAGTTTTCGAAAAATTCCCCAACAAAGATCAGGATCCAAAATCTTAGTAGGCTTTTTTTGGAAATGAAGGGCTTTCATCTAAGAAATGGGAAAAATTCCAGAATGATGAAGATGTGTTGGAGCATCTTTCTGAATTTTTCCCATTTTTCCGCTAAGTTTTTCATTTTGATAAAAATTCTTGAATTATTTTACGCCGAATAACTTAATTTTTTTGTTGAACATTTTCTCAAAAATACCTTGGGAACTAAGCGAGACAGCGAAATTTTTTTGATACTTTTTTTGTAGCTCTTGACATTCTCAACAAAAAAGAATTCGGGTGGAATTCCCGTATCTCGCATAGTTTCTGAGATCCTCTCTGATAAAGATCGTTAATAAAAATTTCTCTATCAAATACAAAAAATTCCATTAAAATTTCTGTAAAATCCTGAAACATTGTCAGAATAGCATAAGAACTGAAATAGCATAGAAATATTCTGTTGAATAATTTTTCGGTATAGTCTAGTGATCATGATTTTTGGCTATCTATTTCATATTTCTCACTGAAAATAGAAGAAAAAAAACCTTCAAACACTGAAATTTAATATGAATTTTTCATTTTCATATTTTGAAATAATTCATTTTGTAATAGTATTTTTGTCACGATGCAGAGTCAGTTGAGCGATGCGTACAACACGTAGTGGAATATCATTAGTATTTTGTATAATAGGTTGGGCCCTCTCGCCGACAATTAACGGTGCGACGTGCATAAATCTTCGAGCGTTGAAAGGAAACACCGAGACACGAGACCCCGACAGTATTTAAATAAATAAGTGGCATCAATTGTGTTTTTCAAGAGAAGACATATAGACGTTTATTCTTTTTTTTTCCTCGTCTCCTCTTTTTTTTTTTCTTCTTGTGAGTGGAGTCATTCGTTGAGACGTCATTCTTGTTTGGTAGATTGTATATGGTATTGGGCTTCTATCTATATGTGTCAACTAAACGCTTTCGTATCGTTTGTATATGGCCCACAAAGTTGTCTCTTCCGTTCGAGTTCGGAGAATCGAGAGATAAAAATAAAATAAAAAAGAAGAAGAATAAAGAAATCATCGGAGAGAAATAATGATTTTTGTGACACGGATGATGTCAGTGAATTATTTGAGTTTTGGTAATAAATTATTTTTGAAAAACTAATGGAGGAAAAGAATTAATCATAGAGAGAATTTTTTCTATTTTTTTTTCTTCAAGTCAAATGAGTTATTTATTGGAGAATATTTCAGAATTGAAGCGAGATCGCGGAAATTTTGTGGAAATCTTTTCTGTAGAACACATTGAGAACTACAAAAAAATTCACAGAATATTTTTCGTATCGCCAATAGATTCCGATACATCCACTAAAAATGAAATTGAATCATCTCTTGATGGAAAAAAAAGTTATCGAGGTTCTACTGTATTATGAATACACAATAATTATATTCCTTTAGTAGAAAATTCATATCTTATAAATATAAACGAAATATATCCTCCTCTATTTTCAAAATATATTATATATTATCTTCATTAAAGAGTAACAAAAAAAATGTAGAAACAATGATATGACAATATTATTCATGAGAAAATGACAACAAAAAAAAGTGTCTCCATCATCGAAAGGGCGGGGGAGAGCTTTTTTTCATCCCTGAGGCCACTGCCAGATCGTTAATTCGTCGTATGAATAATACAAGCGACCGCTAAACCACGGTCACGCCATAATTCGCTTGTCATTCGATTCTCCACGGTCTGTCTGTCTGGCTGGCGGTTCGTTCAGCTATGTGTTGAATTTCTACAGTGCTGATGCCATCATCACCCACCACTATCGCTACAGCTCTCTCACCCTTTCACTCCCTAGTGCTATTTTTTTTTCTTTTTTTTTTTTTTTTTTGTGGAAAGCAACCACCGTCCGAAAGCACACCGAGAGGAATGAAAAGCAACGCCCTTTACGAGTGAAACGCGGTTTTCCCTCAGTCAGTATATTGTACACAGAGGATGCGTTTTGTATCCATCGCGTAGTGCGTTTACATGGGGCCATAGACATGGACAACCATTGCTGGTAAATCGATGTTGCAATATGTGGGAAAGAGAGAACTCTGGGCTGAGAGAAAGGAAATTTCAATTTGATTGAAATTCAGCGTACGCTCTGAAGCATTTTTGGCTATTTCCTATTCGCTGTTTTTTTTTTTTTTTTTTTAGGTGACGGGTAGAAAAAATGGTGGAATGGATGTGGAGAGAAAGTGAAGGCTACAGTAACTGTGTATTGAATTTCCGGAGAGAAAGGTAATTATTTAGGAAAATTAGATGAGGATTCATTTGAGAGTGGAAATATTTTCAGCTCAGTTGGTAGAGTAGCGGACTCGTAATTCGAAGGTTGTGGGTTCAAATCTCACTTGGGCGTGTCATGATCAATTAACACATTGTGAGTTCGATAGAACACATCAATTCAACACACAGTCAATTCTCTACGTGGGTAATTCAACATATTCGTATCTTTAGACTGGAGTAATTTGTTTGTCAGTAACACTGACATCTTCAATGTTTGGGGGATATTTTCTTTCTGAGAAATTCAAATTCACTTCAATTTGCCTGAAGAAGGTAGGTCATGGAATTATGAGGATTGTAGTTCCATTAGCAATTGTGAGAGCTACTGCGAGCTCAGTTGGTCGAGTAGTGAACCGATAATCCGAAAGTCGTGGGTTCGAATCCTACTCTGGCAATGTTCCTCTAGGAAATGTTAACTTTTATTCGATAATCGGATTCATTTCCATGTATATAGTAATTAACTCAATTTTGACGGGATATTGGAAGGTTATAAATTACAATACTAAATCATTGTCAATTTGCGATATTTCGCTTATAATTTAAGCTTCTTCAGGCTTTGGAAGACAAAAATGTCTAGTTAATCACTTTCACAAAATAATAAATAATACATACAAACAATAACATCAATACAGCCTCGGTATTAACCTCACTCTCTCGAAAATTTCCAGCAATCAGTCTCAAAATTTCTACTCATAATTTACAAAATTCTATAAAATTACCTTGACATCTTTAATATTTTGTCAAATCAATCCTAAGAAAATTCATGTGAAGTCCTAACAACATTGCAAATTATCTCAATGGTCAATACACAATCAAATTTTCCCGTTCTGATAATTAATAAATTATTAGTGAATTTTTATTTCAGACACATCATTTTTCACAAATTTCGGAATGGTCATGTAGATAGCGCGTCAAATGGGTAGTCTGAGAAGCACAGGTTTGAGTCCCGACTGAAGAATATCGAAATAATTTTCTTAGGATTAGAAAATTCATATAATTATGACAGCAAGTGTGTGAAAGATAAAGAATGAATTACTGTGGCTCTTGAAATTTAATTTAGTAGTGAAAGAAGAGAGGGTATGGATTTTTTGAAATTTGTTTATGGAGAATATATCGGAAACTTAGCGAGATGGCAAAATTTTCATGATCGGTTTTTTTTGTAGCTCTTGAAATTCCCTACAAAAAAGATCTCTCTTTAGTTCCAGAGATATTTAATGAAGAATAATGATGAAGATGAGGCAATCCATCTTGTATTACCTCTCGTCCATTACATTATTTGAAAAAATATAAAAAAGCATGATTACCATGGTAACTGTAGTCCTGGACCTAAATTCGCTCGTTCCATTTTGCTTATCCCCGCAGTTACTAATAAAAGCTACATTTTATGAAAACATCAAGAGCAATTTAATCACCGAATGTATTTTGTTTGCGAAATTTCCCAATTTTCGTCGATGGAATTTTTGAGTGAAGTGAATTGAAAAAAAAATCGTTAAAAAGCCCGTTAGTCAATTAAGCAGATGAAACAGCCTTTGATAGAAATAAATATTAATTGTAGGACAAAATTAACTGACAAATCTTGGATTTGGATAATGAAAATGTCGGGGGGTTGTGCAAAAAAAATTCAATGAAAAATTTTACAGAAGAAAGGATGTAGAAAATAGCAGTAAAAAAAATGTAAAATATGACAAAAAAAAATTGAATTGGGCAAAGAGTAGAGAAAAGTGGAGGGTAGCCGTCCGTTCTGGCTTCCCGAGAATCCATCTTGACGTAATTTCAGGCGAGGCCACATAATTAGCATGAGAATAATGCTGGCCGCTTTCTTAATCAAACTTTTAAATAGGTTTTTCCCAACGGCCGGTGACGCGAAAGGCGGTCACTACGCGGAATACAGTGGATGCAGTAATACACGAGTGATGGAAGGGGAACGTAAAAATGGAGAATAAAATCATGATGGAATTTCTTTTAAAACGTTAAAATGGTAATCTGCTAATGTTAATGTCATTTTTCCGTTGAAATTTAGAAAAAAAAATAATTGGAGATTGAGGGTGAAATTAATCTAATTTTTTTGGAGTGAAAGCTTTCATGAAAAAAATTACCCAACAATGTAGATATGAGGAAAAATTATCAAAATTTTTCTAAACATTATATTCAAAAAATCTTTCACTTGAAAGAAATTTAATAATTCAATTCTTAAAAATTCATAATTAACTTCGTGGAAACATTTGGGAAAATTACAGAAAAATATTGATATGTTGAAAAACTTTTCTGAATTTTTACAGATTTTCGAAAAATGTCCTTCACTATCAAAAAAATATTGTGAATACAATTTTATTAGATTTAATTTAATCATTTGAAATAAAAATTAAATCATGCAAATGTAGATGTCAAAAACTTTGACAATTTGAATACAACATTTCTTCATATACACTCCTTTTTGTTTATTCAATGTCCAACGTAATTTCCGTTCAACGTCGATCCATGAAGCTGCTGCAGTAACCCTCCCTTTCGGATATACGAAGCGTCAGGATCGTGTCGTGGATAAACTTTTCTTTCCTCCCTCTTTTCTCATTCCACTAACAATTCCTACAAACACGAATGCTCCATGAAGGACAAGCATTCCATATACTTGAAAATCATATGCACCACTTCGTGTACCACGATCCACATTTCCTGTTCTGTACGTTGGATAGTGCCAGTAACCGGAAACGAGTCTCTCGCCTCTTCTCCGTATTTTTGCACACACATCGACCCCCACGTGCGCGACTTTTGAAGGATCCTTTTCCCGTGGTAAGAGTACATGTGCGTTATGGGCCTCGCCCACTCTTATTCTAAATTTTTTTTTATTTTTCGTTGGAAAAAGGGTGGCCTTAATGGCCAAGAGCACATATCGTAAAAGTGCGTTGGCTCTAGACATTAGGAGGGGAAATCCCCGGCTATCGCTCATCGCCCTCGCGTAGAAAAAAAAAAGGATGATACGGAAGGAGACATAAAACGCGGAAAAATGTATGTTCTGCGTTGTTGAGAATCACTTAGAGTACTCATTTATATCCCCATGGAAAAAATGTCCATTTTAAGATTTAATCCGAACGCAAGGTTAAAGGTCCTTTTATTGACAGCATATTTCGTAATATTGTCGATTTTTCAAAATAATTTTTTTTTATATTTTCTATATCTTTCTAAATATATTGTCTTGATATATTCAATATATATTATATATTCAAAAAATATAGACTTGAAATAAATAAAAGATATTTCCATTTTATGTACATCATTGCCTTATGAACAAAGAGGCGTAAGTGCTATACTTATACACAGCACTTCCGCCACTTTATTTCTAAGGTGACGATATACTTTCATATACTTTCACATACAGCTTATAATTTCGAAATATATTTTCGATATCCTCTACATTTTCACGTATGTGTCTCTTTAATATATACAATATATATTGTATACTTGAAGCAATATATTCAATGTAGAAAAAATATATAAAATATAGTTAAACCATATTATATATTTCTATGGATATACTTTCGTGATATACGAAATAGATATCTAAAGCACATATTTTATAATTTTTCGATCTACTTTTGTTTATTTGATGCATTTTCTTAAATATGTATCCTTTTGATATAAGAAAAAATAAATGAAATATAATTAAAGCATATTATATTAATTTATATACATTCACATGCATTCGATTCCAAAAAAGTCAAATAAAAATACTCAATCAAATAATCATTAAATTTTCGTTTTATTTGAAAAAAAAATCCTGAAGAATTGGTTTCGGTGTAGGTGTCCAAATAAATCAAAGAATCATATTCGAAAAGGTCAAGGCTAATTCCCACGAGCATATGGCAATGTCGCGTGTCCATACGTTGTCCCGTAATTCTCATACAATTGCCCCTCTCTCCTCGTATCTTCCATGAATGCACACAGTGAAGGAATCAACTGTACGATTCTCACGCGCTTAGGCCACACAGTTTACCCTCCTTACTCCGGATGCCCCCTCTCCAGTCTCGATTAATTATCACCAGTATCCATTACGAGGGAGCTCGCTCCTCTCTCTATCTCGTATTCACGGATCGTTTACGTAACGATCGACTAATAATGTCACCATATATCCAACAGTCTTGATGATGGACCCAGTGAATTGGGGAAATGGTTACGTCGAGTGGAGATTCAGCAAAATCCGTATCCTTCAAGATAATTCACGTAATTATTTTGTGACGTCTCAGTTGAATGAAAATGTTCCTCGATTATTCGAAAATCAAAAATACAATTGAGAAAATAAAATGTTGAATTTCAATAGCGATTTTTGTTCAATGATTTTTTGAGAACAAAATGGAGGTTTTGATAGAATGGCTTCAGATGGATTTTTTTCAACGATTCCATTGGAAAGAGGAGGAAATTTCCGGTGGAATTTTTATGGCAAAATTAATTTTAAAAAAAATTTACTTTTCTAAAAATCCAAAATTTTCGAAAGGCTGCACTTTTTTGGGGGATGTTTTATTCAAGTTGTTCTTATTTTTTTTCAAATCGATTTTTGAGTGACGTATATCTTATTTTTGGAAAACTCAATTTTTATATTATTTCGTCAACTTAGAAACGAAGGGGCGTAAGTGCTACGTATAAGCATAACACTTAAGCCCCTTTGTTACTGAGCCTACGATATCATCTTCAAAAACCACACAAACTGATGGCTCATGATTTCACCTCCGATTCAAGATCAGTCCCAAGTCACTACGACCAATAAAAACAGAGATATCGCCAAAAAAGTGAAAATTTTCAATTTCAAAAAAGTCAAAATTTCTAAAAATGATTAATAATCATATTTGACATATTTTCTTCGACGGAAATTTTTTCAGCTTTTCAATGGAATTATCAGAAAAATTCTATCTCGAATATTTTCACTGATTCCTCACGATTTTCATAATATCAAATATCAAAACTAAACCATCCCCCTTTCACCCCTCATTTTCGATCCCCCTAATCCCTCCATACACATATACAGAGTGATGTCAGCGTCTCCATGAATTTCAAGAGTAGAAAGAGTGAAAAATTACAATTTTAATGGTGCAAGTATCAATGAAATTAGATAGTTGATTTTTTAATTGTGACATTACAAATTTTCCAATTATTCAGCCGATAAAATCTTGGTAGATTTTTCACCATGACCGCCATGCATAAAAATAGCAACACTATTGACATCGAAAATTTGTCATAAAGGGGTTAAGGATGTTCTGCAAGGATTTTTGAGAGATTAAAAAAAGATAAGAATGTCATGATTTTTTTTTAAATTCTTCAAAGGATCAGAAGCGTATATAAAATTTCTTGATATTTTTTCATACCGCATAAGGAAGTTATAATTTTTTCAAAAGCGTTCAAAAAACATGGTTAAACATTGTTCTTATGGGACATTCTTAAAATCGTATGAAATTTTTCGAATAATTGTCAAAATTCAATCAAACTCTGGATATGGGTTAAAGATTACTCGACAGATGAAGGTTATTTTTTTATTCGATAATTGAATCGATGATTGACATTGAAATTAATAAAAATCAATGGAAAATTGTCACTGGCGCGTAAGTGCTGCCAACTCGTGTCGCCAGAATTTCCTAGAATGCGACGCTTTTTTCAAAATAATTCTCAAACTAATTAAATAAAGAATAAAAAAAATATCTATGAAATGTAATGATAATAATATAATATTTGAACACCCGTAGCATTCCATAATTCCCTGAAAATAATTCTAATGAGGAATTTAAAAGCTCATTTTTTCATGTTCAGGGATTGGAACACTGAAGAAATCACTGCCCTTTTCATGCCGCACAATCCCCCCTCACAATACCTGTAGAACATTCTCAATGTCTAAGCATCCAGTAAGTATCATGCCCATTCCTCATTGATTATCATCAATTTCTGAACTCAAATATTAAAAAAAATAAGAAAAGTCAACCCTCAACACTTGGAAAAATCCGATAATCCAATTTAAATTGATGAATCCAATCAAGATTAATATCTCCAGTGATTCATTTATTTCTTCACTCTCAGCATGATGCCATAAATGCGGGGAGATTGTGTCCTTGCTCCCGTAAATCCAAGTGTCCAATTCAATGAAAAGTACAAAAGTATGTTACCATTATCCTCATTCATTGCTCGGAAGATTCTTCAAAAAAAAAAAATTATCGCTCCCGATTTTTCATGACCAAAATCCTACCATTTGCTGGTCATTTACCCTTGTTCACCGATTAACTCACATAATCAACCCGGGTGGCTATTGTCAACGTCTTGTAGCCCCCAATTGGATTACTTTTTTTCACTCTATTCAAGAAGAATGAGAGTGACGGTGCTCTCAATATTCTTCATCCAATTTTTTTTTTTCCATTCTTTATTTTTCATTGGAATGAAAAATGGCCTTGATTTTCATTCCCCTCGGATCCCCGTGAGAGAATATTAGAGTTGCCTCTTTTCACTGCACCAAAAAGTATCTTGCGACAGTGAAGAGAGCTTCTTAATATTATATATCCCCGAAGGACGAAGAAAAGACACCGGGGACTCTTGGAAATTTGATCTAGAGCGGACTTGCTGCGGGTCAGATTTTTAAAGTCCGAGGGCGGAGGGAAAATGAAAGAAGTCGTAGAAGTGATGACATTGAAATTAAGTATTGGGAGAATTTTTGATTGGCATTATATGCTAAGTGGATTTAAGATCAGTAATGATATAGAATAAATTGAGTAATTTTCAAGAAAAATTAATTTTTTATTAAATTTTATTTTGGAGAGTAATTAATTTGATGTAATTTTTTGTTCACAACTGAATGCGAAAAATTCAGAGTATTTATGAAATTTTAATTAACTTGAAAATTCATGGATTCCCAGGGGATTTATTGGATTTGAACGGAAAATTGAATGAAATACAAAATTTTATCTCAATTACTTACAAATTTTCGGAAGTTCATTTGGTTTTTAGGACCGTATATAAGGCAGATGAAAATACAGTAACATGTATTTTTTTTATGGTTTAATTTTCGAGATCAAATAGAATTGATCAAATGTAAGATACGTCTTGGCGTCTATTGATAACTTTATCGAATTCTAGATATTATTTTGATTTTTCAGAACGGCCGTAATTGTTCACTTGTCGTTAGGTGAGGAATTACGTTGTAGCTTTTATAATATGATTCAAGATTTTTGGACCAATGATTGAATATTTTTTTGTGGGGCAAAAGAGACCAGACGTTTTTTTCAGAGTGAAGATTTTCATGGAAAAATTTGAAAAAATTCCTCAACAATATAATCATGTTGAATCACCTTTCCAATATTTTTCACATTTTTTTCATGAAATTCTTAAGTCTGAAAAGAAGAAGAAGAGAAAAGTTGTAATCGAAATGTATTAATCGATACTCACGACGATTTGTAACACTAATGTGACCTGTAATTGGCTTTAGCTGTTGGTCATGAATAAATAAATAAATAAATAATAAATAATTGAATAAATCAATTATTGCGGCAGAAAGATTCAAAATAAAAATATTCTATCAAATTTCCCTGAAATTCCCGAAAAATTCAGAAAAATCGTACTCGACATGAATGACCTCATCACTCAACTCTAAGAATCCCGAAGAATCATTAAAAATCGTTTTATCCCCAGCCATCATCTTCCTCTTTCAAAAATAAAGCCCACGCACACAAGCCCAAAGTCCCGTGTCCTCCTCACACATGAACCCTTCCCTTTTCCCTCCGAACACACATATATATATATATATATATATATATATAGAAGCACAGAAGCGAGAGAGAGAGAGAGAGAGAGAAGCTTGGCCAGTGCGTATCGATCTGGCAGCGTTACGTGCGTGCCGGAGGTTGGGGTCCTGGCATGGACCAATAGGAGGGCAACTCCTCTTTCCTCACTCCACCTTCTCTGTCCTCCTCCACCTGAACAACTTCAGAATATCTCTCTCACTCACGAAACGTATCCCTTTCCTCCTGTGTTATATCTGTGTTTTGCCACGTACGTAGAGTACAGCTCTCCCTCTCTCTAGTCTACCTCCAGCATCTCCTGCTCTCTGGCTGCTTGTCCGCTCCCTCTTGCGGACCAACACACGCACATATATACACGTAAATACATGTCAAATGAAAACAGTACAAACGTTAACGTAAACGCACAAAACACACATCTTACACAATTTCAAAAACGACTCCTCGTATGTGTCACTCTCTGTTTCTCTGATACATCCCTCTCCCTTCTTCTCTCATTTTTCTCGGTGTGTATGTGAGTAAAATGTACCTGGCTGGCTGATTACACTGGTTGATAACGCAACACGCTCCCAGCCCTCCGTACTCTCTGAGGACAATGGAAATGACGGATGAAGGGGGAGGGGGAGAAGGGAAACGTCGCTTCGACGGCAGCAAAAAGGGGGAAGAGACACTACCGGAAGTTGACGAGACCGGAGGATTGAGTTTCTCTCTTTCTCACGAAAGTGGAGAGAGGAAAAGTATAAACTCTGATATGGCTATCGAACTTCTGGATACTACTGAATATCAAGATGTGATGAGGATGAGTGAAAATAGTTGGATGATTGTCAGAAAATACGGAAATTTTTCAACAGCTATCTCTAACCTCATAAAAATGGTTTAGTGTTATATATTGAAGGAAATATAGACTGATATATTGAAAATATCAAAAACTATAAACTAAGTGGAAATAAAATATATGAATATATATGCAGATTATGATTGAAATATATTGAGAACATATCTCTGATATATCACTGAGAATGTATGGAATTTATATTCAAAATATAATCAAAGAAATATATATGATCAGTAACTTTGACCCAGATGAAAATAATCTACACTTTTACATATTAGAGAAAATATAATGAATATGAACTAAATGCGATATCGATCGAAGTATATAAATTTTCAAATTATAATTCCAATATATCAGAAAAATAATTTTATTATATTAATAATTATATATATTAATATTTCAAATGTATATTCGACATATGACCAAAGTATATTATATTAATTGATATATTATTATTATATTTCGACGATATATTCTATATATTTTAAGAGGCAGGATGAAAATTTTCCCTATATATATTATAGTTAACATATATTTATATATTTTATAGATTTTTTATACATTAATTCTATACATTAATTATTTCTATAGAGTTATCCTCTTTTTTCCGATGATTTTTTTAGAAATTATTCCATCGGTTGGCTATTCCGGTATTTATCAGTAATTGAGATAATAATAATCAGCTAATTAATATTTCATTTTAATGAGAGATTTCATGGGAAATAAAAAGTATTTGATGTTTATGGAAGCATGTTATTCAATGAGAAATACAGTACATATTCTGCGGTTAATTTAATTACCTAAAATAGTTAATATATACATTTTGCCATTAATTAAAATACAGAATAGAGCCCGCGTAATTTTCACTAAAATAATTAAACTCTGATTTTCAAGCATGGAAAATTTTCAAGTAATTAACTTCATTGATTTTGGTTATTAAAAAAAAAATAATCAAAAATTATATGCAATTATGCCTGGATTAGTAAGTTAATTAAAATTCGAACAGTCGAAAATTTAGAAATTTCAATTTAACCAATGAAATGGTTGGATGCCAATTACTATTTCAATAAATTCCTGAATGTAATAGCAAAAAAAGAGAAAATAGAGAGAGATAAAACAATAGTGGTCAGTTGGAGACCGTTAAATTGCTTGTATCTTCATCAAACGAATTTTTCTTTTAATTTGTTTTTCTTTTTTTTTTTTATCAAACATTGTACAACGAGATGAGTGAATGAAGAGCTTGTGGAATTGATCGAGTGACTGAGAGAGAAATGAAAAACACTATTTGCAAATGTTTTGAGGGTAGGGATTTTCATTCGTACACGAGCCCGGAAGCTCGTACCAACGATTAACGAGGAAATTCGATGAAATCGTAAATTCGTATGGAGTTTGGGAAAATATATATATATATATGTTCAGACAAACTACTCTACTGTTTCCCCAGTGAGACTATGGGGGGCTCAGAAATGGTTTGATGCCCACGCTGCAGTATACCCGGTGTGAATGGACAAGAGATAGAGAGCAAGAATGAACGGAGAGAGAGAGTCTCTACATATTACGTTGTATACTGGTTTTTCCCTGCGTTTGAAATCCATCACTATCTGTACGCATGTGCACGGGTTATTGTCCATCGAGGGAATATTAGTTGGATGGATTGTGGACGTACATATCATCTGGGAGCAGTTGCGGCAGTAAAATTCCCTGGACGATAGTGAATAATTGATCGGGAAACACAGTTTCAATATTTTTCGGCCATTTCTATTTTTTTTTCATTCCAATAATTTCTCGAGAGGATTATGGAAAATTGTTTCATTGAGAATGATTAATTTAATCGATTATAGTTCGGTTTAAAAATGCCACTGTAGAAATAAGTGATATTTATATATATTCAATTATGTGGACTATAATTGGAATATATATTTTATATTAATATTGGTTGTTCTTTTTTATATATCAAATATATCTCAAACATACGAAATATATATTCGGAATTTATTCATTCAGAATGTTCCATATATTTTGAACACACCGGTTATGTTTTATATATAAATAGACCAAAACATGTCTCAAATATATCGGATATTCTGAATATATTCAAAATTTATTTGATATATTTCTAATATATTTTGAATATACAAGTTATATTTCATGCATCGATAGATTATGATTCAAGTTCATCTCCTCTCTGATTTTTTTTGTATATTTAAAATGTATTGAAAGTATGTCTTGAATATATGAATATGATCTATATATTTTCGATATATTCCGAATATATAGAGAATGACTACAATTGATATAAAGTAAATATATATCTTTTCCATATATCAATTATGCTGTATATATACGTTATTGACATTCAGTTCATATGTTTTCAATACACAAAATATAAACTATTTCCATCTAATATTCCATGTCATCAAAATGATTAATGCTAATTGAAAATTCAATTATTTTTGTTACATCTACCACGGAAAATTACCAACAAATTCCAGTAGCTCCAAAGCCCTTGAAAGCTCCAATTCGAAATGATTCGTTGGGAGACTATCCGATTTCCTGTCGTTCAACAATTTCCTCCATCTTAACCTTCCACCATGATTGTTTCAAGGTGGGCTAAACTCTGTTAGTAGATAGGGTAGTGAGTTAGGGGTATTGGATAAGAGAAAGAGCAAGAGAGAAAGTTTGGTAGAAGAGAAGCGAGAAAATCTCTAACTCAGCTTTAGAGAGAAGAGAAATCTTAGGTGGGTGGTGAGGCTGACGAGTTGCGGTGGAAGGTCTCGGATTCGTCCCCTTCTAATCTGGTCTCCTTGGTTTCACCCTCGACTTGTAGGGTGGTGTGTGGGTGGTTACTGGCTGCTACCGCCACCCTCTCAATTCCTATCTGCTCCCATTCCCAACTAAAATCCTTGAACGAAAGAGACTGTACTTCTCAGTCTCTCACTCCAGTTGGCAGTGTGCGTGAGTGGATTCGTGGAAAGATTCTGGGGTCTTCACTCTCAGAGGCGGTATAACTGGTAAAAATAGAGGGTGAGATTGACAGAGAGAAAAGGAAAATGAGGTGGTAGGATAGGAGGGGTGGGAGGAGGTCTTCGTTGGGGCGTTTTAAAGGGTACAGAACACATCTTGACAAAGGGGAACACTCTTAAAGTTCTTACACGTGTGATGTGCCTACTAAATGGCCACCCAGCTTCTTCTCATCTGCTCTCATTCCGATTCAAACTGTGTAACCTTTCACGAGGCCTTGGGCACTTTTCAAGTGGATTACATCGTTAGTTTGTTATGGCTAAATATAGTATTTTAAAACCCATGGGTAAAGCTCATATAAGATGTATGTCATGTTCAAGATATATAAGTTATATAGGAGAGATATGTAGTAAATATATCTTGCATATATTCTGAATATATACTGAAGATATATTAGAATATATTTATTTAATATATCTCGATAGAATGAGGAACAAAATATAGACAAATATATTTATCGTGTATATATATATATCCTGAATATATCCAAACTATGCAAGAAGCTGCCAAAAGCTCGAAGCAGCATAGATTTTCAATACATTTTGAATTCTATGTATCATGAAATATATGTCATATCGTCATCTCAGAAACAGAGTAGTTTAAGTGCTATACCTATACATAGCACTTATGCTTCTTTGTTCCCAAGGTAACGATCCATAAACTATTCCCTTGAACAGAGAATAATGTATTAGAAAAATTTTAAATCTCTGAATGTTGAGAACCCTGAAGGTTCTCAACCAAGATTTGAACCTGTGGCTGACTAATTTTTTTCTTCAAGTTTTGAGCCCATTTTCGTTACTCAGCTTCGCAACGGAAGAAGAAGCACATAATCTGACCTGTCGATGAGCCTCAACCCAGATGGTTCACATACAAACTCACACGCTGGTAACACCAGAGGGTCTAATCTGGGGCGCGGCACGAGAGCGCGAGTCTAATCCAGCTTATCCAGAAAGTAATTTTGAGTCTTTTGAAATACTCTCCACCTCCTCTACCATCACCAGTTCGGTATATATAACTCCACCCTCTCTTTATCTCTTTCTCTCTCAAAAAAGACCCAACCATCTTCATTCATTTCACTCCATGATTTAGTCCCTCACGTGGCTCTACCTCATCCCCATTGGACTCGCTGGTCTTGTTGAGAAGTTTTGGTTATCTCTTTCACCAGTTCCACTTGGAGGTTTTTCTACTCTTCTTTCTCGAGTCGATCGAATTTCAGGGTGGAAGACATTTTCTGCCGATTGACTTGACTAATTTTCTTCCCTCAATGGGAAAAATTCCATAGGGAAAAGGTGAAACACAAAAATCTTCTCTTCAAAAATATATCGGAAATTCAGCGAGATAAGGCATATTCACCCTTATCTTTTTTTGTAGCTCTTCAAAAAGGGCGTATATCCATTAATTTTCGAAATATTTTCAACAAAAAAAAGACTTATCTTCTTTGAACTCTTCTTTACTGAATTGTTTCCCGATAATCCTTTCAGCAGATGAAAGCACTCCATCTTATTTTTCTCTGTGGAAAAGAGTAGAAAAAATGAAACAAAAATCTTCACACAAGATTACATTAGATCGGTAAAATTCATTTCTTCTCGCTCCCTTCTGTTTTCAATTTTCTCAGAGGCAATAGCGCTATCTTCAGGCATACCGTGACGGCACGTTTTCCCCTTTAGGTATACATAAGTGCGAATTGCACATATTCCAGTGTACATGCACCCAACATTTTCCACATACAAATATACACATATATATATATGAGGAAAAAGTGAGTGAATGCGCAGAAGCGTCTAACTCAGTCCAATCCCTCGGGGCTAAATCTACGCGGCTAGGTATATGTACCTAGGTGGCTTTATATACACCTCAGGTTATGTAGCTGTGCAATCCAGAGATGGCGAAATTGTACATGAGGACTTGGTTTGATATAACGTTGTACATATACATATATATATGTATACTATCAGTGATGTATAGAGTGCAGTGGAGCGGTCCAGAAGCTGAGTTGCGGATAATTCAGGCAATCAGCGTAATGTTGCGTTTCTTTGGAGTGGGCTCTCTAGCTGGTTAAGATATATATAAATAATATATATAAATATGATGGCATTATTTCTACGTTGTCTCGGGATTCCCCGAAAACTATAACTGTAACTTCTGAATGTGTGTCTCTTCTGAAATTTCGTGCCAATTTCCTGGATGATTTGGGTTTTTTTTTTTTTTAGAGTGAAGGAGTTCTAAAACAAAATTGAAAAAACTCACCAACATTGTCTTCATTTTGAAGCATTTACTCGAATTTTTTCAGACTTTTTACCGAGTCTTTCACTCTGAAAAAAATTCCTGGATGATGTTGCTCAAAAGATCCATTTAGCCCCACTCTCCGCTAGAATTGTTTAAGTTTGATCAACTTTTCTGAATTTTTCTCAAGTACTCCAAGAGAAATCTTCAGCACATTGAAAGTACTTGAATACGATTGAATAATTTGCACAAGCCTCGTTCAATGGCCCCATTGCTCATATATGCATGTTATGCGGGTAGAGGCCACTTTTCGGTATTCGTAATGCCCCCAAAATTCATGAGATTGTCTCGTTTGTTGGAGGCCATTTAGAAATTTACTCTGTCCTGTTGTATACACCATAGCATAAACGTTAACAAATTATACGCATGTCCTTCAGTAAAACATTTCATCTAGGTTATAACCAAGGCGTTACACAGTTTGTAGTTGGAGAGAGATGTGAGTGCCTTTCAAGTACATTAATCAACTGTTATGATACGCATCCTTAACCCTTCCCCCTTAGTCTTCAGTAAATTTATGAGGCGTATAGAGCTTGGTTCCTTTCGACGAGTCATACTGAGCTACTCAATGTATTTAAATCATCATTGAGCTCTCAGAAACATGATATTCATCAGTGTAAAAAAAAATCATCTCCATCTGTATAGATATTTACGTAATTCGATCAATTTAGATTTCTCGACGATTTTACAATTTGTTGTTATTTAAGTTACCTGAGAATTTTTTGGAGAAAGATGGAGGTATTTTCCATTGGAAAGTATATATAAATATATTAAATATATTTTAATGATATATTGTCGCTCGAGAATCAAAGTAGCGCAAGTGCTCTCCTCATACGCAGCCCTCACGATATTTAGACTTCAAGGCAATATATACAAATATATAGAAGATATTTTTTTAAAAATGGATTAATTATTGGCCGATGTGTTAGTTATATTCGGAGAATAAAGAAGAGAACATCTCGACGATATAATTAATAATGTGTCACCTCATAACATGAAGAAAATATATATGATATAATATATAATATACATATATAATATATTTCAATATATTTAAATTATGATGGAAATATATGAACGATATATTACTATCATATCACTTTTAGCATATATTGAAGATATCTGAAATACATTCCCCTATTTATAATAAAAAGCATATGAATCAATATGATATGGCCTCAATATATTTTAAATATATATCATATATTGTAGACATGTATTGAATAAACGAAAAAAAGCCAATAGTGATATAATAAGAATATATCATTAATACACTTCAATTATAATGTGAATGTTTTGTTACCTTAGAAATAAAATGGCGTGAGTCCCATGTATACGCACGGCACTTACGCCCCTTTGTTTCTAAAGTGACAATATATTTATATATTTTATTTGCACTTAGCTTATATCCATGAAATATATTTTCCTGTGCCAAGTATAAACGATTTCCATAAGAAAAATTTGCATCAAACGAAAAGTCAAAAAATCTCTCGTCGACCGTAAACCTGATCTACTCTACTACTATCAAGGTCAACCGAAAAATGACAAATACAAGTAAGATTTTATGTCACTTCACTGCCCATTGACACAGTGACACTCGGGGGATGAAAAAAGACCAAGGAAAAAACTAACAAAAGAAGTTGTAACCAATGGAATTGAGTACTGTAAATAGAACCTTGCAGTGAGAAATACAACAATAACTACGAAGAGAAGAATGAGAATACAACCGGAAGATCATAGAGGGTTGGGGGTAGCTTTAATTTCCCCGGGAGTTTCCTGGCAATTACCGCATGGTGGTACTGCGATATTTATCTCCCTCTCATCAAATTATCAAAAAAAAAAAAAAAAAAAAGGAAATCAAATCAGAGGAGAAAAAAGAGCAATGAAAAAACTGCCCTTCCAAATTATCCAATTTTCCGTCCATAAAATTACATCCCAATCTAAAAGAAAGAAAAAAAAAGCAACAAATCAACTAGTTGAACTTTATTTGAATGCAGTTTTGAATTTAAATTGAAGGGAAAATAAATTAAAAACATCGTAGACGTGGATTTTATTGTCGATTTGTTATTGTTGGGTGAAAACTCGGTTGATTTGAGTGACTACAAGCGAGAGTTTCCAACAGTTTTGGCGTTCATTAAATACTGAGAAATCGTTAGATAGTTCATGACAGAGAAAGAGGTTGAGGTAAAGAGAGGAAAATGTTTGCGATTCGAATAACTTTGAAGCGTAGGAATGGGGCAAAGAGTTTCTTTTCTCTTGCTTTCTTTCTCTCTCTCTCTCTCTTTCTATTTTCTTTTCCTCTCTTGCACAATGTCATTATCTCAAACAACGCGGAACACTCAAGAGGGCGTACGGGTAAGGCAATACATCGAGAGATCTTCTTGTTGGCTATCTAAAATCTCCCTCCCCCCCCCCCTCCCCCGTCCTCCAGGGGGGAACGTCTTCAGTCTCTTCTGTTGCTCCAAAAAGTATATTGCGAAATGGATGGATAGGAATAGTGGGGTAGGAAACAGTACTAGAAAGGAGGCAGGAACTTTGAGAAAATCAGGTAAGAGAAGAGGAAGAGGAGAGGCATTGTAGGTAGTAGCCAATTATTTCGCTTCGCAGAGAGTAACAGAAAACCGGCAAGCTTTAGGTACTCTTGTGTGTATATATATATATATATATACGGGTTTATGTATAGGTTAATGCTGAAAGTCCTTACTCGCTTTTCGCCCGTCGACGTCTCATTCAGCCAAAGTCTAATTAAAGTGCAGCGGCAAGTTAAATTAAAACACGATAATGTTGCCGAGTTTCCCAACGTTATATCTTCTCTCTATTTTGTCTTTTTGTATTATTTTTTTTTTTTGTTTTGTTACTACTGACGAATCTCATGTCAGGATATTTCTGTCACAGATTTGTGAAATTAAGGTGACCAAACTGCATATTCATGTCAGAAAAGATAATATTTGTTATAAATGTATGCAATCTTTTTAATTTTCAATGAAAGTTTCACGAACATCGGAATTTTCGATTCAGAATTTTGCTATGGGAAGTTACTTAGAATGATCTTTGACGATTGAAAATTATATCGTTGCGCTAGAAACAAAGTGGCCTAAGTGCTATGCTCAAATATAGCACTTACGCCATTTTGTTTTGAAGGCGACGATATGTGGAAAAAATGTTTGTATTATATTATACATTTGGCATGCATATTTCTATCAAACTCGTCAGTTTAAGCGCAATTCGATCTGAATTCGTCGATTAGTTTCTAAGAAATGAACAAATTTCGATTTCAAGTTTTTTTTCTTCAAATATCTGAGTGAAATCTCAAACGATATAGCTCCAATTGATAAAGTATATGTGCCATCATATTGTATAGTTGTGCGAATTCAATTTTTTTCAATTTTTCGTTGTTCAGTCGTGTAAACAATTTGAGTTGAGTTTATTTTTTAGAAATATTTTTGTTATTCAATAAAAAAAAGTTAGAGAATTTAGAAGCTTCAGAAAAAGTCTCATTTTGTTGAGAATATCTTTCAAAAAATCGGATATTACATGTTTGATTTGAATTATCAAATTGAAAGTTCAAGTGGAAAATAGGAAAAAGTTTCATTTGATTTTGTGGGGAAAGTTTTTTTTTTTCAAATTGATGAAAAGATTTCGGTTTTTTTTTTTTTTTTTGAAAATAAAATGTGTTATAATGTTTGAAAATCCAAGTCTCGGACGATCAAGAGCACTTACTCGGGTCATAACACCCGTTCCCGTATATTTCCCTCTCATTCCTGGTAGTTTTCTTCTTCCACCCCTTACTTCACTCCCTCGTAAATACGCCAGACTACTGTGTGTGCTGGCATCCTCTTCCTGTTCGCCCTTTTTGCCCTTTCTTCTCTTTTTTTCTCCTCCATCACCCCTCATCTCTTTTTTTCTCTTTTCATCCAGCTCTTCAAAATGAAATGAAGAAAAATATCTGTACATAGTGGGAGGGTAGAAATTCTAGGGACTTTAAAACAAATATATCTTGCATAAATCCAAACGAGTGTTGAAAGATATACATTTGAGTGTTTCGAAGGGATGTTTTTTTTTCCACTGTAATATACGGATAACTTTACCAGCAAATCGTCTGCTTAACTTAACATATTTTCTTTCATGAAATACATTTTTCTTGAGGGTTGTAACCTTTCAGAGCAATTCAATTGGCAGAAAGGCAATACTCGAATTGAGATTCTTTCATTTCTCAATCATTTTCCTTTCTCTATTTACTCAACTTCTCGCATTATCGCCAGAAGCACTGGACCCTGCTTCCTCATTCCCTCGTCTCACTGACTCTCGTTAAATTCACTGGAAATTATTCATTTACCTAATTACCAACCCCATCGATTCATCAACACTGTCTCATTCAATTCTCTTCTTTTTTTTTCATCACTCCAACGTCTATACTTCATCCGTTTACCAACGGCAATTGACTGCAAATAAGATGAACAAAGAGTCAGTAGCAATTGGAAATCAGGAGAGGAACTCCTCTTAGTTGAAAAACGATTGGAGTTAAAGTAAATAGGATAAAGACTTGTGAATTCTCTCTAGAATATAACGAATTACTTGAAGATGACTCTTTCATGGAAATGATAAGTATTAGTTATAATAGACAAAAAAATATTTTTTGGAACATAGAAAAAATATGTCAATTAAGGAAAAGAAATATATGGATAATATAAGAGTATATCACTGATATATGCTAATATATTTATAATATATCGTTGCCTTAGAAACAAAAGGCCGTAAGTGCTATACTTATATCCAGCACTTACGCCTCTTTGTTTCTAAGGTGACGATATCATATATTCATTAATATATTTACACATATCAGTATATATCATCAATCTATTTTCAGGTTCCGAAATGTAGAGAATATGTTTTTTATACATTTCGAGAACTGAGAATTATATACAGGGTATTTCTAAACAACATATCATCTTCGCAGCCATTGATAACTTGAGACTCAAGGAATTCAGGAAAAATCGTGCGAAAATTTCCAGATCAATATATTATGAAAGATTGATTATTTAAATAAACAATTAGCAAGCTTGATTCTAGTGCTCAAAAAGGACTAGGAAAAGTCAAAACAAAAGAGCAGAAGTGTTTCACGGGGAAAAGATGAAATGTGTATTCACCGACATGTCGATTGAATTTTTCGCATTTATACATTCTTGGACATCTATTGGTTTTGCTCCTCATCATGAGTTTGTAATTTTCAGCTAGCATGATGGAATCGCACTTTTCGTGCATCTATTATGCATCCATCGTACTTCGATGATCTATTGGTGGCCTATCAATAGAGTGTTGCTAGGGCACTGATGATGAGCCTGTCTCATATTCACTGTACACTCAATGTGCGCCTACGACGTATTTTTAACTCGAATGGATCGTTTATTTGATTACTGACAGACGTTAGTGTAAATGCTTCTTATTTTTCGTTGGTTTGATTCACAAAGATTGAGGAAAAAATGCGAGGTTGCTACATCTCAGGTCCTTCATTTTGACTTTCCCTACTTGTTTTTGCGTGGTGAAATCCAGCTTTGCTCATTAGCTAAAAGAAATAATTCATCATTTGAAATGTATTTAAATATTCCCTGAGTACCTTGAGTCTTAATCTATCAGTGAGTACGAGGATGATATGTTTTTCAGAAACACTCTGTATTTTTTAAGATTCCAAATATATCTCAAAGTACCTTTGCAAATAGATGATATATTTGTATGTTATAAATATTCAATATATAGTTTTTGTATATTTCGAATATATTTATAATGTATTCCAATAAATATGAGAGATAAATTTCGAATATACATTAATTACGAAATTCTATGAATTTAATATATATATTCCACTGAAAAACATATTTCTTCCATTTTTTAAATTGATATTATTTTCATCGGGGTCGCCTAAATGAGATGATGAAGAATTCATATCAGATATTGATGAAACATCAATATCAATGCATTATCCAAATAGATTTCCCCAATTTGTATAAAATGAGAATGAAAATGACCAAAAGTATACTTTTCCGTTCTCCGTCGTCCGGGCGTCGATTGGACATGGCAATTCGTAAATCACAGCACGTACAGCAAGCCAGGAGTCTCTCACGGAATATTAGCTGGTAGCCAGGGCTACTCTCTACACAGTCCACCATCGGATTGGAGAGTGAGAGGGTGGCTGAAGCGATGGACGTGCATACCGTATTAAGCCCCTGAGGGACTCTTCCATTGAGTGTATGTATACGTTATACATTGAAACATGACGACCACCATCATCGACATCAGTGCCACTTCCATTTGCCCTCCTAGTACTCCCCTCTTCATTTCCCTTTGCATCCAACGTTTTCATCCAAAAACCCCTCTGCCATGTGTGTTGGTACTTCTGTGCACTATGCTCGTATACATGTATCCAGGAATTTTGCTTTGGTGCAAGAGAGCTCTAGGAATGTGTGAGTGAGAGGAATGGTTGGATCGAATGGAGAGAAATGAGAGGAGAGAGAGTAGCTAGTGGACCAGCGTGCAAATACTCTGGTATTCATGAAGCCCACGGGGTGTGTGCCCTGGCTCTACCACGTTTCCTGCCCTGGCTACCTCTTGTCGACGCTTCTCGTGTACCTACGTCTCCTCAACGACCCTCCCTTAGTTTACTATGGGTTCACTTGTTTCTTCTTTTTTTTTTAATTTTCTCTGTATTTTGATTAATTTTCGTATGACAAACATCATCAAAGTTTCATTCGAGATTTTAGGAATATTTGGCAATATTAGATTAATAATTTTAGATATTGGAAGAATATTTTTTTGATATAACCAAAAATATTTTTTTGCTGTTTTGAATATATATCTGAAATCTAGATCATATATTATTTCAACAATATATCACCTGAAAGAAACAAAATATATATTAAAAGTATATCGAATATATTCTATATATCCAAATATATATTTTGAATACATTTGAAATAGTGAGAAGTATATTTTTAATAGTATATTACACCACAAGGGCAGAAAGTTGAATTCTCGGCTTCGCCTCGGGCATCATATCACGCAGTGCAGGGCATTCAACATTCTGCCCGTGTGGTGTATACGATTTTTATCCATGCCCGGCCGAAAGTACGTTGGCTAATTAAATTTCTCTAAGTATTACAATCATGTTTCAGTATGTATTGATGCCTGCCCCGACATTTGCAGCACGAGCGAAGCGAGTGCTGCTGGTCAGGGGCAGGCATCAATACTTGCAATATACATCTAAAACAAGCAGAGGCGTTATATCCTGTGCGTTATTTGCAAACCTCACACCTTATGCGACATTTAATATTTTGCCAATTCAATTGGCAAAATGCTTCCGAATGAAATTTAATACGGTATTCATCGAATTACTATTTATATCTCTCATTATTCCAAATGCCGTAACAAAATATGATCTTCTCAACAAATATGTACTTATGATGACAAATTCAATGATGGTTTGATCTTTGGTGAACTTTATTTATTCATTGTTTCCACAAAAAAAATCCATCAATTTTTCAATCATAAATGGATGATCGTACGACAAATCTGAAAAATTGAAGTTCAGGTTCCAAATAGGATTCCTATTCTTTCCGATTGTCATCATTTTATAGGAAAAATTGTCTACTTTCGAATGGTGAAATAAAAAATAGTAGTGTTCCTAGGGAGGAAGCTAAGAAAAACCGTGATTTTTGAAAAAAATAAGTTATCGAAAGCTCTTACAAGAGACTGCCTCTGAAAAATGTGAAATTCTCACCATTTGTGGGGCTCATTGAGATGAATCTTTTAAGCTGAACTTGGGCAAAATCACTCCAGTAGTTTTCGAGATATAACCTCTTTTCATAAAATGGTTTTTGTGCAATATCTCAGAAACTACTGGACCGATTTCGCCCAATTCCAATACCAAACTTTTCGTTCATTAGATGCACAAACCCACGAAATTTCGAGTCTCTAACTCAAATAGTTTTTGAGCTATCGTGTATACAAAATTCAGGATAAAAAACACTGTAATTGAAATTATCCGCAAACGAAAAATCGCAGCAAAATTTACCCCGAGTGAAAATTGTGTGTTCAAATGAGATGAATTTCATCGCTGAGAGTGGGGGCTGTGAATCAATTTTTCGCGGAGAAAAATCGAAAAAACGAATTTACGAAAATTCGATTTTTCTCGAAAAGTACTCAACCGATTTCGCTCAAATTTCACGGAGAGCAATTTGCATGGAGAGAGAAAGTACTGTTAAATTTTCAAGTCACCAAATATTATCGTTCCGGAGCAATGAGCTGATATCTGTCACACAAACACACACACACACACACACACACATACATACAGACATTTTTTAAAAATGTCATTTCTCGACGTTTTGGATCATTCTGAGTCATATTCCGATGAAATCCCGAGATCGAAAAAAATCGCGTTTACAATGCTTCCATTCGGAAGCAAAAATAAATACAACCATCCATTTTCAAAATAAATCAATTTGTCTGGAAACTTTAAATCCTCGTTTTTTTTTAAATTCAAGTGCCTTTTTCACATTGGCGTTTTAAAATATACTAAAGCACTGCGCCATACAACGGCGTAATTATAATTGACCCAACATATGTGACACATCGTTGGCTAGAAGTCCTTTCAATCGTTTCATATCAGTTTGAGTGAAAAAATTGAGAAACACAGAGAAGAAATATTGAGTGACAAAATTAATTTCAAGTGAGCTCTGAGGTTATGCGTGTACAGTCGTCCCAGCCAAAGAAGGATTTTCCGAAGTTCACCCGAAGCTGAAATTTACATATTGTAGCATAGGAGCCGAATATTTCCGAGGATCCTTCTTGGCTGGGACAACTGTGAATTTCTCTTCCCGCTGTGGTAGAGGGCGCGCGTGCAGTGCATGAAAGTTAGACTTTCTGCTTCGAAATCGATGCAGGAAGTACGTACTTTCGGCCGAGGTATGGATAAATAGTATATTACACACCTAGGGCGGGAAGAAGTTAACCTCGACAATTATTTGCCTCCCGAGCGAAGCGAGGGTGCCAAACGATTGTCGAGGTTGACTTGTTGCCGTCCGAGGTGTGTATACTATTTTTGGGGCCGAGGCACCAAAGAACTACGTTTCTGACCGAGCGAAGCGAGGGCAGAAAGTTAGTTCTTTCTGCCCAAGGTGTGAAAAAAATATTTTTGTCTTGTTTTAAAGACTTATCAAAATGAGATAGTAATCATTCCATTGTGTACTTTTATGTATACATTTGTCCATGAGACGAATATATTTTTTTTAAAGATTATTTCAGTGAGAGAACACCTCAATTCTGGAAAACCTTATCCCAAAATGCCATAAAAAATTCATAGTTATTTGTACAAACTCAAAATGGTAGTTCATCTTGTATTTTGATACGAACTATCCTCATGTAAATTGAAGGAGACAATATGAAGGAGTTGAACTCACTGAATATTCATAATTTTCTATCTCACTTTGGAGTCCATCACAAATTCTACAAACATCTCTCATATTGAATTCACGATTTTCCATCAACGATTCACAAGACAGGAGTAGTATATAATTGCCAACTATTCCAGGCACGCAATACGGATGTTGGAAAAGGTGAAGAAAAGGTTTTTCAGAGGACCTCTACTTATACACGTGAACGTGCTCCACAGGAGAACTAAGAGTATCAAGATGGGTGAGTGAATTTTCTCGTAGGTGTTTTCGAGAGACTCTGTGTGTATGTGTCTGTGAGGGTAAGGCATTACCCAGTGGGAGTGCCCAAGATGGCGCCACACGTGACACGTGAGAAGAGGGAGAAAGTGGGATGGAGCTGGAGTGGGAAGTGTAAAGAGATAAATGACGTGTCCAGGTGACAGTATCCATGTATATGTATCGAGCGAGGTCATACACCGCAGATAGTAGTAATAAGAATTGGAGATGAGCTCCATGAAAAATATATAGTAAATATTAGAAAAATATAATCTGGATGTAAATAAAATATATATAGAGGGAACCGGAACAGAATGGACCAGCTAGACAAAAAGATTTAGGATTTTTTTTTAAATTGAAGGAGTCTCTGAAAAATGGAGAAAATTCACTATTATTTTCCATATATTGGATCATCTTCTGAAATTTTTTTCCTATTTTTTCATGAAGTCCTTCACTCTGAAGAAAATTCCTAGATCATCATCGTCTGAGGATATAAATATAAATTAATATTTGATATATTTCTGATGGATTTTAAATATATATAAAATAAACATAGAAATCCATTTGAAATATAGGGAATATTTATTAAAGATATAATAAAAGTATATAAATGAATAGAGTATGCTTTCATCATATATTTAATAAATATTCCATGTATTTGAGATATATATCAAATATCCAGGAACCAGTCGAAAGTGATATGAAAGAAAAAAATTTATATATTTTCGTGTATATTTTCAATATGTTTGTATATATCGTCACCTTAGGAACAAAAGGGTCTAAGTGTTATGTTTATGTATAGCACTTACCCTCTTTTATTTCTAGGATGATGATATATTTGCTTTGAGAATGAAATATAACTATCTCCAGAGAAAAGGGAAGAACGGCGGAGGGGGGGGGGGGGGGGGATAATTGATAATGCAGAATTGGGTCATGTAATCAGAATCCTGTTGTAGGACATAACTGTATCCTATCACTGTTCAAATCTCCAATTTCTCAAAGCTACAATTTTGGTCCTCCATTCAGTGCGCTTTAAACAAGGCGAAAAAAAAATATCAAAGAAAAGCGTCATATACCCGACTAATGTGACACTCGAGTGGATGATGAGTCTACCAGACCGGAAGACAACTCTCCAAGAACTCGTAGACGAAAGAATGAAAAGAAAAATAAGTGAAGTGGTGGTAGTGTTGAAGGGGTTGAAAAGCCCAAGTTAGAGGGATACTGGACGTCGAGACAGAGAAGAATTATCTCAAAGGCCTCCGCCAGAGGTCCACAGGCTCCAGCCTGCTTCATGAATGGTGAATCTTTGGCGTTGATGTTATGAACTATTGGAAGACACATTAGTGCAAATCTGCTGGGCCAATAACTTTCCGCAGCAAAGGGAAGAGAGAGATAGAGAGTTGACTGAAGAGAGATAATTTTGAAGCTTTGGCGTCAAATTATTCCTCGATTAATAATCCCCCGAGTTTACACGCGTGATCGGTCCTTTATCCATGCACGAGAGAGAGGTTTCCTTCCTGGCAGGGGTTAGGCCTGATCATCAGGCTACACGGAACATTGGACAACGATGGATATAGTGACATAATATAGTATCCAAAGTGGAGTCAAGCACGTGTCAGATTATTCGCTGAGCCGTATCACTTTTATTCACTTCAATCGGTTTATTCATTTTGTTCATTTACACTCATCCAACTTGAGTTACCTAGATATTAGTTAATGGCCGCTGCTGTGTATTACTTACAATAGAACTATAACGACATGTGAATTCGAATTTTTCAATAATCCTCATGTCACGAAACTTATTGGAAATTCACGGAAGACGAGAAAGGATAAAGAGAGGAAAATAAAGAAAGAAACTGGAAAGGGTGATATCATTCTTGTAATGCGATGCAGGCGCGATGATCCGGGAGCAATATAAGCTTGGGAGTTTATATGAGATGTGAGAGTAGCTGGGCATGAACCCTCTTGCGTCCTTTGGCCCCAGGAAAGCCCGATATTGCTTGTTTTATTATTGCATGACACCCATTTATTCCCGCGCTTTCACTGAGATTCCTGAAAATGTCGTATAAAGAATTCTAGCAGCCCCTTCTTCGTGAATGGAGAAAGAACATGAGATGAGAATATTTTATCACTTTATAAATTAAAGATTTCGCCGGATTTTGTCTTCTGGAATTACTTCATGAAAATGAATGCGGATTTTTTTCGGAGGTGAAGGACTTCACGAAAAAATCTGAAAAAATTTACCGAGTAGCTTTATCACAATCTGTATCTTTCAGATTTTTTTCAGATTTTATTGAAAAGATTCTGATCCAATAAAAATCTGTTGATCATTTTGCTCTAGAAGTCTGTTTTTCCCTATTTTTCTGTGAAATTTTTCAGAGTTGAATTAGACAACATTCCTTCCTCCATTTGTAACATGGAAATTGATAGTAGACACATCAATGACCATATAAAACTTATCCCCTTTCCATTCTTGCTCTTTTTTTCCGTATATCCGGTAGTAGCCAGAGTTCCATGAGCCATAAAAGCTGAAATAACTCTTGGTCAACAGTGGAAGAGCCCCTGGAGTTCGCAATGGCTGGACAATATCGGGTCGGGGTAATAAATTCGCAATTTCCTTATTACGGGTAATGCTCCGGTCGGTAGAGGGCGGGAGTCACCCGTTCGGCCCTTTGCGCTCAAAGATCCAACATCTCCAGGACCAATACGTTCATGATTACGTGTGGATACGTGTACGTGTGTGTGTGTGTGTGTGTAGATGCAGAGTCCAATCGTCCCCTGATGCCAGGAGAAGAGACATGGGCACTAGTGTGCTGGCTAGAGCTCGCATAAATATCCTAGGTTCCGGTGATCCTGTGACTTCCGGTCAGCCGCAATGACTTACGCCAGAAGAGGGGAAAACACACGATGCCGAAGCCCCGGGCTAACGTTGGGGTCTCGCCCTCTACACGACCCAGTGTTATGCTTCCTCCTCTCTGCTCCTTTCAGCTTTTCAAACGTATATAAACCCTCTCCGTAGCGCTCACATATCTATCTCTCTCTCTCTCTCTCTCTCTCTCTCTCTCTTGCTTCTGACTCGGGGGCGATGCTCGCGATGGAATTTGTCCCCCGGACAGTGGCATGTTCCGCCCTCTCGGATGACCGCTGATAAATTTAGTGAACAAGCCTCTCTGGAATATGTCCCCAGACAAACAAGAGAATTGCTAAGTCTTCATTTATTTCTTTGATGAGAAAAATTCCTCAATTTCTAGTTGTTAAAGAGTTTTCGAAGCTCTTATTTATCTGGGGAATTTTAAGGAAAAGAAGGAATTAATTTTGGAATAAAAATTTTCTTTATGATTATCCTCAATTGAATATCTCGGAAGCTAATGGAGATATGCCCTTTTTTCTAGAGAATTGTGAGAGGTTATTCATTTGAGTATCCCCGACTTTTGTTCTGAATTTCTTTCCTCTAGAAATTCTTGAGAATTGGAATCTGATTGGCAAATATGGAAATTCTCGGTAGCTCAGTTGGTAGAATAGCAGACCGGTAATCCAATGGTCACGAGTTCGAACCTCGTTAGGGCATTTCTGACGTTCTTCCAAATTTCTTTCCCCTTGAAATTCTTAATTTTTTTTGTTCTTCTCTACAGGAATTGAGAAGATGCTCCAATATGTCTCCATTCGTGTGTAATTTTTTCATTTTTTTTTTTTTTTGTAGAATTTTCTACTCTGAAAAAAAAATCCTGAAAAGCCCTCGAAACAATTTCTCGAAATGTCTTCCTCGAGGATAATTCACGAGTCTAGATGTACTTGTGAAATAAGTAGAAAGAGCCTTAAAATGTTTATGTCCAACTCTTTTATTTGACGATCCACTTCCTTCTTAACCCAGATGTTGACAAGTGAGATGGCTTTTACGTGTATCCTCACGCAGTTAACATCAAAGTGACCATAAACACGTACCCCTCTACTCAATTCTCTCTCTCTCTCTCTCTTTTCTTCACTCGAGTTTATGCTGTTGTCCTCTGGGATTTACTTTTATTAGGTATATCACCCATTCCCCCTTGAACTCTGAACAATTCCAAATCCGAATGATTTCTCTGGGATTATTGTTTCAAATCTGAGTTATGATCCGAGGATTCAAAGTACTGGCACGCACTTTTGCCACAGGGCAGGAAGTTGGTAATAATTTTTCGAAGCCTCACATGATTCCTCACGTTCAACAATTCCCCTTCGCATCATGTCACATTACGTTATTTCCTCCTCTTCTTTTTTTTTTTTCCTCTACGTTTTCTATATCAGAATTGAGAAGAAAGACACGAAGAAAGTGGATGAAGGAAGTCAGCAGGGTGTCAGAGTCGTGGCCAGAATCCATGAGACTATTAGCGCACATCAACAACAGCATTGGAGGGCTGCTAGTGATGCTCGACCCTTTGTCGTTGTACCACAGAGGGCGTGGCCAGTTGTCGTGAAAACCCATGGTCCTTGATAATTCACTTTTGATTGCGTGTCTGATACATTCGCACTGTGATTACTGTCACATCAGAAAGTCTAGGTGAAAAGAATCTAAACGTTGATGAAAATCACGCGCTCAATTTTGGTAGTGATGTCGCGTTACACGACGAATAGGGGAGAATGCCAAAATGGACCTGTGGAGTAAAATGAATCAGGATTTTTTCGAGGGTCGAAGGCTTCGGTGAAAAAAATTGAAAAAATTACACAATAATGAAGACATGTTAGGGCATCTTTTCAATTTTTTTTCAGATTTTTGTAAAGAGTCATTCGAGAAAAAGTTATGGATCATTCTGCCCCGGTTATCGCCAATTAATTATTGATTAAGGCGCTTTTGTTGCAGGGTGAAGTCCTCTGCAAAAAAATTTGAAAAAATTCCATAATGATGGAGACATGTTGCAGTCTCTTCTCAATTTTTTCCAAATTTCTTCAAAGAGTCCTTCACTCTGAAAAAATTCATGGATCATCTCGATCCGGTCGTTGCAAATTAATTATTGATTAATCTATTTTTTCGTGAAGAAAGTTCATCGTGTAAAAATTTTAAAAAATTACACAATAATGAAGACATGCTAGGGCATCTTCTCAATTTTTTCCAGATTGTTCAGCAAGTCCTTCATCTCGAAAAAAATTCATCTCCATTATTTCGTAATCAATGCCAAGGCATTAGCTCAAATACTTTGACAAATCATAGTGTGCTGGTGCATTAGACTCCTCCAAAATTGAAGTGAAAAGGTGAGGGATAAAAAATGAAAGAATGCAAGAAAATAGAGGAAGATGAGGCAGATAAGTTCCAGTAAAAGGCACGAGGCACTCCAATGTTATTGATGATGTGCAAGAGAACATGCCTGTATCACATTGCTCCTCATCATTCATCAAGAAGAAGAAGAAAAAAAAATATCCCGGGAATTTTTCGGTATTCTTTTCAAAACCACAACTGCCTTCAGAGTAGCCTCATGCCGTCATTTATTCAGAAAAAAAATTCATAGACGCGCGTGAGTGCGTGAAAAAATGAGGGGAGTGAAGGAGGAGAGGGGGAAAAGAGATCAATGCACTTGGTAGGTAGAGAGGGGAAAAAAGAAGAGTACTTTCCAACTTCTCGCTTCTTCATCGTGACCTTTGGGGCAATTGTGGGGCTATTCTCGATACTATTACCACATGTGCATCAATGCAAAAGAAAAAAAAAAAGGGACTGAAAGGGGAATGATTTCACCGACCCTTTGGATCACCATTTCCGCCCTATAAACTTCAAATCTAATCTGTCCCTACGGCAAATTCAATTCTCCTCACAAAATACTCCTACTGTTTGAGAAAACATCTCACTATCAATTTACAATGCTTCTGGCTGTTGTTTCAGTCAATTACGTTTCATTAAAGCTGAATAAACTCATCTTTTTGGGGAATGAAAAATTTAAAGTTCTTTTTTTTTTGATAGGCTTATTCATTTCCATGTTTACACTATTTATTTGATTCATGGGATATTGGAAGGTTAAAAAGAACAATACTAGATGATTGTCAGTTCGCGATGTTTCGCTTATTATTTAAGCTTCTTCAGGTTCTGGAAGACAAAATTACAAAAATTGTTTACTAGAAAAAATAACACATTCCAGTAACGACAAACTTTCTTATCTCCCATGCATAACCTAACTATTTCAACTTTTACAGCAATTATTTTCCTATTATTTTTTTAATTCTTTTTTTCTTTTAACTTGAAGCTCTGCAGCATGACCTATGGAGTATCGGTGACGCACTGAGTTTGCGCGCATGTATAGTAGGAAAAGTACATATGGCAGACTGTGTTTCATGTATCCCTGTGGGCTGTTTGCTCCCACCGCGCCGTAGCATTATGCCGGGTTGATTAGCGATGGCAAACGTTTGCCGTTGCTGAGGCTACACACACTCTGTAACATACTAGCCAACTTGCTTACTCAACTTCTGTTCACTGGTTTTTTTTTTAATTTTAAAAAGTATTTCATTAAGTTTTCATGAGAAATGATAAAAGTTAGGAGGCTGGAATTTTAAATTATACTCAAGTAAAAATAATGAAGGTTGAGAAAAAGAATGAATTTTAGAGCAAAACTCCATTATTTGGGATCTTCATGATTAACTTTATTCACAAATTTTACTTTTATTTTCTCCTCTATTTTTATGTTTTTCTTCAATTTTTATTTATTGAGAGTTACTGAGCATCCATTTTCAACTTTTCATCTGTTTCTTTTTTCAATTTCAATTTGAAATGAAAATTTTTCTTCATTAGAATTTTTTTTAATAGGTGTTTCTCAGTACTGAGTCATCATTCTTTTTATTTACGAAATTTTGGTTTAAGTTACTTTTTTTTCTTGAGAATTTAGTCATGAGGGGGTAAAACAAGATGGGCTTATTTTTTTAGTAATTCATTTTCAGATGTTTATCTCGGAAAATGATTGAGATACGCCCTTCTTATCTTGATCCTCTTTTGTAGAGAATTCAAGAGCCACTAGAAAAGATCTGTACAAAAAGAGTGTATCTCCCTTAATTTTCGCGATTTCCTTAAAAAACGACTGTTCAACAATTGTCATTTGAAATAATTGATTTTCTAAAAACCATGTTTGCCAAGGAAAGGTCCCGGAGTTGAATTTTGAAAATTCTCAAAATTGTGAAATTTTGTCGAAAATTGTATTTTTTTCTTGAAAATTCTGAAATTTTTTCAAAAATCCTTTTGTTTCGAAAATTCTGATTTTTTGTTAAATTTTTTATTTTTTTAATTTTTTTCTTCTTTCAATTCCCAATTCTTCCAAAATCCCTGAATATTTGTGAAAATGCTGCGATTCTTCTAAAAATTCTGATTTTTTTCTCGTTAAGCTCCCAGAAAATCACAAATTGGAGGAAAAAATTCGAATTTTTCACAAAACTCATTTTATTTGACCTCTTTACTACCGAATAACTTTTTAATTCTCACTTTCTAGAGGAAAAACTCACAAACCATCTCTGCACCAATCCTTACAGATTACGTTAAGAAATCCATATTCTTGCAACGAATTGTAAAAAAAAAAAAAACAGAAAAATGAATATTATTTAAATTCAAATATTTCCGAATTTTCAAGAATTAAAAGTAAGAGTGAATGAGAAATAAAGAATTGAACAGATGTGCTATGTATAATTACGCCTGCAAAGTACTCAGTAAGAGTCCTTTGAAACCGTCACATGTGTCCAAACTACTCGAAACAAACTCTCCTGTTCGCATGACGTGTACTCTCAAGCATCTCACAAGGGTTCGAAAAAAAAGAGAAAGGAAAAAACAGAGCACCAGAAGTACCGAACGCGCGAGAGAGAGAGAGAGAAAAAAAAGAAAAAAAAAGAGTAAACAGGCTGTACGAACAGCAGTTGTTATTCGAGTTGTAACGTCACGCTACCGCAAGAATCTAAAAATAAAACTGGCAAAAAAAAGAAGAAGAAGAAGAAGAAGAGGGAGTTAAAAAAATTGGGAAAAACATAATTTTAAGAAAGTTATCCCCAAAATTGCCTGGAGGTTTATCCTCTTTTCAGAGGCAACCGAGGAGAAATCTGGTTGGGTTAGAGTGAGAAAAACGAAGAGATGAGGAGGCTGAGGGAAGGGGGGTGGACTTGTTGCGCGGGGTAAGCCGCGAGTGCGCGGTTTAAAATATCGGAAATTTAAGCGAAACTCAGAGAGCAAAGGCCTTTCGCTCCGTCTCTCCTCCCCCCTCCCCACCCCAGCATCTCTTTCTCATCCACTGGTCATCCACGGATTTACATATATCCAGATATACACCCACGTATTCCATTTCGTGGGTAATCCGTTGAAATAACTGCTGCCAAGATGAAAAAAAAGAGGGAGGGTCTAGGAAAAATAATTCCCAGAATAATTTCTCCGAAAAAAAATTCTCACATTTTCTTTTTTTTTTTTTTTTTAAAACATCTCAAAAATAATTCCTTAAAAAAAAGTTTATCAAAAAAGAATCCTAAAATAATGAGAAATAATTTTTCTTCAAATAAATTTTTCCCGAATAAGGAAGAAAATCCAAAAGGAAATTTAAACATAAATAAAATTAGTGAAAATTTAAAAACGTCATGTACATGTGGATAGTTCATACACATATATATGTATGGTCAAGGAGCTTGAAATTCGACTCATGATAGAAAAGATGATTAATTTGAAAATTCAAATAAATACGTTCAGAGAAATTTTCAGAGAAAAAAAAATTACCAATAAAATTTTGAAGGAGAATTTATTTTTTAAGGAATATTTTCCCAGAAATTTTCGCCAGAGAAATAATCGACTGCTCCCAAGAGGGAGAATCAGTGAAAAGAGAGGATAAATAAAAAAAAATGTGGAAAAAAGAGGGAAAGAGATTGGCAATCGTGAAGAGTTAATTTCCCCATACTTGGCATTACTCACGGTTGTTGAGCGACCTCAGGGGACTCCATCCCCCCTCCCCCCCCCCTTTTCAGCCATTTGCATTAACTCTAAAATGAAGGTGTAAATGTTGGCACAAAATAGAACAGGAAAAGTCAAGAGGTAATGAAAGGTTATTTCCTCTCTCTCATTTTAAAATCAGACAATTACATGGGGAATCAAAAGATCAGGGTATTGTGCTGAAGCGTGAGGTCGATTGATTGTTTTTTCAACACCCGTTGAAATAATGAGAAGTCGAGAGAGGAAACGTGTATTTTTCATGTGCATGAATTCTCATTAAATGTAAACACAATTGCACATTACCTCAGAATTTCTTGGGGGAGTAAGAAAAAAAAAGGGTTTTCTCGTCACTCGAGTAATAAGCGTATTGAAAGTCATGTGTAAAAATAGCTGACACTCATGATACTATTCCCCGCAGGAATCTTCTCCATGTACAATTTTTTATTTCCCTTGTTTTTTGCAATTCGACACCTCTGCAGTTCGAATTCGCAGTGGGAGTATTTCAACTAGATACTGTATAAAAAAAAAAAAAAGGCAGTATAGAAACTCGTTACCTTCACTTTTTTGTTTCACTTTTACATACGCAATTGGGATAGAATGAAATTCACCAGGGACTTGGAATGACTTTTTCAACAGTGTGTAAAAAAAAATACTAATCATCTTTTTTCTCTCACCTCAGGGAATCCAAGTGGCCTCCAATGAATCAGATTAATTTTCATTCAATACTTTCTTTTCAATCCCCCCCCCCCCCTTTTTTTTTAATATCACTGTCATTATTGTCTTTTTTTTCTGCTCTTTTACCGTATTTTTTCCGGGGTCGGATCGTGAAAAATGAGAGCAGTTATGAATCCGAATTCCGGTGCAGGGGGAAAAGAAAAAAAAGAGAGGGAAAATTTTATGGATGTATCGAGGGCTGAAGTGATTTTCTCACAAACCTTCAGGGGGTTCATGGTAAACGTGAAAAGACATCGAAACCTACCTGCTTCTCTCTTCTCTAGTTCTCTCAGATTTTAGTGTTGTATTGCTGTGTATACGCGGGGCTGTTTTCGATGGAAGACTCGTCGCGCTCCAGTTGGCAAAAAGGTTCCCACGATATAGTATTAAGGTATACACCAGTCGATGGCCTCCGAGTATTTTTGGCACGCTGTACCAGGGAATACCACTGCCCTTAAAGAAAAATAGTGAGTTTTTTTTTCTTCTTTTTTTTTTTCGAGAGAGAGAATAAAGAGATTGAGATCATTCACGTTTGATCCCATGGACAACTAGAAGTGTAACGAGGTTCTCCAAAACTTGATATGTATAAAATGAATAGATTTTGTACCACCTGATGGACATGAGGAGGGGGGTTCATGTACAACCTGTCAAGTGGGCAAACTATTCGACTATTCAAGGTGATAAAACAAGTGTTACATTATTTGATTTTAATTTCATGAGAACTAGAAATGAGATGGGTGCATGTAAATTTGAGTTTGGGGGTATACAAACTTATGTAGAATTAATTCAAAAGGAATCACTCGGAATGATCGGATAATATATCTATATGTGCTTGTACATAGCACTTACTCCCCTTTATTTGTCACCTTAGACACAAAGGGGCATAAGTGCCATGTATAAGCATCACACTCACGCCATTTTGTCCCTAAGACAATTATGTTATATGTTATACATAATATAATTATATCCACGCCTCAGAACCAAAGTGACGTGAGTGATGCGTTTAAGCATAGCACTTACGGCCCTTTGTTTCTAAGGTGACGATATATTAATGCTCCATATTATAGGAAAAATCGAGGCTAAATTACTAAGAAATATTTTGGGAATTTTTCCGGAGTGAAATCTTCAAAATTCGAATTTTGCGAAAAAAGGTTGGAAAAATTGAGATAATGCTTCAGCATGTTTACAATGTTGTGTAATTTTTTCAAATTTTATCATGAATCCCTTTTCACTTAGAAAAAAAAAATCCCGGTTTCAAAATCCCAAAATTCTCGGAAAAAAGGATTAATCCATTGAAGATAATACGATGGATATTAGCTCGTAATTTACTCATCATCCAACCAATAAATTCATCGACAAATCCAGAAAGTAATAGACCCATCAGACGCTTCACAAAGAGCCTAATCATGGAGAAGGTAGCTGATATCCAACTGCGTTAAAGAAAAAAATAATAATAATCCCACGTTAAGGATCATTGATCGATCTTCAAGAGTCTCTGCAACAGAAAACTTATTATACAATAATATTTTTATATATATTCACGTTTGCAATTGCTCGTTAATCAGCTGAGAGTCACTGTAGATATGCGCTCATTGTGGGTGGGTTATTATTAATCAAATGAGAACTACTGAGGCCTCCATTGTCATTACTTAGTAGGGGTTCCAGTGTGGGTTAGGGCTTGGAGAGTACCAGAGGCCTTCATCCACTGCATCTGTCTCTCTCTTTCGTTTCTTTTATCTCTGTCCTCTCACCTCCATTTGGAATATCCTGCTCTTGGTTATCGACCGCGAGGGCCACACACACGGTACTGCAAGAATTTTTTGGAACAGCGACTGTACTCAATTACAATTTTGACGAAAGAAAAAGATCCACTGGATTTTAACCTGAAATCTTTGACACAATACATGTGGATATGTGGGAAGAAAGAAATCATGAGATCTTTACGGATTGTATTTCCCTTTTTTTTCGGAATTGAGGAATACAATGGCCTGTGATCCTATCCTTTTTCTTCTGTTTTCGACACTTTTAGGGGATTGAGAGGGTTCTTCAATTTTCAATAGAAATGATTTTAGGGCGAAGACAAACATGTTGCATGAAGATAATTGCTTTTACATTTGTACAAAAATATGGTAATCGTGAAAATAATGAACCAGATTTTTTTTCAGAGTGAAGATTTTTCAAAAAAATCTGCAGAAAAATGGGGATATGCTCCAAAATGTTTATATCGTTTTGGATTTTTTTCAAATTTTTTCATGAAGGTCTTTATCCCAACAAAAAATGAGATAATTTAATTTAAATATTCATTGAAGCGGCACTGTGTATTTGCTTCATATGTTAGTGATTATATTCAAATAATTGCCCAATGAATATTCAGCGATTACAGATATTTCCTGAATATACGAAAAAGATTTGCTTAGATTTCATTTTCATTCATCTCTGACCATCGAAGAATAGCCACTGATCCCTATCCTCATCATTTCTTTTCTCCTCTCTTTGGAGACTGTGAGTGGATTAGGAGGGAGATCGGAGACATTCTGGATTGGCGATGATAGAGTTTTTCTTTTGCCCATCCTTTGCCTATTATTTCCTCTTTTTTATCTCTTCTTTCTCCTTTCTTAAAGATTACTGGGAGTTGTTAGAGTCTTTAGACACCATGAACTCATGAAGCTCAGCACTACGGGTGCGATTATTCCGTGTAATTAAGTCGATGGAACTTTTCAGCAGCACAGGACGTGAAAATGCATTTACTATCTCACTTTAAACGTGGTTGAATGTGGATTGCACGATATTGCCCAGTGACTTTGGGACCTTTCTGGTAGTTTTAGTCTTCAGCGTTAGTCCGTCGTATCTTCGGTGGTATATTCTTAAAACGAGAAGGCGGAGACAGAAACGAATGAGAGGAGGCTGCATTGTAGAATGAGGGGATAGAGTCACTGTGGATAGGTAGCAGAAGCGGTAATTAAGGGAGTTAGTCACCAGTCTTCCAATTAGGAGGTGAACCTGCTAGTATCTTGACTCGTTTATGTATTGGTGAAAAGACAAGATGGTGGAGATAAAACCCATGGAAACAGTTTATATTTTATGTATAAAAAAATGTCAGTTAATCTGAATAATATATATAAATATATACGAAATAAAATGGGAGCATATGAATGAAATGATATATTTTAGATAAATGTCAATTATGGTTTACATATATATTTATATATTTTATGTACATTTACTTGATATTTTTTATATATTTGTACATATCATCATCTTGGAAACAAAGTGGCGTAAGTGATATGTACTTAGTTACATGCACAGCACTGAGACTTCTTTGTTTCTGAGAAGAGGATATATATTTCATGAGTAAAGTCTCCATTACAGACAAGGTACCAATAATTGACAGCTCATTTGCTTCAATTGTTTATTTTATAAAAAAAAAACAATAGTAATAACGACATTACTTACAGTCTTAATAACTGGCTTTTTTTAATCTGCAGGAGTTTTTAAAAAAAATTTAATTCATTCCTTCTTTGTCTTGCACTTTATTGTACGGTTAGTCAGACAAATTACGCGGGAAAAGGACTGATTTCTTCCTCTTCTACTTGGATAACTTCATGCACCCCTCCTCTGCATGTCCACCCTCGTCTTCCGGTGAAAGGGTTGAATAATTGTAACTAGCTGAGATTCAAACGATTTTATTATGTGGAAGATCTTTGCAACTTCTACCCACTGCCTAATAGTGGAAAATGTACCAAAATTCCTAACAAAAGAAAAAGAAAAAGAATCAATATAATTATCCATTTATTTAGTATCAATTTGTTTCAATTGAAATGTTTTTGAGAATGAAAGAAATCAATTTAGTCACACGATCATCACCCGAATAATAAAGAAGACATTCCCATTACAAAATCCCACCCCAAGGGAGACTTTCACGCGCCACAACAAAGTCCATCAAAAATCATTCTGACGTATGTCAGCCTAGCGCAACACCGAACATCACCTTTTCTCTCTCTCTCTCTCTCATTCATTTCTTTCCTTCATTCACACTGAATTTTGTTTCATCCCACAGAATGAGCGGAGCTATAGCCATTCATTGTCTCAAAAATCTGTCCAGCCTCACTTCAAAAGTAATGAAAAAAAAAAAAAGAAGAGGAGGAGGGGTGGAAGGCGATGTCACACGCACACAGAGTGAGAAAAAAGGTGGGATAGGAGCGTTTTTGGTTCCCCAGTTTTAAAAATAAAACGTTAAAAAAAAAATACCGTACCTCCCCTACTGATCGGATGACAGGAGCCCGGAGTGAACTCGGCTTCTCTTCGGATCTCGCTCGTGAGTCCCACCGGCGCACACCTGGTTAGGAGACTGAGACGAGAGTTTCGAGTCCCCAGAGGGGGGAAAAAAAACGAAGAGAAACAGAGCAAGAGCGAGTGAGAGAGAGAGAGGGAAAATTAACATGACAAAGAGAATCCGGTGAGGCCCCACGAGATCCCAGTGTTGGGATTCCAGGTGCGTGGGACCGAGTTTTTTCATGGGCCTTACGGCCATCTCCGGTAGCTGCTAGAGGGGAAAAGGGCGTTTCAAGAAACACCCCCGCTGCTCTACCACCCCTCTCTTCCAATGTCCTACCGTAAACCTGGTGTACTATGACACTCATGGCTTCAAAACATGGCGGAATACTTGGGTTCTTGAGTACTCAGATTTCTTTACATCTTTATACTTTTCAAAGATTTAATCCTATTTTGGTTTTTCAGGTAGATTAAATTGGCGAGTGAAAATCCGAAGATTTGGATAATAGTGGGTGGATTGTTGAAGGATGTCTTTTCAGGTGTCCCCCATTTTATTTCAATTTCTCTAATAGGCTTTCAATCATGTTCTAATGAGAAAGTATTCATTTTCTATTGTACGTATTCTACTTTGGATATTCTTCCTTCCAATTGCAAATAAAAACTGGAAATGTTGAGGCAATTTTTTGTGCTGAGACGTGATGAGAGGTGAAGATACTGACCACTATACTATCAGAGAACAATGAACATATGAAGTTATTGTTGGAAGGGATGTAAGAAAAATGGAGTTATTCAAAATTTCATTAGCAAAAACGTGGAATAGGCAAATAAAAATTTTGACCTTTTTTTTGAAAATATCTCGGAAACTGAGCGATATAGGACGATTTTGCTCGGGACTTTTCTTTTGCTACTGGAATTCTCCACAAAAACTAGGGCAAAAATGTCCTATTTTATTTATTTCCCGAAATATTCTCAAAAAATGAATAAAAACTGATTTTTCTTTGTCTTCTCATCTTTTCATTGCAATCCATTTGTTGTTTTTCAATTTTTCAGTAAATTTTGTTATCACTGGATTTTTCAATTTTCAGAAACAATTACCCCAGCTCTCGAATGACGTCATCCGTATTACTGAAATCCCATTACTTTCCAACTCAACAATTCTCCAGAAATACATTTGAATAAATAATCATCAATTCCCAGACATTCGCGTCATAAAGTCTCGCTAGATTAGAAAGAGTTATCCACGCACCCACATTCTCTAGCTCTCACCAAAGCTCCAAATACATGCATTTGCCTTTTATCTCACTCTCTTTCTCTCACGTAGCTCTAAGCAGGTGTGACGATGCACGGACACGCGTCAACCCGTGAATAAAAAAAAAATAAAAATGCCTCACACGACGTCCAGGTGTGTTTTATAGTTAAAATTTCGTCGCAGTAAATCGTTAAACTTTCGTCGTCATCATTTGTTTCTCCGAATTCATTTGAATTCAGCTCTTCAGCCTAAAAAAAATGAGAAAACTCATTAAAAAAAATTGAAAATTAGAAAAATTTCATCAGCCTCATGTTATTTATTTTTCAATTCCCTTTTTCAATCAATGCAGCAGGTCTTTTTTTTTCAACATTTTTTTTTTCGCTTTTTTTTCAGGTCCACAGGGACAGAGGACAATGCAGTATCGCCGCGGGGGCGCAAACGATACACAGTGTATATATGTGTGTATTTTTTAGGCAGGTATAACGGGGATCGAAAATACAGAGTGAAATCATATCGGTATTGCACCAAGAGAGACCAAGCTATGTGTTCATACACAAAATCTAGGAGTGATGGGCAGAGGGGGGAACTTCCAAACTCAATTCACAGTGTGGCAGCAAACGTGCATACAATCGCGCTGAGCGTACAATATTTACCAAACTCAATGAGCCAAAATAAATACTCACGGCTTTTGTTGCGCCTTCCAGCCCCCCCCCCCCCCCCTCTCCTCCTTCCCCAGCTTTCAAACTCTGTATGCACATATGACCCTCCCTCCCTTCTTTACCCCCTCGGGAGACTAGTTATCGATTTTGCCCCAGTTTTCAAGCCCTTGATCTCAGTCAAGGGCTGTTTTTATCAATAAATGAGAGAATGAAGGTTGTTTTCTTGGAATTTTTAGAAATGTAATTACATTATGTTTTTTTTTTCGTTGAAATTAATTGATGGGAATTGAATTGTTTGGGGGATGAGGAGGTTATGAATAGGTTATAATGTGTGACGCTTGATGCGCACGCAACAAGCTTCATTGTATAACCTTTTTTCGCGTCAAATTCAAACGTTTCATAAGGCGATTTCATTCATTTTGAGGATGAAGAAAAGCATGGAGATTCTGATTTTTTTCGTGTTGAAGAACTCTATGGAAGGATTTAAAAAAAATTGGAGAGATGCTCCAAAATGTTTAGGATGCTGAGGAATTTTTCCAATTTTTTTTGAGGAGTACTTCAGATCCAAAAAAAATCTGATTCTAGGGAACAATTGGACTTACGGAAATTCATTGGAAAACTTTTTTTATAGTAATGGTAAAATCGTGGAAATTATGATTTTTATTCGGGGTGAAAAACTTTATGGAAAATCTAGGAAAATTTCAAGGAATGTTCCGAAATGTCTAGAATGTTGAAGAATTTTTCCAAAATTTTTGCAAAAAGCGCTTTACTCCCAAAAAAAAACTGGTTCTCAGAAACGATTGGATTTCGAAAAATTTATTGAATGACTTTGTTCACAGATCATTGAATTTCCTACTAAAAATTGCAGATATTTTCTTCTGAACTTCCTAATTTCAAAGATATTTCCGAAGAATTAATAGATGAAGATCAATTCATCTCGTTTCACCTCGATACTAAAATATTCTTGAATTATTCTGAATAATGTAAATTTCCTTTCATTTTCAACTCCACCCAACGCTTTCCCCTCCAATATCTCCTCCAGTCATTAGCATATTTCGTTGATCTCGACCAAAGAAAAATCTATCACGCTTTTTTCTTTTCATGGGAACGTTAAAACTCATATAGTTAACTTTGACCAGTGTCACGCAAAGGAGTACACCTTATCGTACTGGTATCGCAAGAGCAAGTAAAGTCGTCTCAGGGGCCATCCGATACTATGGCACTCCTGGGTAGCAAAACGATTAATCTTCGCTTGTCCAGAAAAGAGAGGAGGACACATCAGACCAAGCATATCCCGCTTGGGTAATGATCCGTACGACGTACGATAACCCAGGAGTCCGACCCCTTGGCCCTCCTTTTTTTTCTTCTTACGTGCATATCCCCATGGGGCACGTTAAATTGAAACTAACAGAAGACGCAACGAAGAAATTTTCAAACGATTTTTTTCATTTTAAATTCGTTAAATCATTCAAAAGTTAGTCAATTGATAAGGAAATAAGTGAACTTGCGCCTTTTCATTTTTTTTTAAATCAAGAGACTTCAATTTTGGACTTACGCCTTTTCGGAGATACGCCCCTTTGATTCTAGTAAGTGTCACCACTATTCGGCATTGATTTCTTTTTTTTAACAATAATTCCGAGAAATGTCACTTACACCAATTTATTTCTAGCACGATGATGTAATGACTCGTTAAGTTTCGGAATATGAAATAAAAAAATTTGGTAATTGAAAACTTTTTACTCTTTATTAATTGCCGAATTAAGATTCTCAAATGACAGATAGGATCATTTGAATAACTCAAAGGAATAGAATGAATGTGAGAGAAACAGAAAGGAACGCCGCCCTATCGGTGGACAGTTCAACTCTGCACAAAATGTCATCTATTGTGCTTGCACGAAGGTAAAATGAGAAATGAAAAATAAAAGAGAATATAAATTGAGAAGAGAGGGCGTATGGCTTCTCATATTACGCCCTTGTGATGAATTCACAACGGAATCGCTTTATTAGGTAAGCAGAGTTGTAAAGGGCAGTATATAATCTTAAGTCGTTTTGGCATGATGTCGTGGGTACATGGCTCAGGCTCGTACATCGTGCAGTATCGTCCGACATTTGCTAACGAGACAGCTTGCCCGAAAAAGAGGTTGACTAGACTAGTGAAAACGGTTGAGGATGCCATTCTCGAGGCAAATGGCAGGAAAAAAAAAGGAACTGTAAGGAAGGAGGAAAAAAACGACGAGACTGAGGCGACAACTGGATGAGGATGGGGAAGAAAGGGGGGGGGGGATATTCTCGAGTGCCAACTGAGTCTGCTTTACCAAGACCTGGTCTCTCCAGATCCACTAAATCAAGATGTACATTGGTCACGGTTTGTACATAGCGGTTGAAAACGATGGCGTTTATCCGTGCTTACGAAACATTGATTTCACGCGGTAAAAACCAGATCCAGTGAACCGGCTTTATATACAGTAGTAGCACAAAGGGTGACTAAAAAGTTTACGTTGCTTAACATACTTTTTTTCTTCTTCTTCTTCTTTTTCTTTCCTATCGATCGCAAAATCTGCGTGTGGTCGAATTTATTAAAAAATTTTATTCTCAGAACTTGCAGAAAATCTGGAAATGTTGAGTCTAATTTTTGTGATGCGAGGTAATGACAGGTGGAGATAATAACTGCACTACTATCTGAGAAAAATGAATCTCATAAAGTTATTATTAACAGGAATGAAAAAAATAAAGGCCTTTTTTGATCTCTTTCGAGAATATTTTTTTTTCTTTATTGAAATACAGATTTTAGATTTAAAAATACATCGAAAACCTTTTTACAGTTATGAATTATACATTCGTAATTACAGTAAGACACAATAATCATTCCTCTATGGAAATTAATGAGTACGAGAAAAAAAAATTAGTGAAAATTCTTTATGAACACATTAAACATAATAAAATGAAGTACAGTCCATAAGAAAATTTTCTTTAGACAGAAGATTCCGCCAACTCGTCAGTCATTGAATATTCGAAGCAAAGCTTACATATATATCTCGTAAACAAATGGAGATATGCCTCTTTTACCCTAACTCGTTTTTATAGCTTTTTTTCAAAAACAATGACGAATAATGAGTGATGAATTTCGAATGATTAAATTAGAATTGGCATTCTATTCTTCAATAATAAACCTAAAATTTTAATGATCAAAGGCCTCAATCTCGCACCTTTGTTTCTTCGGCCCGAGATTGGGTGAAAGAAGGAATTCTTGTTTTTTTATTATTATTATTATTATTATTATTATTAACACACTCCTGGACTCACCGAGTGCGATCCCACGGTGAAATACTCACTAGGGGGTCGCAAACTCACCGCGGGATAGCGTAACAGACACACACACACACACACATGCAGTCTAAAACTACGATATAAATCATTAGCAGGGCAAGCGATTAGTCGTAGTCGGATGGGTGGCCCTATGGTCTTCAGGGGTGTATATACGAGGGGTATGATTATTGCTGGCACGGGCGCTCTGCACGCTCACCCAAATTATTAGCAGCCAACTTTTCTGATTGGAGCTACTTCTCTTTCTCTCCCGACACTTTTCGGACCGTTGTATATACCAGTCTCGCATCCATAGTATACATGAACAGATAACCCTCAGAGAATGTGTACCTCCATAAAGTAAAGATTTACGAGGGGTGAGAGAGAGAAAGAGAAAGAGGGATAGAAAGATGGTAAAAATTATTGGTCGTTGTGTTTTCATGAGAGAAATAAACTGTTTGTCGTGTCAATTTATCCAGAGTCGTTAGTACGTTTGTTCGAGTGATAGGCACTCTATCATTTTCTAATGAGAAAGTATTTATTTTCTATTGTATGTGTTTTACTTCAGATATTGTTTCTTCGAATTGCAAAAAATCTGGAAATATTGAGACTAATTTTTGTAGTACGATGTAATGACAGGTGGAAATAATAATCATTAGGCTAGAAGTACGAGTTTTTGCCATTTTTTGCTCCTTTTTCTGGCCAATTCGAATTGAAATTAATGAAGGAAAAATTCTTAAATCAGAATAATATTATTATTGGATTTTGAAACCTTCATAATTATACGAATCTAACTTGTAATGTTATTGTACTTATAAAATGATTCATATTCGAATTTGGATATAAAGTGGGCAAATGTATATAAAATTTTTGTTAACAGAAATGAAAGACAAAAAGGTATTTTTTACCTTTTTTTGAGAAACTTTCCGAAATCAATGAATATGGACCTCTTTTATTTTCACCCTTTCTTATACTTCTTCAAATTATTTACAGGAAAGATCGGAGTAAGAAGGGCGTATCTTCATTAGTTTCCAGAATATTCCATTCAGAATGATCAGAAAATTTTTTTAGGTCCTGATACTTTCAACTTTTTCATTTATTTTCTATTGTGTTCGTTCTACTTCAACTTGTTAGAGTAAAGAGGACGTATTTCCACTAATTTCCAAAACTATTCCATTAATAATAATTACAAAATTTTTTTAGTTCTTCACAATTTCAACTCGAAGAATCGTCTAATATCTATTCCACTTTGCCCTTTTTTTCTCAGGATACCCAGGCAATGTCTCAAAAAATAAGCTCGTAAAGAAAAATTCTCGATAAATAATTCACTGAATAGAGAAAAATCTATTCCTCTCCATTAGTTTGTTTTCATTGACTATCCCTGAAAAACCCATACACATCTTTACCAAAATGATAAATCACTATTTTCGGGAAAATCACCAGGCGTTTCCGGTCCCACATTATGCATAACAAAATATGCGGGCAGAGATGATACTCCATACGTTTTACCATGTTATATACAACTGTCTCTTACCGTTGATGTGACACTGAGGGGTTGAAAATTATTCCCCAGGATTATCCCGTTGGATTTACAGTACAGAGTATCCCACACACAACGTTTGAAGAGGCATTAGATGAGTATAAAGCTGTGGCCTGTGCAATTCTCCCCTTTTTGCGTTTCTCTCTCTCTCTCTCTCTATATCTCTCGTGGTCTTGGGAGATGGAGGAGGGTTGGTTATAGCCAACAGTGCGAGAACGGTGTATTTCAATATGGTGTACTTACTCCCTTGAAAAAGTAGTGGGGATAGGCATATGCCGCCTTTAGCCCATAGTTTCTACCCCTCAGTTTATTCTCATTCTAATCCGATTTATCGTATGAAACGTGTATGTATTTGGTGTATATATATCGTGATTTTATCGATGATATCAATATGGGGGTAAAATTAACGAGATTGTGATGGTTGATCTGTTTCAATTGACGTGAGAATATTGTGATGAAAAAATCATAGACCAAAATTACCAATTTTTTTCTTTGGGGATGTTGAAAAAACGGAAAAATGTCTGAAGTTTTTGGACAAGTGGAGGCCATAAAAATTCCACAACTTGACAATGTTTTTCGACCCTCCCCCGAAAAAAACACCCCACAGATTCACTTCACTCTGCGGTTAACATGAGGGCTCTTTTACCAAAAAAAAAAGGAGAGTAATTTTTTTTTTCTCCTGTTTTCTCTCCACTCTCTATAATACAATGACTCGCTGTTTCTCGTTCTTTCACTGTCTCCCCTTCTGTTTTCCACTCATTTCTAACAAAACGATTTTTCCATCCCTCCTTGACAATTCCAGGGGCTTCATCGGGATTTCCCAGCACACTTCAATCCTTTGTGAAAATATTTTACGGTTCTCCTGAAGTTTCAAGTGATCGTGTGGCATCAATAATTCCTTCAATTGTATTGATGTATGCCAATGAAAGTAATTGTCGTGAAATTTTGAATGACTTGCTTGTTTGCCCGAGGAGAAGTAGCAGAAAAAAGAATGAGATTTTTGAATCAATATGGGAGTTTTTGCCGAAAATTTTAAAGATTTTTATTGGACAGTTAAACAAAATAATCATGTGACTTTTATTTTAAAGTTGAATTCACTTTTTTGAGTTGTTCAAAATGATTGATTTAATAATTTAGTAGGGAAGAGGCAAAAGAGGGAAAATCAAATTATTTGTATGGTCATTGGAAATGGAATATTTCGAAAATTGAAGGAGATATGCCCTTTTCACTCTGATGCTTATTTTAAAAAAAGATTTAAGAGCTGTAAGCAGGGATCAGAGCGAAGAAAGCGTATATCCTTTACTTTCCGAGATATTCTCAAAGAAAGGTAAGGAAAGTCCTTTCTTTTTTCACTACCCTTAACAATAACTTGATAATGTTCATTTTTCTCTGCTAATACAGTGGTATCTCTTTCTGCCATTGCATTACATGAAAAAAAAAATTAATGTATCGCTTAGTTTCCGACATTATTTCAAAAAAATTAATGAGAAAACTTCTGAATCTCTAACAATTTTTCAATTATTGCTTTTTCTCATTGATAATTATATTCGTCATGTTAAAATAATACATTTTATATAAGTTTTGGAGTCATTAATCAAATTTTATCATTTGTTTTGTAATTCCTCAAGAATAATCCTCTGCATAATAATGTATAAAACTCACGCAAATAACACTCGAAAATGAATTATATTATTTCATCCCAAAGCTCCTACTGTTGACAATCAGCTTTTCAAGGGAGAGGGGTAGGAATTGGGAGTTTCGAATTTTCCTCTTCACCTAAAATTGTGTAGGAGGTACATTTTCACATTGGCTTGCCACCCCTAGTGAAAATAACGGCGTGTGTCGGTTGCCCGTGTAAGGCGTCAATCACACGCCACGCATATATTTACGAGCACTTCATTCCCTGTGGCACCCTCGACCGCACACACAGAAGAGAGAGAGAGAGATAGTAGGAGAGACCTTCTCAAAGAGTATTACCCAATCTCTCTTTCTCTTTCTCGCTCTCTCTCTCGTGCACTGAATTTTACCCCAGTTGTCCGCGGAACACACCCCCTTTTGCCCATACGCCCGCTCGTGTTGGTTAAATAATGGTCCAAAATGGGTGGAGAAGCACTACCACACTACCATCAACATCAGCCCAATACTCACTATCAAAAGGTCCTCCCCCCCCCCCCCCCCCCCATCTCTCTCTCTCACTCTCCATCTACTTTGCCTTGTGACACTACGACGTTCCATTTCGATTTTCCCAAATCCCTATAACACTGCTTTATATGTACTTGGTGTATATTCCACGGTCACAAGTCTTCATGGACCAGTGAATAACCAAGGACAATTGAAAGGGCAAACTCTAAAAGCTTTCAGAAATCTAAGTTTCCGTAATGTGTAAGGGTTGACAGTTGACTCACGCGAGTTTCAGGTCAAGGGAAGTTAATATATCGATTCTTTACTTAGTTTCCAATGTTTAAACATGCTAAGCTATTCAGGATTTATTCAATTTAATGGGTTACAGGAGATTGAATATTGTCGATTAAGTTTTCAGACAAGAGAAGTAGAGAGAATTGATGTTCTGGTTATTTGGAGGTCGAATTAATTGAATCTTATGAATTCTGTAGATATTATTTCAATCAATCATTGGAATTTCGTAGGATTTTGAGAAGTTTCATTGGAAAAATGGTGGGAGTGCAGAAATTGTTTCATATTATCAGAATAAAAGAGGCGGATCTCTCGAAATTAAGACAGAGTGCTTTGATGGAGTCCTAGAGTTACCCCTTTTTTATTGACATATTTTAATTTAGTACTTCTGCCTTTTTGATACTCATGTTTCTCTACTTGAAAAAAAAACTCTTAGAACATACACCTTTTCTTCATTTTGTTCTTGAAACCTCTTGAAAATCACGAGAAGTACTATTTTTTGCTAACTCTTATAAATTCTAAAAAGTCCAAATTTTCAATGGTGAATTTACGAAATGCACTGAGCTCCCTCAATGATCAAAATCTCTTCACTATCAGTATCACTCTCTTTCTTCTATAATCGACCACTTTAAAGAATTCATGAACATCAAATAAAATCGGGCATCATGAAAACATCAATTTAAATCCCCTCTGATCCTCAAGATACTTTGGTGCGATTTTTAAACTCTCAAAATTCACTGGTCGAAATGTCCCCACAGGGAGCCATGTCTCAGGCTTAACTTTAAAGTACTCTGGTTGTTATTGATAGTCAAACTATCCATCGTTATCGCTCCCGCATTATTGACCCCTTCTATCATGGAATAGAAAAAAGCATTCGAATTGTGAATAAAGCAAGAAAAAAAAAGGGATTGCGGATGATTCTCCCTTTTTTCCATTTATTCATCATCAATTTTCCAAACGTCATCATTTTTATCGTCATCCCTCAGTCATTATCGTCTCTAGTACATACTAGAATGATGATGCTTGGATGAACGCCTCGAAATAATAATCACAGCACGTTTTGCACAACCAGGCTACTGTGAAATCAGAAATTCCAAACGGGTCCTCTGGTGTTCCACGTACCGTCAGGCGCCAATCATCCCAACATTCAGTCATATACGTTCCTAACCCATGCTCTCCCACCAATTTCAATACATATACACATACATGAATGGTTCTCTCTGTTAGAAGCATTTGCACTGGATTTTCGTAAATTGTGTAGGTGTTGGAAAATTGTGTGTGTGTGTGTGTGTGTGTGTGTGTGTGTGTGTGTGTGTGTGTGTGTGTGTGTGTGTGTGTGTGTGAGTGAGAGAGATGGAGAGGGCGGATTCGAGAACCACCAATCCGATTGGTGAAACTCACCAATTATTTGGCCATTCGTTGCCAACGTGAACTAAATCTACAAGTGTTTACTCTTTGCATTGATGGAAAAAAAATAGTAGAAATCTGCTGATTTCGCCGGCCAAAAAAGTAAAAATCAATGGATTTAAGCATTTCATTTATCTCTTTGTTTCAGCAAAATTCGAGCAGAATAAGCTCGATATTACATAACAAAAGTACCTCAAAAACATAATTTGGATTTAAATAATTTTTTCAATAATTACTCATGAACAAGTACTTATAAATTAAATAACTCACGACGAAATAACTTGGAAAATAATAATTCTTTTAATTTTCAATTTAGTTTTGATGTTTTTGTACATTTTGTAATATTTTTAATATTAATATTAATCATTCAATTTTTTCGGAGATACTTTAGAATTAGTTATTTTTCTTTGTGTTATGTTGTCATTGGTAGTGATGGGTGGTTTGTAATCGATTCTTGTGGGATCGATGCTTTTCTCCTCAAAAATCTATTCCTTGAGCGATCCCAAGGAATTTGATTAATCTATTTTTTTAATTCTTTTTTGGAAAAATCGTACCGATTTTTTTCTAAAATAAGTGAAGAATAGGATTGCTACTTGAACTAAAATAGGTGAAACGGAAGTATCGAACGGAATGCGATATCTCGAATTTAATGCGATATATCGATTAATCGAATAATTGAAACTGATCGATCGGAAGTTGAGGTGATATTCATTCCTTTTATTCTATTCATTTATGAGTCGTTTCATCGATTTTTTCATTTTCATTTTATTTCTTGGAAAAAATCGATTCTTCAAAACTTGTAATCTCTGAAGACTTGATTCTTCGAGAATCATTTTTCTTGGAGATCGTCCATCACTAGTCGCTAGTTATTTTAATAGATGTCATTTTTTCTCTAGGTTATTTCTGAAGTTATTTTGTCCCTAATTATTGAACGTTGTTCTTTTTTCGTAATTGCAACATTGCATGAAACCATAAGCTCAATTCTACAGAGAAACGAACAGAAAATATTCCACCTCATTCGCTCATGAATTAAAATAGCCAATTGAATTGGAGTATTAGGCTTCACTATGAAAATTCATTGCAAATATGTCGAGATTCTGTTGTCCATAATGAGGAAAAAAAAAATCAACATAATTATGGAGGATTTCAATTGAAGAGCTTTATGAATCGATCGTTAATATCATCCTAGTGTATTAAACATTAATTACGTTACCGTGCACCACTAATTAGTGACTGATGTTGAAGCGAAAGAGAGAAGGGAGATGAATACAGAAAGGGGATATGTTTTGGTATCCTTGCTCAGTGTTAGCCTATTCCCGTCTGGTTACTGGTAGGTATTAATTAATTAGAGCCACTTTCAAGCGTGTTTACTACACAGCAAAGGCAGAATATCACCTCTACTGGTAAAAGGGGATCCTTGTGAGTTGTTGAGGGCGCTAGTGAGATTCACGGACCGTTACAGGGTGGTTTTTAATTGCTGATTGGTAAATAAGTAAATTGCCGTAAGAAAAGGAGTGAATTTTGTTCACCTCGTTGGTCAAAAAGAACGAAGAAATTAAGGTGTATGTGTATGTGTGTGTGAGAGAGCGCGCGCCCAGCTTCTCATGCGTTAGTACACTGACGCCGAGTAGAGGGGGCGCTTTGACGTACGGAGCTTCGGGAGAGGCAAGAAAGAGGTGAAAATTATAAAGAGGAAAAAAAAAACGTGCAGGAGTGAAAAAATAAGAGAAACGCAAGAAAAAACGTATGCGAAGTGACGGTTAGAAACGAATGCGGATGCGGCCCTCGTTCGGGCTTTCTCCAACCTCGTGCTTTTATCCTCTTTTAACGAGGTTCCCTCAAACACTAGCTTCCAATAGGGGCACAAAGTGTCGCACGAGGTGCCAAGTAATACGCGCGAGCTGACGCACGAGTACTTTTCTCTCTTTTCTTTTTTACTGCTTCTTTTTTAGTTTTATTCTCATTCCTGTGTGCACTTGGCGTGTCGAGGCGTCCAGAGAGTGAAAGGGAAAAGTGTTACGTGGATTCGTTCATCTTTTTCATGTTTCAAGATATATTTCAGAATTAGAATCGAAATAATTCAATGAAAATAGGGTAATTAGAAATTAGTAAAAGAGTTAAAGCGGTATATGCCCATTTTTGTTCAACTGTTTCTTGAGAATATCCCAACAATCAATGGAAATCTGTTCTTTTCATATTAATTGTTTCTCGTAGCTCTTAAAATGAGAGTTGGAACGAACAAATATGACGGTCATTTGACGTAATGTTGATGACTGGTAATTTTGGTCAAAAAATAATGAATGAAACATGACGGTTAAATATAAATGAACTGATGATTTTTTTTGTGACTAAATTTTTGTATTCTCCTGATATAATTATATTCCATGTGTGGACCTGATTCATTCCAAAATTGAACAAATTGTGTATCTCCACAGAAATGATTGCGTCCTCTTTCCGCAGAAATCATCGCAACCACACGTCGATAAAAATTGTGAGCCCTAAGGCAATTGCCCGAATGATGCCTAATTGGATGCGCGCGCATAGGGGCAAAGATCGTAGTATACGTCCAATCAATTATCCGGCGCCCAAGCGTCGAGTGATCCGCCTAATCCGAAGAGAAACCCCTCTCTCGCTCTCTCTTTTGGCATTCAGGAGGAAGCTAGGGGGTTGATTCGAAGGTGAATAGATGCGAACGAGAGACGATCAGTGTGCCATGAAATAATTGCACACGCTGTGTGCGCAATTATCGTGTGCGGTTAATAAGGAGATCGCCGGAGGGAGGTGAATCTGCCCGTGAGCACAAGAGGGTGTTGGAGAGGAAGACTTGTGGTGGTAACTAGGCACTGGGAAGGGGACTTTAGTATTCACGCTTTGAGGACTTCGGATGGTTCACCAGGGCCTATTTCCAGGGTTCACAGAACTAGTAGAGATGGGTCAGGTTAGGCCAGACGATAATGCTTCAATGGACAATCATATCCATCGGAGAACTTGATCGGATTAGGGGGTATTAATCACAATTAATCGTCTTTAAATCCATCCAATGAGTCTACTGTTTAATCTGAGAGAATGTAATTGGAAAATCATAGAGGATGTAATACTACATTGTTTCATGTATTACGATGACTATCATCTGCACTTGTAACAGATAATATCTGCCTATCTATGGTGAGGGTTTTCGCATGAAAATGTGAAAATTTTCAGGATTTCTTATTGTGGTCTTTGTTTGAGAATATCTCGGGAACTAATAGAGATACGCCATTTTTACCCTAATTTTTTTTTGTAGAGAATTTCAACGGTTGCAAAAAGAATCTGATCAAAATCACGCGGTCTCGATTAGTTTCCGGGATATTCTTTCGAAAAATACTTCCTTTTACTATTCAATTATTCGAAATGAAACAGAATTTTTTCACCGTGCGGATCTTCTCCAGAAAATTCTGAAAAATTTGACAACAATAAATACATACCAGAGCATTCTCAGCAGTTTTTTTTACCAATTTTTGGTGAAATCTATCACTCCGAAAGAAATTCTGAGATTTTTTTCTCAAGTGGAGGTGATATTTCCTCATTTTTACTCACGTGTATGGGCGTTAACTACATCTGTCAAGGTCAAAAACATATTCTGTAGAATTACGGTAAATCATGAATTTCAATAAATTTCATTTGTTCCTCAGTTCCGACCCTCCTCGGGCCAAACAATTCAAGCTTGGGATGGTGTTGCTGGAGAACGATGTACCCGACTGGTCGTGTGGACTGTCGGTTCTGTCATGAATAATTGAGCACTCGAGTACAGAAAAATCCCAGAAATGTAAAAGTTCTCCCTAGGATTTTTTTTCCATGTTTTATCTTCACCAAAACCTGAATTTTTATGGGGTGGGAATTCTGTATTATTTTACATGTGTCAACAGAAAGTTGATGGAAATTTGAGTTACGGAGATCATACTGACACTCGTATTACTGGGGAAGTAAAATTACGGTTAATTTGGAAATGGATCAGATTAGTCGTCAATTGACCGTTTTGTGACCATTCCTGACTGGACCGCAAAACTTGTTGGAAATAGACCATCAGAAATTCAAATGGTCAGTCAGAAATCATAAATGTCAAAATCTATTCGAATAGTTCATTTGACAATTATTTAGTATTGTTGAATTGATTTCTTCCAACGTCCCATGATCCCAACATAATAACTATTTAAATTGACCGTCAATGTTATTCTCGGTCCCTTTTACAGCCATTTCGAGTTAAATTTTTTTTTAGTTGTAAGACTTGGAGAAATAATGCATTTTCAAAAGCCAAGTTATATTTCTGATTCTTTGTGATATACAGTAATTAAACTGACCAATTCAAGAATGAGTCTAACAAATCGATACTGAAATCTAGCTTTTTAGATGGAAAATGTCCGTCAATTTTTTCTTTGGTCATTTTTTTTTCATTTTTTCATTAAATGTTATCTTGAGCGATGAAATAGTTCTGAAAATGGAATATAATTATGTCAGGGATATACAAAAATTTAGTCACAAACATTTTTTTTTATTCCATCCCTACGTGTAACTCGAAACTAAATGTTTGAACGACTAAAAGTATTAACATTTTTCGACCCTTCCGAAAAAAAACGACTATCAGCTTCGGGTTATTTAATCGTGCGAGTGTCTTTAAAAACGAGGTCACTCAGTTTAAATACAGTCATGCTGACAATTTCACACGAATCTCCACTGAGTTTATTTACTCGACGAGGGGTGAGTAGTGGCGATGGATTTATCCCTTCTCCCTCGACTTATGAAGAAAAAGTAAATAAATATTAACTTGCAAGTCCACTTTGATTTCTTTTCGCGCTATTGTCAAGAGGCCAAGTGGCGGATCATTTAAATTTCGACATGAAAAATGCATTAATTTTTAAATAAATGTTTTTGAGGTATTCAATTTTTTTCTGTTGAATCAACGCCTGTGTTATCTTTTTAATTTGCCTCAAGAATCATTGGTAATGGAGTACTTTTACTCAGCCTAATGAAACTAAATTATCCCGAGTTTTTTTTTAACTTTTTCATTCCAACTTGATGTGTTTCGATGAGTCAGAGGTCAGTCACAAGATTTCAAGGCTAACAGAAAGAATCCTCATTGAACTTTTTCAAAAAACAACGAACTTTTTCTGCAAGTTTCTTCCCAATTGAACACAAAAATTTTTTTCGAATAAAATTGAGATTTTTCAGCACGTTCTGCATAATCCGAAGCCACGACGAGGACGCAGTGATGGTGAATAGGCCTCGAAAAGGAAACTATCACAACCCATCTTATCAACGACACTCGGGATTTTTTTTAAAGATTTTATTGACTCAAATTCGACCCACCTCTATTGAGCATTAAAAATTTATTCCATATTATTAAGAAAATAAGTACTTTCTGTGCATTGTGCTTTCAAAAATGTGCTTTTTCCTTCTGTCAATGACTTGTATACATCGCGTGGAATCATATCAATCTGAATTTAAAACATGCTAATTCAAGGAATACCGAGAAGAAAAAACACTTCAAAACTTTCTACGGATTAAATGAAAACATCGAAATTACTCATTTTGAGTTCAATTATCCAGAAAAAAAAATTACCCTCAGTGGTAGCAACAAAATTGTAACACATAAACACAGTCTTGATGTACTATTGTAGATAACCAAATTTATACTGGCCCACAGAAAGCTCATGTTGTTGATTTACAATTTCTTGAAGACCATTGGTCTCTATTTTTTCTTTTGTGTTTTTTTCATCAACTGCCTTCGTCAGAAAAAAAATGATTATTTTCATCACTATCTCACCTCTCATCAAGTTCTCGCTCTCTCTCTCAACCCAACCAAAACAGTGGTAATCTACTCTATTTAATTTCTATTGTGATATTCAAAATGTTCCTGAAGCTAAATTTTGAGAATTGTCAAAATGGTATTCATTGATTTATTAAATTCAATGAATTACTCAAAGTATTTGCACTTGAAGTAACAACCCCGATAAATTCTCGAGATATTTAAAAAATCAAAAATCATTGAAACTAAATTCAGTTCGAGCCTAGAAATTAACCAATGTTTTGGCCGAGCAAAAAAATTGGTGGATAAAATGGTAAAAACAATTTTTTTTTGGCTGGCTGAGTTATTTCAAAATATAAGACGTTTATTAATTTCATGAAACGTCAATTTTTATTTTGGTGATTCTTTAAGAATATCTCGGAAATTGAGCAGGATGGACGATTTGCCTCAATACCTCTTTTCTAGAGAATTCTACGAGGTACAAGAAGAATTTTGGTCAAATCGCTTTATCTCGCTTACTTCCGAGATTTTTTAAAATTTTGTTTAAAAAAGTTAATTTATATTAATTTTCAATATTCCTTCAATAAAAATATTCTATCGAATATTGACATCATGTACTGATATTTTATCATTATCATTATCAATCGTCATAAAAAATGAATGAAAAATAATTTCTATATTAATTTCCTGGGGATTCGATTTTTTCACCTATTTTTCATTGCAAGATTCTGTCCGAAGATGAAACTGTTTGAAAAATTCTATTCGACGAGATATCATCAAGAAACTACTGCTATCTCATTTTTTCATAACTATATCGTATAAAAAATATTTTACTTTTAATGAAAAAAACTCTCTCAATCATTTTATTTATCAAATCAATGCAATTCTAAATTTTTCCATAACCCTATGAAGAAGTGAATAATTGAACTGCGCATTACAATCGAATAAAAAAATTTCACTCATCCACTGTGGATAATCGTGTGTACTCTAATTAGAGGATTTTTTATGCTGCACCCGTTATATGCACAGAGAAAAATGAAATAAAGGAGGAAGACCTGCTAACTAGTGAATCCGGTCTTTCAGATTTTAATACGCATCAAAAAAAAAAAAAAAAAGGAACGAGAGCAGAATATAAGCTTTCTGCTGCTGGATTGGTAGGCAGGCCCTCGTAAATACAGTTTATCCGGTGGCGCGCCCATCCATGCTCATTATTCCGAAATATCTCATTCTAGCGCCATCTCGCCGCTCCCATTATCGCGTCGGTCGTTTCGTCCGTGCGAGATTAAAAAAAATATCAGGGGTAAAAAAAAATAAAGCAACAGAGAAAAAAAAACAGGCAGAAAATATGAAAATTCTTTCTGGTTGAAAGTGTCTCTAAATGCCTCCACAGAAATGTTAATTGCCCGATAAAAACAAAATTATGAGAGGCTCAAATGAGGGCACTACCAGGAAATGATATCCAACTTCTTTATCTCTGATATTTTTTTTCCACCCTCCAATACAATTTCTCTCCCCTGAATAATATAATTCTCTTCTAACGTAAAATTTTGCATAACTGAGAATTATTAAGTTTTTTATTTATTTTGGTTAAATGATTGTTCCAATCAATTCTTCAATTAATGTAGATACGGTAACAAGAAAAAATAACCCAGTGAAAAAAATAAGTATCAAATATCCCCGCAAATATTTTCCGCGTTAACAATAAAAAAACTGAGATTAACCCTCGAAGTACACTGGGGGTCATTTTGATCCCAAAATTTTTTTTGCCCTAAAATATCATGGAATGAATAAATAGTATATTACACACCTAGGGCGGAAAGAAGTTAACCTCGACAATAATTTGCCTCCCGAGTGAAGTGAGGGTGCCAAACTATTGTCGAGGTTGACTTGTTGCCATCCGAGGTGTGTATACTATTTTTTGGACCGGGGCAGCGAAGGACTACGTTAGTTCTTTCTGCCCAAGGTGTAAAGAATATTTTAAATACTCTGCTCCGACACTCATAAGCTTTTTTATTCAAATTAGCCGACTTTAGAGAGATGTCCGATTCCGATTAATTTTTCCACCATCAAAAAATAATTAAATCAAAACAATGATGATTGTATTCGAACGTACATTGTTTTATCTGCAAGAAACTTCATGACATAAATTCCGAAAAAATGCTTAGTTTTTGAGATGTAGCACTCAGAAAATGGAGTGGAGTCAATTTGACCCCATGTGTGCTCCGAAGTTCTGTTCAGAGGTGTGTACTTCGAGGGTTAAAATCCTCTTAAAAATTTCCAACGTCGAAAATACTCAATTTCTTCCTGTAATTGTTTTTCGGAATGTTCCGCTGGTTGTGATTATTGAATTTACTTGGTTAGTTTGGTTCCCTGTTTTCTCTAGTGAGGGAGAATGGGGCGAAATGAACCTTCGGGGTAACATGAACTAGGGATTTTTTTCGAAGTGAAGGACTTTATTGTTTCGTGCAACCCTTCACTCTAAAAAAAATTATGAATCTTTCGATGCTCAGGTCCATTTTGCCAGAGTTTCGTCTATTAATGATAAGTTTCAGTAGTTACATGTTTCACGTCTTTATTCATTACATATTTATATTGAAAATTGGTTTCTTTCATGTATTTATGTTTCCAGATTATGTTGTTGATAATTTTATCGTTGATAATCTTTTTTTTTGTGGAGCTACTGATCATATTGAAATTCGAAATATTGAACGTTATTATATATTTTTATGAGATTTTATTTGGATTTTTCTATTTTTTTTTAGCTATTTGGTTTTTTGATGTCATAATAAGATGAATTTTTTCACGTTTAAGGAATTACATGAATGTCATCAATTCATTAGTTTCGTGGGATTATGTCATTGAGAATTTTGTCGTCAGAATTTAGCGGGGGTGGGGATTTTCGTGTGGAAATATTATATTGACGGAATTTCTTTTAGGGTTTTTTTTTGTGGGGATTTTCCGGTCGGGATACTTCAGATACACCTTTTGGTTTCAATCCTTTTTTGGAGAGAATTTCAGAAGCTAGAACAAAAGATGACGAGAAATCGCACAAAAATCGCTTCATCTCGCTAATAAACAGACTATTATTTCCGAGATATTCCTGAAAAATTACTAAAATGAAAACCTATTTTCAATAAATCTGCTTTGGTTGTCATTTTTCAGTGACGAATATCTAAGAACTTACGCGAGATAACTCGATTCTGCACTGATTCTTTAATGTGGAGAATTTCATAAGTCATTTGATCGTTATTGACCAAATGTAAATGACTGACTATTTTGATCGAAAAATATTAACAAAAACCTGAGTCATAAAATTGATCGGAAATGGTCTTGACGGTCAAATTCCATCAAAATAGACTAATGATTTTTTTTAAAAATCAAATTTAGGCATTTTCATGACATAATTAGGAGAGACCGGGGCAAAATGGGATACTTTAAAGCAAATGCTCCCGTACCCCATTTTGCCCCGATCTCCCCTATATTCCATTTTTTGAAACGATTTTATCACTGCAAATAACATTTAATTGAAAAATTACTAAAAAAAAAGTCCAAAGAAGAAATTGACGGACATTTCTTATCTGAAGAGGGTAGTTCAATTACAGTTTTTTAAAGCTACAAAAAAGGATAAGGGTAAAAAAGGCGTATATCCATTAATTTTCAAGATTTTCGTAAAAAAAAACAGATTTCTATCTTGTTATACTTCTTCGTTATTCAATTCAATTCATTAATTCTGAGAAATTAATTAAGAGTGAAAAAAAGGCTGTAAATATTCACGATAAATGTCTTGATACGTAATGCTCACTAACCAAATCAAGTGGCATCGTGAATCCAAATAGGCGTATCCACTCGTCTCTTCTCTCGATGCTACAATGGACGCGACACGCGTTAATGGGATTATACTCCTGGCGCGGCACACGAGCATGGGGTGACTACGGAAGCGTGTATGTGCCAAACAGAAAATTCAGAAAATCCATGCAAACAGTAGAATTCTATCTGTCTCGTGAATTATTTAGCCGTATAAATTCAGGCAGTAAAATCAATTAATTTCTCTCAAAAAATGCAGGAAAAAAAAATAATGAAAAAAAAACGAATATTCACTTTTTTTTCTTTTTCAGAAATCAGAAAATAAGTCACAGGAAGAATGGATGTGGCAACTGGTGATGAAAACGCGTGTGCAGAGAGAATTTTACCCGAAAAAAAAAATGAAAGAAAAACAGAAAAAACAAACCGAGGACAGTAGTTTGCGTGGGCAAGGGATATAGAGGGTAGGTGGGCGAATGGACGAGTTGGGTTTTACGGTGAAGAACATAAATATAGGGAGGAGTATTATTCTCGTACGCTGGACTGCTCTCTCTCTCTTTCTCCTCTCACTGGCCATACCCTGAGTACGTAGTGCACAAAACCGTGTTTACTGATTTATAGACGCAGCTATGTGAACACTGCTGCTGGTATTTTTATTTAAATTTAATACACTCGCCAATTCCATGAACAAAATGAAGTGATATAAAACTCTATTATTTTTCACGTTTTTTTACTAATGTGAGGGTTAATTAATTATTGGTAATCTGCAAAATAATATTGATTTCTCCATTTTTCAATTAATAATAATAATGATGATCATTTATTGGGATTTGAATTTTTTAAAAATTAAATTTCAATGAAAGTAGGGGAGAGTCAATTCTTCCATAATTCATTGTTGTTACGTAATTCTGGACTGGAAGTGACAGCTGAAATTCGTGACAGGAGGAATGACAAGCTTTCTGGCTAATGCGAAGAATTTTTACGAGAAGATGAGAAGAATGAGTGACAGTACTAGTGATGTCAGATTTGACATGTTCGGAGAGATTCTAAAATCTATCGAATTTCGCTGCATTGAGTTGGGTCTAAGGAAAATGTCTGATACATTGTGGATTATTGTGAGAGAAATGCTAATTGTTTATTGATCATCGCTTAAGCAATTGGGGATTCAAGTCTATTGAAAAACTAATGAGTCTCACAATTCACTGCTTCAGACTTGGTTCATTACATTGTTGTGTGACTATATTTAGATATTTAAAATGTAGACTTTGACAGAGTTCTGAATATTGTAATTTATAAATCTGTTACAGATTTTCTGGGAAATATGATGCAGATGATAGATTCAATGCAGATGCTCTGCGGAATCTGATGCAGAGTTGTCATAGACTTAATCCAGATCTTTGGTAGGTTCTGCACGAAATTTTTGCGAAATCTGATGTAGTTCGAAGATAGATGCAATGCAGATTTAATCGATGTTTGTGAGATCAGGTATCCATGTATGGTAGACATAACGCAGATTTTCATTAGATTTCAGCCAAATTTTTGCGTTATGGTTCTAGATCTGTAATAGATTTAATGCAGATGTTTCGTTAAATCTGATGCAGTGTTGTAATAGGTTTAACTTAGGTTTCTGATAAATCTCATACCCATTTATGATAGATTGAACGCCGATCCTCAGTAGAATTCACACAAATTTTTGTGAAGTATGCACATCTATGATGAACTCAATACAAATTTTTCAGTGAAATGTCGAAAGTTCTCGCGGAATTAGATTTATAGTAGATTTAAGGCAGATTTTTGTGAGATTTCATATAAATTTTACGGAATTTGCTGAAAATCTGTGATACATTGAATGCAGATTTTTGATCAGTATTCCAGAAAGTTGAGTAAAATCTGCTGTGAATCTGTGATAGATTTGATGCAGATATGTAGTCGATATTTCACAAATTTTTATGGAGTTTGGTGAATCTATTATGAGAATTCCTGCAAAATTTAATGTAGATCTGTGATAGATGTGGAGCAGATCTAACGCAGATCATGTATGATGATTCTAATGCACATGAATGATATATTGGAGCTAGATCTTCAGAAGATTAAGCATAAATTCATAATAGATTTGACATACACAATTGGACTCCACATGGTTCAGACAGGTGAAAAACTGAACAAGCCCCTCCATTTCTTCTTATCACATTAAGCCTCAAAACAATACGTCGTTTTCAATAATAATGACACCTAAAACGGATAATGTCCACTAGCTACTCCACAAATTCGACAACAATATGTTTCATCGTGTAGCCAACTGAGAAGGGTCGTCTGTTTTAGCCTTAGGGTGAAACTCTACTCCACGAGAGTAAGCGAGATAGGCTCTCCTATAACTCGGTTAAATCGGTACGGATATTTCATTAGCCAATGTGGGAGAGTCGGTCCCCCTTCTCCTACCCCATCATTTTGAGAGACTCGGCACGCACATCTTTTTCTAACCCCTCATCACATTTCTCTCCATCAGTTCACAGTGCTTTTTCTAAATGTAAGGGTACACGAGATAAGTGAGTAAATGAGGGGTGGGTGAGCAGAAAGAATTCAACAGAGTTTCGACTTGGAACTGTAAAAACTCGTTCCCTCCCCTTTCTCTCTTTTTTCTAAAATGTTGACACGACAAATAAATCGTATTTGACTGCCACCGGGGATGTGAAGTTTTTTTTTTTTATTGAGTAGCCTTTTGTAATGTAATTTTTTCGAATTGATTTAGTGAGAAACTCAGTGGACATTTGGGTGCAGAACACGAATACATTTCTTCCTCAATTCGAGTTTGGAAATAAATAAATAAAAAGGGAAAAAAAAAGAGGTACATGCAGCTCTGGTCAATTGCAAGAGAGGGCCTCAGCCAGGGGCAGCCTGTTATCGCGAACATTAGCTTTCAGTGCGGCTCGCAGGATATAAAAGTAGCCCGGGGCAGCCATTACTTGGACATTGTCCGTGCAAGACTCGCCCAGTACACTACCTTGGACTCCCACATTTCTTTTTGCTCATTTCTTTTTCACTTCAATCCGAATGTCTGTATGTACTACCTCTTTCTCACCTTCCAACTCTGGCTTTCCTTCCTTTCCCGCCACTTTCTCTCCTCTGGAATTTTCATTTCTTTTTAGCTTCCGAATGGCAGCTTTTTTTTGTGTTTCCATTTTTTTCTCGTACTCTCCAGAAACTGGGACAACCTTATCAGGAATTCTCAGCTCGACCCCTGCGACACCTTGTCGCAAATCCATTTCGCAGTCAGAGAATTCAACTACTGCAACTGTATCACTATCTACTGAAGAAATGTCGTAAAAATCAATAAATGAACACTGGTTTTTTAATGTCAAGGAGCTCTGTGAACGAAATTAGTTGTTATTTTATATATCTTTTCATTAATGCATGTAAATACTATTCTCCGAAAAAAAAAAAAAAAAAAAAAAAATACTATTCTCCAGTGGAGACACTAATGGAAATACGTCCTTTCTGCACCCATTCTTGTTCATAGCTGTTATTCGTACTAATTACTTCTAAAAAACGGATCAGGATAAAAAAGACGTTTTTCCTGAAATATTCTATTAAGAATGATAACAGATATCAATAATAAATCAGTAGCAAAGGGGACAAAATGAAATAAGTCGATTTTTTAAATGTTTTTTCAAGAATATATTATGAAACTATTGAATACTCCCTCTTCACTCTGATCCTCTTATTTAGCTCTTGGAATGAGCCACCAAGAAGGATTTCGCGAAAAAGAGCGTATCTCCATCGGTTTCCAAAATATTCCATTAACCCTTCTCTTTATTTATTTTCTTAATGTTCATTTTTCAATTTTTTTATTGACTGAAATAATTTTTTTTTATCGTTGGTTGCGTAACAACGCACATGAGAATAGCGGGAACATTAAGGTGTCTCCACGCAGGAATTCGGAATTAATTCAAGTATGTATCATTTGTGAAATTGCCTATTTTATTTCAACGACGTTTAATTTTGTTTGTTTTGTTTTGGGTTCGATAATTAATTGGATTTTTTTTACTGTATCGAATCTTTACATTTGTCTCTTTTACATTGATTTCAATTTTGTGAATTTTTGTCAATGATTGAATTGTTGAAATTGAGTGAAGGATTTGAATTCAATATTGATTAATTATTTTTTTTTTAATTATTATTGTATTCAGTTTCGAAAGTTGAGCATTATATCCACTCTAACTGAAATTTGTTTTGTTATTTTTTTCTCTCTTCCTCTGCATTCCTAGTCCATTTACAGGTGAAGCTGGAACCCAGCCGCCTCCGATGTCATTCAGACTTATTCGTTTGTTCTGAGCAGTTGGATTCTCACCTGGGAGCTTATTTTTGATTTTTATTCTTTTGGTCTTTGATTTTATTATTGAACAAAATTCTGTCCTGGCGCCCAAAATTTTTATTAATTCGATTTTGTTTTGCTACTTGAGTTTCACAAAATTTCCATTTGTCGTGTAGTAAAAATACGTGACAATATTAAATGAATAGTTATCGATGATACATATATCTAACGATAGTAAACATTTCAAAGAGCGAATTGGTGAAGTGTTAAGTCCCAATTACCCCTATAGTTCTTTATAATGCGATTTTTGTCAAAAGGGCGGCGTCACGCTCATAGCGCGAGTAACGAAAGGTTAAGAATTATCACGAAACTGAGTAAATTTTTTTGATTTCCCCTCTTTCCTTCGGATTTTTCTTGTCTTGTGTTTTTGATGAAATTCCTTTTTTTCTTTATTTAATTGAAGACTTCAGGTTTGAAAACCCATCGGAGTTTGAAAATAATATACTTCCTGATACAGTTCAGCTCCATGTGAATCGAATTCAATATTATTGACATTTAACCTTTCAAGTATGAGCTTATACTAGTCACTAGTATAGTTTTTTTAAGAGTCTAGTTTCCGAGATATTCTGTTGAAAATGACCACAAAGATAAGTAATTTTTTTTCACCTTTCCACAATTAAAATCATCCTTCAGAAATTCCCGGAGTCTCTCGAAATTATTCGAGTAACGTCCTCAAATTTGATTGAAATAATTTAAAATTCTGGAAAACCATTTATTAATTCGATTGAGTGAAATATTGAGTGGAAGAAAAAAATGTATCAGCGATGCGAAGTGCGCAGAATTGAATCATAAATCAGTGTTGAAAAAAAAAAATATGAAAAAAAAGTAGTGGTTTCAGTATGGACCAGTTGGCGAGGCAATTATCCGCATCGTGATTGCACGGCCAGTATACAGCGATGCTTGGGTATCCACACCGCTCTTTACCCAACCAATCTCCCCTCTCATCCTCTGCACCTGCCCTTCCTCTTTAGTAACTCCAATGGAGTAAAAAAGGACTGAAATATTGGCAAGCGGTATCTCAACAAATTAGCTCGATGAAATGCAGATGGATGCTGGAGGCGAGGAGAAGCGTTGGGAAATGCGCGAAAAGTCGAGAGAAGGGGAAATAAAACGAGTGAAAGAGATTCAATTCAACAATGAAATAGAAGAGCGCAAAAAAAAAGTGAATGAAAAAAAAAGAAGAAATGAAGAAAAAAAAAAGAAAGAGAAGAAGAGAGAGAAGTAGTGGATGGAATTGAAGTAAAGTCGTTGAAGCTCATTGGGCTGGAAGTAACCGACAGAGTGCCTTCCACGCGGTGCTACTAATCTTATGCAATTACTTTACAATTCACTTTACCAACTGGCACTCAATGCCAATAGAACAATCTACTGAATCGAGTTTATCTAAGAGCGAATGTTTTTCAATGGAATGGATTTTAAAATATTACTTAAGTATACATATTTACGTAAGAAACAATGAATTCAGGAGCGAAAAGATAAAACAAGATGAGGCTATTTTTCGAGCTCCTATTTTTTTTTTAAAGATGTCTCTGAAAGTTATGGAGATACAAATTTTTTTGTCCAATTTTTTTTGCAAGTAATTTTGAGAGCTAAATTTAAGAAAAAAATCAGTTTTTTTGCCAATTTGAGATTTTTTGGAATGTTCCGAATTTGAACTCAAGCAACCCTTCTTTACCGACAGCGGTTCTGAAAAATCAGGTTTTTATTGCAATTTGGGATTTTCTAGCATTTTCCATAATTTTTCCGAATTTTTCCAAAATTTCCTGGAATTTTCCAGGGTTTTTCCAAATTGAACTCGGACAATCGTCCTGTAACCACATGGTTTCTCGAAGAATAAGTTTTCTTCCCATTTTGCAATTTTTTCCGAAATTTTCTGGAACTTCCCAAGATTTTCCTCATAATTTTCCCAATAAGCTTTTCTTGCCCACATGGTTGATGATGAATCAGTTTTTTCCCAATTTGGGATTTTTCACCATTTTCTCTTCTGACAGGAAAAGAGCTATAAAAATAGATCAGGACAAAAAGGGCGTATCTCCACTTTTCTCCGCTATATTCCCCAAAAAAGATGGGCAAAATAAATAGACTCATTCTTTACCTCTTAGTAATTCAATCAAATACAGGAAGTTTCGTAAAATTAAGAAAATTCGTTCCATCATTATCTTGAGTATCATGTATTCTCTCATTCTCTATGATGAAGACTCTTGGCTCGACCTATCCAATCTCTTACATTCAAACCCCAAAAGACTTCATAATAAAGGAGGTATCGAAACAAAAAAAATTTGAAATACATGCAGAGAAATAAAAAATAAAATGGAAAGAAAGAATATCCTAAACAATTGGACTCTCTCGGGAGGCAGTAGCGCGCGCCATTTCATTAAAGAAGTGTTCTTCCTCTTTCTTCAGAAATGATGGAGAGAAATAAATATAAAAAAAAAAAAGTACAGGCCACTCTTCTCCCAGTGGAATTCATCCCAGAAAAAACATTTCCGGACATAACCAAAGTCACATAAAAATTGGCATTTTTCCAAACACTGGCAAAAAAATTATTCTCCCCCCTTCAACTCCAATTCCTCTCACTCTCCCTCTCTTTCTATCATTCTGGTTTTATTATTATCATAATCGTTTCGTAACAGACCGTAGAGTAGTGCAAACAGTGCCATATGGCACGAGGCGAGTTCAAGACCCGGAACATTGTTGAGTGAGTCGATGATAGACGAAATATATACGCCCATACCCGCAGTGATCCTGGACCCCATCGGCCCTCATGTCAATCTCCTCTCTCTTTCTCCACCCATCTCATCACTCTCCTTTTTATTCTTCTCTTTCTCGACTTTTCTCTCTCTCTCTTTTTATTTTACTTTTTTTTTTTATATCACTTGATTTTCTTTTCTCTCTTGTATTACGTGAACGTGACCAACGCACGCCCATGTAATCAACAAAACCCCAGGATTGAGTTCTCCTATAGTAAAATTGTACGCTTGGTATGTCCCTGTTACTCTGTCTCTACCCCCTCACCCCACTTCTCTTGCCCCAGCCAGCATGGCAAACCGTGATTAACTTTTCGCCCATATAGCCTGTAACCCCGTCAATTCCACCCACTTTCATCCCTCTCCCTCCCCTCCCCTCGTTCTTTTCACCCTTTTATCATTCATTTGCCATTCATTCGCATCCGCACGGATTACGCTTATGAAGTACAGCACCGACCGAGTGACTGACTGTCGACCACCGATGGAACTGCCTACATACCCCCCCCCCCCCCCCCCTTCACCACAGTGACTCCCCCGTTTTTTTATATTTTGGCTGATTGGATTTTTTCAAAGAAAATGAATTTTTTGGTTAATTTTTTTTTTTTTTATGGAGTTCGATTAATCATTGAGCAAAGTGTTTGGGATTTTCAATTTTAGTGACTTCACCATTTTAGAAACAAAAGGACGTGAGTGTCAAAGCAGTGTAGGTGCTTGTCTTCACATTCTTTGTCGATTTTTTCGCGAAATCTTTTACTTTGAAAAAAAATCGTGGATATCCCGGGTAGGAATCCCCCAATGCTCAACTCTTGGCCGAACATCGGCCAAGAATTCGCATGCCAAAGCCTGGTAGCCACGGCTCGGCCAAGCCTACGCCAAGCATCGGTTCACCGTAGTTCGGGCCTCCAGAATTGGCTGAGCAACGATGCACCGTAGTTTGGCCTGCCAGAATTGGCCAAGCGTTGTTCAAAACTTGGACTTCCGAGGCTTGGCTTCTGGGCATTGGGCATTCGTCGGGCCAATAATGTATTGCCAAGGTTCAATTTTTTTTCTATCTTTTGACATGATTAGATCATTTCACATTATCGAATAACTTCTGAACAATTCCGATCGAATTTTATTTCCCCGAACAAGGTAAACGGCGATAAAGTTATCAGGATCAAATTTAGTTCCGAAAGTACGAAATCTCCTAACGGCTAGGACGATAAGGTAACAGAATCTGTTATTACATAAACAAATCATATACCACATAAATAGTTATGTATAATTTTTTTTTATGAATGATGTTGGAAAGAAGAATTACTTCTCCTTCCTTACATCAATACTTCATATTGTTAAAATGTAGAAGTTTGAGAGATATTTGTATCCATTAACTTCATTAGTTATAAGTTATAATCAGGGCCGAGAACTTTGTGCTCTTACGATTCATCCTCCACCCGGTATATGCGTGAAAGTAGGCATAATCGTTTGTCGGTTAGAGTACACATAGTAATTTGACGGTTAGACTCGTGTTATGTAAGTGTGATAATGACACGTGAACATGAATAAACGAAGAAATTAATTAATTAATTCGTCAACAAATTGATAGATGAATGAATTTAATTAATAGATTGAGTGAAAGTGGAGAGCTCCCATAATTTTGTTGCACCTGTTTTAGTTTAAGGAAATATTTGAAATTTGTAATTGAAAAAAAAATGACGTGGACTTCATTTTGAAATATTCTTGAAAGTACCCCCTCCTCCAGCAGTATCAGGAGGGATATCAACAGGATTCCCACCAGCACTATCAGCAGGAATCTTAACAGAATTCTCTCCAGGACTATGAAAAGGAATCTTAGCAGGATTCTCACCAGCACTTTCAGGAGAAGTCACAACAGGATTCCGACCAGCACTGCCAGAAGGATTTTGAGGGGTGTTCCTTCCAGCACTATCAGAAGGACTCTTAACAGGATTGCTACCAGCGCTGTCAAGAAAAACTATGAGTTTCCGGGATATTTCTGGAAATGGAGTTCACGTGTTTTTTTTTCAAATTAAGAAATTGAATATTCCTCAAACTGAAACAGGTACAATAGAAATATCGAACTTTCACTCCTATTTAATTTATTTATTCATCCATTTACTGATTTCCGAATCCATTATTTATCTATTCATTCATGTTAAAGCATAAGACTTACGTGACACCAGTCTAACTGTCAAATTATCATGTACGATTTAACCGAGAAACTATTGTGCCTAGCTTCACACATATACTGGGTGGCGAATTAATCGTAGGAGCACAAAGTTCTCGGCCCTGGTTATAATAATAATGATTATAGTTTTTTTTACACTGTTTTCTACTGTACATATGTAAATAATATCTTTTTATAGTGCCAATAAAAACTGTTGTTATCAAAAAAAAAAAAAGTAAGGTAACAGACTGGTAATCCGAAGGTCCAGGGTTCGATCCCGAGTGCCGGCTTTTTTTTTCTATTTTTAATTCAAATAATATTGGATCTTGATCATTCTTAAGAAGTGCTTCAGAAGACTTAAATACTTCTAATTCATCTATTTAACATAAAATCTACAATAAAACGAACATTGGCTGAACATTGGGACCAGCATAGTACCCAATGCTCGTTATCGAGGTTTGGCCATGCTCCGGCAATCAGCATTGGTACAATGTTATCATCCAATGCTCAAACAATATTGGGCCAGTCCTGGCTGAGGATTGGGCGCCAGCATTGGTACATTGGCTCCCGGTGCTGGGCCAATATTGGCCCAATGAATTTTTCCTACCCGGGTAATTGTCCCTCCAGGCCCATTTTGTTCCGATCACCTCTTTTTTTGAGCGGAAAACGCGCATCTCTCCAGATTATGTGAGACCGCTTTCTATTCATTTTACTAAAAATTCAAGTTACAAAAAGGTTACATCACCAGTATCAACCCTTGGCCTCGCAAAAGTCTCAAATCGTCGCGTAATAGCACGTATTAGGGCAGTCGTGCGAAGCAAAGAGTTAAGATCAGAAGGGTGTATCTCTCACATTCTTTTGAGAGACATGGAAACGACATGGAAAATTTGGCCAATTTATGATGGTGTGGCTATGATAGGTGCCTCAACTGTGTTCACAAAATTGAGCATAGAATTGTACGTGGACCGATTTTATTGTTATAAAGTCGCAAATTCAGCTATGGAAAAAAGAAACACCATGGAAATTCTGCCATGGGAAAGTGACAAATTTGTAATGGCTGGGGGCCGTGGGAATTCTCTTACGAGCTTGCCATAGGACTGAGAAAGAAATTCTTGGACTGAGGTCTTTGTGCTTTTTGTCACAACAGTGATCGGCAAAAAAAACTATCTATTTTCATTACCTAATTTTTCTAAAAAATTAGGAATTAACCGGGAAAAATGACCAATTTTTCTGAAAACTTAGTAATGGGCTGACACGAATCATTAATCTTTCTGAAAAATTGGTAGTTAGCAAACAAAAATTACTAATTTTCGGCATTTTCCGTTGATATAATAATGTACCGTGTACTAACACCATTGTTGTTGACTCTAGTCGATTGACTCCAAGTACGATCGATTGCTTAATCCCACTACTTATATCAATTTTCAAGACATTCTACTCAATGTAACTAGATTGGCACTTGCCCCTCTATGGGGATATAGCCAATTGGAATAAGAAGAATGTAACTAGACGGAGAAAGGGCATAATAAAGAAATTCGAAAGTGAAATAAAAGGAAAACAGGAATAATGTCACATTGACAACTTTTCAGATGAGAATAATTAATAATAACAAATTGTTTAGGAAAATTATTGTTTTTTTGTCCATTTACAAATTTTGTGGAAGTTTTGAAAGCAATTAGTAATTTTTCTCACTAATGACTAATTTTTGAAAGTAATTAGTAATATTTTCTTACTAATCATAAATTTTCGAGGGTAATCAGAGATATTTCCTCACTAATTACTCATTTTTTAGAAAAATCAGTATTTTTTTTGACTGATTACTAATTTCGATAAATTAATAATTTTTTTTTTTAATTACTAATTTTCTATGAAAACTGATAATTTTTTTTTGCTCATTACTAGTTTCATGAGAAATTAGTAATCCCAGGTAAAAAAGATCAAGACTGATGAAGGAATCCAGCTTGGTTCTAGCTTACTCTATCAACGCTGGACATCAAGGCTTGAAATAAGCTAGATTACCTCGCCATATAAACTCAGGATACAATCCTGAAGACCGATATTCCTTCGAGCAGTTCTCCAAGCTTGGTAGAACCTGAATAGATCGAGGTTGAGAAATCCATATTCGATCAATCTTGATTCCAAAATGGAATCATTATTGGATTCTAGCTCGATCATTAATGCTCCTTCAAGTACTTTTCCGTACTTGAAAAAGACTAAGTCTCCAAACATGAGTATTCCAAGATTGACTCAGCCTTGGTTCGCCGCGATCCAATAGTCGTCGCGAAGACTGATCCAAGCCTGATTAGTTGTACTTGCACAATTTCCTCACAATTGATACAGGCTGCATAAACCAAGGTTGGGGAATCGCTGCTGGTCAGTCTAGATTCTACCTTGATCAGTCTTCAAATAGTTAGGAGACTTAGTTGGACTACTTAGCGCTAGGGGCACAATGTGGTGATTCTCGTCCCCGAGTCAAATTTCATCCTAAAAATCATAAGTTCTAGCGAGCTACCGGGTTTGGAGTATCAATGGAATATCAACTGATCGAGTTAGATTTCAGGCAATCATAAATTGAAAAAAATTGAATTGGAAATTTCATCACATGAGAGAAACAAAGTAACTAAATCTTGAGAATCTTAGTAATTGTGGAAAAAACTGAAGTACAAAGATGATATTAACCAAAATAAATTGGGAAAATATATTACAAATTCCCAACAAAAAAAATAATAAGCTAATCAAGCTTTGCCTGAATATTAATTCCAACCTAGAATAGGGAACTAATCATGGTCCATTTTTTTATGCAGTTAAACTTTTGAATAACAATACATCGATCTTGAGAGAAGCTCCAGTTCGAGTCTTTGTCGAATCTTGACATTCAAGCTTTACTGAAGCTAGATTGTCAATCCTTGATCAAGCTTTGATTCTCAAGACTCGATTCAATATTCAGCTCTGAGCCTTGAATCAGTGTCTCATTCCCGGCTTCCAGCAAGCTGCCATCAGGCCTGAAGATCCAGGCTGGAGCAAGGCTCATCAGCCTTGATTCAAGCTTGGACCAGTCTAGAATCCTTCAGCCAATCCTACCCGGAATATAATTGAAATCGTTGACGAAAAACTCGATGATGCCGATCATTGTTTCACAATTACTATGAAGACATGAGTGCTGAACCTGTGTCCTTTTGATCCTGACTGTTGCCGATTAATTGTACTTTTTCAGAAATGTGCACAAAAAGTCAATTGAAGCAAAAAAAATAGGCCTCCGTTTCTGAGACAGCGATTCAAACAGATGATGGGAATGGAGTGCAAAGTATTCCAAACAAAATCACTTAATTTTATTTTGTAGAGAAATCTAATGCCCCTTAATTAATGATAGTAATTCCGATTTTAATTGAATCGAGGAGGAGTTGATGGGGTGTTGGTCCTTAATGTACTACATTGTCCTACGTACAGCAACGTGGAAGTGAATATGTGTGTGCGCGTGAGAGGGAGAGAGAGGCCCAAGACGATCATCAGAATCATGACAGAGACGTTTCTCTCCCCTTCGGCATCGGACATTAGACTACCAAATAAGTAGGTACGTGCCAAGAGACGCTGAGTAGGGAGGCCGTCAGAGGGATGAGAGACCACCAAGTGAGATGCTCGGAATCAAAATCAGGCAAGTCTGACGAGGACAGTATGAATAGATGTTCGCGTATACCCGCATGCCAACGTCGTTCGCTCGTCCGTTGCTACCCCCAAGGGGATGCAATCAGAACGTTTCAATCAACAGTCGCTCAGAGTCTCGTTGGCCCTTCCTATACAACGTGAAAGTGAAATAGTCGTGGGGTCGCGAGAAATGAGCTTGTGGAGGGCTACCAACACACTGAAAAATAGGCAGCTAGGAGGCGAGGGATTCTCCGATTACACTGATAACCAACTGGCATTAAAGGGGAAACCGGGGCAAAATGGTGGATGAACCGGATCAGAAATTTTTTTGGCGGTGAAGAACTCAGTGGAAAAGTCTGGAACAATTCGAGAAGATGCCTCGAGAGGTTCACATTATTGGATAATTTTTGAAGTTGTCTTTGTAGAGGCTTTCACTTTAAAAAAACAGCTCAGGGAAAAATGGACATCCAAGGCGAAATAGTTTCGGGATTTTTTTCCGGGGTGAAGGACTCTGTGGAAAAATCTGGAAAAATTGAGAAAATGCTTCACAAAGTTCACACTATCCGATAATTTCTTTTAGTTTTCTAGAGACTTTCATTTAAAAAAGAATGCCAGAACAAAATGAACCTCCAGGGTGAAATGATTCCAGATTTTTTTTGAGGTGAAAAACTCGGTGCAAAAATCTGAAAGCATTGGAGAAGTTGCTCTGACGTGTTTATATTGTTGGGGAACTTCACCAAATTTTTTTGGAAGAGCATTCATCAAAATAAAATTACCGATCATTTCGCCCTAAATGTTGATTTTGATTAAGGAAAGAAAACTCCTTCTTCAGCCTCATGTCTACTTCATCGAGGCACTAGGTGAGTCATGATGATGCGTGAGACTTTAAAGTGGTGCTTTTTACTAAAAAAAAAAAAAAAAAGAGGCGAGAATGAAGGAAAAAAAATGGATGAGAAAAAACGAGTAGACGCGGAGAAATCGAAAACTCTCCCTCGTACCGATAAAACGTCGAAAATCCTTGCGGGCAATTTTTCGTCCTCGGTGGTAGAACGTTGTGCCACTGTAAAATGCGATAAAGCCCCCGACGACCGAGCGTGTAAGTGCCTCCAGCGTTAGAAAAAAGAGGAGCAAAGAAGGGGGTTAACACTGCGGAGGATGGTCTATCAGCATATTTCAAAGATAAGCTTCTCGGTGCGGTAGGATCGTCGTTGACTTCCATGGGTTCGCTTTTTTTTTTTCATACCGTATGGTTTAAGGTGGTGAAACAGCCTCGAGCCGGGCCATCAGCCATAATAACAATCCGATATGATTACGCCATAATCGTAACGCCCAACGGAGAGAATGAGAGATGAAGAAGCTGGTGTGGGGCATTGAGAAATAGGGTACTGAAGAGAATGAAGAGAGACCACTCTTTTTTTCTTTCTTTCTCTAAAAAAAAGTACTATGGTTGAAATTACGCTGGGGGAATTGAGATACCGTGTTTACGTCTTCCAAAGTGCCTATCATAAACAAAATTAAACGGTACTCTGGAGACATTGAAATTTTGTGCTGAGATAAATGCAGAAAACCTCTCACCTCTGATTTCATTCATTGGATTTTTTTGTCACACAATTCAGTAGCGAAGAGGTAAAACCGGATGAATCGATTTTGTTAGTCATCATCTTTGGAGAATATCTTGAAAACTAAAATAAATAGGCCCTTCTTGTCCAGATTTTTTCTATTAAAGATTTCGAGGATCACAAAAACGACGAGGGTAAAATTGTATTATTTCGCTTAGCTTCTGAGATATCCCCTAAAAACTAACGAACAAAAAAAATTTTTTTGACGGTATCTCAGGAACGAACTTCTTTTCTTAGACAATTTCAAGAGCTGCAAAAAAATTGGGGTCAAGTCGCCCTATCTCGCTTGGTTTCCGAGATATTCATGAAAAATGACCTACAAAGAAAATTAATTTTTTCCAGCATTTTTTTTAGTGATTATTTCCAATAAAATATTTAAAAAAAAAAGGAAATATCCCCTTTCCATCCATGGACCGAAATCACCTTATCTCGCTTATTCTCCGTGATATTCTCAATAAGCTGTTTGCTACTAAATTATTTAGTCACATTAGAGAAATCCACGTATCACTGAGTTATCAATTTCAACGCGATGATAATGAAAATTCACTCGGGGTTATATAGGCGCTAGTTAGTTCAGACAAGTGTGACTGAAATCCAATGACAATTGGTAATTGGAATTGCAAAAACTTAACGGTGGAATGAATTCAAACAAATAAATCAGTGTCACAGGTACTGCACGTTTTCCAAACTGTATACAGATTTACCTTTTGCCCTATTCCTACCCTCTGTCTCTTCGTCACCTCCTATCCTTGATTCTCGCTTGCAACCTGACAATGCGATGATATGCTTTTGATAGTTGCGTGGAATATTATCGGTTGATCGAGAGATGTATGCGATACTTGAAATTGGTGGAACGAGTATTTTGTTATTGTACTGAGCAAGCCAATTATTGCGCCTCGAAAATAGGAAACAAGTAGAAATAATTGTAATTGAGTGAATATCTGGAGTTTGATAATTTTTTTTTATTTGAGTAAATTGGATTTTATTCCATGAATTGGTTATTGTTGAAGAATATCAATAAATTTTCACTAAACAAGGGAAAAAAATTATGATGCAAAAAGATGAATTTCTGCTAAATATACGAAAAATGTATTGTTTAATAATTTTTTTGTACACATTTTTCATAAAAAAAAAAAAAATTAATAATCAAATTTTAAGATCATCAAAGTCCTGTATATCGACAATAGTTGAGAGTTAGGTTATCGAGTCATCCGTTGGTGTTGTGGGCTGAAGATGGGCGAGAAGGTTGTATTCTAGGCTCGAAGCTCCGGACAATGCGCCCTCGACGTCACTCTCAATGCCTCAAACGACGATGGGGAGAACGAGAGACTTAGAAACGCCGTTGGAATATAGCTGCTGCTGCTGCTGAGAGAGAGTAGACGCCAAGAGCATGACCCGAGAAGGCGAGAGTGGAGAATCACGAAGAGGGTTTCGAGAAGTAGATGGAATGGCTGGGGTGGTTTTGATAGAAGTGGGCTGTATATATCAGAAGGAGCTAGTGATCATCGATGGTAGTTGAGAGAGTAGGAGGTAGAGAGAGAAAGAGACGCGACTAGATAAAAGAAGAAGAGGGCCAGATAGACGGTAGGCAGCCTCTTCTGTGCATTCGTATTTATAAAGTAGAGTAGAAGAGAAGAACCGATCAACAGTCAGCTGATGAGAGTTGTGAATAATAGCGCGAGACTCTCACTTTTCTGTCGCTTCGTCCAACAATCCTCTGGATTGTCGATGGAATGTTGAACGATATGAAAAAGTCGTTTTTTTCGATATCGGACTTGCATGAGTCTCAGGAAATATAGTTTCTTCTCAGAAATGATTGTTCTCGTTTATGATGCAATAAAATTGGATCATGAAAATTGATGTTAAGCTTTCGTTACTCACATTATGAGTGTGATGCCACTCCAACGCTACTCAACCTACAGAGTTTGCTTGAGTGCAAGTGCGATGCTAAAAAGCGAGCAATCAACGAAACGTTAACGGTTGGTAATTCGAAGATTCGGGGTTCAGAGCCTCGTCTCTGATGATTAACACAAGTACCATCGGCTTCATCTACAAACACATCATGAACCTCCGTTACTGATTAAGAGAGAACCGTTTTGATCTCAGACAATAAAATTTCATTAAAAATATATCGGTGATTATATCTGATGCAATAATATTGCATGACAAAATGATCTTAGGCGATAGTTCCATGAATGTCGAAAGAAGTGCCATCATCCCAATGAGATAGAAAAGAACGGGCAGATCAGTTGATGCGTCTGATTAGCTCACTTCTAAGTGTCGTAACAACATTTCACTCGATTCTTGAGGAGAAAAGAAAAAGTCCTCTAATACTCATTCGGAAGCACCTAATTTCACTTTCGAAGTAATTTTAAATTTTCAGAGATATGATCACGATGTCCGAACCAAATAGGACACATCATCCACCCGATTCCGCGTCCATCCCTTTCCGTAAGATAGTGGATGTACAATCATGCTATCCCTCTCCCTTGTTACGTACCAAGTTCTCTGGCATATTCGTACTACGTAGTATACCAGTATTATCCAAGGGAAGCTATCTGATGACCCGCCCAGGGCTGCATCTGACAGCGAGCCCGGGAAATGAGGACTTTCAGGATGGTACCACGGTAGATGCTGTACGCGAATAGTAGAGGATGGGTGGTAGCAGGGTGGCCCATGACACTACGTACTAAGAGACGATATGGCTAGAAGGATGATGGTAGAGTAAGAGAGTTGACTTTAGATAGGTTAGAGTAGATGGTAGCCACTGGTGAAAATCCAGCTGAAGCAAGCAGAGAGACAGAGAGAGAAGGAGAGAAGAGAGAGATGATGATGAGGAGGAAGGCAAGTCTTCTTCGCGTCATGCACTTAAATATGTACCCGAGATAATGCCGTTGAGAGGCCAGGGTTTCCTAGAATGGAATTGCACGGACCTGGGAGTGTTTCAGACAGTTTGTTTACCAGTCGAGTATATAACGTGCGTCTGATATAAACCCCTGGCTTTCTTGGATCCGTATATATGTACATAGATATATATATATATACATCTATTTTCCAGTGCTTCTCCTTGCCTGCAAGATCAATATCGTGCTATCACATATTTCCATCATTAATATCAAATAATTCAATTGATGCAATTTTGATGAACTTCTACTACAAAAAAGTAGAATGAGATTGTTCATATGGTAATGCGTGAATAAATGGTTCTATTAGGAGAGCCAACAAACACCCAGCTCAATGAGCACCAGGGATTCAAATGCATAAATATACACAACACACAGATGAGTCTTGCTGCTAACACAAGTTTATCCAAACCTACCAGGAGTTCAGAGAGAGACAACTCCCTTTGGGGATCTACAGTTGTATAAGTAGTGTTTTAGGGTGTGACGTGTTAATCCTGTGTCTACAGAAAGGAGTGTGCAATTGGAGACAGTTGGTACGAGGGTGGAACGAGTTCTTCGGGATATAATGGAAATGAGAGGTGAATTCAAGTACCCGAGTTCTTTGCTCATTCTTGATGTCCCCTGATTTGCCATTCAAATTTAACGAATCAATGAATTTCCAATAAACTACAATTACAAAGCAAACAAGACATCAACATCTTTCTTTGAAATTCTTCAAGGAATTAACAAATTACAATTGAATTAATTCGTTAATTCAACAAGGTCTATTGTGTATCTTATCGATAATGATTTCCTGAGAATCTTGGCAACAAACCTATCTAACTCACCATTTTGGTGCTTCTATTTAGGCATCACCCCTCGTTCACTTACCCAAAAGCACACGACCCGCCTCTTAGCCAACTTCCATCCGTTATTTCCACTACCCTCTTTTTCAACCTCCCTTCCTCCCTATCGCCAAACCTACCTTCATTTTCCTTCTTCTTAAGCCTTACTCCGTCGTCACTCGACCCAACTTGTAGAGGGCTTTTCTGGGACATTTTGGGAGTGAGCAGTTGGCAAAGGCCACACAGCATTTCTAAACGATGAGGTAGAGGTAAAATAAAGACAGAGAATTATATAGCACTAGAAAAGCTAGAAACTACGTTCAACAAAGTGAGAAGGATATGGAATCTCTCTCAGTATAAAGTGCATGATAGAAAGAGATGAATGAAGAATTGGGTGAGGAAGTGAGTGAAACAGCCCCAAAGGGGTTTACGGAGCACAATAGTTTGAAATATTCGAGCGACGGGCAAGAAGTTGCCCTCGCGTTGGTAATTAACGAGTTGAAGTTTGGCGTCGTCGTCGACGCTCTCTCTGACTGCCATAAGACTCCAAGGCATCCATTAGCCGAGTGCCATGGTTACGCGGACGATGAAACGGAGGGAGAGCAACTCCTTTTGGCCGCCGAAGGGTGTGCCATTCCAATGTCTTCCTTTCTCTATTTAAAAACCTTCCCTCGATATTATTGACAAGAGATTCTGAGGAAAAAAGAGAGAAAGAGAGGGGAAGCATGAAATAAAAAGAGGCAAAAAGCTTCTTCAAGTTGCCGTGATAAGTACGTAATAAGACATCTATCCGTAAAATTCCTGATTCAGAAAAACGTCGTAGATATTGACATTGCTGGCTTTATTGGGCATCCTCCCTCGAGAGAACAGAGATGAGGAAAGATGGATGGAAAAGGCTAAAGTAGAAACGAACTCGGGGGATACTGAAGACAAGAGGAATTCCCGAGATCAGCAGTGGTGCGAGGCAATATGAACGTCTCCCCCCCCCCTCCCTCTCTCTCTCTACTCCTTTTTCTCATGCTCAGTCTTATGCATTGTTGCCGTTGTGTCTCTCATTGTTTCGTTCACCGGCCGACCAAAGAAAATTTCCACCTTCACGATATTCTTATCATCACACACTGTTGTATTTTCTTGCTTGCATCGGTTCATGTATTTTAGTCAAGAGAGAAGTGGTGTTCCACCCTTCTTAATAAGCCCTTTTCTTCACGAATGTACATTGGCTTCGTTCAAACAACCGGGAGACTGACAACGCCAGACGATGGAAGAGTGAACCAAGTGAAAGGAGGTATAAAAAAAAGGAGGAAACTATCCCTAATGACTGCAATAAGAGAAACACGGAAGAAAGGGTAAAATTCAGGAGAGAAGCAAGGCATCACTGATGCAACGATGTGAGCATGATGATTATACAAAGGAGGTGAAGCGATAATTTGTGGAAATATAAGAGTTGAGTTATATTCATGGCTTGGGCTTCTTTTTTTACCCTTTTTTTTTTCTTACATTACAAATGTGTCAACGGAATTGTGAATGCAAACGAAAAATTCACACTTTCGTACCTCTGTTATCTGAAAATTTGCGAATCACGTAACTGGAATATTATTCTTTCAGAAATCTGGGCGCATTCAGTCTGGAGGTGATTTCATATTAGTGAGTGTTTTGTTGACACCTTTCTATTCATTCATTGTTCCTCTTCTTTACAAGAAAAACTGGTAATTATTTGCTTTTTTATTGAGTGATGCTTTAATAAGGAAGACGAGGATGAAATGGTTCAGGAATTTTTTTCGAAGGGAAAAATCCGTGAAAAAATTGTGAAGACGTTTCGATATGCCTAAATTGTTAGGTAATTTTTTCAGGTTGTTCCATATAGAGAGACCTCTATTTGAGAAAAAATTATCTTCCAGAAAAAACATGAGATTAGTATATATGAACGAAACTGGCAAAGGAAAATTTTTTCAACGGCAGAAAGAAAGAGATTTAGCTTTTCATGAGGAATTTTATCATACATACGTGTATATCCTTCGTATGAAGTTTCTAACTCTGGAAAGCTCATTTCTCTGCAAACTTTAGCCCCTCCATATTTTCATATTTTTCATAATTTTGTTTCTCACAAGCTTGCTCGTTTGATCTTGAAACTGCACCAGAGCTCTAAACCCATCCCTGATGACTCTCTCTCCCTCCCTCCCCCCCCCCCCTCTCTCTCTCTCTCTCTCTCTCTCTCTCTCTCTCTTTCTGTCTCTCCTTACCTCACTGAACTAATTGGCTCCAACATTAATATTAGATCTTGATAATGACGTTGGGTAAAAAAAATGTGAGAATATGATTATTTTCGTTCATTTTTGCATGAAGTTTGAATGAGTGAAGTCTTTTTTTCTCTCTTTTTTTTTTTCATCACATTATTATTGTGAAGCACTGTCTCTTCGGATCGCACAGAACCGGAACGAGAAAATGAGCTTTCCCGTACCCGGAACTACGACGCCGGTACACTTGGTGAACATAAGTGCGAATTGCGACACCCCTTTGCATACCTCCCACCCCTCCCCCTTCTCCCTCTCTCTTTCTTTCAGTATTATGTTGACTACTTTTCTCTTTTCATCTTTACTTCGCGCCATAGCCGTGCATAACACCCACATAAACTACACCGAAAATACACAACTAGAGAGAGAGAGAGAGAGAGGGAGGGAGTGTTGCGTGCATAACGTACGGACGCGCATACTAATTACGACGCTTCCATTTTGTAATCCGTGAACGTTCCCTCCTTCACTCCTTGCCAAGTCAACAGAGTGAGAGGAATCGCACCCAAAAAGGAAGGGGTTAGGGGAATACATGTGTATAGGCTGATGTTTTATGTGGGCATATAACGAGCGTGGAGTCGTGCGCGAGGAGACGAGGCGTTCATCATGCCGTTTAATTTCAAGAATAGAAGAGAGGGAGAGTGGATAAAATGACACAAAAGTTTGAGTTTTTTTTTAGTTTTGTGCACTTCTGTCCCAGTTTCTCTGGCGATTCCCATATTTTTATGAAAAGTTAATAGAGTGAAAGGTGTCCATTATGGACATCTTTTTTGATTTTGTTGTTTACTATATTAATTCTATAACTTCTAATAACAAAATGTAATTTTCTATTTTATAATTTATTGTTTTCAATGAGAACAAATTTTTCCATAATTCTCTAATTTTCCTCCAAAAGAATTATTAACGCAATTGGTTACGCTCCCGAATTGGCGAATTAATGACAAAAAAAGATCATATGTCTTCTATTGAGTTAGATATCAGCCTCCTCATTTTTTTCATTCTTGTTCTGCAGCATGGGAACGTCATTAATTAACAATACTCCGATTCTCTCGAATGGAACATCCTTGTCTCTCACTCATCTCATACCAATGGCTCATTTATAACCACGTCTACTCATTTCAGGTAGTACTCTGGCTTCTGTAAAGTACGAGTAGGGTGAAAAATCGTCACTAATTACGTTGACACTCTCAGTGTACTTTTCTTCATCAAATGTATCCAGCGGATTGTTAAAAGCTGAAATAAACATCGAATTGAATTTTTCTCTCACTTTTCGCTCTTCATTCGGATATTCCCCATGACAATAATTTACAGAAAATGTATAAAAAATATCAACTTGATGTAAATGGAAAATATAAATATATCGTCATCTCAGAAACAGTGTGATGTAAGTGTTCTGTATAAGTATAACACTTACGCCACTTCGTACCTAATGTGAGGATATATGTAAACTATGCTTGAAGCACATAAAAAATATATTTTTCTATATATTTCAGATACAGTAGAGCTCCCCTTATGTCAACTGACTCCGTGTGTCAACTTTTTTGTTTCCCTTGAGTCAATTTCTCCTTATTTTCTTCATCCCCACTCCCAGCTCGGAGGACTAGTGCACAACTTATTGCGCATTGATACCTCAGTGTTCATAACCCCATTTTGCAAACTGCGCATGCGTCAAGATTCCCAGGTGGGAGATTGAGGAGAAGTTGATACAAGGGGAGCTCTACTGTACATTATACAAAATATATTTATTCCATATATTTTGAATATAACAAAAGTGGCGTGAGTGCAATCTATAAGCATAGCACTCACGAAACTTTGTTTCTGAGGTGACAATATACAGGGTGTATCTGAAAAAGTGTACTTCCAGTGAGTATGCGTTAGAAGAACTTCCTCTGAATACTGGAAAAATAATTAAAAAATTGCTGACCATCTTGGAGAAGGTCTTGCAGTACGTCGCACTGATGATCTTGGTGGGAGTCGCGCTGATGATCTTGCTGAGCAAATAATTAATTTTTAAATTATTTTTCCAGTATTCAGAGGAATTTCTCCTATCGTATACTCACTGGAAGTACACTTTTTCAGATACACCCTGTATTTTAGGCACATCTATATCGGCTAAAAATGATATACAAGAAATATACTCCTATTATAGTCTACATATATAGACTATTTCTTTATTTTATGTACATTTATTGGAAATTTTCTATATTATTTTATATACAAAATTTAAACAATTACGACGAGAGGTCCTAGATAAACTGAAGTTATTGATCACTGACTGACCATGTAATCATAACTTCAGATCATAATAAATATCAATTATCATGATGATAACAATTATTATGAAATTTGTACGCTCACCTACTGTGTCAATATAATAGGGCATGTTTCATCCGATTCATGGTATTATTAATGTCATTAAATTTGTCGTCATTATGTGTACATTCGTGATGCGAATGCAAGGCTCGTTCATTATCACTGAGTCTCCCTGTGGAACCTACGCTTATTCAAGAAAGAGCGATGAAAAGAGGTAGGAGAGGAGAGAGGCGAGGTTCGAGGATGACTCCGGGGTGGTCGTCGTGAAGACAAAAGAGAGAAAAAAAAAAGATTACGTAAAAGAAGTGAAGAAAATGAAAATGAAAAAAAAAATGGTATGAGTGAGCACGCGCACGGGGTGTTTATTTCACTTCCTTTTTATTCGCAATTAGGGGCGTTGCGATGCTTCACGACGCTACGTCGCCCTTTTGCCTGTTATTTAATTGGGATATGCAATTGAATGACACTTGGTCGACACAACTCGTTCAGCCCTTTTCTTTATTTCTCAGAGTAAAGCACAACAGTAATTCCCCCACGCTCGCGACTGGGGGCGCTTCGTCAGTGTAACCTCTGAGCACACCATTGTTTTGTAGAATTTAACTACTTAACACTCTAAAAATTCTTAACTATAATTGTCTCAGACTCTCATTATTCTTCTGATTTCCAGTGAATTGAAATAACAATTATTTTTCTTCAATAATTTTTTTAGGGGCTTGGATTAAACTGCTAGGGTTTATAACCTCAAAAGAAAATCTCAGAAGAATAGATGTTAGCTTTTCTCCCATCAATGAACTCTCGAATTGTGTGTATATAACGTTGCAGTTGTCTAAAAAAAAAGAAATAAGAGAAGAAAGAGGATCTCGAACATGGCAATGATTGACAGACGAAGTGACTCTCTTTTGTCACAACTCGCCCTTCTATCATTTTTTTTTCTCTTTCTCCTTACTCTTCATCCGACCTTTTTTCTCCATTATACACTTCTTACCAGAAATAGATCCACAAGAGAAAATCCAGTGTGCGAGATACTGGTCCTGGGGCTTCGGGCACAGGGATTCCTTGTCCCAAAGTCCATAAACATTGGTACCCCAGTGCAAGCAAGTCTATCTGACTTTTTTCCTCCACTTTTTTCCCCCTTTTAATTTTTTTTTCTTCCTTCTTCACTATCTTGGGGACTTAGCACGCAAGAGATTTTCCATTGTAAGCGTACCGGATAAATTCAGGATGATCCTGCGGCATTGTCGCCATCACGCGTCCGCGCCTCCCATATACATCCTTTCTCTCTATTCTCTTCTCCATTCTTACTCTCTACTTTTGCCCGTGTATATGAGCACATTGGCGTTACAGCGGAGATTAGGACGAGGAAAGGATCTTCCATGGGTCACACGTCTGTGTTATGTAACAGCTAATACATTGGCTTCATAAAAATTGCGAATATCTCGGATAATAATAAATAGAAAAAGTACTGGACACAAAAAAATTTAGAAAAAAAAATAGGAAATTCTGGAAAATCCCAGAAAATCTTCAATTGACAAAAAAAATACTGATTTTTAAGAGAAGACATGAACAACGAAGGGTTTTCGCAGTTCAATTTCGGAAACTTTCAGGAAAAAATGTCGAAAAAAAAGAATTGAAATTTCCAGAAAATTTCGAGAAAAAAATCGAAAATTATGGAAAATTCTTGAAAATTTCCAATTGAAGGAAAAAAAGACTGATTTTTTTTGTTGAACAAAGACTAGGCAAGACCGGGGCAAAATGGACTTGCAGAGTCAAATGACTCGTATTGTTTTCGACAAATGAAGCGATCCACCAAAAAATTTGAAAACCCCCCGACAATATTCATCGATTTGAGCATCTTCTCAAATTTCTTCAGATTCTTCCATGAACTCTTCCTCTCCGAAAAAAAATCGAGTAATCATTTTGCCCCAATTTTTTCTCATTCAAATAAACTCTTCATAATTTCTACTGCTGACTAACTTAATAATTCCATTTGGGAATAAGAGCTCGTAGATACACGAGCGATTAAATTATCCCAATTTACCAACAAATACCTGAAAAAAACAGAAAATCAACTGAAAGAAAATAATGATAAGGTAGAAAATATATCTTATAGCTCTGTAAAATCCATAGATCCCGAGCGTTTCCCCATCTCTTTCTGTTAACCGCAATTGAGTCTCGCTCTTGAAGGTTTCAACTCCCGATTACGTATATATATATATGCGGTCTGCCCCCGTTTTCAACCCGCCCACACACTGTGAATGCCCAATTATTATCGCGAAATATCAGCTGCCGGGAAATTGGATAATGTCTGGTGAAGATAAGAAGATGCGAGTGGAGTGAGGAAAGATGCGGGAGAGTTTTTGTATACGAGTACCGAGGGGGGGGGGGGGGGGGGGGGGTGGAAAGAGTAGGAAGAAGGGAGAAGCTTGACTGCTTTAAATGAAAAATAATAATAATGATATTATAATGCAGACAAATAAACTCATACATATATAAAATATATGTGAGGGTATCTAACACAATTGCGGTATTCTTGAGGGGGTATAAACGTGAAGGTTTGAGGTTATGAGCAACGAAGAAAGGACAGAGATGGGCGGAAAGAAGAGCCCAAGGGTAGTAGGAGAGCAAGAGAGAGACAGGAGAGAGGAGAGAATAACGGAAAGCGTCAGTCACACGCGATTGCAGAAACCACAGCGAGATGACACTCGTGCTAGCGCTAATTGGGCCCTCGAGGTGACGTTTCAGCCAGAGGATATGACGAAGGGAAGGGGGATGGGGTGGGGAGAATAGGTGGCCTTTTTGGGTGTCTGTGGAAAGGTCGAGGAGGAGGGCAGAGTGTGGCCCTCTTTCGCGAGTTCATAACGAGTAAGAGGACAAACGGGAGAGGAGATCGCATTAAATCTTACCGGGTGCACGCCTCCACATCGTCATTCGACCCCTCTTCTCTTTTCATCCCCTCCAGGCTTCGTTACGTTCTTAAGAGGATGAAGAGAAAATAAAAAATTTCATAGTGTTGTTGCATGAGGAGGACGACGATGTTATAAATTATACGAGAATTATTTTTATTTAGAATTAAGAATTTTTTTAAGGAGAATATTCTCGTGGGCTAGATGATATTTCAGGAGGGTAGGAGTGAAACAGGATGAGACGCATTTTTTCGCGAAGTTTTTTTTGACAATTAGGCAAAAAAATACATTGAGGCAAAATTGCGCTATCTCGCTTGGTCTCCAAGATATTCTCAAAAAAGAGAAGAAAGAAATCGAACATTTCCGTTTTAACTCTTCTCGGACGGTTTCGAAGTGAAAATTGAGAAGTTATTTTTAAAAAGAAGATATTCTTGGATAGTAAAAAAAAATTCAATAAAAAATATTTTCTTTTCGTAACGAAATGTCAATAATATTATCAGTGAGTTTGAATCTTTTTCAAATAAGTTCATCATGGGAGTTATTCTAATATCCGTACGTAACTTGAGATGACGTCAGCATAACGCATATGATATTCTACCCCCGAAAAGATCATTACCTACCTGAGGAAAAAACCTTCGCATTTTTTTCTAACTAAATATGGAGAAATTAGATGATTATATATTGATAAATTGATCCGTTTTCTCACCATTATTCTGCTTCTCTCCAATTCCTATGAATCCTTTAAGATCATCTGGAAAAGACGAAATTCAGCATTTGAAAATTACGATTACACATAAAATGCTCGCCAATCACACAAAAATCAATATCTACACAACCCCCTATGTATTTCGTCAGATATGGGTATGTAAAGCAAGTCGTTTTTTTGTTAGATTGAAACCTGCACCAGAGTACTTCGAATTGAAATTTCAAAAGGATTGGAACTCGGAAAAACGTCGGGATGTCCAAGCGAAGTTTGAACCCATGACCTTTGCATTACCGATCTGCTACTCTATCAACCGAGCTACTTGGAGTCTCGCAAAAATGACTCCGGTGTCGCTATTTTCGAATATTTTCCTTTTGAATACTTAAAAATACGTTGAATAACTGCCTCGAATATTATTATTCTATGACCTTTTTTCCTCCCAAGAAAAATATGAACAAAACGTTTTTTTTTCTTCAATTCTCCAGTGGTCTAACCCCTTAATATCCGTAGTGTTAAGGATGAAACAAGAAAATGGATTGGATGAAAGATATTAGATTATGAAGGAGCGTTAAAATTAAGCATTATACCGGGGAATTACGAGGAAATTATCTGGCGTTATGGTAGGAAAACGAGAGAAACAGAAGGGAGAGAATGCTCCATGGGCTTTTACGAGGTGCGAATGTGAAAGTTGAAGATAATCGCGCAACACAACGTGCGCCACCTAACAGTCACTTCCATTGATGCTCCCTCACTCTCTCCTCTTCCTTTCACCCCCTGTTGAAATTCCGGACGAATTTATATGCGAATAGTACTTATAGGCATATATATTTTATTGCGATATTCATAACGTTTACAAAGACGCACGAAAGGAAACTGCCTCGTTAAATATTTTACAGTTAACACATAGAATTTCTTTATCGTTATATTTTAAAAAATTTCTCTCGAAGTTCTTCAGAATTTTTCACATTCTAATTTCATTAGTTTTATTTTCTCAAAACTTTTTGGATAAAAATTTGTGAAGTAAAATATTATTTAAAAAAAGAATTCAAGTGACGACGAAACATTAAAAGTAACTCCCGTGAGATTCACGATGTGTCTTCATAACAAAGTAATAAAAGTTTCTTTTTCCTGGCCACAAATGGGCAAACTTTATTCTCAAAACTTTCTTCAACTACACTTTTCACACTTTCTCCAACATTTATACATCCTTTTTGAGAATATTTTTCGAATTATTTTCATATTTTTCTGATGACAATAATATTTTTTTAAATCTGAATCGATGATGAATATAATTCTTTTTCCTTTTTAATATTTTTGAAAATAATTTGAAAAAATTACTCAACTATAGAAACATTTCAGAGCGATTTCTCAATGTTTCCAGATTTTTTAGCAAACTCCTACACTCCGAAAAAAATTTCTAGATCATTTTACCTAAGATCAAATTCCGAAAAAAAACATCTTATACTATTTTTTTCTCCATTCGATTTGGTTTTCACCAATTACTTGTCCATTAGTTCTAAAAATAAATAATTATGAATCACTGGCGATGGAAAAACTGAGAAAACAACCGTGACGCAATTTTTTCTTTTTTTTCTCACTTTTTTTACCTCTTCTTTCATCTAAAAACCATTTCGATTCACGAATGAGAGGGAATCAAAGTAGCACTCGACCTTCTCTAGTAAAGAAAAAAGGCAAAGGACCACGGTGAAAGTTAAAAAAAGAATAGAAGGAAAAAATACGGACGAATTGCAGAGTGGGTCGAGACAAGGGTGGTTCGATCTTTCACAGAAATATACACAGAGAAAAAGAGAGAAACGTATTCCAAAGATCGTTTCGCAGTAGAGCCAAGGCTTTCTACGAGTCTGGTAAGTACACACGGTATATTTTCCAAAAAACCTTTTGAAATTGCGATAGGTAAAAGAGAAAAGAGAAGTACTAACCGAAGAGGCTTTTCCCAAAATGGATGACTGACTTTAGTGAGGTAGCCAACGTTATATATACTCTGCAAACATACGAAAATTCTCATTTGGGAAAATCCTCTTTTCATGTCAACTTGGTGAACGATCGACTTGAATCTCAGGTGAATGAGAGATGGTAGAGTGGATGGAACATTGGAATTGATTTTGAATAAATTCCTGAATCATTTGATTCATCCTGATAATATATACTTTTTCCTTTCATTCGCATGATTTCATTTTTTCTTAATTTCGAAAATTTTGGAGATAAGTGGAAATGTCTGAATTCTATAATAAGTCAGAAATTATTTGATTTTTCAGTTTTCAGGCTTTTTGATTCCATGGCTTGATAAATAATAGAATTTTTTTTATTGAATGGCAATTCACATCGTCTTAGAAATGAAGTAGCGTAAGTGCCATTTTCTTTGGATAATCGTAAAAAAAAATTATTAACAATATTTCATGCTATATATTAATATATATAATATAAAAACTATATTGTGCATATAATAAAGATAATATGAATATAATAATATTTCCGTGAATATATGATATAATATGTGGGGTATGAACATTTGAAAAAATTCACCGACAATGTCCAAATATTGAAGCATTGTCTCGAATTTTTTTCGATTTCCTCATGAAATATTCCACTCCGAAAAAGATTCCTGAATCATATTGTCATAGAGGCTCATTTTGCCTGGCTCTCCCTTATATAATCGTACACTCATCGGTTTTTCAAAGCATTTTTTTTTAGACTGAATCCAGAACATTAGAGTCGTTTTACGAAATTAATCACTTTGTTTAATACTTGCAGGGTCGTTGAATAGATCCTTTTTGTTATTCGATAGTTGGACTTTAGTTCTTTCATTTGGAAGTTGAAAGCATTCGAGTAGGATGTGATTTCCATGAAATTGAATTAACGGTCTCAACCTATAATTTTCAGAAGATAATCATTCCAAAACTGCCGAAAAATCTCAAAGGAAAAATAATGTATACTCACTGAGATACAGCAATAAATCCGAATCTATTGTTCAAGATTATTGAAGTGATTCAATAATATTTACTTAGTGGCCTGAGCAAACAATTATTGAAGACGTCACTGATCCAGGTCACGTGTTTGGCCCCGAAGCACCTCGACAGAGGTGCAGAATTTCCATCCGAGGTCTTGGAAGACAAAAATATTTACTTGTACCGTCACCTAGACAATTCTGTACTCCAAAAGTACCAATCCTCGTCTCAGTATCTTTCCGGTAAACCCCGGGGATTTCACTAGAATGAGAGAGAAAGAGAGACAGAGGGAGTTTGAACACCTGCCCTTACCTCTCCCGCACAGTTTTCATTGACGGGTTGAAATATGGAAGGTCCTTTGGGGAAACGGACACCTGGATTCGCATTTCTCAATGGCCTCAGACGCCATCTATTTGACCCAACGACTTTTTCTTTTTCTTTCACATTCACGAAATAACCTTCTGAGGATACCAGTTACTCAGAACTGAAAGCGTAAAGCGAAAATCATTTAGGTTCTGCGTTAGAACTGAGGGAGTCCCCGAATTTTTTTTTTTTTGGTCTTTAGAGCTTTTTAACGAAATTGATCGTGTGAGCAGCTAACCAGTCAAGATGACACATCTCGACTACCTCAGCACAATGACACGGTAACTCCTTTGATACTGCGACAGGATGAAAGGAAAACGTACCACGTCATCCGATATTCTCGTAACCACAATATCAACGACAATTCCAATGACAGTCTTCTCTCGCATAAGGCAGCCCTTTTGTACACCATGTCCATATTGATATTTTAATACGCGCCTTGACTTCAAGGCATGCGGAAAATTTGCCGTTTAATCCTATTGCAATATCAACAGAATAATTTCAAGTTCACAGTATTTTTAGCAATTTTTAAGAGATTTTCTGGTGGAATGGATTAGTTGAATCGTTTTTTTTTAAATTCATTTGACAGATTTACGAAACACCATTTTCATGAAGAGTGATGATTTTAGTAATTTCATTGATTCATCTTCAATATAGAAAATTCAATAGTGAAGAGTAAAACAGGACGAGTCCATTTTTTGTGATTCATTGTTTTGAGAATATCCCTTAGAACTAAAACCTGTGCACCGAAATCGAATTCTCGATCGATCCGGAATTCGATCAATTGAATTTTAATATCGATTATTCGAAATTTAGAAATTGATCGATTGAAAGCTGATTTCTTTTCTTCTTCTTTTAAACTCAAACTGTAAAATGGAACTATTGAATAGAATGCGATATTTCGAATTCAGTGCGAGATATCGTATCGATTAATCGATGTTTAGAAAGGATTGATTGGGAGCTGTCTCTGGAAAAAAAAATATTGATGCAGGGGCGCTTTGAATTGCTAATCCTCTTGAACTGAGACAGTCGGAACGAAACTATCGAATAGAGAGCGATTCTTCGAATTCAGTGCGAGATATCGCATTGATTAATTGAGATTTTAGAATTAATCAATTTGAAGTTGACGTGACATTGTTTTTCTATGTCATTAGATTTTAAAATATGAAAAATAAGCAGGCGTCCTTTTAATTGCTAGTCCCGGAAAATAAATGAGATAGGACGATTTTAGGCGAATTCTTTTTTTTTTTCATTCCCCTGAAATTCTCTGCGGAAAAAAGAAATCAGACAGAAAGAACTCATGTCCATTTAAATGCAAAATAATTCGAATTTTTATGAAAATCTGTCATCACATGCATCATTACAATCCCCCCCGAAAATTATCCGCTTTCCCATCATAAATCGCTCTGAAAAAAATTAGTTACACTCGATGAATGAATTATCGCAAGAATATTCAACAAAAAAAATCATACGATTTTTCATCCACCTCACACAGCATTACTACTGTTATTATTATAGTGTTTTTCTTTCACCTCTTCTTTCCAAAAATGACTGTCGAGATGATGAATTGAAAGTGATCTTCTGGGAGTGGGCAATGAAATACAGAAGGTTGAACCGATAGCTGTTTATTTTTCACGGTAGCGTTGATGGGTAAAGTCTCTTCGGATGACCCCGGAGGGTGCAAGTATCCGGATGATGCAGCTTTGTGGAGGCGGAGAACTAGAGGGAGTGGAAAGGTGTCCAGGTGTCACTTTACCGGGAGCCCAACCAGGGACAAAGAAGTTGATGGATGTCTCACCAGCTATCCTTTGCCTCTTTCCCCTCTCTAACGTGCTACGACCTCGATACCTCAGGTGTCAACCCCAAGCCGCCTCTTTCTATCGTCTTTTTGCCTTATCTTAGCGTCTACTCAAATACTAACAAATGACTTGACTAAAAGCATAATCTCTTTTCCTGTCTCCGAGCTTTTTCCTTTTTTTTATTGCGTGGGTTTTAGGAGAGTCATTATCTGAGGGGCGATGCGTGTAATGCTTCGGGAAAATGTGGCTATGGTAAATTGATGATTTTTGAAGGATTGCTTCAATGTTTGAAGGATAGAGGTGACCGGAGAGAAATGGAGCTGTGGAGTAAAGTGAACCGGGATTTTTTTGGGAGTGAAAGCCATCAGGAAAAATTTAGAAAAAATTAGACAATAATGGAGGCATGTCGGAGCATCTTCTCGGACTTCTTCAGATTCTTTCTCTAAGTTCTTAACTACGAAAAAAAATTCTGGATCTTTTCTATTTCGACTGGAGGATTTTTTGAGTTTAAAATCTATGTCAATCCGAAATTGAGGAATATAATCTTTATTTTTCGAATTTCGTTATTATTTATAGAAACTATTTTGGGGATGATAAAATTCCGGAAATTCTAGAATTTGAAGGAAAATATAGAGTTTTCCTATTTTATCTCTTCGCTACTGAATTGATAAATTTTTGAATATTACGTTGGAACGAGTGGATCATTTTTGTGAAAAATGGTATAATTCTTTCAATTTTGGTTCAATAGTTTTTGAGTGATTGGAAAATGAAAACGAAGATCAAATTTTATTTTCTTGATTATCTCGAAGAGTATTAGTTCAAAATCGATGGCATTATCCCCATGGTTCTTACAATGGAATTGACAGAATTTCGGAAATTCATGATGAAAACCTTAAGGGTTAATGGAAGGTCTCACAGATATTGAATTTTCAAACCAATGTTTAATGATACCACTTAATATTTCTATTATAGAAAAAGGTTAATGACTGGGGAGGGAAATATTCATTCCATGGAAAAAAATCGGAATTATGGTTGATTATAGGATTCGACAATTTGACATTAACTGAGTCTCTCGTTACTCCTCGAGGCAGATAGCAGTTACATTGAAATTAGGTTTTTAGTAGTATTTTTCTCCATTTTCACCGAAAATAGATTAAAATGAATGAAATCGATGATTTAAAGTTGATGATGAAATTGATCATTCCTTAAGATTACAAATGTTTTAATTTTTGAGCAAATCTCGAAGAAACTATTTCCACTATTGGACAAAATTTAAAAAAATGCTATTGTTCCAGGAGAAATGTCTAAAATCTCCGCACCTGAAGTAAGAGTCATTCAAAATCCACATAAAACATCGTGCACATTCCAAAATATTTGGAGAAGCATCCCTGAAATCCCCAGACATTGAAAAAACTAGCCCCTCCAACAATGAAAAAGAGCTGTCGTGGTTTGGAGCCAAAAAAATCCGTTTCTTTGTCATAGACGAGGAACTAGAATTTCATGTCGACCGGATGCTGCCAGTCAATCCCTCGGCGGGAGGTCAAAGGTGCCGTGTTTCATGGGCTATTCCTTCTTTTTTTTTTTCAATTCCTGGTAGTTATTCCGCGTTGCCCCGTGCCCCAGGTATTCAGCTGAATACCAACGTAATTGCATTCTCACCTGTGAATTTATATTTCCGGTATCTTTTCATTTCAGTGGTGGAAAAATTATAAATCAAGCATCAGAAAATGAAGATCACAACAAATTCTTCAAAACTTGAAAAAAAACTGCTAGAAATAGAAACAAAGGAGAATATCGATTAAAACTCAAAAAAATGGGGGAAAAGGCAAAAATATTTTTTTCCTGGAGTCAGAAAAATATCTAAATCAAAGTCTCCTTCACATCAAATAAATCTAATACCCAATAAATAAAATTCTATTGTCAAAGAAATCCATTAAAAAAATCATAAACCACCACCTGGCCCCCATAAAACTATCCCCCTTTCCTCGACCAATGATTTCCTCGAAAGAAGTGTCCATCAAAATGAATTTTTGGTGTTATCCTCTCGGAAAAATTTCCAGTTAAAATCTGTCGTGTGCTGCGATCCACCTGGATCACGCATCGGCCATAAATGTCATCGAATCGAGCCCATATTTAGAGTCCGTTGAATAAGAAGGAAAAAAAGATACCCCATGTGAGAAAACCCATTGGGAACTACCGAATCATACGAGTCACGTAACTACTACATTCGTTGATCCTATAACTGGGATATATCCCCTCCGGTCCAGCGCGCGTGTCTAGCACCTGGCGAATCAAGAAGGGACCTTCTGTGTTCTTCAATAGATGCCTCAACCTCTCTCTTCGCTTCTCCCTCTTCTCCTCAATCTTTCTCCCATTGTTGAAGATCTCGTACCAATTTTTTCTTCCAAAAATCTTTGTCCATCCGATGTAGCCACGCGACTCTTCACATTTCTTTTTCTTCTCCACTTATTTATTTTTTCCTCCCAAAAACCAGAAATGACTGAGGTAAAATTTATCGACTTCACTATTCTCTTCTTTATTGGCCCCACGGAGTTCATGAAAACGTTTGAAGATACTATTCAGACGAGAATGGACACATCACCATATTATTTTTCATTCTTCTCTCATAGAAGAATAGAAAAAAAATATTTTGTATCTTTTTTCAAAATTTTAATATGGATATTTGTAAACGTTATAAGAACGAACACTTCACAGCATTCATTCCCTCGAAGCAGTTGCGCCTGTATTCAATTGACCGTTCAAAAAAATTTGAAATTTGGCACATTCGTAGATAATTATAAGATAATGATTCTAGTTAAATTTTGAACGGGCTAGCGAGAACGAGTTGAAAGATATCGACACTTGAAATGTCATGAGTTTAACATCGAGCCTTATGGGAAATCGCAAATTTCATCATATTCTACAAAATTGACCGGTCCGATTTAGATTTAAAGAAAAGGAAATGATAGAAATTTATGTAGGAAGCCTTTCAAACCCTTGAAAATGCAGCTTTCGAGCATGTAATAGTAGTAATTAATAAATAACTATGAACACTGTACTTTTGCTTCCGAATGAAAGCGTTGTAAACGTGACATCTTTTGATTTCGAGATTTCATCGGAATATGACTCAGAATGTTCCAAAACGTTGGGAAATGACATTTTTAAAAAAAGTCTGTATGTGTGTGTGTATGTATGTGTGTGTGCCACATATCATGTCATCACTCCAGAACGGTTATATTTGGTAATCTGCAAATGTAACGGTATTTTCTCTTCCTATGCAAAATGCTGTCAGTGAAATTTGAGCAAAATCAGTTGAGTACTTTTCGAAAAAAATGAAATTTTCGAAAAAACTTTTTTTTCGAGTTTTCTCCGCGGAAAATTGATTTACAGCCACTAGTTTAAGCGATGAGATTCATTTTATTTGAACTTACAATTTTCATTGAGGCTAAATTTTGTTACGATTCTTCGTTTGCAGATAATTTCAAGTAGATGTTCTTTATTTTGGATTTTGTTGTCACGACAACTCAAAAAACATTTGAGTTAGAGACTCCAAATTTCGTTAGTTTGTGCATCTAATGAACGAAAAGTTTCGCATTGAAATTGGGCAAAATCGCTCCAGTAATTTCTGAGATATTGACGAAAAACTATTTTATGAAGAAATGTGATATCTTCCAAGCTATCCAAGTTTAACTTAAAAGATTCATCTCAATTAGCCCAATAAATGGTGAGAATTTCAGATTTTTCAAAGGAAGTCTTTTTTGAAAATGTTCACAAAATTAGTTCCTTCAAAAATTCCTATTTTTCTCCATTTTTTTCCTACGAACACTGCTATTTTTTATCTTATCATTGGAAAGGAGACAATTTTTCCTACAAGATGAGCCCATTTTCATTCTGATATGTTAATGAGAAGGAATAGAAATACGGTTTGAAACCTGAACTTTAATGTTTTGATTTTTATGTTTTACTGCAAGATCTTAGTTTTCGACTAATATTGAATTTTTATGTATCGAATGACATTATTGCAATTGAAATGATCGTATTTGAACTGAGATTTCAAGTCTCAAGGATTGATTCCTGAATAGATTGTGAAGTCTGAAACAATATTCGTACATATGTATAAGTGCGCATTTTTTTGTGGAAATAGTTTTTTTCTTTGAGCAAATGGAAAAAATAAGTTGAGGTTGGATTCATTATGGGTGAAATTCCATTCGGAATGGAACTGGCAAAAATTAAAAGTCGCACAAGGAATGGGGTTTGTGAATGACACCCAAAAAGTGAGGCTCCTGATTGTTCATCTTTTCTTTCTTTCTCTAACTCACTTGGGACGCTATCAAGTGTATAAACACTACGTGAATCGTACGAGACATTATAATCACTGACTAGGGCAGTATCGGCGGTACTACGTTAGACTGAAACAGATGAAATGGAACCATCGAAATGAATGCAATATCTCGAATTTAATGCGAGATATCGAATCGATTAAGCGATGTTTGAAAATTATCGATTGGAGATTGATGCGATATCGCTTTCCTCCCTAAATTGAAACAGGCGGAACGGAATTGAATTATCCATCGATCCGAAATTCGATTAATCGAGTTTTGATATCGATTAATCGAAATTTCGAAATTGATCAATTGGAAGTTGATCCCCTCAATCTAAAACTGGTGGAACGGAACTATCAACTGATATGCGATATCTCGAACTTAATGCGAGATATCATATCGATTAATCGAATATTTAGGATTGATTGATTGGGAGTTGCTGCACATTGAGAGAAATCCTATATACTGATACCACACTATCTATATGGTCAAGGTCGAAATGAACTATATGTGGATAGTAATCGCAGCAATGTCATTTGACAATGTAAGTCGCGGTTCGAATTGCACTTAAAGCACATACGCTGTACAGTTTCTCACAACGTAAGGGCTAATACACTATGCAGCGTGTGCCCTGTGAGCGTGATTCAGACCTTAGTCATACACTATTCGCGATTACTAAATCAAATTAGGACACACGATACACGGTGAGTGTGCGAAATTCTGTAAAATATAGTAAGTTATTAAATATGATAAATCAACTCTTTCTAAAACAAAAAAACAATATCGCTAAATCCAACAACTATGGAAGGACTTTGTTTATTCTCTGAATGAATGACAATAAAATTACACTAATTCCTTTTTCATCAGTTTATTTCATGAGTGACGATATTCTTTTTTTTTCGTCCACTCGCGTCCATCTTCTCTCAACAACCAACGACACCGTAAGTAGGCGCAGCGCTCCGTACGTATCTTGTTCTCCACTTCTATCAACTTTTAAATTCAAATAGACTAATATGAACAGACTTCTTTTTCAATTCCCTGGAGAAAAACAATGTTACTGGTATCAGGTCTCTTTGCCGCTCTTTATAAGCGTCGTTGCATCTTCGACCATTTGTATCAGTTCGTCGACGGAGTTAGTGCAGTACTCATAGTTAACTTGATTTTATTTCTCTTCGTAGTTTTATCTCATCAAGAATTCCTTGCTCGAAACGAACAATTAAAACACCCAGAGATTCTTGTGTACGCTGAAGTTATGTATTTCCTATGAAGGAAAAAAATAGAAGATCATCAAGATGCATCATTTTCCGAGAGGAATCGGTGTTGAAAAGAATGACCATATCCATACGAACACATCAATTCACACTTGGAATCGTAAAAACCTTTACAACACACAAGTTGAAAAAAAATAGCATCTACTTATCGTCAGACACAAAGATCAAACGATTTTCCATGTTTCTCATTTGTTTCATCCTCCATCTTTCTCACTTTCTCGATGTTATTCAGCTTCTGTTTTATTTTCGGCACTTCTTTCTATGTGCATGTTATTGGAACAATGGATAGGTCGAGCGTCGGGATGAAAACGCCTAGGGAGGGTAAAAAGTGAGTGAGCCCTCTCTCTCTCTCTCCGTGAATGAGTGACCTTGACAAAACATCACGGCCACGAGCGAAGCCGTTGAGCCGGGAGAACAAAGAGATTCTGTCACTCTTTGTCCAAGAGGGTACACCAACCCCACTGTCTCTCTTTCTCTCTCTTTCTCTTCCTTTTACCACAAAACTCACTTGCTCTTCAGATTGAATTCTTCTATGCTTGCATCGAATATGAAATGAACTGAGCTGATCGTTTCATTCTGCACTGAAATATTTGAGTTCTTCGATTCTCCTCTTCCCATTTATCCAATACAGTAGTAAAGAGGTAAAATAGGATAAGTCGATTTTTCCGCCAATCTTCATTGCATCAACCTTTTTTTTTTGTGGAGAAGGTTAAGAGTTACCGAAAAATCAAGGTAAAAACGGCGTATCTCTATTATTCCAGGTAAAAAGAGTGTATCTTCATGTCTGCGCATTATTCACATCTTCTAGTCCTTGATTAACGTCAAATTCACGTTAAATCCGTTCGCATACTGTCTCAGAATTCTTTTAGATTATTTTTTCATGGAAGAATCCATTCATAGTCGAAAAATGAGTGAGGAAAATAAGAGCATGTGGATATAATGTCGAAAAAATATTTAGTCAGACAACCAATGGCTCTCATAAATTCTCCCCCTTTGATTTCATCCCCAGTAGGCCCTCGTCACACAAAATCAAGACATTTGTCCTAGTTGATGGTAAATACATTTAAACGTAAAAATATATAGTCTAACAGAGTTTTCATGAAATAATCGAGCCCAACTCTACATTTATATATGCATCACTGAATGTATGGTGTCTACTCTCTCGAGGAGAGTTTGGGCGTTTCGTAGTGACAATAAAAGCTTTAGAAATTTGAAGTGCATTATTAATTCGTTAATTCATTCTATGCAGTGTCTAATATGGACTAGTCTCTCTTTCAGTTGTTTTTTGGCACGTGAAGGCAAGAATAATTCGAACAGTATCATCCTCTTCAAAATTAGTAAGATATTATGATACAGAATTTTGGTTGCAAATCATTTAAAATCACCAAAAAAAAATCAAAATCCACAAAGTTTTCAAGAAGAAAAAAAAACTTGAAAATGAAAGAGTGCTGCATGACCCTATCTGTTTTACCTCACCCAGTCTCATTCAAACGAGAAGGAAAAAAAAAAAAGAAAAAAAGTTGATGGATACAGGGAAGAAGTACACTCCATCGCGAGCCGTCGCCTCAGTACTCTGGAGGGGGTGGTATCGCGAATAATGTGCGCATGCGTTGGACGAAGCTCTGTCCACCCCCGGCCTAGCCTCCCCCCGCGGCTCTTCTCGCGCGCCACCCCTCTATTGATTTTGTTACATCCAGTGCCAGTCCCTCTTCATCCCCGCTCTTCCTGGCCTCTCTACACTACCAAAACCTCCATCTCCAACTATTCTCTTTCTCACTCGCACTCAGGCTTCGTCCCCTCTCTCGCGTTGGAACGTCGGCAGATACCGTTCCTGTGTACGTACAGCTTCATGTATACATTCCCCTTGTATACTAATACATAATGTACTATCCACCTAGTATATACCTGGACCAGCATGTGCATTCGAGTGTACATAGGCCACGAGGCAACGTGAACGCTTGCGTATATTCTGGTTATTCTGAAATAGAGGCTCACTATACATATGTACGGTTGGATGAAGAGAGGAATAGCAGAGAGAGAGAGAGAGAGAGAGAGAAAGAGAGAGAGGGGGGGGGGAGGAGAGTTTTCTGTCCACCTCACGGGCTATGGCCGGGGCTTTTGCCGAGCGCACTCCAAATCGAGACGCGATGATAAAGGAAAGGACAAAACCAGACGTCAGCGTAACTCGGCACTGCTGGCATGATGATTTAAAATGAACTCAGTTGGTACTTTCCTATTTTTTTCGAATCTTCAACTCCATCTTCAAACGATTTTTTTCACCTGCAGAAATATTTGTTTGGAAATAGGCTCATTCGGAATTTGCTTTTCGGCATTTTTTATATCTGCAGCTTCCATGGAAAAAGTTCGATGAATTTTCTAAATTCCTTTTTATATTTGATTCTCACTCTTTCTATCCAGCTTGTACTCTTGTAACGTCTACCACTGGAGTGTGAGGCCACATATACCATGTATATTCCGAGCCACTCGGTGATCCCCAACTAGTTCAAGTACCACGTGCTCTCTCGCTGCACCCTTACGCTCACGTCCAACCAAGAAGTACTCAAGAGCATTTGCGGTGGATTTGGCGGTACTCCGCACTTGGTGGTGAGCCTCTCCCCACCCACTTCTTCCCATCCTTCCCTTTTTAGTTTTCTACCACCTCCCCCCTTTCTGTGCTCTACGAGCCCTACTCAGGACGTTAACCATGGACTTCTCCCCAATTTCTCTCTTTTTCTCAAAACCCCGAAGCCTCTCTGTCTTATTCATATTTTTCAACCCCCCCCCCCCTCCTTCCCCTTGAGTTTCGTCGAGAGGTCCCATATGATACCCCGAAATAATCCTGCCTATCGGAGGGTTCACATACACTCTACCTCAACCGCCCACCATCCCTAGGATTAATGTGCTTTTCCATTCATTTTTTCCTCCCTACGGTTTTTGCACAGACTTGCGTACATTTTAGATTCTTCTCCACTTTTTTTTTCGCCCTGCACTTCTTTTTTCCTCTGTTTTCCAATCCCGATGAGGGAAACCATGGAAACGATTCTCGATTAAAGCTGTCCTTGATAATACTGCAGATGTTGTGCACATGAAGATAGCACCATATATTCCGGAAACTAGATCCTAAATCTGAGTTTCATCCAATCAAGTCCTCATTTCACGATAAATTGTAGAGAACCAATATGAAATAGGGATGTAAAATGACGGTTAATTTGGAAATGGGTCATTTTTGACTTGATAGCAAAGTTTATTGGAAATTGACCGTCCAAAATTCAAATCATCAGTCAAGAGTAATCAATGTCAAAATCTATCTAAATAGATAAAAATTGACTGTCATATTATTCTCGGTCACTTTTTTGGTTATTCCAAGTTAATTTTTTGTTCAGTGCAAAAACTTGAAGAAACCACTCATTTCAGAAACCCATGTCGTATGTTGCATTTTTTCTGACAAACTGCAATTAAGCTACTCAATTCAAGAATAAATATGAAAGCTCGATATTGAAATCCAGCTATTCAGATGGAAAATGTCCCTCAATGTCTTCTCCATGTCTGGTCAATTTTCTGACTCCCATTTCATTCATCTTTTTTTGACCAAAATGACCGTCTAATTTCTTCGTTCCATCCCTAACATTAAATGGTTTTCAATAGTTCTTGAAGAAGAATATTACACTCTACATTCTTACAAAAAATTGTCTCAGTTTCATTTCGTACACATCGATATATTACACAGAGGGTAAAATATTCAGATTTACATCCCGTTTGTGCAAACTCTCTCGTCCGTTGAGCCAGCTACGGATCAAGTCAAGCGTGAGGGTATTCGAGGGCCTTGTTTCGTGGGATTGTAGGATACCATCGCCCCACTCCATTCGTCCCTCTTTATCCGAAGAATCTTCTCTCTGTTATATTGCAAATGGAAGATAGACGTCTAATTTGCTCTCTGAGTATCCGTATACTGAGAAATATTCTTCAATATCGAATAAAGTTCCTCGCAAAATGCTAAATGAGATATTTTCTAATTTTTACCTCATAAATGTTGGAGAATATGTGAAAGTTTATTCGATTCTTTAGAAAAATGGAGGAAGAGAACTTGATCTCTTCTGGGCTGTAATAGTGGTAGTGAAAAGCCATGCCGAACTGGACTAATAAAGCGATATTACATCGACGGGGGGTCTGAAACCCCCAGTGTCCACTCAGGGACTTTACTCATCGTGAAATTATTACGCTCATACCTTATATATCCCATGTACTCTCCCCCTTCTGCATTCTTCATCTCTCTGCGTTACAATCTACAGCAAAAAGCCCAACGGCGATTCGCGAACATTTTCATTATCACCCAGTGTGTGATGACGCTGGTTACGAGCAGGTGAATATCATGATATCGTCATATCAAATGTAATCCTCGTATTTAGCATATTATTGAAACTGACGCATAGTCAAAGCTCGAAAATGAAAAAAAGCCGAGAGCTACTCAATGATTATTATCAAAGAGATTGAACTTGGCGCAAGACTCTATTAAACCAGTGAATTGTGTAGACAACAAATTTTCCGAAAAAAAGCCATTTGAGACATCATCTGACATACTATTCATCATCCTGAGGATGAATGATACAACCATATGTCTAGAATCAATTAAAGAATTGATAAAACATCATAAATGTCCAAATGTTATTTTCACAACATCAGCACCCTAATCGAGTGTTTTCCCAAAAAGAAAAACGTTTGCGTGACACAAGAGCACTCAGGTTGTTTTGACGTGAGACTCCGCCCAAGGTTCATTAGTAGGGTGAGAGGAAAATCCTCCATACCCTGATGGCCACACGCTCTATTAAGAGCATTAGACTTAGATTATCCAAGTCACCCTTTCGATGACCTATCTTCTGCTTCTTTTGCTAACACACTATTTTGTGTAAGAGATTCTCTCCTTTTCTTTCATCATTGGCCTCGCGCCCTCGTAAACCGGGGTCAATTAATAGGGTGCCATTTATAAGGACAAACCGGAGAATCTGGGAATCCGCAATCCGCTCGAGGGTAATAAATCTCGAGTCGCCCTGGTATGGAAGCAGAACCCCTCTTGTAAGCTGGTTGTATTGTAGCTATTACCAAGCCATGCATCACTAGGTAACAACCACGCGATTTCTTACTCTCCCTCTCACTTGCACGAGCATCATCCCTCCAGTTATGGAAGACAGAAAGAGTAGTGAAGTGTTTCACATCCAAAAATTATCAGAGTAAAAGGGAGGGGTAGAAGAAAAACACGAGATGTCTGGGAAGTAGCACAGCTGATGGTGGGGTAGCGTGTAGAGACCACCCAGGTGTTTTTATCTGGGTGAAAATATATGGAATCATGCTTCATATTCTCTGGACATCATCTACATTCAGAAGTATTATCTCTTGAAAAAAGAAAAATTGTCTCCCACTTCATATCGAATTTATCAAACAAGGAATCCTCAACAAAAATGGAATGTTTTCAGGTGAATGAAATTTAATGGTCGCCATTTTGTTCACCAAAGTATCAAGTATCCAAGTGTTCCTTCAAAGGTTTGATGAAGAATTTTAAGATAAATTGGTAGATTGTTCGTTTTGTATTCTTTAAGATACAAAATATCAGTAATCTATCAGAGAATCAGTAGAGTACGTGTCGTTGAGAAGATGAAAATAGTGAGGTAGGAGACTAGTGGGAAAGAATTGGAATGAGCGCTTAGGCAGTTATGTATATAGCCACCAGTCGTCCTCTCCTCATTGCGCCCTCATCGGGCGCTATAGTAACAACACGGGGAAACATAGGGAAATCAATATGGCTTCCGTTGCCCTCTTTCATTCCCACCCCTTTTGCCACCCATCCTCTCGTCATTCCTCGGGCCGGCGTATAAACCCAAGCTCAGTGCTTCTCACTTCTACTCACAGTGATACGCTCAGCTTCGGCCCTGCTCGGACGGGTGAACCCATTATGAGGGGGTGTTACTCCGGGGCCAATCCCCAACCACCCGCACAACCTGAGAGAGGGAAGAGGACGCTTGCGTTAAAGCGCATGTGCGTTGCTAGGGCCACCGGATGGGTCGACGAGAAGACGCGCGAATCGGACGCCCTCCTCACACCCTCTGTGCTTTTCTTTCTATCTTTTTCATAGCTCTTCTCTTTTTTTCTCTCTCAGTCTGTTTTTTTTACTCAAGCACTACACACCACCTCTGACTATTCTTTTTTCCTGCCAACATGAGATGAAAGAAGCTGGAAAAAGAATTGAAATAAATGTACCTGAATTCGATACTGATTTAATGTGTCGAGTTCGGAGGTTCTTGTGGACTAGGTATTAGAAAAAGACATTCTGATGACTAAAATTCGTCAGAACTATAAGATAATTGCAAAATTCAAGGAATCCTCACAGTTTTTGGAATTTGCTTTTCATTAACGTGAATTTTGAATTACTCCGTGGCAGCCGTGTCATTAATTGTCATGTTGAAGATGTCGTTATGAGAATTAAGAAAATTTATTCGAAGATGGAAACTTTCCTGCAAAGAGAGATCGTCCCGACATCTGCAATTTTTCCTGTGCACATTCAAAGCACTCAGCGGATAATCGGCAAGAGCACAAGTACTTGCCGACGATAAATATTGCGAAATCTGTTTTACCGACTGCCGATGAGTTTATTGACTGTTGAATCACTGATGTCAACGAGTGCTGATAACAATACTGACAGTAGATAATTTTCAGTTACCAGCAGCTGATTCGTAGAATCACGAAAATTTCTGAATTACCGACATTTATATTTAGAAACTTCTACTTTATCGCCAGTCGAAATGATCGATACAGTGAATCCCAACGACTGGTGATACCCAGATGGTAGCTCGTGACCTGCATTCAAATTTGAATGTCGAAAGGTGAAATAAGCATCGACAGAAAAGTACTCAATCATCCAAAAAAAAAGAAAATATCATCAAATTATGGATTGTCCAATAAAACCCCATCGCCAAATAACTGCCAATTTATTCTCATTATCATCGAAATTAATAATGTCAAATTTCCATAATTCGCCCACTTCCTGTGACACTACATGACATTTAAATCTCTATCACCCCATTGTATAATCCAAAATTCATGAAAAGATTTATATCAAAGAAATTTAATAATCAAACTGAATTGCATAAAACGTGAATACAGTTCTATTCATTCAATCCCCATTCATTTCGACTGACAAAAGACACCGAGAAGATCCATTAAACCATTCGAATTTCCAATTGTGTATGTGGAATAAAGAAAATAAAACTCAAACAATGCGCCCGATGCCAAACAATCGAAACTCATGATCCTCGCAAATCTAAAGCATCCGTCTCAAAATTTTCATGGAAAATAGATGAAAAATTTGCATTAAAAAAAAATTGCAGTAAATCGCAATTGGCAGATGACATATTCGCTCGATTTGACATGTAATCCTGAAAAGCGATACACATCAATTCATCCTTTCCTCCCTCTCTCTCTCTCTCTCTCTATCTGTACACAAACACAGCTCCATCCATTACTACTGTCATTCACCAATCACCACTCATACATACAACTCTACTCTTCCTATTCACCCCCCCCCCCCCCCTCCTGCGTCATTCAATCGTAAATCCACTTTCATAAGTGTGTGTTCATACACACTCACCTCCCTCCCCCTTTCCGTGAATTGCAAGTGCGTGCGAGATGTGCACGACTATTCAGATATTGTTGTTATTGTTAAGGGAACAATCGGCCGTCAATAGGCCGCCCGGCACAATGTATCTATTCAGGTGAAGCCAGAGGTGCTCACTCAGGCATTCACAACTGTGGAAAATCAATTTGATCAACGAAACTAAAAAAAAGGGGTAGGGTGGGAGATAATCTCACGTGAATTTCCATCAAATTCATTGAGAGAAGTACAAAGTTGACATGAAAATTTACGAATGAAAAGGAGTGGAGCTTTCAGTTTTTTTTGAGCAAAGTTTGTTAAAAATTTCCCGTCAGTAATTCAAATGGTTAATCAGGAGTAATAAATGTCAACATTCATCAAAAGAGATGGAAACTGACCGTCAGAAAACTGAATAAAAATTCTCCGTCACTTTTGGTCATTTGGAGTCAATTTGTTTTTGCGGGAAGATTTGGGGAAATTACTCATATCCAGAAGCCATGCAGTATTTCTCATTTTTTCTCAAAAACTGTGATTTACCTACCAAATTAAAGAATGAATATGAAAAATTGATACTGGAATCCAACTATTCAGATCGAAATGGTCTGTCAATTTTTTTTTTTGGTCATTTTTTTATTAAATGTTACCTCCATTGGGAAAATAGTTCAAAAAATGGAATATAATTTTGTCATAGAAATAAAAAAATAGAGTCAACACAAAAAACATCATCAGTCTATTTATATGGAATTTGCCCATCGAGACCATCTTCAATCAATTTTCTGACTCACGTTTTAGTTATCACTTTTTAACCAAATTCCTCAGTCATTAACATTCGGTGAATTGACCGATCACATGACCGTCATATTTTTTTCGTTCCATCCCTGGGCATTATTGAACAAGTGAATAATAGGATGAAAGGTTAAAGGTCACGTGTATGTGTGAGTCACGGTTATTTGGCTATACCAGAGCTTTCGTGGGCATTCGCGATGATTATGTATGCGGGAATCATTGTCGGGAAATGTGCGATGCACATGCAAAGGCCAAAAATCGTCGAAATCAGTCGAGTTCAACATCAGCATTGTACCTGGGCTTTGTCTCCGCTTCATTGTTATCTGGGTACCTCTCTCTCTCTCTCTCTCTCTGTACCCCCTCCCCCCTCCTCATTGCTGGTGGTGTTCAACGGCGTACTGGGTCTTCATACATGCTCACAAATACCGGCGTAATATTCATGCAGCCTCTTGCATCCCTTGGAAATTTATATACGTGTATGTGTGTATACACAGTATTAAAGCAAAGACAATTGCATACATAACGCTTCGCAAAATTCTGGAGAGTTCGAACCCGTACTGATGGTCCGTCATTCAGCCATGAAATCACGATAATTCTGCTGTTTATACGATTGAAATTTCTGGAATTCGGTAGTGATGGGATGAAATAGAGGGAGTCTTCTTTCACTTTATTTGGAAATTGATGTAGATAGCGAAATATTTGTGGAGACCTTTTCAGTAGCTCTTAATATTTTCTGTAGAGAGGATTAGAGTAAAATCGTACTATTTCGCTTAGTCTCTCAAGATATTGGTCAAAACAAATCGATAGTAAACAAGTAAAAAAAAGATGAGCTGATTTTTTCTCCATCTTTTTTTGAGGATCTCTCAGTAAATAATGGAGATACGCCTTCTTTGTTCAAATCCTTCTCTATAGCTCTGGAAATTTTGTACGAAAGAGGATTACGGAATAATTGAGTTATCTCGCTTCTTTCCCGAGATGCTCATCAGAAACGAATTTCTCCTCATACTGAAACTGGTGTTACGGAACTATTAGATGCTATGCGATATCTCGAAATCAATGCGAGATATCGCATCGACTAATCGAACATATGAAAATGATGATCGGAAGCTGTTTTGAGAAGAATAATTGATGCAGGTGTGCGTTCCATGTAGGGTTTTGAGTTAGGCCCGAACGTCAAACTCAATTCGATGTGACGAATCTCGATTTAGCGAGATGAGCTCAAACCTGATATCGGATCAAATTTGAAATCAATCTCGCAACGATAAAACTACGACTCTCTAGTTCGATATTGGGGTATTCATGGGCCCAATATCGAGTCCGATAGATGCTTAATAATTTTGGAAAAAATTTTGAAAATAAAATAAATAGAAAATTACTATTTTTTTCTCTGAGATCCCGGAACTATTCAGCTTCATTATTTATATTTCGAATTTATTGATTCTAAAGTGATTTTTATAATCATAAATTTCAGTTCCCACAGGTGGATTTGAACCCTCGATCTTCGAATAACTAGACTCGTGCGCTGCTGACTGGGCCACCCCGCTATTCGACTTTGAAAGAATCCTATTGCCTATATGAATGTTGAAATAATTTGATTTCGAAATCATATCGATATTCATATTGTTTATACAGATATCCTTATCAAGAGAGATTTAATAATAAAAGTGAAGTAGAAACCGAAAAACTAGATGAAATATTTCCCATAATAGAATATTCATGCTTTGACCTAAATTTTATTTTTGAAAATTCAAGTTTTTTGCGTGTTATTTCTTTTTCTATTGATAATCGTATTATTTGATGGGATAAAGGGAAGATTTCCTTTTAGATCAGTTTTTATATTCATTCTATTCTGCATTTCTTTGTAACTCTTATATTTTCTCAATCCACTTCACGAATTAATTATTAAAAAGAGAAATAATTGAAAGAAAATTAATCATGGCGTGATTTTTCAATTATTAAGTTGGAAAATAAAAAATTATGGAAAGTGATCAAAGAGAAAAATCAATAAAAAATGAACAATTATGAAGAATTATTGGACGATGTCAATGTCGATTGGAATTCGTACCACGAAATTTGGGGGAGCAACATTAGAAACATCGCGGGTAAAAGTAGAACAGTTGAACTTCGGTTCCACGAATTAAGTTCGATAGTCATTTTAAATCTGTTGTGCGGTTAAGGGTGTCATGACTTCGGTCCGAATTTTGGATAGATATAGAATTCCCGATATTCGGCTACTTGATATGGAATTGAGTTGCGATCCTAACTCACCATCCCAATATACAAGGATTGACGTTGAAAAGAACATCAGGAAATGAATATTTCTATTCACGAAACCAATATTAACGCTCCGATATTGTTTCGAATTTTGGCCACTAATCGATTTGCCCGAACCGTATAAAATAATTTTGCCCGAACATCCACCACCTCGCGGATTCCGGGAAACCTCATATGGGTAGCACGCTCTTGATTGCTACTCCCCTCAAACTGAAACTCGTGGAACGGAACTATCGAATGATATGCAATATCTCGGATGTGATGAGAGATATTGAATCGATTGATCGAAATTTGGACATGATCGTTCAGAAGTTGATGTGATATTTTTTTTTCATGTCACCAGATCTCAAATTTCATGTATGATATTGCATGGCTCAATCGATATTTGAAAATAATCGATCAGAAGATGCTGTTTTCAGACGAAAGGAATGATGCAGGCACGCGTAGCACGCTTCCAATTGCTAGTCAGTAATGGAGAGGCAGGACAGGATGAATCTATTTTTTATATATCTTCATGAATAATAGAGATACACTTTTTTCTATCCCAATCCTTTTTTGTAGCTTCTGAAAATTTCTCCAAAAAAGGTTGTGGATAAAAAAAAAAGCATGTCTCCATAAGTTTTCGAGATATTCCATTCAGAATGATCACAAAAAAATTGATTTTTCCGGTTTCACTCCTTCATTATTCAAATCCTCAAAAATACACTTCCACTCACTGGATCCAAAAATTCAATTGAAAACGTCATGAATATTTTCACAATGAATAATCTGTATTCTTGATAATTCATTACTTCATTTCATTCATCCCAAATGAAATGAAAAGTCTGAATAAAATGAATGAAAAAAGATGAGAAATCATCTGAAAAAGCAGAAAAAATTTCAATCGGAATAAAAGATGTGAAAAAAAATATGAAAAAAATGTTGCAGAAGAAAAAAAAAGGAAAATCCAGAAATAGAGTGTCCTTTCATATGAGACACAATGGAGAAAAGAAAATCGTGCGTCGCGATTTTTGCATCGATATCGAAAGAAGATGGAAAGAGAGAAATAGTAGTGGGAGGTTTTTTGTAGGAGGGGGGTGGTGGATACTAGCTATAGGTGAAGCACACGAAAAGAGGAATTGAGGATGGAGAGAGTGAGAGAGAGGGGGCATAGAGCAGCTGAATAGGAAGCGACACAATGGACCTGGGTGGCTGTGGAGGCGTGTTATCAAATGGGTTCCTCATTCACATACTGCGGCCTGAGCTACCTGTGTCTGTCTGTACCGGTGTCTGTCTGTTATACTTATTCATACTACCCATTGTGTCTCCACTGTTGAGTCGAGTTCAGTTCAGTTGAGAACGCGATGGAACGTGCCACAATGCACGAATATGGGCTGTACCTACGCGGGAGAAATCATTTCCCAGCTCCCCTATACTATTCCTATGTATCTCTGCCTATCCTCCTCTCCCCCCTCTCCTCTTACACTGGCTGCGCCACCTTTGCCCCAGTACTCACTAGTTGCCCTCCTATCATTCTCCAATTCTCATTGATAACCCGAAGGGAAAGGGTACTTTTGTTACGTTACTTGTTAGGTGCGTTGAAAAACTTAGCCTCAGGTTTTTTCAAGACAAGATGATCATTGAAGTACTCTCATGGAAATAGAGATAGTCGGTTCACCGATAACTGACCAAATGATAATTACTGACCATTTCGGTAGAAAAAATGACCAGCTGTCGCGTTACATAGCCGAATGATTTCCTTTGTTACGGTCCGTTTTTATCTAAATAGATTTTCATAATACAACCATCTTTTTTTTCTATCCAATAAATGATTGAATATTTTGATTCTCATGGATGTCGTACAATCCTCCGATTTCGCTATGTTGCTCAGTCTTAGAGATATTTCATTAAGAATGGGTATGCAGATGAATCGATTTGTCTTGTTTTACCTCTTCAGTACATAAATCGATATGAAAGACTTAATAAAAGAATTTCGTTAATACACGTTTCATTCATTTTTTTCTCGTAGAAAATAGACACGAAAAATAAGAGTTACATGGAATGACCGGATCTCGAAATTACGGTAACTTTGCAACTATATAGATGGATTGAGATCACATATTCCATTACTGAGGCTTCAAAACAATGAGGATCATTTTGCTATGAAAATGAACGGTCAGGTCAGAAATGGTCAGTTTACCAGTGATCTGATGCACTTTGAGAATTAACGTACTTTCGGATCTCTAAATGAAAGTTCCCAGTGGATTTTGGTGAACTGTGACAGTGTCATTAGGCAGACCTCAATGATCACAAAGAATAATCCAGTTTTCTTCAATTCCTTAAATCCTCCTTCATAACTGGCAGTGACTCAAAATGGTCTTATCTTAAAATGAGTCATAATAAAGTAGTGTTTCAGATAGAATTCTTAGAATAACTTGCATGATACGAGTCTTTTGTCCTAAAAATAAGCTGCATCATATCAGCGCCGAAAACAGCTTTTATGTTTTCATTGAAAAATCACGAATGATTCTCCATTTATAAATAGATATTCATTGAACTTTTCTTCCTCTGAGAAATATAGACACTGCAGCAATACTCGATTAAATCCCAATCCCTCACTCCTCCGATGTGGATAGAGGGATTAATCATTCTCAAATGAAGATAGTCCAACGAGAAAATTGAAAATAACGAATTTCCACAAAATGCTGAACACTGAATTTCACAAAGATGAGAACAACTTAGTAAATGTTGTATAATAAATCATTTGAAGAAACAGAAACCAGATAAGCATAAGATACAAACAGCTATTTCTTTATTTCGTGAGTATTAAAGGCATACAAAACTCGCTCAATACGTCATTCATTTGAATAAAACAGCTCGTTCTACGTCAGAATAAGAGTTTCAAAGGGAATTAAGGATTCAAAGGCATCTTTGCGCGCAATGCACAAAACGGCCAGCCTCAGCTATTTCTTCGTCTCTTATAAGAGTTCACATCAGCTGAATCCATTATACTTTTTGTATAACGATTCAATTCACCGCCATTTAGAAAATAGATATCAACAATATTTTTTGGAAACATGAAACAATATCGGTCATAGAAGCGTTCGTTCATGAGAATTTCAGCTGAACTCAGATGAAGAGAAGTCCCAAATGTGCATTATGAAAACTTTGAGTTTCTCAACATTAATCATTTAATGATTTGCATTATTTTTATGTCGGCTATGGAGTCATTCCGTTTTTTGACGGATGAGAGGGTGCTCGTTGGATTCTCGGTATAAAAAAATCAGCTCGTAAAATAAAATCCCTCTGCTTTTGGGGTAACTTATGTTATTACGGCGGATTATAGTTTTCGATTGTTATTCATGTCACTTGAATGTTGGGGAGCGATGAATGTACGGCTCGACATTCTTTTTTTTTTTAGTTGGACGGAAGCCCCCTATTTTTGAGATTCATGGAATAATTGAAATGTTAATTTTGTAATTAAATTTATGGCACAAAGTTTCGATGTAAAAGTTTTTTTTTCTGTTTATCTACTGCAAACTATAAAGGTGGGGGGGGGGCACAATGGACCACCTACACCGGTTATTACTATTTCGTGGCTTCCCACCATCGAATCACTCTACTTTTGTTCTATCTTGAACGAATCCATCAACATTTTTCCGAAACACCGGATTTTTTTGTAGGGCACGACGGACCACCTGTAAAAAAACTAATTTTGTGTTCGGTCTTCGTTAATCGTTCTCAACACTGGAAATTTTTCTCCTTATCTTGATAACTCTATTTATTTCCATTCTACGCGACATTTTCCTTTTGAAGCTCATACAAACTGTTTCTTTGATTTTTTTTTGTAGATGTCAAGTTCTCCGACGGAAAAAAATTCGGGCAAAACCCATCTCCCTTAATTTCCGAGGTTCTCAGAAAAAGATCAGTAGAAAAATCAAATTTTTTCCATTATTTTTTAGAATATCTCGAAATATTCGACATGCTGAGCACAAAATCCATTCGATCACATACGAAATCAACGTAGAATAATCTCGTCGTTTATTTGTAATTAACTCCACATCACTACACTGAGGGAAAGGAAGATTTTCTAGAAATGGAAATAATTTTGAGACAAAACTCTTTTCTCATTTGCGATGAACAATGTGAGGAAAGTAGAGGATTTGATTGAGAAAAACTCAATACCTGTTTCTCTCAATACTAATTGCTTTTAGTTCGAAATTGCATTAGATCCGTACTCATTTTTTGTTACTAAAGTGTGCTAACTGATGACGATGAATAAACAATTATTGGTCCAAATCTCCCTCCTGCATTGATTCAATCTCGATCATATTTGCCATTAATATTTTCACAAGGAATTTTTATCAAATAATAATTCATTTGCACGAAATAGGAAATCTTAGTCCAAACCTAGCCCAATTTGGCTCAAAACCGGAATGTATTTTTTGTCAACTATTCTTTTAAAGGCTTATCTTATTGATTGATGTAAATGTATTTAAATTCATCCTAAATAGGTACGAGGATTCGTCCAAAACATAAATTGTTTAAAAGGAGGAAATCCACTGGCAAACCATTCCCCGATTGACATGAACTACATAATATTCCTAGTAAATATTTTGGTGGATGATTGGCCTTGCGGTCATTAATTAAATAAACTCAATTAATAAAAGGTTGAATTTTTATTGTCAACGTTTCGGCTCATTAAACATGAGCCCTCATCAGGACATTAAAATTCATCAATTCGATCTGTAAAGTAGAGAAAACATTATGGAATTATTAATAAATGTACAACTTCTGAGACAAAAGAAATTCAAAAACGTTATACATACAAAATTATATGCATAACTGTCACTGTCTTGACACAATTTTGTATGTATAACGTTTTTAAATTTCTTTCGTCTCAAAAGTTGTACATTTATTGATAATTTCATAATGTTTTCTCTACTTTACAGATAGAATTGATGAATTTTAATGTCCTGATGAGGGCTCATGTTTAATGAGCCGAAACGTTGACAATAAAAATTCAACCTTTTATTAATTGAGTTTATTTAATTGATGACCGCAAGGCCAATCATTCACCAAAATATTAAATTTGAACGGTCAAAAAACATTATTTTATTCCTAGAAAATATTTTTTTCTCTCAGTGTATGACCATTAGGCTCTGAGATATCTACCAAAAACGACGAGAAAATTAAAAAAAAAACATATTCCCTATCATTTTTTGAAAATACGTCCTCTTTGCCCAATCTTTTTTTGTAGATCTTAAAATTCCCTACCAAAAAGTGTTGGAGCGGACAGGGCGTATCTTCAGCCATTTCCGGGTGTTCTCGAAAAAATATCCACAAACAATCGAATTATTCTTTTTCAAGTAGATTTTATCATTTATTATCATTCGATATTAATAAATCACGAGTGGAAAAGGGCAGAATGAGTATCATCATCAAGTGGAGCACACATTCCATGAGGAGTAAGGGAGGGTGGAGGACGACAGCCCCTTCCAAAAATTTGGTGAAAAAAATCGTTTCACGTCAAACCATGATACTTTCAAAGTACAGTGCTCCCTCTACTGGTCGTCCCTCGATTGAACGTACCGCTCCTCTTTCGCTGTTTCTCTTCGTCCCACACTATCCCATGTAGAGTTTGTTCATATTCGTCAACGCGGCCGATCATCAGGCTTATATTTTGAAGCCAGAGTTGACATGTCAAGATTGGGCTGAGCCTCGGGTTTAAGTTTATAAACCGACACATGATATGCCGAGATTGGACTGAACCTTGGCTCAAACTTCAGTTACCGACATTGGTTCTAAGATTGAATACAATGTTCGGCCCAATATAAATGACCCATTATTGGCAAATGACTTGTCGGCCTTTGCTTGGCTGAATACTGATGAGCATATCCCTTGTTGACGTTCCATTAATGGACAAAATATGAAGATAATTTAATTATTTTGAATAACAAAATTATCTTTCAACACTTTCAAATAACTTCGATTTGCCTGAGAAAAGTAGACGGCAATGAATTTATGAGGATCGAAATTTCACTCAGAAGTATGTAAACTCACGGTGGCTGAGCTGGGAGAGTAGCGGATTAAAAACTCTATGGTCCTGGGTCCGCATACCGCTGGACGAATTTTTTTTTTCGAAAAAAATAATATTTAAATTCAAGTACCAATCCAATATTGATATTTGTATTTATATTGCATTTCATTTCTTCATTTGTGTTTATTTCCATTAGACAAATATACAATGCCAATGTATTGGCGCTACATAGGCAACTCACATTGGACAAAAAATCAGGGCCAACATCGCACCCGACTGGCATCCCAACAGCGGCCCGAATATCGGCCATTCCTTTTGTCCAACATCAAAGATAGGTTACCCAAGGTTGTGCCGAGTGTTGGCCGAGCTTGACAATCCTACATGGGATTCTGCTTATCTTAAAAACGCATGCGTGATAACTATGGCAACGTGTGAAATTTAGAGACAAGCGTGAGGTTATCGATGAATTTAAAATTTGAAACATACAGCGCGCAACCTTTCACTTTTATTATGACCCGCCTCCTATTTAGAGTAGGGGCCGCTCTGTTGATCGTTTTCCGGGAATTAGAGCCCCACTCGGCATGATCAGTAGCGGGAAGACTGTATTCAGTGATTTTCGAACGATTGCTATTGTCTTGATCGTAATATACATAGAATTATTTTCAATAATAATCGTAGCAACCAGTATATAAAATTAATCAAAATACAGTTATATGGATTACTACGGTTTGAAACATATCGCCGCCTTATAATCAAACAGGCGTAAGTGCTTGGCAGAAGCATAACACTTATGCCACTTGAATTCGAAAGGCAACGATATATATATAATTTTATCGAAATATATTATCGTTGATTTTTATATATTTATGTATTTATGAGCCGTGTATAGCTCTCCAGCCTGCTACACTTTTTCTTCATTGATTCTTATACATTTTTCAGTAGAGGAGACTGGGGCAAAACCAATTTTTTTTTGAGTGAGAGTCTTTATAAGAAACTGAAAAAAATTCTTCAAAGATACAGACACGCTGGAACATCACCTCAAATATTTCAGTTTTTTCCATTAAAGATCTCCAGTTAGAAAAGAAATGTGATTCATTTTGTTCTCGATTTTGGTGATAAAACACTTGGAAAATTCAGCGTCAGAAAAAAATTTATTACATCAAATTAAGCTGGAATCTTTGAAAAATAGAAACACTTGACCCAAGAGTTTTTATACTTCCCCCCGCCACTTGAAATATAATGGCATGGAGAAATATTGTACATATATAAACGTATATATCATTTCTTTTATATCCGCGTATACGCGGGCACACTGACGTAACTTTGGTCGCGGCCTTATCGGCAGTTATCGGGCCGTGATGTCACACAATGGGGCAGACAATGCGCGGGACAATACACCCCTGCTTCCTAACCCTCGGCCAACCTCCCTCCCTTAACCCCTCCCTTCTCCCTTTGTTCCCCACTCCCCTAGCCGCTAGTGTACCGGCATACCTTCTCTAGCACTCCTGGTTTCCTCGTTCCATTCTCTGCACGATGTAACGTCAGCCTATCCCTTTGGTATCCCCTCCGGTCTTTCTTCCCTTCGCCTCAGCAGTACAGCCAAATCCACCCCTTTTGCACCCAACCAACTTAATAAACATAATAGCTGACTTTGCCGCCCCGCGGTCACAATGAGATCCGTACTGTGAGATAACTGAGATATGACGATGCCAGTCTATTGTACACTGGGCCATCCAAGTTTTAGTTTCGACTGGATTATTTCAAATACCCACTTCTATATACAACTCTCTTTGTCTAAGAAAATCAATAGTCTTTCATAGATTTAAAGTAAAAAGAATGACGATGCGTATTAAAAAAAATTTATTTCTCAAGGAAATTGATAAAACTTGCAGAAATCGTGGGAAATTGGATTAGATAGGTGCAATTGCTGCTCGTGTTAAATAAAAATTAATAGCTAATAATGAAAATCAATTTTCAACTTTCCGATTCCATGAAGAACTTATTGTATTAGCCCCGCGAATCGATTATCAAATTTTCATCAGATCTCGATAATTCGAAGTGTCGACATGAGTTTCGGCCCTTTTTTTATGGAGGTGTGTGTGTGTTTTTAGGTCCGTGTATGTGTATTAGGATGTCCGTCATTTACCGAGCCAAGTTTTTCCACTTGGGTAACATCTAAACTATTTGTTTGCAATCTGAACATAATTTTGAGGAAAAAGAATTTATTACCGATGTCCTTTAACCCTGCCTAAATAACGATACTTTTTCCATTCATTCAACATGGGGTTTTTGCACTTGACAGGAATTTTTTTTTCTTGCTGATTATAATAAATAACTCCCCAAATCATGCCATAATGTATCCGACTTCATCAACTACTCAACGCTCTTTTGTATTTGAATGTTATATAGGAGGGAGGAGATAGGATAGGGATGAAGGATGAAATCATAATAGGATAAGAGAAACATCAATAATGTAAAAATAGTTGTAAGTACAGTAGTGCAAGGAATTTTATCTGGTGTAAAAACTTGTAAGGGAACGGGAGCCCAAAAAAGACCCATACAGGGCTCAATAAATACATATGTAGTGAACTGTTATATCTATTATTTCACGCCCTTAATTTCTACATTTGAGGTTGTGCAACGCGATGTTGATCTTCGTCAACCCTAAGGCCCCACAGACATCGTATCTGAAGTCATTGACCTTTGTAGTTCATGATCGAGTACTGTGGAGCTCCGTCCATTTGTAGAGATTACACATATGCATTTGGGAACAAGTGTTCAGTGACGAGTCTTACAGCATACCTAAGTTGAATGCGATTGCAGTTCATCAGCTGGGATTCCAGTTCCAATAAGGGGTTCGCAAGCAGGAATTCAGAATGCTTCGTTCCTCTCTCTATAATTCAGGTTTTGTTAAATCTGTCCATGGCTTAGGTAGCGCTCGATCTCTTTCTATCATATTTTCACGAGGTGGACTCGAGCTAATTCTGCCTGAAGAGACCCAGTCTGTGATAGTTCGTAGGCTTTTTCGATTCCCTTGATGCCTTGCTATTTTGTGCCCGGAGCACTTTGGGCCTGCTGTTGACTGCAATTTTATTGAGCAACATCATGCACTTTTCGGTGACAGTGCTAAATCAATGTTATTTCTCTTCAGCTCCATCAGCACTGTTTGAATGTCGCAGCATATGTAGATAGCTCGGATGTGATCGGTATTTTGCCGAAACTATTTCGAAGGGCTACGAGCTTAGCTTGAACACCGTAACATGGTCCCTTGGCTATGCTAGAGCCCTCTGTGAACCAGACCCAGCCAAGTTTAGATGAGAATTCTTTCCAAAAACCAGACAGAACCTTTCTAATTGAACAGGTCTTCATGCTTTTTGAGCCATTTATGCTTGCTTGAAATGACAACACTTATGTAATTCTATACGTGTGCCAAGATTGGCTGGTCATCCCTATGAGCTCCTGTAGGTGTTCATCTTGTTCGAGTGTAGACGCATGCCCCTGACTGTAGCTCCTCCAGTATCCACTGTTTCGCACACTTAAGGCTGCCGTTATTGGACCAGTCTTTACGATAATTTGAGGTGGCGGTAAGCATAAGATCACTTCTGAGGACACATACAGAGTTGTATACATGGCTCCCCTGATATCTCAATGTCCACTGTAGATCAATATGCTTTGTCTTACGTTTCCCTGTACGTCGCTTCGCATTATGAAAAAAAAAGTAAAATGAATTTGGATCTTCTCTAAATTGAAAAGATGAATTGCCAACTCCGATTGAAAATTTTTTCTTCTGAAAGGAACCTCATAGTAGCAGAATCAACATCATTTGGTGAGTTATTGGATATAATAAGCAAGAAAAAAAATAATTTTCCAAAAAGTGTGAGAGCTCTATGTTGAATGAATGGGAAAAGTATCGTCATTTAGGTGGAGTTGAACAACATCGGGATAAAAAAAAATTCCCAGAATTTTTTTCAGATTGTAAACAAATAGTTTAGATCATACCCAGCTGGAAAAAGTCAACTTGGTAAATAACGGACAAATTGTCCAAAACGGACAAGTGATCAAATTTTTTTTAATGCAGTCAAACCATTCTCATGTAACTTAGTCCTGATTAGATTATGAGCCATACCAGCTCAGTAGTTGTTTAGTGATGACAGGAAAAGTGATTTAACAACTACAAAATACATAAAAAATCCGAAAATTTCAATAAAAAAGATGTAATAAGTTTACATAGGGGGAACCGGAACAAAATAGACATACGGGTCAAAATGATTCAAAATTTCTTCTGAGAGTCAAGGAGTCTCCGAAAAAATGGAAAAAATTCCCCAACAACATTCACATATTGGAACAGCTTCTAAAGAATTTCAAGTTTTTCCATCAAGTCCTTCCCTCCAAAAAAAGTTCCTGGATCATGTAGTTCCGGAGGTCCATTTCGCCCCATTCTTCCGTGGTTCTGTACCTTTATCTTAGAAATCAAGTGGTGTAAATGCTATGCTTATGTGTCACACTCTAGTCACTTTTCATTATAATAGTTCAAGTCGTTATCTATACCATCGCGGAATCAAGATTGACTGTATTGTGTAAATTTTTGAGTAGTGAATTTTCAAAAATGGAAGAACTTATACAGTCTTATGGGTAAGACCGTGAAGTTCCACGTCTAAAAAAGTCTGATAAAGTTGCTAAGCAACCAAAGTTTATGAATATTGTGAAATGGAACAGGTCATCATACGAACGTCAAACAGGCCGTCTGAAATTTCCTATCAAATGGGAGAGATTATGAGCTGTAGTGGAGAAGGGGGTCAATTGAACCATGGGGCAATTGAAACCAGTCGATTGAAAAATAGGAAAGAATTAGAAAAGGAAAGTGCCCTTTCAGGTTGAACTCTCAATATATCAATCTTTGATGTGCCCAGAATTTGGAATCATTATGACTGTTCAATTTTGAAAAATTCTAATTTTTATGATTTTGGGTATGCAAATTTTTTTTCCAACTCTCAACAAAAATTTAATAATATTCTCATTCTCAAATATTATCATGGTGTATCAATATTAATGTCTCAATATAACTATATTTCATCATTGTTAACTCGATTTATATGAAAATAATTATGTAAAAATTTTGAATGCACTAATTACCGTCACTGAAAACACATCTGAGGTCAATTGAACCATAACCAATATGTCCTCTACCAAAAGCCATATCAAGTAGCAAAAGTAGAAAGTGTCGTGCACCAGGCAAACTGTCATTCATACCGATACTCGAGAAAAATTGGGAATAGAGACAAAAAACTAAAATAGACAAAACCTTAAGAAAATGGATTCCTCAGAAAAACTTGAAAAGATGTGGAGTAGTGGAAAAGAATAAAATGAAAACTACTACAAAACAGTGATATAATGATATGTTTCTAGCAAAATATGCAATAACTGTTATACGGAGTGATATCTGAAAAACTATTCATTAAAAAAGAATTTACTTTTGCTTCCAATACTTTCGATTCAATTGACCCCAGCTAGTGGTTCAATTGCCCCTGAGCTAGGGACAGTTGAACCACTTGACCCGGTGATACAATTAAAGATTTTTTTTAACAACAATCATTCGTTGATTCATTTACCAATCAGAAATGATAAAGTTAATAACAAACTACTATTCCATGGAAGGAGAAAGTATTTTTTTCTAAAAATTGTATTCTAATGAAATTGTGAAAGAATTTTTGGTTCAATTGACCCCCTTGTCTCCTACTTTTGAGAACATCTTAAAGTGCACTTTCGAACTTATCTCAAGATACACTTTTGAGCACATCTCAAGGTGCACTTTCAGGGACACCTTGAGGTGCATTCCCAGGGTCAGCTTAAGATATACTTCCGGGGACATTTTGAGATACACTTTTCAAGAAAATTGAAGACAACCTGAAAATTTTCCCAGGAGTACACTTCAAAGTGTCTTTACAAGTGCACCTCAAGATGTTCCTAGAGGTGCACCTTAAGGTATCCTCAAAAATATACCTCGAAATCCCCCCCCCCCTTTAGAAAAAAACTTCAATTAGTCGAATTTCGAATTCAAACGTCATTGTTGACATTTTTAGGATAAAAAGCTTCATTTTCCAATATTTACAGATTTTGGTTGCTTAGCAACTATACCAGACTTTTTGGGACGAGGAACTTCATGGCCTTACTTATGGGCTATCAGGACTTTAGATCATCACTTCCCTTTGAATTATTTCATCATTTTTCGATTGGATGAGGTTGCCAAAAACAAAAAATTAGCTGAAGTAGAAAAAATTGGGAAGATTCATACATTTTAGGAAATTCAAAACTTAAGGAATTACACGATACAATCAATCGAAATTCTGTGATAGTATCGATAACAATTAAAACTCTTCAAAGGAAGTAGATTTTCATTATTGTCTCATAATTTTTATTCAATATGGGCAGCAATTGCTCCTTAATAGAGACATTTTGGTGATTGATGTGAATTTTCGATAAATTTAAAATCGAAATTCATAGTCCTTATTATGATGTTCTGGTCTTTTTAATCGATTCGTATATTTATACAACGAAATGTGTGAATTTCCACGGAATTCTAGTTTAGAATTCAATTTCGTCTGATCTTTTCCTTCCTAGAAAGTTTCCAGAGCTCCTAATAAAGATTAGGACAAAATGATTCTATCTCACTCAATTTCTGAGATATTTTCAAAAAAATATCAGGAAAAAAATCAAATCATCCTGTTTTACTTCTTTACTACTGAATCACGATTTCTCTTGACAGTCAAAGCCTCTACGGAACAATTTGAGAAAATCAGACATATCAGAATATCGTTTCAAATTTTTTGAGGATTTTTTCGCAGTCCTTTATTTTGAAAATAATCTTGAATCATTTCGCTCCAATTTCCCCTAATATACTATCTTTAGAATTGAAGTCTCAACAGAATCTTCAATCCTATTTTCTCCACGGAAAAATCCCCAAAAATTTGAAAGAATTTTTAATACACAAAGAATCTGATAAAACTTCATCCCTAACATGTTACAAGTATTATGAAAGAAAATCCATCAATTCGCTCAGTTAAACAAGGAATTCAATTCAGAATACGTATAGCTCGTCAAATGATACGAAATCGTATGAAAGTCAATCGGAGAATGTCTTGCACATGAATGATCTTGAGCATTGTGATAGAGCCACGAAGCATGCATCCCTTATCATGGGGAAATATACACAAACAGTGAGACGTAACACGCGCCGGAGTCGTCACGGGATTCTCTCTCCTTTCGGCGACACACATGCACACATACACTTGTGTGTACGAGTTGGGGTGGCTCACGCATCATCGGTTTAGACTCCACGCCCCCTCGCTCAACACGAGTGCATGTAGACACCATCCGTTACCAGTGACATAATACCACACACAGACACTACTCCTCTGTGTGCACGATAACCACCACATCCTGGGACTAGGTACAGTTGAGTTTCTCTCTCTCTCCCTCGCCCTCTCGAACTCATGCATCCGAACAATATGCTTTCTACCCCTCCGTGTAATCACCCTAACCTCACGTGCCATCATACCGGCACGAGCCATTCAAAAATGCGGTCAGGCAGCTATTATTTCGAGAATCTTTTAAATTTCTGCAATTAATTTCTGCCATTCTCTCCATTTTTTTCAATTAATGAACCGTTCCCCTTTTTTCTAAAAAATGTCGAATTAATTTTTTGGATTGCATCGAATTAATTATTTTTTTAAATAATGTAATTATGATACCATCGCGGAATCTATGAATTATGATATATCATGTCAGAGGTGAGAGTCCACGTGAAAAAATAGTATCTGATTTAGAATGTATTGACAAATATATGTCTGATACGGGCTTATATATGACGGCAAAATGATGCATATGAGGTCATATATTTCTCTAAATATAATTGAATATATTTTATTAGATATCGTTGTCTTAGACACGAAAGGGGTGTAAGTGCTGAGATGGGGGTATATTTAACAATGGATTATTAACCTATATGATTTCATTTATGATATGAAACATAATATAGTCATACATATTCCATGATATATTTAGTAATATATTTGATATATTCTCATGAATGTCATTGAGATGCAACAGACATACATGAATCAAAAGACATCTATTCATACCATTCATTCAGAAATCTACATTTGCATATATTATCCGATAGTATGGTATAAAATATATCATAACATGTTCGTTAATGTAGGGAAGACCGGGGCAAAATGAAGTGCCCCAAAAATTTCGCAAATTTCTATTTTCTCTTCAAGATGATTCTAGAATGGGCAGAAATAACTCTCAAGATGATTTTCAACTCAGCTCGCCTCACAGAAGTCGCTTAAGTTTTTTTTAATGATAAAGTTGAAGAATGGCGAGTCAAACAAGTTTCGCACCTAGTCTTTTTCAGCCTCACTATTCTTTAAAGAATGCGAATAGTGCATTACCTAACAAGTGCGGTAGAGTATTTTATGACGAGCGTGAGGTTGCAAAATGAGCTGAAGCCCTATTCTCGACTGAGGAGGATTTTTATTCCATGGGGAATTCCAATCGTGAGTGGAAAGCTCACACGGGAAAACTATCCATTCACGATTGGAATATCTCACACGGAATTTCATTCGAACCCGAAATCGGTGAAGAGCGGTCCATTTGCATTGTGAACGATCTACAGTGCATTTTAATTCATTCAAAAATGAGTTCCGAAGATATGAGTTCGAAAGAAGGAAAGAAAAAGGCACTGGATCAAACAAAACAGCCCACTAAGCTCTCTGCACAGCAGAAGCAGATATTGATCGAATTTGCGCGTAAGAATCACGGAATCATAACCTGCAAACACAGCAGTGCAGTGACTCGTGATTCAATGCTCGAGGAATGGAAGGAAATTACAGGTTATTTGAATTTAGTGAGGGGTGGAGTTATAAAAGAAGCCCCGCAATGGAGATTGCTTATCGTTATTGTTAATCTTGTTGTTATAATTCATAAAAATCGAGTAACAAGTTATAATAGATGTCGCGCTAGAGAATACTCATTTCGTTCATGAATATTCACCGTTCACTTATTATATTAAATATTGAATATTGGATTTATCATCAAACGTCATTCGTATGGAGGTTATGTGCCTTAAATTTTGACTAGGAATTAATTTCCCTTCTCACCTACAGAATGAATCCGTGTGAGAAATTCCAATCGTGAACGGATTGCTTTCCCGTGTAATCTTTCCACTTACGATTGTAATTCCCCGTGGGATAAAAATCCTCCTCAGTCGAGAATAGGGCGCATGAAGGCGAGTTCTGTACTCCCACGAATTTTTTAAATCTTTACTACACGGGTAAAGTACTTTTTCTTATACGAGAGCGTCCGCGCGTGCTGCGCACGCGCTTTTTCATCCAATGGTATAAATGACACCAGATGTCGCGTCGGTTTCGGTCTTACGCATTTTCGATATATTCGATATATATCGATAGCCTAACTCCTCTTCTCCTTTTTAATATAGGACAGTGAAACCTCCCAATATTTCCGCTCTCAATATTTCCATTTCTCCTTCGAGAGGAGAAATATAGTCCCCCACTCCGCATTCTCACTATCTCTTTCTCACTCCATCTGTATCTATCTTTGTTTCCTCGCGCATGACCGAAAACGCGCAAGGTGACAAGGATAGTCAAGTGAGAAGAGAAAGACAGTCAGTCACGTGACGTTCCCCACCACAGATGTTCGAAGAGAGCGACACTATCTGCCTTCTCTCTCATATTCGGGAAGAGTGGGGATCGCTCAAACCTCCCAATATTTCCAGCGGAGACCCCGGAGCGAGGAAATATTGGGAGGTTTCACTGTAGCGTGTGGCCAACCTATATTGGCTGTATAGCCAAAAAGCTGAAAACCAGTTGCACGTGCGCAGCGCAAGAAAGATGAAGGACCTGTGGAGAGTGCTATTGCCCGGGAGAAAAAATAAGGCGGGCTAGAGGCAGCGTTTTGGCATTTCCAAATGGCAGTCTAGTGGCAGTTTTTATGCCACTTTTCTGGCGGCGAACTGGCGGGATTTGCGCCAAAAGCTGCCTCTATACTGCCTTTTGCATAAAGCATCCAGTGGCAGCATAAGAGCGGTCTTTTGGCAGATGCCACATACCAGTACCCTGCCTTTAGACTGCCATCTTCATAATGCCATATTTAATTGATTAATTAATTGTACTTATAAGTACACCTAATTTTGTGTGGTAAATTCAGAAATTATGGCCATCATTTGCAGTTTTCGACGCAGGTCACACCGATATAAAAAAAAAACGGATCGGTCGCGCCGTTCCCGAGATATTACATTTTTTTTTTTCCGGGACCGGGGCTCGAACCTAGGCTGCTTTGGTTGATCTTCTTCCTTTGGATGTTCACTCAGTCCGCACGGCTATTCTGTAATACTTGAGAGTATATATTTTTATTCTGGTTGATAAATATCTATTTTTTCACGGCAATTTTTTAATGAATAAATTGTGTGTATAATAAATGCACTTCAATTATCCAATGAAGGGAACTGTTCGTTTATTTCAAATGAGAAAATAGTCTACCAAATGATTATTAATTATTGCAAACTGGAGACTCTAAAATAATTATGAATAGATAAGAAAGTAATAGCACATAGCAAATATTTTTTTGACATAATTACAAAAGTTGTTGAATTTACTCAATTTAATTGAATCAGAAATATCAATTCGTTGAATTGACTAAAATCAGTACATTAAACAGTTATTTTTAGGTATTTCAAAAAATATTTGCTAAGGACCATTTGCCTCAATCTTTAATTCTTTTCACAATAATTTTTTTCGTAGGGTAACTTAAGTTGTTGAAATCATTTGTTTGCCGGTTGAAAAAACTGAATTGCAGAGTACTCAGTCATCGTAGCCATCGTAATATCAAATTTTTTGTCCTAGCAATAAATTGTTTTAAGAAAAATCGAATCCATACAAACGATCGGTGTGAACCTGAAATGATTCAAATTAGTAACGAAACCGCCAATTAATACTACAATTATGAGAGATAGACGATTATGGAGAAAGGCAGTCAAACAACCTCATGAAGGCAGATTCATAGCAGCATGTACGAGCAGGTAAATGGCATTACAAGAGCGGATTGTAGAAAAGGCGGTCTTCTGGCAGCTCAAACACAGCTCACCGATGACGTTATGGCAAAACTGTGCTTGAGCTGCCAGATGACGGTCCTTTCTGTTGACCGCTCTTGTGCTGCCATTTTCCCGCTTGTAGGTACTGCCATGAAACTGTCTCTTGATGGTTAATATGCTGCCATTCCTCCAATCCACCAAGTGATCTGCCTTTACCCTGCCTGCCACTTTTCAATAAAAATAATGAAACTGCCATGTGCTGCTAGGAGCACGCCAGTTATCCGCTGCTTTCCCTCAAATCTGCCTCTAAACCGCCTGAATCCTGTTCGTTGCCCGCCTTAATTTTTCTCTCGGGTGACCGCACGCGTAGGGTGCAGAAAGTGTTTAATGTCCACACGATGTGCAGAAAGTGTAGTTTGAGGCACTCCAAAACGTGGAGCTGCTGCTTTATATCCCATTCCTTCATTATGAGCAGCTTTAATGACATTAGCCATAGGAATTTCATCCCAGCTTTGTCTGCTAATTTTTCATTTATAATAACGCACCATAGTTCATTGATTTCATTGCAACAATAACCAAGTTTTCAAAACGATTAGCTCCGCAATGTAAACTTTATTTGTCAACAAAAATTTGTCAGTTAGATAATAAAGGTTAGAAATTTTAATTTACGATTCAGCCGACGTCACTGTAGACGAGAGGCGGGAATACAGCGCCGCCAGTGGTGATACAAACAATAAAAGTGAAGATTAGCGCTGAATTCAAAGCTCGAGAAATTAATGATAATAAAGAAGGAGATAAAAATTTAATTCTTTTTGAGGGATACCCCATCTTCTCCGCCAACGAATTTTTTTTTCCACAATAGCTGAAAATTTTTCTCATCCACTTCAAATATGAATTCAAAAAAAGAGTCTTATCGTATTTAAGCTTTGAAAACCCTAAACTTTCCTTAAGGGGTTAGGCCTACTGAGCAACATGGAAAAATGAGTATTTTGAATAATTTTTTTTTGTCAGTAGTTTGATTTACTCTGTAGAACAAATAATGGCAAGTTATTCATAATGTTCCAACTTTCTTTGGCAGAAATTTCAGAAAAATATATTTATTGCATACTAACTCATTGCCGTATTTGTTGAGCCCCGTCCGACATGTAGTGATTTTGCGGTGACCATCATAACATTTTATTGGTTCATTTAAAATCAATAAGAGAAAAAGAAATCATTAGTTTAATACTTAATCTAGAGCCGGATCGGAGCTTTTTTTTTTAAGGAAAATCAACAAAATGGCAGGCTCTGATAATCTACTTTTGGATTTTCAAGAAAAAAAAAAGTAGTTTATTTTTTGATAAAAAATAGAAGTCTAGGAAAAAAAAAAAAAATTCTTCAATCCGGCGTTAGATTAAGTATTAAAATAATTATTCCTTTTTTTTGGTTGATTTTAAATGAGTCAGTAAAATGTTATGACGGCCACTGAAAAAGTACTATTCGTGGGACGAGGGTCCCACAAATACGGCAATAACTTAGTGTACAATGAATATATATCTTTCTGAAATCTCTGCCGAAAAAACTTAAAACATTATACATTCTATCATTTGTTTTATAGGATGAATCAAACTACTGACAAAATTTCTTTCCTGAAGTACCCCACTTTGCCCCGGTCTCCTCCATATATAGATATCTTTCACAATGTAACGAATTTTATAATACGAATAAGAAGAAGTACATTTTTTTTTGCTAATATATGCCATTATGTTTGTTTAATACAGCGTGTAATATACTACATCAATTTTCAAATATATTCACAAATAGAATTCGAAAGATGCCAAAATCTTCATATGGATCCACATATTATTTGATATATTTGTACATATAGTTTTTTATACTTAAAATATATTTAGCCATATATTTCAAACCGCATACAGCAGTTTCAGGAGGGACTCAAAGGCACTCTCTGATCTACATATTTTTCTCTCCTTCCCATTGATCAATGCAGTATACTCTTGAAGGATGCCCTCCGCATAATATTTTTATTGAAATAGGAACACTTCATTGAAAAAGAAAAGTATTTCACTTTATTTTGACTACATCATTCATCTAAAAAAGACTTATTCAGTTGATTACATCCGAGGATTTATGACCTCTGAGGACACACTGATTAACTCCACAGTCCCGCAACAGATGGATGCAGGAAGGGTTAAATCACGTTCAAACGTCCCCTCCTGAAGTACATATACCGAAACGTTCGAAACGTCAAATCGATTATCAGCAGTGGTTTATCAAGATGATTATGAATCATTGAGCCACTAGTGGTACTAGAAATTTTTTCTCCCCCTCGTGTCAATGAGAGAGGAGAAGTGGAACGAGGAAAACGGCCGACACGGTGTCTAGAGTGGCAACTAACGCTTGATGAAAGGGTTGATGACAACATAATACGAGTAAAGCCAACAGTAAGGGGGTTACCCCTTTTCAATATGAGCTTTAAAGTTACCCTTTATTGGTAATATTGAATGCACAATGAAGGGTAGTTTGATAATTTCATTCTTAAGTCAATACCCCGTGTCCCCTCAGTCCTGTGAAATTTTTTTATCAGCCGTCCGTTGGATTTTTCAAATGACACAATAGATGAAAAGACAAACAGAGTTTGACTCAGCAAAAAAGAATCATATATTATAATATATGTACTGACAGATATATGTTTTCATATCGTAATATATTGAAAAATAGATGAGTTAATGTAAAGAATTTCGCCACTAAACATATGATGTCGCGTTAAAAACAAATTGACGTGAATGCTATGCTTATACATAGCACTTACACTACTTTGTTTTCAAAGCTCTAATACCGTCAACTTGGGAATGTAGAGGCGTACGTGCTATGCTTGTACACAGCAGCCACGTCCTTTTGTTTCTATGCTGATTCTATATATTGCCTGTATTTTTTGAATATATTGGATCAAATATATTTCCTATAATAATGTTATAGAAAATATATTAAAATTTTTGAATTATTATAATTTGAAGATATATGAGGCATTCCAGGCTACTTTATTCACTTTTCGGGTCATATTTCATGATTTTGTCCATTTTTGGATATGCTGTTGGAATGATTATCAAAAACCATTACATACCAAGAAAAAACAAAAAAAAATTTTTTTGAGAAAGTTATTCCCATTTTCGTTTTTTGAAAAAGTGGCGCATGTGCTCCTTCCTCGTTAATTTTAAAGGCTCACATCTAGTTAAATATTAGTTTTATCAAGAAAACGATGGAATACTTTTCTCTTGGAAAAAGGTGATCATTTGCAAGAAAATTTAAACCGGAACCAAAAACATGTGTGAAAAAATGTAGATCTCGAGAAATTAACGATAAAGCAGAAAAAAACTCTAATGGATACCCCATTTTGCCCCGGTCTCCCCTATTTATATATTTTCCAATATATTTTTTCAGTTTATGTCTCTCTTTACAGATGATCAGTCGACGATCCGTTCACGATCTTTTGGAAATACATATTTTCTCAAAGACAGAAATCAGAAAACAGAAAAGATTAGCAAATAAGGTAGACAGTCGAATTGTCCATCAAAAGGATGGAGAGTTTGCTAAAATCTGCAAAGTTTGTATCTTCACCTATCTTCTTCTCCCCTCTTCCTTTCCTATCACCATGGCCCTTCTTATTCGATATCCATTTCTATACATTGAATTCGAGTTTCTCTCTATCTCCACGTTCTCCATTATATCTTTTATCAATCTGTGAGCTTTCAGGGCTTTGAGCAAGCTGAAAGCTACGTGATAAATCATGAAATGTAAGAACCCATACAAAGATATAATATGAAGTATATGTATTATACAATGTCCCTCTCTCCCCCTCCTGGTCACCCATGTATCTCGAAATGGTCTACATAAATATATTTACACAAGTGCGTGAATCTGAATATATGTCTGGCCTCCATGTCTATTACTTTTCTTTCTCCTCTCATTCTTTGCTTTATTTTGCCTCTCCAGAAATGTATCCATCCTAAATGTGCGTATATCTGCAAAATATATAGATGTACTCATCGCACATATTATTATACGACGAAACGGTTGGTTCGATAGGCGGCATTGCTGAAGCAAATGCCATCTATACACCTACCAGATGAGGTCTTCTAGCTTCCGTCGAGTCCGCGTGAAAGGATGCTCCAATAATATTCCATTCACCAAACTCGAATCACCCTCCTTCCTCTCTCATACCATGTATACATTGCTTCTCCCTACCAATCTTTCCATCAACCCCCTAACCCAACACACACGTACACACATATGCATACATACATACCCTGTCTTTCACTCTGATGGTCCAGTCCATATGAACCCGAGTTTCCTTTCCACCCACCATTGATTTTTCATTCCTCGGCTTTTCAATAGTTTGTTATGAGCTTTCCTTTGGCGACTTTTTTTTTCCAATTCTATACATCGTGAAGAAGAAAATATATATATATTCATGTAGTTGATCAGGCGCGCCCTCTATTTTATACAAAGAATTTCAACGTCAACCATTCAAGCATATGAACACTAGATCAACGAAATTCAAAGATTTTTATGAAAAATGACCATTTTTAGGAAAGAAACATCAGTCAATAAAATACCAACCATAGTAGTTCCGTAATGCATAACCTATAACTTTAATCAGGGATGAATAAAAGCGCGGAGAACCCTTTTTCGGTTTGCGGCACTGCGTCAAGGCGAAGAATGGAGATGAGGATGTAGCCGGGTATCGGCATTGTTTCCAAACAAAGCCCGCCTTTCATACCCCCCTGAGCACAGCGTGGTTGTTCCAACCCCCTACCCTCCTCCCGTCATTCCCTTGCCTCTTCTCCTTCTGCCACATCTCGCCCACTCTATTTCCACAGTTGTTCTCTCTGTTCCTCTCCTTCTCAATGTACATCCAGTGCTTTTCAGTTTTACTGCATATACACTACCTTTCACCGTACCACTTTCCTCTCCCCTCCAGTCCCCTCCCCCCTCACGGCTTTTCACTCATTTGACACGCAAAGAAAAGTCAGGCGAGCCAGCATTGTGGCGACCGCCACCCCGTACGACCCATTGTTGCCACACGAATACTACTCATCCACCTCCATCATCTCCGAACCCCAACCTCACTGCCAGTCTCTTTACCACCCACCACCCCCACTCATCGCTCTATGATTCTCCGTCGACTTTTGCGGTTCCCTTCACCAAGCCCACCACCAACGTTCTCTCTGTCCTTTCAAAACCTTATGAGTCCAACCCCAAGCACACCATGTTATAGTTGCCTGATTCTACTCATCTGACAGCTTTTGGTACTCGTTTGTCAGATACTGAATGCCAAAAGCGCGTTTCATCTAGCTAGCCCTCATATCTTTATTATTTTCTACTCATTCCTTCTTCCTGTCAGTTCTATTTTGAAATTAATCGATACACTTCTTTTCAGAAGGTCTGAGTCTTCATCACTGCTGAATCTGTTATGCAATCACTGAGAAAAAGACCAGAGCATTGGAGGGAGTAGCTTTCTGTAGCTGTTGGTGATGTTGGTGCTATAGACTTGATTATTCTGGAAAATGGACTGAACACAGAGATGAACTCAAGACCAATAGCTTCCGAATTGGTTACTAATTTATAGTACTGAAATCCTGATTCTTGAAGGATTTTTGCTCAACTTTCAGGAATTGAAATCGACATTTTCCAATCATTTTCAAAAGACAAAAAAGGAATGAACATTCGACGAGATTCCTTGTTAAATTAATCAATAAAATTATGATGAAACTTGTGGTCCTGCAAATTGATTTCCAAATCTTCGGAATAGAGAATTCGAGGTCCGTTTGGCTGTCTACAGTCCTCGAACTGCTACAGTAGGACTCCTCTAATTTCGAGTCACGTAATTTTGACCAGCGGAGGAATAGTTCCCTCACTCTAGCAATATTCCTTCCTATTCTTGGGCCCTAAGCAATCTGATCAATCACAGGGCGCGCAGGTTTATCGGCTATTTGACCTCTAACAAATCGATTTTCCCGAGGAGTCGAAATTACACGAGCTCTCCTGTATCAAAACAACTTTATGCTCTGGATTCCAATCGAGAGAGATGGAAATTATTGGCACGATTTATTTCTCCCTAGGAAAGAAGTGGGACATCTCATGGGGAACAGAAATGGATCAGGAAGAGATTTGCTACCCCTAACTGGAGATAAAGGAGCGCTGTTAAAACTTGTGAAAACTATCGTGACGGAATAGCATAGGGCTGAGTGGAAACCTGATAGTACATACATTTTCAGTGTGAAGGAGAGAGGGGGAAAGAGGAGTGGTGAATTGGTAGCTATGGAATGACAGAATAGTTCTACTTGCTGATGGGTTTTTTGGTTATATGTACTCTGTTTTGCTGCTGCAGTTCACTAAAATGAAATGAGGGAATGAGAAAATCGTGAATCATCGGGCAAACGTGTTGTATACGTTCAAGCTTGCCTGTTCTTATGTAACGATGCGGTAGAATAGATGAATTGTTTGAACGACGGGTTCCTACGCAGGCTTTTGTCTATTCCACGGAGTTCTAAGGGTTTCGGTTCACTCTCTGTTGATTTTGTGACTATACTTTTAACTGTACATGTTTTACGGATTCCTAATTCGGTTCATAAATAGTGTATCTTAATTATTTCTCCTTTTTTCTCATTTTATTTTTGTAGAAAGTGGAGTAATAATCTGAATGAGAATAACAGAATTATCTGCGAGACTTACAGTCGAATTTTGCTGCAAATTTATGCAGTAAGTCATTACCAAAATCAGTTCGACTTTTGCAGCCATATGTACCTTTTGATTGATTTGCAGAAAAAACTGTTTCGGAAAGATAATATTCTATATTCATCTGCATGCATAGATCGAAGAACCGAACGCATCACAATAGTTTATATTTCACATATATGAAAAAAATATCATCACCTTAGGGATGGAGAGGCATAGGTGCTGTGTATAAGCATATCACTCATACCACTTTCACTCTGAGGTGACAATATACATCAAAATATATAGAGAATGCAATAGAAATGTAAATTGAATATCTGAAAAAGAATATTCATGTTGAATATACTTGAATTACATTTTGAAGAAAGAACGATAGTTGGGCTGTGTGGTTTGCGTGCATGCCCAGCGGATCCATCAAATCAAGCGACCGAGGAATCGATGACTAATTGGATGAGTGACCGGTTGCCTGCTCGTGAACTCGAACAGATTGAGCGGGAAGTACACTTACAAAGGGGATAGTGTGCTTTTTTCGCCAGTGTGAGGGAAAGATACACTCTTGCCTCGTTCTCGAAGAATGTGGTAGAATCATGGAGAAGAAGTTGATCGATGGAGTCACAGAATAGGGAAAGTAAAGGAGAAGTAGTGGGGGTGTAAAACATGACTATGTGATACCAATTAAGCTAGATCGGGCATGAGGGATTGCAGCGTTGTAGGAGTCTGAGTGAGGTCACTTTCTAGATGAAGTTGAAGCTCGATCCAAGAGGCTATATCTCTCAAATTGATATGAAAATGATTATTTGAAGAAATGCATATTTTTCTTTTGACTTATATTTCGGTTAATAAAATTAAAAACCATGGATTTATCGAGCGCCCATTACTAACGGAACTCGAAACATTCGTTCTTGGCCAAAATACATCAGTTTTGTATGCGTGAAATTGCTATAGAGCGCGTGGCAACCTCTATGTATACGTATATGAGTACACACACATATACGTATGTGTATACAACGAGCCGCAGTCGAGTAGACTGCTATGTCATCGCGAGACAATGTTGCCAGTCGTGTCAGATGTTTATTCACTATTATTTTCACTCCAACTTCAACTCAATGAATGTTTGTTACTAAAAACAAGATAATCTCGAAATTTTTTGCAGAGCTTGGTAATAGAGTAAGTTGTATTGTGCAGTTTTCCGAAGATTTTTGCTCAAGCTGTTCATTTGCTATATGGAAAATAGTGGGACATTGTATTATTTTTACACGTAGTTTCTATACCTCTGTATATTTTTCCTCATTTTTGAGTCTGTCAAACTCAATTACTAAATACAAGGAAAATCTGAGAATTTTCACACATTTTGGTTGACTATTCATCTACGCCCTGTATAAATTTCAGGACTTCCTGTCAAAAGTTGTTTCATGACTGAACTACCTCAAGTGAATCGAATCCTTCTAATATAAAAAATATAAACCTCAATATAGAATGTTGACAATGACCAGAGTTGCAAATGAGAAATAGCCAAGGAATCAGATTTTAGAAAAAATAGGAAATGCGCGAGTGAGGTTTGAAAATATTTTTTTTTAGTTGTCTGTCTGGTGATCGTCAATATTCCAAAAAGATGTGAATTGCTTCAGGAAAGGAGGTGGAAAAAAGTAAGTATATCGCAATCGAAAATTCGAAGGTAAATAGTGAAACTTGCAACGGCTCGATTGGTAGAGCATCAGGTCGGTAATCTAAAGGCTGTGAGTTCAAACCTCGCTTGCGCATTTCCTTTTCTTTCCGAAATTTGACTTCTTGACAATTTCTCAGTTGTAAGTCTGGTGATTGTTCATACTCTCAAATGGTCTTCTATATAATTTTTGGCTGTTTTCGGTATATTTTAAATATATCTCACATATATAAAATAGATATTTGGAATCGAATAAAAGGATATGGATGTTTTTACTATATTTCATAAATATTTGTGATGCATAGGAGAGGGAGGGACGGACAACTTCAAAAATTTGGTCAAAAATTTTCTTCTCGCTAAATCATGACACTCCGGATGTATTTAGTGATTCTCACGCTTCGTGAAACTCGGGGCATAAAGGACCACCCTTAAAAATGGAGTGAAAAAAAATCGATAAATTAAAAAAATTAAGAACAAAAATTTCTATTACTCAAAAAATGAACAGAAAAATTTTCTTGGGCTAAAAAAATCATATTCTCCAGATTCTGGATAAAGTCTATTGCGATAAAGTCAATGGCCAACGTTTGGAGATCACTGAATACGTCAAAAGTATCATAGCTTACCCTCCCCTACTCCTCATGGAATGTGTGCTCCACTCGATGATGATAATACTCATTCTGCCTCTTTCCACTCAGTTCGATTTGTGCACTCATGATTTCTTAATATCGGATGACAATAAACGATAAAATCCACGTGAAAGGGAATAATCTGATTTTTTGCCGATCTTTTTTCGAGAATGTCTCGAAAACTACTAGAGACATGCTCTTTCTGCTTCCGTATTTTTCCGCTGATAGTTTCAAGAACTATGAAAAAGCATTGAACCAAAGAGAGCGGGCCTCCATCAGTCTTCGAGGTATTCGCAAAAACTGATCGGGAGAATTATTTTTTGGTTATTCAACCGTTTTTTGTGCATATCTCATAGTTTAATGACCACAGTGATGTGAAGTTAATTGTGACTGAAAGATGAGATCATTCTACTCACATTTCGTCTATAATCAAATCGATTTTGGGCTCCCAATTTCAAATATTCCGAGATATTCTAAAAAAATGATTCGATTTTCTTACCGATTTCATTTTCAAAATGTTTTGAAAAGTGAAAAAGATACATTAATTATTCCGAATTCTTTTATGTAGAGAATTTCACAAGCTACGAAAATAGTCACGAGTATAAAGGACGTGCCCGAATTAGTTGCTTTGATATTTGGGATGGAATGATAGGAAAAATCTTTTTGTTGCTGGAGGGAGCGAAACAGTTTATGTCAGCTTAAAGAAAAAATTATGAGTAAAATTGAAGTAAATAGAGTGATTGAGATGAAAAGAAACATTTTCAACGTTGGAAAAAAATTTTACGGGGCAAGAAAGAATTTAGCATTTTTCGGAGGTGGTCCATAATGCCCCACAAGAGAATAAAGAAATCTGGAGTTTCGACGGAATGTCGGTGAATTTGTTCCAAATAAAACCAAAGTAAACTGATTTGATGGTCGGAAGCCACAAAAAGTAATAAGCTTAGGTGATTCGTCTCGCCCCGCCCTCTGTTATTTTGCATATACACTGAGAAAAGAAAATTCTGGTCTCAGAGATGTATTTTATGCAAGTAAATATGAAAAGTTCATCTTAAATCTATATCTATATCTGAAAAAGATTAGTACATTTACTTACACAAAAAACATTTCTTTGAGGCTAGAAATTTTGTTTCTCAGTATATTTCAAATATACATTTCATATATTCCAAATACTTTCTATACATACAAAAACTATCGAAGCTGATATAGAAGAACTTTATTCGTTATATATTTCAATTATATTCACCATATACATTTATATATATATTTTCAATCAATAAAATATAAACAAAAGGCGATGAGTGGTTTTACAGAGACTAAATTCTTCAAAATCTTTTTAGAAAAATAAATTGGAAAATCCATATTCCTTAACTTCTCTTGAATGATATCTAATTTGCCCCGTTAATTACCAATATTGTGAACAAAAAAAGTGATAATTGACCCGATATGATTCACACAGTGAGGATGATACGTACGTAGTCAGACTTGAAATAATAGTGTAAAGTGGATCGCGTAGGTAGGTCTATCGGTTAAGTGGGGGAAATTGCAAAACAATGAGACAACATGAAGTGAGGCAGGGGGTTTGGGACGAGCAGAGGGTGGGTAACAATGTGAGGGACAATAGGCCTGATAATGTGCCAGAGAATGGACGCCTAGACAAAAGAGTCGAATAAGGGCGCACACTCCGGGCACATACACACAAATACAATTTTCACCATGTGTGTGCAAAATGAAAACCTCTGTACATGTTTATACTACCTTTTCACGCATACACATATCTATCTGGTTGCATTATACTGACGGTTTCATCCGCAGGATGTGTTCAACTGCCGGATTACAACACGGGCCTGTATTAAATTCAGATAGGGACCTGTCAATTTGCCCTGAATTTAATCATTTGCATAATCGATTCGTGAGAATAGCAAAGAAAAATGCACTTTGAGGGAGCGAAAAATTCTGGACTGTCAAGATTTTTTTTAGAAAGAAGACCCATACGAAAAAACTTGGAAAAATTTCTCAACAAGTCAGATGCATCAAAATATCTTCTCAATTTTTTAAAAATTTTTCCGCAAAGCCCTTCTTTCCGAAAAAAAAATCCTGAATCATTCTACCCCATCTCCTCTATTTCTTTTATTCTATTCAAATAAAGGCGGAAGAAAGTATAACTCTCACCCCATCGTTAAATGAGGATAGAAGGCAGTGTTACTTGGGTAAAGCTAGAATATCTACAACCGAGAGGGACGACCCCAACAAAATCACTTGTTCGGGTTTCTACTGTAGGAGGGGAAAGTTTGAGGCAAGTCAAAAGGGAGTCCAGAGTTGCTGGTGCACTATCGGCCCGGCGGCTCACCGTATACACCTGTTGTTTTAACCCGCCCATTGCGTTATGGTGTTTCCATCTCTGTTGTTACTTCTCTCTTTCTCTCTCAAGCCCGCTCGTTCAAACCCCACAGTGTGAACTGATGTAACCACTGCGAGCTGCCGTTTATTCCCCACCATTACTACTGCCGCAAGCCTGACTAATACCTGAATGCTACTACTGGATATACGAAGGAGATTCCGATGGAAAATGATCAGCTTGTGAGAAATTCATCTAACTGATCCGATATAATAGACATTATGAGAAATATGGTCGAAATGTTTAACTTTTTTATTATATTCAATGATAATATAACTGAGATTTTTCGTCATTGTCATTTAAATGAAAAAAATACATGCAAATGTATATAAAAAATAAAACAAGCAGGAGCCCCACTACTTGCGCGTAATTTGGACATCGTACATTTAATATTCTGCCAATGCAATTGGCAGAAAGCTTCCGGTTGGATTTTTCAATCTTACATCTACCGTCATCGATCTGTGCGAGAAATGGGAAAACCAAAATAGGCCTCAGAGGGTTAAGTTCGTCCCAAATATAATCAATTGAATAGTTTTGAAGATATAGCTTGCTTTTACGGATGTTTCTATGCTAATATCTAGGAAACTACTGGAGCGATTCCGCTCTGTTTCAATACCAAACTTGGTGCTCATCAGATGTATAACCTCACAAAATTTGAGGTCTCTAGCTCAATTATTTATCAAGTTATCTTGGAATCAAGATTTTTACGAAAACTTTCTCAAAAGTTTTATACTGGATAAACTAAAAATCTGAGCTACCACCACCCCGGGAGTCAAAGATGCAGCCTTTGGACGCGCATCTCTCCGCTAAGAGTGGATGCTGTGATCCCATTTTTCATCGAGAAAAGTCGAAAAAATGATATTTCGACATTTTCTTTCATAAATTTTCTTTTTGACTCAAGTCGAGTTCTGAAAATGGTGCAAATGTGAAAATTCTTTATTTAGGTTATAGGGCGAAGGAAAAAATGGATTTTTGAATTCATACTATTTAGTGATCTTTCAACTATAAAAAAACAAGAATTTTTTTTTCTGAATTATCATCAGTGTTTACGGTCATGTATGGATAAACTTTAAAAAACGTTGTAAATTTGACTTCAAAAAAGTTCTTGCCATAACTTTCTAGCGGAGGGAAATTTTTGCATGATTTTTTTTTTTTAAATTCTCAGAAGTTTGGAGAAAAAGAATTTGTGAAAAAAAATCGATTTTTTGAAAAGCTCAGGTATATGTACCCCCTTAATTGCAGAGTCAGTAAGTAGAAAATATAGGGATTTTCTGGCCAATTGAGGGGTTTAATTTTTTTCGATTATTCCACTGATAAGGAGAGGTTTTGTTCAAGTTTTTGAAATATGATTAAATTTGGAGAACTCGAACTGATCTTTTCCTTATCAGTGGAATAATCAAGAAAAATTAATCCTCTCAATTGGTCAAAAAATCCCTATATTTCCAACTTACTGACTCTAGAATGACTCCGGAGTGACCATGATGGCCGATTTTTTACCTGTAAATATTCATAACAATGGTCGGACGGAAAACTTAATTAACTTTTGAAAATATTTTGAACAAATAAATTTTTATAAAAATATTATTTAAAAATTTTGAATTTAGATTTTTTGGAATTTTCTACATGTGCATATTTTTCATTCTTCAACATAATTCATTTTTCGAAAAGAAAAGGCATTCAAAAATTGTCAAATGTTCGCTATTTCCATTATCATAATCAAAACTATTTTCATAGTGGTTATCATTTCTGTTCAAATAATTAATTCCGCTTGGTCCTTTCTTTGAACTATTCTGAAACACGACATTTCAAAATTATCTCCAAGTGCTCGTAAGTTGAGTACTAAATAATTAGCATTTGGCAGCTAGAAAGTTGACAAAGTTAAGCAGGACACTTGTTCTTCTTTTCCTTTTTTCTTTCGAATTTTATGAAGAAAGAAACGAGAACAAAAATGAAGAAGAAACATTAGAGCGTGTTATGCTCTTGAACGAGAAAATGAATCTCAGGCTCTTGGAGGTACGTGGGGCCCATGGCGATGTCCTCACTGGGCAAAAGAAGAGGAAAAGAGCGGATGAAGGAAAATAGTGAAGAGATTCCAAGATGAGAAGAGAGAACAGTTGAGGAAGAGGATAGAAGTGGCCTTATACAAGACAGGAGCGCCACAAACAGTCCATAGAAATTTCACTTGGTAGATTGAGACATGTAAGAGTCACTGGATGCTGGCCCAGTCTTCTCTGTGTTAGTTTGGTGTTATTTAAGCTTCGCATAATGGCAACTCTTTTATGCTTCTTGTGTCTTACATCTGAGACTGTGTCGCTCTGGAGGGCGCATTCATTCCAGTGAATGCAGCACGCCGCGGCAGCACAATGCTTTTCTATGGCGCCTCCGGGCCATCGTCCATCGTATATATATATATACATATATATATATATATAGCTTGTATCACAAAATCCCTCAACGTTATCCAAGAAGTATAACGTATACAGGGGGAGATTCTCAGCTTTCAACTTTTTTGCCTTTTTACTACTTGCTTCTATCAACTCCTTTCTCTTCTGAGAAAGTTCCTTGCTCTTTGGATTTACAAAGAGTTTTTTCTTTTGCATTTCTTTCAAATCAATGAGGACCGATGAATCTTTAGAAAAAAATTACATCTAAATTAGGCCAAATGATTTTTTTTTTGGAGGGAAGGATTTAACGAAAACATATTTTTGAAAATGAGAAGAGGCTTCGATATGTTCAAATTGTTTGGTAATTTTTCTCAATTTTTTGGTACAGGCCTTCACTTTCAAAAAAAAATCCAAGATCTTTTTGCAATCTTCTTTTTATGATCAAGATGATTCTGCAATTAAAAAAAAAACTGTGTAAAATTTTCGCTCGAGTAATTCTAAAATTTCTTGAATTGCGCTGTCTCGCTCATTTTCCGGGATATTGACCAAGAACAAATGCCCAAAAAATAGACTTTTTCTAGAATAGCTGTTTAACTTCACTTCTAAATTCTGAAGCTTTACCCAATAATCTTTCAACCTCAAAATACTGCAGTTGAAATTGAGAGGAAAATTTTAGTTGACTAAGATAGAATTTTTTTTACTAAAAGTAGATCTTCCTGGTTTATGTGCGATTGGATGCGCGTGCCAGGTCCAGCACATCAGTGGTCCAACGATCGGGTCACAAAACACCAAGCGCAAGAGGACACAATAACCCGGGGCTGCAACAATACTCCCAACAATACGAATGAGGCACCATCACAAGGAAAATACATCTACACATATATACACAAAGAGTTGCCCACGGAGTCCCCGAATCCCATTGTCTGTACTTCTGTTGTTCGCCTTTCATAGCATACTTCTCTCCCCCCCGTCTTACTCTTCATCCCTCGAATCGCTCTTTCTAGCTATTCCTCTTCATTCTGCACTTTGCCCAGGAATTTCGCGTCGTAATATTCACATGTATGCATGCAGATTAGTCGATGGAGGGCAGATGTCTCACGTCTATCTTTTCCACGTGTCATGAATGCACTCCCACCTCTGTTTAATTGCACTGACCCCGATGAAACTGAGGCACCAGTAGTTGACCATTTTCCTCAAATTAGATTACTATTCAATCGTTCTCTTCCTCAGAAACTTCATGCCCTCCTATCCAATTTTTTTCGCCATTATCGGCTAAATAAATTAGATTATATCATTGCAATAGAGTCAGGGAGGTGTAAGTAATATGCTCATAGACAGCACTCACACCACTTTGACTCCAGGGTGACGATATTATTATGAATATCAATTTAGAAAAAAAAACATGAAATATTATATTAATTGAATAATGAATGGAATTTGATTGGTACAGAGATGAAATAGGAGGATTCGATTTTTCTGCATTATCTTCTATGGAGAAGCAGATGTCATATCACTTGACTATATCAGGAAAGAACAAATCTATCATGAAGAATATCGTGGGAACTAAGCGAAATGGGGCGAATTTATTTGAATCCTTAAAAAAGAATTAGGACAAAAATGGCGTATCTCCGTTAGTTTTCGAGATGTTCTCAAAAAATTATTCGTAGAAATAATCTATTTATGAGTCTACCTTTTTTGTCATTAATTTTTGGTGATAATTATTTACGAGCAAGAATGTCAGCATAATCGCCTCAACTCGCTTGGTTCTAATGATATTTTCCAACAACAAAAACAAAGGATTAAAAAAAAGATTTATCCTATTTGACTCCTGCACTATTGTTTTTTGATGAATATTTTTAATTGGTCCACATTTTTTTAATGCAACAGTTTTTCAAGCATGCAATGAGTCCAGTCAATATGTCACTGTAAAAGAGGAAATCCACATGGAACAAAGTAATTTCCGGGATAGTGCCATTCGTTGAAGGGGTGTATTCTGAGCATAATGTCGAATTTGATGGGTTCCCCACGTACTAGGGGCATATTGTCATATCGAATTATCAATGACAATTACGGATTGTGACAAAACTGTGACAAAAAGAAACACTGACCGTTACTTCACATCTAAGTAGATGACGTCTGACCAGTATTGAAATAATCATGATTGGAAAATTCAGGTCGAACATGACAAAATTGTGACGAAAAAAGTATGACGGTCATTTTACATCTAATAAGATGATATGTGGCACATTTGATGATCATCACAGAAATTCCAACCTGAAAAAGGCATGACGTCACTTAGCTGTCATATGACGGTCATCAATCCATCACATGACAATTTTTTCAAAATGTCATTTCACATCACGAAGGCTCACACATGTAAAAGCACGTCGATTAAGCACGCGTAATGGGCATAGCGCAGAGCTCGATCGATAAACTAAGCAATAGGTCCAAAAGTGTTGTTAGTAAAACAGACAAAGCTTGAGACAAAAGTTGTAAGTAATTCAAAGATCTACAACTTTGATGATGAGCATCTGGTATAAAAGTGAACGGTTAGGGAGATGATCGGGAAGAACAGACAAAAATAGCGAAATTTGTACGTTTCGAACAAAATACCTCGAGAAATATGGACTTCAGAAGAAAAAAAAGTTCCAATTAAGAAAGATAGGAAATTCAATTTAAAAGAGGAAAGGTTACCATAGTTCTTCGCGTAGAATGAGTCTTTTTTGGAAGACCCTTCAAATTTGATATTATGCTTAGAATATAGCCCTTCAACGAATGACACTATCCCGGAAATTACTATGATTCATGTAGGCCGATTCACCCGCTGACTGGACTATATTTCCAAAACTCAAAGAAATCTGCCATGGCAGATTGTGCACAATCTCGGAGAACAACAATCAATTCTTTAATTACTTCAATAACATAAAAATTCCTCTTTTCACGTGAACAGCAAATGGTCCCCACAGATTCTCCCCACTTGCTTTTCATCCTGTGTACACCATTTTATGGTAAATGCACGTGCGCGTGCTGTTAACAAAAAAGAATGAAAGAAATAGAGAGAGAGAGAGAGAGAGAGGGTGAAACAGTTATACGTATACACAGGCACCTCTCCTCAACTGGTGCTTCCACACACGAACGAGAAAAGCGAATCGGCCGTTCCACTCATCTCCTCTCTCATACCGTCCGTCTCATTGTGTCGGACGATTGTCTTAGAATAATGGCAGAGACTCACAATAGTGACTACAATGCTTGCTCCTCTAACAATGCGATGACGTCACACGAGCGAAACGATGTACGTGAATGTGCCTGCGCCACGACGCTCAGCGTCGTTTGCTTCTCACTCTAACTCCAACCATTTCGTCTCTTCACGAATACTTCCATTCTCTCCCTCCCTCTCTCCCTTCTATTTTTCTGTCGCTCTTTTCTATTACTTCTTTTCTGTACAACTTTTAACTCTGTCAGTCATTTGCATTTTAAGTATTTTTTCGCCCCCTCTGGTAACTGTATGTAACGTACTGCTCTTATTCAGCATCCTACTCTTTTGTTTTCTAATTCGAAGAAAAAAATTCAATGCGCAAATTGAAAAAAACGATCTTCTTTTATAGGGTTCATATTAATATTCAATTCATTAACGAAGACGTAGAACAGAAACCAAGGGAGAAACACCTTTTTTATCCTTGTTCTTTTCGCAGTTCTTCAAGTTTTTTACAATGAAGGATAAGGGCAAAAAAAAGTATTTTCATTGGTTAATGTATTTTCATTAGTTTTGGAAATATCCTCTAAAAAAAGGACGATTTGTTACTGGAGAATGATCACAGAAAAAGAGACAATTTTCTCTTTTTAATCGTCTCACTACTAAATTGATGACAATTCAATCCAATGGTCTACGAAAAATATCAGTCCAAAAATGATTATTTAAATAAATTCAAAATATTCAAAAGAAGTGCCTTCCCTAAGCTAATGAATCCATTCAAATATTCCTTACAATTTTTCAAAGGAAAAAAATGAAAAATAGCGTCTAACGGTGGGAGAACAAAACCCAAGATAGAAACCAAAAGAAGAAAAAAAATTGCAAACTATTTTGCCCATTTTTTTTCACTTCAAAGTCTTCACCGTGTTGTGCATATTCATCATCATGAAATAACACAAGAAAAAGAAATAAGGCGAGGAGGAGAAAAGAAAAGAAATCGAAGAGGAGAGTGAAAGAAATTCAACGATGCAAAGAAGCGTGGGTGAGACGTGTAAAAAAGAATCGAGAGAATTGAAATAAAAGAAGAAAAAAAAAAGAAAACATTATGGAGGAAGAACTGGGTACCTCCTTCGCGAGGAGCTTCCTCCCTCACACACCAGATAAGAATAACCGAGCGAGGGCGATTCTCCCGGGGACTCCTTGAATACTCTGCCTGTTAATTAATGCCGCCATTCACCGTGCACATTAAATTAGTACCGAATTGTGCGACTCGTACCGAATTCAAAGGCCAGGTATTCTGAAAAGAGTTCTTATTAGCAAACACAGAGACGCACACTCTCTTTCTCTATTTCTCTCTTTCTGTCTTGCCAATAGAAGAGAAAAATAGAGAAAAGTTTTCACCGATTGATCCAGAACATCTCAATCATCCAAGAAACAATGCTTGTAGAACTTTTTAGAAGTTTTTAAATTTCTATTTAATTGAAATTTCTTAGTGAAAAACAATGGGATATTGGAGGCTATTTTTTTTGCTGAATAAATTTTTCCTTATTTTTATTTCATTTCGTTTCGTTGATTGCAATATTAATTAGTAATTATCCATGAATTAGGGTGTGAACATGCACAGAGATTTGAATTGAGGTCGAAAAGGAGATAATTGAGTAGTCAAGAAATAAAATGGGATAAATCGACGAGACTTTGTGATCGTTCTTAATGGACTTTCTTGGAAATTAATAGAGATATGCCCTTTTTCATTCTAAACCATTTTTAGAAAGAATTTCAAGAGCTACAAAGAAAATATTATGATTAGAAAGGCGTTTCATTAGTTCCTGAGATATTCTCAAGAAAGGCCAAGAAAGAAAAATGATAGAAGAGATTGGCACAAAATGGACCTCCAAGATAACGAAATTCAGGATTTTTTCCAGAGTGAAGGAATTGATAGAAAAATCTGAAGAAAGTGAGAAGATACTTCAATGTGTGGCCATAGTTAATGAATTTTTAATCAAAATTTTGAAGAAACCTTCACTCTCAAAAAAATCCCCAATCATTTTAACCCACAAGGCCATTTTCCCTCAGTTTCCCCTATATCGTAAAAAAAGCGAACGAAAAATTCATTGTTTTCTTCACTAATTATTCATAATTTTTCGATTCATCATGTATTCATTTTTCGAAATAAATTATAGGAATAGTGCTCGAGATATGTTGATTATACTTGACTGATCTCAAACATGTTGAGTTAGTATCCCAGAGTACGGTCGATAAAAGAGGAGGAAATGAGAATTTGCATGTTGTTTTCCAATTAATTGCTGATAATTCGGAGACATGTGCTTCAACTCATCTGGCAAAGTGACAAAACTATTCGAAACTCATATCTTCAGCTTGTAAATAGAATTTTTTTCTGTTTCTTGAATTTTTTTTACATTATTATAATTTTTTATCAAAGGCATGAGATAAAGAAAAATGTGAATAGTTACGACTACTTTTTAATTAATATTTCTCAATAACTACACAGAGGATTGAATATTTTCCTCCTCTATTATTGAGTTGTATTGTTGTTCTCATCGTCAATAGTTTTTGAATGAAAAATCGGCTGTGTATTTTTTCAACAATTTTGCAGTTTTTGTCCGATTTAGGGTGTTTTATCCTCAATAGCTATTTCCAGTAACTTTGATAATTTATATCTCTTAAACTACACGGGGAAAAATTATGAAAACTGTAAAAAAAATATCACCTTTGATACGGCATCAAAAAAATAAGGGCTTAACTATACTCGAGTTTGCTGGGATACTACCGATAGGGAATTTGCAATTAGTTTAAAAAAAAAATTTTCTTGAATTAAGTAATAAACACTACTTGAAAAATTATTTCTTTGAACGTCTCGAAATCGGACATGACGTCACAGTACCACAATCTTTGTGAGAGCCATCTGTAGTTAGCTGTCATTACTTACTGTCTGAGCGTAAGAAGGTTATGTTCATTGTAACTAAACTTATTGAGACGGTCAAAAATTAAAAATATTTATTAATATTTATTCTTCTCATTCGAAAAATGCTTAAGAAATTGAGCAAAACATTGCATGGAAAATTTCAATTGAAAACGTGTTACATTTAAAATAAATTCATACACCTAACCTCTTTATAATAAGCATCGTTCGCGCCTCAGATTCAAATGTCCACCAGCCGCGCAGTCACCGCCACAGCTCGGATGACGCATGTGATATTATGATGTCAGATCCGTATGAGAGCGATATGAAATTGATTGATTTTTAATGTAAATTTCTTGACAATTAACAATTTTTTAAAGTTTTTTTCTTTTTAATCTTGAACAGCACTGTAGAATTCATAAAAGTGATTTTCTTTTCTTAATATGCAAGTTCTCTATTATGTACATATTTATTTTTAATATCTCGCTTCATAATCGGTTAAAAGATTTAAGTTTTTCTCAATTAAATATAAGATATTCTTCTGCATTTCATATTTTAGTTTCATCAAATTCCTAAGAAAAATAATTTTGGGCGTAAACCACTTTAAAAGAGTTTGAAAGCTTTATACATCGAGTAATTCGGTCGTTTCAAGATCTTTTAGATGGAATGTCTTTGAAACAAAAAAAGACCTTCTAGTGATTATCATTTTTTTTCATCTGCAAGTGAGCGATGAAATCACTCATTTTACACCTGCATAACAAAAATTATTCCTATTGAGGCCTCATGGCGTAACTCTTCTTATTCTGAAGGATATCCCTTAAATTCCTTCAATCGTTTTCTGCTGAAGAACGGGAAACTGCATCATCTTGCATCAAATAATTACCCGATACGAATAGAGTATATTGAATAAAAAAAAATTCCTTCTTCATTGCGAAAAAATCGTAGTTAACATCTCTTGAATTTTCAACTTCAAAACCACACAAAAAGGAGGAAAATAATTGAGAGAACGTTTGAAAATATTCGAAGCGTAAAAAAAGTGGAGCGTGAAAAAAAAAGAGAAAAATCGAGAAAGAGAAAATGAGTAGATCGAACGATCGTGGAGATTGAATAGGATCTCGGTGCTCAGAAAACGAGAGATGGGGAAAATGAGTGGGGGAGAAAGGAGGAGAGGAGGAGAGTCGCATGTGACTGGGGGAATCGTTGAAGCTGTAGAGAAACAGAGAAAGAGGCAAAACGAAAAGATTCGCGAATAGAAAAGAATCCGGGACGGGGAAAGGGCTGAGGGAGTGACTGGTAACGCGATGGTGGGGTACATTGTGTAGGGCCGCTTGATACTTTATTCCGTATAAAGAAACGGCCGGAATAATAGCGAGAACGCGGAAGAATGGAAATGGAATGAGAATAGAGGGAGACAGAGAATTTAAGAGTACGAGTGAGAATGAGGAAAAAATAAAAAAAAAGAAAAGAAGAGGAGGAGGGGGGTAGAGAATGGTGGTAAAAAAATGAGTGGGACGCACAGTGTGACGACTTCATCACTCCGTAAACAATGCATCAGGAACGACAGTAGAGTGAATCAGAAAAGTGTGGTTGGAAACGATTCATGGATTTGTAGAGAAAAATTCAGAATTAAGAGATAATTTTCTTGTAAAAGAAAGGGGATGTATGGATTCATGAACGAGAAAATTGGAATGGACTTATATGAGTGCAGAACTGTCATTCTTTATTCAAGAATGACCCACGGTAAATTATATCTTATAACAATAATGCAAATGCCTTTTCTGCTTCCAAATGGAAGCATTGTAAATGCGAGATTTTCCAATTTCCAGATTTCATCAGAATATAACTTAGAATATCACAACACGTCGAGAAATAATGTTTTTAAAAATGTCTGTATGTGACAGATATTACGGCATTGCTCCGAAGCGGTTACACTTGGCGCTCTCCGAATTAGACAACACTTTCCCTTTCTATGCAAAATGCTGCCAACGAAATTTGCTCGAAATTGGTCGAATAGCTTCCGAGAAGAATGTAATTTTCAAAAAATTGTTTTTTCCGAGTTTTCTGTACGAACAATTGATTCAGAGTCCTCACTTTGAGCTATGAGATTCATCTCATTCAAACTCATGTTTTTGACTCGGGGTAAATCGTGCTTCGATTTTCCATTTCAAGACTATTCCAATTTGCATGATTCTGATTCTAGATTTTGTTGTCGCAATAACTGAAGGAATATTTGAGCTTCACAATTTAAATTTTGTGAATTTGTAGATGTCACGAACGTAACGTTTGGTATTGAATCTAGGCGAAATCGGTCCAGTAGTTGTGAAATATTTGTGAAAAACCATTTTATTACAAAAGGTTAAATTTCCTGAACTATCCATCTAATTACATCCAAGTTTAGCTTAAAAGATTCATTTCAATGAACTCAGCTAATGGTAAAATTGACAGATTTTTCAAAGAAAGTCTTTCATAAGAATATTAGAAAACTTAATTCTGTCAGAATTTTTCCCTGAGAACTCTGGTATTCTTTATTGTATCACTAGGAAGTAGACAATCTTGCCTATAAAATGAGCCGATTTTCATTCTGCTATGACAATGAGAAAAAAAAACTGTTTGAAACCTGCACGTCAATTTTTCACTTTCGATGTTTTAGCATAGGAGATTATTTTTCACCTAATATTGAATTTTCATGCATTGAATGACGTTATTGCAATCAAAATTGTTATATCTGAACTTAGATTCGGAGTCCTAAGTTAAGTTAAAGCACTGCAGATATAATCCTGAACAGATTGATGAAGCCTGAAACAATATTCGTACGAATGTATGAGTGCGTATTCGTTGAGAAAATAATAAAGAGGAGTTTTGAAAAATTATAAAAGGCCGAAAGGTGATACAATGAAGAATGGGGGACTAAACAAACAACAAACAAGAAAAAAGATCCCATTGGTATTAGTTATGCCGCAAGAAAGCAAGAGAAACACGACAAGAAAACTGTCACAAGAGACAAAATATATGTCTCTCTTGGGCAAAAGAGCAAGGCAATACAAGAGGGGAAAGAACACAAGAAATATGGAACAAGAGAAAAAATAATTAGCAAACAATTGAAAATGGTTGGCAATGCTTCAAATATTTCTGCAGTATATCAAGTAATTTTATTCAGCTTCATCAATTCATAGATAACGCAATTTCTTTATCGTTATTCATTAATGTAGCGATGGATTTCTGCATCTTCAACCCCACTGCTAACAGGGCGTCAGTACTGTTCTAGGTAGTGGCTATATCCAATAATATTTGAATTTACTTTTCATTGAAAGCTTGGCAACAATTCTTCTATTTAAGTGTTAGCTGTTCTGACTTCTTCAACATCTTGCAGATATTTCTGAATTTTTTTTTTCACTTGGTCATGTTCAGCAAGACGAGAGATACATTTTCTCGTGTCAACTGATACAATACAAAGCGAGAAGAGATCTCCCAAAATTGAAAGACAAGACAAGAAATTTGCGATTCTTGCCTCGTTTTGTCTTGAGGCATCACTGAGTGGTGGTCAGTCCAGACCTGTCATCTGAAGGCTGTGAGTGCAATCCTCGCTTGGGCATTTCCTATGTTTTTTCCGAAATTTGATTCCTTGACGATTTTGCAGCTCTAAGTCTGGTGATTGTCAATATTCTGAATCGTCAGTCCATTACACTACCAGATTAGAGACCGTGGGTTCATATACTTTCATTTCAAATTTTGATGCTGATAATTTCATAACCACCTACTTTTCTTAGGCAAATTATTAAAGCTGTTCTTAATTATTCAGAGGTAATTCAATTATTCACAATTATTAAATCACTTTTTGATTTTTGACTGCAAGTCGAACTCTGACAATGCATATGCTCGTCGATGTTCAGCCAAGTGACGGCTCACAATTCGTTTGCCGATTATGGGTCATCTCTATAGAACTGAACTTTTTATTAAATCTGAAAATCGAAATAGTTTGAATTTTGATCCGAGGTTCAGCTCAATCTTGACATATCAATGTCGGATTGTGAACTTAAGTCGAAGGCTCAGCCCAACCCTGGCATGTCAACTTTGAGCTGAAAAAATAAGCCCGAAGATCGACTGTGGTAAACGTGAGCAAACTTCACATGAGCTGCTTGTATTTGCTCGTATGCAAGAGCCAGCAGACGCTAGAGAGTGGGGAAAATCGACCATAATGTAGTGGGAAAACGATTAACGACTACGGTCATCTCTTGCGAGAAATACCGAGATTGTGTTGTTCTCTGCTCCAATTATTTTGTTTCATAAATTTTATCAGTTCCATTCAATTTTTGAAAAATATCATGGACTAAAAACTGTAAAAAAGAAAGGCGTATTCTAGAGATATCTATTAAACATGTATCAATGTTGGAGAAAAAGGAAACTAGGAATGTGAAAATCAGTGTGCAAGATTAATAATGAACTAAAAAAAATAAAGATAATTCATTTTTAGTTCTTTGCTTGCATTTTGACTTTCTGCTTCTGAAACAGTGATTTGGTGCTTTCCTTCCGGAGCTGAAATGTGGATTCCTCTAATTGTCAATCTGATATGTTATACACTTCCTTTCTCAAAAATTTACTCAATTAGAAGAGTTACAAAAAAAGAATTTGAGCAAAATCACAGTGTCTGTCTTAGCTTCTGAAATGTACTCAACAATCTGCTGAAAGAACAAATCGATCTAACCTGTTCTACCTCTTCGCTGCTGATATGGTATAACACATCTTTACAAATACTGTCAGACTTGAGAAAACAGTACTTTGCATCAATTAATCTTTTCTATGAGACACCCAAGTGCTGATCGAAGTTCATAGTAATGTATTTCCAGGGTTAGTAATACTTTTATTCAAATGTTCTATTTTTTTGCATGTTTTAGCAGTGACGTTCCCTGACCAGGATTGAAATAATGTTCAGGTGGAAAATAAAAAAAGTAAAGAAAATTTATGCAAGTTCAGTACAGTAGACTTCCAATAAAGTTGCATCCATTGATGTTATCCACTCCTTGAAGTTTTCAGGATTCTTTCATTAAAGTTTCTCGTTGGCTCCCCCACTCTGATTTTTTCATGGATCGATCAGAATTGAGTTTGAAAGTGCATTATCGGAATGTACTTTCGAGTATATTCTAACATTCTGTGCAGTGAGCTGCTCGTACGAGGAGGTGCAGTGACCAGCACAGAGGAGAACGCTTTACAGCGGCATCCCTCTGAATTCAATCCTTCTGAATCTGCTCGCCCTGTGTATCTGACGGAATTCTTGCTCTGTATCGTGCGACCAATTGGAGAAAAGCGATATAGTTGAGCATTTGAATTTCAAAGGATACCATCACGGCGAATTTGGCTGCACAGACTTGCGCATTCGGTTGCATTGACTTATGCATAAGCGGCATGAGGGTGATGTGATGGGTACAAAAGGATTTGACAGATTCAGAGAGATTCCACTGCATGTAAGAAGCACAAATAAGAACGGAGTGAAACACTAGGGAGAGGTTCTGGATGGACGTGTAAACTTCAAGGGAGGTGTACTGTATAGATCTCTAACAGAGAGCATGGAGACTAAATGTCATTTAATCTATACAGTATCCGACTTTTGACTTTTTGAAGTACAGAGAAAAGGGGGAAGGAAGAATTAAGCCACGGTTTTCACCTTGTGCGATATATTGGTAGACCGTTCAGTTGTGCGCAAATTCAGCTTTTCCTTTACTTCTTGTACTTCTCTCACATCCGTAATAGCTAGATACCATTCATTCACGCAGAAATCCACCGTCGTTACATTTAGGATGGGTTATAAAGTGAGAAATCGAGAGGGAGGTTAGAGGGATGGGGGGGGGGGGGGGTGGAGACGAAGAGAGGACCACAAAGCTATCGGGCAAAAGGCCGGTATTGTTGGCGAAGATAGGATTCCTTTGATTGTATGGCACCAGGAGTAAAGTGAGGGGCCGTGTGTATAGAGTGAGAGGAAGGTCACGAGGGAATGGGCCAAGAGCAAAATCGACGGAAGGAAGGAAGTGAGGCAAAAAGAGAGTGAGAGAGAAATAGCAGAAGGAGAATTGGGATCGCTTGGAATTGTACTCACCAAGCTTTACATAACGCGTTAGACGACAGTGACAATGGCCCAACGAGTGCAACCAAAGATAAAAAAAAGCGTTCGTTTGATGTCACAATTCAACGATGACTCTTGGGAACGTGCAAAAAAAATTAATTTCCACCCACAGCTGAGAGTGACACAAAGTAAAACTTGAGGATGGAAATTGATGGATGAATTGCAAGCGCACTCTTCCCTCGGGGCTCTTCCTTTTTAACGTGTTGAAAAAATATGGAGGGCTTTTGTTGCTCTTTGGAGAGGATTGCACTTTTTCAGTGGTTTTCAGGGATAATATTGGAATTCGGGAGAAGGGTGGCGAGAGATGAATTTCAGTAAAAAGAAATATCGCAGAAAAAAATGAAACTTAACGAGAAAATATTCAAAACAAATAGTTCCGAGCCACAATACCTCTTTTCAAAATCAAACATACGCCCCACTTTTCATGCGATATTCATTATTCTGCCAATAAGATTGGCACAACACTTCCGAATGGAGTTTTGTAACTAATGAATTATTGTCTAAAATAGCATAAAGAATATTAAAATTTTTAAGAAATTTCCATTTATAGCAATATATGAATTGAAAATGTAGGGAGAGTATCGTCATCATGAAACAAGAACTATTATAAATCAATTTTAGCAATCCTCCACTGAAAATACACAATTTAGGAATAGAACATCGTGCATCGAGGGGCTTTTATCACAATTTCAACCATCACATCAAAATCACGTTGGACTTATTTCACAGGGAAAATTGTCTGCTTCCATATGATGAATCCATATATATTTGCGTTCTCTTGAAACAAATCCAGAAAATCCAAATTGATTGAAAAGTTTATTTTATTAATAGTTTGAAATAATTCCTTCAATAGTCATCTTTTCATAGAATGTTTATATGATCATGATTTGAGAGTATCGTTAGATAATTTCCCAAAAATATCGAAGATCCATTATGATCGATAATGAAGATCGGTCATTTGCAGTCATATTGATAAAATCTCGAAATCAAAAAAAAAATTACGATGACAAAACTTCCATTCGGAAGCAAAAATGGAGCAAACACCATTAGAGGAGCCGAAAATCAAGTTATTACAGACATACATACAAGTTGAATATTTACATCATAACAAGATAATAAAATTGGACAAAAGATGATAGGAATTTCAAATTTTTTTTCTTAGTAGCATTTTTAGGGATTCTATCACAATGAAATTAATCACATTGGATATTTCATTAATGAATATATTGTTGTAGGATACGTTGTCGCAGAGCGACTGTTAAGTGCTGTCTCAAAGAATACTTGAAAATTGAAAGGAAAATGATTACATTGCCGAAAAGGCAGAAATAAATTAGGAATTTTCAATTTAACGAGAATTTGTAAAGAAATCTGAACAATGGAGTAGTGACCAGTAGTGAAAGAGGCAAATCCCGTTGGGGCGAAGCCCATGTTTTTTTCCTGCATGTTTTGTTCAGCACTTGGGCATAGAACTTCTAGAAATCGGTATAGAATCAGTTTGTAGACTAACATTCAAGAAGATGAAGAAGAAAACTGAGGTTGGCAAATATTTAGACGTTTCTACTTCTGTTTGAAAGATAGAGAGAATACGAACGCGCGCACGATAGGAAGAGAAAGAGAGCAAAGTCGCGGGATGAATAAGACTAAATTGTATCCACAATGCTGTCTCAGAGGCGGTCCATGAATAGCCTTAATAAACTCGCTAGATCCTTGGAAATATTTCAAACTCTCTTTCCCTGAACGAAAGAGTAAGCGCACTGGTATAGAAAAAAAAATCGGGAGGAAGCAACGGAGGGAGATTGGGAAAGGGATAAAGTTCAACCCCACCCTGAAAAAAAGTCAATGGACACACGTATTCACACGCATTTAGGCTTTTTATTCTCTCTTCCCATTGGTTCTTCTTTCTGCGCTGAACAATTTCGTTAACATGGAAAAAGTAAGAAATTCTATACGAAAATTGATAGTAGATGTTCTTGTAGTTTTCTCACAATTTTTAATCAGTTCTAAATTGCTTCTAATATATCTCACGTCTTCTTGAATACCCTTACAGATGACAGGACCTATTCTCCAATTTTTAGAGTGGTTATTGTGTTATCCGGTAGTCTGGCACTGTGGATATGATCAATGATTCCTACGCGGTAGGCTCGGGTTCAATTCCCGCCGGTGACATTAGTGAGATCGAACCAGGGACAAAAAGTCTTGATCAGTCACATAATACGCCTAATTAGGGTGTCAGAGTAGTGACGGTAAATAACAGGAAAAAAAAAATTATTGCGAGTGTCAACCTGATGTTTTCGATTACGAGAGAATGTCGTCACCTAGTGGCAGCTGGGACAATTCGGAAGAGTCTTCTCTTTCCGATAAAGAAGCTCCAGAGAAAGATTCGTTATAAGTTTCTGAATCATTTTCATTGTCATTTTCCCATACAAATCGATTTCATTTTTTGGAAGAAAAAACGGGAGGAATTCCATACCAAAAGTAATGGTAGATGTTCTCATGATCTTCAACTGATCCCGAATTACTGATTCCCAGGTGGGAAGTGCCAAGCCTTCATAACCGCACTAGGCGTGACGCAACCTTGGATTCCCAAGTGTCAAGTGTCTCCTCCTAAGACTGGTACATCAGGCCATGGAAATGCCAAGTTTAGACCAGCCAGTAACACTGGTTCCTAAGTCTCGTGATAGTAAAATCACATGTCACATTTGAAGCTGGTACCAAGTTTTGTGACAACCTGTATTCAAGACTGACACCTTGCTCCGATGATGACCAGATTCTAATGCCATATTTAAGCCTGGTACAAAATCTTGAAGCATGCTGGGTCCGAGACTATTCATGAGGAGTCAGTGCTAACAAACATGAATCCAGCTGATTTCGAGACTGGTGAGAGTGTGTAGATGACAGGATGTACCATCCACACACTCTGCCAAGTGTTAGTTCATTAAAGACATGGCGCCGAGTGTACGTAGCAGTTGTAAATCAATCAAAGTAGTTCCCAAGCTCGTATCAAGCTTGGACTGGCATTTCATTCCAAGACTCTATCAGACCTGCATACAAAGGCTGAGACTAGTCTTGGCTCGGACTTCAGCCGAAACAGAGGGTACCACCCGACTCGAAATTTTGATCCGGGTCTCCTCTGGATCTCATCAGGCTGGCCTGCCTCCGGACGTCAGGCCCTCACTTGGATGCCTAATCTGGTCCACGTCTGGGCTGTAACGCACTCGTCAAGTCAGGGTCTGACTTGGATCGCCAACTCAGGACCGGATGAGGTATTCCAGATGAGTGTCGGATGAGAAATTCCATACATCATCCAGAAGACAATAATCATTAATTAATCAACGCAATAACGAATTTTTGAAAAAAATTTTATTTATTCACTTTCAAGTAATTGATCGTTGTATTTGCACGTGAGATGACATTTTTTCACTGAAATTAGAGATTTTAAAGTAGGAAATTAGCTTGCACCTGGGCGGACTCTATCCCAGAACCTTCTGCACACTAAGCTGACCCGCTAACCACTCGACTATAGTTCAGTTATAGCATCAGTCGGTCTGATCATTCACATAAACTTCTTCCATAGGGATATTAATAATTTTCAGAATTAGATCATAAATCTGCGGGGAATTCAGAATGATTCATGAGTTGTTTATGATAAAGTTAATAAAGATTGATAAACATCCGGGAATCCTGATATGATCCGGATCAGGATAAATTGATCGGACTTCGAGTTTTTCACAATTTCCGATCAAACTCCCCAGATTCGGGAGATGTCAGGGCCGGACTAGGCCAGTCCTATTGGAGTTAGCGTTCTCTCTGAAATTCTCTGATCAGGCTATCCTGATATAATACTGATCAAGGCCATCTTTGATCGGGTCTGCCTATGCTATAACGGATTTGGATTTGATCAGGCGTGCCCATCTTATGCCTCATGAAGATAGCCATACTTACTACGGATCAGGTTTTCATCAGGCGTGCCCATGCTGTACCGGATCAGAATAGTCATACTTATTCCTGATCAGGAATTGATCAGGCACGCACGGGTTATACCGGATCCAGATAGCCATACTTTTCCCGGATCCAGACTCGATCGGACGCAACCACGGCGTGCCTGATCAGGATAACCGTATTCATTCTGAATCCGTACCAAGTGTGACAGCAGGCGTGACTAGATGAAATTTTTAGTCGGGCATATTTCACGCCTTCGTTCATTTCTCTACTGGCGAGCTTGTTCCTCATTTTTTAATACCTCATAGCAATTATTACTATCGTCAAACTGACGTTTCCGATTGCGACAGAATGCCAGCAACTTGAACAACTCAGAAAAGACTTTTTTCTTTTTGCAATGAAAAGACGTGAAAAAAATCATTGATCATGAATTTAGCGATCACTGACATCGTCATTTATCCCCCCATTTGTCTCAGCAAAATCGTAACCCATCTGAAGTCTTCTTTTTTTAACACTCCTTCCCCCCTCGGACTCCTTGCCCCCTCAGGCTCCCTCCATTGCCGCTACTTTTCCATTGAATGGAGATGCGAAAGAGCTTCCCACCTTGTGGTTTCGTGTGAATCGCTAGTTACCGAATAAACTCCCGCCGGGAAAATTCAGACTGTAGTGAAAAAGAGGTGGCAGTGGGTGGAAATTTCAAGGTAGGAAGAGGAGGTTCTGCGCACCAGGGGATAACTTACTTTATTATCCGTGTATATATTCCATGCGATTCTCTCTCTCTCACTCTCTCTGATTCTCTGTATATGTATGTTTGTGTAGAGGTAAATGGGGAATGGGGTACGTCATTCGAGCGTTCGTTTCTATGAAATCAAAGGCCTCATTGTCACTGAGAATTACCTCCATTTGGAAACGACGTATTCACTAGCCCCAGAGTGACGAGTTGCAACGTTGAATTAACACTATTTGTTTGACGTCTTTATGCGATACATTTACTATTGGTAGATTGATTATGTAGAACAAAAACAATTGTTTTCCATGTTTGATTGGAGCTGATGAAAATATTCTACAATGAATTTCCATTTTTTAAAATTCTTTTTCTCATTTAATTCGTCCATTGATTTATTCATTGTTGTAATTTTCATTCTTTCATTGGAAATTGCATGAATTGGTTGAATAAAATTATTCATCATGAAATGTGAATTTGATTTTTTCTTTTCATTGATCAATTGTCAAACACTATGGAAATTACGTCGAGAAACAATGAGATTCTCGTGAAAAAATTAAAATTCCCTAGCATGAAAGGGGAAAAATATCGATATCGAAATATCTCGATATCTCGAAACAGCGTAAGTATAAGACTGAAACCGAGACAACATCTGTCGTCGTTTATACAAGCGGAGGAGAAGGCTAGTGTATAGCACACGCGGAGACTCTCGTACACAAAAAAAATTAACTCTATGAATTTTCTCCCGAAACACTTACAGCTTGCTTGTCAGAGAATCCCAACACTGACGTGCGTGCCACTGTAGAGAAGGAGAAGGTAAAACCACCGGTATGTAAAAGCGCATGCAGAAAAAAAACAAATGAACGGCTATGACCGAAACAATTGAAGTCTCCATCAAAATAAGTGGAAAGAGAACTTTGCTAGTCTTTTATATTCCCTCCCTTCTCCTCCTTCTATGCAGAAGCCCTATCCCCCTCCTTATCCCCATTCACCCGCACTCTCATCACCATTTTTTCTTTCTCTCTGCCCTTTCCCCCCTCCCCCTAGCCTCTCATTCATGCAAACCTCTGAATAACTTCTTCAATAGATTTCATGAGGTTTCCAATAAATACGGAATGAAAAAGCAGTGAAAAAAGTTAAACGATCCTACAAGTGCTTCAAAAGTTGACGAATTCCAATTAAAAATAAGAATTTGAAAAAAAAACTTCAAAAACAATAATGAACGTTTGAAACTTACCCTTACTGCATCACGCCAATTGTTCAGCCAGTATTCATATGAAATGAAATAAATAAAACAAAACAAAAGAGAAATCCACAAACTTGATTTGCCTCGATATACTTCACTTGTCATCACGTCACACACTATGTGCAATCCACTTCGTCAAAGCGTCGAACGTCATTGCACGCAACCTCTCTCTCTCTCTCTCTTTCTCCCTCACACACACACACACACACACACACACACACACACACACACACACACACACACACACACACATGCATATGAGCTTTCCTCCCTCACCTGCGATGTTTTGGATTGGAATATAAGCCACTCTATAGCATCAAACCGAGAAGTGAATCAGAATTACGATAGAGAGGAATGACGGGCAGTGCAAAAGAGAGAGAGAGAGAGAGAGAAAGGTAACGTGTGTCACGAGACACTGGGAAAATTCAAAACCAAAATTCTACGGGCATTGTCCGCTTGTCAAACTCCTCCTCTCACCCCTTCACCAATACACAACACTAATGCATTCTGATGGTTTCGTTGTGTATGTCATAACATGTCGGAATAGGTAAATCATTTGCCATTGGCATACATCATAACTTGAATGAAGCACTGAGAACCGCTTCACTTTGATGAAATCAATTTTTTTTTAAATTTAATTTATTTATTCATTTATTGCAATAAAAGAAATTTTATCCAGTGAATTACTTCACATTTGTCACTGATAGAATGTAAATACACGTGATGTCATTGAAAAGATTTTAGATTCAGGCGGTTACTTTTGAATGACTTAATTATGTGGGTTGAGGTTTGTTTTCGTCTGGTGTAACGTTGTTTATCCTTGGGAGGAATTGTTTTGATTTGATTAGAGAGGTTTGACAGTGTTTTTTTTTCGGGGAAGTATCCTGCTAGAAGTACATGCTCGTTCGGCGCGCTACGCAAGACTGATGAGCCACTCGCACTCCCAGGCGGCGCGCCATGTTTCTAATCCGCCCCACTCCTCGGCTCCTGTTCACAAGTATTCTTTCTCCCGCCACGATAATTGCCAGGGTTTACATTCTTCTAAGGGAAATTTTACATCAGCAATAATTAGTGAATTGGGTTTAAACTGTTGGTTTTAACTGTCACTGTCGTTGACTGTTAAATGTACTCTAGAGTGGACAAGAACAGTTGACGGGTTAACGATTTATTGTTAATTCACATGATTTAATGAGTAAATAATAATAATAATGAGTCAATTAATGCGTGGATTCATTTCCATATTCGTAGTGAATTATATTTAAGTTTCATGGGAAATTGGAAGGCTGTAAATAACAATAGTAAAAGATTGTCAATTTGCGACGTTTCGCTTATTATTTAAGCTTCCTCAGGCTCTGGAAGACAAAAAACACAAATTATTCACTTGTACAAAATTAATACATATGAACATAAACATAATATTTTTCAAACTCGTAGGCTTAACCTCACTTTTTTACCAACATTACAACAATTATTCTCAAAATATTTTTTGCACTCGATAGACATCAACATTAAAATTACCTTGATACTATCTTTTAGTATTGTTATTTACAACCTTCCAATGTCCCATGAAACTAAAATATAATAATATAATAATGAGTCATTTCAAACTCATTAAATAAAGAAAGGTGAAACGAAACTATCGCATGCAATGCAATATCTCGAATTCAATGCAAGATGTTTCGATTGATCGAAATTAATCGATCAGAATCTGGTGTAATAGTTTTCAACAATATTCTTTTAAAGCCTCACATATATCTGGGTGCGCGCAAAACGCCTCGATTCTCAAAAATTATTTTAAATATGAAGTAAGGGGGAAAATTCTGTTTTCTTTCCTACTTTGATTATTCAGCATTAAATTATCTTAAAATTTTTCTTGAATATATATATTTTTTTAAAATCACTATAGTTGACAATGCCGGGCGATCGAAAAGGAAGGTACCGCATGGTCGACATCAGAATTCCTCGAAAATTGATCTAATCTGAAAAAAACATGGTTCGAGAATAATATAGTAGTTAGTCTGTCGAGGGGATTTTTTTTTCAAAAATCAAAGGAAATTTTTTTTTTTGAGTTTTGCTCGATTCCATGAAAACTTCAAGAATTTTTCTTTCTTTGAATTTGAAAAAAAATATCCCCCCAACACAGACTATCGCTACTATATCATTCTCTAACCTAATTTTTTTTTCAAATTGCATCAATTTTCAAGGAGTTTCGATGTTGACCATGCAGCACCATCCTTTTCGGCTGCCCGACATTGTCAACTATACATAGCAATATCAAAAAATATACATATTTGTCATTTTTTTTACATAATCTAACGCTGAATAAACAATGTAGGAAAAGAACTTCCCTTACTTCATATCCAAAATAACTACCGAGAATCGAGGCGTTTCGCGCGTGCCCAGGTATATTATTATATATATGTGAGGCTTGAAAGAAATATGAAACGGAACTATCGAATGATATGCGATATCACGAAATTTATGTGAGATATCGCATCGATTAATCGAAATTCTGAAATTGATAGACTGGAAGTAGCTTCACTTCGAACTGAGACTGGTGAAACTATTGGAATGCGATATCTTGAATTTAAAGCGAGATATCGTATCGACTAATCGAAATTTGAAAATGATCCTTCGGAAATTACTGTTTTTGGGAGGAAAAAATACCGATACAAGCGTTCGTAGCGCGCTTCCAATTGCTGAATGGGAATAGAATCGATAAGTGTCAATTGGCTCGGCTGATAATTTTCTGAGACAAATCAACAGCGCAATTATTGATTATGGAAATTATTTTTCTTTCATAACCTTATTAAATACAAAAAATGAACTCGCTTATTCTTGTGATAAAATGAGCAAAAAGAAATAAAAAATCGCAATAAATTCAGGTCATGTTCAACCTTTTAACGAAAGTTGAAACAATACTCATTTATTATTCAAAAAATCACGAAGGAAATTGCGAAAAGGAGGGAGAGTCCGAGGCTTCCTCGATTAGCCGGAAACAATTATTAAGAATCTGACTGTCGACTTGCCTCGGTCTCGAAGGAAGTCGTCTAATTGTTCAGACTTTTTTTTTCGCCAACGCATGATTGTGAATAATCGTTGACGGTTCGAGGGTGCTTGAAAATTGTTCAATTCCCATCACAGGAATTTAAGCATTCTTTAGAATAATTTAGTGAAAATTGATTGATCTTGAGCAGTCGATGATGTTCCCATTGCCATATGTTCTTATTGGAGGAAAGAAAAGGAGGGATGATGCCTCTGGGGTAACCAGATGCTCAACGCGTTGAAATGTAGGTACACGTGGATAAATACGAACCAAATATTTTGGTTATCCCTTTATAACTCCAAAGAAAAAATTATAATTATTTTTTTTGTGAAGGAAAGCTGTAAAAAGTGCATCAACAGAAAGGAATTCGGGTACACTCACTCTACCAATAATTTCAGAATAAGGAGACTGCAATCCGCTGAAACTAGAACTGATGAAATGCAACTATCGAATAAAATGCGACATCTCGAATTTAAGGGGTCTGTCTACTTTGAGTGCATGCTATCTTTATTAATTTTTTTCAAGAATACTGTTATGTTTATTAATGTGAAACTTGATGGGCTCAAGAAAAACATTTGTAAAGTACGAGAAAAAATTTTTTTGACCAATTTAATCACTTTTTCACTGTGAAAATGTCAGGTAAACAGGAGTCTGCTATAAGTGCGCTGTTGAAAAAATCTGAACAACGGCCCATCAGATACGAAAAAATTGGGAGGTTTCAGGTTCAATATGATAGTGGCTATATCCCGAACCTCTAATTTTATAATATAATAATCCGTAAAAAGGAACGTGAATGGAAGTAAAATTTAATGTGATTATTATCTCAACAATTGAGAAATAAAATTGAAATTTTTTTATTTTCTAATATATCAATTGAGAGATGGACATTATTATTATCTCTTAAACAACTGAAATTGATTACGAAAATTGAGAAATATCATCTTTAATCATAAAAAAACAAAAAAGCATCAGTGACGGCGTCACTAGGATAGAATAAACAAAATAGGCTGCATGATTTTGAATCCATGGAACACATAAAAAGATAAAGGGGTTAAGATACTACCTTGGTAGATCATCAATGCAAGACTTTGGGCGTTAGAGGGGTTGGGAGTGTCTTAATATTCGCTGTGGAAAGAAGGATTAACCGTTAATACACCTGCCAGGAAAATAGGCAAGGATCGCCGTTGCGATTCTAATTAAACGGAAAACAGCTTCATTAAGTTTCTAACTGCTCTGAGGCCTTTCTCTTCCACTTCTCCAACGTAACTGAAAGCCTCTGCTCCCCCTCTCCGTCTCTTACAGCCCCCCACCCGTTATGAAAGACGACGTATCGTTGTTCCTCGTCTCTTTCTCTGTTCCAAACTTCAACAATATCTTGTAACTTGTACTCCAGGGGTTATTATATGGCTAATGCGGTTGAGCATACGAGGATTAAATGCTAGGTCATATTCCAATGAATAATGATTTTGGAAGAGAGCTGTGGTGTTGGTAAATCTATCGAGGTATACCATTTAATTGGGAAATAATGTAAGTAACCATTTTTTTCAATTTGAAGAATAAATTTTCATGAATAATTCACATTACTTTGAAAGATTTACTATACTGCTGATGAACAGAACAACTGACCAGTGTATTTTTCAATTGACTCGGTCAATCCCTCTGCACCGTGCACAAAAAGTGCTCCGTCATTTCCATGTGGAGGTGACTTTGAGATTGAGACGTTCAATCATGCATCGTAATAGAAAGTAAAAAAAAATTGGGAGGGACAGGGACAGCTTCATCATATGACACAAAGCATCCATCTGCAGAAAATCTCATAGCTTCTCAATCGCATCACGAAAATCATAACGCGATAAAAAATCGTAATTGAGTAGAAAAGTGAATGTTCATTTTAAAAAATTAAGAAAAAGAAAAGAACCGACAGTTTTGCTGTTCGGTCTGTGTACGGCTCGGCGGATCTACCGGGTTAAGCAGCATTGCGTCTGGTTACTACTTGGATGGGTGACCGCTTGCCGTACACAGACTCGAACGACAAACTGAACGATACGGTAGGTGTGACTATAGAGAATTAGTGTGCCTTTCTCGTCAGCGTGACAGAAAGACACATTAAGGCTCTGTACGAATCCGCCGGCACTGATCAAGGTTTTCCATGGTTTCCCTTGGTCCACGGCAAATGCGGGCAGTAATAGAAAGTCGATCCATGGCTCTCGCAAAAATAGGGAAAGAAGGCGGCAAAAGGCGAAAAGGCTGAGGAAAGGGGAGGGTCTAAAACCAAAATGGTAATACCTAAGGAAATAAATAAAATTAAAAAAAAAAAAAAAGAAAAAGAAAACAAAATAATCATTTTTTGCATCTGGGGAGTAGAAAATGACGTTCCTAACCCCACTTCGCTTGGTTAAAAATGCCTCTTTTCCACTTCCTTCATGCAAAAAATAGTATACACACCACGGACGGAAAGAAGTCAACCTCAACAAAAACTTGTGCATCCTCGCTTCGCTCGGGAGCGAAATTTTTGTTGCAGTTAACTTCTTCCCGCTCTCGGTGTGTGATATCCTATTTTTTGATAAAATAAGCCCTCACAAACGAGTAGTACAGTGAAACCTCCATCATTTTTTTCACCCGAGATTTGGAAAATGATGGAGGTTTCGACTCATTTTCTGCGTCCCCACTCCGTCAGCGGAAGAATGAGAGAAGGCGATGCGTAGCTCTCTTTTCAATGAACCAGAATTTTTTTTCGGAGTGAGCGCCATTACTGAATAGTTCTGCAGTTGTAGAATATGTGGACGTTTTCATTCCATTTCTTTCAGACAGTTTTTTAGAAGCTTTTACTTTTAAAAAACGCATTTCTTCACCAATTAAGTAGCGAAGAGGTGAACCCGGATAACTTGATTTTGTATTCGACTAGTTCTTTGAAAATATTTCGGAGACCAAGTGAGATAGTGTGATCTTACTCTAATGGGGGAGACCGGACCAAAATGGACTTGCGAGTCAAAGTGGTTCGGGATTTTTTTGAGAGGGAAGCCGTCCTCAAGGAAATTCGAAAAAATTCACCAGCAATATTTACATATTGAATCATGTTTCAAAACCTTTTCAATTTTTTTCATAAGATCCTTCACTCCGAAAAAAAATTCCTGAATCATCAACATGAAGGTCCACTTTGCCCCACTCTCCCCTACTATTTTGTAGCTCTTAAAACTCTGCACAAAGAGGGATTGAGACAAAATTATGCTATCTCGCTCAGTTTCCGAATTATTCTGAAAAAATCGTTGGAAATAAAAATCTACCCTTCTACATCATTGTTGGGGGTAAAAAAGGTTTAACTTCTTTTGAAATAATTAATATTCCGGATATCTAGAAGATCTCTTCAAGTAACTCTCCATTTCGAAATATTCTTAAAAATCGATGACTATCGTAATACACTAATCACCCTAAAATTATCCACATTTCCATAATAATTCGAATGAAAAGGGAATAATTGCGGGCCAAAATGCAAGATTACATACAATCGAGCGGTGAAGGGCTTCATACTTTCCATGCAGAAGTTTGAGGTTGGTAAAAAAGAGAGAAAAGAATCGAGAAAGGGGCAAAAAAAGTAAAACGGAAAGGTGCAGTAGAATGCAACGAATTCGAAAAAGGCGAGGTCCCGTGCCTGCATACGTAATGCTGTAGCTCCATTGTCAAATAGAGAATAAGAGGGGCTGGAGAGGGGGAAGAATTGGTGGAAGAGAACGGGAGTGAGGGAGGAGGGCTTGAATCCTCTCTTTTGTCTACCGCGGCTCGTTTCGCGCGGCACAAAATTCTGATCGCACGCGCCGCATCGATCTTCGGCCGATCATTTGCATCCTCATTGTTCACCATCAGCACAACCAACGTGATTCCATGGGCACAATATTCCACTCTGTTTCCCCTCTATCTTTCATCTATATTTTAGATTTTTTTTTAATAGTCTTTACAGATGTATATATTTTTTTCATTTTCTCTGCATTTCTTTTTTCCTCATTTCTCCTGAAGGCTCCATTGCGAATCTCGATGTGTAAACTTGACAAAAAGTATCTATTGTTTTTGAATATTTTCCTCTCTGTGAATTTGTGAAGGAAAAATTGAAATTGCAAAAAAAAAATTTTGCAAATACATTTAAAGGCAAGTGGAAATACGCCCTTTTGCTCAGAGCCTTTTTCGTACCTTTCGGGAATTCGCTACAAAAATGGGCTAGGGTAATGGAGGCCTCCATTAATTTCTGAAATATTGCCAAAAAAAAACGGAAAAGAATGGACTGGATTTTTTTTTGAAGGTGATGATCTCCGCGAAGAAATCTGAAAAATATTGGAAAGATGCTTCAGCATGTCTATATTATTGGATCATTTTTCTGATTTTTTTCATGAAGTTTTTCCCACCAAAGGAAATCCAGTCCGTTTTGCCCCGGTCTGCCCTATATTGAAATTATGAAGATAAAAGTAAAATGTCATCACAGAAATGGTGAAGAGAGCGAAATACAGAGTTACAGAGGGAGAAAAGGGGAGTAAAGGGGGCGAAAATTTGAAGGGTAAGAGAAAGATGAGAAAAGGAGGAAGGGAATGGCCGCACATATTTTTATGTCATCCATGGCAGCGGCGATGCATTGTTGTCGCGAGACAAAGGCAAATGTGGCGGAAAAATTGCGGAGGAAAGCCTCTGGTGCCTGGGATATATGCGAGAATTTCTCATTCCCCTTTTTTTTGCTTTTCGTTCTTTTACAATCTTTCTTTAAACACAATAGTCCCAATAGCGAGTCTTGGATCGAAATGAGACAAAAAAAAAGTTAGTGAAATTAAATTTTAATCGAGAGCACAAGACAACTTCATTTTCATATAGCCTCAAATTTTCGCAGGAATTCATTTCCATTCATCGGAAAATCAAAAATGATATTTTTTTTGCAGAGAAAAAATGTTTGAAATTTGTACCAATAGCAAGAAAATCGATTAAAAAATTGGATAAAAAAAGGAAATATTTTTGTAATAAATTCGTGGAGCGCATGGAACTACAATTAAACTGGTGGGAGCGTGGCTGAGTCGTTCCATTGAGAGAATTGGTCCGCGCACTGGCAGCCAACTATCGAGCAGAATTGAGAGGCCGAGTGAAGAGGGGGTGAGGAGAGGAGAAGAGCAATAGAACGAGACGAACATAACTGAATTGTTGGAAGAGTCATAGTGTGGAGGGTGGAGAAGTAGCAGAAAGACTGAGATAGAAAAGGGAGAGGGGGGGGGGGGGTATCGCAGATTATCAAGCATCGGTTGTCGGGAAGAATAAGCAGCCGCCAACCGTCATTTAACTTTAACGCTCCAACTGCCCCCTTCTTCTCATTGCCCCTTTACCATCCCTCGAGGGCCCCCACATCGAGTTCATGCTAATTAAATCTGCCTACGTTATTTCTCGTACACTCACTTCCGATCTTTTTCTCCCTCTTTTTTTTATTATTATTTTTAGGTTCATTTTTTAACTCTGAGTCTTCGAGACCGCTATGTGTGTGCTTCATCAAAGTTTAGAGAGTTTTCATTTCCCCCTTCTTAATAAAATACAGCTTTTTGGAAAAAGTCGAACCATTTGAGATGTAAGGAGAGGCATAGGAGATTAATTCTAGAGGGAATTTGAAGAGAGACTTCAGTTTTTGGAAAAAGAGGAAAATGTGGCGAAGTCTTGAAACTTTCTGAACAAGTGCATTGAGTGATCAACAATATGCACTATTTTTTTGAAATTCAATTCCCGTGGATATAAGGAAGAAAATAATTATTGAAATTAAATCTGCCGCATGAGGTTGTATGAGTGATGCATAATTGTAGAACAATTACGTCATTATCGACTGAGTGGATATATAGGCATTTCGCTAAATTGTTCGATCGTCCGTATAAATCTACATGAATGATCCAATTTTTATATTTATTATCTTTCTCATATTAACGGTAACTGAGGACCAGTTACTGCCCTTTGTTTCCAAATGGGAAGCTTTGTTTTCACAACTTCTTTTCAAAATACCAGTTCTCATGGGACATCATTTAAAACGATCTAAAGAATCGGAAAATAATAGCCACAAAAAATATTTCTATGTGTGTCCTCACGACTCCCCATTATTACAGAACGCAATGAATTAGCGATCTGAAATTGTGGCAAGATATCACATTTGACGAAATGAATGTTCTATAGAAATTTCAGGAAGATCGGCCGGATAGTTTCTGATTATATAGCAATTTTGTGAAAATCATTTTTGGAAATTTCTCAATACCGCTGAGACACAACTCGTCCAGATTTGCATCTGGATATCTATAATATCCAACTTTCGGCACATTTCCATGAATTTAATTCCATTATTTCATGAGAAATCACTTTTTAAAAAAAATTTTATTTATCGATAATAATTCGATGATTAGTTGACTTAGAGGATTCAAATTTTGTATGCATATACAGTTTCTAATAAAAAAAGCTAGAATTAAATCTGAGTCATATTGGCTGAATGGTTCTAGAGATATTCTCAATTGTATCGTTTCAGGAAATATGCTATATCTTCCAAACTATTCATTCGATTCCATTTCAACGGTGCTCAAAAAATTCGTTTCTACAACTTGAACTAACCGTTAAATTTAGAGATTTCCCGATGAATTCCTCCGCTCATTGTGTAAATAAATGTATGTTGTTTTTTTTTTTTTTCATTGTTTCCAATAAATGTGATTACTCTCGATTCTTCTGAACGAACTCCTATATCTTTCATTTGGTTATTGGAAAGAGTACACTTTCCTCTACGAAATAAGCCCATACTTGTCTTCGTAGGACAATCAATTATTGTACAGTACAAATCTATTCTTTGACTCAAGACAATACAAAAATAATTGAGATGGAATTGGAGAACAACCATTCGGAAGCGTACTGCTAATGCATTAGCAGAAATTGGAAGAGAGAAATTGAGAACAACGCATCCAATGGTGGACTACTCGTTTTTGTAAAGGATTCAATATTTACATGAGACTTTCGTTACATTATCAGTTCTCAATTCATTTTTCCACAATAAAGTTAGATTTGTGCTTTTGATGATCCATCGTGTCCTCATTCGTCATCAAGAGAACAAAAATTCTCATTGTCGAACTGTAACATTCGAATTCCTTTCAAATCGCTTGGAAATCCAGGAATGCGATGCCAAGCCTCATAAAGACTGAATCCCCAGCTTCTTAATTCCTCCAGCAAAGTGGAAAAAGGCAAAGAAAACGAAGACAGAGGATGAATGAAAAATACAAGAAAAGTAGATAGTGCTGTAGATCTACGAGTAAGGGCTTACGAACAATGTGAAAACAATACGTCGACGTAACGATGCGAACAGAGAGAGAGAGAGAGAGGAACACCAGCCAGTATCAAACAATGCATACGGTTCAATATAACAATGCGTCGAAGAAGGACAGCGTCGTAACTGTGTTGGACAATGAACGATTGGTGGTTAGGATGGTTTTTCAAGGCGGAAAGAGAAAACACAAGCACTGAGAATACCAAGATTTTGATACCTTTTCAACTTGCTTCATAGAAGCTGTGCAATGAATTATTCAGGTCCAGAAAATAGTGGAGTTGCATATAATTTTTTCCCTTAATGTTCACAGACAATGATGGATAGAAAATGAAAAAAAAACGGTTGTCAATTAGTTAATAAACATAATTGAAAAATAATTTTTTTTAATGCCTCGAAATCGAACCTGACGTCAGAATACCATAATCTTTGTGAGAGCCATCTGTGATTGACCGCCGTTATTCACTAACCAACTGTAAGAATGTTATGTTGACTGTGACTGGAATCACTGTGATGCTCATCAATTGAAAATATTTATTCTGTTCACTTGGAAAATGTTCCAAAAAGTGGGTAATCCATCAATAACCGCGATTTATAAACATAACCTTCTTATCACAAAAACCGCGTACTCTCGAAATTCAAATGTACTCCGGGAGTGCCTTCATCGGCCAGAATTTGAATCACGCATGTAGTATTACGACATTAGATTCGGATTAGTGTAATAGAAAATTTGTCAATTTTCAATTGTAAAATTCCTGATAATTAATGATTTTTGAATTGTTATTGCAATAACTCAAAAAATATCGATGTGAAAAGAAAGAGTTTCGAATGAAAAAATTGGGGAATTCAACTTGGAGGAAAAAACGTCTTCACAGCGTTTTTTTTGGAAAACTAACGATTCTCGAGATATTGATATAAGAGCTATTGATCTAAATGTCACATTATCAATCCATTACGCCCAAACGATATGGGAAATCAATTTGAAAATTGTCAGACATACAGAAAGTCAGTTCTTTCCATAGAATGCAAAAAGACATGGTGTTAAACATGAACCTCAATTCGACTGAACTACCTTAAGGTAGAAAAAGAAAAGAAAAAATAAACAAAAAGAATTTTCTCAGTCTACGATGAGCTTTATGATTGGAAAAACAGAAAAGGGGTAGAATTGTAGGGTTGACAATGCATTGAAGAGAGAGAGCGAGAGAGAATGTCAAGTGGACATTGTTGACGGTGACAATGCCGCTGAAATTGCCGAGTGAAGAGAGAGATAGAGCAAGAAGAGGAGAGTAAAGAGAAGTGAACGTAGAGATGGTGAGTGAGGGAACAAAGAGGTCTTATGATGACGCTGCTCTGTAGGCTTCAACTTGGAAAGCACCAACAACTTGCTGTACTTAAGGGACATTTACCCAAATACAGGCTCGCGCAGAAGGGGTCACTTTATTTTAAAAGCCAAAACGTGAATGAGATTTTCGTTCTCCTGAAGATCCAATAAATTTTGGGTAAAAGACCATTACGAAGGTCTACTGCTATCGCAGTTAGTGAAGTAGCGGATCAGTAATGCGAAGGTTGCGGGTTTGAACCCTGCTTGGGCATTCCCGACTTTTTTCCGAATTTCTTTCCACTAGAAATTTTCAGTTTACGTCAATTAGCCTAAGGAAAGTAGGAAGCTGTTGAAATTATGAGCATTCAAATTCAATAAGAAAGTATCAGAGCTCCTGGTAGCTCAGTTGGAAGAGTAACGGACCGGTAATCCGAAGGTCGTGGGTTCGAACTTCGCCTGGGCATTCCCGACTCTTTTCCGAACCTCTTTCCTCTCGAAATATTCAATTTTTGTGCATTGTCACCTTAGAAGCAAAGTGGCGTGAGTGCTGAAAATGTTCGACTATGGAGTAAAAGATGCGTACATTTAAAAAGCATGTTAGAATATTTTTTTTGATATTCTTGACGTTATTTGGATAACTGAAAATTAGAATAACAAAGTGGCGTAATTGCTGATGTTAAAGTGGAAGGGAGGTATCTGCACACTTACGTCGAGTAGTTTTCTTCCCCAGGCTACGTCTGAGACTTACAGCCTTTTATTATCTGGATTTTCCATTTCAAGAAATCCTAATTCAGCATTTAGGCCTTTTTGTTTTTATAATTTCTTCATATAATATGAGAATATTTGGAAATACATATTTTGTTTTTTTCTCGAATTCTTCATCTGAGGATGCCATATTATGGCACTTACATCACTATATTTCTCAGGTGACGCCATGATCCCACAAAGTAAATCATTCAACGGACATTCTATAAATGTTCGAAACTGCATCATGTATTCATCATTCTTCGAGATTTTATGATGACGAAGAAACAGCGAGTAAAGCACTAACCATCAGCATCGACAATACAGAAAGAGAGTGAAGAGGAGAAAGGGGTGAGTACAGAAAAGCTTTTCAGTATATATGCAGATAATCGGTACAAAGCTTCGGATATGACAAAAGAGTTTTCCATTTTCTGTACACAATTCAGATGGACCTTGTGTTATTACGATGCAGTTTACGAAATTTTAAGTCATAAAAAAATTTTCATTCTGTTGATTATTGGAAAAATATTTTATGATGTTTTATCATTTTATTATGCTCCTTTTTTGCTTTCTTAGAATATCTCACTCTTTGATAAAAAGTCACCGGAAGTCCATTAATCACCGTGCTGCATTGTGGCATTCAGTGAGTCCTCAAAGAGAAGAGAAGGGCGAGGAGAGGGCATTCAAGACTCCAATATTATCAATACCCCAAACTCCTGTTACTACTACTACTGCCGCTTTCAAAACGTTAACATTACGTACGTATAAAGAGAGTTCATCAATAGAACGGGGACATACTTCCAGCCAGTATATACAAAACCCTCTCTTTCTCTCCTGGTACTATCATCAGAACCACATTTATAGGTCCTGCATAGGCCCTCATGACCTTTTTAAAGAGCTGTTGTCACCTCCACAGAATCCTCGTATACTTCACGTGAAAAGGGAGAAACGTCAAAACCCTTGGATAAATCATTGAGATGAAAAGAGGCTGATGATGAATATGATAAATGGTTCTGGACTGATGATTTTGTGGATGAGTTTCATTGAAATGCTTCAGACTTTTTGATCACGAGGTGCTTCTAATCAGAATTCTGTGTTTAGAGTGAGCGTTTCCTCAATCTGTATCAATTCCGTGGTCTTCTTTGATCGTTTTCTCTTCCGAATGGAAGCTTCATTTTCGTGATTTTTTCTCGACATACCAATTTTTATTGAGAAATACTCAAAATGATTAGAAACATTGAAGAATAATGGCCAGGAAAGATTTTGCCCAATAGTTTCCGAGATATAGACAATTTGATGAAAATCGTTATTTGGAAATTTCTTGATAGGCCTGAGACTGATCTCGTTCAGACTTAAAAAGAGAATTTTCAGCTATAATATTTAACTTTTTCATGAGATATTAATGACATTTTATAGGATGATAACTCGGGCCGGGAAATTCGATCTCGGTTTTGATCAGACTGATCTTAGCCGCATAAGATTATATATGTTTCTATGCAGAAAGGTCAAAGTGAAATTTCTGAATGCGTGTGACGTTTTTGAAGTGAGGATTGGTATCTTAAGTACGTGGAGTGAGGAAGTGGATATTTTGTTGGAGTGTGTGTAGTCAAAAATCCTTCCGGAGAAATTTTGAAGAATGTGAGATATTGTCACAGATGCGCCATTGATGCGTCGCTAATACGAAGGTTTTTCATTTCACGCGGGTAGATAACCATAACTCACATTTTTCAAAATTCCTCTAAAAGTATCTGATAATTTTCCCATCAGGCTCCGACAAAATATCAAGTTTCTTTCTCCACTCACTCAAAATACAAATTCTCACGTCCCAAACGTCACAGAAATTTTGAAATGTTACTTTGACATTTCTAAATACAAACATATATAATTTCATGCGGCTAAGTTCAATCTGGTCAAAACCGAGATCGAAATTCCCGGCCCTATTAATTCAACGAATAACGGACCTAGCGGATTCAAATTTTGTGTGCATATATAGATTTTAATAAACACAGTTGGGATGGAATCTGAGTCGTATCAGCTCAACTGTTCTAGAGATATTCTAAATTGTATGATTTTTTCGAAATAGCTATATCTTTCAAGCTCTTCATCCGATTTCACTCCAACAGAGCTCGAAATTTTTTTCTCTTTATACTGAAATAATCGTCTAATTTTGAAGTTTTCCGATGAATTCCGACGCTTATTGCATGAATAATGTATATCTTTTTATTTTTTCCACAAAATGTGATTTTTACTCTATTTTTTTGAATGAACCCACTTCTTCCTTCAAAATCAGCCAATACTCTTCTTCGCAGGACGCGATCAGTTATTATACAGTGCAAATCTGTTCTTTTAACACAGGATGATAGAAAAATGATTAAGATGAAATTGAGCGACAACTATTCGAAAGCACACTGCTAATGCATTTGCAGCAATTGAAAGAAAAAAATAGTGAGGTCTGCATCTAATGGAAGACTACTTGTTTTGATAATATCTTGGAAACTAATGGAAGTACGCTTTTTTTTGTACATTCCATTTTGGTAGCTCTTGAAATTATCTACAAAAAAGGATGAGGATCAAATAGGCGTGTCACCATTAGTTGCAAGAATTCGAGTGCATTGAATCATTCTTCATTACGGAGTTTCCATTATCACTCATTAATTGTTTTCCCCCAGGAAGTTGCAGTTGAGAAATACGATGAAGAAGAAATGAGGATTACCTCCTAAAAAATCATGAGCTTGATCCATCTGAGGCCCTCAATCAGTTCAGCTATATGTCGCCATGACATATTGGTAAAATACTTGTGCAGTAGAACATAAGCTCATTCACAAGGAAGAAGGGAGCTCTTCCTCAATCTCTACATCCATGCTTTTATTTATCCGGGAATGAGAAACCATTGTCCATGTATATGAATGAGCGAGAGGAAGAGAGAGAGAGAGAGAGAAAGAAATAACAGTACGAATGGTCTGCTTGCAACGAAAGAAAGAGGATTGTTCTCCATCTCTTTGGTGCCATCCTAACGATTTCTCTCGCCTCACCGCCATATTTATTCGTCCACTTCCCCCTCGTTCTGTCTCTATTTTCACTAGCGCCCCCTGGATAGACGCCTGAGAAACATACAGAGGACACACGGAGAAAAAGAAGGTGAAACAATGACGCTCCTTTGTAGAGAAAAAGAGAAAAGGAGAAGAGAGGGTTGGAGAACATGGAAAAGCCACGGTAAAAGAGCCTCAGAGCGATTGAAATGCTCCGTGAGTCTCGCTCATCTTTTCCAACTGGTCGACGAGAGATGTACTGAGATTTTTCTTGTTTTTCTTGTCTTCCTTCTCACTCTATTTTTATCATGCTTTGTTTCAGATAGACAAATGCGGATCCAGATAGAAACCTGTGTACTCTTGTACATTGCTGGAGCTTTTTTCTGTCGCTTTTTTAGAAACAAACTTGTCCTAATTTTTTTCCTTTGACAATTTCATCAAGGTATTGGGGTTTCATACGAATTTTCGGTGGAAATCAATATTTGCAAAGTTTATTGAACTACTTGAAACATTAATTTTATCAGAGTACATTATCACTGGGAATTAGTGCTCGTATTTCGGAAATGCTTCTAATGTTCACTATGCAAATGAACTGTAATTGAACCCTTTATTTTTCAAGGACGGGATATATATGGGACGTGAGGAGAAATTACGCGTCACATACTTTCCTCAATTTTAAATTTTTATTAAACATAAAAAAATAAAATAAAGGGATTGTAGTGCCTATAGGAATTCGTTTCGTCTATCCTTTCGTTCAGATGATATCACCATCTATAAACTATAGGATTCTCAAGAGAACATGAAATAAATGTGTAATACAATCTGCGACGCGTGTAACAGCATACGTCACATAAATGAATAATTGATAAAAATGGGATATTATCCATATTGGTTCACTGCTTCATCTCTTTATGAAGATAGTTTACATTTTATATATAAAAATGCGGGGCAGGGAGGGGTACAACACGGGATACTTGAGGAAAGTCTAGGTTTTGCAAACCCAAAGTAAAACTCCTTTTTTCAACTTCTCTATGAAGTGAATGAAAAAACTCTTCAGCTGCCATGAGAAAAAAAAATTGTGAGCAAAACAAGGCACCCTTCAAAATAATTTGAAAAAAAATTACGATCATTATTATTAATCAATTATCGGATTCATTTCCATGTATGTAGTAATTAGTTAAAATTCATGGGAGATTGGAAGGTTATAAATACAATACTAAGATATTGTCAATTCGCGACGTTTCGCTTATAATTTAAGCTTCTTCAGGCTCTGAAATACAAAATTACAAATTATTCACTTTCTTTTTTCAGAATAATAAATACAAATAAACAATGAAACACAATAGAGCCTTTCGGTTTAACCTCACTCTGTCTAAGACAAGAAACTTACAGTAATCAGTCTCAAGTTGTAATTACAAATTAGCAGAATTTTATCGAAAAATTACCTTCACATTCTTAATATTTCGTCAAGTTAAACTTAAATAAATCCATGTTGAGTCTTAACAACATTGCGAATTATCCCAAATTATTGTATTTGTTTATCATTTGGGATAATTTGCAATGTTGTTAAGACTCAACATGGATTTATTTAAGTTTAATTTGACGAAATATTAAGAATGTCAAGGTAATTTTTCGATAAAATTCTGCTAATTTGTAATTACAACTTGAGACTGATTACTGTAAATTTCTTGTCTTAGACAGAGTGAGGTTAAACCGAAAGGCTCTATTGTGTTTCATTGTTTATTTGTATTTATTATTCTGAAAAAAGAAAGTGAATAATTTGTAATTTTGTATTTCAGAGCCTGAAGAAGCTTAAATTATAAGCGAAACGTCGCGAATTGACAATATCTTAGTATTGTATTTATAACCTTCCAATCTCCCATGAATTTTAACTAATTATTATTAATTTCTTGAGACTGAGTTTTATCCCCAATGCTCACTTTTGTCGTTTGTATTCACCACTGACTGCGCTGTGTTTACGTATCTCCTATCCAGTGGTGTAGGATCAATCGTCAATTCAAATTTCTAACCTTTATTATCTAATTGACAAGTTTTTGTTCACAAATATAGTTGTTTGCATTGTGACTAATTATTTGAAAAAATTGATTATTGTTGAAAAGAAATTCATGAACTACGGTGGGTCATTATAAACGAAAAACTAACAGACAGAGATGATATGAAATTCCTATGGATAATGCCGTTAAAGCTGTTGATAATGTAGAAATAGGATATAGAACAGCGATTGCGATTTATCACCAAAATCCAAAAATGGAAATGGCCGTTCCAAAAAGTTCCTCATCAGTGGAATAATTTTTTAACAACGATGGGTTTATTTCATGGTTCTTTTTTTCTCTAGGACTTGGTAGATATCTTCATATGAAACAGTATTCAGTGAAACTCAAAAATCTGAACCTGTCGAATACTCAACAAAGCTTGAATCGCTTGCGCATTCCATATTTTTTCCGAAATTTGATTCTTTAACCATTTTTCAGTCGTAAGCCTAATGATTGTTGATAATTGCTAGTGCCTCGTAGGCTTAACGCCGATGAATTAAGATTACTGGTCGTTCAACTGGTTGGGAAAAATAATATTTCGCATCCTTTTTGAAACACTAGGGCCTGAAAAGACTGGATGCAAGACTTTTCAACTCGCTATTCTTCACCTTTATCATTAAGAAAATCGGAAGTGACTTCTGCGATGCGAGCTGAGTATTTTAATAAAATTGGCGTAAAATTTTTTTTCAAATCATTAGAAAATATTATCAAATGGTATCATCTAACGCCAGATCACATTTTCAATGTCGATGAAACGAGTTTCCCGAGTGTCCTCAAGCATCAAGCAAAAATTATTGTTGAAAGAGGGAAAAGCGATCGGGTAATTATTTCATCGAAAATCGGAATTTAAATTTGATTTACAATTGCACTACCTGTCGATGATCGATATTCTTTCATAAATTGTAAACAAAACTGTTTTAGGTGCAAAATAACGTTGAAAATTATTTTAAATTATTTTAGAATCATTTTGACAAATATATTTTTTTATGAAATTTTTAGGGTACTTCATTCTGCTCCCAGCTCATTTCGCACCCTCATTCCTATAAATAAATACATAGAAAATATGCAAAAAAAATATTTCTCTTATAGCTTTCGATTTTTTTTTTGGATACTCAAAATACATGTGAAATATATGGAATATATTCAGAATACAATATTCGTCTATCGTTTTGTTATATTTGGCATATAGTCACATTAAATTATATTCATTCATACGTTTCAAATGGAATCTATATGTACAAATATTAATGTATTTTATTTGCATTCAGCTTATGTATCTTGCTATTTTTTATGTATATATATTCTTGTAATGCCATTTATTATTATTATTCATATGCGACGTATAAGATACTATCATGAGGATTTGAGTAATTAAATTCGATGAAGAAAAATGAAGACATAAGAGCGCTTATAAAGTTTGATAATTTCTTTAAATTAAATGATTGTCAGAAGTCAAGTGCAAATAGTAGCAAAAGTGAATCGAAATGTCGGAAGCGCCGACCACCCGATGACCGGATACAAACATTAGGGTTTTAGCGGTGGTCCATCTTCCCCCTTTAAATTCACCCACAGTCATCTTTCTCTCTCTCCCGACCTCAAGTTATCTCTGACACAACGCGTGGTCGGATCAGACAAAAGCATCTCTAATTGTCCCCCATCAGCGTTCAAGAATAATGCAATGCATTACTACAAATGCTGCTGATGACAATTTCATTTGTAATTTGCATAAGTCTCATTGAGAAACTTAATGAATCACGGAAGTGACACTTGATTTCGTTTGAATGAATCTTTTTAATTTCTAATGATTCTCAAATTGGGAAATTTCTTACCTTTGGCGATATTTTCTCTCTGTACAGAAGTATCCAAAGGCACTTATCACTCGATTGCACAATTGAATTCTTGAAAAGTAGAAACATTTCGAAACAGCAAAAAAAGCACTGCCACACGTTAAAAGCTGTCGCAATACTGAGGTCTCACCTCTCTGGTTACCGTCAACACATCGCGCGCTTCTCTCCCCACCATTTCGCACACAATCCCCACGCGAGTATTGCAAATTTCTAGATGAAGGATACAATAATTTCAATTTTTATTCTTTCCAAACCAAACGGAAATTGGGGTGGGAGCCTCCATTATTGGAACTCTATTTTCTGTTATTGCTCGTGCTTCATTAATTTCATGACTGATAATAATTATTTCTTTTAACTGATTCCTAGAGGAATCAGTTAAGCTCTACTCAAGGTTTACTCGAGCTCATCTACTTCATTATAAATTGATAATAAAATAGATGAGCTTGATCGAAGCTAGGCGCGTAACTAATTTATTCATTCTTAGGGCTGGTTGATGAGAGAATCGACGAGATTATCGACACTCATCGTCCAATCGAAGAAAAAATCAATAGTATTGTGGATTAACTCGACGTGTAAAATTATGTAAATGAGTAAATCATCCAAATTCGATGGTGAAGATATGCAGAAAAATTACAGCAAACATATATGTTTCAGAAAAAAAGTCCCGATAATTTGTATGAAATATTCGTGAAAAACTCCCGGTAAAATTGAACTAATACCTCTTTCTTTCATATTTCGCTCATCTCGTGAAAAATACATTCTGTACAGCTCATGTCAATTCGTGGAGTAGCTTGTAGATGTCGTGTCGATGCGGAGAACTATAGGTATCATATATGTTTCAAAAAATCAGGCCTGAAAAATTCGACTAGAGATTGCAGATGAATTTTCGGTGAAATCGAGGTAGTGGCCATAGTACTTTCCGTGAATTTTCGCTTATGTCTTGAATAAAGCTTATGTGTTGAAAATTTAGGGGAATTTTTATACGTCCACCGAAGCGACTGAATCATCGTGTGAACCTAATGATGTTTGTAACCCTTCGACAGAGTGAATCTGGAATCCGCAGCCTCCTTCTCCCTCACCTGGAAGCGGCAGGGAAGAAGAGAATGTGTGGGTTTTTTCAGTGCAATTGAGAGATGGGATAGATTCATACTAGACACGATAAAGTTCTTTAAATATAAGGGAGACCGGGGCACGGAGCCCCCCCCCCCCTCCAAAATTTAAATTTCGTTCTCCATCGAATCATGGTAACTTTGATGCATTAAGGTATGACTATCACCAGAGGCTTGAAATACGAAAAATTTGAAAAAATTCAGAGATATTCTTCACCGGAAACCCAACAACTTTTCCTCATGGTGAAAAATTTTCTGACCCGTGGAATCCGAGATATTGAATTTCAAAAAGTGCATTTTTCCCATAAGAAAACGAGTAAATTGAGTCGCGATTCAATCATTATACATTTAAAGAAAAACGGCATTTACGGAGCTTCTGAAAAAATTGGAGTCCATAGTCACCACTTTTAAGAATTTTTTGAGACCAAATTCAGTTATTTCTGACCCATAGTTTTGGAGAAAAAAAAATAAACGATTAATAGCAGGCCAGCACCGCTGTGTACGTACACGCGGTCGCTCTGTATGTGTGTACAACTACAGGAGTATTCTCTAGTGTGCGCGCATACGTATACGCGCACATTAGTGTGCGTAGGCAGGCCCGTACCAGAATTTTAAAAAATGGTTCTTCGAAAAAAAAATCAAAATATTAGTAGATATAATTATTTTGATTAAATTATGCTTTCATATGAAAGCAAGAAATTATTGAGGCTGAATAGCATTATAGGTTGAACAATTTCTCCCTCTTTTGGTTGTTCCAAATGATTTTTTCCTAACCTCCCTTGCCCCCACGCTTAGTGGTGACGTGAGCGATAGTCTTACCTTAAGTGATTTTTAGACCGATCCACAAAATTTGGAGCATAATGGACCACCCTGAAAAATTGAGCCAGACATTTTTTTCTCTCCAAATGATGATGAAATTCATGTAGGGTAATACGACCAGTGAATGACCAATTTGTTATAGTGAGGGATGTTTCTATTGATGAAAAATAGTAATTAATTTTGAAAATCAGTTTGATTAATATAATGGTATTGAGCAATCATTTTTCTTCCAATCTTCATCGTGCTATCTCCTCAATTTCATTACAGTTTCTTGTAAATTAATAAAAAAATAGCGTAGAGTACCAAGACCCAGTGAATGACCGCTCTAGCCCATTGAATGACTGGGAATGATCCACTAAGTGACCGATGTATTAACTTATTGCTTAAAGTATGCGAATTGATTTCTACAATTTTTTTTTCATCTGAACCAAAAATTATTAATTCTACTTCGTACAAAAAAACTATATTCTATTATTCAGTTAAAAATGCATTATTTTTCTTCAACCAATTCTTGCCATCTCAGTATTCATGTAGTAAGATATATATCCCGGGATAAAAAAATAGTCTTTCTGTGGTCGAAAGAATCCTGTCCCGGTCTCTGACAGAGTCCCTATTCGCGCCATGGCAGGGACTTTCTAGAGACATCTTGCTGACCTCCCGTACGGGACATGTGTCTCTTCTACAGGGACTCTCAATCCTTGCTCGACGAACCGGAGTCCTTACTTGAGAGACTCATAAAAAATACATTAATCAATATTTTAGATGATAAAGATTGTTGAATGTGACTTAGTTTTTAATAAAACTCAAATATATCCATTTTACCTTTATAGCCGTTTTACTCCACTTTCCGCTAATATTCAGAATTTTAATCAAAGTCAAATACGAAAAGAATAATGATTCAACGTTTTCCAAAAGTTATAAAAATTGAGAACTTGAAAATTAATAAGTTAAAATGAAAAAAATGATTCATTTCTCGGTCTCTCTAATAAGGACTTATGTCTTTGCAAATCTTTATGAATCTACTCAGAGGCCAGTGAAGATAGAAGTCCTCACGGGAGAGACCAGCAAAGATCAAAGTCCTTACGGGAGAGACACGAGGGACACTGTAGAGACAATGGCGGGACTTGCGAGACACTCCAGAGACCGAAAAGTCTTTCTGGGAGTCTTTGAAGACCGTAAAAGACTCTCAAAAGACTCAAAAATTTTATCCCGGGATCTTAACTTTCTAAAACCGATTATTCTTAGATGTGTAAAAATATTCTCAAACTCTATTAACATGACATCATCAATTATAACAATTTGGAGTTATAGTGTGCTTAGTTAATTATTATATTATGTAGACAGCTCCGTAGAAAATTTCAACAATTAACAAACTTCAATATATAATATTATTTTTACTATCTATGACTTCTACATTGTTATCACCAGTCAGTCTAAAAAAAAACTCTGTTATATATGGGGCATTCCACTCTATTTCACTCATTTTTCAAGCTTTTTTTTCTCGATTTCGTTCATTTTTGGATACATTGTTGGAATGGCTTGTGAAAGTCATTTGTTATGGGAACAAAGAAATTTTTTTTTTCAAAAATTATGACCATACAAAATTTTGAAAAAATGGTGAAGATGCCCAACAAATAAATTTTTGTTGTAATTATACGCTCTTTCGCAATGAGGGAGTACTCTCGCATTTTCTCCGTAAAACTGATAATAAACGAGATAGGAGCATCCAAAGCTGGAGTCAAATGGGCATCTTCACCATTTTTTCAAAATTTCAAATGGTTAGAATTTTTGATTTTCTTTTGTTCCCATCGAAAATGACTTTTCTAAGCCATTCCAAATACATCTCCAGAAATGAACAAAATCGAAAAATGAATCTTAAAGAATAAGTGAAATAGCGTGGAATGCCTCATATCTATTGATTAATTTGTCTCCAACATTTTAGTTTAATGATAATGTTAGACACTGAATTTTTTTTTTTTGTGACTCATTATTACTCAAGTAACTCTTTGTCAGAATCTGTCCGGATACTCAATAAACACTCTTGACTGGAAATAGTAAATGATTCTTTAATTAAAGTAACTCTTTTCATACACTTCAATTCAACAAACTCAAACTCTTCAATCGTTCATACACCCGCAGGTACTTTCAATTATATTCAAATATAATTAATACGTCAATTGAACGCAATGAAGTGAAAACTCTCAATCGTTCCAAAATCGTCCTCTTAGGCGATTATCTCATAAACTCAAAGCGTTCTCAATAACTGCTAACTCAACGACTCAATTATCTCATTAATTCAATTAACTCTTTATCTCACAGTAGTCTCAAAAATCAATTAATTCTTTTTCTCGCAATAGTCTCAGAGCTTAATTATGTTCTTCCCCAAAACAGAGTCTCTCTCCTCTCCTCCTCTCCTCATCTCTCTCTCCTCTCCTCTCCTCTCTCTCCTCTCTCTCTCTCTCTCTCCTCTCTCTCTCTCTCTCTCTCTCTCTCTCTCTCTCTCTCTCTCTCTCTCTCTCTCTCTCTCTCTCTCTCTCTCTCTCTCCTCTCTCTCTCTCTCTCTCCGTCTCTCTCTCTCTCTCTCTCTCTCTCTCTCTCTCTCTCTCTCTCTCTCTCTCTCTCGTCTCTTCTCTCTCTCTCTCTCTCTCTCTTCTCTCTCTCTCTCTCTCTCTCTCTCTCTCTCTCTCTCTCTCTCTCTCCTCTCTCTCTCTCTCTCT